>LR989929.1:16965023-18363447 GCA_905146935.1 Scaeva pyrastri | reverse complement strand
AGAAAAATTTCATAATATTTATGTACCAAAAGTATATTCATAGTATTTTATTCAATCATGTTTTCTAAAATATGACACTGGTTAATTCAAACTTAAAGATATACAAATTATTCACTTCAACCTCAATTATTTTATACATAGTATTAAAAAAATTCAGTAATATAATATATTTAATATTAATAAAGTTTTAAATTGCTTTGTCAAAAAAAAAAAAATCAAATTCACAAAAAGAGAAGAAGGTTCATTGACCTCTCAAATCTAACACTCTCTTGTAAGAGCTTTAAATGTTGGTATGATATACGTGAAAATGTCAACTCATGAAACGTTTTTGGGTTTATAGCCCTCTAAACAAGATTTGTTAAATGTATTTTTATATATATTCTTTTTATAAGTAAAATTAAGTAATATGACTTTAAAATGTAAAATATAGCAAAAGAGTAATCAACGTCACTCAACAACAAATTAAATCATCAAAAAAAAAAAATCAGAGACAGTTCAAGTCTGTTAAATTTATGTACAATCAAAGCTATCTTAGAACTTTCGGTCACTGACCTATCCCAACAAAAGAGGTAAAAAAAAAGTTAAGCTCTTCACGGCACCATTTCTCTCTTCTACGTCACAAGTAGCAAAGTTAATCCTTACATAAAAAAAAAACAAAATTTGGACTCACCACTTTTTTTCTCCTCCAGCGAAGTTGTGCGCACTACTTTGATGGGGGATTCCGCTCGAGTCACAGAGCCTCCTTTTAAGACTCTAACATATAAACTCTATATAAAAAAAATTAAGAAAAAACTTTACCACGGAGTAACTTTGGTGATCACCGAATGAGTCGGAACATTATACTTATCTTTGTGGATCTTGTTGTTGAGTGACTCCGATTTTGTCTCGAGTGACATACATTCGTTGAACTAAAAAGTTAAGCTTTTTGCGGAACTAGGTCTAGGTTGTTAAATGTTAAGTTAGTTAGTAGGTCGATTGCCGTCGATGGTGAAGGATGCTGATGATGATGAAGGATCACTAAGACTATGATGATGAGGGTAGAGGTAGATATGTGCACGGTAGTTGTTGTATTATAAAGTAGTTCGTTCCTTAGTCAGATCTATATATGTAATTGCATGTTTTATGTTTGTACGTCATATGTGTGTTCGCTCACTGATAAGTAGAGTGAATTTCAACAGAGTGCATATTTTGGCAGGTGTGACGGTCGGAACCATACATGTGCGGTCGAGTATGCACAACCTTGTTCGCACTTGGGTTTCGCTTCAACATCAAGAGCAGCAACACTAGCTGGCTGGTTCGCTGTGCCTCGACGACGACGACGACGACGGCGTCGGCACACGGCTTCTTTGAAAAAAATTAATTGCACCAAAAAAAATTAAATGCACAAACCAGAATTTATTCTCTTGCACTTTTATCTCCCCAGTATATTAAAGTAATTTCCCTGATCCTATATATATAAGTTAAACAAATTTTTTAGCACTTGTTTTACGCCAAAGCAAGCTCGTTTTACTTTGTCTTACCCTATTTGGGATATCAGGCCTTTCTTAAGGTATGGTTGCGGATTTCTTTCGCGAGATCGAGCACGAGGAGCTAGAGCTTTGCTTTTAGCTGGATTCGGACTGGAATCAGACTCAGTTTGGCACTCGGGCTTGGACTTCTTGACTCCTTTTTTTTTTTATAGGTTATAACTACTCGTATATAGAGTCGGACTCGGACTTGGAATACAGACGGACGGAACCCTATAGCATAATTTTATTACCAAAGTGACAAATCAAATTCGCCAAACAATCAAAAAGAACAATTTAGATTGATGGCTTAAAAAAAAACACTTACTTGTGTAAAACGTCTTTAAGCCTTTTTATCTCGCGCTTATTGTCGCGGTTTGGTATGGCAGCTGATCGAAGGTCTTGTCTTGTCGGAGGCAAAAATTGAAAAAGGAAGTATGGAGCCAATATTGCAGTTGTTACAACACCGATTCTTTAAAATTTTCCGATAACTCATAATCGATGTATGACTCAACGAAACATTTTATCGTATGGTAAGAAAAGAAAGTTTACTAAAAAAAAAAAAATTTTGGTCGTAATGGCCTATACACAACTTTTCAATTTATGATATTTACTATCATCAATGGGAAAGAAAAAAGGCGATTTCTTTCATACGTTAAGCATCTAGTCCTAGTTCTATTCTCTTATGTCCTTGGCATGTACCACACCCAGATTATTTCCATTTAAGTCAGTCAGTTCATACAAACTTTTTCCGGCTACATTCTTTACTAGAGCTGGTATGAATTTTGGACATAGCTTAGCGTTTCGGTTTTTCGTTGCATCACTCAGGATAAAGTTTCTTTTGAAGACTTTTTGTCCTATTTTATACAACCGATCTTTACTTCTGAGATTGTATACTTTCTCGTAATTAGTATGTGACTGAGCCAACGATTCTTTTATCCTTTTGTGAATAATATTCATTTTTGCTGATTTGGGTAAAATGTTAAATTCGGGATTGTTAACACTTCTTAGTTTGCGTAAAATTTCATAATCTGAGGCATGTTCGATTTTGCTTTGGCCAAAGAGGGCTTCGTGCGGTGACATACCAATCGCCGTATGAATGGTAGTACGTAATGCGCTTACTATGGATGGTAGATGTTGATCCCAATGAGATTGGTCTGAACCTATATATGATCGGATCGCGGCGAGGATCGAGCGGTTCACTCGTTCACTAGCGTTTGATTGGGGTGCATATGAAGCTGTTTTTAAATGCTTAGTTCCATAACTTGTGAGGAATTTGGAAAATTCTTTCCCTACAAATTGCTTACCGTTATCGGATAGCAGAGATTCAGGTACTCCGAATATGGAAAACACTTCATCTTCCAAAAATCTAATAGCCGTTTCACCCGTAGCTTTTTTTATGGCTTTAACCAGAACGAATTTCGTTAGTTGGTCAAGGCACACAATTATGTGGATGTTACCCTTTTTTGACCTTGGGTAGGGTCCCAAGAAATCAACATAGACATGCTGAAAAGGCCTGTCTACAATAAAAGCTTGTCCCATTGGTGGTCTCAATGTAGAGTTCGGTGCTTTAGAGCTCTTGCAGACGTTGCAATCGCCAACAAACGTTTTAACTTGAGCCGCCATATTAGGCCAGTAAAAACGGTTGCGAATGCGATATAATGTCTTGGCTATCCCTCCATGAGATGCGCGAGGAGGTTCATGAGCTAAACGAATCAAACTGGTTGTCAGCTTGGACGGTATCCAGAGCTTCCAAACGCAATCATCCTCTAGGGGATTACCCGTGCAGGGTTTCACCTTTTTATACACGAACCCATCTGACACGCGAAGGTCAGGTAACTGATCTTGATAACTATCAATAGTTTTAATTAATCCTTGGTATTCGTCTGACTTGAAAGCTGGATCTTCAAGATCGACGCGCAAAACGTCAGAACTATTTGTCTCATTTTTTGTTTTTGTGAATTCATCGACACTGTAGACACGCGAAAGCGCATCCGGGACTACATTTTGAGAACCTTTCCTGTGTTCAATCTTGAACGAAAAACGTTGAAGTCGGAGACTCCATCGTGCTAAACGCCCATTCAGGTCTTTTTGGCTCATTAGCCATCGTAGGCTGGCGTGGTCGGTAATTATGGTAAATTCTTGCCCCTCCACGTAGCAACGAAATTTTTCCACCCCTAGAACGGCTGCTAAGCACTCTAGCTCAGTAATGCTATAATTGCGTTGTGCCTGTGTAAGTTTGTGGGAAAAGTAATATATCGGTCTTTCCACCGCGTTTTCGTCTTCTTGGCACAATACACATCCTACTCCTGTCGTAGACGCATCACACAATATTTTAAATGGCTTTTGAAAGTCCGGGTTTACAAGAATAGGTGCTGAAGTTAAAGCCTGTTTCAATTCTTCAAAAGCTTTTAAGGCTTCCGGTGTAAAGTTAAAAGATTTACACTTTTTAAGTGTGTCTGTCAATGGTGTAGCTAAGGACGAATAATTATTGACAAACCGCCTATACCACCCAGATAATCCTAAAAAGCGTCTGACTTGTTTTGCTGTTTTTGGGACAGGAAAATCCCTAATCGCAGATACTTTATCCGGATCGGTCTGAATACACCCACCCCCAATAATGAAACCTAAAAATTTTAATTCTTTAAAGCAAAATTTAGATTTAGATAAATTAATTGTTAATCCTGCGTTTTTCAAAAGCATAGCGAGCTTCGCTAAGATTTTCATGTGTTCATCAAACGTCGATGAGACCACTAACAGATCATCCAAATAGACATAAACATGTTGTCTTAGCTCATGTGGAACAACCTTGTCCATTAGTCTACAAAGCCTTTGGGCAGCGTTGCAAAGACCGAATGGCATGACGGTGAACTGATACAAGGGTCGGCCGGGCACGGTAAACGCAGTTTTTTCCCTTGAGGCTCTCTCCAGAGGTATTTGCCAAAACGCGTCCTTTAAATCCACAGTCGATATATAATGGGTATCTGTTTGTCGACTAAGCAAGCCATCAACATGATGCAGAGGATATGCATCCTTTTTCGTCATCTTATTCACTTTCCTCGAGTCTAGGCATAATCTATTTTTCCCAGGTTTTTGCACCATAACCATTGGAGAACTCCAGGCACTCTGGCTTTCCTCAATCACTCCTAAGGCAATCATCCTATCGAGTTCTTCATACATTAGAGCTTGTACCGCTGGAGAGACCGGGTAATGACGTTGTTTTACCGGCTCGGCCTCACCTGTGTCTATAAAGTGTTCTTCAAGCGACGTTTTACCTAGCCCAAATTTGGATGCGGATGGGAACAAGCTTATAACCTGTTCAAGGTTCATTGTTTGATCTGAAGTGAGTTCGTGAGCATTTGAATCACGAAGACAGTCTAGAGAGGAAATATCAGAAAAAATATGTTTAGCGATGCCGAATGAATTCCAAAAATTCACCCCTAAATATAAGGATTGCTCCAATGAAGGTACTAAGTACAGTTTGATTTTCTTTGAACATCCTTTATAAGTTATTGTCGTTAAAAGTTGACCTATTATTGATTGAGTCTGACCACTTGCGGTTTTTACTTTACAGGCATTGTTAACAGACTTGAACGAAATGCCCTCAGATTTAATAAGGTCAAGACATCCGGCACCTAGACAGCTTATGCATGCCCCACTGTCTAGTAGACCTAGCATCTTTTTTCCGAAAATCGTCACATTGGCGTATGGCCTTGGGTCAACGCCACGTCCTAGTGTAGTAGCAGAAATAGATCGATGTTCTTCACGTTTCTCTTTAAATTTTTCCCTTAGCTTTACAATACGATTTGAAGGAGTTTTAAAAATACGATCACGCACACTAAAATAATTCGTCAATCTTTCGTGTAGTGAAGGTTTTTGAATTTGTTTCTCACCCAATTCCTTGAGTTTTAATTCAGGTTTAGATAAAGGTCTTTTAAGAATTTGAATATTTGAATTGGTCTTTAAAGTTTGGTCAATGTCTATGGAATTGTCTGGTGGTATTGTAGAATAAGTGAGTTTGGGGTTTGAAATGGCAGGTTTATTTTCATTATGTAAATGGTTAAAATTGTCTAAGTTTGTTTCTGTTCCGGGTTCACCTGAGTAGGACAAAACTCCCCGGTTGGATTGCCCCGGTTCCGGTTTCCCAAACACTTTGGACATTTAGGTAAGGTAGTGTTTTCTAAACCACATCGAAAGCAAAATAGGTTCCTCTGTGGACTATTACAAAACTTGTACGTATGGCCTTTGCACTTGCAGTTCCAACATGTATAAGAGCTTAGGTTTTTCGACTGTGAGATAGCCTCAACAGCGTCAAAACTTTGTGTCTCTTCATCTTCATCTCGTAAATCTAACTCGTTAACTTTAGGCCGTACACTAGAATTTGGTATCTGAAAGGTTTTAGTTCTCAAATTTTCATATTGGCTGAAGCGTTTTTCGATGGTGCGACAAACGTACACCAATTCGGGTAGACTTTTTGTGGAGAATGTTATTAATAGTTCCCCGGTTCGTCTTTTTACATTTTGTTTAATGAGGTCTATTAACTCATGAGATGGTTTAGGTATTCGTAAACGTGAATTAAGTTTCATGATGTCTAAATAGAAACTATCGAAAGTTTCCGTCGGACTCTGACGTCGGTCAAACATTTTTCGCGAAATTTCGGTGTCAGTCTCTAGTCTTTTGTACTGTTCTAAGAGAGCAAGCTCTAAATGTCGCCATGTAGCACCAGGATTGGCTTTCAAGTAAATCCAAAGCCACGTCTCGACTTCACCTGCTACGAAGATTTGAAAATGTAGGAAAATATCATCCCAGGAAACCTTATAACAAGTTTTTAGACGATTAAGTCTGAAGAGGAAGTCTTCAATGGACATTTTTTCATTGTCGAATTTTAATCCCCATTTCTTAAAATCAACCGGTCGTGTCCATTGCATGGGATTTGAACCTTGATTGGTTGAACTGGGAGCTGGATTGTTCGAACTTGGATTGATGGCTAGACCCTCTAATCTGTTCATAAAATTTTGAAAATTTTCACTCGGATGAAAGTCTAACTCTTCTCGACTACTTTCATGAGGTTCTCTTTGAGGCCTATTTGTATTTCTTGCATAAATTTCATTCTGGTTTTGATTTTGGTTTTGATTGGTGTTTTCGTTTGCGTTACGATTTGTGTCTATGTCGTTTTGAAATTCGATTTCATTTAGGAATCTACTAGTATTTAGTGTGTTGACATTAGCAGGGGGTTGAACTTCTGGAGCAGGAGAATGGCGGAAAGCTCTAAGTTCTTCCCTCACATCTAATATAATTTGTTTCCGAAGACTTAACCTTTCGGCTTCGGCTTCTTCCTGACGTCTTTGAAGATCTTCAGCCCTACTTAACCCTATCGAGGCCGTAACTATATTTTGGATGAAACGTGTAAGCTTCTCATCCTGAGATAAATTTTTCTGACTTGCTCCCGATGGACCGGAACCACCGTTCTCATGTTCACCTGAACCAGGGTTATTACGCGACTGATCGTCTTCATCATCATCGTTATTCGTTTTTCGCGTATTGCGATTTGTAATTTGTTGTTTTGGTCCCATATTAGTTAAAATGTCAATAAAAAGGTCTGTTCTATTTGTTTGTTGTGTGTTCTATTGAAAGCGGACTTTAATAAATGTTGAGTATGTTAGGTTTTTAATATTCCAAAAAAAAAAAAAAATATTCAATAATGGGTTTCATAAAAAAAAAGTTTAAAAAAAAAACAAACTTGTATGTGTGCGCTATAATCATCAAAAATTGAAGCTTGAGAAAGGTAATCAACTTAGGGATACTTAGACGGCAAAGATAAAATAAATGAAGATTGGTTTTTCTGTACTGTAACAATTTGTTTTAAAAAAAAATCTGTTTTCTGATCGCATGCATAAAGATATCCTAATATCATACACATCTCTTATGGTCGGTCAGAATCAAACTAAACCTTATTAAAAGAACAAAGCTACAAGCTGTTTTAAGATACACTGTATTTGTATCTTTGTGATATAAGCAACTTCCTTTTGCTTTAGAGCAATTTGGTGATTGATTTATTAAGCTGTAAAACAATTTATATTTTTCGAATTAGCTGGGACATAACTCGGGCGCTGCGGACGGAGACGTGATCTACATGAATCGATATCCCCCGGTCGTCCGATGAAATCCCCCTAGCCAATGCTTAACCAAAACTATGAACTCTTTTAGTCTGAGAATGCTAGACTGAAATTTGTAAAATTGTAACTACACAATGCCAGGACATTAGTTCAAACTAAAAAAAAGATCTTATCTTATGTATGAACCTTCTTAGACTTTGCTTCTTGAAGTTACGAAAAACCTCCGCAACAACCGGACAGATCATATTTAGTTCACACAAACCTTCCATATAATTCTTAAAAAGTGGATAAAGGTGTAAAGCATATACAAATTTAAAAAAACAAATGAATTACAAAGAAATTAAAAAAAAATTAAATAAATTATTTTTGAAGTAGAAAAATTGCAACACAATTCTTGCCACCAAGTTGGGCGCCACCTGTGTAACGGTATTGCTGTTCCTAGCATCACGGCATGGATATACTCATGCATTTCCTTAGGTATCTTTGAATCACAGGATACTCAAAAATATCCTCGGGCGTGAAGCTAGGTTGTCCAGTCGGCTGAGTGCGGTAGGCACGCTAGCGAATGCCAATTATACCAGCTCGTCGGAGGGGTGGGATCTTGCAATCGCCACTGGACCGCCGTGTACCTTTTTACGTGCCTATATTGCTATTTATAAAAAAAAACAGGGAAGAACGAAATGCTGCGACCTACTTATACCACAATTAGACAAAACCCTATCTCTATTTGTGGAACCTTAGATGGACTCGGTTCCAAGTAGTGGCCCTCCCACTGTAAACTACTTAACGTGTTCACTCCTTGGTTACCACCCCACTAAATTACCATCCGTGGCAACCCCTAACTCGTAGTCAAAATTACTAATTCTGACTTACCTCTCTACCGTCTAAATTACCCTTAAGCATTTTCCTTTCACAAGCTCACTCCTAGATTTATTCACTTAACATTCTGTTAAGTACTAAATCAGAAAAATTTCATAATATTTATGTACCAAAAGTATATTCATAGTATTTTATTCAATCATGTTTTCTAAAATATGACACTGGTTAATTCAAACTTAAAGATATACAAATTATTCACTTCAACCTCAATTATTTTATACATAGTATTAAAAAAATTCAGTAATATAATATATTTAATATTAATAAAGTTTTAAATTGCTTTGTCAAAAAAAAAAAAATCAAATTCACAAAAAGAGAAGAAGGTTCATTGACCTCTCAAATCTAACACTCTCTTGTAAGAGCTTTAAATGTTGGTATGATATACGTGAAAATGTCAACTCATGAAACGTTTTTGGGTTTATAGCCCTCTAAACAAGATTTGTTAAATGTATTTTTATATATATTCTTTTTATAAGTAAAATTAAGTAATATGACTTTAAAATGTAAAATATAGCAAAAGAGTAATCAACGTCACTCAACAACAAATTAAATCATCAAAAAAAAAAAATCAGAGACAGTTCAAGTCTGTTAAATTTATGTACAATCAAAGCTATCTTAGAACTTTCGGTCACTGACCTATCCCAACAAAAGAGGTAAAAAAAAAGTTAAGCTCTTCACGGCACCATTTCTCTCTTCTACGTCACAAGTAGCAAAGTTAATCCTTACATAAAAAAAAAACAAAATTTGGACTCACCACTTTTTTTCTCCTCCAGCGAAGTTGTGCGCACTACTTTGATGGGGGATTCCGCTCGAGTCACAGAGCCTCCTTTTAAGACTCTAACATATAAACTCTATATAAAAAAAATTAAGAAAAAACTTTACCACGGAGTAACTTTGGTGATCACCGAATGAGTCGGAACATTATACTTATCTTTGTGGATCTTGTTGTTGAGTGACTCCGATTTTGTCTCGAGTGACATACATTCGTTGAACTAAAAAGTTAAGCTTTTTGCGGAACTAGGTCTAGGTTGTTAAATGTTAAGTTAGTTAGTAGGTCGATTGCCGTCGATGGTGAAGGATGCTGATGATGATGAAGGATCACTAAGACTATGATGATGAGGGTAGAGGTAGATATGTGCACGGTAGTTGTTGTATTATAAAGTAGTTCGTTCCTTAGTCAGATCTATATATGTAATTGCATGTTTTATGTTTGTACGTCATATGTGTGTTCGCTCACTGATAAGTAGAGTGAATTTCAACAGAGTGCATATTTTGGCAGGTGTGACGGTCGGAACCATACATGTGCGGTCGAGTATGCACAACCTTGTTCGCACTTGGGTTTCGCTTCAACATCAAGAGCAGCAACACTAGCTGGCTGGTTCGCTGTGCCTCGACGACGACGACGACGACGGCGTCGGCACACGGCTTCTTTGAAAAAAATTAATTGCACCAAAAAAAATTAAATGCACAAACCAGAATTTATTCTCTTGCACTTTTATCTCCCCAGTATATTAAAGTAATTTCCCTGATCCTATATATATAAGTTAAACAAATTTTTTAGCACTTGTTTTACGCCAAAGCAAGCTCGTTTTACTTTGTCTTACCCTATTTGGGATATCAGGCCTTTCTTAAGGTATGGTTGCGGATTTCTTTCGCGAGATCGAGCACGAGGAGCTAGAGCTTTGCTTTTAGCTGGATTCGGACTGGAATCAGACTCAGTTTGGCACTCGGGCTTGGACTTCTTGACTCCTTTTTTTTTTTATAGGTTATAACTACTCGTATATAGAGTCGGACTCGGACTTGGAATACAGACGGACGGAACCCTATAGCATAATTTTATTACCAAAGTGACAAATCAAATTCGCCAAACAATCAAAAAGAACAATTTAGATTGATGGCTTAAAAAAAAACACTTACTTGTGTAAAACGTCTTTAAGCCTTTTTATCTCGCGCTTATTGTCGCGGTTTGGTATGGCAGCTGATCGAAGGTCTTGTCTTGTCGGAGGCAAAAATTGAAAAAGGAAGTATGGAGCCAATATTGCAGTTGTTACAACACCGATTCTTTAAAATTTTCCGATAACTCATAATCGATGTATGACTCAACGAAACATTTTATCGGTGGCTGCGAACATTTTGATTTTGTAAGGCGTTGTGGTAAGAAAAGAAAGTTTACTAAAAAAAAAAAAATTTTGGTCGTAATGGCCTATACAGATGGTTACACCGTTGGAAAGAGGAGAATTCCAGCATCAGAATAGTGAAATTTCAGCCTCCTAGGTGGAAGGGATGCAGAGATATGCGCCGTCAAAAAATGGGAAAATATGGCAATTTTGGACCCTCTAGGGCTTCGTTTGGCCGAGATACAGCGTTTTAAAGAGTAAACTTGGATTTTCCTCGATAACTTCTCGTAAAAATTTTTCTACGCAAAGATGGTTACACCGTTGGAAAGAGGAGAATTCCAGCATCAGAATAGTGAAATTTCAGCCTCCTAGGTGGAAGGGTTGCAGAGATATGCGCCGTCAAAAAATGGGAAAATATGGCAATTTTGGACCCTCTAGGGCTTCGTTTGGCCGAGATACAGCGTTTTAAAGAGTAAACTTGGATTTTCCTCGATAACTTCTCGTAAAAATTTTTCTACGCAAAGATGGTTACACCGTTGGAAAGAGGAGAATTCCAGCATCAGAATAGTGAAATTTCAGCCTCCTAGGTGGAAGGGTTGCAGAGATATGCGCCGTCAAAAAATGGGAAAATATGGCAATTTTGGACCCTCTAGGGCTTCGTTTGGCCGAGATACAGCGTTTTAAAGGGTAAACTTGGATTTTCCTCGATAACTTCTCGTAAAAATTTTTCTACGCAAAGATGGTTACACCGTTGGAAAGAGGAGAATTCCAGCATCAGAATAGTGAAATTTCAGCCTCCTAGGTGGAAGGGATGCAGAGATATGCGCCGTCAAAAAATGGGAAAATATGGCAATTTTGGACCCTCTAGGGCTTCGTTTGGCCGAGATACAGCGTTTTAAAGAGTAAACTTGGGTTTTCCTCGATAACTTCTCGTAAAAATTTTTCTACGCAAAGATGGTTACACCGTTGGAAAGAGGAGAATTCCAGCATCAGAATAGTGAAATTTCAGCCTCCTAGGTGGAAGGGTTGCAGAGATATGCGCCGTCAAAAAATGGGAAAATATGGCAATTTTGGACCCTCTAGGGCTTCGTTTGGCCGAGATACAGCGTTTTAAAGGGTAAACTTGGATTTTCCTCGATAACTTCTCGTAAAAATTTTTCTACGCAAAGATGGTTACACCGTTGGAAAGAGGAGAATTCCAGCATCAGAATAGTGAAATTTCAGCCTCCTAGGTGGAAGGGTTGCAGAGATATGCGCCGTCAAAAAATGGGAAAATATGGCAATTTTGGACCCTCTAGGGCTTCGTTTGGCCGAGATACAGCGTTTTAAAGGGTAAACTTGGATTTTCCTCGATAACTTCTCGTAAAAATTTTTCTACGCAAAGATGGTTACACCGTTGGAAAGAGGAGAATTCCAGCATCAGAATAGTGAAATTTCAGCCTCCTAGGTGGAAGGGATGCAGAGATATGCGCCGTCAAAAAATGGGAAAATATGGCAATTTTGGACCCTCTAGGGCTTCGTTTGGCCGAGATACAGCGTTTTAAAGAGTAAACTTGGATTTTCCTCGATAACTTCTCGTAAAAATTTTTCTACGCAAAGATGGTTACACCGTTGGAAAGAGGAGAATTCCAGCATCAGAATAGTGAAATTTCAGCCTCCTAGGTGGAAGGGTTGCAGAGATATGCGCCGTCAAAAAATGGGAAAATATGGCAATTTTGGACCCTCTAGGGCTTCGTTTGGCCGAGATACAGCGTTTTAAAGAGTAAACTTGGATTTTCCTCGATAACTTCTCGTAAAAATTTTTCTACGCAAAGATGGTTACACCGTTGGAAAGAGGAGAATTCCAGCATCAGAATAGTGAAATTTCAGCCTCCTAGGTGGAAGGGTTGCAGAGATATGCGCCGTCAAAAAATGGGAAAATATGGCAATTTTGGACCCTCTAGGGCTTCGTTTGGCCGAGATACAGCGTTTTAAAGAGTAAACTTGGATTTTCCTCGATAACTTCTCGTAAAAATTTTTCTACGCAAAGATGGTTACACCGTTGGAAAGAGGAGAATTCCAGCATCAGAATAGTGAAATTTCAGCCTCCTAGGTGGAAGGGTTGCAGAGATATGCGCCGTCAAAAAATGGGAAAATATGGCAATTTTGGACCCTCTAGGGCTTCGTTTGGCCGAGATACAGCGTTTTAAAGGGTAAACTTGGATTTTCCTCGATAACTTCTCGTAAAAATTTTTCTACGCAAAGATGGTTACACCGTTGGAAAGAGGAGAATTCCAGCATCAGAATAGTGAAATTTCAGCCTCCTAGGTGGAAGGGTTGCAGAGATATGCGCCGTCAAAAAATGGGAAAATATGGCAATTTTGGACCCTCTAGGGCTTCGTTTGGCCGAGATACAGCGTTTTAAAGGGTAAACTTGGATTTTCCTCGATAACTTCTCGTAAAAATTTTTCTACGCAAAGATGGTTACACCGTTGGAAAGAGGAGAATTCCAGCATCAGAATAGTGAAATTTCAGCCTCCTAGGTGGAAGGGATGCAGAGATATGCGCCGTCAAAAAATGGGAAAATATGGCAATTTTGGACCCTCTAGGGCTTCGTTTGGCCGAGATACAGCGTTTTAAAGGGTAAACTTGGATTTTCCTCGATAACTTCTCGTAAAAATTTTTCTACGCAAAGATGGTTACACCGTTGGAAAGAGGAGAATTCCAGCATCAGAATAGTGAAATTTCAGCCTCCTAGGTGGAAGGGTTGCAGAGATATGCGCCGTCAAAAAATGGGAAAATATGGCAATTTTGGACCCTCTAGGGCTTCGTTTGGCCGAGATACAGCGTTTTAAAGAGTAAACTTGGATTTTCCTCGATAACTTCTCGTAAAAATTTTTCTACGCAAAGATGGTTACACCGTTGGAAAGAGGAGAATTCCAGCATCAGAATAGTGAAATTTCAGCCTCCTAGGTGGAAGGCAATTTTGGACCCTCTAGGGCTTCGTTTGGCCGAGATACAGCGTTTTAAAGGGTAAACTTGGATTTTCCTCGATAACTTCTCGTAAAAATTTTTCTACGCAAAGATGGTTACACCGTTGGAAAGAGGAGAATTCCAGCATCAGAATAGTGAAATTTCAGCCTCCTAGGTGGAAGGGTTGCAGAGATATGCGCCGTCAAAAAATGGGAAAATATGGCAACTTTGGACCCTCTAGGGCTTCGTTTGGCCGAGATACAGCGTTTTAAAGGGTAAACTTGGATTTTCCTCGATAACTTCTCGTAAAAATTTTTCTACGCAAAGATGGTTACACCGTTGGAAAGAGAAGAATTCCAGCATCAGAATAGTGAAATTTCAGCCTCCTAGGTGGAAGGGTTGCAGAGATATGCGCCGTCAAAAAATGGGAAAATATGGCAATTTTGGACCCTCTAGGGCTTCGTTTGGCCGAGATACAGCGTTTTAAAGGGTAAACTTGGATTTTCCTCGATAACTTCTCGTAAAAATTTTTCTACGCAAAGATGGTTACACCGTTGGAAAGAGGAGAATTCCAGCATCAGAATAGTGAAATTTCAGCCTCCTAGGTGGAAGGGATGCAGAGATATGCGCCGTCAAAAAATGGGAAAATATGGCAATTTTGGACCCTCTAGGGCTTCGTTTGGCCGAGATACAGCGTTTTAAAGGGTAAACTTGGATTTTCCTCGATAACTTCTCGTAAAAATTTTTCTACGCAAAGATGGTTACACCGTTGGAAAGAGGAGAATTCCAGCATCAGAATAGTGAAATTTCAGCCTCCTAGGTGGAAGGGATGCAGAGATATGCGCCGTCAAAAAATGGGAAAATATGGCAATTTTGGACCCTCTAGGGCTTCGTTTGGCCGAGATACAGCGTTTTAAAGGGTAAACTTGGATTTTCCTCGATAACTTCTCGTAAAAATTTTTCTACGCAAAGATGGTTACACCGTTGGAAAGAGGAGAATTCCAGCATCAGAATAGTGAAATTTCAGCCTCCTAGGTGGAAGGGATGCAGAGATATGCGCCGTCAAAAAATGGGAAAATATGGCAATTTTGGACCCTCTAGGGCTTCGTTTGGCCGAGATACAGCGTTTTAAAGAGTAAACTTGGATTTTCCTCGATAACTTCTCGTAAAAATTTTTCTACGCAAAGATGGTTACACCGTTGGAAAGAGGAGAATTCCAGCATCAGAATAGTGAAATTTCAGCCTCCTAGGTGGAAGGGTTGCAGAGATATGCGCCGTCAAAAAATGGGAAAATATGGCAATTTTGGACCCTCTAGGGCTTCGTTTGGCCGAGATACAGCGTTTAAAGGGTAAACTTGGATTTTCCTCGATAACTTCTCGTAAAAATTTTTCTACGCAAAGATGGTTACACCGTTGGAAAGAGGAGAATTCCAGCATCAGAATAGTGAAATTTCAGCCTCCTAGGTGGAAGGGTTGCAGAGATATGCGCCGTCAAAAAATGGGAAAATATGGCAATTTTGGACCCTCTAGGGCTTCGTTTGGCCGAGATACAGCGTTTTAAAGGGTAAACTTGGATTTTCCTCGATAACTTCTCGTAAAAATTTTTCTACGCAAAGATGGTTACACCGTTGGAAAGAGGAGAATTCCAGCATCAGAATAGTGAACTTTCAGCCTCCTAGGTGGAAGGGATGCAGAGATATGCGCCGTCAAAAAATGGGAAAATATGGCAATTTTGGACCCTCTAGGGCTTCGTTTGGCCGAGATACAGCGTTTTAAAGGGTAAACTTGGATTTTCCTCGATAACTTCTCGTAAAAATTTTTCTACGCAAAGATGGTTACACCGTTGGAAAGAGGAGAATTCCAGCATCAGAATAGTGAAATTTCAGCCTCCTAGGTGGAAGGGATGCAGAGATATGCGCCGTCAAAAAATGGAAAATATGGCAATTTTGGACCCTCTAGGGCTTCGTTTGGCCGAGATACAGCGTTTTAAAGGGTAAACTTGGATTTTCCTCGATAACTTCTCGTAAAAATTTTTCTACGCAAAGATGGTTACACCGTTGGAAAGAGGAGAATTCCAGCATCAGAATAGTGAAATTTCAGCCTCCTAGGTGGAAGGGTTGCAGAGATATGCGCCGTCAAAAAATGGGAAAATATGGCAATTTTGGACCCTCTAGGGCTTCGTTTGGCCGAGATACAGCGTTTTAAAGGGTAAACTTGGATTTTCCTCGATAACTTCTCGTAAAAATTTTTCTACGCAAAGATGGTTACACCGTTGGAAAGAGGAGAATTCCAGCATCAGAATAGTGAAATTTCAGCCTCCTAGGTGAAGGGTTGCAGAGATATGCGCCGTCAAAAAATGGGAAAATATGGCAATTTTGGACCCTCTAGGGCTTCGTTTGGCCGAGATACAGCGTTTTAAAGGGTAAACTTGGATTTTCCTCGATAACTTCTCGTAAAAATTTTTCTACGCAAAGATGGTTACACCGTTGGAAAGAGGAGAATTCCAGCATCAGAATAGCCTCCTAGGTGGAAGGGATGCAGAGATATGCGCCGTCAAAAAATGGGAAAATATGGCAATTTTGGACCCTCTAGGGCTTCGTTTGGCCGAGATACAGCGTTTTAAAGGGTAAACTTGGATTTTCCTCGATAACTTCTCGTAAAAATTTTTCTACGCAAAGATGGTTACACCGTTGGAAAGAGGAGAATTCCAGCATCAGAATAGTGAAATTTCAGCCTCCTAGGTGGAAGGCAATTTTGGACCCTCTAGGGCTTCGTTTGGCCGAGATACAGCGTTTTAAAGGGTAAACTTGGATTTTCCTCGATAACTTCTCGTAAAAATTTTTCTACGCAAAGATGGTTACACCGTTGGAAAGAGGAGAATTCCAGCATCAGAATAGTGAAATTTCAGCCTCCTAGGTGGAAGGGTTGCAGAGATATGCGCCGTCAAAAAATGGGAAAATATGGCAATTTTGGACCCTCTAGGGCTTCGTTTGGCCGAGATACAGCGTTTTAAAGGGTAAACTTGGATTTTCCTCGATAACTTCTCGTAAAAATTTTTCTACGCAAAGATGGTTACACCGTTGGAAAGAGGAGAATTCCAGCATCAGAATAGCCTCCTAGGTGGAAGGGATGCAGAGATATGCGCCGTCAAAAAATGGGAAATATGGCAATTTTGGACCCTCTAGGGCTTCGTTTGGCCGAGATACAGCGTTTTAAAGGGTAAACTTGGATTTTCCTCGATAACTTCTCGTAAAAATTTTTCTACGCAAAGATGGTTACACCGTTGGAAAGAGGAGAATTCCAGCATCAGAATAGTGAAATTTCAGCCTCCTAGGTGGAAGGGATGCAGAGATATGGGAAAATATGGCAATTTTGGACCCTCTAGGGCTACGTTTGGCCGAGATACAGCGTTTTAAAGGGTAAACTTGGATTTTCCTCGATAACTTCTCGTAAAAATTTTTCTACGCAAAGATGGTTACACCGTTGGAAAGAGGAGAATTCCAGCATCAGAATAGTGAAATTTCAGCCTCCTAGGTGGAAGGGTTGCAGAGATATGCGCCGTCAAAAAATGGGAAAATATGGCAACTTTGGACCCTCTAGGGCTTCGTTTGGCCGAGATACAGCGTTTTAAAGGGTAAACTTGGATTTTCCTCGATAACTTCTCGTAAAAATTTTTCTACGCAAAGATGGTTACACCGTTGGAAAGAGAAGAATTCCAGCATCAGAATAGTGAAATTTCAGCCTCCTAGGTGGAAGGGTTGCAGAGATAAGCGCCGTCAAAAAATGGGAAAATATGGCAATTTTGGACCCTCTAGGGCTTCGTTTGGCCGAGATACAGCGTTTTAAAGGGTAAACTTGGATTTTCCTCGATAACTTCTCGTAAAAATTTTTCTACGCAAAGATGGTTACACCGTTGGAAAGAGGAGAATTCAGCATCAGAATAGTGAAATTTCAGCCTCCTAGGTGGAAGGGATGCAGAGATATGCGCCGTCAAAAAATGGGAAAATATGGCAATTTTGGACCCTCTAGGGCTTCGTTTGGCCGAGATACAGCGTTTTAAAGGGTAAACTTGGATTTTCCTCGATAACTTCTCGTAAAAATTTTCTACGCAAAGATGGTTACACCGTTGGAAAGAGGAGAATTCCAGCATCAGAATAGTGAAATTTCAGCCTCCTAGGTGGAAGGGATGCAGAGATATGCGCCGTCAAAAAATGGGAAAATATGGCAATTTTGGACCCTCTAGGGCTTCGTTTGGCCGAGATACAGCGTTTTAAAGGGTAAACTTGGATTTTCCTCGATAACTTCTCGTAAAAATTTTTCTACGCAAAGATGGTTACACCGTTGGAAAGAGGAGAATTCCAGCATCAGAATAGTGAAATTTCAGCCTCCTAGGTGGAAGGGTTGCAGAGATATGCGCCGTCAAAAAATGGGAAAATATGGCAATTTTGGACCCTCTAGGGCTTCGTTTGGCCGAGATACAGCGTTTTAAAGAGTAAACTTGGATTTCCTCGATAACTTCTCGTAAAAATTTTTCTACGCAAAGATGGTTACACCGTTGGAAAGAGGAGAATTCCAGCATCAGAATAGTGAAATTTCAGCCTCCTAGGTGGAAGGGATGCAGAGATATGCGCCGTCAAAAAATGGGAAAATATGGCAATTTTGGACCCTCTAGGGCTTCGTTTGGCCGAGATACAGCGTTTTAAAGGGTAAACTTGGATTTTCCTCGATAACTTCTCGTAAAAATTTTTCTATGCAAAGATGGTTACACCGTTGGAAAGAGGAGAATTCCAGCATCAGAATAGTGAAATTTCAGCCTCCTAGGTGGAAGGGATGCAGAGATATGCGCCGTCAAAAAATGGGAAAATATGGCAATTTTGGACCCTCTAGGGCTTCGTTTGGCCGAGATACAGCGTTTTAAAGGGTAAACTTGGATTTTCCTCGATAACTTCTCGTAAAAATTTTTCTACGCAAAGATGGTTACACCGTTGGAAAGAGGAGAATTCCAGCATCAGAATAGTGAAATTTCAGCCTCCTAGGTGGAAGGGATGCAGAGATATGCGCCGTCAAAAAATGGGAAAATATGGCAATTTTGGACCCTCTAGGGCTTCGTTTGGCCGAGATACAGCGTTTTAAAGAGTAAACTTGGATTTTCCTCGATAACTTCTCGTAAAAATTTTTCTACGCAAAGATGGTTACACCGTTGGAAAGAGGAGAATTCCAGCATCAGAATAGTGAAATTTCAGCCTCCTAGGTGGAAGGGTTGCAGAGATATGCGCCGTCAAAAAATGGGAAAATATGGCAATTTTGGACCCTCTAGGGCTTCGTTTGGCCGAGATACAGCGTTTTAAAGGGTAAACTTGGATTTTCCTCGATAACTTCTCGTAAAAATTTTTCTACGCAAAGATGGTTACACCGTTGGAAAGAGGAGAATTCCAGCATCAGAATAGTGAAATTTCAGCCTCCTAGGTGGAAGGGTTGCAGAGATATGCGCCGTCAAAAAATGGGAAAATATGGCAATTTTGGACCCTCTAGGGCTTCGTTTGGCCGAGATACAGCGTTTTAAAGGGTAAACTTGAATTTTCCTCGATAACTTCTCGTAAAAATTTTTCTACGCAAAGATGGTTACACCGTTGGAAAGAGGAGAATTCCAGCATCAGAATAGTGAAATTTCAGCCTCCTAGGTGGAAGGGATGCAGAGATATGCGCCGTCAAAAAATGGGAAAATATGGCAATTTTGGACCCTCTAGGGCTTCGTTTGGCCGAGATACAGCGTTTTAAAGGGTAAACTTGGATTTTCCTCGATAACTTCTCGTAAAAATTTTTCTACGCAAAGATGGTTACACCGTTGGAAAGAGGAGAATTCCAGCATCAGAATAGTGAAATTTCAGCCTCCTAGGTGGAAGGGTTGCAGAGATATGCGCCGTCAAAAAATGGGAAAATATGGCAATTTTGGACCCTCTAGGGCTTCGTTGGCCGAGATACAGCGTTTTAAAGGGTAAACTTGGATTTTCCTCGATAACTTCTCGTAAAAATTTTTCTACGCAAAGATGGTTACACCGTTGGAAAGAGGAGAATTCCAGCATCAGAATAGTGAAATTTCAGCCTCCTAGGTGGAAGGGTTGCAGAGATATGCGCCGTCAAAAAATGGGAAAATATGGCAATTTTGGACCCTCTAGGGCTTCGTTTGGCCGAGATACAGCGTTTTAAAGGGTAAACTTGGATTTTCCTCGATAACTTCTCGTAAAAATTTTTCTACGCAAAGATGGTTACACCGTTGGAAAGAGGAGAATTCCAGCATCAGAATAGTGAAATTTCAGCCTCCTAGGTGAAGGGTTGCAGAGATATGCGCCGTCAAAAAATGGGAAAATATGGCAATTTTGGACCCTCTAGGGCTTCGTTTGGCCGAGATACAGCGTTTTAAAGGGTAAACTTGGATTTTCCTCGATAAATTCTCGTAAAAATTTTTCTACGCAAAGATGGTTACACCGTTGGAAAGAAGAGAATTCCAGCATCAGAATAGTGAAATTTCAGCCTCCTAGGTGGAAGGGTTGCAGAGATATGCGCCGTCAAAAAATGGGAAAATATGGCAATTTTGGACCCTCTAGGGCTTCGTTTGGCCGAGATACAGCGTTTTAAAGGGTAAACTTTTGGATTTTCCTCGATAACTTCTCGTAAAAATTTTTCTACGCAAAGATGGTTACACCGTTGGAAAGAGGAGAATTCCAGCATCAGAATAGTGAACTTTCAGCCTCCTAGGTGGAAGGGATGCAGAGATATGCGCCGTCAAAAAATGGGAAAATATGGCAATTTTGGACCCTCTAGGGCTTCGTTTGGCCGAGATACAGCGTTTTAAAAGGGTAAACTTGGATTTCCTCGATAACTTCTCGTAAAAATTTTTCTACGCAAAGATGGTTACACCGTTGGAAAGAGGAGAATTCCAGCATCAGAATAGTGAAATTTCAGCCTCCTAGGTGGAAGGGTTGCAGAGATATGCGCCGTCAAAAAATGGGAAAATATGGCAATTTTGGACCCTCTAGGGCTTCGTTTGGCCGAGATACAGCGTTTTAAAGGGTAAACTTGGATTTTCCTCGATAACTTCTCGTAAAAATTTTTCTACGCAAAAGATGGTTACACCGTTGGAAAGAGGAGAATTCCAGCATCAGAATAGTGAAATTTCAGCCTCCTAGGTGGAAGGGATGCAGAGATATGCGCCGTCAAAAATGGGAAAATATGGCAATTTTGGACCCTCTAGGGCTTCGTTTGGCCGAGATACAGCGTTTTAAAGAGTAAACTTGGATTTTCCTCGATAACTTCTCGTAAAAATTTTTCTACGCAAAGATGGTTACACCGTTGGAAAGAGGAGAATTCCAGCATCAGAATAGTGAAATTTCAGCCTCCTAGGTGGAAGGGTTGCAGAGATATGCGCCGTCAAAAAATGGGAAAATATGGCAATTTTGGACCCTCTAGGGCTTCGTTTGGCCGAGATACAGCGTTTTAAAGGATAAACTTGGATTTTCCTCGATAACTTCTCGTAAAATTTTTCTACGCAAAGATGGTTACACCGTTGGAAAGAGGAGAATTCCAGCATCAGAATAGTGAAATTTCAGCCTCCTAGGTGGAAGGGTTGCAGAGATATGCGCCGTCAAAAAATGGGAAAATATGGCAATTTTGGACCCTCTAGGGCTTCGTTTGGCCGAGATACAGCGTTTTAAAGGGTAAACTTGGATTTTCCTCGATAACTTCTCGTAAAAAATTTTTCTACGCAAAGATGGTTACACCGTTGGAAAGAGGAGAATTCCAGCATCAGAATAGTGAAATTTCAGCCTCCTAGGTGGAAGGGATGCAGAGATATGCGCCGTCAAAAAATGGGAAAATATGGCAATTTTGGACCCTCTAGGGCTTCGTTTGGCCGAGATACAGCGTTTTAAAGAGTAAACTTGGATTTTCCTCGATAACTTCTCGTAAAAATTTTTCTACGCAAAGATGGTTACACCGTTGGAAAGAGGAGAATTCCAGCATCAGAATAGTGAAATTTCAGCCTCCTAGGTGGAAGGGTTGCAGAGATATGCGCCGTCAAAAAATGGGAAAATATGGCAATTTTGGACCCTCTAGGGCTTCGTTTGGCCGAGATACAGCGTTTTAAAGGGTAAACTTGGATTTTCCTCGATAACTTCTCGTAAAAATTTTTCTACGCAAAGATGGTTACACCGTTGGAAAGAGGAGAATTCCAGCATCAGAATAGTGAAATTTCAGCCTCCTAGGTGGAAGGGTTGCAGAGATATGCGCCGTCAAAAAATGGGAAAATATGGCAATTTTGGACCCTCTAGGGCTTCGTTTGGCCGAGATACAGCGTTTTAAAGGGTAAACTTGGATTTCCTCGATAACTTCTCGTAAAAATTTTTCTACGCAAAGATGGTTACACCGTTGGAAAGAGGAGAATTCCAGCATCAGAATAGTGAAATTTCAGCCTCCTAGGTGGAAGGGTTGCAGAGATATGCGCCGTCAAAAAATGGGAAAATATGGCAATTTTGGACCCTCTAGGGCTTCGTTTGGCCGAGATACAGCGTTTTAAAGAGTAAACTTGGATTTTCCTCGATAACTTCTCGTAAAAATTTTTCTACGCAAAGATGGTTACACCGTTGGAAAGAGGAGAATTCCAGCATCAGAATAGTGAAATTTCAGCCTCCTAGGTGGAAGGGTTGCAGAGATATGCGCCGTCAAAAAATGGGAAAATATGGCAATTTTGGACCCTCTAGGGCTTCGTTTGGCCGAGATACAGCGTTTTAAAGGGTAAACTTGGATTTTCCCTCGATAACTTCCTCGTAAAAATTTTTCTACGCAAAGATGGTTACACCGTTGGAAAGAGGAGAATTCCAGCATCAGAATAGTGAAATTTCAGCCTCCTAGGTGGAAGGGTTGCAGAGATATGCGCCGTCAAAAAATGGGAAAATATGGCAATTTTGGACCCTCTAGGGCTTCGTTTGGCCGAGATACAGCGTTTTAAAGGGTAAACTTGATTTTCCTCGATAACTTCTCGTAAAAAATTTTTCTACGCAAAGATGGTTACACCGTTGGAAGAGGAGAATTCCAGCATCAGAATAGTGAAATTTCAGCCTCCTAGGTGGAAGGGTTGCAGAGATATGCGCCGTCAAAAAATGGGAAAATATGGCAATTTTGGACCCTCTAGGCTTCGTTTGGCCGAGATACAGCGTTTTAAAGGGTAAACTTGGATTTTCCTCGATAACTTCTCGTAAAAATTTTTCTACGCAAAGATGGTTACACCGTTGGAAAGAGGAGAATTCCAGCATCAGAATAGTGAAATTTCAGCCTCCTAGGTGGAAGGGATGCAGAGATATGCGCCGTCAAAAAATGGGAAAATATGGCAATTTTGGACCCTCTAGGGCTTCGTTTGGCCGAGATACAGCGTTTTAAAGGGTAAACTTGGATTTTCCTCGATAACTTCTCGTAAAAATTTTTCTACGCAAAGATGGTTACACCAAGGGTAAACTTGGATTTTCCTCGATAACTTCTCGTAAAAATTTTTCTACGCAAAGATGGTTACACCGTTGGAAAGAGGAGAATTCCAGCATCAGAATAGTGAAATTTCAGCCTCCTAGGTGGAAGGGATGCAGAGATATGCGCCGTCAAAAAATGGGAAAATATGGCAATTTTGGACCCTCTAGGGCTTCGTTTGGCCGAGATACAGCGTTTTAAAGGGTAAACTTGGATTTTCCTCGATAACTTCTCGTAAAAATTTTTCTACGCAAAGATGGTTACACCGTTGGAAAGAGGAGAATTCCAGCATCAGAATAGTGAAATTTCAGCCTCCTAGGTGGAAGGGTTGCAGAGATATGCGCCGTCAAAAAAATGGGAAAATATGGCAATTTTGGACCCTCTAGGGCTTCGTTTGGCCGAGATACAGCGTTTTAAAGGGTAAACTTGGATTTTCCTCGATAACTTCTCGTAAAAATTTTTCTACGCAAAGATGGTTACACCGTTGGAAAGAGGAGAATTCCAGCATCAGAATAGTGAAATTTCAGCCTCCTAGGTGGAAGGGTTGCAGAGATATGCGCCGTCAAAAAATGGGAAAATATGGCAATTTTGGACCCTCTAGGGCTTCGTTTGGCCGAGATACAGCGTTTTAAAGAGTAAACTTGGATTTTCCTCGATAACTTCTCGTAAAAATTTTTCTACGCAAAGATGGTTACACCGTTGGAAAGAGGAGAATTCCAGCATCAGAATAGTGAAATTTCAGCCTCCTAGGTGGAAGGGTTGCAGAGATATGCGCCATCAAAAAATGGGAAAATATGGCAATTTTGGACCCTCTAGGGCTTCGTTTGGCCGAGATACAGCGTTTTAAAGGGTAAACTTGGATTTTCCTCGATAACTTCTCGTAAAAATTTTTCTACGCAAAGATGGTTACACCGTTGGAAAGAGGAGAATTCCAGCATCAGAATAGTGAAATTTCAGCCTCCTAGGTGGAAGGGTTGCAGAGATATGCGCCGTCAAAAAATGGGAAAATATGGCAATTTTGGACCCTCTAGGGCTTCGTTTGGCCGAGATACAGCGTTTTAAAGAGTAAACTTGGATTTTCCTCGATAACTTCTCGTAAAAATTTTTCTACGCAAAGATGGTTACACCGTTGGAAAGAGGAGAATTCCAGCATCAGAATAGTGAAATTTCAGCCTCCTAGGTGGAAGGGTTGCAGAGATATGCGCCGTCAAAAAATGGGAAAATATGGCAATTTGGACCCTCTAGGGCTTCGTTTGGCCGAGATACAGCGTTTTAAAGGGTAAACTTGGATTTTCCTCGATAACTTCTCGTAAAAATTTTTCTACGCAAAGATGGTTACACCGTTGGAAAGAGGAGAATTCCAGCATCAGAATAGTGAAATTTCAGCCTCCTAGGTGGAAGGGATGCAGAGATATGCGCCGTCAAAAAATGGGAAAATATGGCAATTTTGGACCCTCTTGGGCTTCGTTTGGCCGAGATACAGCGTTTTAAAGAGTAAACTTGGATTTTCCTCGATAACTTCTCGTAAAATTTTTTCTACGCAAAGATGGTTACACCGTTGGGAAGAGGAGAATTCCAGCATCAGAATAGTGAAATTTCAGCCTCCTAGGTGGAAGGGATGCAGAGATATGCGCCGTCAAAAAATGGGAAAATATGGCAATTTTAGACCCTCTAGGGCTTCGTTTGGCCGAGATACAGCGTTTTAAAGAGTAAACTTGGATTTTCCTCGATAACTTCTCGTAAAAATTTTTCTACGCAAAGATGGTTACACCGTTGGAAAGAGGAGAATTCCAGCATCAGAATAGTGAAATTTCAGCCTCCTAGGTGGAAGGGATGCAGAGATATGCGCCGTCAAAAAATGGGAAAATATGGCAATTTTGGACCCTCTAGGGCTTCGTTTGGCCGAGATACAGCGTTTTAAAGAGTAAACTTGGATTTTCCTCGATAACTTCTCGTAAAAATTTTTCTACGCAAAGATGGTTACACCGTTGGAAAGAGGAGAATTCCAGCATCAGAATAGTGAAATTTCAGCCTCCTAGGTGGAAGGGATGCAGAGATATGCGCCGTCAAAAAATGGGAAAATTATGGCAATTTGGACCCTCTAGGGCTTCGTTTGCCGAGATACAGCGTTTTAAAGAGTAAACTTGGATTTTCCTCGATAACTTCTCGTAAAAATTTTTCTACGCAAAGATGGTTACACCGTTGGAAAGAGGAGAATTCCAGCATCAGAATAGTGAAATTTCAGCCTCCTAGGTGGAAGGGTTGCAGAGATATGCGCCGTCAAAAAATGGGAAAATATGGCAATTTTGGACCCTCTAGGGCTTCGTTTGGCCGAGATACAGCGTTTTAAAGGGTAAACTTGGATTTTCCTCGATAACTTCTCGTAAAAATTTTTCTACGCAAAGATGGTTACACCGTTGGAAAGAGGAGAATTCCAGCATCAGAATAGTGAAATTTCAGCCTCCTAGGTGGAAGGGTTGCAGAGATATGCGCCGTCAAAAAATGGGAAAATATGGCAATTTTGGACCCTCTAGGGCTTCGTTTGGCCGAGATACAGCGTTTTAAAGGGTAAACTTGGATTTTCCTCGATAACTTCTCGTAAAAATTTTTCTACGCAAAGATGGTTACACCGTTGGAAAGAGGAGAATTCCAGCATCAGAATAGTGAAATTTCAGCCTCCTAGGTGGAAGGGTTGCAGAGATATGTGCCGTCAAAAAATGGGAAAATATGGCAATTTTGGACCCTCTAGGGCTTCGTTTGGCCGAGATACAGCGTTTTAAAGGGTAAACTTGGATTTTCCTCGATAACTTCTCGTAAAAATTTTTCTACGCAAAGATGGTTACACCGTTGGAAAGAGGAGAATTCCAGCATCAGAATAGTGAAATTTCAGCCTCCTAGGTGGAAGGGTTGCAGAGATATGCGCCGTCAAAAAATGGGAAAATATGGCAATTTTGGACCCTCTAGGGCTTCGTTTGGCCGAGATACAGCGTTTTAAAGGGTAAACTTGGATTTTCCTCGATAACTTCTCGTAAAAATTTTTCTACGCAAAGATGGTTACACCGTTGGAAAGAGGAGAATTCCAGCATCAGAATAGTGAAATTTCAGCCTCCTAGGTGGAAGGGTTGCAGAGATATGCGCCGTCAAAAATGGGAAAATATGGCAATTTTGGACCCTCTAGGGCTTCGTTTGGCCGAGATACAGCGTTTAAAGGGTAAACTTGGATTTTCCTCGATAACTTCTCGTAAAAATTTTTCTACGCAAAGATGGTTACACCGTTGGAAAGAGGAGAATTCCAGCATCAGAATAGTGAAATTTCAGCCTCCTAGGTGGAAGGGTTGCAGAGATATGCACCGTCAAAAAATGGGAAAATATGGCAATTTTGGACCCTCTAGGGCTTCGTTTGGCCGAGATACAGCGTTTTTAAAGAGTAAACTTGGATTTTCCTCGATAACTTCTCGTCAAAATTTTTCTACGCAAAGATGGTTACACCGTTGGAAAGAGGAGAATTCCAGCATCAGAATAGTGAAATTTCAGCCTCCTAGGTGGAAGGGTTGCAGAGATATGCGCCGTAAAAAAATGGGAAAATATGGCAATTTTGGACCCTCTAGGGCTTCGTTTGGCCGAGATACAGCGTTTTAAAGAGTAAACTTGGATTTTCCTCGATAACTTCTCGTAAAAATTTTTCTACGCAAAGATGGTTACACCGTTGGAAAGAGGAGAATTCCAGCATCAGAATAGTGAAATTTCAGCCTCCTAGGTGGAAGGGTTGCAGAGATATGCGCCGTCAAAAAATGGGAAAATATGGCAATTTTGGACCCTCTAGGGCTTCGTTTGGCCGAGATACAGCGTTTTAAAGAGGAAACTTGGATTTTCCTCGATAACTTCTCGTAAAAATTTTTCTACGCAAAGATGGTTACACCGTTGGAAAGAGGAGAATTCCATCATCAGAATAGTGAAATTTCAGCCTCCTAGGTGGAAGGGTTGCAGAGCTATGCGCCGTCAAAAAATGGGGAAAATATGGCAATTTTGGATCCTCTAGGGCTTCGTTTGGCCGAGATACAGCGTTTTAAAGAGTAAACTTGGATTTTCCTCGATAACTTCTCGTAAAAATTTTTCTACGCAAAGATGGTTACACCGTTGGAAAGAGGAGAATTCCAGCATCAGAATAGTGAAATTTCAGCCTCTTAGGTGGAAGGGTTGCAGAGATATGCGCCGTCAAAAAATGGGAAAATATGGCAACTTTGGACCCTCTAGGGCTTCGTTTGGCCGAGATACAGCGTTTTAAAGGGTAAACTTGGATTTTCCTCGATAACTTCTCGTAAAAATTTTTCTACGCAAAGATGGTTACACCGTTGGAAAGAGGAGAATTCCAGCATCAGAATAGTGAAATTTCAGCCTCCTAGGTGGAAGGGTTGCAGAGATATGCACCGTCAAAAAATGGGAAAATATGGCAATTTTGGACCCTCTAGGGCTTCGTTTGGCCGAGATACAGCGTTTTAAAGAGTAAACTTGGATTTTCCTCGATAACTTCTCGTCAAAATTTTTCTACGCAAAGATGGTTACACCGTTGGAAAGAGGAGAATTCCAGCATCAGAATAGTGAAATTTCAGCCTCCTAGGTGGAAGAGTTGCAGAGATATGCGCCGTCAAAAAATGGGAAATATGGCAATTTTGGACCCTCTAGGGCTTCGTTTGGCCGAGATACAGCGTTTTTAAAGAGTAAACTTGATTTTCCTCGATAACTTCTCGTAAAAATTTTTCTACGCAAAGATGGTTACACCGTTGGAAAGAGGAGAATTCCAGCATCAGAATAGTGAAATTTCAGCCTCCTAGGTGGAAGGGTTGCAGAGATATGCGCCGTCAAAAAATGGGAAAATATGGCAATTTTGGACCCTCTAGGGCTTCGTTTGGCCGAGATACAGCGTTTTAAAGAGTAAACTTGGATTTTCCTCGATAACTTCTCGTAAAAATTTTTCTACGCAAAGATGGTTACACCGTTGGAAAGAGGAGAATTCCAGCATCAGAATAGTGAAATTTCAGCCTCCTAGGTGGAAGGGTTGCAGAGATATGCGCCGTCAAAAAATGGGGAAAATATGGCAATTTTGGACCCTCTAGGGCTTCGTTTGGCCGAGATACAGCGTTTTAAAGGGTAAACTTGGATTTTCCTCGATAACTTCTCGTAAAAATTTTTCTACGCAAAGATGGTTACACCGTTGGAAAGAGGAGAATTCCAGCATCAGAATAGTGAAATTTCAGCCTCCTAGGTGGAAGGGATGCAGAGATATGCGCCGTCAAAAAATGGGAAAATATGGCAATTTTGGACCCTCTAGGGCTTCGTTTGGCCGAGATACAGCGTTTTAAAGAGTAAACTTGGATTTTCCTCGATAACTTCTCGTAAAAATTTTTCTACGCAAAGATGGTTACACCGTTGGAAAGAGGAGAATTCCAGCATCAGAATAGTGAAATTTCAGCCTCCTAGGTGGAAGGGTTGCAGAGATATGCGCCGTCAAAAAAATGGGAAAATATGGCAATTTTGGACCCTCTAGGGCTTCGTTTGGCCGAGATACAGCGTTTTAAAGAGTAAACTTGGATTTTCCTCGATAACTTCTCGTAAAAATTTTTCTACGCAAAGATGGTTACACCGTTGGAAAGAGGAGAATTCCAGCATCAGAATAGTGAAATTTCAGCCTCCTAGGTGGAAGGATGCAGAGATATGCGCCGTCAAAAAATGGAAAATATGGCAATTTTGGACCCTCTAGGGCTTCGTTTGGCCGAGATACAGCGTTTTAAAAGAGTAAACTTGGATTTTCCTCGATAACTTCTCGTAAAAATTTTTCTACGCAAAGATGGTTACACCGTTGGAAAGAGGAGAATTCCAGCATCAGAATAGTGAAATTTCAGCCTCCTAGGTGGAAGGGTTGCAGAGATATGCGCCGTCAAAAAATGGGAAAATATGGCAATTTTGGGCCCTCTAGGGCTTCGTTTGGCCGAGATACAGCGTTTTAAAGAGTAAACTTGGATTTTCCTCGATAACTTCTCGTAAAAATTTTTCTACGCAAAGATGGTTACACCGTTGGAAAGAGGAGAATTCCAGCATCAGAATAGTGAAATTTCAGCCTCCTAGGTGGAAGGGTTGCAGAGATATGCACCGTCAAAAAATGGGAAAATATGGCAATTTTGGACCCTCTAGGGCTTCGTTTGGCCGAGATACAGCGTTTTAAAGAGTAAACTTGGATTTTCCTCGATAACTTCTCATAAAAATTTTTCTACGCAAAGATGGTTACACCGTTGGAAGAGGAGAATTCCAGCATCAGAATAGTGAAATTTCAGCCTCCTAGGTGGAAGGGTTGCAGAGATATGCGCCGTCAAAAAATGGGAAAATATGGCAATTTTGGACCCTCTAGGGCTTCGTTTGGCCGAGATACAGCGTTTTAAAGAGTAAACTTGGATTTTCCTCGATAACTTCTCGTAAAAATTTTTCTACGCAAAGATGGTTACACCGTTGGAAAGAGGAGAATTCCAGCATCAGAATAGTGAAATTTCAGCCTCCTAGGTGGAAGGGTTGCAGAGATATGCGCCGTCAAAAAATGGGAAAATATGGCAATTTTGGGCCCTCTAGGGCTTCGTTTGGCCGAGATACAGCGTTTTAAAGAGTAAACTTGGATTTTCCTCGATAACTTCTCGTAAAAATTTTTCTACGCAAAGATGGTTACACCGTTGGAAAAGAGGAGAATTCCAGCATCAGAATAGTGAAATTTCAGCCTCCTAGGTGGAAGGGTTGCAGAGATATGCGCCGTCAAAAAATGGGAAAATATGGCAATTTTGGACCCTCTAGGGCTTCGTTTTGCCGAGATACAGCGTTTTTAAAGAGTAAACTTGGATTTTCCTCGATAACTTCTCGTAAAAATTTTTCTACGCAAAGATGGTTACACCGTTGGAAAGAGGAGAATTCCAGCATCAGAATAGTGAAATTTCAGCCTCCTAGGTGGAAGGGATGCAGAGATATGCGCCGTCAAAAAATGGGAAAATATGGCAATTTTTGACCCTCTAGGGCTTCGTTTGGCCGAGATACAGCGTTTTAAAGGGGTAAACTTGGATTTTCCTCGATAACTTCTCGTAAAAATTTTTCTACGCAAAGATGGTTACACCGTTGGAAAGAGGAGAATTCCAGCATCAGAATAGTGAAATTTCAGCCTCCTAGGTGGAAGGGTTGCAGAGATATGCGCCGTTAAAAAATGGGAAAATATGGCAATTTTGGACCCTCTAGGGCTTCGTTTGGCCGAGATACAGCGTTTTAAAGAGTAAACTTGGATTTTCCTCGATAACTTCTCGTAAAATTTTTCTACGCAAAGATGGTTACACCGTTGGAAAGAGGAGAATTCCAGCATCAGAATAGTGAAATTTCAGCCTCCTAGGTGGAAGGGTTGCAGAGATATGCGCCGTCAAAAAATGGGAAAATATGGCAATTTTGGGCCCTCTAGGGCTTCGTTTGGCCGAGATACAGCGTTTTAAAGAGTAAACTTGGATTTTCCTCGATAACTTCTCGTAAAATTTTTCTACGCAAAGATGGTTACACCGTTGGAAAGAGGAGAATTCCAGCATCAGAATAGTGAAATTTCAGCTCCTAGGTGGAAGGTTGCAGAGATATGCACCGTCAAAAAATGGGAAAATATGGCAATTTTGGACCCTCTAGGGCTTCGTTTGGCCGAGATACAGCGTTTTAAAGAGTAAACTTGGATTTTCCTCGATAACTTCTCATAAAAATTTTTCTACGCAAAGATGGTTACACCGTTGGAAAGAGGAGAATTCCAGCATCAGAATAGTGAAATTTCAGCCTCCTAGGTGGAAGGGTTGCAGAGATATGCGCCGTCAAAAAATGGGAAAATATGGCAATTTTGGACCCTCTAGGGCTTCGTTTGGCCGAGATACAGCGTTTTAAAGAGGTAAACTTGGATTTTCCTCGATAACTTCTCGTAAAAATTTTTGTTCGCAAAGATGGTTACACCGTTGGAAAGAGGAGAATTCCAGCATTACAATAGTGAAATTTCAGCCTCCTAGGTGGAAGGGTTGCAGAGATATGCGCCGTCAAAAAATGGGAAAATATGGCAATTTTGGACCCTCTAGGGCTTCGTTTGGCCGAGATACAGCGTTTTAAAGGGTAAACTTGGATTTTCCTCGATAACTTCTCGTAAAAATTTGTGTTCGCAAAGATGGTTACACCGTTGGAAAGAGGAGAATTCCAGCATCAGAATAGTGAAATTTCAGCCTCCTAGGTGGAAGGGTTGCAGAGATATGCGCCGTCAAAAAATGGGAAAATATGGCAATTTTGGACCCTCTAGGGCTTCGTTTGGCCGAGATACAGCGTTTTAAAGGGTAAACTTGGATTTTCCTCGATAACTTCTCGTAAAAATTTTTGTTCGCAAAGATGGTTACACCGTTGGAAAGAGGAGAATTCCAGCATCAGAATAGTGAAATTTCAGCCTCCTAGGTGGAAGGGTTGCAGAGATATGCGCCGTCAAAAAATGGGAAAATATGGCAATTTTGGACCCTCTAGGGCTTCGTTTGGCCGAGATACAGCGTTTTAAAGGGTAAACTTGGATTTTCCTCGATAAACTTCTCGTAAAAATTTTTGTTCGCAAAGATGGTTACACCGTTGGAAAGAGGAGAATTCCAGCATCAGAATAGTGAAATTTCAGCCTCCTAAGTGGAAGGGTTGCAGAGATATGCGCCGTCAAAAAATGGGAAAATATGGCAATTTTGGACCCTCTAGGGCTTCGTTTGGCCGAGATACAGCGTTTTAAAGGGTAAACTTGGATTTTCCTCGATAACTTCTCGTAAAAATTTTTGTTCGCAAAGATGGTTACACCGTTGGAAAGAGGAGAATTCCAGCATTACAATAGTGAAATTTCAGCCTCCTAGGTGTAAGGGTTGCAGAGATATGCGCCGTCAAAAAATGGGAAAATATGGCAATTTTGGACCCTCTAGGGCTTCGTTTGGCCGAGATACAGCGTTTTAAAGGGTAAACTTCGATTTTCCTCGATAACTTCTCGTAAAAATTTTTGTTCGCAAAGATGGTCACACCGTTGGAAAGAGGAGAATTCCAGCATCAGAATAGTGAAATTTCAGCCTCCTAGGTGGAAGGGTTGCAGAGATATGCGCCGTCAAAAAATGGAAAAATATGGCAATTTTGGACCCTCTAGGGCTTCGTTTGGCCGAGATACAGCGTTTTAAAGGGTAAACTTGGATTTTCCTCGATAACTTCTCGTAAAAATTTTTGTTCGCAAAGATGGTTACACCGTTGGAAAGAGGAGAATTCCAGCATCAGAATAGTGAAATTTCAGCCTCCTAGGTGGAAGGGTTGCAGAGATATGCGCCGTCAAAAAATGGGAAAATATGGCAATTTTGGACCCTCTAGGGCTTCGTTTGGCCGAGATACAGCGTTTTAAAGGGTAAACTTGGATTTTCCTCGATAACTTCTCGTAAAAATTTTTGTTCGCAAAGATGGTCACACCGTTGGAAAGAGGAGAATTCCAGCATCAGAATAGTGAAATTTCAGCCTCCTAGGTGGAAGGGTTGCAGAGATATGCGCCGTCAAAAAATGGGAAAATATGGCAATTTTGGACCCTCTAGGGCTTCGTTTGGCCGAGATACAGCGTTTTAAAGGGTAAACTTGGATTTTCCTCGATAATTTCTCGTAAAAATTTTTGTTCGCAAAGATGGTTACACCGTTGAAAAGAGGAGAATTCCAGCATTACAATAGTGAAATTTCAGCCTCCTAGGTGGAAGGGTTGCAGAGATATGCGCCGTCAAAAAATGGGAAAATATGGCAATTTTGGACCCTCTAGGGCTTCGTTTGGCCGAGATACAGCGTTTTAAAGGGTAAACTTGGATTTTCCTCGATAACTTCTCGTAAAAATTTGTGTTCGCAAAGATGGTTACACCGTTGGAAAGAGGAGAATTCCAGCATCAGAATAGTGAAATTTCAGCCTCCTAGGTGGAAGGGTTGCAGAGATATGCGCCGTCAAAAAATGGGAAAATATGGCAATTTTGGACCGTTTGTTTGGCCGTTCGTTTGGCCGAGATACAGCGTTTTAAAGGGTAAACTTGGATTTTCCTCGATAACTTCTCGTAAAAATTTGTGTTCGCAAAGATGGTTACACCGTTGGAAAGAGGAGAATTCCAGCATCAGAATGGTGAAATTTCAGCCTCCTAGGTGGAAGGGTTGCAGAGATATGCGCCGTCAAAAAATGGGAAAATATGGCAATTTTGGACCCTCTAGGGCTTCGTTTGGCCGAGATACAGCGTTTTAAAGGGTAAACTTCGATTTTCCTCGATAACTTCTCGTAAAAATTTTTGTTCGCAAAGATGGTCACACCGTTGGAAAGAGGAGAATTCCAGCATCAGAATAGTGAAATTTCAGCCTCCTAGGTGGAAGGGTTGCAGAGATATGCGCCGTCAAAAAATGGAAAAATATGGCAATTTTGGACCCTCTAGGGCTTCGTTTGGCCGAGATACAGCGTTTTAAAGGGTAAACTTGGATTTTCCTCGATAACTTCTCGTAAAAATTTGTGTTCGCAAAGATGGTTACACCGTTGGAAAGAGGAGAATTCCAGCATCAGAATGGTGAAATTTCAGCCTCCTAGGTGGAAGGGTTGCAGAGATATGCGCCGTCAAAAAATGGGAAAATATGGCAATTTTGGACCCTCTAGGGCTTCGTTTGGCCGAGATACAGCGTTTTAAAGGGTAAACTTCGATTTTCCTCGATAACTTCTCGTAAAAATTTTTGTTCGCAAAGATGGTCACACCGTTGGAAAGAGGAGAATTCCAGCATCAGAATAGTGAAATTTCAGCCTCCTAGGTGGAAGGGTTGCAGAGATATGCGCCGTCAAAAAATGGAAAAATATGGCAATTTTGGACCCTCTAGGGCTTCGTTTGGCCGAGATACAGCGTTTTAAAGGGTAAACTTCGATTTTCCTCGATAACTTCTCGTAAAAATTTTTGTTCGCAAAGATGGTCACACCGTTGGAAAGAGGAGAATTCCAGCATCAGAATAGTGAAATTTCAGCCTCCTAGGTGTAAGGGTTGCAGAGATATGCGCCGTCAAAAAATGGGAAAATATGGCAATTTTGGACCCTCTAGGGCTTCGTTTGGCCGAGATACAGCGTTTTAAAGGGTAAACTTGGATTTTCCTCGATAACTTCTCGTAAAAATTTTTGTTCGCAAAAATGGTTACACCGTTGGAAAGAGGAGAATTCCAGCATCAGAATAGTGAAATTTCAGCCTCCTAGGTGGAAGGGTTGCAGAGATATGCGCCGTCAAAAAATGGGAAAATATGGCAATTTTGGACCCTCTAGGGCTTCGTTTGGCCGAGATACAGCGTTTTAAAGGGTAAACTTGGATTTTCCTCGATAACTTCTCGTAAAAATTTTTGTTCGCAAAAATGGTTACACCGTTGGAAAGAGGAGAATTCCAGCATCAGAATAGTGAAATTTCAGGCTCCTAAATGGAAGGGTTGCAGAGATATGCGCCGTCAAAAAATGGGAAAATATGGCAATTTTGGACCCTCTAGGGCTTCGTTTGGCCGAGATACAGCGTTTTAAAGGGTAAACTTGGATTTTCCTCGATAACTTCTCGTAAAAATTTTTGTTCGCAAAGATGGTTACACCGTTGGAAAGAGGAGAATTCCAGCATCAGAATAGTGAAATTTCAGCCTCCTAGGTGGAAGGGTTGCAGAGATATGCGCCGTCAAAAAATGGGAAAATATGGCAATTTTGGACCCTCTAGGGCTTCGTTTGGCCGAGATACAGCGTTTTAAAGGGTAAACTTGGATTTTCCTCGATAACTTCTCGTAAAAATTTGTGTTCGCAAAGATGGTTACACCGTTGGAAAGAGGAGAATTCCAGCATCAGAATAGTGAAATTTCAGCCTCCTAGGTGGAAGGGTTGCAGAGATATGCGCCGTCAAAAAATGGGAAAATATGGCAATTTTGGACTCTCTAGGGCTTCGTTTGGCCGAGATACAGCGTTTTAAAGGGTAAACTTGGATTTTCCTCGATAACTTCTCGTAAAAATTTGTGTTCGCAAAGATGGTTACACCGTTGGAAAGAGGAGAATTCCAGCATCAGAATGGTGAAATTTCAGCCTCCTAGGTGGAAGGGTTGCAGAGATATGCGCCGTCAAAAAAATGGGAAAATATGGCAATTTTGGACCCTCTAGGGCTTCGTTTGGCCGAGATACAGCGTTTTAAAGGGTAAACTTGGATTTTCCTCGATAACTTCTCGTAAAAATTTTTGTTCGCAAAGATGGTTACACCGTTGGAAAGAGGAGAATTCCAGCATCAGAATAGTGAAATTTCAGCCTCCTAGGTGGAAGGGTTGCAGAGATATGCGCCGTCAAAAAATGGGAAAATATGGCAATTTTGGACCCTCTAGGGCTTCGTTTGGCCGAGATACAGCGTTTTAAAAGGTAAACTTGGATTTCCTCGATAACTTCTCGTAAAAATTTTTGTTCGCAAAGATGGTTACACCGTTGGAAAGAGGAGAATTCCAGCATCAGAATAGTGAAATTTCAGCCTCCTAGGTGGAAGGGTTGCAGAGATATGCGCCGTCAAAAAATGGGAAAATATGGCAATTTTGGACCCTCTAGGGCTTCGTTTGGCCGAGATACAGCGTTTTAAAGGGTAAACTTGGATTTTCCTCGATAACTTCTCGTAAAAATTTTTGTACGCAAAGATGGTTACAGGTTTGGAAAGAGGAGATTTCTTAAAATCCACCACCTAGAAAGCTTAAATTTCGGTTTTGTGATTGTTTGTTTTTGCTATTCCAGAAAATTCGGTAGAATTTAATTTTCTTTGAGTGACCTCTCCTCAAAATTCATCAGAATTTTTTTGTCTTTTTTAGTTTTGTGTTCTTAATAAAAATGTTTACAGTCAGTAATAAGAATAACTGATAACACATAAACGCATTCATTCATTTACATTAATGGCTTATTTAGCGTAACCTTTGGAAAAGCTTAAGAACCTTTGCGTGTGTTGTAACTGTTGCTACTGGCTTTTTTTCCGTGCCTCGGTTCTCATGATTTTCTTGCAACAACAGGCTCCTGGCCCCAATTCAATATAAACAATAAAACTAAAAGCGAAAGCAAGAACAAACGCATATTCTCGGAGCGGAGTGTATATCCTTCCAACATTCACACTTAACGCAACTCACTATAAGGATCCCGGCGAAGACAGCACTAAATATCGTGGCGCCTCCTCAAATCATCAAGGGAAAATGCTTAAAAACGCTTCCCTATCTCTGTGTACATTGTGCATTGTGAATGTGCATGTGCATTATGCACTGTATGCAGGCCAGGATACGTATACATACGATTTCCGTATCCTTTTCCTTCAATATTTTTTTTTTTTTTTTTGTTTTTTCTGTACTTGGAAATAACAAAGTTTTCCCCCATGTACAATGAGTCTTGAATATTGTATGAGAGCTGAGAGATATAATTAAAATTGCTTACAACCTTGCCGCTGCTGCCTGCTGCAATTCCATGTTCCGCAATAGGAGCAGTTTGATAATAATTTCAATTAAATGTGCAAATGGAAGCAGGGGAAATAGATAGTTTTCAACTGGAATGCGTTCGTCCGTATCCGTATTCCGTATCGTCCTTTTGCTAACTAACTTATGCAAATGGTCAAAGTGTTAAACGTTCAACGAGGACCAGTGATGATGCAATTGCTTTTCCTTTTGCTTTTTCTGTTGCTGTTGCTGTTTTACTGTTTCTATTGCGCTGTTGCCATCATCAGAGCCGAACAAACTTGGACAGTAGTTGGGTTCGTCCTGGTTGGGAATATACATGTACTTATATATGGATATCTGAATAAATAGACTGCAGAAGTCTTTAGATGTCATGAATATTAAAGAGATAATTCCATGAAACAAAATTGTTTATATAAGAATTTTCTTTATTTTCACAGGACATCATACAAATCATATAGAGGAGTGCTTCTGTTCTGGTCGGACTTGGTATGGAAACAGTTAACATAGGTCAGTTTTTAATAACGCAATTTTCTTTAATTCTTTCAAGGAAAATGATTTAAGTACATGAAGCCATGATTTTCAGAAACAGCAGCTAGAGGAATTTTGCGACAGTGCTGTCGCTGAGAAGGATTATTTTAATAGGTGTTTTTTTTTTTTTGAAAACTAGATTTCAGTGTTTTAAATAAAAGTTTAATGGAATCATTATTTTTTAACATAGGTACATAAGTGAACACTTTAAGTTGAGCATTCGAAACTACTTCTTCCAAATTACGTAAATATTTTAAACTAATAGAAAACCATATTCTAAATAATATTATGCTATATCAATTTTGTATCATTTTTCCAACCTTTATCAATTTACATTTTCTTTCTGCATTTCATTTGACATTTTTCAATTTCAGACTAACCCAATTTGAACCATGGAAAGATACACAATTGATCAACACGTTAAAGTTATTCAAGCTTACTACGAACGAAAATGGGCGTTCAAATCAAAACGCATATCTAAGAAAATCATTTTCAGTGATGAAGTATATTTTCACCTCAGTGGATTCGTCAGTAAGCAGAACTCCGACATTTAGTCGAATGATAATCCAAGAGTGACTGTCAAAAATCTAATGCACAAACAAAGAGTGACTGGCGGCATCATCGGACTTTATTTTTTCCAAAATGAGCCCGATGGAGGCAGTTACTGTGAATGGTGTTCGCTTATGACGATAATTGGAAGATATGGATATGGACGATGTGTGGTTTCAACAGGACGGGCGGTGCCACTTGTCACATAGCTAACGTGTTATCTCACGTGGTGGCGATGTCAATTGACCTCCAAGATCATGCGACACCGTTGGACTTCTTATGCAACATAATTCAAGAACTAAAGGATGAGATAATTCGGCACATTAACGGCATAAAATCTCAATTATGCATCAGTGCCTCCAAATCAACATCGGCGCTTAATTTAACCACCCTTTAGATGATACAGGATAAGAAAGGCTATAACTTGACCATATCGAAAAGTTAGAGAGTCTTCGGAGAAACAATTATCAAGGGGTTTGGAGCGACCTGGAAATTTACCTGTTTCCAATAATTGCAAATCCTTAGAAAAATAGGCTTTTTGATATTAAAAAGTACATAAATCAGTGAAATTTTAATCCTGGGGATCAAAAATCCTAATTTCTTAGATGACTTTCATTCAAAATGTATTAATCCTCATCATATCAGGAAACTAAGACTTTTCTCGTCCCGTTTGATCAATTTAACTTGACTTGACTTAAAGTGCAGAATCTTAAAAAATAAAGAAACAAACTTTCAACATATTTTCCTGAGCTTAATAATTCATCTATAAATGAAAGCATACATAAATCAATAAAACGTTAGATGAACAAAACACATGCATGCATTTATCCTTGAGACCATAAGTGGTGCAAGTCACTTGCACACTTGCACGTGCAATCCCAGTCCAGCCCACCATCACCGGCCTCCACAATCCTTTCGTTTGTTTTTCTCTCTTTCCACTACTTTTCTTTCCTTGCCTTCTCTTCTCGTTTCTTCTCATCTCTTCCCCTCTTCCTCTCTTAAAATCAGTTCAATTCGAATACATTCGCTGACTGCGGGGATTTTCATGAATAAATCGTTGGCAACATTTTTTTAAATACAAGAAACGATGCTAAAGACATTAATCATGTGTAAAGTGTTAAGCCTTAATGTCATCCAGAGTTCATTGGTCTACATTCATCATTTATGCGAAGAAACCGTATAACCGGATGTGGAACAGTAGTATTTTCTTTTTTCCATTTTTTTGTTTGTGTTTTAAAAGTAAAAAAAAAATAAGAAAAACAAAAAAAACAGGAGAATGTCAACGACTCCCCAGCAATATATCATGTCCTCAAGTTGTCGTCGCAATACAAGTGTTGTGCCTCGTGCATCTGAATCCTTCTCGATGGTTTTGTTCTCTTTGGTCCTTGGTATTTTTTTTTTATTTTTTAAGCAGTATGCCATTTGCCTTATTACGTAGGTACAATCATTATGCATGTGTGTATATGTATGTGTAGGTAAGGTACTCGTGAATTTTCCTTTTCTGTCTGTTAATTAAAAATTAATGCCTGTAATTAACTTGACGGCAAGAATGCAGAGTATTGCGCTAATTATAAACGCTTGCAAATGCGAAGGCTATATACGAGTACGTATTTGTATATCCTGGCACCAATGCATTTATATAAAGGGGTGGCACGTGGCGCAGTGCTCCACCCACAGTACCTACACAATACACATGCACTGCACAACTTCCTCGTTGTAGAGTGCCTCCATTCACCATAATAATCTCACTTCACATGGATTGTTTTGTGTTTTAGTGAGAGTGTTCTTAATTAGTGCACTAGAGATCGTCAGAAACCCGGCTTAAGTCAGCCAGAGCAACACCAGCAGCGCCAGAGGTTGCCTTGCTTGGTTGGAAGTATAAGTTCAGGTACAGGACTCAGAAATATCCTAGGTTATCGTGATATCTGCAAATGCAATCTTCTGTTAAATTACACACTCTCTCTCTCACACACACACACACACACAATATACAAATACAAAACCTTTAGAGGAACTTTCATAAATTACTATTCTTCTCGCAGTGGAAAATAATTATTTTTAAATCCAAAAGGATTTCGCACAATTTGCAGATGATAAACATCGAAATATTTCCTTATGTAGTTTTATTTTCCAAGGACTCTGCATCCACACGTCTGAAAATGCAAACATACTCAACTCATATGTATACTATACGCATTCGTTCCTTTGTCCTAATACGTGTATACCCGGTCTTTTTTCACACCCAAAAGTTTTCCACTTCAGCAAAGGAAAATACCTGGCTAAAGATAACTTCGTTTTTATTTTTGGAAATTTTGTATACGAACATAAAATAAAAACTCGCAGGTATGTTGCACCGCTCAAAAACTGAAACTGAAACTCATCTGACATTCTCAAGGAAAATGGCAAAATAAAAAGATTTAGCTATGGTTTTTTGTTGGTGCGAGACCATAATATTCTAAAAAGCTCGTCCTGTGCGGTACGACGACGACGACGACGACGACGAAGACGACGACGTGTATGTTAGGATTTTTAGGGGTTTCCTCCGAATCGAACGGTGGAAAGTTGCACGTCCAACTATGCAGTTTGTTGTTCTTCTTTTTTTGATTTTACGAAATTTTGTTGTGATGGCAAAAGACCAATCAGGGTTGCCACATTCTTGGTTGCCGACATACGAGACTTTCTGTTGTGGCTATAATAGTCATTAAATAGCATTAAATTTTAGTTTGCAATGGTAGATGTCACTGAAAATTGTGTTATGAAAAGTTTGTATACGTCACTTAAAATTTGTCTTTAAAATGAGTGACGTAGTCTTAAATTTTTGTCAGTTTTAAACAGTAGTGTTATCGAAGAATGATCTTGTAACTAGTATAAACGTAGTCTGTCCACGAGGTGACTCAGTCCAGTAATGAATAATAAGTGTCATGTCTAATGTCTGTCTATATGACAAACTTCTCCAGGATCAATGAGTGCGTTCAGGAATACAACCGATGATCAATGCACACGTACTATTTAGGCCTAGTTTACACGGAGAAATATGTTTTGTTTATGTTCTAATTCTGAATAGTAAGATATCATTGTGTGAACTTAATAGAATAATATAGTGAATCATTTATAGGATCTATACACTTCAGATCTGAAAGCCAAGTTTGAAATAAGTTATTGACAGTTTCCTAATAGAAGATTTCAGTGAAAAATCTGAAGTTTAAAATTGCTAGAGCATTGAACTGGGACAGGTACTTAGAGGAAGAACGTAACCAAATTACAATATTTAAAAAAATAAAACATTACTTCTATTTTTGACAGGAAGCTATAACAATTGTTAGTCTCTGAAAAAATTAAGGTTTAAGACAATAACTGTCACTAGTTAAATAAAATGGCACTAATTTCCATATTAGTAGATAGTATATGTTCAGAAATTCAATACAATACATCCACATATCACAAAATTATAATCTTTAAACATAAGTACTTACTTAGGTCCACAGACCTTGAAAGTCCGGGACATACATAGGTAGGACCTTAACTTCTCCTGCGCGCCTGAGAATTCCGGCTATGTTATTGAATCTCCCTCTAGCTCTTCCTCAATCTAGAAGATGATTCCTCTTAGACTGTTCTCCTCCACGTGCTTCTCGGTCTACCAACACTTCCTTCTTCTTGCGTGAGTAACTTTTCGAGAAATTAAATGTCAGTTACAAATTCAGACATCAAACGTCATTAGAATACAGTCACTCAATTATTACCCGAAACATTAGTTGTCACTGAAAAAGTAAATAATGTCACTTTGTTTGCCTGATAAAAAAAGTGACACTATCAACAAAAACTTTTTTTTAGAAATATTACGTTTCAATTTAGGTAAAGAAACGTTATATTCACAATTCACTAAAAATAAGAGCTTAAAATAATATTCTCTTGTAGATTATATGATTAATATGAGGTATCAGATATTTCTTCATAACGTATTTTAGTATTCAGATGTCACTTAAGAAGGACTAATGTCAATAAATTACACTCTCAGAAAATAAATGTCACTTAATTACAGTTATTTTTATAGTAAATTATTATTCACCCGAGTGTCACTAAATGACACTATTTTTGATGGCTTCTTTTTTCCAAGAATCAAATTGTTATTGTTTGCTTAGGCAAATTTTTCTGCGCTAGCTATACAGCAGCGAATAAAACACAACTACTATAAAATATAAAAGTGAAGCTTGAAATATCGATCGAATGTCATAAAATTACATAGTGATGAGATTGTAGACTATTGTATTTATATTCTAAAAAAAGAGTCGTCAGTATTTTTGGTCACAGGTTGTGATAGCTGACGTCAATAAGTTACTGTCAAAAATGAAAAATATTATCCTTAAGTCCCCATCATCATTCTGATATGGTATAGAAATTAAGTAGGGTATAACTAAATTATAAGTTTCCCTGTTTTTTCCCTGTTTAACCGACGTCACTAAATAAAAAATTGATGGGAAAGTAGATGTCACTTACTTTAAATGACGAGCTGAAGTGTCCTGCTTCAATTAATGACACGATATTCTTACACATTATGCAGATAAAACTTAACCAATTTTCACTAGCAATTTTGCAAACTAAGTAAATTTCTATGAGGTATAGTAAGATGACAAAAAATAGTATTGGCAACCCTGATTATTCCACGAAGAACAACACAGACTGTCTATAGATATACATAATATTTGCTACCCTCTTTATGCCGACATTTTTGGTAGAAACTTTAACGTAACCCAGCTCGAAGAAAGAAGTAAAACATTGTAAAGTGGAAAAGTTTATCCTTCTCTATTGATTTGAATGAACGGTTTATTTCCTTTTTTTTTGTTTTTTTATCATCTCCTTTTTTTAATTTTATTTTTGTTTATCTGATGGAGTCGATAGAAAAACCTAGAACTCGAAAGTTGCAAATTCGATTTTCGTCGAGCTATTTTGTTGTTGTTGTTTTTTTTTTTGCTTTTTGATTTGTTATTTCGGAACTGAAAGTGGAAAAGTTAAAAGATATATTGAAGGATGAATAAATTGTAAGGTGTTTTTTGAAATTTTAAAAATCACTTAAAAGGATTCCAAATTCACAACTGCATCAGTTTTTTTATTTAATTTTGTTTTTTATTTTTATAACGAAATCAGAACGGACAACAAAATGGAGTATTCATTCATGCAGTGAATATAAATACGATCAATCATCGTTTGGGTTTTTTTTTTATTTTCTACTGACTAGACGGTAGAGTTGTGGTGAGAATTTGGTAGTTTGTATATTTTAATATTTCTGTTGTTTATTTTTTTAAAAACATAGTTTAACTTTTTTTTGGGTTTGACTGGGTTTTGGCGGAAGTTGAAGTCGAAGATGTGTAAGTTTGGCGTTGCAAAACTGGGGCATCTAAGTTTCCTAAGCAAGCAAAAGGAGTGTGATAGTCGGAATTTATCAATTTTTTTTTTTTCAGCATTTCAATATTTATAAATGTTAATTATTCAGCTAAAGCGTATGCATTTTTCTTTTTTTTAAATTAGAGGTTTTATTCGGATTATAAATTTGTTGGATTTAAACTGGAAGCTCAAAGGGCAAACAATTTCTTAGTAAGACTTTTTTTCGAACGTAGTTTAGAGAGCAGAATATCTTTTGCTATGTACTTAAATCTCGGAACTGTTTGCGAAGACTTTCAGGACCGTGGCTCTTCGCTTGGTTCTCAGAGTGAGGTTGCATCTATAATTGTTAAAGATTATTTTACTTGGATACACTCGTGGTGGTCGTGGTGGGCACACTTTACCTTAATTAAGGTAAAGTAACTTAAGAGAATATTCAATTCTTTCTTTGGGGGATTAAATCAAGGTTAATAAATTAAAAAAAAAAAACTATATTCTTACCAATCTTTAATCTTGCTAAACAAAATTGTAAAGAAAATTGAAGACAAAAAAAAAAAACACTCATACGCCTCCGTTCATTCGACATATTGGTATCTTTGAAGCGGGTATTCTTGCTCAATGCCGTAGAACAGTGATATTATGACTTAATTTTACAATTCTGCTTTATTTATACATTCTTGATAACCACATCAAATGACTTAACCATGAATAAATCATTATGGAGGAAAATACTTTACGGGGATTAAATTTTGAATTTCCGTCCGATAAATGAAGTTGTGGTTACTGTCATTGTTATTGAAATAGCGGAAATCAATGATAAAAGTAAAAGATACAAATTTTTCCTTTAAAATAAGCTTCAAAGTATATTCAAAATCTTTTTAATCGTAATCCTTCGAATGCGGTGGGGTTCATCGTCCCAACGGGTAAAAAAAAAATCCTCAAACTATTACATTGAGTTCATAGTATCTATATTAATGTTATACCCCCCTTCCCTACTACAACAAGGATATTATCCAATTAAGTTCAAGTGTAGGTAAGTAAATATTAACGTCCATCGTTGCCACACAAATCACTCACAGGTCAAAAAGTCTCACTCACATTATTCCAGTAATTCTTTTTTTTTTGCCTTCAGTTTTCAGTAAAACACCAAGTACCAAGTAAATATCAATAATTTATTTAAAAACACCCATAAGTCCATAAAATCAACCACTAAATTAATTAAAAACCACTCGTCTCACCACACGCCTAATATGATTTTGTTCTCCATACTTCAAGTGGTATAATGTACATAATGTAGGTATGTTGTAAGTTCCATGTACACACACACACACAGACTCAAAATCATGAAAATCATGAAAACATCACTCTTTAAAAATCCTTAACAACACATTAATACATGTACACAATTTTACTCAGTCCGTATAGATACGAGGATATTTTTGTTTTGCAAGTTATGTAGCAATTTATTAATATTTATAAATTAAAAAAAGGCAATCATTAATAATTCATTAATTTATGTCCATTAAAATGCAAATTGCTTATTGTCACTCAATTTGTTGGCAAAAATGTTTTATGGAATTTTAATAGTTGTAATTACTCCGATGGTAATTATTATTATTTTAAACTAGGAAGTTGTTAATATTCGAGTACAATATGGATTGCACTTACATATGTTATAAATGATTTGGCACTTGAAATAGTAACTGTACTTGTGTTTTAATGGATGGATATGAATATAAACTTGGCAAGTTAATTTGAAATTTTGTTTTAATGCAATCGAATTGAAAATTGTTATGAATTTTCTCTATTTTACTAAGGTCCCTAGATTCTTAGTTTTTTTAATTTTAAAGAGAAATTATCTGAGAACAGATGGTTTGATTGATTCTTTTCATTTATTTCTAATATTGTAAAGAGGCGGTGTTTATGAAAGATAGTTTTCGAAAAGCCTTCCGATAAAATTAGAAAAATTGAAAATTGATTTATCGCATGATTTGATAATTTTAGATGACACTTTACACGTATTTTGAGTGTATAAGTAAAAGATAGGTGGCGTTTTTAAGATGACTTAGCGTGCACGCAATTTGACATGTCAAAAGACTAATAGTCAGGAGTCTGTGGGATTAATTTCGAATACGGGCGAGACGAAGTTTGCTGGGCCTGCTAGTAATTTTTTTAAATATGTTTCATTGTGAATATAGCCCGCTGTTTGGGCAGCTGCCACTTTTGAAACTGTCATTTTTAGACAGTAGTTGATAGTTTCAGAAGGACCAACTTAATTCTTAAGGCTGTTAAAGTTCAGCTAACAAAAGAATTCAAGCTGGTCAAATACCATCAATGTAGTATCTTCGCTAGTTGGGTATTTGAAAGTGCATCAAATTGGTCAGATTTTTTCAATCATTACTGGCTCGGATAGTTCAATGATAATTGTTGAAAAGTCTCTCCATTATCAACATGTTATATTTACATAATCTGGTTTTTGGACTGGTGATATCATAAGACCGTATTTATTCAAAAATGAGGCTGGTTTGGAAGATGTTTTTTCTCAAAAGGTTGTTACTAATTGGTTGATTTTCCAACGTCATCGTAAATGTCTCTTTTATCATTTCCATAGCTACTGAAACCATCCAAAAGGTGTTCAATTGCTTCTAAAAGACGCCAGCCAAGATTCTTCGGGATATTTCTTGACCTGGATTGTATTAGTATAGCCTGGACAATACAGTTATCCATCTGATTGTTAAAAGTTCTGAATACTGAATTCTAGTAAGAAAGATGGAATAGCTTACGCAATGGTTTTGACATCGTAGAAGAACATCCCAAAGAATGTTGGCTATACCAGTGGAAAGTCAAGGTTTCCAAGTTCACGACTTTAATTCTTTCGTTTTTCTTTAGAATAATTCTGTTGGCTTTCTTAAATAATTTCATAATTGATGATAATCACTAAAATATCTACGAACGAACATTCAAAAGGAATTTTCCATATTCCATTCCTTTCGTTATTATAAATGTAGATGTAGGAATATATATTTTGTATGTGTATTTATAAAATGGTTCGAGTGTCCTTCTTAAAAGGGTTTTTTTTTTATTCATAGGGAATGGAAAAATCAACACCCAACTGGATTGTAAGGAATTTTGTAAATTGAATTCCATACAAAACAGGATAATGTCGTCACCAAGAAAGAATGCAATACCCCCTTCTAGAGGACAAAAATATAATATAGATGTTACGTGGAAAAAATCGATATCTATATCAATAATAATACTCACCTGTCCTTGAGGCAAACAAAAATATCCTTATTTGAAATGTCTTACTATTGCCGACTGAATATTATAACCTTTTTTAACGATAGCCATTTTTAATAATAAAAATATTTTCATTCCAAATTTCTGTGAAGTGATGTTTTAGTTGTGTTAAATCTGAAATACCACAGTTACAAACACAATACGAGTGGGTTAGTCAATCCTGAAGCTTAAGTAGTTATTTTTTTTTTTTTTGCCTGTTGGAAATTTTAGGAGAACAATCGACGACGCGACGTCTTCTATGATATCTAATTAAAATAGTTAAAATTATTGAATCATTGGAAAATATACAAAATTTTAATTATTTGCATGTTTACTTTTTAACATCTATTTTTCTTTTTGTCAGAAATTTTTATTGTATTATAGTTTAAAAAAATTCCAAATTGTCATCCGAGGGTATGCACCAAAATATTGGCCTTTTCAATTTAATAATGGACCTTGTAGAAGGTCCATCTCCGTAAAAACAGCATTTTTTTACATAGCATATCTTTGCAACTTGGGAACATCCTCTTTCTACCAGTGTTTAAAAAAGAAATGTTTAAAATTTCAATTTGATGCTCGAGGTAGATTTGAATTATTGGTCGGAAACAATCAGTAAACATGTTGATAAGACTTAAGTTTTGAGTGGGTTTTTGGTTTATTTGAAATTGAGTTACAAACTATGAAATCTATTAATATATGTAATTTAAAATAGTCCGAAAACGGGAAATTTGTTGCTATAATTTAAAGGTTCTTGTCTACGATTTCGAATTTTAATATTCAATACGAAAAATAAAGACATAAAAACATAGAATTATAAGAAGGAATTTTAAATTTCCTTTACCCGAAATATCGTATATTTTGAAATTGTATATTATTATGGAAACCAGGATATACATACAAAGCTTTTACGTCTTTATTTGACTTTCATCCTGGATTACAAGGATTTGACTACTATAAAACTTCAAGTAAATGTTAAACATCTTCAGGTTCAAAATTGTCAAAAATAAAATTGAAATTTGAACTCTTAAAGACATATTATAACTAAGCTTATCTAAAAGCTTTTGTTCCCATTTTATAAACAAATGCAAATACGCGATTTTGAGCCTGAAGCTTTTGTTTTTGAGGTGAAACTTGAAAATATGACGAAAAACACAATTCAATGTGGATTTCCAATCCAAAATGCTAACACTTTTAAGTCCTGTTAATAAAGCTTTAAGCTTAATTATTCTTCCTTACTTTCTGCGGTCAAAAAGCGTTTAAGAACATAAAGTTTTAGATTGTTAACCTTTTGCAAAAACTTGTGACGTAAAAAGTAATTATTTGATATAATCCATTGAAGTTGAATAATTTTTTGTTTATATTTTCCAGAGCACATTCCAATTATTTTTTAATCAAAGCTCAGGTTTGCATTGGTTTAACTTTAAAAAGCTTTTGTCGTCATTGAATATAGAGCTTTCGGTTTGCTTTCTTCTTCTGTTGTTATCTCGTATTTCTGATAATTTTTGTATATTACCGGCTTAATAGTTCTATGAAAGGGTGTCCCAAAATGTAAGACCTTGCTTAAAACAAAATGTTTAAAAGTATTACCAAAATCGGTTGAGTAGTTTTGCTACGCTGAGATTAACTCAGGATTATGCAACTGTCCCTTAGATTAGAGTTCGGGACAACTTATTTTAATAATAATTCTTGCTCTCTCATATATTTTTGTAAGTGAATGTAGTGTTGAATGTTTGTTTTAAGTTGAAAATAAAAAAAAAACCCTTTGTCCAAAATCTTGAGAGGAAAACTCTAAGCCGAATGTGGTCTCCATTTCCATGAATAATACTGAACTCGATCTACATTTTCATATATTTTTCAACTCGAACTGATAACATTATTTAAACAAAATTGAAAACAAAACCTGATAAATTTACCTTTTCAATTTGGAAAATAAAACTTAACTATAAAGTGCATAATATGGGTTTTTTTTGTAACTTGTACTACTGCGCTACCTTAAGATTACCAATAAAACACATTTAATATTTACTTCAGCATTTAGAATCACCATTTCTCGTCAAGAACCCAAACTTATCCGACGTGATTTTTTTATCATTATAAAGTCCCTAAAAGAAGACGAAGGATTTAATTAAAAACAGTTCATTAATTTAAATGCCATTTTATTAAGTAGTTATGTATGTTTGTTTGTTTGTTTATTTTTATTTTATGCATTTCTTTATCTTTTTCATTAACAGTATAATTTATTACTTACGCACAAACTTAATAACTAAATTTAAATGTTAGACTTATAGAATAACTCTTATAAATTATTAATTGCTATCTTTCAGAAAATGTTCCAAACATTCGTTATGATTTCTTTTTTTGTTTCTTCTGTTTTATGTTTAGTTGCATTAATCTCATTATTATAGTTTTTTTTTTTTAATTATGTATTTTTTTGAGCAACCAGTGTTTTTAAGTTAAAATATTTGTATTATTATTTCTAATGATCAAACACCAACAGAATGATGTAGGTTATCAAATTTTGATTTAGAAAAAAATTTATATTTATTATATAATGTAGGTAATAATTATAGAAACAGTACAGTTACAGTAGAAAAGTTTGGAAATTCGAATACTCCTACATACATTTACAAAATTCTAAATAGCTTTTAAGGCGTGGTGTCAAGATATACAAATACAAAAATTATTCAAATTTAAATTCATTTTATTAAATTTTTTATCATAAACAATAATCAGTCGTTTTTATTTGTAGATTAAGCAATATTTTATATAATAATTAACTACATATTTTTGTATGTATGTACTTTTGTTTTATAGTTAAATGTTTTTTGTTTATGATTTTATTTTAGTTTTTATTTTAAATATAGTTATAAGTAGGTATATTTTTATTTACTTAAGATTGCATTATATGGCCTAATAGTTTTCTGCTTAAAACTACTACTTATGAACATTGTTTTTTTTTATAATTTATTTGATTTTTTTGTTTTTATTATAAATTCTATCTAAGTAGTGTGAGTGAGTTTATGATGCGAATAAAATGAATAATCACACGCAAGAGTTTTATTTCTTAATTTTTTTTTCAAGCACTGACGGACATAGAGGAAATTTATGTAACTTTCCAAAAGTACAAGTTTTTTTTTTTATTTGAGAAACACGCAAACCATTTAGAATTTCAAGCAAATAAATACCTAATTGAAAACAAAAACACTAGATTGAAATATGTAATTTCAATTGATATAATAATTGACAAGATTTGTAGTTGGTACATAGAAAAAAAATATATTTGTTGAAATCATATCAAATACTAGGAGTAAAAGAACAAATGGCCGAAGGTTTAATCACTGGAGGGCCTTTAAAAAGTGGTTTTTTAAAAAAGCAATTATAAGCGTATTTTTTCATTTGTCGTTAAATTATAATTTCAGTCAATATTAAGAAATATTTATTTAAAAAAGAGACTTTTTGACAGCAAATTTCGTATTCATTTGAAAGATGATATCTTTTAGTTCTGATACAACGCCACAGGTAGAAAAAAATTAACCAAAGGGTATTAAGGTAAGGTGAGTAGAGCTAAATTTTACAGGGATTAGAAAATCTGTTCTTGCTCATTTCAAAACTCTAATGAACTCAAATGCAGACCTGTGAATCTTCATAAGTGCTAAGTAAAAGTACAAGTGCACTAGCAATTTTTAAGTACCAACTCCAGTACTGAGACTTGTGGTTTTTCCTTTCTATTCCCTTTGTAATGCTCGAAGTGCCTTAATTACTTTTACTAATTCCCCAGATAAAATTAAATTACTAAATGAATTTAGTCCAGTAATAAAACGTACAAGAGCCGGTACTGATACTTAAGTAATTATGTTTGTACAAATAATAGTAAAAATTAATATTGGAAGTACTATATAGTTACTTAAATACCAACATAATTCATAGATCAGATCTTTTTAATTAAAAAGCTTTGTATAAATCAAGCGTCTACAATAATATGCTCTAAGGCAATAGAGCCAATTGAGCTTATGACTTCCTGGTTAAACATTAAAAATTACAAATTACAAATTATTGGTCCAAATAAATGTTGGTAAAAAGCAATCCAATTTGAAATTCTTCTTTCCAAGATTTTTAAATAAATGTGAAATTGGAATAATTTAATTAATCCTGTTTCAAAAGTTAGAATTCAAAGAAAAATTATGCACAATTCAAGTGAAAGGATTTAAATTCAAATTCGATTTGAAAACAAGAAATTCAAACATTTTCTTGAGAAAGCTTTTATATTTTAAATTAGAATTAGAATAATGTTTTAAAGGAAAATGGAGGAACCGTTGTTCGAAAATTAATTTAAACAAAAAATCTTTGCAAATGAATTGGAATTAGAATATTATGAGGCATCAGATGACACCAATGAAAAATATAGTTCCAACGTAACATTTTAATCTCAAGACATCAATTTGCTTTTAAAAGCACATAGTATTTCAAAGAAACAGACATTTTCGAATGTCTTTAGGCGTATAAAAATTATTTTTAAACATTTTGATAAATATTGATTTTTATAATTGACATTTTTAACAAATAAAAAATAGTGAATTTTGCTCACAACTTGCAGCCTATCCGTCAGTGCTTTTCTTCAACTTAATTCTAATATTTACATCCGATTGTATTTTACTTTGAGATTATGATTATATAATTTTTTTTTTTCATTAAATAGTTAATTTTGTTTAAACAAAAAACAGTTTAACTAAACACAAAAAGTAACTAACTTAAAATATTAATGATATGAATTCGTACAATTTTGTTTCATCTTCTTTTTTTGTTTCTTTAAATAAAATTTTCACTTTGAGACGGAACTTAAATAAAATTATTTATAATTTAAAACTTATTTTTTTCTAAACATAAAACAATTAATTAATATTTATATATAAAATAATAAAAAAAAAACTATTTTATTTAAAATCTTTTATCACAAGTAGAAAAAGATGGACAATCGCTTATAAAAAAATATCGCAATTGAATTTATTTATTTATATATAATTATATAAATTAATTTAATATAAAAAAAGATTCTTAACCTTTAATACCATGCACATAACATACATACACGAAATGTAAAAGTTATAAATAGTCGCACAATTGTTGTTGTTGTTTTGTTTCTTTTAAATTTATGTTTTGATAAAAAAAAATATATTCATATATATAAAACTATCATAAATGAAAACTTAAAACTCCGTTGATTGTCAAACAAATGAGGAGAAACCAGGCAGTGGAGCTCTGGACCGGGCCATGTTATTTACAATAATCTGGCCACCGTTTAGGCTCATGACCGCACTACCTTCTGGCTCCGAATCCGTATAGCTGGAGTAGTTTCGCACTGGTTTCTGCTTCTTCCACGATTGCCGCAGTGTATCGTTCACATTGGCATAGTGATTCACAAATGAGTGAGGATCAGACCGTACGCTCTCGTTTTCACTTTCAGAATGCTAAAAAGAAAAGAAAATTTTTTTTACAGTAAACGAATAAAAAATGTGTCCTCTCAAGTAGCTTCTGTTTTTTTTTTTTTTTTTTTTTTTTTTTTAAAACAACTTTGCTGGCAAAATTCCACTTAACAGAAACCTCTCAAGCCACTTACCTGTGAATCTGAAGAGCTGACTTCCGATGGTTTCTCCGTAACACTACTGTCATCGGGATTTTCATCGTAACATTTTAAGCTCTCTTCATCGCTGTGATATGCCACTGAGGCCGGCGATGGTCGGGGAGGGCTTTTGCCCAAAGTCGAAGCCGGCGGCGGACGGTGATTTGATTTTCTACCTAATGTTCCCAAAGTTCCACGACCCAGAGTGCCGGCACTGTTTAATGTACCAGTACCAACTCCATGTCTCGACCGATAGAGCTCAAGTGCCAGCTCTTGTCGTTCGTCGATGGACATAGCCATTGATTCTTCGAGGGTTTTTTGTGCTTCTTCTGGAGTTGGGGAGGAAAGAAAATACAAAGTTTAAAAAAAAAAAAACTCCTTGACATGAGTCTCAACACGAGAGACATCGTAATGGGCTTGTGTATAACACTTACGTTTGTATTTGTAACTTTTACTCTTAACACACAACACGGCTATGACCATGATGATAATGATGATTGAAGTTGCTGCCAGTGCAACCATAAACCAGGTCTGTCGATAGAACGGTTTATGCTGCAGATAGCCATATTCGAGGTGCAATTTGGATGGGGTTAGAATTGAGTCTTTCGAATAAACTGGGAACGATATGCCATAGCGATTGTAGGCAATAACACGGAATGTATAAGCCGTTGATGGCAACAGACTTTGATAGCTTACTGTGAAGTCTTGCATTGGACCTGTTGTTGAACGGGCTATTGTTTCCCAGCGTGAGTCGTCTGTAAGAGTAAATATTTTAATATTAGATGGATTTGAAATAAGAATTGTTAAAAAGTAAAATGATTAAAGCATTTTCTGTACGAAATTTAGGAACAGTGATGCATTATGCTTTGGAAAACTAAGGAATGAATTAATGAATGAAAATAATTAATTGGAATATATGGATTTAAGTTAAAAAATGACAGTAAGTGAATATGACAACATGTAAGCCAACATAAAAGGGAACATTGTTGAGTTTTTCAATCCAACAAAAATATATGGAATAACATACATAATTTTGTACCCTCCTATTTTGAAATCGAAATATTAATAAAAATAATGTATTCAGATATTCCATCATTTTTGACGGACTTTAAAATTACATTCATTCAAGGAGAATTAAATTAAATTAAATTATTATTGATTAAGAAAGTTACGTATACGCCTGAGTGTACCTCAACAATACCTATAGTAGGGTTATTATAGGAAACATTTTTCGTCCTAAAACATACATATATGTGAAGTTAACTGAGTTCAATAGTTTTTTTTTATATTTTCTTTATTAGGTTTTCAAATAAACAAGAGAAGATTAAATTTTTGAATTATGGCAGATAATAAAAGTGCTAAGACTTGTGTTCCCACTTTTAGTTCGAGCACATTAAGAACTTTTTGTGCAAGTTAGTTAACTATTATTATATTTTTTTAATTTTAAAATTAAATTATGTATTTACAACTTCAATATTTTTAAATAAAATAAAATGAAAAAAAAAAAACATTTTTAAGAGTAAAACTAAAACAAAAACCTCAAATAATATTTAAAAACTATAATTTTACATATGGTAAACATTTTATAGATTGTTATGTGATGAGTGAAAGTTGCAAACTTTCGACAGCTCCTGGAGACAATACAATTGACAAAAAAAGACTATCATCTGCAAACATACATAATTAGGTAATAAAGTGATTTCATCCAAAGATGTCAAATCGGAGATATTATAAATTTTAAACAGCAAGGGTCCCAGCATAGAACCCTACGGAACACCATTAACTATGTAATTAAGAGAAGATCGCTGTTTGCGTATATAAGAATTTTCTTACTAAAGTAAGAAACTTATCGGAAAATTAAACATTATACAATTTATAGATCCGGCCTTTGTGCAGGGCAGTGTCAAAAGAATTTTCAATGTCTAAAAGCACTACCCAGTTGATAATTTTAAATTAAGATTACTTTTGACATTTGCACATTAGTATTTTAGTTGAAGTAGTGAGATTAGTTTAAGTGATTTCTAATTCCTAATTTCATATTTTGTTTTTATTTTACAGAATAGGGAACCTGTCCTTTGTTTTGGGAAGAGATGACGCGCTTTTTCGAGGCAAAAGTTAATTTAACAAGTGGAAAATAATATAAAATATATTTAAAAGAATTCTAGACACAAATAAACATACTTAGTATGAGCAGAATATTTTTGAAACTATTAAAAAAACAAATGAGAGCTGCTTAAAAACAGTTAAAATCTTCAAAAAAAAACTTTAAATAGAAAATTTCTAGTTTGACTAAAAACAAAATTAGAATGAGCAATGTTTTTGCAGTTCAGTGTGTATAAATCTTCGACTTATGAATATAGAATTTTTGGGTTAAATGATTTACTTAATCCTTAAATACTTAAAAAAAAAAGATATATTTCTTAAATTAACTCAATTCGAAAACAAAAACTTTAAAATACGGAATAACTGATGCAACATTAGCACAAAAAGAAATACTTTTTGAAAACTGACACTTTTTTTAATCAAATATGTAAAATTATTTTGTGCCTTATTTTACTTTAAAATAACTTTTTTATTTCAAGATCTTTTAGCTCTTGATTTTATAAAAACAAAGAAATTTGACAATTTTTAATAAAAAAAACACTCATATTCAGATTAGTAAAAATGTTAGTCACTAATTAAGTATTTTTGTAAACAAAACAAATGAAAGTTAAGGATATTTTTAGTAATGAAAAGCAAAAACACAAATGAAAAGAACAACATAAAGCCAAAAAGATGTTTTAATTTTTGTTTTTCATTTCGGTACTTACAAATATAAGCCGGTTCACCTCTTTCTACTCGGGGTAAGCATATTTTGGGGGAGGAAAAAAAAGAATGCAAAAAATAGAATAAAAGAAACTACTATTACTTAAAGCCACCTTTAACCAATAAAAAGTTTATCTATGGGGCTCAGAAATGAAGTTGATTTAAAATTATGTCAAGTTCTAAAATACAATCGTTCTCAATTCTGAATCAACTTTCTTCTGAAACTTACAAAACAGTAACTTCTGCCATGCACAAAAGTCCCACAAAATACCAACGAAGTTTGGACTATTCCAAAACAACTTACCCCTTTTCTTGCATTCAATGTAATAGCCAAGGACTGGTCCTCGTCCTGATGGTCCATTTAGCCAATGCATTTCAACATTGGCCAAAGTCTTGGATAGAATTAAATCTCTTGGTGCCACTGGAGAGCCGTCCTGAGGTCCGGTGGTTACATTTTCACTCACCGCTGGCCCGTAGTCTATGGTTTGAGCTCGGACAGTGAATGTATAGGTGACTTCTTCTTCGAGGTTTTGAACGTGCAGGCTATTTCCGTTGACCTTCTGTTTAACTTGTTTACTGAATTCTATAAAAAAAAAAGTTTAAATATTTTTCCCAAACTTAACGACCAAAATTCCAACTTACTCTCATTCTCTTCGGTGGTTTCGTAAGTCACGAGGTAGCCGAGAATTTCTCCGTTACGCATTTTCGGAGGATCCCATGAAACTTTCAGACTTTGCATCGTTATGTCTTCGAACCGAAGTGAGACTGGAGGTCCTGGAAGGCCTTGTAGAGTCTTCACTGTGATGGGAGTCGAACGTGGTCCATCTCCAGCTGGATTGAAGGCAAGAATCTGAATTCGATACTCGGTGAACTTGTCGAGAAACACAAGACTGTGCGAGGTTGCTGACGCAGCCACTACTTCGATTTCTTCTTCATACTTTCGTCCTTCTTCGAGTTCTTGTGGGGAACTTGTTACCAGGTAGAAGATTTTATAGCCCAAGAGGTCACCATTTTGCATGCTCTGCTTTGGTGGTTTCCAACGAAGTCGCACTTCGGTGCTTGACAGGGGAGCTGCGTCCACAGCTCTTGGCTCACCAGTAGGCACAGCTTCACCCACGTATACAGCAACTGGGGGCGATGCGGGACCAACTCCTTGAGAATTGAAAGGCAGCACAACTATTTCGTAGTTCCGATCTTGCTGCAGGTCACTCAGTACAATAGATGCCTGATTGATGCCCATGACATCTTGTTTGGGAGTTGCTTGGAGTGCGGCTGGGAAGTCTGAGAGCTGCTGGAAGAGAATCCGATAGCCCCCTGTTGCTGAATCGCCATTCCAGAGGGAAGTCTCAAGGGCATTCCATTGGACTCGGACGCTGGTTGTAGTTATGGGGACGACTTTAAGCCTGCTTACGCCCTTCGCCGGAGCTGCGGGCAGAGTGCGAACGGTTATGCTCTCTCGGCTGAAGGTCGATGGACCAAGATCATTTGTAGCTTGGATTCTGAATTGATATATCGTGTGGGGCTTTAAGAAAGTGGCAGTATAGGAAGCTACACTTGGATCAACACGCTCTGGGAGTGACGTCCAGGGACCCTCATTCTCCCGCATCTGAACAGTGTAGTAGCGCAGAGGGGCGAATCCATCACGGCCAGGGGTCCAGCTAAAGGTGATCTGATGAGCCTGAATTTGACTTCGAGAAATCTGAGGTGATGACGGTGCTTGTGGCCGTTCACGGTTGTTTGTTGTGTATACGAGAACCGAAGCGGTCTTTCCCCATCCCAACCTGGTCTGAGCTGTCACACTGAAGATATAGTAGCGTTCAGCAAGCAGCTGTGTTGCTCGGAAAGTCCGATCTGACGGAGGAAACTCCCGGCTGTAGTTGAGATTCACACTACCATTGAGTGAGTATGTCACTTGGTAAGCTAGGATCTCTCCATTTGGGTCTTCGGGAACGTCCCAGATAATCCTAGCCGTTGAGAACGACACATCGGGAAAGGAGACATTCGACGGAGCACCAGGGGTGTCTTCGAAGGTCTGCACGCGAATTGGAGGAGTGCTTAGAGCCCCGTCTCCCAGTCGGGTGAAAGCCAACACCTGGATGTGGTAAACGACGTACTTCTTGAGCTCGGTGAGGGTTGTGGTAAAGGATGAGTTGTTAGAAATGGTCTTATGCAGAACCTGACCACCGCGATTGGTGGCAGCATAGTAAACCTTATAACCTTCGATTTGCCCATTTCGATGCTCCTTTGGTACTTCTCCCCATCGAACAACAATCGTGGTCGATGATGTGGCATTTGCCTGCACCTCTAGAGGACCAAATGACGGTACTGCTTCACGGGTCCGCTCGACGGCCTTGATGCTGTCCCTGTAATAGAAAGAAAAGAAAATTAGATCAAGAAACGACTTCAAGGTATGTGAAAACCTACTTTGAGGCTCCCACATCGTTGCACGCATTCATCACGATCTCATAGACCGTCCATTCCTCCAGAGTATCCAAGACATGCGAATTTGCAGTGTGGTCCTCGATTAAGACACTCAGTGCTGTGTGTTTCCCATTACCACTGGCATCAATCTGGCGATAGGTTATGTTATAACCCCTCGGGTTCCCGAACCATTCGGTCTGTTGCAAGGGAATCCATCGAACTCGTAGTTCCGTGGCACTCATGGCTCGAACCGTCACATTAAACGGTGGATGCATCGGCCTGGCTTGTATTGTCTGGAAATCCTTCGTGGGCTCTGATGGTTCCGATGCTCCCACAACATTAGTAGCAATCAGTCTTAGTTTGTATTGGGTGAAAGGCATTAGGCCAATCACCGTCAATGTGGAAGCGTCCGGATCCGACACTTCGTAGACAGTGAACCAGGTGTTATTGCGAGCGGTTTGCGCCTCGACTCTCCACTTGGTGATCGATGAGTTCCCATCAAAACCTGGAGTGAACTGAAGAACCACCGAAAAGGCCTCAATATTTGACAGCGCCAACTGGGTGGGTGCATGCGGAAGTACTGGCTCCACTCCAGACTGAATTGTGGCGGTCTTGGTCGGTCCAGCGCCAACCTGAGTCCAGGCCTTGATTTCGAACCAGTAATGCGTAGTTGCTTGCAGCTGTGTCACCCTCAAGCTGGTCTCAGTCGCAGTCAGATTTATGGACTTTAGAGTCTCCGAGCGGTCCTTGACCTGATAACGCACTGTGTACCCCGTCAAAATGCCATTCACATTCTTCGGCGGTGCCCACATCACCTTCACCGCCCGATCGGATATTTCATCGAAGTGCAAGGATGCCACTTCATCCGGCACATCCTCCAACGTCTTCACCGGAACCATTCCACTGCGGATGCCATCACCGGGATCAGTGAAACACAAAACAGTCACATTGTAGGCGGTGAATTTCTCGAGACCTCCCATTATTGTCGTTTGTTCGGCCAAGGGGTCCAGCAGGCTCGGCGGAACCGTCATCATCTTCGCCTCCGACTCATGCTCCTCACCGTCGATTATTTCATATTGCCACGCTTGAATTTTGTATCCCTGATTGATTCCATTGATCTGCTGAGGATTCGGAGGCTTCCACGAGACCTTGATGGCGGTCGAATTTATCGGAGAGGCCTTCGTATTGGTCGGTGGTGCTTCCGGAACGCCCTCTTTGGTCTTGATTTTCGCTCCTTCCGTGTAAACGCCCACTCCCATATTATTGTAAGCTGCTATCTGAACAACATAGTCTTTCCAAGTTATCAGCTCCTGAATCAAGTAATTCCTCTGAGCCTCGTTTGTGATATTCTGATACGTCCAAGGACTGTTGTTGTATCCAAAGAGACGATATCGAATAATATACCCCAAAATTTGTCCATTTCGATGCTCCTCCAATGGAGGCTGCCATTGGGTGATTATCTCCGACATCGATCTTGCCGATCCAACAAACCCAACCGGAGGTCCAGATGGCGCTGTAAGTTTGATCGATAAAATAGATAAAAAAAAAATGATTCGTTAGAAAACAAAAACCAAAGTGAGTATGAGTTTTATTGGATTTTTTCAAATATACCTCGGTTAAGCGGTAATGCTACAATTTAAGCCATTTTTTTGTTTCGATATTCATATACATTCAAAAATGAGAGATACATAGAAATGACATTTAGATGTAATTAGTTTATATGAGTAGAATATTTATATTATAGTTTTATACATAGTATCGTTTTTTTTATTTTTGTGGAGAGAAGGACCACATAATTGTGTTTTGATTTGGTCATGGAATCAAAATCATAAGAGAAAAAATCAGATATCAAATCAAGTGTTAAAAATCAAACCAAAATCAAATTAAAGTTTAGTTTTTTGAAAGTCAAAAATCAAAAGGATGATAAAAGGAGGCGCAATAAGAACTTAAGATTTATCACTGTATATGTAATATAATGTATGGCACATCGAACACATGCAACGCAGCACACAAAATAGGCTAAATATTCCGTTATTTAACTTTCATATAAATGTATAGTATATAATAGAAGATTCTATAATGCCGAACCAGGTATAGTAGAGTACATATGTAAAGTTTGACTTTCTAACTTTATGGTTTAAAAACTTTTATAGAAAGTTTCGAAACAATAGAGTGTCTAAAAACACATAATATACATACATATACATATATATATTTTTTGTTTACTGTGCAGGAGATATTATGCATATCATAGTCTATTTTCTATAACGAATATTAAAATGAAAAAAAGTTTTTAACTAAAATCGGAAGTTTTTGTAAACTTAACAGAAGTGAACTGAGGAATACAAATGAAAAGTTATGTTTGACCTGTTTTTGTATTTTTGTAACGAAAGAATTTTTTAGTTTGAAAGAATTATTTATTGACTTCTATGGAATTGGCCAGAAATTAAGAGACACAATGATTTTATTTGAGAGATGGAAGAAATTTTTTGTGGGATAAATATCTTCGAGGTAGTATTTGTATCGTTCTGAGGATATCAAAAATAATTTTCGAGTCAAAAAAATGAGATAAAATTGACATCCTTTTTCATTTAAAATATCGATTAAAATTTTTCAGGAATCATTAAGAAAGATTTTAAAAGAAGAATTCTAAGGACTCTAAAAAGAATGATTCAAGACTCATGCGTCGAAAAAGTAAACTTATATTTATTCTCAGAGGATTATTAGGGTTGCATTTTTAGTTTCGATGGTTGTTGTCTATGATTTGAGAGTTGTGAATGTTAAAGTGAACAGAAATTCGGAAAGGTTATGCAGTTTACCATGAGTCGTTTGGCATCTGAAAAATGCTTCCAAAATATAGAAATTAACTTTAAAAAAAACTCTTCGCAAAGTTCATAGAGAATTTTTCAGGAATCATTGGCACACAATTTTGAAAGATTTAATAAAATTTTAAAGTCGGTCATCGGTCAGTACCTATTTTTTGTTTCCAAAATCTCAACAAATTTCTAACTTTTTTATTTATTATTAAATTATTAAAATCTTATCTTAAATTTTCATAAAATCTGAATTAAAAAAAAAAACTTACGAATTATGTAGGTCTGTTAACGAACAACTATAAAAAACAAAAAACTTGGACTCAAATACAGATGAAAGGATTTTAGTAAAAATGTGACCTTAAGTCTGAATTTTTGTCGGAAAATTGATCAAAGAAAAACACTGGTGAATAAGGTTTTGTAACTGATGATAAAATTATATTTCTCCAAAATTAGCCTCAATTTGAATCCGACTTCAAAATCACTCTATCACGTCAGGTTTTTGAGATATCAACTTTTAAAATTTGAAAAACACCATAAATTAGACATTTTAAGGTTATGTGAATTCGGAAAGTACTTTTTTTTTAATTTTGTGATGATTTCTGAAAATTTATAATCCCATCTTAAATATTCAGTTTAAATATTTTCAGTATCTCATTTACATACCTTAAAAAAAAATTCTCGTCAATTGGAGGTCTTCACCATGTCCCACATTGACTTTTAAGAAACTAATCATATGCTAAAACGGTTCTTGAAAGAAAAAGGCAAAAATGGTTTAAAAAGATTTGTTTGTCCTTAATTCGAATTTCAACTTGAATATTTTCCATCGCATCAAATTTTTGAAATATATTTAAAATATATAAAAATAATGTTGAAAACAGGTATTTTTTAAATTTCGTTAAAAAAATAACTTGAAAACGTGTTTTTAAATCCCATGAAACCATAACATTCGGGGTTTTTCAAAACTTCATATTAAATCAAATGAGCACTCATAAGCCATTCAGAACTATGTAATGATATTTTTCAAAAACTAATTGAGATATTCAAAAGATTTAATTTGTACCTCGAAGACAAAGATTTGCACTTTTCAAAATCACCATAAAATTTATTGTTAGGAACTGCGTTGTGTTTTTGCCTTAGACTTAAAAATATCGTATTATGGATTTTTTTTTACATTTTTAAAGAGTTATATTTCACAAACCTGACTTGATTGAAAAAATGTGAAATGAGATTGGAATTCAGGACGAAAAAATCATTTGGAAAATTAGTATTTTTTGATTTAACTGCACGAAAAAAAAATGTGAATTTTGTCGACCAGTGTAATTTATATAATACTTTTTATTTCTTATAAGCGATGTTCAGTTTAGATCTCTTTAATTCATTTTCATGTTTAGAATTTTGAATGAAAATACAAAAAATAGTTTTTAGGAACAATATTTAAGATTTTTTATTTATTTCGGAAAACGATGGTACTGAAAAGCAAACAAATACAAATTAAGTATCAACATAATTTTTGACTTAGTGCTTATAAAAAGTTTTAGTATTTTTATTCAGAAACGTTAAAAATGTTTACTCTGAAAATTCTTGTTTAATTTTGAGATAAAATTCGAATTAAATAGTTAAAAACGTTTTAAGAAATAAAACGTCAAGCTTCGATCAAAATACGCTTGTCAAATGTTACGTGTCAGATAACCTTACAGAAACATAAAATTTCAGAATCTAAAAATTTACAATAAGCACTTCTAAAAAATTGGTTTTAATAATAAACAAAAATTAGTCCAGTCATAAGAGATAAACATTCGTAAAAGGGATGGTTCCAGGGTATACACTTTGTCCTAGAATAGAACCGGAAAAGTCCAAAGATTTCTACTTATCTACTGAAGACATTTACTTTAGTAAGCTTTAAGGAACACAAACGAAAAAAAATCTTAGACAAATTTCACTGTCCCTGAGACTTCTAAAAAAAAAACGATATAAACTATTCGACATGATAATTACTAAACTAAAACTGGTGTTCCAAGGGTTCAAAGTGGCACCACCTCAGTAAATGATTTGATGGAGTTTTTAAATACCATCCCTTAATTTTTTTTAAGAGCTTCAAAACGGATGATTTGATGATCCAAACAAAATTGTTACAAGGCTAGGAAAAATTTTCATTACATATCATTTTTAATGAAGAAAAGTCAATCCTTAACAGGACAAAACAACTCAGAAAGCAAATGATTGATTTAGTCAAAGCTTTAGAACGTGGATTGCAAAATTTCCCACAGGGATTCTTGTAAGGTCTGAAGCAAAATTTAAGCGAAGCAGTATCAAAAATATCAATTGAAATATTGCGTGTCACTTTAAGTCAATAGCTAACACTTCTAAAGGTCTGCATTAATAATCAAACTAATATTACCAACCTAAAAATAACACCAAAGCACTAAAGTTGAGTCAAGGACCTCACCAATTTTTTTAAGGGTGCCCCAGTAAGAGTGAATGATTAAAATTTGAGCTCCATCAAATGTGTCAATACTTCGAGAATCAATCAGTTAATTTGTAGAAACTGGGTTGAGCTACCTGGTGCATGGACAGTCTCTTGAAAATATCACTGCTGTAAATTATCTTACCAAAATATCGTTACAAAATTTAGCTCAATCAGAAGCCCTAGTAAGCAGACCATCAAAGAGTGTACCTTAACTCTAAACGTCTTAAACGAAAGGGTCATTGAGCGAAGGGCCATGGACTGACTATGTCCGTTAAAGGATCACGTTAGTATTTAAGTGAGTTCCACATCTTTTGTATAAAATTGTTTGTGTGAATTGTATATTGTGCAAATAATTGCCAAATAAAAATAAAATTATACTCGGAATGTCATTTCTGCTTCCAATATTTACAGCATTTTACACAACTATCAATATTCATATATAGCTTCAACATAACTAAAATACTGCATTGTCTTAAATTAAATCATAAAAGCAATAAAAATAATAAATTAAAAAATAAACTTATTCATAAGAAACAAAAAAACAACAAACTTAAATTAAATCATAAACATTACGCCTCTAAAACTAATGTTTTTCTTTTGTTTAACAACAAACATAAAATACACAGGGCAAACTAAATAGCAATTAGTAGGGGGCATATTATATTGGTGGACATTTAGTATATGGAACCTCAATGTCTAACTTACCTTCTTGTGGCAACTCTATGACGTTACTAGCTTCCGATGGCGAACCTTCGCCAACTCTATTGACAGCACTCACACGGAACTGATAAACTGTTGCAGCTTTAAGATTGGTCAAAAGAATCCATCGCTGGCTGGCCGAAACATTGCTAAGCTCTGTTATCCAATTCAACAACGGATCTGGTACCGGACCTACGAATTGTTCTATGAGGTTAATGATTTAAAGACGTGTCGTTAAAGGAGGAAGTTTATAATAGGGCCAAGAGAGAGAGATAGAAAATGTGAGACAGGAATGGAAGGAGAAGAGAGAAAAAAAAACAAAAAGCCAATTTGAATTTTCACAATAAATTTTGTTCATAACCAATCTGTAAAATTTACAAACTTACCCAGTTCGGAGACTTCTCGTTTCTGAACGATAAACTTCAAAACTGGACTATTTCCATCGAATCCTGGCGTCCAGGATACGTTTATCGCTCGCTGACTGGGTGAATCCAAACGGGTGACTTTGACATTGGTTGGAGGGAATGGCAATTCGATGACACTCAATCGGGCCGATCTGGTCTCATTGCCACCGGGTGAAGTCACCACACACGAATATGTGCCAACGTCTGAGGCACGAACTGCTTGAAGTTCGAGTGTTCCATCAGATTGGACACCAATTCGTTGGGAATTGATAATCGGTGTTGGATGTCCTTCACGATACCAATCTATGTTGAATGGCACTGTTGGATCACTGGAGACTTTGCATTGGAGTGAGGCAGTTAGACCGAGCAGAACTGTGGTGTCCACTGGAGGCTGAATTATTTGGGTTCGAACTAAAAAAAAAAATCAATTGGTTGGATTAATGAAGTTTCAAAAAAGATCCTTTGATAAAAAAAAAATTCTATGAAATAAAATATAACCAAAATATATTTAGTGGACCAAGTCCTTAAATTTTAAAATAAGATTTCTATAAATAAACTTAATTGTATTGTAAATATTATTTAAAAAGCTGCTTTTCTTTTTTAATATTGAAATATCTACTAGAACTTTTGTCGAAATGTTTGACAAACCTTGCACCATTTGACATGTTTCCATTTACTAGAGTCTCAAATTGACCCCAATTTCGGTCATATTCAGCGATGCGACGTACATATTTTGGAATAAGTTTTTTAAAGATCATAAGTTCAGCCTGTTATAATCCAGCAAAGATCCACTAAATTTTAATGATCCCAAATAGGATTAATTCGAACATGGAATTAATTTTTAACCGAAGAAACATTTCTGTCACGAGCCATACTCGATCTTATTGTGGAAGAACTGAAGGCCAAAGCTAGGTAAATAGCTGATAGATATCTCTTGAGTTTCAAGAGTTATAAATGGGGTCCCTCAAGAGTCTATATTTGGACCGCTGCTTTTTCTCCTTGTTTATTATTGATCTTCCTTAAATTTGCCATGATACGAGTACCACAATAGATCTCCAATCGATTAATGGTCAAATTAAGTTGTCGAAATCGATAGGTCTTTTAGAAAGCTGTGTCAATAGAGTGTAATAAGAATTAATGAAGATTTGGAGCGTATCTAAACTTTTAAACCAATATCGTTAATTGTACTTTTTTCGTACTCGTGGCGTGATGGTTAGTACGTAGGACTGTCATGATAAATGTTTTTTTTTTTTTTTTAAATATCAATCGCAACTTTCCAATTTGATTAAAATACAACTTCTCCGAAATTTTTTTTTACAGTAATCCCGATTCATTCCAACAATTATTGGAACTCGACTTTAACTCTAAAATCATGTTCCACAATAATGGACTTCTTAAGATTGATCATACTTAATATTTATTTCTATGACAATAGTGCCAGAAAGACGCAGGAAGTGTTGCCAAACTATGTACTAAGTGACAATTAGAACATCTACTAAGTGGAATATATGTATGTATAAAAAAATTCGAACATGGTCTACCTCACCCGGAAGAAGTGTGCTGGTTTACGTTGCGAATTGTTATTGGTGCTTTAAAATTGGTGTTATCGAATTGTTGTTCTTTGCCGAGGGAAATTTTACTGCGCTACCTACGCAGCAGTGAATAAAACACAGCAAGAGTTATGCAAATAAAGGTCGATACGCCATTGCTTTTCAAGCCATAAAAATGAATGTCATTAGTATCATTCAACATTAGGTACTTATACTTATGCGTCCGAAAACCCACCTAACGGGACCATAGGAATTTTAAATAAATTAATATATGAAGCTCGAAGATTGTTTTCCATGGTTCAACAGTTAAAAATGTCAAACTATGTTAACATTTATATCCAGTACGAATTCTAAATTTATCATGATAAATTTAATGCTTCCAACTTGTGGAAATTTTCAAAAAAATCAAATCTTAAATTTACGTGGACAGATTTGTTGTTTGCAAAAATTGCTGAACTAAACATTAAGGACATTTGGTTAACACAAGACAGCGAAACTTATCATGCCATAAATCAACTTTATTTCCGGAAATGGTCCTGTTAACTACCCCCCTGGTTCATGCGACTTAAAACCTCTCGATTACTTTTAATTAATGGGGCATATCTCGAAGCATTGGAATGGTCAGAATTATTAGAAAAAGTAATGGAAACTTGGACTGATAGAATGGACTATGCAACTCCTGTCCTAACCACGGAAAAGATATAAATTTAAACCATAATGTTGCAATTATAAAAAAGAGTCTGGGTACTATTTACACTGATAACTTCCCATTATAACATGAAAACTTGTAATTTATGGAAGTTTTCGTGTCACAATAAATAGCCAACCACAGAAAAGGCATCAAGTGTCAGCTTGCTATCTTCAAGCATAACAATAATTTTGTCAATTCTTGTAAATTTGTAAATTTTTGTAAAAACTGTGTAATCGATTTATTTTTCACATTTAATGATTTACTTTTGATATTAATTAATCATTTTACTAACAAACAAATTATTAGGTTTTGGTACAACTTTTTTAAGTTCGATACATATTCGAGTCAAAACATTTTTTGGAGAATTTTTGAATGTTTTTTTGTTAAATTTTTTTTTGCAAGAAACTGTCGTGATTTTTTTTTTTTTTCCAAAATTTTACCAGATGTCAAAAGAGTCAATAGCATCATCCGATCCTGAGATATTTGCGACAAACAAAAATGTTCACTATTTTTTTAAACTGCTATAGTGAAATAATACATTTTTATGAGAGTCCTTTCTTAGAACTGTCGAACAATTAGTTGGGAGTCGATATCTCTATACTAGTTCTTGAGATACCGTGAACCTTAAAACGTCCAGATTTGTCAAAAATTTAAATTTGACAAATCGGAACGATTACATTAACTACCTATGTGAAGTTAAAAACTCATTTTAACTTTATATCTGTTTTGTATTTATTATTTAATTTTCTCAAGTTCTTAAGAAACTACCGATACGATATCAGTGAAACCTTAATCAAAATTAAATAACAATGTAATGATTTTACCACAATACTTATTCATTAATCTCTTAACATAATCAAGTCACTTCATTTTGTAAAGCCAACATAATCTTCCAAATGCACAATACGACTTAATTTCACTCCGAATTTTCATGTTCATATAATTAAATTAAAATCATAAAAATCCACTGCACTCGAGTTAAATTAACCCGAGAGGATTCACACTTAAAAATCAAGCGAGGTGAATACAAAAGAATACAAATTAAAAAATACATAATTACCACAATACTCGAAAAAAACAACAACAAAAACAACAACTTACACTGTTACAGACAAAAAAATTCAGCTCTACAAAAACAATTCAAACATAAGCTTTCGAAATAAAAAAAAAATAAACAAACAATAAAAAATAACAAAAACAAAAAAAAAGTAAATATTCGAAGGACTTACCGAGAACTCCTAAATACGCTTCACCGTTAACAGTTCCAGCTTCATTCGAACGGACACAAGTATAAAGTCCGGCATCCGACTCGCGAATATTTGATATCAGCAGGTCCCCAGACTCCAGGATCTGCACCCGACTCGACACTTCAACTAGTTGGGTTTCTACACACACATCCCACATCCGACATCACACGCAACACACAACACGACACAACCCATCACACGAGTGTGTATTTTATTCAAAAGGGTTGTTTTGATTTTTGGGTTTTTCGTTTTTGAGTTGTTTTTTGATGTTTTTGTTTTGTATTTTGTATTTTGTGTTTTGTGTGTGTTTTTTAAGGACGAGTGCGAGTTTGTGTGTGTGTGTTGGTTTACGAGTGCCATAAGTGCGATTTTGTGTGCGGGATTTGAAGTGGTGATGGTAGAATTTTTGTTCAAACACAATTTTTCGAACAAACAGCCAAGAGAGCAAAAAAAAAAAAACATAAAGAAAACATAAAAGTTTGTTAGTATACAAAGTTAAAACAAAATCACCGTTAGCAACTCTTGTATGATATGCCAAGAGAGTTAATTAAGGGATATAAAGAGAACACACAACTAAACTAAAAAAAATGCAAAAAACAAACTAAAAAAATCCACACATTGCTCTCAGACAGATGCATCACTTCTGCCACGGACTGAGCCGGGTCCTGAGCCTTGGATTGGGGTTGGGGGGTGGTTTTGGATTTTTTCCCAGAATTTTATTTTGTTTTTATTTTTTTTTTACAGAGGGCAATCACTTACCGTTGTACACCCATGTGATATTCGGATTTGGAGCACCGACAGCCCGGCACGATATAGTTGCATCCTTGCCATCCAATGCGGTCACATTTAGTGGTGGTTGCTCCATAATCGGAGTTGAGGCTGTGCAAAGATATAGGAAAATAAAGGATTTTCATGAAAAATCAACAACAACAAACAAAATGCACTACTCATATGAGTATGAGTGTGTGTGTATGGTGGGGTGTCGAAATGGTGGAGGTGAATGGTTGGTTCAGTGATGGCAAAATAATACAAAAAAAAACTATATATAAAAAATAGAACATGCAAAGGGTGATGCGGTTTAGTGCGCTTTCGAAAAAATGTATTTTATTTCAGAATTTTTTCGTTTTTCTCTTTTTTTTTCTCCAAGTCTACACAGTGATGATATTTAGCACGCCAATTTGCGTTTATATGTAAAGTTTTTCTTTTTTTTAAGTCTATAAATAAGTTAGAGGCAAAAAAAAAAATGAAAGCGAGGGAATAACACGAAATTCTGACGCGAATAAAATGGAAAAACAAACGAACGAAGTTTACTGCGTTTGCAGAGCTATTAAAGGACAAAACAAATGCACATTGCACGTTACTACGTCATATCAGAATCCCTCATCTTCCTTCCCAGTCTCTTTGCCTTTTTGCCTATGAAACTGGCAAAACTATACAGAAGAGCAAGATGAATAAAGTTAATAGTAGTAATTGGACGACGAAAAAGTAGCTGCAAATGGAGACCGGAAACGACGTAATTGGCATGGATTTGTCAGATTTTTTTTTTTCGTCTTTAATTAAATATTTTTATAGGCAGCATTGCACATCCATCAAGGAATATAAAAAACAAATAACAAAAAATAAAAATATTCAAGCTACTTTATATTTTCGAGGAAAAACAGGATATATACATATATACATTATACATTTGTATATGTAGTCGTATATCCGGTTGTGCAGGTTTGAGAAGTGTGTATATTTTAACATTTTATAAAACGCTAATTGGTTAAAATACTCTATCAATGAAAATAAAGTCTGCAAGCTTATAACCTTGATGATGAGAGATGTTGTTGGTATGTTAATTGGTTTGTTCTTGAATTTGATTCAATTTTTTGGGATATGAGAGCCATTCAATATCAATTTTTAAAAAATAAAGAATGATCCATTGTGTGTTTAAATCAAACTCAAAAATCACTACTTACAAATTATTATTATGGAACAAAGTCGCTTCCCACTGCCTCTCTGTCCTTATGTACGTTTAGATCTTTAGAACTACTGAACGGATTTTGATGAGTTTTATTTTCTAATAGATACTTCAAGGCGGTACAATTGTCTTCGTCTTCTTTACTTAAGAATCAATTTTTGTTTGCTTGTCTCGTTAAAACTCGAGAACGACTTGGCCGATTTGGCTGATTTTGGTTTTGAAATGTTTGTCGTAGTCCAGGGATGGTTTAAAAAATGAGAAAATATAGACAGAAAGAAAAACTTAATTTCCCATACAATTTCTTCCACCTTCAAAAAAAAATATTTTTGACTGTCAGTTGGTTGTCAAATTTTAATATTTCAGTTGCTTGTCCAACGTTGACGAAAAGTTATAGTTTTTTGTCATTCTGTCACCATTATACAGTTAAAAAAATCATTTATCGTCAGTTTGTCAGTGACTAAGATTTACTGGTCTTAAAATGCCAAGGAAAAGTCAAACTTCAACTCAATACAATTCAAATAATTTTACTAATTTAAAAGGGAGTGATGCAAACTTTGATCGGCGTGCTGCTATACCTCAATTTTAGCTTAACAAAGTTCGACGGGTCCGCTAGTTAGATGCATTATGTATAATATTCTCAGTTATTATTTTTATTGCTTTTAATTGCATTACCCACTATCTTCTACTCAAGTAGGTATGCACATAAAATATATTAAAATATTTGTGTGATATAAATTTACATAATTCAGAATTCTTCACACATTTCTTAACTTTGACTTTTCTCATTATTCACAGGAACATTTATGTAGGTACCTGCTTCAAACCATAATAAAAAAAAAAACAGCTAAGGTGCAGTAGAACGCAATAAAGACTCTAACAGCTTTTCTCATACTAATTGCATAAAATTGCTGCAACCAAGACACACATTAGACATAACATTCTAATCAGGGATGGATTAATAAGGCAACAAAACCTGAAAGAGGGCCCTTGCAATTATTTGTTTGAGGAAGATAAAATTTAGTTTGTATAGTAAAATTTCACAAACCATTTGAAACCATCGAATGATTTAATTGTTAAAAACCTTCTCAAGTTTTTGTTTAAGTAACAACAAAAACTGTCGACGGAAGTGAAGAATTTTATGAAATATTTGTAAATTTTTCATGAAACGCTAAAAACACTTAAATTTCCAAGTGTCTATCAAAGTTTCTCTTTTTGAATAAATTTTCAGGCCTTGCGATCTGATTCCAATGACGATGACGACCGTTTGTCATTCAACTCTTGACGTTGTTCTGGATGCATCTCAAGAATTGCAACGACATAACTAGAGCAGCAAACTACAAGATACAGATACACACTTGTTGAAATTTGTTGAGAATAACTTTTTTACCAGAAAGATAATAATCTTTAAAAATAGTCTGCTCTACCCGTCTGCCCCTGCCCACCCCCTCGAATACGTATGAATACTCGAGCGTATATTTGATCAAAAGTATATTCCCAGATGCATTCAAATTCAAATCGTTCAACGTTTGATGCGAATCTCTTTCTCATTAAAATGTTGCTAGTCGTACTCGTAATTCGCATACATTCACTTGCCACTCTTGCAACCAAATTTTCCGCCTGCCGCTTACCGCTTATGCACCCCACCTTAAACTCCCACCGCCACCACATGGATGCGACTTATTTTCCCATGACGATTCTGTTTTGTAGCATGACAATTATTCTTATCTAAATGTAGGTACTTTGGCGTCTTGTACGCCCGCCATTATATCGTCGCGTCATTTGCATTCCGTCATCGTCGTCGACGTCATCTTGACTTCAAAGACTATACAAAAAAAAAAAATACAAGCATACGAAGGAACTCAGTATGGCTCAATAAAACAAGAGGCGGAAAATGAAATTTTCAACTAACAAAAATTATGTTGGAAACAATTTATCTGCCGGCGCGCTGTTTGTTTTGATTCATGAAAATATTTATAATATTTTATTATAATGACGCGATACACGTGAACATGAACACTCTTTTGGGGGGAGGAGGGGGAATTTCTTTTATGAATACCAATTATTTATTGTTTAGGGGAGTGATCTTATATTTGAATAACGATTGAATTCATGAATCAATTTGTTCTTGTTAAAAAAATCCACTCAAGGGATATAATATTTTGATTTAATTTATTATTAAATTTTGTGAAGAGTTTTTGAATTTTTGAACAGTGAGTAATAAAATGTTATTTACATGATTATGTTCTTATCAATGTACTCTTGGAATAAATCAGAATAATCCATTTGTTTGTTGGGTATAGGGTGTTTCTTTTGTAGGTCTTACAAAAAACTCATTATTTTATATACAAATTCAGAAAATTTGATGCATTGCAACAGTTCGAATGTACATATATTTAGCGATGTCACGATTTTGCTATAGATCGATTGGCTTGAGTTCTAGAATTAACAGAACTTTAAAATCCTAAGGTTTTTATGTGAAAAGAGCTTTTCAATAATTTCAATTTGTTGTTAAAGTGTAATGTCGTTCAATTTTTAGTAATGACGTAGTTTTTTGATTAGTCAAATGTCAAAAGAAGACAGCTTCAAAAGTGACAGCTGCTCAAATAGTAGACTATTCAAAATTATGCAAAATCCTTTACTAAAAACAATACATTTTTTGTAGTTATCACATTTGGAATTCCTCCATATCTTTTCCAAATGACAGCTCACGGCACTTAGGTTAGATAGAAACGAGAGAACAAACGACAGTACCTGTCAAATCAATTTCTTTTTTATACTAATCGATTGACAGTAGTGAATGAATGACTTGAGTTGTCAAAGGAACAATAAACTCTAAAAATTTCAAAAATGACACACAAATGCAAAGCACATTTTGTTTTCGGAAATTATGAATAGCAGAACCTGAATCAAAAAAGCGAAAAGCAACGTCAGTTGGGTCAGCTAATTAAGTGCAGCAGAAAGACTAAAAGCAAGTTTTTTTTTCTTTCTTTGTTCCGTACTTAAATTAGGCCATTAAAGGATCTCAAAAACCTCTTTTTAAAGATTCTATCTTCTGTCCATTCGGAGCATATTTCAAAACTTTTCAACTTCAACGTGTTCCATCATTTGCCTGTGGTATATTGCTTTAAATTTTGGCCACCTTCACTTTTTTGATTCAAAATTAAATTAAAAAACTCAAATAGGTACTTAATTTTGTAGACATTGTTTTTGAAAATTGTATTGTTTTTTAGTTGAAGTCGTTTATTACCTCAGTAAGAATTTTAACATCATTATAGGCTTTGATTACCAAATCAACCATTAAACTAAAGTTTTCTCTCTTAAAATGAATCCCAAATGAATTTCGAAAACCAAACATTTTGGAATTTCAATATTTCGAATTTCAACCTCGATTAACCATTACTCCAGTTACCCCTATTCTTATCCTATTTTCCATCATCATATTATCCTTCTTCTAACCCTAAATAATGTAGATTCAAAAGCTTACTCCATTTATCATATGGAATAGAATTAATTTCAATTTGTACCGTAAATCAACCCTTTTCGTCCCTTAAATACCTTTACCCATACATAAAATAATATGCATTCTGTTAACGTATGTACATTCATCGTACTTGTGTATATCCAATCAAATCAAACCAACTTTAACCGTATAATTTGTATAAAACTCAATCCATCGATTAAAGTGTGCAAATTTACGGACACCCGCCTTAAATGGACATAAAGTCAAAATTACAACAACAACAACGACACGTCTCGGGTTCTGGCAGTCTCTTAGTTCAACAACAACAACAACAACAAACAACATTGTGTTGCCACAAATAAATGCGTGCAATTTCAGCAACACTGCCTCATAATTACCCCCAAGGAATACTCTGTGCTGTGTGCAGGGCAGTAAATTACCTGGTCATGCTATTTTATGTAATTGAGGTCAATGAAGTTAAATCACCATTGCCTCTGAAGTCAAGGCCGTAGATGGGGAAATACACAAAACAAAAAATCGATCGGGGAGTGATATTGAAAGAAGTTAAAAAAACGACAAAGTTTTACCTGAGTTCGTCAAATTTAAAAACATTATTGCTTTGTTTTAAAAGTGACGTATCAAATTTTGTAAATTTTGACGCAAAGTATCTAAGTGTCAAAAAAAAAAACACCCTGTGTCCCCATCGAGTTTGAAATTCGACAAAATGTCTAAGTAAATACACCCCTCCCAGTTATCACGACCCGGCCCTGCAACCAAACATTTATATGAAGTTTGAAACGGTCCTGCTACTTGACACACAGGACGAAATGTAACAGTTCTGTCAGAATACATTACACTCCGGTCTACAATTCTCGCAACGGACAAAAATAAAACGAAATGAAATGAAATGAAAAAAAGAGAAGGTATAAATGAAAAGAATGGAATCAGATTGTAAATGGCCGAGACAGAGAGAGAGAGACAGAGAGGAGACATACATATGTATGTGTATGTTTTCCATTTCAACCGCATTATACGTCAAGTAAATTGGATTTTTCACAGGACGAAAAATATTATTTCATTTTGCCATTGCAACTGGATGATTGAGTGTGAAGATTAAAAGGCTTCATTGCTTGAATGATGTGCACATTCCGTGTGAATACGTATTTGGAATCACATTACCATATATCTGCACTGCCAATTTTTGTTGGCCAATTTGGCTCAGTTTTATAGTGAGTCCGAGGGTTTTGGGGGGTGATGGTGGTAGTGGATGGGAGCAGATTGGCAGATTGGACATGGGCATATATTACGAAGCGGATAAATTTGTTAAAATGTGTGCGGTGTTTGGCTTCATTTTAATTTCTCGATTGATGTTCGAGTGAAAATTTTCAGCTAGCTAGTTTATTACAAAAATCCAATACAACCAGCATTGAGAGTGGATGTGTGTGTTTTTGAAACATAAACAGGCATTGTTTTGGCACGTTTTTCATGGGAACATGAGATTCGAAACTAGTACGGGTTATACTAGGCTTTAGGGGTATTATTCAATGTTCGAAATAGACCAAGCTCTGGCAATTGTAAATATCATTTTATGTTTTGAATTATTGTACAATATGTCTGTTTATTTTATGTATAACATAATGTATGTAAATATTAGAACTGTGAACCGACAAAGTAATGTTGAAAATTGCATGATACGAAACAGTATTTTCCTTAGAAACCACAATATAAAATAATACACTGAGGCGTATACGCACTTTTTTTAAATGTATTCAGTGCCGGCAAAATTCTCTTCCCGTTTGAACAAAATTTAAGGGTTAAAGTTAAATTCGATTAAACTAATTTGATATTTTAAATATACAAATTCTTAGGGTAAACTGAGGTATGACTAAAATCTAAAATATACCCTAAAATACTGACCCAATACCAAAAAATTGTAAGTACAAAATCTAAGAAGTTCAATTTGAAGTTCTTTTAACTCAATGCTGCAAGCAAACTAGATTTACCATTCAAACTTAGGAATGGCTGGCTATATACTTCTAAAATTTACTTCTCTAAAAAGCTTCTTTAAAACTCAATTCAAATTGTTAATTAACTTTGGTTCAATTGATTTTATAATGTTCGGAATATAGTATGTAATATTTATGATCATTTCTCCAGAATTTTTTGGCGCGATAAATTATAATTTATGACACAATGGTCTAATGTGCCCAGAAGTGATGATACACTTATATAGGGTCAGGGACAAATCTAAACTATTGACAAATCGACAGAAACGTCAGGAATCCGTATTGGATCATCAACAAGCTAAGTCAGTTTGCTTATCTCAACTTAAATCTCTATAACCTTCTGTACTGTCGTCTGACCAGAAAAGAACTGCAAGACAGAATTTGGGAAATTGAACACATCCGTAAAATTTCTAAAGTATAAATTTTCCGAAAAAATTTTCGTAACCAAAATGCCACATCAAATGAGACGCGTGATTTACGACTACCCAGAGCCAGTGTAATAATACACAAAACATAAATCATTTGCAGGAAGAAAAAGAGCACATTTACTTAAAAGATCACCTGTCAAATTGCTTAGAGCCTAAAGACATCGAATAACGCCACCTATCGGGTTGTATTGTAACATTGATTGCAGCACAACGCCATCTATTATTAACCAAGTTTAGACGTTTTTCAAGTGATGAATTCCTATACATTTTTGATACCATTCCGTTTTTTATGCAAAAAAAAGTTTTAAAATTGTAAGTGGTTTCAGTCGTTTGGTCTTAACTGACAAAATGGTGTTTTTCAGTTTAAATGGCCTTAAAATATTTTTAAGAAACTGTTGACAAAAATAGTTCCAATTGCTATTTTTTAAATTTTTTTTGGCTTAAACTAAAAAACCATTACATATTATTTTTTATATTTAAGTTTAGTAACTTAGTATTAAGATTTAATAAAAAAAAATACTAAATTTTATTGAAAAGTCTCGTGATGAATTCATAGGTTCTTATTTAAATTTTGGAATAAACAAAGGGTGTTTTTTTAAACAGCGTAATTGCTGGCATATGGCCCCAATTGCTGCAAGTAGCTAGTTGTTGAAAATTGGGCCTCTCGGTTGGAATTAATTGGAGGCAGCCGCTGTGGCCACTTGCTTCAAATCATTGTCAAAACATCATGACAAACTCTTATCTTTATAATAAAGCAAAATTCTTGGCCATGACAATAAATTATATGCATTTTCTTTCCTTTTCAAAATTACACGTTTAAAAAAACACCCTTTAAAAAAGCAATTAAAGGTTATGTAATTTTGTAACAGTTTTTTAAGGCAACTAATTATATATTCAGTTAAAATTAAAAATAAAACGATTTTTTAGCTTATTTCTGAGAAACCACTTTCAGTTCCAATGATTTTTCTAGAAAGGGAAAATAATTTTCAAGAAAAAAAAAGTCAATTAATGAAAGTAATGTTTTTTCCCAAATGTTTTTACTAAATGATAAAATGTGAAGTAGGTATTATACAAAACAATAGCCTTTAATTGCATCAATGTTATTTAATTTTCATTTTAAAAATAAACCAATTCGAAAAATCAATTTAAAATTTACAGAACGACCATTATATTCTATTACGTAAATTAAATAAAAATCTCTGAATCAAATTATTCACAATTAATTTTTTTTTTAATCCACCACAATTGCATAATTATTTTACTAGTAAAACATTTTTTTTTTCTTCTTTGATTTCAGTTCTTTCAACAAAATGGATTATTTAATTAATTCAGTGTTAATAATACAAAACATATTACAACATTAACATACCCCCGCCCCCATATGAGATAAGGACTTTTTAAAAATATCAAAAATATAAAAACTAAATTTTGCATGACTTTTCACCTCACCATAAAAAATAAAAAAATTAATAATTAAGCTCTGCATGTGTTAAGCTTAAGCATAAACTCACATAGATTTTGTCAAAAATTGTTATAAAATAAAATAATTTAATTCCAATAGTTCCATTTATGAAATTAAATATTTAAAACTATAAATACTGTGCAAAAACCAAAACCGTGTGTTATGAGTGTGGTTTTTTTGTGGTTAGTCAAAATTTTGTGCTATGCAATACAAAAAAAAAAAAACTAAATTTAGGGTGCATAAAAATGGTTAATATGATTTTTTTTTTTGATTAACTATCTTAAAATTATCACCCGTACCAAAGCGAAAATCCTTGCGTCTACCAGATGTTCCAGCATGGGATGCTCTAACACGAATTATACGCGGTTGAGCTAAGCGTTTAACACGCTTCAAAAAATCTCTATAAAAGTTAGTAGTCAGATTCTTCATAAGCACATTTAATTTTGTGTTAGTTTCGGCATAAGCATTTTTTATTGTATTTAGATTATTATGCATAGCATTATCTTTATCACCAACGACAAGAGCATCCTTATCAGATGAACGAGCTTCTATAAAATGGGATGAGTTAAGTTTACATAAAGACATTTGAATTAAAAATGGATTTAAAATGTTTTTTTTCAAATATGTTTTTAAACAGCGGTTAGCAGAGGAGAGAGAATTAGAATTTATTTAAGATGAGTTTGTGAGGTTGTATCGTTTCGAGGATGCAGATTAGGACGAACGATATGACCTCAGACATTTCACAGTAAATTCGAAGGAAAACTACTCACTTTTGACACGTAACCAAGTGTATGAGGACTTTTCGCCAGCCTCATTTGATGCCAGGCACTGGAACATTGACGAATCATCGATTGTCAGCTTTTTGATTACCAGGGAATTGTCCTCCTTCAGAGTGTATCTGGAAGATATTTAAATAGAATTTATAAATGTATGTAGCTATGTACTTAAGTTTTCCTCAGAATACATTTAGCGAAACAACATTCACGAATCGAAAAGTTATCAGTTCTATGTTTTCTATGTTTTTTGTATTTCTTTTCTCTTTGCTAATCACAAACGCTTCAGAAAATATAGAGTAATAATGTATTATATTTAACGACTTCTTCTTTTATATTTTAACGTTAGTTATTAGTCAATTTCAAACTTGTAATACAATGTTTTCTATGTTTTATTATAATGTGTCAACTTTTGTGTGAACTTAGTAAAGCAGTTTTCAAAAACCAACTTATTTTGTAGGTACTTTAATGGCTTGTTATTTTCTGTCAATTATCGTCATGAACTAGTTCTGTCAATTCAACATGCAATTTTTTCTATGTTTTTTTATCGCCAATTTGGTGTGAATTGAGAAAAAGGATTGGCAAACCAATGGTGAACACTTTAATGACTAATAAATTTCTCGTAGTTAAGTTGTGATAATTTAAAATTGCTCGTGCAATGTTTTCGATGTTTTTTTTTTAAATTCTTTTTGTGAAAATAATTAATTTTAGTAAATAAACCTGCAGAACATTGCAAACTTCTTATATTGAACGACTTATTTGGCTGTTAATCATGGATTAGTTGTAAAATTTATTGCGCAATGTTTTCTATGTTTTTTTTTTGGGTTTTTATTAATTTTCATGGCACAGTAAAATCCTGAAAATGAGTGCTATAATCTTATTACATGAGTTATTGTTACTTAGTTGTTTCAATTTTAAATTCGTTATGCAATGTTTTCTATTTTTTTTTTAGTAGTCTTGCTACATTGATGTCAAATAAGCAATGTTGTGCTTTATTTATTTTTTGTTGTTAATTAGCATCTTACTATTTGCTATAAATTGTATCGTTCCATGTTTTAAATAAATAAAATAGAGAAAAACATAGAAATACAACTACTTTTCGATTTATGGATGATTTCTCACGAAGTTAACACTCATTAAACTATTCCGAATTCAAACCAACCTGACGTCAGCGGTGTCGATGGGAATGGCATTTCGATACCAAACAACAGCCGGTGAAGGATCACCGACAACGTCACATGGCAGTGTCACCACCGCTCCATACTCGCCATACGTCTCCGATCGCATCGGAGTGAAAAATGTCGGTGGTTCTTGAACCTCAACTTTGGCCGTCGATGTCACTGTCGGAAATCCTCCCGATCGCAATCGCACTTGACACGTATACTCTCCGGAATGCGTCAGATTAGCCGAAAGCAGTGCTAGCGTTCGATTCCACGGATCATTCAATGTATGCGGCACTCCAGAGTTCTCAATCAAGATGCCGTCCTTCAACCAGAGTGTTTCGATTTCGTGCAGTGGCCTCGCATTGGCAATGCACTGCAGCTCGGCCACTTGTTCGCCACGCTTCAGCTTCATATCCTCCGGATGGACGATTATTTCGGGAGCCACTTCGGTATACGGATCTCCACTGACGTTCAAATGAATGAAGGCACTGTTCTCCTCTTTGCCCAGTTGGGTGTTGATGGCGCGGGCACGGTACGCCTTGCGATCGCTCTCATCCGAACTGAGGATTATCAGTTGGTTGGGCTTGGTGAAGGCATATTTGATGTCGTAATTGAGTGGTCCTTCTTCGGTTTGCCACATCACCGATGGCGGTGGCACTGATTCAATTGGTGGCAGATCAAAAACAGCCGGATGCCCAGAGTGCACTGCCAGACGACCCTCCTGCTGATCCTCAAAGATGCCCATGTCTGAAAGTATAGATACCAGAATAAAAATACCATCAAATAAAAATGCTCCGCTAGGGTTGTGTATAAATAAATTAATAATGAACATCAAGTATCATTGTGGTGAATTAAAAGATCGATATCATGATGTTCCTTGGTTTTGCCTTCGCCGAAGATTCAATTGGATGCAATGAATGTTGTTGGATGCATCGCGAGCATGATGCAGTACGTTGCCAAACGAATCGGCAGCGGACTGTCAGACGACACGACCGACAGACGACGACGGCTGTCTGCGTCTTGTGCATAGTTTTGTTTTTCAGTTTCTATTTTTGGGTCATGAGAAAGCCTTCGTGGAAGAAGAAACTAAAGATACTTTATATCTACTCGAATGCAAATGAGGTCAATTAAAGAAAAATTAACTGGCATATTTTTTGGTTTTTGTTTTTTTCTTAAGAAGAATGTGATGTGCATATTTAATTGTTTTTAAGTGAAGACTTGTGCATCCGAAGATCATTTTTTATGTGTTGTTGGGGTCACGCATGCTTTGTTAAGTTAATCGTTGTCTTAAGCAGCAGTTACTTTACACTTTCTTGAAGAGGTGATGGATCGTATGCAGTGAGATTGAGTACATTTTTTAAAATTAAAAAAAAAAAACGAAATCCGATCTGCATTTTTGCGGCTATTTTAATTCCCTTTTTTTAACGGAAAGATTACAAAATTAAGTCCAGCAACAGCCAGCGAGGCAGAAAGATAATGTCATGTCTCTCTGTCTTGCTTTAATGTCTTGTGTTGTATCAGCTGATAGTCTTAGTCACTAAGAGTTAGTGTCTCTTATATGTAGAACAAAGTTTGGAAATCATAATCCACAAGCCATTGTTGAGAAGCCGCCAGAGGGAGTCATTGGTCCACATTTCTTAAAAATGAAGCTGGCCATAATGTTACAGTCAGTGGGGAAAGCTAAGAGTCAGGACTAATGGCTTTTTCCTCAATTGAAGCATGTTGATGTGGACGACCTTTGGTTCCAACAAGAGGGCTCTACGGCTACATGCGATGTTAGGAAACGAAAGAATCAATTTATTGAAGGAAACTTTTGGAGAGTGCATGATCTCGCGCCGTCTCGTCGTGGGCCTGTTTTGTGGCTTCCAAGATCTTGTGATTTAACACGGCTGGTCTATTTTTTGTACGGTTTGTGAAGTCGCTTGTGTACGCCAGATAAGTCCGAGACAATTGACAACTTGGAAGAGAATATTCGGAGCGTTATTGCTGATATACGACAAAAATTGCTGCAAAAAGTGGACAAAAATTGCGCCGCTCGGCTCGATCCAGCCGCGGAGGTCACTTGGCCGAAATTGTTCTTAAAACGTAATGGCATAGCCTTATCTTTATAATAAAGATAAATCTTTTGCCATAACGTTAATCTATATGTATTTTATTTTTTTTTGAAAACCACACTTCTAAAAAAAACGCCCTTTACAAAAAGAAAATAGCTTCAACTGAAAAGGAAAATCTCGGTATTGTCAATTCAGTCAATTTTGATCAAAAATCTTCAACTTAATACTAAGACGTTATTCATAGATTTTAGTCATTTGACTTCAAGTAATCAAAAACGAATTGACCTACACTCAAAGTCATCGTCAACATATCAAATGATATTCCAGAATTACATATACAATTCAAAAAGCAATAATAAATTTTGATATTCCTCCAATCACACTTTTTATAATGCACACACATCCATCGTCGTCCCTGCATATGTACATTTAACAAAAGGACTGCAATATATTATACATGCATACATACATATGTAGATTGTAGAATATAGATGCGTATGTATGCAAGTATCAATAATGTAGGAAAAAAAGAAATTCTAAAGGCTTTCAAATTCAATTTGGTATTTACTCACATGCAACAACGACATCAATTTTTTCACTAAATATAGATCCGGCATCGTTCTTGGCAATGCATTGATAGCTGCCTGCATCCTCTCGTCTGGTATTGTGTATCCGGTAGTATTGACTGGACGAATAGTCACCGACTGGCAGACCGTCCTTTAGCCAACGATACATGGGCTGGGGATATCCTGGAAATATGGAGACACAAAAGAAATTCATTAAAATGGCTCAATTTATATTTTTTTTTTTTTTTGTATCATTTATTAATTTTTTCTATATATGGGAAGCAATCAAAAAAAAAATATTTTCGAATGAGATCTTTTGAAGGTACATAGGTAGTTTTCTAAAAGGGATGATGTAATTAGAACACCTTTGGCTTGAATTGTAAGAGTTCCTTTTGTTTAGAATTCATTCAATTAGATTTAAGATGTTATATGACATATTCATATGTGTTATGAACACAGTCACTGTATACATCAACTATCATTTTACAGCTGAATCAATTCTCAAGCTCTTAAAACTTTTTTTTTTAAATAACTCACATACGCCTCAGTGCACAGTACATGTTATTTTGTTTTAAATAAAAAATCAATATAATATTTAATTTTATTTAACTTTAATGATACAAGACAATTTGAAACAAAATATATTCAATTTATATCAAACTAGAGGACACGGCGAACTTTGTCCCGCCCAATTGAGTTCTTACATGACAACAACCGAGGGAAATTTTCATTTCCTTCCTTCCTTCTTCATCAATCTATTTATTTAAAAAAAAAAATCGCATACAAATCCGTTGAGTAGTTTTAAAGATCAATACATACAAACAGACAGCGTTGAGCTAAATCTCCAGTGGCATAACATTTATTTGAACTTGACTATAACGGTTTTCCTGCATCATCAATCACTACCTTACTGATATTTTACAGCATTGAAAAACGTATACCATAACCTTCAAATAATTTCTAGAAACTATTAACTTCTGGGAAAACTTAAGAAATTCAAGAAATTTTCTGATTTTTTAAATGCGAAAACATTTTAATCAACCACCCCCCCTCCCCCCAATTATTATTTATCTGCATCTTTGCATTCATAGATATTGTAAAATGCAAATTCAAAAAAGTTATTTTATTTGATTTTATTCGTCGTGTGCTCTTGGAGATTATTAAAGTGCACTTTGTCCTTTCAAGAACAACTATACCAAAAAAAAAGTATCTTTTTATGATAATACCAAACTTAAATAGATACCTTTGTGTAACTATGTACATACATATAAATGTAGTTATTCCATGTGCAGGAAGAGAGCATAGTGGGAAAAGTTTGCTTGTGTGGAACGGAACATAAACGCCGCTGCCGCCCAGTGGTTTGAATCTTATATAACCAACTACTAGTATAAGCGGCATCATCATCATCATCATCACCATCCTCATGGTATCAAAATCATTTCCAAGTTCTACACAAATACCCCCCACCCCTCACCAGGATCTTTGTGAACGAATTCATAGGAACCTAACCTATAACAATTCAGTGAACTTAACACTCGAAGCTAACGACTTTTGACATCTTATTCCGGTTCAAAGAGTCTCTTCCACCATTCACCATCAAACGTGTGTGGCCCCCTGCAGTTTGATGGTTCTAAGAATAAAGTATCTAGAGATACTCAACCTTTATAGTGCCAGAATGTATAAATCGCTTTCAATTGATTTCTTTTATCGAAATAGAAGAGCAAATTACGGATGTTAAAGGTAGAGGGCTTGAATAAAATATATATATGCATATTGTATATGTATGTGAACTTGTGGAGTGATGCAGAAGTGAGCTTTGTGCAGGGATCATTTTAGCATCACAAGGAGATCTTTTGAAGACGACCATTTATAGGGATTTCTTTTTTTTTTCCTTTATTTTTTATTTGCGTGTAATCTCTCAAAAATTGTATGCAAGCAAATAGAGGATAGGGTATATTTTTACAAGGATATCAAAATTCCTTTAAAGGATTTTTATTTGATATTATATTAATGAACGTGTATCCCTGAGGTTTTACTTTGTGTTTTTCTGAAGTAAGATTTTTTTGAGATGAAGATGTTAAAGACAGTAAAACTACATCTCAGGTGCATTGACGTAGTTTGAGATACTTTCTAAAGGGGTTCAGTCAGCTGTTAGAAATTTCATAATATGATTTTTGATTAGAAAATCTAAAATAAGACATAAAAACTTATTTCCTAAAACATTTTGGGGTTCTGAATTCAAATTGGAAAAGATCAAGCTAGGAGGCCGAAAAAAATACCCTAAGAAGATTGAATTTTGACGATTTCTTAAAAAAGTTTCACAGGGTATTTTTTTTTTTAATAAAACCTATACCCTTTTCTACTATACCCTAACTACGCACATGTGAAATTATCATAAACAGAATTTTATTAGAGATGAAAATTGTTTCCTTTATTTAATCATTTTTGACAGTGAATAATTTTTGATTACAAACTATTTGATGCAACAATAACTATCCAAATTATTATTTAAATTAATTCCAAAACTGTTAAAAAAATATACCGGAAAAAATAAAACTTCTCTATTTTCTTATTTTTTATTTATTAAATAATTCAAGTTTGATCCATATTGGTTGATGCATATATTAAACACCTGTGAATTGTTACAGTGGAATGTTTTAATTCATTTCTTGGTTAAAAAGAAAAAAATACTAAGAGTGTGAGTAATGTAAATTTTTAAAATGACAAGAAGTTTGGATACTTTTAACTTTTATAGGAAGTTATTGTAATCTGTCCGATTTGTCAAATTGATATTTTGGACAAATCTGTCGTTCGTACTTTTGTACTTTGTACGTTCGAGAAACCCTTTTTCGTAACGGTATCTAAGAACGGATAAAGATATCGACTCCAAATAAATTTTGTTTGACAGGTTATAACTTCAATAGATGCAGAAAGGACTTTTCAAAAAATTTGTCAAGCGGTTTTTTCAATATAGTAGTTTAAAAAAATAGTGAACATTTAGGTTGATAGCAAATATCTCAGTAACAGATAATGTTATTGACTTCAAGTAAATTTTATTGTTTGCAATGTCATGTGATACAGATTTTGTATAAATTTGAAAAAAAATCAACAAACCCTTTTTTTTTTTTTAAATTAAAAAACTTAAAAAAAAAATAGGCATTCAAATATACAATGAAGGGAAACTGATATAACCTTCAAAATATTTTGTATTATGTAAAATTTGGAAAAAATTCAATATTACAGAAAATAAAAAAGTACAAAAAATTCCACTAAAAAATGGTAACTCCAATATCTCCAAAATGTCGACTCCAATATCTCGACAGCGGACAACAATAATGTCTTCAGATAAATTATATTTCTTACATAATACAAATTTTAACATAAGCTACAATTTTGACAAATATCGAATTTATAGTTTTCTTAAAAAAATATTAAAGTAAAATAAAAATGTACTAAAAGCTGTTTTTCGACTTCGATTTTGTTTATGTTATTTATATACATATACATATTTTGACACACAATCAATTTGACAGTTTTTTTTTTGTACAAAAAATAATTTTTTTAAAGATAATCTAGCAAAATGTGCCAAAATTGTTTTTCGACTAAAATATCTTCACAACAGGCAATGATTTTGATTTGTCAATAACTAAATGACTTCAATAAATGCCAAGTTTGTCTCTCTTTTATATATTATTTTTGGAAATACAGTATTGTCTAGACTCAGAGACGACAAGTTCCACTTTTCCTACTACCCCCAACCCCACTGGCTTATCGACTGTATAAACGTCTGTCAAAACATTGTAGCCAAGCAATTAGTTCTCTGTAAGTAGTTCAAGTAATAAACGATAAATAAAATTTCCCATAAAGATTTTTAACACAAATATTTAATTTTAAGTGATTCCTACCCTCCTCCCCTCTCCATCTTCTTAATGGCATACAAATTATATTCAACAGAAGAAAAAAAAAAAAACAAACAAACAACCCTTAAAACTTTAAACGGAGTCCATTTCTCGAAGCATTATTATCATTAAAAATGTAAAATAACATTTACCCTTAGACAAACTTAAAGGATGCAGGAAATTAGGTCCCTTTTTTCAAAAAAAAAAAAATAAAGAACACCTACAAACAAACAAAAAATCAAATAATGATACCAGAAAATAAATATAATATGTATGTAAGTGTGTTGGTAAGGTAGGAGTGGTGGTGGTTGTGAAACAGGAAGTCCATATTTATTATTAATAGGGTCATTAAATAAGGTGGAAGGACCTTGTGTGCATTTTGCAAAGTCCAAAGACGACAACGGATGACGCGACGACAAAGACGAAGACGAGGTGACATGCGGTCATGCTTGTAGTCTTTATACGAATATGTAGGTATATGTATGTATTTTGCAGCAGTCCTCCTGCCAACTGTTATGTCAAAAATGTTCTGTCTGGCATTGGCACACCTCAGCGCCCAGTAAAAGATAAAAGATCTCACCCATCCGTCCGCCGTCCGCCGTCCACCGTCATCCTCCTCTCTCTCCTTCTCTCTCTGAGGTGATATTTTCTGTTGGAAGAAGTTCAAAGGCTTTGGTTCTTGTATGCCTCAAGGTAAACAAGTGGCCATAATAGGCTATATGCTCTTGCAATATGAAAGCTTATGCGACTCTTTCAAAGTTGTATGTGTGTTGTATTTCTTTTTATTAGGAAGCATCATCTTTTTTTACATATACATTTTTAATAAATGCCTAATACCCTGAAATGAAGTATCCTACAGACAAGAGTGTATGTATATTTCGTCATTATGTTGAATGGAGTCTGACTAGCTGTGACTTCAACTCACTTTTCATTCAAAATGATACTCACACACATTTATATACATATACATTATATTTTAAATGTATGTATGTATGTGTGTTGATGAATGACTGGTAAATGTAACGACAAAAAAAAAGGATTCTTTTGTAAGCCAGGGGGAGATGTACTCCATGACCTATAGCCTTTTGACTTGGCCACATTCAAAAGGACCAAAGCATTGTGGGGTAGGTAACATACACCTATACAAAAATACACACCTTTAAACATGTTAATTCTTTTTTGTAACTGAATTTATTATGAGCAAATGGAGAAAATTTTTTATTTATACCACTTAGTGAATTATATGTTGTAACAGTGTTTCAAAAAAAAAAAAAACGATCATTTGAATAAGGAGTCTTTAAATTGAATGTGTAATGCAAGAATATAACAAATTAACCTTTTAGTATATTATCACTTTGTTTCATTCAAAAAAAAAAAATATAAAAAATAAAAAAAAAGTTTATTTAATTTGTTTTATGGCCTTTGCCGGGCTCATTTATCAACAACTCTCTCTTTTTTCTACACATTTTTTTTTTTTTGTGTATCGGTGTGGTATAAAAGCATCATTATTCATTTGGAGGCACTAAACGAAATGTCTGAATTAGATTCTTGATCATTTTATAATTTTGAAAAATTACTATAAAACCATTTTATTTATTTATTTTTGAGAAAGGAAGGCTTTAACAAATTGATATTAGGAAATTCATTAATTCTATTAAAAAGTCTATGATGTGACTTGTGTCACTTTAAGTGACGAAAATTGATTTTTTGCAATTTTTAATGAAATTTTGTTGATATTTTTATTTGTTATGTTTGACTTTACTTAAATCTTATTCCTCGTAAAGGGTGTTTTTTTTTTTACGTGTGGTTTTCAAGATTAAATAAAATGAATATAATTTAATGTTATTGCCAATAATCTAGCTTTATTATAAAGATAAGCATTTGCCATTATGTTTTAACAATTATTTCAGGCAATTGGCCACCGTGACTGGCTTGAATAAATTCCAGCCGAGAGGCCCCATTTTCGACCACTTTTTGCAGCCGTATGTCAACAATAACTAGCCGAATATTCTCTTCCAAGGCGACAATCGTCTTGGGCTTATATGCGTAGACAAGCGACTACACATAACCATAGTCCAGAGGTGTTAAATCGCATGATCTGATACACTTACCTAAATTGGGATCGGTGGCCATCTCTTTTTGGGCCCTTATCGAGCACGCGAACCGAACCATTATTTTGGTAACAAATTTGTATGACTTGGGAAAGTTGTTCAGGAGTCAATGTATACATTTTGAAATGTCAAATTAAATTGAGCAAAAATCAAGTGACAGTTGTCAAAAAAACCAAAAAGTATTGCCAGATTAAAAAAACACATCTCTTAAAAAAACACCCTTTATTATGAAATAAAAAAAATTCATCTGATTTAAAATAAGTCGAGAATTTTTTTAATTTTTTTACTTATGAAAATAATTTAATTTTTTTTATTAAAAATAATTTTTATTAATAAGAAGGATTAAAAAATAATTTCGTTTTATCAATATTTGAATTATAAGTGTTTTTCATTTCAGATTTTGATATTAAAAAAAAAAAACAAAACATTTTTATTTTTAAGAAAAACATTTGTTATTTTTTAGATTAATTAAGTTTATTTAACACAGTTGAATAGTTTATTTTATCAGAATTTAAATATATTTTTTAATATGATATTGTTTCACGTTTAGTTTAAACTTGAATGAATTAAACTTATAAACATAAATATTTATTTACTATTATACGTATGTAAATAGGGTATCATAAATGCATGATATAATTTCAAGTTAAAAATTATTCATATAATTTATAGGCAATAACAAATAAATAAAAAATAACACTTGCATCATTAATCATCTACAATACATATCTACTTAATTCTAACAATTTATTCTTAAATTAGAATAAATTAATTATTTTTTAGAAAACACATAGAAATAATTATACCACAAATTTATTTCAACATCACTGCCACCACAATCTAAATATCACCCCAGTTAAATTTGTTTTAATTGAAAAATTAGCATAAATGCTGATTTCATTATAAAGTTTCATAAATATGTAACATAATGCAAAAATACAAAAACACACACTCGTATAAATATGCATGTATATGAAATTTGTGTAGTTGAAAATCAATTGAAAAAAACATAGCAAAATTATGGCATTTCTAATGAATTACAATATTTGTAACTGAACTAATGAGATTGAAATTAAAATTGCTAATTTGTGTATTCAGGATATCGTTTAGTAGCAGTTTTGATTGAGGGGTTTCAAGAGGGATTTGAATTGTATTTTTTTGATTTTGAATAGAATTTATAACTCTATTGAAAAATTGAATTTTATTCTTCCAAGTCATACTTAAAAAATACTTTTAAATATTATAGGTACTTTTTTATTTTTATATAAAATTTTCTTGAATTATAAAGGGTGTTTTTTAGACGTGTGCAATACTTTTTTTGGAGTTAGTCTTTTTGACAACTATCACTTGATTTATGCCCAGTTTAGTTTGCCATTTTATAGTGAATAGACTTACTCCTGAACAACTTTTGCAAACCGTTCAATTTTTTTATCCAATATTTTTTTGCATCCAATATTCGGTCGACATAACCGACGAGTATCAGAGTTGGTAATTCGAGCAACCATAGATCGGTTTCGCACCACGTTTACGCTAGTGGATAATGGGCTTCTTCAAAGACTCTGTGTAGTGTGCACCGAAGACCGAACCATTGCAGATGTGGAGGAGAGTATCAAAAAAGTCCCGAATGAGTCCAGACGTGCCCATCCACTTTATGGAAGATTTGTGCGGAAGGATCTTGGTTTGAAAGCTTACAAAATTCAACTCGTGCAAGAATAGAAGCCAAACAACCATCAATTGCGTCGCACGTTCGGTGAGTAGGCCCAAAACTAGATGGCCACCGATTCCGACTTTGGTAAGCGCATTATCTCGTGTCGTGGGCCTGTGGTGTGGCCTCCATGATCGTCCGATTATAAACCGCTGGACTTTTTTGAGTTATGCATTTTGTGCTTGTTTGCGCAGATAAGCCCGAGACGTTTGATGGCTTAGAAAAGAATAGTCGGCGCGTTATTTCTTAAAATGTAGTCCAAAATTAGGCCTCTTGGCTGGAATTTATTCGAGCCAGCCCAGGCTGCCACTTGCCCGAAATCATTTTTAAAACATAATGGCAAACCCTTATCTTTATAAAAGAGCTAAATTCTTGGCCATAATATTAAATTTTATGCATTTTATTTCATCTTGGAAACCGCACGTTTAAAGAAACATCCTTTATTTTATTAATTTTTTTCGTAAGATTTGCAATTACTTTTGTATATTTATTTAATAGTAAATCTGAGATTTATAAGACTTTTTATAGCAAAAATATTTTTCAGAATGATTTTTTTTTGTCTATTTTCCGGTCCCCTTAATTTAAGAAACCTAGTAGGTATCTGATTAGCTACGCCCCTGATTTAAATAAACCTTCATGCAAAACGTCATACCTAATTTTTTTTAGTTCCTTTATGTAAGATTGATGTGAACTTAAATAAAGTTAATAAATACATAAATATAATTTTTTGTGTAGCTTACCTAACGCATGGCATTGCAGAATTTTCGTCCTTCCTTCACTCACAATTGAACCGGAAGACGAAGGTTGCGTTGTAAATCTCGGCGCTTGTATTTGTGGACCATCTGCAAGGAAAAGAATAAGTAATTAATTTTTAAATGTTTTTAAGCTTAGTATTTTTTTTTTTTCAAAAATATGACAGGAATAATCTTCCTATACGTTGTACATTTTTTTTTTAAATTGTTTTTCTGAATATTTATGATTTTTTAAATGCCAAGGATTCAGGAAGTTTCCTTTTTCCGTCTTCCAATGTTCCAACATCGTCTTTCTCAAAAAAAAAAAAACAAAACACATCCGGTTAAAAATGTCGAATCTGCAGACAAAAAAAAACAACAACACAAAATTAATAGTTTTTCTTGAATACGAAAACGAGGTCCTGCGAACTTTTGTCAATACAGACAATCCCACATATTTCTACAGACAATCCCACATATTTCAACCAACACCATTTAAGTCCTAACCAAAACCCATAGGTCTATCTATTGGTATGTATATCTGTAGTTATTGTTTATGTGTTGGTGGTAACTGCACTTGAAGCTTAAGTCCGGTCGAATAAAATTCATTGCACAATTTTATGAGAGAGTATCTAAAGTCTAAAACTGCATTTCGATTGGACACATTTTCTCGTTTTGCATTGTTTTTGTTGTTGTTTATTTATTTAGGCCAAATGACCGCAATGGAATTTCGCTCCAGGTGAAATTAAATAAATAAATAATAATGTCGAGGGGATTTGAAGGGGACCAATGGTTTGTTTGAAATTCACACCAATTTTGATTAAAATTCCACTCCTGTGCGGATTTCGAGGGAAGCATACAGATACCAGAAGGAGGATGAGGGCATCCAGGATATTGCTTTCGAGAGTAAAAACATGTCAAACAATGATTTAAATTTTGAAATATATACTTTAAATGTATCTGAACGTTCTATAAGTGTTTGTGTGTGTGTTTGTGAAGAGAATTGGGTTTTTGAGTTTTTGACATTTGATTTAGATACTTCTGTGTTGATTTTTTTTTTTTGTTGTTGCAAAGATAATAATGCTAACGCAATAAAATTGTTGTGTTGTTTTGGTTTTGACGTCGCAACTCACTGTCAGTCCCAATTAACACCGAATGTGAAAAGTTGTTTTGGAATTTATTTTAACATTTTTATCTGGCCACATCAATTTGAGTTGGAAAATATACTCGTATACCATAAAACATATCAACTTTGACATAATTTCGAGCATAACACATAACTTGAAAAGGATTCAGGGCAAGTTTGACATACATATGTACATGTTTTGATGTTTTTGCTTTTGTTTTTGTTTTAAGTTTTAACTCAGCACTAGCACTTGAAAATTTTCCGAAAATGGCTTAATTGTTTTGAATATGTGGTAAGGTAATTTTGATAGAAAAATCAGTTTTTTGAGCATTATTTTACAAAAGCATTAGGGGTGTGTTGAGGAAAGATTTCTATGACACCAACACGATACAAAATGCAACGTTTTTCTAAAATGACAGTGTTTTCAATTTTGTTGCGTTTTTGTTTTGCGTCAATTTGGTTGTAGATAAAACTTGAAATCTTGAAGAAAGAAACTTCCAGATACACAAGAATTATTATCAATTGTACCAACATTTTAATTCGAGACTCGAGCAAATGCAAAAATTCTATCCGCAATTTGATCCTAAGCTTTCTCCACTGCAGATATTTCCCCAAAGAAACACGCTTATTCTTCCAAATAAAAGTATGTACATATATGTATACGTATAGTAGGAGGATTGGCCATGGCCATTGTCTAAAACCTACCGTGTGCTGTTGTCATGAGTTAGCTATTACTCTGTTGTAATACTTTCTGTGTGGTTTCTTCTAAAAGACTTTATCGCCAAGGTGAAAAGTTTCTACTACATCAGCTTGGATATAATTTTACACTTCACAAAACGAAGTTTTTGAGGCTAGAAATTTTTTAAAAACATAAAGTGATTTGACAGTTTTTTTACATGAAATCAAATAACTATACCCAAAACAGGTGTTTTTTGATTCGGCATTTGATTTACCAAAATTTAATATTTGTTGTCAATCATGATTTTAAAAAAAGTCAACACTAAATAATTTATACAAATTACAGTGGACAACAATGTTTTGTAACTGACAATCAAATTATATTTTTCCAATGGTCGAATTTGAATCCGACTTCAAAATCACTCTATCACGTCAGGTTTTTGAGATATCACCTTTCAAAATTTGAAAAACACCATAAATTAGACTTTTTGAGGTTATGTGAATTCGGAAAGTACTTTTTTTTTAAATTTTGTGATGATTTCTGAAAATTTTAAATCCCATCTTCAATATTCAGTTTAAATATTTTCAGTATCTCATTTACTTTTTGAAAACAATCTCGTTAATTGGAGATTTGACTTTCAAAAAACTTTTAACCAACGGTTCTTAACAGAAAAATGAAAAAATGATTTCAAATGATTTTTTTTTGTCCTGAATTCGAATTTGAGCTTAGTTATTTTCCATCACATCAAGTTTTTGAAATATACATATTTAAAAAATATAAAATAATGTTAAAAACGGGTATTTTTTAAATTTCAGCTGATAGCCAAAATCAAAGTTCGCATTCAAAATCATCGTCAAAAAATTACTTCAAAACGTCTTTTTCAAATCCATGAAATCATAAGATTCCGGATTTTTTAAAACTTCGTATTGAATCAAATGAGCACTCATAAGCCATTCAGAACTATTGATATTTTTCAAAAACTAAATGAGATTACTGAAAAAATTTAAATTGTACCTCAAAGACTAAGATTTGTACTTAACAAAACCATCATAAGATTTATTGTTAGGAACTGTATTGTGTTTTTGACTTAGGCTTAAAAATATCGTATTATGGAATTTTTACATTTTTAAAATAGTATATTTCAAAAACCTGAAGTGATGAAAAAAAAGTGATTTCGAATTCAGGACAAAAACAATCATTTGGAAAAGTATTGTTTGATTTAACAGAACAAAAAAAAAAAAAAACAGAAAATTGTAAAAATCACAATTTGTTCGCAAATCTCGCAAAGAATTTAAATTTAATTTAAACAAAGATTATATAATTGTATCAAGAATTAAAATTTTTGTGTAATTTTTTAGATCAAAGGGCACATTTGTACCCAGCCAAGATCATAGGCACTACGCCCTTGTTACGAAAACAAACTGAATCGATTTACATAAGTCTGACATCACCTAGAAGCAAAGCTTCAAATTTACAGTACATATATGGAATGACCATAAATAGCACTTAATTTGAGTTATATAGAATAAGTGATTCCTGAGATACAGCTCTTAAAATTTGGCTTTACGAACCACTTTTCGAATAAAAAACAAACAAAAAATAGTAAGTACCGTATTAATCTGTCACACTTATGCCGGATAAAATTTTCTGTCATAATTTGGGATTGTTTCGAGAACCCTCACCTTAAAATTTATTTTAATCATATTTTTATAAAGTTGGAACTTGTCGTATTTTTAGATCTTATAACATTTCATGACTGATAAGTTTATGACTTCAGTTTTTAAGACCGAAACGAAGCGAAAATAGGGCCGATACCAATACCGAGGCGAGACTGGTCTTGGGTCTTGTTTTGCAGCCAGCTGTAATGTTCTCAAAGGGTAAATCCTTTCTTGTACTTTTCTCTGTGAATGATCTATCCAGTCTTGAAATAATTAAAACAGTACTTCCTTGTATTTAATTTATGTATGTCTAAAAGTCACAACTCTAAATTTTGACACATCAATCTCATACATAGTTAAGAAAAAGGGTAAAAGTTAGTTCCATATTTTGAGTAGGTAATTTATAAAACAAGTTCAATTCCCTTTAGACATTTCATTTCCCTTGACGAAAATGTTTAAACAAAATATTTAAATCCATATATTCACAGCAAAGTACTCGTAGTTTGAATTCATCTCTTGCGTCAAATAATATATCTAATAATTACGTGCGATTCAGTCGTGCGTTTTATTTTAATCTCCAAATGTACACTGCACGGAGCCAACAGCATGTCCTTGAGAAATGAGACATTCCTACCTAAATAATTACGCAAAACATCTTTCCACTAAAAATGTGTCTCAAATATAATTGAAGCACCACCATCATAGCCATCATTGTCATAAAGGAAAGGAAAATAAAGAAGGAACATTGAAATTGAAACGTGCCACATCCAAAAAAAGTATATGACACCTAAGTTCCATAATACTCGTAATTCCAAAAAAGCATCTGTTGTTAAAGTTGTCAGAATTTCCCAAACTTAACACAACAACAAGGTGACGTTTTGTTTTGAGAGAAAAAGACATTTCAAATTTGACAAGCAAAGCAACAACAAAATGTTAATTGATACGTGAGATACTTGGATTATGACGAGTATGACGTTACTGCCGTCATTCTGTCACATTAACAAATGGAAATTTGACAATAACAACAACATCCTGTGCGTATAAAGTAAAATTAATGAAAATGTAACTCGTGCAACAACAATCTGACATAAAATTTTATGCGAATCCTTATGGAATTCCAAATATAATGTCTGGGAAATACAAAAATAAATAAATACGACAATTAAATGAATATCAAATGATATTAATTTATTTTTGTTTATTTTATTGATCAATTGAAAAACAATTAATTTAATTTGAATGAAAAAAAAAAATAAAAAATGAAACAAAACCAACATCATTCAATGAACAACAATTAAGAATTGTGGGTCAGATAAATTTTGTTGTTGATTGATTTTTGCATATTATGCGATTCGAAAAATGAATAAATTTATTATAATAATAAATACAATTTATTTCGCTATTCTTTCAATTAAAAAAAAAAACAATATGTTTTATTATTAATTGAGTTTTGATTTTGTTGCACGAGTCGTGTTTAATATGCAACAGAGAATTATTAAGCCTGGATCCCAAAAAAATTGGTGTGAGAAATTATGGTACATAGTTGTTTTTGGAATACAAAGCCGAGGATAATTATTATGGATTTAACTGTATTGGATTGCCATTTATCTTCATCTATAAAAACAGAGAGAGAAATTCACAAATCAATTTTGTTCATTTCTCACGCTATAAATGGCACAAAGATCGACAGTCAATTAAATCAAAGTTCCTTGATATAAACTGTCACAAAAGTTCCAACTACAAATATACAAATGTAAAAATAAACTTGACATTAGGTGCTGTTTGCAAGAACAAGTATACATCACTTCCGATAGGGTGAACAATGATAACTTAGAAGAACTGAAATTCGACGCCATTATTGTGAGAGCAATGACTTTTGCGTTATCTGTCAAAAAAGAATTCACTTTTGCAAGAACTACATAAGTTTTGGATAAAAAGATTACATTTACGCTACCTGTCAAAGTAGAAATGACATTTCCGACCATTGACAAGAAGTCCATCATTTTTCGATTGGGTAATGACTTAAGCGCCATCTCTGTGCGTATATCATTATGAAGACCGTCAAAATTCCGGAACATAAAAGTGACACTGATGACATACCTCAATGACAATAGTTCCTTAAAATGCATGTGGTATCGTTACATTTATGTATAAACTCATCCTCCCTGTTCGTTCGTAATAATCTCAAAAACTACTGAAAGGACATTGATGTGGTTTTTATTTTTTAACAGAGTGGTTCCTGGAAGGAAGGTTTAAGTCCCACGAAATGGTAGAAATAAAAGGATCAATTCATATTAAAGCCTTGTCTCTGCAATACAATATATTTTCATTAATAAACTGTCATCATCGCTAGCAACTTAAGGCAACTTTTCGTAATTTTTCATCCCTTAATTTTCCCTTAATTTTAAGTTGGTCTCCAATATTAAATAAATGGCCTTTATATTTAATTTTACAATAATATGAAGAAATATTGAACAAAGATTATGCAACTGATCACTTAAGTTGCCGGCAACTTATTTCCATACTCTATGATGTGAGCTACTTTAAGTTGAAAAAAACAACCTTTTTCCAACGGTTGTGTTCAAATTCAATAGTGCGGAAAACTCTAACCCAACTCAGTCTGTATTTACATGAATATTTCAACTCGATCTCGATTTTCATGCATTTGAAAAATGAATTAAACATTTTTCAACAATACAAAATTAGTGTAAAAGGTGTACGACTTTCGGAAGTAAAATTGAGAGTGAGTTATAAAGTGAATACAGCGTTTTTTTGGAACATGTATTACTGCTCTAGAGCTCTAGCTAAAGATAATGAATGAAGCGCAGGTGATATACAAATTGGACATAATCTCATTGTCAAGGCCGATTTTTTAGAATATACTCATGCATCATGCTCTAAAATATTATTGACGAATTTAGCGACACTCTTAAAAGCAGTAATTATATCCTTTTAGAAAACAGAGTTTGAAACAACAAGCTTAAGTTCAAAATCTTGACCATTTAATTCTTATATCAAAATGCTTTTTTTTCAAAGAAGCAATATCTAATTATTACAATATACAAAAAATGAAGTCAAGTGGAAGCCATTAACAAAAGTACTTAAAGCAAAAATATTGTAATTTTTTGTCTAAGTTTTGTCATAAAGAGTATCACTTTAATTTAATTCAAAGCGACAAATAAATCAAGAGACAAATTTCACCCTCAAGTTCATCATCGATTTTGTAAGCATTTTCGGAAGAAATGATTCATTTTTACATAAAAAAAAAAAACAATAATGTAGTTCTCAAGAGCAAACCACATTTAGCACATCTGTCAAAGAATCGAAACAAAATGTCAAACAATTTATGTACGAGTATCTGTTACAGAAAATTGAAACAAATGTTGGATATTACGACAATGATAATGTACTAGACACTCACATCCTCGTAAATACAATTTCAAAGGATTCCAACACACAAACACCATTGCACATAATATCAATTTCATTTTTCCTCAGCACTATTAAACTATTCAATTTGATATTCCGTTCCCAATGTAATGCAATATGTAATAGGGTGACACATTCGACAGTGGAAAAGTGTATAGACGAAAAATGCACACATTGATACCATAACGTATAAATCAAAAACTGTATAAGATACATTCAAATTTAACTCGACTGCGTTCTCGGGGTAGGAATTTTCTTCCAGAATCCCAGACACTTTCCTCGGAGAGTAGCCCATTTCCATCCATCCCCTAATTTATTTAGTTATGTGTTATGTCATACCGCGCTATAGCTGTTTCATCTATACATACATACATAATTCAAATATCAATATTTTCTATTCTTATTGTTTTCGCTCGGGAAAACTTTTCAAGATTTTCCCATCCTCATCATCATGACAACATTCGGTATGTAAAAGGTGACGCTTCTTTTGTCTTGAGAGTGATATGAGGGGGGGAATTTCGTCTTTGAAGTTTGTTGTCGCATTTCTTTGAAGGAATAATATTATAATTTTCAACATCATTTTTATACTCTTGAAAGCACAAAAACTTTTATCTAAATAATATCCTTTTAAGACTTGAGTGCTTTTATATACGAGTTAAGATACATTTTTAAGTCAAATGACATTCAATTTGTAATTTATATAAAATTCCATTGACTTCGTCTCTCTCTTCTTTTCGACTGTTTTGGATCTTACAGCAAGCTAAGAAATTATTATTTGAAAATTGAAAACTTAATTTATATTGTAATGAAAACCTGGTGTATAATTTTCACATTCAATTTAATAATAATGTTTTACGTATCTATGTACATAGTACATACATATATCTACAATTTTACATATAGACAACGAAGTTGTGTTCAGTTTACAGACTTTAGTTTTGAGTCTGCATGCAATGCAGACAAAAATACAAAACAAATCACGAAATTAATCTTTTGGCCGAATTCCAACACATTTTCGACTGGGTGTAGAATACAATATTTTTGGAGTATGTACATAAGTATCTGTCTTTATGTACTCATATTAGACTGGTCAAAAAAAGCGAATATATTAGTCGTGTAGCGAAGCAGGAATATTATTCTGAAATTCGAGCCACAAATTAGTTTTTGAGTTAAAATTAATAAATTTAAAGGCTATTTTTCGATCTGGCAATACTTTTTCTGAGTTGGTCTTTTTGATAGCTGTCACTTGATTAATGCTCAGTTTGGTTTGCAATTTCATAATAATTAGACTTACTTCTGAACAACGGTTGCAAATCGTAGAAATTTATTACTAAAATGGACCCAAAACGAGATGGCCACCGATCCCGGCCTTAATTTCTGCAAAAAGAAGTTTAAAAATTTAGGCCTCTCGTCTGGAATTTAGTCGAGTCAGTCGAGGCAGCCAATTGCTAAAAATTTATTTTTAAAACATAATGGAAAACCTTTATCTTTATTATAAAGCTAAATTATTGGCCAAAACATAAAATTATATGAATTTTATTTTGTCTTAAAAACCACACGTTTAAAAAAAACACCCTTTATAAATGTCAACTATTTAAAGGAACCAAAAGAATGGAAGTTTTCAGAAGCACGTAGCTTCTTTTTCAAAATAATTTGTTGTACTTTGAACTCCTGAATCAGTTGGACCTTGAAGGCGTTAGCCTCGACAAATTTTGGTTAATAGAAGTCTCCTCATGTTCTTTTGCAAGGAGAGGAAGCGAATGTCTTGTGTCCTGTTGTACATGTTCACAGTCCTAGGCAATGATGATTTCGACTAATCTTGTCTTCTAAAAGACATTTGACAATAATGTTACCAGCCATGATAATTTGGCATATTATTTATTTTTTTAATTTACTGAAACTCAAAGGGTTTGAAAATGTATCCTTTTAATGATCCTTTCGAGCATTGTACCATTTTTAAGAGAAGAAGAAAGATAAGGAAAAAGTTTGTGGGCTCAGCAGACAACCCAGTAAAAACTGGGGGAAATATAAAATAGGCTGCCTATAGTGCCTAGCCTAGAGATGGACTTAGAACACTCATGTGGGGTTGCAATTTGATAGATGTCATTAAACAAAAAAAAAACTATTTGCCTCACTTGAAAAATTGTTTATATTGACTTGACTTTAAATTGGAAAGTATGTATGCCAATTTTCAAACCTTCGACCTTTGCCGAAAACCCTCAACTTCATCACAAAATCTTCAAAAACGAAACATAAAATTTTTGATCACGAAAAAAAAAATAAAAAATGGGGATGATTTAACCTCTAAGGTCTAAAGGCCTCAAGTTATGAATTTATAATAATTGTTGTTCATCATTCTGAATCAAATCTTTTAAGACGACTTTTTAGGCCCAGTCTAATGTAAATGAAATAAAATACCCACATACATATACCTATATATATATTCTTAGATACTTATTCATCTGCATGTGTTAGGCTAAGATGTGTCTATATGGTAGTTTGAAATTAGGGTGGTTTTATTGCCTGAATTTCACAAAGGATTACTTTCTTATAGATTTAGAATATTCAAGTAATGTATAAGTATGTACAAAATGTGTAAGTGTATATATTTTTTATTATTGGTATTAAAGAAAAAAAATTAACATGTTTCGTGACCATCAAGTACTTTACTTGAAGTTGACCATGAAGTTGTGTTGGTGTTCGAAGTTCTTTCAATCATAAATCACTCAAGTTTGAAATAAACTTACTACCTACCTTCTAGGTAAGTCACCTATTGCTTGGTGTTGAAGTCTTATTTCATTCTGACTTAAATGAACTTATATACTCTCCCAGCGATATATCATAGGTCAGGTATGTAAGTATTTTCAAATGGCCCAGAATCATGTGAAATATGGGTTATGTTGAAAAAGCTTATTAATAAAAAAAAAAACATTCATACATATGTCAACTTAAGCAAATTAAAAGCACACACATTCGTTGATGAACATTTTATATGCACAATAAATTTTTACTGCGGACACCGGTGTGTGGTCTGATTTAATTTCCCAGGGGGAATGCCTAATCTTCAATATTTTTTTATTTGTCAATATATATTTTCTTTTTAATTGCATCTAAAATAAACAAAATGTAACCCCTTCCAACTTTTGATTCAAACATTCTGACAAGAGACTTATGTATGTATATCAAACGGATATTGTAAAATTTATGAATCATATACGAAATTCCATCGCATCGGTTGGGGTTGATTAACTAATTAAACTTTGATCAGCTCAACTTATGTCTGTGTGTGTGTATTTGTGTGTGAATATAATTTTTCTCTTTAAATTTATTAGGTGGGTATATTAATTTCAAATTTCTCATATTTCAACAAGAAGAAAGTGAAATCCCAAAGTACTAGTATCAATCTCAAATGTGAGTTCATTGGAAAAGGGCTGACGAGGATGACGAAGACGAAAACGAAGACATAACTGTCATTTATGCATATTTGTGGCTTCTTGTGCGTTTTGCATTCCATTTCATTTTTTTTTTTCCATTTTTTTGAAATTTATTAATGAAACATATTCGTCTGCGGTTGGGGTGACCGTTTGGAGTGGAATTGGAAATTTATTTTATTTATTTTTTCAAATATCTCAGGAATGAATAAGGCGTTCAAAAAACTAACTTAAAAAAAAAATAATTGAGGTGTTAGAAAAGTAAAATTTAAATTTAATTTGGTAATTTTTAGGAGTTTTTGATTTTTACTGACTTTATTTCAAAAAATTTCATTCAAATAATAATAAATGCTCTAAGTCAATGTTAAGTCCTCAGGACATTTGAGTGAAATAAAAAACATTTTTTACCAGTTTTTGGTAGAATTTCAGTTTAAAAAAATAAAGTCTTGAAATTTCTGAATTCGTGCTTCTTTTGAAGGTCTTGACATATGTTTAAAAACTTCTAGGATTCGAATATCAGTTCAGACAAATTTCCATTTTTCAATATCTTCTCGAAATTACAAGCCTTGGTCAAATAGTCACACGCCATCACATTTTTTTTTTTTTTTTAAGAAAATAAAGTCACTTAAATTCGTCAAAAGTATTCGAATACAGGATTAAGTGTTAATTGACTGAGTTAAAAAGTGAATGAAAAAATTAGCAAGAATTTCAAGAGAAGTATTACACAAAAGTTAAAGTGTTAATTTTAAGTTATAGATGTTAATTATAAACCATGAAAATCAGCAGACACTATTTTTTTAACTAAATAAAAATTTGGACTTAGTCGCTGTTATTCGACAGTTTGAGATATACATATTTTTTTTTTTAATTTAATTGTTTGAAGTTTAAGCCTTTTATAAGTCAAGTTTAACAATTTCAATGTGTTGTAAAAGCATGTACTATTCTATTTCCATTTCAAATGTCAAAAGATGACACCTTCAACTTCAAAAGTGACATCTGTCTAAATAGCATACTATTGAAAATAAAACTTCTAAGTAGGTACGTTTCTGTTTCTCTTTGGGTGATTTTCCAAGTTGAATAAGAAAAAAGGAAACATTTTCCCGAGACTTATAAAAATAATCCTCAAAACACATATTTTCTTATACCTTTACTTGAAGAAATAATTTTATGTTGTTGTTGATGTGTTGTCTTATTTTAAAGGTGCAAGTGACTGACATTGCATTTATTCACATGGTTTACGACAATGACCGTTAATTAGCAACAAGATAAATAGGGTGAAAGAAATACATTTTTACAAGTACTACATATCTAATGTATATATGTACATTGTACATATGTATGTGTTTATATTGTCTTATTGCAATATAAAAGTCATGACCTGTTAGGTGGCGCAAATAGAAATAGAAGAGGCACAAAGAGCTTAATACTTAATCGGCTGATTAGTGCCATGAACAATAGAGAAAAATAAAAAAGAAAAGGTTATAAACCTCTACTACATATGAGAATAAACATACATATGTACATACATACCTACATGCATATATAAAATGAATGTATAGGTGTATTTAAGGATTTACATGATTAAGAACAATTTATCTATGCAACTATTTTCATTAATAGGACAAAAAGTTAGAAGACATTCTTAGTTTAATCAGATTTATGAATACTATGGATTAATATGAATAAAAAAAAAGAAACAATTAACTTAATATAGCTTCAACTAATTTAAAATACAGTAGACCAAGTGTGCTTTTAGGTGAATAAAATTAAGACACTTGACCTTAAGTTGTTTAAACTTTAAGTTTTAGTTTATTTAGTTTTCCTACTATTTCAAAAGTAACTCTGAAATAATTTAATTTAAATTTCTTTAAGTTCATAATCTCAGGAACTCAAACTAGACAAAGAAACTTAAACTGTAGGCAAGGCAAAATAGGTTCAAAAATGTCAAAAAAGATATTTCAAAATTTAAGAACTCCCCAACCCGACCAAAAGTACTTTCGCTAAAAGAAAACTGATAACATTTATCAAGCATTTTGTGGTTCAAAACAATAAAAATAAATTTAAATATAAGCTGTGTTTTATTTACTGCTGCATACCTAACACAGCTTAATTTACCTCGGCTAACAACAACAATTTGATTGCTGGTGAAAAAGAAAGCCAACAAAAAAATGGCACATGTGCTGGTGATTATAAGAAATGTGTTTGATCGTTTTATTCATTTAAATGCTGCACAAGCTATGCAGCAGTGAATAAAACTTAAAGCTATTAGGTGTAATTTTAAGAATCAAAGAACCCAAATTTGTGTTTAGACTTAATTTTGCTGAGACTTAATAGTAAAACGGATATAGTTTCACAGTTGGGAAATCTGTTTATTGCCAATTCAATTAAGTTTTTCTGGTATGATTGCATTTGAAAAACATTTGTATTCAGCTTTAATTTGACTCAATATTTGAGAATCCTACTTTATTTTGACTACTGATATCTTAACACACAATAATGACACCTTAAATACAGAAACAGTTTTAGAAAAACAAAACAGTAATATTTTATTTGTAAGTTTTCAAATCAATCTTTCAAACCATTTTGGTTCAAATAACTTAACATTTTCTTATTAGCAACAAAATTAAAACGAAAATTTCAAATTCTTAACTAAATATTTTTCATTTTTATTTAAACGAACATTTCTAAATATATTAGTAACCCAAATCCTAAAATATCATTTGAATGTTTCTCACTGAAATCAATTATGTGGTTCACGAAAACCAAAACACTTTTTGTATATTTTTCTACGAATTTGGATTCATATAAATACATATGTATGTATTTTGTTCAAGTCCGTGCTGCGCGGACTCGAAATGGACATCACATTTTGTCATAAAAATAAAGTCTTGGCCAGTTCCATTTTTTACTTAATTTTATTTGTTTGAAATGTGTAAAAAATTTAAAAGGCAAGAAACTAATTGAGATCAGAAACCGAAAATATAATTTTTAAGAAGAATTTAGTTTTTAGTAAAATTGAAGAATTTTTACAAAAATTGTATGGTTAGTTGAAGAAGTAGATAAGATCTCTTCAGCAGTTAAGGATTCAAGTCAAATTTCAGACAGTAGAAGAACTTGACCTACAACCTTTATAAGCTACCCTTCCCCATATTTGGGTTAATTTCATATTTTTACTCTTGACCACAATTGTTATTGAAAACTTTCAACACTTTTGTTTTTGTTTGTAAGAAAAAATATTTTAAGTTTGACCAACATCTACCCGATAATAATATTTCCACTTCTGAGCCTTATTGAACTTTATTTCTCCATAAAAGAAATTATAATTTATTTAATAAAGTTACCCAAATATGTAGGTACTCTTCACTTTTATGCACTATATTAAATAAATTAACACATACATATACGATGGACTTCATATTACTTTGCTGCATGTTTTATACAAATAAATAATTACATATTTAAGTTTACACAGAAATAAATATAATATATTCGTATAGCAGGTAAATTGTATGTAGGTCCTTATTTTACATTTTACGGCTTCGTATTAAAGTGTAAAATGTGTGCAAAAGTAAAAAGGATCTTTCTTTACTTCATCTTCGAGCTGTGTAATATTTATGTATATGGACTTTATACAATTCACAGAGAGTAATAAAAATAATTAATTCGGTGTAGATTATATGTAATCAGTGCGTTCTACGTTCTACCCGTTCTACCACCACTGCTGTAAGCAGCTTTTAATCCAGAAACATATTCATATTTACACTACAGTCTGAATCAATCGATTGGTCAGGATAAAATTGGCAGAAACTAAACATGAATTTTGAAAAAATTCTTCGCAGTTCTCAAGACAGCAGAATAATTTTGAAACCAAACAGTCAATATTATTATTAATATTTTCAATATTTAAATGCAGTCAAAACATCAGTCAACTCATTTAAATAATAAAATTCAAACATGAATTAATCAATTTACCCGGAGTGTTAATAAAACACCAACACCACATAAAATTTTAACGACTTTCCTCTGTTTTTATTGAGCCACGTGTTAATTATTGCATGAAACTGGATCCGTGCATCACGCACGCATATTCCTTCATCATGATGACGACGATGACGATGATGATTATGAAAATGAAAATTGGTAAATAAAATTTTCCAACAACTTGTGCTTTTTATGAAAAATTTATAGAAAAAATATTCTTTTTTTGACATCATGAACATTTTACCCACCATATGCAATAAAATTGATGATTTAAAGAAACGCGAGAAAATTAATAAAATTGAAATCAATGAAAATTGTTGTCATTTCAAAAGTCTGAATTAAAGTATGTATTTAAAATACCCCAACAAAAGAATGAAAGTATTTTGATGCTGTAAAGGGGGGGTTAAAATTGAGCTGAGTATATTTGGAAAATTTGTGTAATAAAAAATATTTTTTTAAAAAATAACTCTGATGATTTTTGTAAGTTAAAAAAGATTTTTTTTGTTTTAAGATTCGTCACATTTTTTTTTGAATTACAGTTTTTGTTTAATTAAATTGTTTTCACATACTTTATTGGTCGGATGTGGGGATTTTCATTAAGAGGTATTGTCAGTGTGTACAACTTTGTACAAAAACTTCGTTCAGAAAGTTAAAAAGTCACACTCATTTAAATTTTTCTACTGGTTCACTGCGGCGTATACGTGATTTTTATGTACTTGGTGCGGTTGTTCATTTCTATTTTAAATTCATATTATTTTTGTAAAATATAAACAAATCATGAATAAACTTTTATCATTTGAAAGTGTAATTTAACTATTTCCGACATTCGCATGGACAGTTAAACTTATTCCTTTTTTTTTTGTGTTGATTAAACTTAAAGTAAAATGTAACAAAAATGTACATTTATGTTGCATGACTGTAATCGTCTGCATTGCTTAAATCAAAAATGTTTTACTAAATTTTCCTTCGACACGTGAACATCATAAAAACGAACATTACTTTAGTAGTACCTATACCTAAGTTAGGTACCTAAGTATTTACTTACTTGAACACGACATTCTTTGAAGTAAAAATTCATGCTTCACAATTACACTACACATACGCAATGAAATGTATATTTTGATTACTTTTTCGGAACTAAAAAATCTTAGAATTTATATTTTTATATACATATATTTTTTCGGTAACTTATGTAGGTGGGTCTTAAATAAGACTCTGTTTAAGTCAGTTCGGTGGAACTTGAGTTCTAAGTATGATGTTTCGTTCATTTTCCTCGACTCGTTTTAATCTTTGGAAAAGTATTTCAAGGAAAAATTATGACTTTCCTTAGATATTGTTTATTGTGTTCTAGGAGAAAAAAAAATACAGAAATAAGTTTTTAATAAAAAGGGATTTCGATTTAAAGATATGAGTGTTGGGGAGAAATTATAATGGAACCTAGGGCAAGTACCTACGTATTATGTGAGAAGTTTAATAATTTTTTTCACTTTAAAATTTAAATGTTAACTAATTTTTGTAACTTAAAATGTATGTAGTTCTAGGTCCTAGTTTTCTAGTGCTGAGTAAAAATCGGAGTTAAATCAGATTCCGTTAATTCTGAAACCAAATTAACTCATAAATGAGTTTTTCAGTACAGGCTCCATTTTAGTCTAATGAGTGATTTTTAATTTGGTATCACTGCAAAAATATCGATATAAAGGGTGTTTTTTTTAGATGTATGATTTTTAAGAAGAAATAAAACACAAATAATTAAATGCTATGGCAAAGAATTAAGTCTTATTATAAAGATAAGAATAATATGCCATTATGTTCTAAAAATTATTTCGAGCAAGTGTCTGCCGCGGCTGACTTGAATGAATTCCAAACAAAAGGCCCAATTTTGGTTCCTTGTGAGAATCGGGATCGGTGGGCATTTCGTTTGTAAACGTTGTTCAGGAGTTAGTCTAATCATTATGAATAGCAAACTTAACTGAGTATAAACCAAGTGACAGCTGTCAAAAAGTGCATCTCCGAAAACAGTATTGCTAGATTTAAAAATAAATAAATTAGGTAAAACCAGGACCTAGTGAATTACAACTGTCAGCCATACCTGTGTGCGAGTAATGTCAGGGATTAGGAGGACCTATAGTTTTTATGCCGAAACCGAACGGCTAATTTTTTAAAAAGCAGTTTTCATAGCAAGAATTACTCAATTTGTCAATTTTTCGCAAGGGGCAGTACCCGTAAAAACTTTCACTCCAACTAATCCTTCATCTTCTAGCACTGCATTTTCTAGTTGGCACTTACTTTTGAATTGTTAAAAATCTATCAGGTACTGGGTCCATTTGAAGTTTTTTTTGATTGATGATTGATTTTTCGACTATTTTCAGCCATCTCAACGTACAAAATGTAGCTCTCACAAACTAACAGAATACCAACTCTGCACATGTTACCAAACATCATGTTGATTTAAAAAACCAAACTAAGTAAATAATAGCCAATTTGATAGTAAAACTTCAACCGCAATCACCTGTCAAAGTTTGGAAGTCCTCATTGCGAAGAGGAGTTTCCTGCTCCATTTTTATACTCACTCTTTAACATCGAAAACATATTTTTTGTTTATGTTATTAAATTTTAATAATTTATGTTTAAAACAAATTTTTCGATTTCAATTATGCTTCCAAATAAATTCCCATAAATTCAACTCGACTAAAATGAGTTTAAACATTTGAATTAGATTTTATAATTAATTGATTCTATTCATCCACGGTTCCATTATGCTTATCCAAAACTAGGAATATTAAACATGGTCTGGTCATGGTCAATTTCAGTTACGCATGTTTAGATATATTATAAAATTCAGTTCATACAAAGTTAGATAAATTCACTTCAAAAACAGATGACAAAAATTATATCTAAAAAACTAAAAATCGAATTGATAAATATGAATATTCCACAACTAATATTTAGGTTTTATTTTTTATCCATAAATTGATTTATACATCTTTTTTTTTGTATTTATTTGAAATTTACAAAATATCGCATCATAAGTTCGTGTGCATCTGAATGTGGATGTCAGAAAAATATATCAATATTCTTTTCAATAATCCGCATCATCTGCAAAATGCAACCGGCAACTGCAACCTAACTCAGATAGATACATACGAGTGTATATGTATGTGGGTACTCGTATCTACAAGCAAGCTCAATGTTTTGAAATTCGATACCTATTCGTTCGTTACTCGAATATCGACAATAACATCCTATAAATGCCACTTCAGTGTGCCATCATAAAATACTTTATCCCAAGTTGAAGTAGGTGCATTGAATCGAAAAATTGAAACCTACTTGACACCTGAAACTCATCGTTTCGGATAAAATGTATATCCTTTTCTTTCTCTATCGAACTCTTTATCTCTTTCTGTCTCTCTCTCTGTCTCTGTCTTTGTTGTTTTATAAAATGAACCTTCGAAACATCTGTTGTTTTTGAAGTTGTATCTTTCGTACCATATAAACAGTAATTCGCTTTCGTATGCAAATATATCGTTCAAATGGATCATGTTACCGCTTACAGACCGCAAGAACGGACTTTATACTGTACAGATATAGACACATACCTATACACAAGAGACTGAAGATGCAAGCATTTCAAAACCACAGAAGATAAGATAATCCTGGGCATTCGTCTACTCTTTCTTGTACTGCTGCTGTGGTAAAACCAAAAGGAGAACACAAGACTACACGAGTAGCCCCTAACGTATCTTTTTTGTACCGACCGACCGACCGACTCACCGGGATGAGGATGATGACACTTAATCCCTTCATCCATTTTTATAAAGATTTATTTATGTTGGATCGTTTTTATACTCGTATTCTCCAACGAACCCAGCTATTAAGAGTATTTTACATGATATCAAAGTTCTGACGCATTGGAACGGACCAAGAATAATTATACGTCCTATGCACCAGGGTATTTGTTTTTTTTTTTTTTTCATTTTATGGTTTCCATAACCTCAGGGCCTACATAACGACGACGACAACGACGAAGACGACGAACGGTGTACTGGATGCTTTAGACACGTGGTTTTTCTTTGTCCAATAAATATGCTCAGCTCGGTGTATTTGCGTTAAAAATGATGCTTCCGGAAAATTATTCAACACAAGGAAGACAAAAAAAAAGAAAAACAGAAAAATAATGTCGGTATGCGTCGCTTGAGGATTATTTTAAAATTAGACTTAGTGTTTACGCAGTGAGTATCCAATAAATTGGGCTTTCTTTTATCGGTTCTTTTTTTCTTTTTCAAAACAAAACAGGGTGTTTCTTACAGAATACAGTGGTTTTGAAATTAGTTTTAAAATTCTGTCAAGAGTGAGTCAATATGATATTTGTTTGACACTCACTTAAGGTTTTGAAACAGCGTTTTTGAAATTGAAAAGAAAAAAGAAAAGTTTTTGAAAACTTGAAAAATAAGATTTTGAATTAAAAAATTTAAATTAGTTTCGTTAGAGCAGTTTTAAAGAACATTAAAAAAAATAATTTTTTATCACAGTATCATATTTTTGTTCAAGAAAACTTCATACAACATTAGAATATTATATTGCTAAAGCGTACATTCATCATCATTGATTTAAATTAAAATTAGTGGCCCTAAATGGCTACCTTGTGGGACCCTTGATTTAATAGAGTACTTCAGTATCTAAAGAAAAGTGTAGGGCAAATGTTTAGTTTAAGAATTTTTTAATGAAAAATTGGGAATAAAGAATTAAATTTTTTTAAAGATGTAGGTATTAAGTATCATTGGGGAATAAAAGTTAACCCTAAAAAGAAGCCTCGAGTCCTGCTATCAAGTCATAATGTTGAAGAATCTTGGCATATTTTGAAAATGTTGTTGTAAAATTGAGTTTGTTTTTGTTCACCCTGTAATTGCTTGCATCTTAAAGATTATTTGAAACAAACAAACAATTTTTTTTGTATGTTTTCAATGTCCCAAAGGTATTTGGGCTTTGGGTTATTAAGTCTAAAACAGATGGGGTATAGAATTTATTGGTATTTCGGTCAAAATAACTAGAACGTTTGTATTAATTTATTTTTAATGTGATGGAAAAAGATCAAAACGTCATTGTAAATAAAATAATAATTTGTTTTTTTGTTTGTTTAAAGACAAGTTAGTATCAGGAATAGACATTTGAGAGTTAAGGGTATTATCAAGGGAATATCTTCATACGATATATTTTTGGTGTATTTTAGGGGACACCTTATACTTTAGAGGATAAGACAAGTTGAGAATTATAAATCAATTGAAATTTATTATTGACAAACTTTTGATTTTCGGGGGGCATTAAAATGGAAAAAAAGGGTATTTACTGTCATACTCAAAAGTGATGTTTTTGAAAGTTGTCATACTGCTGGATTTATTCTACTTAACGAATTTTTGACTCTCTGACTGAAATTGCATGTCAAGAAATTATAGTCATTAGAACTTACAATTCTAAAGAAATATCAACGACCTCATTATGGTATCATGACCACTGTAAATCGTAGTTTGTTTATGTTTACATTGTCTTGAGACTCCGCTGCAAGGTAAACAAATACATACGAGCTAATAAAGTGGGTATAAGATTTTTTTTTTAATATAATTCTTTCAGAGGAAAAATGTGCCCATCTATTAAAATAATGATTTTCCACACTGGCCCATTAGCCACGTAGCCAGGGGTATTATCTTTTTTTTTTCTTTCTCTTTAATCGTATACTTCCAAGTCAGATACAGTCATCTTGCATTAATATATCTATATCTATAGTTGTTGTTGTTATGGTGTTTTTGAGTATGAATTGTTTTTTAAACTCAGCAAAATAAAAAGCGGAAGAAAAGAAATGAGTAGAAAGCAATGTATGTGTAGTGTAGCTAAGCTATTCATTATTTTTCACGGATGCGTTATTATTTATCGTGCTTTGAACAAAACAAAAAAAATCATTAAACATACCACGGAGATTGGTGTCTGGCGATACAAATATAAGCAACATACAAACAGACACAGAATGATGCATTTCTTGAGCACAATGTTTATTTGAAATTAGAAATTGCTTCAAGCTTGACGTTGCAATACACTTGCCATGTTGATAACGTAAACTGCAATTCAGACTGTAGACTTTTTTGAATTTTTAATTTTAAAAATAGATTTCTATTCAATCTGAAGATAATGAGGTTAAAATATTAGTTTTTGAATTTACCTAAAGTGTTTCTACTTAAGTGATTGTATCTTAAAAGCTTTCCATTTTAACAAAACCAACATTAATTATTATTAGCTACTAGAAAACCCAGCGAACTTTGTTCCAACACACCTGGCTGTGAGATTGGTCGATATGTCACACAACCGATCAAAATTTTGATCACTCTAAGAATGTACAAACAAATTTTATCTTTAATAAAATTGAGTAGAAGTTCGTCTTTTCATTGACATTTTAAGACCAGTAAATCTCAAGCACTGACAAACTTAAGATAAAAGATTTTAATAAATATATAATGGTGATAGAATGACAGGCAACTTGATAACATTTCGTTGAGATTTGACAGACGACTGAAATATAAAAATTTGACAACCAACTGTCAATTTTTTTGCAGATAGAAAAAATTGTATGGCAAAATTAAGTTGTATTTGTTTTTACTGCATTCCTCACAACTTTTCTATACTTTATCACTTGTTTAACCTTCCCTGGACTAAAACAAACATTTCAAAACAAAAATCAGACAAATCGGCCAAGGCGATCTCGAGTTCTAGTGAGACAAAAAAAAACGCATCAAAATCCGTTGCGTAGTTTTAAAGATCTTAGAACATATAGGGACAAACAGACAGCGGGAAGTGACTGTATTGCAGAATTTGGTATCATACCCCTATAATAAGTAAAAAAAAAGTCACAACACGAAATTTTTATCGAAGTTGACATGATAAAGATTTTTCACATGAAAAATTTCAAATAATTGTAAAAGATCTTCCCACCTTAAAGATTTCCTTGTCAATTTATTGAATCCATCACTTTGACGATGATAATATCATTTCAAAAAATAGAATTGACGAAAATAAATACCATGATCACACACAAAAACGATCTTGATTTATTTTCCTGAAGTATGGTCACCATAACCGAACATTTTCCCCACCCGCATGAGTATATTGTAACATTTCACGAGTCACGCGTGTCACAATCAATTGAAACTTCAAAATGAAAATTAAAAAAAAAAATATATATTCCTCTTAAGTACTCCTGACGCCTACGAACCTGACCATTGTAAGACAAAAGGGCAAATTCTGTTAAATGTCTACTAATTAAGAACGATGCCGGCAAACATTAACTCCGTCCGACACGAAGGAAAAAAATTAAAATAAATTATTTTCATTTTCCACATTGTTTTCGTCAATTATGAACAACAACAAAAAAAAATCCATCCAAAATATATTCCTTGTTCAATCTGAACATTCTTAGATTTCAAATTCCAACGCTAATACTATATACGCTCATGGTTTTAGATACAGATTTTGATTATCAATGAATTCGTGATTTGGTGTTCTATTGTTTCCGTTCCGTTTGTTAATTCAATTAATTTTGCCATACTCAACCCAACTCGGAACCGTTGCGTTGTTGAGAATCTGGGATTTAATGGACCGGAAGAGGGTTGTTAAAAAAAGTATATCTTTCCTTTCGATACCCTAATTAATTAATTAATTTAAAAATTATAACATGCTTCTACTTCTGTAGGCAAGGTAAATTAAAGTAAGGTAAGGTAAGGATAAGATAATGTACCTGGTTGATAGACCTTTCGTATTGAATTTATTTAAAGACGAAAAGGGCAAATCCAATTTGAAATAAAAGGGGTTTTTATTTCCCATGAGAATGGCTAAATAATCGAGAAAAGGTTAAACAAAAGGTACGAGTAGATGAGAAGAAGAAGAAGAGAACTTCCATTTATACAATGTTAAAGTTTTGTTATTATACCTGAAAGAGAATAAAAGAGAATATACGAGCATGTAAGGGTATATTATAAGAGTACCTGTTGAAAATTAAATTTTCTAAAAAAAAACCAAAAAAATGAAAATGAAAATGAAAATAAACAACATAAGAAGCCTTTTTGGATCTTTGTTATTCATTAGAATATAAATAATTTATTTAATAACATCATGAGTTGTTTCAAGAGGATTAATTATCATAAAATGAAGAGAAGATGGTGTTAATTTAATGTTAACAAAAAAATAGGAATAAATATGTAAGAGCACATAGGAATAAATAAATATAAAACTAAAGGTACATATGCTACTTGTGCCTTGTCGTCTCCATAAACCTTTAGGGTAAAGAGGTAAAGTATAGGCGTGTTACACTAGAGAGTGAGAGAGGTAGAAGAGTAAAGTATATTATGTTAATTATTTGGGGTTATTTTGGGCCCTCAATTATTATATAAGACTAACAAAATAATAGTAAACATAATGTTGGATATTATTTGAAAAGTTTCAACTTGTACCTTTTACCCTTAAGCGACTTTTGAAGGTACGAATACAAGGGTTTTATAAGGTTAGATAGTGATTTGGTATTTTAATTGGAATGTCGAGATATTATTAATTGGGGTTTTAGAACTAGTTGAGAGGAGAATTAAGTGACAAATTTACACTAACGTATGGCTCGTAAATTTTAACTTACTTAATTGGGGAATAAATTTGAAATTGCATGAAAGAAGTTTGAGGTTCTTAATTAACACACAACGTCTCAATTTGACATATCATTAGATTTCCGAATTTGTCATCCAACATAGAAGAAATTTGCAATATGTGTCTGAAATGTGCCGGAATGTCCTTCTTTAATTATAGTGATGCTATTCTAAATTTCATTTAAAAAAGTAATGATATTCTATAAAAATTGGAATTTGCCAAAGTATTAAAGAGACGATTTTCACTTTGTAAAGCTTCCAGTTCAAGGTTTTAAATTTTATTTTCCACTTATTGTAAGAATCTTTCAATATTTTAACAGCATTTGCTTTGATTTTTCTCAACTTTAAGACAAAAAATCGGCATATTACATCCCAATCAGGTAGTGCTGGCACATACGAATTAATAGCACTGGTCTAAGAACCGAGCATTGAGGTACCCCAGCAGAAAAATGTATTAGATCCGATATTTTTTCATTGACATGTGGTTTGAAACTTCTTTGCTCTATTTTGTAATGATTTTTCTATATTAAACTAAACATAGCATTTTTTTTTTTACTGGATGCGAAGTGTCGTCGTGAAAAAGTCTGAAGCCAAAGTGATCATCAATAATTTTGATAATTTTTTTCTTCAAGATTCTTTCACATATTTATAATATTTGAATAGTTTTGGGTTTTGGTATTGGAATAACATTTGCAAATTTCTACTTATCTAGCAAGTATAATCAGTAGCAGTTTTTTGAAGAATTATATTAAATGATTGTAAGGTTTTAGAAGAAACTAGGGAAAGACTAGTTTTTCTTTTTCTGTTTTTTAAAAAGAACCATTCCAGAACCACTTTCAGACAAGGAATTTGCTTATTTTTAAATTTCATAACTCTTACGATGTTCCAGAATGTTGAAGTTTTAAGTTTTTCATTCCAATGAAGTGACTTTTTTGATGCATGTTCATTGATCACGTCTTAAGTGTGATCACTTGAAGTTATAAAGATTTTCTTGATGGCGAATATAATTTTTCAACCAAAATTGTTTTCGAACAGAAGATAGATTTTCAATTAAGTTTTTGACACATTTCAATTTAATCTAATTTTTATTTATTAGTTACAAAAAATTTGATTTATTTTGGAAAAACAAAAATTCATTCCCTACAATGGTTAAAATTCAAGGAATATTGCAAAAGCCCTTTTTTCCAAATATCATTCCTCTTCTTCTGTTCAATCGAAGATACGTGACAGAACTCCTCTTAAGCGACTGAACCGATTTTGACGAAATGTTTTCGTGTGTGTTTCAGTGGATTTACGATTACACGGATTTTAAAAAGAATAGTATTAAAACTTGATGGCTATCGAAAATGAATTTTTCCAGATTTGCGACACTTATATATTTGGTAAGTATGTATATGTATTTTGATGTTCAAACGATCAATTTTAAAATACAACAAAGGTAATTTGAAGGAAAATTTTAGTTTTCAAAGACTCACTTGCACCTGTCCAAACCCATCACAATTTCCATATATACATATGAAAACTTCAACATCAACTTTTCATGACTCTGAAACAGTTTGATGGATAGAGGATATTTTCCAGGAACAGTTAATATTCCAGCAACAAAATATGAGACTAAACAACATAAGTTTCCTTTTATATAACCTACTTTCTAACCAACTTTTCACTTTCTATAATAGCAATTATTTTACCCTTTATGGTATTCCCCCATATGAACCTACTTACATATATAAGAAACAGATCCTTAACAATGTGTCTATGAATTACTTTATGTATACGGGTACATCTTGTACAGGATTATTGTATTAAACTAACGTTCTATAAAATATCCTACAATTATGTATTATATCTCATAAAATTCATGTTTTACTGCATAAATGTATAGGTGTATAGGAATACATATGTATGTATATTTGCAGGATAATTTCAAGCTTATGCTCTCATATATATTGTAATGTTAGGATGTTCCTATCTAAAAGGTCTTTGAAACATTTTTTACCTTAAGGTTCACAGTTCATTTCCTGGGATGTCGATTAAGGAACAACGTACATACACACACATTATTATACTAACCCACATAATGTACAGTACATAGTCCTGCACTTACTCACCTGAAAATAGAAATAAAAGAAGAAAAGATTATGAATGGTAACAAGGTAAAAAGTTAAAGGACTTTTTTTTTTAAATCCTTTTTTCTAATATGTATAATTTTTTTTTATAAATATGTATTAACATACTATATGTATGTATTCTTTTTGAGAGTTTTCTCGTGTTAACAAGGGAGCAAAAAAAAAAACACCAAATAAAAAATATTAGAAAAAAACCAACTAGATGAATTACAAATTAGGTAAAATAAAAGTGAGAGGCCATCAACTTACTCTCAAGATAGATGAGTGACTACAAGGTGAATGAGCTTGAGTCCTAACAAGAAGACAAACCCCTAAAACTCCCCTTTTAAGTGCACTGAATAAGAAATACAAAAAAAAATAGGGGATACAAATTACCTCAGGACGTCAGGACATACCTGTTAAGTGTTAGGGGAGGGTTCATTTTGTCTATTTCATCTCAGCTCAGTTTAGTTTCAAAAAAAAAGTATGATACTCAACTCACATACACTTATGGACTTTTTAATAAAATATATATACATTTTTTTTTTCGTACCTCACTTCAAAAGTTTAAAGTTAAAAAGTTTTATTTATTTTTTGAGAAGGGTTGATGGATATATTCATAGGGGATAGGCCGCTTTTTTTTATTTTCATTCTTTATTTTGACATGTATATTTAAATTACATAAGCTTCAAGAAGCCATGAAATTTTAGAACTTTTTTAATCAATCAATCAATTTCAAAAAAAAATTCAGTTAGAAATTATTAAGTGGGTATTGTTTTTTAACTCTTAAAGTGGTTGGAGTTATTCCCACAACAATCGACTTTGTTGAAATAAGACGAAGGCATAGATAAATGTCAGTTTATTTTAAAAAATACTTTGATCCCATTAAAAATATTGTCTTCTATTCTTTTCTAACTTAAAAACTTTTTCGTAAAAAAGGGTGTTTTTTTAGGCGTGTGGTTTTAATCTGAAATACTTTTTTCGGGTTTGGTCTTTTTGATAGTTGTTACATAACTTGTACTCAGCTCGGTTTGCCATTTCATAATGAATAGACAAACTTCTGAACAACTTCTGCAAATTGTGAAATTTCATTACCAAAATAATGGATGCGTCAAATTTCTAGTCGACATAATCGAGTCCAGCGATGGAGCTCACAGAACGTGGCATCCAAGCTTATGGGATTAAACATAGCTGGACTATTTTTTATGGGGTTATGTGAAGTCACTTCTCTAAACTCTAGACGATTGACACCTTGGAAGAGAATCTTGGGGGGCTTAAATTTTTGCAAAAAGTGGACCAAAACTGGGCGTCTCGGCTGGAATTTATTCGAGCGAGCCGCTGCGTCCACTTACCAGAAATCATCTTTACAACATAATGGCAAATCCTTATCTTTATACTAAACCTAAATTCTTGGCCATAACATTAAATTAAATGAATTTTATAACTTCTTAAAAACCACACATCTAAAAAAACACCCTTTACATAAAATAATAATTTATGAAACGACAAATTGTTAATGTTATTTAATTTTTTTTTTTTAAAGTAAGCTTCTTCAATGCTTAGTAAACATAGAAAGACCATAAATAAAAAAAGGTAACATGATAGGACCTAAATGACACCCCTGCGGAACACCGATCGATGCAAGCTCTACATTTTATTAATACATTGAATTGTTTTTTTTTTTTTTTTTTTTTTTTTTCATCTTTTGACAATACTAAGTCAACCCCGTATTGCAAGATGTTACAATGTATTTTGAAACCTGATTGTAACTTAAAAAGGCCATTGACGTTTTTCCAGGTTATCAACAACAACAAAAACAAGAAAAAAGTCTGTTGCTGCATTTACCCTTTAAAATATTTTGGAACATTTGTTTACAAAAAAAATATATAAAAAAAATAAATACAAATAACATTACGAACCATCTCAAACGTAAAGAGGTCTGGAGTGAAGTTCCTGCTTTACAACGACGAACGGCGTCGTATCCGGACCGCATTTGTATACGTTATATGTAGATGCAGATGCAGATGCAGATGCACCTATATCATCCATCTTCTTCCCAGGTACGTACCTATCGTCCGTCGTTGTGTCGTCGACACATAAACTCTAAACAACACTATAGTTCCTCTGCCTTGAGCTAAGATGTACACAAGTATCTATATGAACGTTCCAAGCCATCACCACTACCAAAACCAAAACGAAAGAACGCTTTGTATACCAGTACCTAGATAGATAGATAGATAGATACGAGGATGTATAAAAAAAAAAATTGTCAAGTCTGAAGTACACCTAGAGTCACTCCATTTTGGTTGGATGGTTTTCCAGAAGATCCCAGTGAAATTTTCCACAACTTTCAGGTTTAAATATTTACTTTCCGGCAGTGCAAAGTCGGGAACACATCACGAACGGATACCAAACACAAGAGAGCATCACTTTAAGACGTAAGCAAAAAAAAAAAGTACGGAAAATCGAGGCCCCAACAACGACCGTTTTCCATACCATCTCCTTTGGTATACATCATCGAGGCAAGGCAAGGTACTCGTACCGTGTACAGTACAGAGAACATCTCAACCTCAACAAAGCGTCCCATCGAGAAGATAACCAGGTTGGAATGAGGAAAAGCCACTTAGTTCAGAGGCGTCTGCCGAGTGGTCTTACTTTCTTGAAGTTTTCCAGCATTCGAGTATACCATCATAGCGGCTTATATTCATAATACTCGTATGTATTTGTATTAGTGTGCATAGTTGTGGGTATAGGTATAAGACGCATGTGTGTATGTTGGATGTCCTCTTAGATTGGATGCAGTTTTATTTTTAATTAACAGATGTCTGCGTGGTTCATTAAATAATTATCGTCAGTGTTTTGATGAGAAAGCGTGCATCAGAAATGAGCCAAGTGAAGATTATGAGTACCTCTATGTGCAGTGCAGTACAGTTTATGGGATGTGACATAGCAATTAAAATTTTGCACTACACCCATCAAACGGCAAACGAGTTACGAGACGAGTATCTTACAAGATTTTATATAAATCTATTGGTTAATTAATCGTATCCGTCATCGTAGCGTTTAAAATTATTACAAAAAAAAAAAAAAAATTATGTAGGAAGGTGAATAAATTGATGTGAAATATTATTTTCTGAAATTGAATAATTTATTTTTAATTTCATTGTTGAAGGTAGTCAAAGTTTACGCAAACATTAGAGTTAATTATAAAAATTGTATGGAATGTCTGTTAATGGTTTTTCTTACAACATTTTCAGGGACCAGAAACATATAGATTCATGTTGCGAGTTTCGAGTTCCGGTCAATCGCTTGAATGTATTACTAAGTGTGATAGGGTTAACCATAATTAATAACTTAGAATGAACGAAACACATGGAGTGAATTAAACATTTTTTACTATTTTTCTTTTCTATTATTTCATGAACCTTTGAATTTTTTTAATTTTTTTTTTTTTTTTTTTTTTTTTTTTTTGAAAATACAGAAAAGTTTTTGTGTCACTTTTATATCACAGGTACAAAATGTACAGTAAAATACCTTTAAAGATTTATCATGGTGTTTTTTTTTCAATGTTTGCAAAAAAAAAGTACAATAAGAAAGTTTTTGAGTTAGCAAAACTAAAAACCTATCTATCTACTGTTGAATATTTCAAAAGAACCTACGTTACTTATGTAGAAACGTTTTTTTCCAAAAATTCTAGAACACAAGACAACTTTAATTTTTAATAATTCAACAATAATCGAGAAGTTATCATGCCTTCTCCTTTAATAGCATTCATTATTTGCTTTTTATACGTTTGAAAGCATTTGAATTTAGATGTTTTTACGGTTCGTCTTACGAGTATTTATCAATTAGCGTTTTTCAGTTTTTTGTCTTTTTGTCTTTTTACAAAAAAAAAATTAGAACCAAAAATCTTATCTTAGAGAAGACACTGTCAAGCTTATTTATTTTTCTTGAATAAGCTATTTTCTAAACTACAAATATTATGGTGAATTGATTGACAAAAAGAGAGTGAAATTTATCAATAAACAAATTTTGAAAAAAAAGTACGCATACGCCTAAGTCCACTTGTTGATTTCGTGTTTTCAAAATGAAAATGAAACTGTAGATAGTTTTTTCTTTGCATACATATTATGTACATACACTTGATGAACAAATACCAAATTTTCAAAATCGCTTTACGTTGTCTGTACGTCTTTATGCATGCCTAAAACTACTGAACGGATTTTGATGCGTTTTTTTTTTTTATAGAAAGAGTGATTCAAGAGGAAGGTTTGTCTCACTTAAACTCGAGAATGACTTGGCCGATTTGTCTGATTTGATTTTGAAATATTTTTCGTAATTCAGGCAAAGTGTAAAAAGTGAGAAAATATGGAAAAATTGCAAGGAAAATAGTAAACAAAAAAACATCTTCATTTCTCCATACAATTTTTCCTACTAGTAAAAAAAAAATATTTTTGATTGTCAGTTGGCTGTCAAATTTTTATATTTCAGTCGTAAATTAAGTTTTCTGTCAATCTGTCACCCTTATACAGTCATTAAAATCTTTTATCACACGTTTATAAGTGCCTGAGATTTACTGGTCTTAAAGTGCCAAGGAAAAGATACACTTTTTTTGTAAGTTCGGAAAGCAATGATCGTTTGGTATTATATCGACCAGTTAGAACTCAATTGGAGTGAGCCAAAGTTCACAGGGTTCTCTAGTTCAATAATTACTAGTACTTTTTAATCCAAATATGGTACAAACGAGTGCAGGTATTGAAAATACGCAGTGACTTGGAAGAATAAAAAGTTATAAACACAAACATTGCGTAGTCAGAGTAATATTTTTATACATGAATAAGATACAAACATTAAAACATATATTTTCAATGCATCGCAAGTCTTTACGAGACTTACATCATATATGAAGTTACATTGAATGTTAAATAAAATATAAGGTCACGACTTAACTTTTTTTTCATCCTTTCATCATTGCATCTTGAGAGAAAAGAGGTGCATCTTGTCGAAAAAAGATGTTTAATTAAAGCCATAGCTTCCTAAATTCTTAACTAAATTTGAGACTCAATATTGGTAGGAAATTAAGCTATGGACATTGGACAATCTTAATTGAAAGCCATTAAGTTCGACAGAAATTTCCAGCCATCGTTAAATGGGGTCAAGAGTGTCTCCTCGTAAAGTACATTTATGGATTATGACAGAATTCAAGACTTTGATGGATTGATCAGAAAATAAAACTGGTACTTCTAATTTTGTACTTCGATTTTCGCATACCTTTATGACAAGCCAATTTAAACTTCAAGCTCTGACTGTACATTTTATAGGGACCCTCGAATTGAGGAAGTAGGTACATTGGAGCCTACACTTTTGACTTACAATGAATTTCTTACATTTTTAATCAGTGTCCTCAATTTTTTCTTCTTCGTCCTTTTTTTTTTGCTGTTGTTATTTGTGTCTTTCAAACTTCTTAGCCTATTATCCAATCAAGGACCAAATAACATCTGTGTCCCATATGACACTTCCATGTTACATTGGCGACATCAAGCACACAAATACCTATAACATATGCATGCCCAATTTTCAGGAAGACATTCGAATGTAGGGTAAACGAGTGTCCTAGGTACGGTATACGTACCCTTCACATATGTTCTGTCCGCCTACAAAATTGTCTATATGCCTGGAAGAAGGAACAAGAAAAAAATGATTGAACATTTTTCTCTTGCTCTCTGGCCATATCACAGAGGAATCAGAATGACAATTATTACGAGAGTTAGATGAAACTGGAGCAGAACAAAAATTGAGGAAGAACAAAAAAACAAAAAAAAAAAACTAAAGGAACCTCTTATAAAATGCCTATTCCTAACATATACGAGTACCTGACAGCAAAAAGGACATCTGAGAGACGGCTTTATGCCCTAACTATTAGAAAAAGGAACACCCCGCATTGCACTTGTTTTTGTTTCCTTTCACATTTTTATACGTTTATTTTTTTTTTTTTTTCTTCTTTGTGTAGCATGCATCGTAAATCAGGATGAAGAGTTTCACCGGGCTGGAGACATGAACAAAACAATAAAAGAAAAACATCTTGGTGTCGCCGACGAAGTTGGATGGACAGTGGGGCATTTTGAATAAATTTTAAGATTTAAAATAAGTTAAAATGTTTACTGATAAAAAAAAAATTAAACAGCACAGGTAATTGTTTAAAAAAAAAAAAAACACAATTTCTTCATTTTTTAGACATGTGATTTTTAATCTGGCAATACTTTTTTTTAAAGCAAGTCTTTTTGACAGCTGTCACTTGATTTATACTCAACTTGGTTTGCCATTTTATAGTGAATAGACTTACTCCTGAACAACGTTTGCAAATCGTACAAATTTTTTACCAAAATAATAGATCGTTTCCCTCAACGCATCGCACGCTGAATCCAATATTCCGTCGACTTAATAGCCCAGCAGAGTCGACAATTCAAGCGACAATGGATCGGTTTCGCACTACGTATACTCTACTGGATAATGCGTACCTTCAGAAACCCCGTACCGAAGACGGTATAGCTGCTGTGGAGCCCCAACCAATTTGAGCTTTGCCCATCTACTTTATGTAAGGTTTGCGGACTTACAAAATCCAACTTGTGCTAGAATTAAAGCCAAACGACAATCAAGCACGTTCTGTGAATGGGCCCAAAACGAGATGGTCACCGATCCCAATTTTTGTTAGCGCATTTGACACCGCTGAACTATATTATGTGAGCTTATGTGAAGTCTCTTCTCTACGCACAATAACCAGAGACGACTGACACCTTGGAAGAGAATATTCGGCGCGTTAATGCTGATATACACAAGAAGTGGTTAAAAATTGGGCCTCTCGGCTGGAATTTATTCGAGCCATCCCCGGCTGCCACTTGCCCGAAAGCACTTAAAAACATAATGGCAAACCATTATCTCTTTAAAAAAGCTAAATTCTTGGCCATAAGATTAAATTATATGTGTTATATTTCTACTTGAAAACCACACGTCTAAAAAAACACCCTTTACTTAAACTTTTTATAAAATCAAAAGAAAATATTAAAAAAAAAAAATAAATGAAGCCTTCGGTCCAAATTTTATTTTACACTGATTGACGAACTTACTAAATTAACCAAATAAATATTTTTTGGTCAAAATTTTAGTGAAAAACTTCCCATGTATGTTCCCATCACTGTCGCGTCGTCTTCTCCGTCACTCGTCTGCAAAAGCAAAAAAAAAAAAACAAAACATAAGTTTTCCTTAAAACCATTTTTCTTAACTCGCATGCTTCTTTTCTCGGAAGAGATCACAGACGCCATCTACTTGTTCTACTTACAGTTAAACCGTCGTAATTGAATACCACATCCGTTGCAGTTCTTCCTCATTTATTTAGCAGAAAAATACTACCGACAACAACAACAACAAAAAAAAAAAACAAAACACACACACTACTTCAAATTCAAACTGAAGAACATGAGACACATATCTCACATAATGAAACCAAAAATCCTGTCACTTAATGTCCCGGTTTCCTTATAAGGAGTCCACCAACACCACCGCCACTCCGACCGGCCAGGATAGACACAACAAAAAACAAAACCGATTCTTCCAGGTCCAGTGAATCTTTTCTGTCTCCTTTTTTAAAGTTTTCAAGTGAACAACATTATAGACAACACGGACAATCCTGGATGTGGAGGAGACAGGAGACAGGGAAGAGGGACTTCACCTATACCTATACCTGTGACTTAAGAATTTAAGCACCTGTATAAATCTTAAACTGGATTCCCTGATAAGTACATTTTTAAGAGTGTTCCCATCTGTGGAAAATTCTTTAAAGTAGTTTTTTCTATTATCCGTTTTGTTCCAGGAAAAATTAAACAAAGAATAAAAACAACAACAACAACAAAAACTTAAACAAAAAAGAATAAAAAAGAAAGAAACGACCAAGGAAAAAGTGGTTTTCCCTTACTTTATACACTCGACATCATCGTGATGGTTTTTATATGTATGTGTATATGTTATGTAGTAAAACCTGTTAATGGCAGTTTGAATAGGAATATGGCAGTGTGTATGATTGTTATGTGGCAGGAACAAAAGCATCCGAATCCGAATCTGAAGCGATTCCATAAATGGAAGGCGAAGACATCTTCCTTCGTCCTTCTTATATTTACGTTTACGAGTAGTTTATTGTTTTTGTTGTTGTTCTTGTTGACAATAAAAACAACATATTATTGTTTGTAGTCGTTACTTTATTTTTTCTTTTATTTTACGCTGAATTTGGTGCCGATATGTGAAGTAAGGTACCATAGGAAAAAAAAGAACTTATTGAATTCAGCACTAGAATCGTGAGTATTGCTCGGCGTTGAAAATTAAACCGCCACAGGGTGTTTTACACAAATGTCATTTTATTTCTTTATTATTTTGAAAATTTAGTGAAGAAAAAATTCTAAAATTTTAGAACTTCATATTTTTGTGCCTCAATTTTTTGAAAAGACAATTATTGCAATTAGATCGCGATGAACACTGATAACTTCTCTTTTATGACTTTGAACATTTATTTGAAGTCCCGCTGTATGTAGGTATGTCCCTATTTTTCAAACTACGCAACGGATTTTGATATTTTTTTTCTTAATAGAGTTGTAAAGAGTGATTCAAAAGAAAGGTTTTGTATGGATAATGTTTTTTTTATTTAAAAAAATAAAACTGGTCAACAAGATTTTGTAACTGACAATCAAATTATATTTTTTTGTTGGCCTGAATTTGAATCCGACTTCGAAATCAGTCTATTCCGTCAGGTTTTTGAGATATCACTTTTAAAAATTTGAAAAACACCATAAATTAGACTTTTTGAGGCTATGTGAATTCGTAAAGTACTTTTTTTCTTAAATTTGTGATGATTTCTGAAAATCTATAATCTCATTTACTTTTAGTAAAAATTCTCATTAATTGGAGGTCTTCACCGGTTCCATATTGACTTTGAAGAAACGTTTAACCATAATGCTGAAACGCTTCTTAACAGGAAAAGGCAAAAATGGTATGAAATATATTTTTTGACCTGAATTCGAATTTAAACTTGAATATTTTCCATCAAATCAAGTTTTTGAAATAAATTTAAAAAATATAAAAATAATGTTGAAAACGGGTATTTTTTTTTTAATTTCAGCTGTTAGCTAAAATCAAAGTTCAGATTCAAAATCATCGTCAAAAAATAACTTTAAAAAGTATTTTTTTAAAACCCATGAAATCACAAGTTTCACAGGGGTTTTTCAAAACTTCATATAGAATCAAATGAGCACTCATAAGCCATTCAGAGCTAATGATATTTCTCAAAAACTAAATTAGATTACTCAAAAAATTTAAATTGTACCTCGAAGACAAAAATTTGTACTTTGAAAAATTATTAAAAAATTTTTTGTTAGGGACTGTGTTTTGCCTTATACTTAAAAATATCGTGTTATGGATTTTTTACATTTTTAAAGAGGTATATTTCAAAAACCTGACGTGATGGAAAAAATATAAAGTGAGATTCGAATTAAGGATAAAAATATCATTTGGAAAAGTATTGTTTGATGTAGAGACACGAAAAAAATATAAATTTTGTCGACCATTGATAATTTTTTAAATTTCATTCTAGACTGCTTTTCACCCCATACTTCATTTACTCCTGAAAGCTTCAATACATTTTACGATAGTGGTTTGTTTGTCTAGCTAAAACTCGAGAAGATTTGGCTGATTTTGGTTTTGAAATGCTTGTCGTAGTTAAAGGAAGGTTTAAAAAGTGAGAAAATATGGAAAAATTGCGACGAAGACAGAATAAAAGATAACTTAATTTTTGCAAAAAAGAAACAATATTTTTGATTGTCAGTTGGTTGTAAAATTTTTTATATTTCAGTCGTCTGCCCAATGTTAATAAACTAATATAAGATTGCTTGTCATTCTGTCCCCATTATACAGTTATTAAAATCTTACATCATCAGTTTGTCAGTGCCTAAAATGTACGGTCTTAAAATGCTAACCAGACGTGCTGTTAGAGCTCAATTCAAGCGGGGCAAAGTTCACCGTGTCCTCTAGTATTGTATATCGAACCGTAAGTTTGTAAAGAAAACCAATCGTAAATATTTTCGATTCCAAAAATTCGAATCACAGATTTTAATCTCACAATCAGAATAGAGATTCAAAAATTAAAAACTAAGATCACTTAAAGATTACATTTCTCAAAAATTACTAAGAAACGTTGTTTATGAATTGAGACCAAATTTCTACACCTTTGATGATGATAACTTTTTCCAAGACATTAAACAAATATTTTCTCATTATCTTCTTATCTCTTTCAACTTAGTGTTTCTTCGATTAAATTTTTACGTTTATTACCGTATCCAGTGATTTGTATCTTTTTTTGATTTTGTAACTTCTCTTCTTATAGTTTTTTATGTGGGTGGGTTAATTAACTTCAAAGTGGTTACAAACCTCGATAAAAAATCAATTAATATTAGGTATGCATATTGCTCACAGTGTCTGAGATTAAAATTGATAATTTAACTATAGAAGACCAAAAAGATACACGACCATAGATAATAAAAATTCATAGATTCGTCTGGTGTTATGGTAATTTTCTAATTTGTTGCTTGACTTAAAAACAAATTTCGAATATACGACCAGGATACCACCGCACCCGTATATCGTTTGAGATTGGGTTGGGATTAAACCAGAAACAGTGATTTTAAATAAAGGCTTAAATTCAAATCCATATCCGGTCAACCAACAACAATGTAATTTTGTAAAAGCTGCAGGAAAACAAATTTGATAAAGGTTCGTTCGCAAAAAGGAACAAAACTGCTTTAGGCCAGATTATAAATTCATAGTAACAGTCTAACAGTATATCATATACAAAACCTACAACAGCAACAACAACTGCAAGGTTGTTAACTCAAATTAAAAACAAACAGTCTGTGGAGAGGCTTGTAAGTGTACTACCTGTACCCTGATACATTCACGCATGCTACAAGGTACTGGTATTGGAGAGGTCCTAGGTCCTGGTTATTGTTATTGGTCTGGAATTTGGTGAGCCTTCCATGTTCGTTAAGTTCGTAGACTTGTTTGTTCGTTTTGTACTCTTTTTTTTTGGTTTTCCTTGCAATTAATATAGGAATTGCTTACATTTGTCATTTATGCATCTGAGTATGGTGTTAGTATCGATTTGAAAATATGAAGTATCTATACTTGAAATCTATAGGTACATGGATCTTGAGTAAATGTATGTATATAAGCTGGGGATTTGAAATTGATGTGATTGACATTATATACCTAACCTATGTAGAGGTACTCGTATAGCATTTGTCTTTTTGTTTGTAAAGGACTTAAAAGTTCGTTCCTGGTTCAGAGAAAGTTTTACCCAAAGGGGAAGTGATTGTTGAAAACATAAAATAAATATTTACATTATTCAACTTTCAAAATTATTCTTAATCTTAAAGAACCTTAGGCTATGTGTAAAATAATAAAAAACAAACTCATTGAAAAAAAAAACCAAATATGTAGACGAAATTGAGGAGAATGATGTTAGTGATAACTTGATGATAAGGATATGGAAAAATTATACTATGTTTTCTATGTTTTTACCTAAATTTGGTCAGAAAGACAGGAAATGTAACCTTGGTTTAAAATTAACTTTTCATAGACATACATTTATTTATTATTTGATATGGGTTACTTTAATTTGACATGCGATGTTTTCTATGTTTTTTCTTTTGTTGACCTTAGGCTATGTGTAAAATAATAAAAAAACAAACTCATTAAAAAAAAGAAAAACAAATATGTAGACGAAATTGGGGAGAATGATGTTAGTGATAACTTGATGATAAGGATATGGAAAAATTATACTATGTTTTCTATGTTTTTACCTAAATTTGGTCAGAAATCAGAAAATGTAACCTTGGTTTAAAATTAACTATTCATAGACATACATTTATTTATTATTTGATATGGGTTACTTTAATTTGACATGCGATGTTTTCTATGTTTTTTCTTTTGTTGAATTAAAATAGTGCTTTATTTCAAAAATCATTTGAGTTAAGTTTTTAATCGTTGAATAAATTTCTATTCACGAAATACATATATGTATCATTCGATGTTTTTCTACGTTTTGGGAATTTTTGACTTGGTTCCTAGAAATGTTTCAAAAAAAACATCAAAAAAATGAGAAAAACTTTTTAAATTCTGTGTCTATTACTTGTTAATATGTAATATCTAAATTTGGAAAAAAAAATATGAAAAACAAAAAACATAGAAAACATTGCCTGTTTGGAAGAGTTACTAAATAAATAATAAATTAAATGTTAATAAAGTTGTAATATAAGAAACAAAAGAAATATTGTTTAAATTTAAATTATTTTTATGATTGTTATTCTTTTAAGTTTATTAATTATTAAATTAAAATTGAATGTCAATTGCACGAAAAAAATAAAAAAAAAATTGCTTAAAACTTACAAATTATTTTTAGTATTTTTTATTTATCAAGCAATTTTGAAAATGTAAGTTTCTTTTAACCCAATATTTGTTTCTAAAACTTTCAAGCATATAAAATTGAGATACTTAAATTTTGAAATATAACGCCACATTTTTTTTTAATTTCATGTTTATTAAGTGTCACATTTCATGTATGATTAATGTGGGGGCTCAAATTCAAGTACAACTATATCAACTAATTAAAGAATAACTAAACAAAAATTAACTATTTGAAAAAAGGGTTTTTCTTTTCATCTATTAAAAAGTTAAGAAAATAAGGCAAACAAAAACATAGAACGTTAATTAGAATCACTATTGAAATAAACTGCAGTTTTTCGGAAAACTAAAAAGAAACTTCTCATTTAATTTCTGAACCATCCTCTCTATCTCAAATTTTTTTGTATTGTATTAAATTTTCAAACAATTTAAAATAAACAACATTTTCTAAAGAACTTTCTGTGTGAATTAACTGTTGTATCGTTCCCACTCAACTTATTCAATGCATCCAACTTTAGCGATGCATCCAGCTGCACGAGGTGTTATAATCTGATACATTTTGAATGTTATCTCGTATACAGTTATTGTTAGTTGTTTGGTGTGTTTTATTAATTTAAGAAAACAACAAAAAACAATGTAAAGAAAAAACCCCTTTAATCCAACAGACACAACCGTGTCGGAGTACGAGAATAGAAATGTTTTTCCATGACCTATAGTAACAAATTGCATCAGATCGAAATTCCATAACACGTTCGAACCATTTTTCATTGTTCTTTTATTCAATCCATTTAGTAGATTCTGGGAGATTGTGTTGAAAACCTAATTTTTAGTAAAATTCTAATTTTTCTTATTTCACGCCAAAGCTCCAACTTCAAAGAAAACACTTTAAAATTAAAAAAAAAGGATGCAAATTCCAAAATTCGGTTCAAATGAATCCAAGATATGGTCGAACCATTTCTGTCCAAAATTTTACCAAAAACCCAAACTTTATTCCTCGGACGGACTATTCGAGTTCACGTTGAAATTGAAACCACTTTTCCCACTGCGAAATACCACCAAAGAGTTTAACTGACAAAAAAAAAAACAAGGACCGACACTGAACCGTAGTAATTCGTGTTTTGCATCGTGGCTATCCCAGGACCGACAGAATGGGATTAGATTTTTTTTCCCTGCTTGTATCTATCGCTCTGTTGATCAATTACTCTTGTCCCCTGTGTTGATGCTGGACGCACGAGACGTTGTCTTTTTTTTCTTTTTTTTTTGGGTCTTTGGATATAACACGCTATGACTATGAGTTTGAGCTGAACTGCGCTGAGCTGAGCATGCTGCAAAAGTTGTGCCAAAAAAATTCCTTAATGGTTTCGGAATTGGAACGCAATGTTGGATATGATAGTGAGATTTTTTTTATTTTCATTTTCTTTTTTTTTTTGGAACATGAAATGGAAAATGTTGGAGCAAAAACGGCCAACCGGATTCAATTTGTCGCTGCTAACTGTTCAGTTGTCCATATTAATATAATTTTATTTGTATGCATTGCATATAGTCATGTTCATGTACCACTATTTTTTTGACAAGGGTTATTTTTAGGTAAATTCCTTGGACATTTGACATGGAAAAATATATCAATGTAAAAAATAAAGAATTAATATTGCAAAATGAAACTGGAATTCATAAACCTTATAAATCCTTTGAATTTCTAGTTTATTGCGTGTCGTCAGAGTGAAAAAAGGACATGCATTGCATGCTAAAGGTGGGATTTTTTTTTTTTCTGAGTTAGGCAAAATCTAATTAAAACCTATTTTGTATTTAATTCATTGGAAATTCTTCTTCTTTTTAATTTTTCAGGCTTAAACTCTTAAGTTTACTTTAAAAGATTTTCAAAAATGGATTTTTTAAACTAAAAATGCTAAACTCAAACCACCTTACAAATTGGTGGTGAGAAAAAAAAAGTTGGTTTTAAACAAAATTTGTAAAAAACGAAAAATTATATAAAACCACTTAACTTAACTTAACTTAAGGGCTTTTGAGAAAAACTTTTTACAAAGATGTTGTTTTTTTTTAGAAGTGTGGTTTTCAAGAAGGAATAAAATGCTTATAATTTAATTTTAAAGCCAAGAATTTAGATTTATTACAAAGATAATTATTTGCCATTATGTTTTAAAAATGATTTTGAGAAAGTGACCGCCACGGCTGGATCGAATAAATTCCAGTCGAGAGGCCTAATTTTCGATTAATTTTTAGGAGCAATTGGGGCCGTATGTCAGCAATAACACGTCGAATATTCTCTTCCAAGGCGTCAATAATTGTCTTGGGCTTATCTGCGTTCACAAGAAACCTCACATAACCCCACAAAAAGTAGTCCAGGACAGGCCCACGACACGAGATAATTCGCTCACCAAAAATTCCCTTTAATAAATTGATTCTTTCGTTGGCTGTATGGCATACAGGGCAGTCTTGTTGGAACCAAAGTTCGTCTACATCAATATCATTCAATTCAGACTAAAACGTCATTAATTCTGGGATTATAACTTTCCGCATGGACATAACATATGGCCGGCTTCATTTTTGAAGAAATGTGGACTAATGATTCCATCTGTCCATAGAGAACACGAAACAGTGGCTTATGGATTATGATCACTCCAAAAATGACAATTTTGCTTATTATAACGTATCCATCCACCAAAATTGAGCTTCCTGAAAAAAGTTTTCTTTTGAAAATCAGGATCGGTGGCCATCTCGATAAGGGCTCATTCACCAAACGTACGACGCGGTTGGTGGTTGTTCCGGAAAAAGTCTATTCATTAAAATGACATGGCAAACTAAACTGAGCATAAATCAAGTGACAGCTGTCAAAAAAGTCAACTGCGAAAAAAGTATTACCAGACTAAAAACAAAACACCCTTTAGAAAACACTTATACTTGCCCTACAGTTAACGCCGCAATAAAGTACACAAATCAATGTAACTTGAATAGTTGAATTACCCTCAATTCAAATCCCACATATGTACTATAAGTTTGAGTCTTTTCTTTCTCAATTACAAACCATCTTGGACAGCTTCAAGATCATAGAAAAAAAATGGCGTGTTGTGTATATTTTTATTTCCACATAAATAATAATAAAATAATCACGTACGTCAAGTTAGCACTACACTTTTCGAAATTAAAAAAACTAAGTATACAGTTAATTGTAGTGTTTTTGTTGTAAATTAGTTGTGGAAAAAAAAAATTTGTAGCTCGACGATTTTAAAAACTACGGGTATGTAGTGCTAGGTTGATATCAAGTTAGCACTACACTTTCTGAATTTCACAAATCTAATTATGCAGTTAATTAAAGCTATTTTGTTGTAAATTTGTTGTGAAAAAATAAAAATTCCAAAAAAATTTTTACCCGTTTTTTTTAAATTTTTTTGTAGGGGTATGTAGTGCTAACTTGACACTATGAGTCCAGGCATAAAAATTAAGATATTCCAAAATTTTAAAACGCAATTAATTGTAGCTTTCACTTCTAAAATTAGTTGTGAAAAGAAAAAAATTCCAAAAAATTTTGTTGCCGTGATTTTTTTAAAAAAGGGGGTATGTAGTGCTAACTTGACACTATGAGTCCAGGCATAAAAATTAAGATATTCCAAAATTTTAAAACGCAATTAATTGTAGCTTTCACTTCTAAAATTAGTTGTGAAAAGAAAAAAATTCCAAAAAATTTTGTTGCCGTGATTTTTTTAAAAAAGGGGGTATGTAGTGCTAACTTGACACTATGAGTCCAGGCATAAAAATTAAGATATTCCAAAATTTTAAAACGCAATTAATTGTAGCTTTCACTTCTAAAATTAGTTGTGAAAAGAAAAAAATTCCAAAAAATTTTGTTGCCGTGATTTTTTTAAAAAAGGGGGTATGTAGTGCTAACTTGACACTATGAGTCCAGGCATAAAAATTAAGATATTCCAAAATTTTAAAACGCAATTAATTGTAGCTTTCACTTCTAAAATTAGTTGTGAAAAGAAAAAAATTCCAAAAAATTTTGTTGCCGTGATTTTTTTAAAAAAGGGGGTATGTAGTGCTAACTTGACACTATGAGTCCAGGCATAAAAATTAAGATATTCCAAAATTTTAAAACGCAATTAATTGTAGCTTTCACTTCTAAAATTAGTTGTGAAAAGAAAAAAATTCCAAAAAATTTTGTTGCCGTGATTTTTTTTAAAAAAGGGGGTATGTAGTGCTAACTTGACGCTATGAGTCCAGGCATAAAAACTGCGATATTCCAAAATTTTAAAACGCAATTAATTGTAGCTTTCACTTCTAAAATTAGTTGTGAAAAGAAAAAAATTCCAAAAAATTTTGTTGCCGTGATTTTTTTAAAAAAGGGGGTATGTAGTGCTAACTTGACACTATGAGTCCAGGCATAAAAATTAAGATATTCCAAAATTTTAAAACGCAATTAATTGTAGCTTTCACTTCTAAAATTAGTTGTGAAAAGAAAAAAATTCCAAAAAATTTTGTTGCCGTGATTTTTTTAAAAAAGGGGGTATGTAGTGCTAACTTGACACTATGAGTCCAGGCATAAAAATTAAGATATTCCAAAATTTTAAAACGCAATTAATTGTAGCTTTCACTTCTAAAATTAGTTGTGAAAAGAAAAAAATTCCAAAAAATTTTGTTGCCGTGATTTTTTTAAAAAAGGGGGTATGTAGTGCTAACTTGACACTATGAGTCAAGTCGCGCCAGCGACGAATTTTTTTTGGAATTTTTTTCTTTTCACAACTAATTTTAGAAGTGAAAGCTACAATTAATTGCGTTTTAAAATTTTGGAATATCTTAATTTTTATGCCTGGACTCATAGTGTCAAGTTAGCACTACATACCCCCTTTTTTAAAAAAATCACGGCAACAAAATTTTTTGGAATTTTTTTCTTTTCACAACTAATTTTAGAAGTGAAAGCTACAATTAATTGCGTTTTAAAATTTTGGAATATCTTAATTTTTATGCCTGGACTCATAGTGTCAAGTTAGCACTACATACCCCCTTTTTTAAAAAAATCACGGCAACAAAATTTTTTGGAATTTTTTTCTTTTCACAACTAATTTTAGAAGTGAAAGCTACAATTAATTGCGTTTTAAAATTTTGGAATATCTTAATTTTTATGCCTGGACTCATAGTGTCAAGTTAGCACTACATACCCCCTTTTTTAAAAAAATCACGGCAACAAAATTTTTTGGAATTTTTTTCTTTTCACAACTAATTTTAGAAGTGAAAGCTACAATTAATTGCGTTTTAAAATTTTGGAATATCTTAATTTTTATGCCTGGACTCATAGTGTCAAGTTAGCACTACATACCCCCTTTTTTAAAAAAATCACGGCAACAAAATTTTTTGGAATTTTTTTCTTTTCACAACTAATTTTAGAAGTGAAAGCTACAATTAATTGCGTTTTAAAATTTTGGAATATCTTAATTTTTATGCCTGGACTCATAGTGTCAAGTTAGCACTACATACCCCTACAAAAAAATTTAAAAAAAACGGGTAAAAATTTTTTTGGAATTTTTATTTTTTCACAACAAATTTACAACAAAATAGCTTTAATTAACTGCATAATTAGATTTGTGAAATTCAGAAAGTGTAGTGCTAACTTGATATCAACCTAGCACTACATACCCGTATTTTTTAAAATCGTCGAGCTACAAATTTTTTTTTTCCACAACTAATTTACAACAAAAACACTACAATTAACTGTATACTTAGTTTTTTTAATTTCGAAAAGTGTAGTGCTAACTTGACGTACGTTATTGACGTACGTCAAGTTAGCACTACACTTTTCGAAATTAAAAAAACTAAGTATACAGTTAATTGTAGTGTTTTTGTTGTAAATTAGTTGTGGAAAAAAAAAATTTGTAGCTCGACGATTTTAAAAAATACGGGTATGTAGTGCTAGGTTGATATCAAGTTAGCACTACACTTTCTGAATTTCACAAATCTAAGTATGCAGTTAATTAAAGCTATTTTGTTGTAAATTTGTTGTGAAAAAATAAAAATTCCAAAAAAAATTTTACCCGTTTTTTTTAAATTTTTTTTGTAGGGGTATGTAGTGCTAACTTGACGCTATGAGTCCAGGCATAAAAATTAAGATATTCCAAAATTTTAAAACGCAATTAATTGTAGCTTTCACTTCTAAAATTAGTTGTGAAAAGAAAAAAATTCCAAAAAATTTTGTTGCCGTGATTTTTTTTAAAAAAGGGGGTATGTAGTGCTAACTTGACGCTATGAGTCCAGGCATAAAAATTAAGATATTCCAAAATTTTAAAACGCAATTAATTGTAGCTTTCACTTCTAAAATTAGTTGTGAAAAGAAAAAAATTCCAAAAAATTTTGTTGCCGTGATTTTTTTAAAAAAGGGGGTATGTAGTGCTAACTTGACACTATGAGTCCAGGCATAAAAATTAAGATATTCCAAAATTTTAAAACGCAATTAATTGTAGCTTTCACTTCTAAAATTAGTTGTGAAAAGAAAAAAATTCCAAAAAATTTTGTTGCCGTGATTTTTTTTAAAAAAGGGGGTATGTAGTGCTAACTTGACGCTATGAGTCCAGGCATAAAAATTAAGATATTCCAAAATTTTAAAACGCAATTAATTGTAGCTTTCACTTCTAAAATTAGTTGTGAAAAGAAAAAAATTCCAAAAAATTTTGTTGCCGTGATTTTTTTAAAAAAGGGGGTATGTAGTGCTAACTTGACGCTATGAGTCCAGGCATAAAAATTAAGATATTCCAAAATTTTAAAACGCAATTAATTGTAGCTTTCACTTCTAAAATTAGTTGTGAAAAGAAAAAAATTCCAAAAAATTTTCGTCGCTGGCGCGACTTGACTCATAGCATCAAGTTAGCACTACATACCCCCTTTTTTAAAAAAAATCACGGCAACAAAATTTTTTAGAATTTTTTTCTTTTCACAACTAATTTTAGAAGTGAAAGCTACAATTAATTGCGTTTTAAAATTTTGGAATATCGTAATTTTTATGCCTGGACTCATAGCGTCAAGTTAGCACTACATACCCCCTTTTTTAAAAAAAATCACGGCAACAAAATTTTTTGGAATTTTTTTCTTTTCACAACTAATTTTAGAAGTGAAAGCTACAATTAATTGCGTTTTAAAATTTTGGAATATCTTAATTTTTATGCCTGGACTCATAGCGTCAAGTTAGCACTACATACCCCTACAAAAAAAATTTAAAAAAAACGGGTAAAATTTTTTTTGGAATTTTTATTTTTTCACAACAAATTTACAACAAAATAGCTTTAATTAACTGCATACTTAGATTTGTGAAATTCAGAAAGTGTAGTGCTAACTTGATATCAACCTAGCACTACATACCCGTATTTTTTAAAATCGTCGAGCTACAAATTTTTTTTTTCCACAACTAATTTACAACAAAAACACTACAATTAACTGTATACTTAGTTTTTTTAATTTCGAAAAGTGTAGTGCTAACTTGATGTACGTCATTTATTGAAAGTTGAAACTTGTTGTAAATTTGAAGTTTAAAAAATAGGTTTTAAAAAAAACCGTCTGGGATCGCCTTTGTTGAAAATGTTTTGAAAAATTTCACCGATTACACAGATGCAACATTATATTCTTCTTAATTTCACTTGGAACTAACGTTTTTGAAGAATTTGAAAACATTATGTACATATTATGTATTTCAAAAATTTTCAGAAAGTCACGTTTTCGAGATATTTAAAAAAAATCAACTGTCGGTTAAATTGTATAAATACATTTGTTACAATTCTGAATTTCAAAATACTATTTTATGACTTCGTTACTTAAAAGTACTAAAACAAAAATACTTTGGCAAAATTTTGAAAACGTAAAAACACGGAAAAGGGGTTTTTATGCATCTTTCGAAAATATGTTTTTTTCTGTTGAATAATAATAAATATTTGAATACTAAATATCTTTTAACTTTTTTAAGAACTATAATTACAAATCATCAAAATTAAATTTAGAAATAAAAACAAATTCCACGCTAGTTTAAAAAAATGTATGCTTAAATAATTCTTAATCATTTCAAAAATTCAAAAAAAAAAAAAAAAAAAAAAATATTTTTGGAAACAAATAGAGCCTAAGAATTCTAGACTTTGTACCCAATAAAAAAATATCGTCTTGATATTTATTTGACAAGACAGAAGAACCAACCACATGGCTGCAATAATCTGTCAAAATTCAGGAATCCACATTGAGAAACTCTTTTTTATTTCTACAATAACGCAACATAGTTCTTGACAGTTGTAAGCTTGTTTGAGCTTTTCACTGATTTTGTATTGGCAATTGTTCCTAAATTCGAGAAAAAGAAAATATAAAACTAAACATTTTAAAATGGACCTATTCTTTGCCCTAGTTGTAAACATCGAATAAACTAAATCCGCTCCTGTTTTCGTATATCGACAATAATAGGTGTTCGTACCTAGTCAATTGAAAGAACAAAAGTCCCATCTCCACGATATAAATAAACACTATTGCACAGCTTCACATAGGAAACTGGAAAAAAAAGTTTAAGTTAAAAGAAGAACAGAAAACGGTTTTACTATGAACCTACATACATACTACTTGTCAAATGGGCGGGAAAACCGTTATGCAATTGAAAATTAAATAAAGTTCAAAAAGTTGATCTCGATGATGGCAAAAATGAGGAGTAAAAAAAATAAAAATCCAATAATTAGTTCTTCTCCTCGTATCTATAGACGAACTTACAGTGACATACTTCGATGCAAGTACCCATACTGAAACGGATAGTGTGGAAATGTCATTGTTTAGAAAGTTCAATGCGGTCACTCAATATTAAGGTCAATGAGTCTTTAAGAGACTTAAGTGCAATCGACTGACGACATAACGACGAAGACGACGACCGACGACGTCTACGTCTGGATGGGAAGGAACTTCAATACAAAAATATAAAAGCTGAAGCCGCAGCTTCTGATGCTGAAACTGCATTTATCCTTTTTGTCAATTGTTGTTGTTTTGCAATTCAAAAACTAATACCAATAATAATAATTATTATTGCTCTTTCTGTTGTCAATTGTTGACGCCATTCAGTACCATTATTGTTTGGGTTTGGCAATATTATGAGTGTCAATCAAAGAGAATGAGACAGAGAGGTGAGTTATAAAACAGAGGAAGGGGAAAGAGAAACAATGCTGATGAAATTATGGTGGCAAACTTGTCGATCCGGTCGGATAATGACGACGTCGATTTAACGGAAGTAGGTTACACTCGTACCTACACGGCGCGGCGACGAACATGTGTATGACTAAGTTATTATTTGTTGATGTTGTATTTTATTAATTGTGATTTTTTTTTTGATTGATAATTTTGCTGAAATGAGTAATTTTGTTGGAATGTATGTATATTTTTTGAGCGCCATTAAATGTACATTTTCATTCAGAAAAAAACTTTCATTCATGTTTTTTTTTTCTTTATTTATTTTTAAATAAAAATAAATGACAAATGTTCAACTTGAGTGAGTCAGGTGGATGTTATGCACAACTTTAATCGATTTGAATCGAAATGGCAATTTTACCTATGTTTTGCAATTTATAAGTTGATATGATAAGTTGATATAAAAAAAAAACATGTTTTGAAAGCCATAAGCAAAGAGGTTAATAGAAGCTTTATCAATGAAAAGGTGACTAAAAATTTGAAAAACACTAAATTTTCAATGTACCTAGAACCCCATGAGATAGAAAATGTCCCATTAGAAGTCTGAGTTCATTCCCGTGTACAGCCTCATTGTCATTCATTTCAAAATGGTTTTAAACGAAAAATCAAATTAAGCGAACCCATTTTTATTTTTCTACGAGTTTTCATGTCCTGAAATCTAAACAAACAACTGTTTTAAGAATTCTAATTTTCTTCTTAAAAAACGTTCATTTCACATTGGAATTACAAATTAGAGTTTTATGATTTTTGAATATTTTCGTTTTCTGATATGGACAAAATTAATTTTACCTTCAAAAGTAGTTTTTATTATTTAAAAAAATACAGCTATAGACAACTAATTAGAAACACAACTTAATAAAAACATAATGAAAAATTTTATCCAATCTTAATATTTTTTTAATTTTAAAATATATTTTCCTTAAAATTATTTTTATATTTGAATGAATAGCCTCTTAACTCGCTTAATTCAAGATCCAAAAATTATATTACTCACCTGGGTATAGCCTGTGGTATAGCCTTCCAAGCGGCTACATAATAATTGGTGGAAAAAGAACATCAAAAAGGGTGTTTTTTTTTAGTGCAAATTTAGTTGTCCCAGAGTTGTTAGTAAATTGCTAAATATTTTGTAAATTGCTAGTTAGTAAAAAAATAAGTTCTTAACAATAGGTTGTTTAAAATTAAAATTAAAATTGTGGGCCTGTGTTTCTAATTATTTAGCTGTACACAGCCCTTACGTTAAAAAAAATATTTTCTAATTTTCTTTTTAAAACAACTTACATAAATATGGATAAAGTTTTACAGAAAAAAGTCAACATTTTTGTGAATTTAAAAATAAACTATGGACGTAGGTAAATGACTTCTAATGTACCATGTTTGACAGATGCCGCAGACATTCGAATCATTGATGTTTTTAGGATGAAACAATTACCAAAATGGAACCCATATTAGAAAAAACCTTATAGATTTTAAGGAAAGTTCAAAATTTTGCAAATTATTGCAACAAACTTCACTGAACTTTAAATTAAATTTTAAAAATATTTTTTTGAAAATTCAAGTTAATAAGGAAAAGCTTCTCTTTTTCTTTTCTTTTTTGACAGTGGTGGTTCATAATTTTTTCCTAAAAACGTAATTGATAACTGTCCTATCGATTTGTCTAAAGTTTTCTAACCAAGTTTTTCCATCTCTTTATTCGAAATTTGTAATCGATATGCAACTAAAAAATCTCAAAAATAAATAATTTCTAATACCGTTTTTCGATATTATCAATCGTATCTTATATTAGGTCTTTAACATCTTAGGTTTCAAATAAAATTTTTAAAAAGTTTGTTTTGTTTTTCAAAGAATAAATATTTTCGAATAAATTTTAAAAAAAATTTAAATATTTTGACTCTGTTCTGAAGTTTTCGAAGATGTTTAAAAAATGCAAGTTTCTTTGTAGATATTGTTCTTTTTTTCTTGAATAAGTTTAAATAGAAATTAGTTTTTTCTCAAAGCTTTTTTTTCTGAAATACAAAATTTAGAAGCCACAATTTCTCTCCGTTTTCATAAAAATATTACTCAAAGTTCTTTAAGATGCCGTTTTTGGGCGATATAGGAATAATCCATATTTTCGAAAATCTTTTTTAAAAAACGCCATGATAAAAAAACGCATGCTGGTAGAAAAAATAACCTTAAAAATTAAATTTAATATTTGTTTCGGTCACTGCAGTCTTTCCAGCAAAATTTTAAGTCTTCCTACCTTCATTATTAACATTAGACCTCCGTATTGTCCTTGATCCTAGAATAATTCTTACACCTTGAGAATTCCACACAAATACTGATTTCTTATAATTATATTCTCGTTTGATTTTTTGAAAATAATGTAATTTCTACACCAACATTATTTGCTCAACATTAGCTTGTGGCCATCTATTCTTAAGAATGATTCGAAGCCAAAAATTGATAAAAGCCTCTGATCTGGTGTTCGAAATGTCAATGGAGCATTTCCAGATTTCACATGCAGTGTACAAGAGGATGGATGTAACCATGAATCCGCAGAGTTATATCTTGGTGCGGAATTCCATAAAGAAGAAATCTTTGTATTGGTTTTTTCTACATAAAACCCAGAATAACTTAACTTATAGTATTTTTGAAATCTTTTCGAGTCCAGTAATCATAATAATGTCCACAGCGTCTGTACCAATTTTTATCAATATGAGAATCATTTCGAGGTAACTGGTCTTCTAAGATAGAAACATTTTTTGAAGTTAGGATTTTTCGGGTTTAAAAACAGAACCTAGTGAAGAATAAATCAGTTACAACCAGGAAACCTAATCAATTTAACAAATTAAAAAAAAAAAATAAAGAAAAAAGATAACTTCAAACACCCACTTAAGTTATAAATAAAAGAAGTCTAATGGACCCTATAAATAATAATAATAAGTCAACACAAAATAAATTATAATACTCAAATCCTTGATGAAATCACTATAAATTAGTTTTATAAGAAGTAATTTCCTAATTTCGTTACTGATGAAAAGATGACCTTTCTATCGCAGGTAACGTTTTCTAATTTTCCAAAGAATACTTCCTTCCATCCATCGATCATCATAAGAGAATGAAAAACGCCAATTTAATTAAAAAAAAATATTGATTCATTTGACACGATATCTTATGCAAAGCTATTCCAAAACACTAAATTGAAATTCCCTCCTTCTGTCGTCCGTCTTTATTTCCATCATCAACAAACATACATTTATACCTTTAGTATATTATATACCTGCCGTTATGTTAGATCGTAATTGAACTTAATTTCCATGGAAAGGACTCGAATTTCTTCAATAAATCGATAGAAATAACATTTCCTCAGCAGGCATTCGAGACAAATACCGATAAAGAACAAAAATTGGAATACTATCTAATGTATCTGTGTTTGTATCTAAGTGTATCTATATTTAAGTCATAATAGTTAGTAAGATGAATAAATAAAGTTATATATAAATTATGTATTTATTATTTCTGAGATTGTGTTTGTAATTTATTATTAGTTCGATTCGAAATAATTGGATTTCTCAGGTCGTTTACTGTAACATAACTCACATCCGGGAATCACCTTAATTTCCAAAATAAGCCTCCATTAGATTGTTGTAGATAAAAAGGTTCATTCAATATATACTTTTGTATGTGTATGTATACGTTACATACCTTACTTGTAGTGTCATTTGCTAGATACAACAGTTTCAGTATCGGTAGTTTATTTGGATTTTTTCTTGTTCTAATTTCATAATCACACTTTGATAAGCGAATAAGATAAGATAGCGATTATAGTTTGTTGACTTAATTACTTTCATTATATGTTCATAATCAAAAGTACAGTTAAACTTTAAATATAGGTAACATACTTTTCTCTATTTAACAATGACAGACATTGTATACTCGCGGTACTGTATTAGATCGTCTTACACTATTTCTTCCCCAATTATGGTCGTAATTTTTCATGTATGTATAATGATCAATTTCAATGGTTTCATTCATTTTTATAATTGACAAAAAACTAGAACATCTTTAGATAGTAAATTTTTGTTTATTAAAAAAAACTGAAAACACACTCAAAAGATTGGTCGCATTTGGAAAAAGATACTTTCCGATTTAAATATGATTAGAAGTTTTTTTTTTGTAGTCTTCCAATTTATGTTAATGGCTTTTAACTGATTTATATTATGAAGTTGCATATGAGGATTGTAACACAGTAACATTCCATGACATGAACTCATTAGAAAATAAAATTTTAGAATGATTATCATTACGGGCGATGAAATATTAAACTGATAAGATGCAAGTAATTTATCGACAATTCGAAAGGGTATTTTTATAAACTTAAAAGAGTCAAACCAAATTCATAAACATATAAATTTGATTGAGGTTTTAATCAAATTTTTAATTAGGACGATGATGATAGGAAATTTGAAAATTCTGTTTTCGAAGCCCCGCGCGACGTAGTCGGTGGTCTGTTCTATATGTCAAATGTGCAACTTAAGAAAAAGGCCAATCGATTTAGGATGGAATTTTTTTCGAAGTTTTAGTTTTAGATTAGTTTATTTAATCTCAATTTTGATAGTAGCAATTTTCATTGCACCACTGACTAAACAATAATTTAAAAGAAAAGAATTGAAAATTTGAAGAAAGCCGGAAGTGAGGTTAATTTGTTCAATCCCATGATAAACAGATAAAATTCTGAACAAAATTTGAACCTTTTTTATTAAGTATTTTTATTTTTGGAATTTTAGAAACCTTAGATTTTTGGGGTGTTTTGATCTTGAGGATCTCACTTTTTTAAGTGATTTGAGAATACATATTTTATACAGAGTTTTTTAAAGATCATTTTCGAACTTACCGAGCCCCAAATGCGACAGAAGTAAAAACGGACCTGATTTCTTAGGATAACTTATCAATGAAACATTTCAGACCTAATCACGTTGTTATTGATTGACTGGCTTGAGTTCTTCTGTTAGCTAAAGGTTAAAAGCCTTAGACTAAAGTCTTCACCGTCATGTCGTTTGTAAAATCAAAGTTGTAAAAGATCGACGAGGTATCGACAAACTTGGGTTTTCATCAGCTTCATCAAACTACGAGCTTCAGTTTTACTAAAGAGTGTATTTTTTAAACGTGTGGTTTTCAAGAAGAAATAAAACGCACATATATTAATTTTAAGGCCAAAAATTTAGCTTCATTATAAAGATAAGGATTTGCCATTATGTTTTAAAAATGGTTTCGATCAAGTGGTCACAGCGGCTTGCTCGAATATATTTCAGCTGAGAGGCCCAATTTACAACCACTTTTTTTTTCAATCGTCTCGGGCTCATTTGCGTGGGCAAGTGACTTCACATAACCCCACAAAAAGTAGTCCAGCGATGTTAAAATCCCACGATCATGTAGGCCACGCCACAGGTCCACGATCGGGATCGGTGGCCATCTCGCTTCGGGAGTATTCACCGAACATGTGACGTGCTTAATGGTCGTTCGGCTTGAATTCTTTCACGAGTTGGATTTTGTAAGCCCGCCAAACTAGATCCTTCCGCAAAATCTTCCATAAAGTGGCTGATCACTGCTCCAATTGTTGTAGGCGATAGTGGATTGACTAATTCAGGTCTTCTTCGATACTTTGCTCCACAGCAGCAATACCGTCTTCGGTGCGCACTGTATGGCGTCTTTGAGGATCCACATTATCCATCACTTAAGTAAACGTAGTGCAAAATCGATCCATGGTTGCTCGAATTACCGACTCTGCAGGGCAAACCAAATTGAGCATAAATCAAGTGACAGCAGTCAAAAAGACCACTTCCGTAAAAAGTATTGCCTGATTGAAAACCATACCCTTTATAATTGTCGGCCGAGAAGGTGCTTCACGCCAATCTAAAAGTAATTAAGTTTTGCGAACTGTGACTGAGAAATGTTAAACATTTTTTGAAGTCAATTTTAAAAATTTCAATTCCTTGTAAAATTGTGTTTCGTTTAATTTTCTTTAATTGTAAAATGTCAAAAGATGACAGCTTCAAGAACTGACAGTTGCGGGCTATTTTAAATGAAAAATTTTATTGGTGATACCCTTTTTTTAAAAAGTGGTATCAAGAAACTCGGAGATTTCTTTTGAAAGTTTCTAAGGCAAAAAAATTAATTTAAATCTAAAATCAAAATTTTCTAGCTCTGAAATAAAAGTTCTCCAACAAAATTGGAGAGTTCGGAATGCAAAGCTAATCAAAGGAATTTGTAATGTCTTAAACAAAATTTAATATAATCAGTGCCAGTGTCAAAAAGCAAGAGAAACATGCGTTCACAACTTTTAAAAGCCTGAATTTAAGGTAATAGTGGTTTGTTAGCTGTTTTTTACGATTAAAAAAAAACTGCTTGTTGGAGACAAAAGACAAAAGTTGGTGGCGTTCTTATTTCGAAGTCTTTCGAAATTGTGAAAGGAAAACAAACAACAACAAAAAAGGCAGACCGCAGCGCCTCCGTTGTTGTTGTTATTCAAATATCGTATTTACACTTAAGAATAGATACACCCTTTCCTTTGAAGAAACCTCTCACATATTATGCGTACCAAGACCCGTTTACTACCTATTATCTAAGTCCCCTCATGTATCTGTGTATCTACATAGATATACTAATTCTACATACCTACGTATGCAATTTGTTCCGATTATGAAAAGCAGTTATTTAATATTTTGTTCACCATTTTTGTTCCCCCATATAGAGTAAATCAACCAATGTTTGGCACATTTTCAATATCCATCAAATAATTAACAAGAATTTTAAAGAACAAAAGACAAATTTTGACAATTTGATCGAACCATTAAAACACTATTAGTAGAACTGTCAGTTATCACCTCGAAATGCATAATTCGAACGAATAGGTATGACAGCTGTCAAAAATTTCCTTAAAATTTCCATTCCAAGACAATAGTGTTAAAGTTTCATGGATGCTTTACCCTATTGTAAGAATGCATAATAATGAAACCCAACTCCAAAAAAGGGGCCAAACTTTGCCAGAAGGATAAGCACCATAAGAAACCTGTCATTATAATCTAAGAGCCGCATGGCACTTCTATGGCAACCTAAATATTATTAACTTATGTATTCCCTCCTCTCGTTAAGTTTCTTTCCTTGTTTTCTTATGCCACACACACACCATCAGCATTGAAACATGACTTTAAATGTCATGTGACGCTAAAAACAAAAATGGTATAATTATATCGTTTTGGATTCCTTAAGGAAAAAAAAAACATGCAACATGCATTCACAATGTTGTTCTTCCCGCTTTAAGTTTGACGTTCAATATTATGTGTCCCTCGTTCCGTTCCTTTTTAAACTGATGGCTAATGGTTGATGGCTAATACCTAATGGTTGGATGGCTCAAATGGGGTATGGCAAATGTTCACGTTCAGTACGAGTACATCTTCTCGCTTTTGATAGAATTAATAGACGTTCTCATCGAAAGAAGATAAAATACCTTTTTCGAAGTCAAAGAGCAGAATAAACGACGAACGACGACGAAGAACAACGACGACGTTTTTGAAGACCTGTAGATACATTTATAGGTACTATAGTGTAGATACTCTTATACCTGCCTGTTTTGTTGTTGGTTTGCGGGTGTAGCGCAGGGCAGCGCATAGAGTACGTGATTGAACTTCTTAAAACACTTAAACTCGAAATAGTATAATTTTTTAACGATTCTCGTTCTTTTTTAAACGTCCATTAAACTTGTCTGCAACGGAAGGGGATATGATGTAGGTATGTGACTATGGAATTCTACGTCTGTCGCGTCTGTGTGTTAAAAAAAAAGAGACAGATCAGCCAAACGAACGTCGACGGTCGGGTCTTCGATGGCCATAAAAAAGAACGATGACGGAGACAACGACGATGGACATTGGATGTGGACAATGAGCATGAGCAACCGCCATTCACAATGGATGGATGGTAAAATTTGAATATGAATATAAATTGTTTTAATCAATGGATTACCCGCCGGATTAGGGTTTGTCTGTTTGATGAATACATTTTGTGGAATGCAGATAATATTTTTAATTGGAATCGTTAAATCAGTATTCTTGTCTATGCAAACTGTTAGCGTGGAGAGGAACCATTGCCGTACGAAGAATAATCAGTGGTAGAAGTCTAAATGAAGGAAGTGTAAAGGGGGCGGAGGGATAGAGTTAAAAATCTAGGTAGGTGTCTATAGATACATTGATTCTAAAAGACCTTTTGTTTTACTGTCGAACAATTTAATAAAAATCTTTCTTGAAAGTTAAAATCGGGTGTAATTTAATTGAAGTTCCTTGATTGTAAAGGGTGATTCATCGCGAGGTTTGATTTATTTAATGTAACAATTCATGACATTTACTTTTTGACGATGACAAAGTCAGAGGTCGTCCGGAAGGTCGAATTTTGGGCAATTCGTCCAAGCATAGAGATTGGCATCTCAAGAAAAATGTTGACTTCAAAAGCTTCAATCGTAGCTGGATTATTCCTGAAAACCCAAGGCTTCACTTATGTTAAGAGAAAATAGACGAAAGTTGTGATATCGCTCACCAAAATGATTTCTCAAGAAGTTCATTGTTTCATGCACTGTTTGGCTCAAAGCACCGCTCGCCTACACTGCCCCGTTGGCAAATGTGGTTTCAGTAAATGGATCATGCGTAGGTTCCTCTAATCGCACGAAAAACATTTCTCACAGAACCCTGATTTTCGTAATACAGATCAACAGTCCTTCCACGATGTCTTGCCAAACGATACTGAATAAAAAAGACAAGTTAGTTTGATAGGAGTCACTTGTGATCTGTCAAAAAACCTATTGGAAATCGAACCTCACGATGAATCACCCGATACATGAAGCTAAAGGAAATCTGTTAAATATTTTGACTTGTGGTATAAATTTGATTAATTTGTGGTATAAATTAGTGTTTTAAAACTCATCCAGATACTAGAAAATATCCGAAAAACCAAATCCGCATTAGTTATCCGAATTATCCAGATAATGCTGGATAGTTAAATGCTTCACTCTAGATCTGAGGCCGTTCTTGGTCTGCTAGTTTGATCTAATGATTGAGCTATGCATGCCTAGTTTGACAGAAGTTAAAAGCCTCTTCTTTCAAAGTTCGATCCTGGTTTCTAAGAAAGATCCGAAGCACCTTAAGCACTGTTAACTTTTGTTGTTTTTGTCTAAATTTTGAACTTACCCCTAAGTCAATGTTCCATACACAAATTATACCCTTCTTACCAAAACGGAAGAATAAAGGAAAAAACATTTGACTTTCGAGCTGTTTCTGCATCTTAAAGATTTTCCATTTCAATAAAACTCACATGTATACTTTGCAAACAATCTTGCTTCCCCCTTTAATAGGTTTTTTTTTTGCGTCTTCTTTATATTTGTTTAAAGCCTTTTAAATAAATTGTCAAGCCAAGGTACATGAGTACATGTAAGCGTAAGGGTGCTTCTAAAGGTAAATCATATTTTTCCAGCAAAATAAATTGTCATTGTTGTTGGAAAAAGTCATTTTACAGTAAAGTAAAAAATAAAAAGAAAAGAAAACAAATTTTAAACAAAAGTGAAATGGCTTCAATGCATTTTGTCTACACGGAAGTAACTCGTAAATTGATGAAGGCACTTCCCAAACAAGCTACGACAACGATGACGATGACGCGACGCATTGAAACCCTATACCACACCATCAGGGAGCAGCCCATGTCGAGCCGCGTGCTGGGGATTGGGGCTGAAGCTGAGACTGAGACTGAGAATGAAGCTGGAAGGCTGGAATGGAAGGCTGAAGCCGAGCCAAGTGGATAACCACTGGCTTATTTGTTTGTTGTAATTAAAACAATAATACGGCAGGTAAATGAAGTGAAAAGGTGGTTCCGACGACATGACGAGGGTTGTACGCGTACACCACGATTGAGAGTTACGACTACTTCTCGTCTATGGGACATTTTTGTGCTCAAGTGTCTCGTCGTGTTTTCAGCTCAAAATGGTGTATAAGTCTGTAAGTATGTATGTGCAAACACAAAAGACACCCATCAGACCTGGATCCTCATTGCGTTGAGTCTTGTCGCGTTGCCTCGCCTCGCTCCAACTTGCATCGGTCGCTTGTCCCCCATCACCATCACCGTCACCAGGTTGAAAATTATTCTCGTGACAAGTGACATTGTAAATTTAAACAAGCATCCAGGGCACTGCCGCCATTTTTCTCCCATACCAAGCGTTTATAGTCAGGTGCATGCAGTACTGTCATTATCCGTTTCCGGTCTTTATATACAGCATTCCAACGAGGTATTCTCGCATGATGATAACTCCTTTGGCAGGGCTTCGTGCTGCTGCTACTGCTGTTCGGGGCCGGTGTCGGTGGTGCCGCTGCTGCTGCTGCTGCTGCTGCTGGTGGCATAGCACACCTTCATCAAAGGTGAAGTAGAAGAAATGTAAAGAGGAGGAACTCAAGTGGAAGACAAATGCGCATTTAAGCCTTATTTGTGGTATTCAGTCGAAGGAGTGCGTCCTTTCCCGCGGTTTCGTGTAAAAATACATATACATACAAGACCGAGAGTGCTTGTATATTGCTTCGTTGAGTTAAAGTGGATTTTATTCGTCGCGTAGCTATCTTTATATGGTCGTTGGTCGTCTAATAGTTCAAAGTTAAAGAGTTGCAAAATGGAAAAATTGATATTAGTTGTGTTTTATTCACTACTGTGTACCTAGTTTAGTATTCAAGCGAACAAAACGATCACGCTCACTTGACAAAATAAATCGCCACAGCAATCAAATTGTTGTCGTTTGCCGAAGGAAAAATTGCTGGACTATCTACTCAGCAATGAATAAAACACAGCTATTGATATTCGAAATTTTTAATGCAATATTGTATTTTGTCAAAATAAACTAAAATAGCACTGCAAATTATTAAAAATATTTAGGAAATATAAAATTAAATTTTATGTTTGTTGCACTTTTTGACATTTGACAGTTTTGTTCCACAAAATATATTTACAACTCTACCTTCTAGACTATTACAAGTCGTGACTATGAGCTGCTTCGAGGGCTTTTATTTTGAATCTGTAAAATATCAGGTCTTTCATTTAATTGATTCAATTCTGCATATAAATATAAAAATGCATTTCGCAGAGAAGATTGAAAATAATAATGCATTTGTGTACATAAAATGCCATTTGCTTCTTAGCCAATTGGCTCATAGATGGTCAGATTGTGGCCATTTTGACTTAAGGTTGGGCTTGGATTGCCATGTTAAGATTATTTCTTAAGTTATTATTTGTCTTATAATTTTGTATTCCTTTTTTTTTAAGAACGGCCAAGGATGGAAGTAAAATAAAAATTTTTTAAAAATGTTAAATTTCAAAAATTGATACTAGATATTTATGTTGCGATTGAAGTGATTTTAAATCATTACAAAACAGGGATTATAAATTGTTGCAGATTGTGGAAATGTCATTGAAATTAATTTATGCAAGTTTTCATCATAAAAACTGGCAAAATAATTCGACTATGGCGTCGAGCAAAGTAAGTTGCTAGTAAACGCCCACTAAGCAACTTAGAACAACTTTTCTGAATTTTTAATTAGTGTTTTTTTCCATTTTATATTGACTTTTGTTTAATTATACCTTTTTATTGAATAAGGGGAATTATTACTCTCCAAATATATGGCTTTTATAGTTACTTGTATATACAAGTTTGAAGATTTCTTAAAGTTGCCGGCAACTTATTTCCATAGTTTTTGCTATCTCATAGATGTAAGGCAGATGTTTGAACATTCCAAACTTGGCATGAGTTATAAGGTGATAAGACCCTATTGGTAAAGATCACTACGTAGTATTAAACAAAGTTGCTTCCCACTGTCTGCCCTTTTGTATGCTTAAATCTTCCAAACTACGCAACGGATTTTTATGCGTTTTTGTTGTAGTATACTTTCTGTTTGTTTGTCTCGTTAAAACTCGAGAACTGCTTGGCCGATTTGGCTGATTTTGATTTTGAAATGTTTTTCGTAGTCCAGGAAAGGTTTAAAAAAGTGAGAGAATATGGAAAAATTGCGAGGAAGACAGTAAAAGAAAAACAACTTAATTTGCCCATAGATTTTTGATAGTCAAATTTTTATTTTAAGTCTTCTGTCCAACCAAATTAACTAAAAATTATAGAGTTGCCTGTCATTCGCCAGTCACCATTATTAAAATCTTTTATCAGTGCCTGAGATTAACTGGTCTTAAAATGTCAAGAAAAAGACGAATATTTTTGTAAGTTCTTAGAGTAATGAAAATTTTGATCGGTTGGTGACAATATCGACCAATCTAACAGTCAAGCGTGAACACAGTTGGGGCGGAACAAAGTTCGCCGGGTCCTCTAGTAACAAATAAAAAACGTCTTTTGTAACTTTATTCCAAAAAATATGAGACCGCAATTACATTTCAAATCTTATTTTTAGCTAAGACTTAAATTTGTATCTTCAACAAAATTCCACAAAAATAAGGTTAGAATTATAAACTAAAATGCCTCTCTTCTAGCTCCTCACATCACATCGAATTGAAGTCTTGAGAAAACAAACTTCTTCTGCTGGATTGATCATTTGTTTGTTTTCATCTCAAGTCCGCTACTCTTAAATTTGTTAAAATGTTCCTCCAAACTGGCAAAACTCAGGTGCATTTGATTTTAATCATTTCATTTTTAAATGGCGCACTGCAATGCAATATCTAAGAAGACAACAACATCCATTTAAAACTATACGTATCCCGTTAATGTTTCCTTGTGTCCGATAAAATCAGCCATTATCGGTTTATTATTATTATTACTACAGCACCATCATTCTAACTGACAAGCTTTTTGTATACAACACAACGCACAGATTCATAAATCAAAGAGATAGCGAGCGAACCATCCCGATCCCGGTCCCCTTCTCGACTCCCAATAAACAATAATTCACTTGTTAGTTTGCCATCAAACGCACACAAACACACACACCCAACACGCACACAACTAATAATAGTTTTCCTTCAACTAAACGTTGCGTTCGTTCCTTTTTCATAAAAGAAAATGCTTCCGCATTTTTTCGTAATCTCAAAACAACATCAATGAGAAACACATTTTTCTCGAAAATTAAAATGAAAATGGAAAATAAAAAAAAAGAGGAAAAAAATCGTTGGGAAATCGCGTAATTGCAAACATCTGATGATATGATGCACCAACACCATCATCATCCAGCATCATAAGCATCAACATCATCAACTTCGCCATCATTGAAGTCAAAAATGCTTCCCCTAAGTTCCCTCATTTTTTTTTCTAGGTTGGTTTATTTTAAGTTCTTAAAATAAACACACGAAAAATAATGTTGGATGTTTGTTTTAAGTCAGATACAGATATGTTCCAGGAAATTGGCCGGGCCCGCCGCTCGGGCTTACATAACAAGCTTCATATTTCAAACATACATACGTCCTATTTACTTTGGACTTAAAATCTAAAATGTAAGATTTCATCGTCGTCGTCGTCGTCATCTGGTGCATGATGATTATGTAAAAGAAGAATAATTATATAATTTTTCCCTCAGGTTCCTGTTTTTTTTTTAATTTTTTTCTTTTGATGAAAAATGTTCCCTTATTTCACACCTACAAACTACAAAATTGATGATGTGTTGGAGTACGTGACAATTGACGTTATGTTGGAAAATGCTTAAAAGTTTTATTAGATTTCGAAACGATTTATGTAATGTACAGAAGGTACGGGGGAGGTGGGTAGCTAGCTATTTTAGTTTTTGATTTTTGATGTTGAAAAAAATATTTTAAGGAGCAACTTGATGCAGGTAGATACAATGCTGCAATATTTATGTTCCCGACAAATTTCGAAATGTTGGAAACACACCATCATGACTCGGATGTATAATAAAATCCATTGAAGTAATCGGAGGATTAAAATTGATTGAAATATTGTTTTTTCGGTTTGGATTTCCCTGCTTAAGGGGTGTTCTTAACCCCTCCCTTTCTTTTCCTATCAGATTAGTAGAAACTAACTTAAGTAAAAGTCTTAATTGCGGAACTATCAGTATTGATTTGTTGCCAAGCTGTTGGAAACCTCCTCTTAATACATTATGTTCTTGAATCCGACAATGATTGTGGGTTGGAAACTCACTCGAGTATGTGAAAAATCGAAAACTATGGCTAGTCTGTGGAACGAGAAGAGCCTCAGTCTCATCTCTGGTTAACGATACAAGACTAGAACATATCAGATATGAGACCAGGGCCCTATTTCATAAACATTGACAACCGACAATTCAACAAATTGACGGAGACACTATTGACAGTTAAATATAACGACAATTTTTTCACTGTCAGACGACAAATTTGTCGTAACTTCCAAGCCAATTTTATGCACATACATTTTGGTTCTTAGCAAAGAGGGCTGAAGATATCGACTGTTTTTAACCAAAACATATTCCGCTGATTTTTTGCAGTCGTAATTTTTTTATTCAATTGAAAATCCCTTCGTGAAATTCAAATTCTTCATCAATTTCACTTGAAACCATAATCTTAGACATTTTTTATCGTAATTGTCACTTCACGACCGAGACTCAATTGCCTATCAAAATTGTCAATTTATTACATTCTCATCAAATTTTAATTTGTACAGATATTCGATAAAAAAATTGAAACTACAAATTTTGTGGGGAAATTTGTGACAACTTTTTAAAAAAATCTTTGACAATTTATTGACTTGTCAATTTTTGTATGGTCCGAAATCTTGACACTGTCGCAAATTCACCGACAATTCCACAAAATTGTCAATTTTCTTATGAGAAAGAATTTAGACAATTGTCAAGTTTGTCACTTGTTGCATCTGTCAATTTTTATGACAGGGCCCAGGTATGGAATCGGCTATAAGGCGATTGTCCTATTTTTGATATATCAATCTCTTCGTCTGATTAAACTCAATTTAATTTGATTGAACAATTTAAAATACAAATTGACAAAATAAGGATTATAAAAAAATTTGGTAGAATTTTTTAAGCGTCTGGCAACTCTTCTCCTATCGTGTCAGAAATGTCATATTTACTTTTAGCTTTTCGATGGTCCACTTGCTGATTCCACTGTAGACTTTATATTTTAAAACACAATTTAGTTAAATAGCGTTTCATAGTTTCAGCACACAAATAACCAAGTTGAAACATTTTGACATAAACACCAACAAAAATATTTATTATAAAGTTGTCAAATATTAAAGTTTCTCGGTCTTCAAATTGAAATTACTGGTAAACTACAATTTATCATGCAACTATGCGTTAGAGTTGCCAGCAACCTAGTCAGTTTCTCGGGTGAGCTAATTTAAGTTGTGCAAATTTAATAGTGAAAACAAATCTTAATTAATTTGTTCTGCATGTTCATGAGAAAAATACGAGAAATTTTAAAATTTGAGACAGCAAAAATTATATATATTTTTTTAACTTAAAATTATAAACAATAAAATTTGACAAAAAAGAAATGTTGAAGAAATGCAAAACTAAAATATTAAAATTTATTGAATAACACTCTGCCATTTATCATAAGTTTTGTGTTAAAAAAAATATTCGAGAAATTCAAAATTAATATATAAAAAAGGTTTTTACATTTTTTTTTTATTTTTATTTTTCCTTTTTTTTTATTAAAAAAAATAAATTTAAGAAACTGATATTAAAATAGAATTTTTCTATAAAGGATACATTAACCAACTTACTCTAAAAAAGACCGTGGAGTATTCCTTCCTACCTAAAAAACCATGTTAAACAAAAACTACCACTAATACACTATCTCATCCATAGGTGGCGCAGTATGTTTGCATTTTATGGAGAATTAAGCTTCAGCTAACTTTCGAATGGCTTTTTCTCAGAAATGGTTAATTTTAGAGAAAAATGTATTATGACAATTTTTGGAGATAATTTCTCGATTTACAATTTTTATCTGAACTGTTTTATCGTAAAACTAACCATTTGGAGAGAAAATACAATTTGAATACAATTTTTGGCACATAAAGGAATCAATGAAAACTTTTTATTTTTAATGTCTATTTTGACCGGTCTCTTAAAAGCATTTTAAACTAAATGTAAAATTTTGAGTCCTACATATGGAATTCAATTTTTTTTTTTCTGAATTCTTTACATTTTTATGTAAAACGTTTCTAAATTTGTTACAGTTTGCTGTATTTTTTTTTTATTTTTAACTAATTATTTCAGAAAAGGATCTTTTAAATTTATAATTATGTCAGTATTTTGATAAATTTTTAAACTTGTATCAGAGCTTGGATCAGAAAAAGTTTCTTGACTTTATATAAATTATAACCAGTTTTCAAACTAAAATTATTTTCTTTTTTATTAATATACTAAGATTATTTTTAGAAATCATTTTTAAAGGAGCAAATATTTGGGCTTACAATTTAATGTTGTTAATAATTTTAGATTTTTGTTCAGTGTTCTAAATATTAAAAATATATACCTTTACCTATACATTTTGAAACTAAATTTTGTTTTTCACTTTCTGCTTTTATTTTTTTTTTAATATTTCATAAAACAAATCAATAATAAATATATTTTTCTTTTCTTACAGGTAAGCAAATAAAAATACTATGAAGTCGAAATTCCTCACTGAAAACAAGGGTTTGTAATTTTCAACATATTTTAACTATAATTATAATCATCATAGTTATAGTAAGCATAAACCGTGTCATAAAACCTTATATAGTTTATTTATTCAAACGAAACATCAATTTCAAAAAAAAAAAAAACTAAAAAAAAAAACAAGGACTCTAAAGTTTTTGATGTTAGTCGACAACGATACATCGCGTGATTGTGGCCTGTTTGGTGAAGCCCATCTATGGGGAATTAATTATTAAACCTTAATGTATTTTAGGAAAATCTAGGTTACCTGGTTCTCTTTAGAATTTTTACCCCATTCCCAAATCCCCCTCCTACCCTCCGACTCTTAAAATTTTTGATATATATCGCCTTACAGCCACCCCATTCTATAGTCAGAGACTCACTGTACTCGTATCAGGGTATATTGCAGCCAAAGTGTTGCCACAAATAGGTGTCCATTATGTACAGTACATACTCGTATGCATGTATGTTTTGCATGAATGCATGTATAGATATGTATGTGTATAATTTTTGTTTTGTTTTTTTACCCTAAATTGCTGATAGTGAGGCGCCAAGAGGATACTTTTTGAAGTTATGAATTTTTAATTGGAAAAGGTTCAAAACATAATATACGAGTAGACGACCGACACGACACGACGAAGGGGAATCTTTTAGAAAAATCACTCGAAATTTGTTGTGATAGTTTCCTGTGGGAATTATAGTGTGGTACTTAGTTGAATAGTTTCCGCATTGTTGTCATATTTGTTCCGTAATGACGGAAAGTTAATAAGGTATATTGTTGATTTTAATATTTTTGGGGTTATTATATGTTTTTCAATTAATTTGGGAAATGATGAAGATTCACATCATAAAATGTTACAGATCATTGTTGTATTGAATCGATTTTTCGAAAATAAATTTTTTTTATAGTTTCCCAAAAAAATTTAAGTCAGCTGGAAACTATCATAAAACTATTTAATATGAACCAGTATCGACTGGGACGATTTTGATTATATTTTGATAATCATACTCATCAGGTTTAGAATCAATTTTAACTTCATAAGTTCAAAGGTTTATCTTACCTTTCTAAGGTAAAAACCATCGGTCACAGTTTTCCGGAAAAGTAAGGGAACATGGCGCGAATATGCGCACAAAATAAAATGGGATTTTGCCAATAAATATTTAAAGCAATTTATTACATTGATAACGATGCTCTTTATGGTGTCAATAGTGTAAAAAAAATGTTTAAGTGTTTCACTATTTTTTAAAAGTTTTTTCATCTAATTTCATTCGTCCCATAAATACTTTTCAAATTAAAACAAATGACCATGTTGTTGTAATTTCAAAAACATTTTATCATATTGATCAAGATTATTCATTCATCCCTGAAATTAGAAACTAAATATAAGTCTTTTGCATTAAAAAACAAAAACTGAAAAACTAAATTAAATGCATTGCATATGTCCCTTAGGTGCGGCCTTGTCTTACCACTTAACCACCTGGCGTTACGCATAATGCACTCGAGTCGCATTATGCATTTTATACATAAGGTACATTCGAACTATTTTCCCGCCAAAACTGCACCCAAGAAAAAACTGTCGAATTGATCATCGGACTCGGACCAAATTGTTGCAAAGTTGCATAATGCATTTTTGTATTTTTTTATTTTTTAATTATTTTACTTTCCTTGATAGAAGAATGACAGTACCTTGATATACATACATATATAAAATTTAAGCTATTATGATTATAATCTTAGCACAGCTGTCACCCTTTTAACTTAAAAAGAAGGAAGATAAAAAAAACAACTGGGAAAAGGAACAACCCTTCAGGGAGGAGTTCTCTGGAATATACCACTCATAATAATTTATGCATAACGTTTGAGTACCTTGGTGATGTAGGAATACAAATCATAATAATAAGTGTTTCTGTGTTAGTATAAATAAAATCAATAGTTTTTTTTTTCAAAGCATTTTGAAAACATTCTGACCATTTTATCCATTTTAAAGGTTCCTTAACATACTGTGCGAATTATCACACTTAACATTTTATTTTAAATAAGACAATTTTAAATAACCTTAATAAAAATGTCAATTTTTAACTTAAACTAAGACAATGAATTAACAGTTTTCATAAATGTTAGTCTTTCAAACTTTCAGCCTTGCTAACGAAGACAAGACTTTTGAAAAAATATCTCATGGACTTACATATACTAAAGCTATTTAAATGGTGTGTTGTTTTTTAGACGTGTGGTTTTCAAGAAGAAATAAAGCGAATTTAGTAAAATGTTATGGCTAAGAATTTAGCTTTATTATAAAGATAAGAGTTTGCCATTATGTTTTAAAAATAATTGCTGGCAATTGGCAACTGTAGCTGGCTCGAATTAATTACAGGCGAAAGTGTAGGCTTCAATCGTCTCGGTCTTATCTGCGTAACCATAGTCCAGCGATGTTAAATCTTACGAGAAGTACATAAGTCTATCTAACCTTAGAATAAATCAAGTGACAGCTGTTAAAAAGACGAACTCCGAAAAAGGTATTGCCAGATTGAAAACCACACTGCTAAAAAAAACCTTTACTATGAGCTTAGAGCCTTTTTTGAAGTGGACTTCTTTTTACTTAGAAAGCCAATTTTAAAATTTCGTCTCAGAAGAGCTCTCTCTCTTCTTCCTTCTCCGTACTATCACTGGTGTTCTGTAAGGTAGCCACTTAGGTTCTTTTTTTTTAATCCTTATTATAACCGACTTCAAAACCGTCGAAAATTTTCTCTAAGGTACCTCGAGATAAATTGACATTCAATTGTTTGAACTCTGTAATTTCTTTAAATTCGGTCAAATTTTGATTTATAAAATAAATGTTATGAAACATTTTTCTTGCACAGTACTTTCGATAATGATTGAGGAAATAGAAATATGGAAGTAAAATTTAAATAGTAGTTTCTCTTTTAGTGAAATTTTCAAATATAGGTCTTTATATTTCTCATAAAGCTTTCTTTCAGCAGCAGCTGTTGGAATTGTGTTGCTGTCACTTTGATTCTGATAAAAAATAAAATAAATATATATGTATATTTAGAATGTCAATCAGTTTTTACTTTAAGTTTGCTTTTGATTTGAATCTACATATTTAAAAATAAAATCAATTTTTCACGTTTTTAAATATTAAGAGGTTTGTGTTCTTATCAGTTTTAAAATATTGGTAAATGTATAAGTGACTTGAGAACGTTGACTTGAGTCGTTTTAGACTTCAAAACTATAACTCATAAGGTCATAACTTACTGTCAAAATCTTAAGTACTTATCATGTATTAAAAAGAATTTCAGAAAAGAATACCTACAATTTTAATTTATACAAATTATGCTAGAGTTAATGGCTATGATTGAACCAAAGGACGATAGTTAGTCAGTTAGACAGTTATGATTGTTAGTGTTTCAAATTACTTCTAGATCACTTGTGGCCCTTTTTAAATTGGAGTTTGACTATCAAATTATAAAGTATGAACTACATATAATTTCGATAAATTAAGAGAAGAATTGTCATTTCATGCAATTTTTTAGAAGATTTAAAAAATGTTGTAGAAAAAGAAAATATTTTTCAACCTACTATTGGTCTAGGTCTGCCTCCGTTTCTTGTGATGTTTTTTTTTTCTTTTTTTTTTCAATAAAGAAATTAAATATTTTTCCATTTCTTTGGTATGAAACAATTTGAATAATATACAACTAATTTGAATTTAATTTATCACATGCAACACATTTAATTGATATTAATTGATACCGAACTATCATAGAGTAGGTGTATCCATCTAACAAAGAATTCTTTTTTTAATTATGCATTACAGTTTCTATCTCCAGCAAACCATTGTGTCATTAAAATCAATTAATTCAATTGAATTCAGAACATATGCACAACTACACACTTACTCATATAATATAAGTAATGTGAGTATTCAAGTATCTCCTTAGTTCCAGAAATTCAGCAATTCTCAATTTCAAGTCAAAACATTTTTTTTAAACGTGTAATAGTTTGATGATTGATTTCATTTCTTTTATGACAATCCTCTTTGTTTTTAATTCTTTTCTTTTCCACTTTCCTGAATGAAAAACCGTTTTACTTCAATTCGTATAAAAAAAAAAACATAAAATCATGAAATAATATTTGATTAGAACTTGTGATAATTAATTTGTCTTCGATAATTAATTAATTAATTACATTTTTTTTTTCATTATTGTCAAAACCATTCGTTATGTTTCTATTAGACATTAAATGTGACTTGTGCCGTTTTTCATCTGGACCCTTCATTTGATGTAGAAACCAACGAAGAGCAGACAAAAAAAAAAACAAGTCCCAAGATATTGAAGTACCTACCTCGGGGCACTTAAATCAAAACTTTAATTGAACATACCTTCCAACATAATACTCGAGTTCTATTAAGATAATTAGACAAGTAGAGATTTAATGGAATGTTTACCAATTTGTTTTAATGGAAAAAATTAGTGTTTCAATTTTGAGAAGTTATTTATTTTTAAAAACCTATGGATAGGAGAATCAATCAAATTTATGAGCCCACAATTTAATCCATCTTTAAGGAATGCCATGAGACAAATTTCGAATTCGAAATTTTCAAGATTTAGGTCATTTTCGACATCAAAAGAGACTGATTTATAGACGAGGAAAAAAAAGACCACAGAGGAGAAATATTATAAAGGGTGTTTTTTTTTTAAGACATGTGGTTTTTAAGAAGCAATAAAATGCATGTAATTTAATGTTATAGCCAAGAACTTATTATAAAGACAAACGTTTGCCATTGTGATTTAAAAATAATTTCGGGCAAGTGGTCGAAGCTAAATTCCAGCCGAGAAGCCCAATTTTCGATCACATTTTGCAGCGAATTGGCACCGTAGCTCAGTAATATGTTAACTCGCCGAATATTCTCTTTTAAGGCGTCAATCATCTCGGGCTAATCCACTTAGACAAGCGACTTCACACAACCTCAGGTTTTAAATCGCACAATCTTAGAGGCCACACCTCAGGTCGACGGCTTCGATTCTTGGAACGAGTTGGATTTTGTAAGCTCGCAAACCAAGATCCTTCTGCAAAATCTTCCCTAAAGTGGATGGACACAGCTCCGATTGTTGGGCGCTATGGAGAATGGACTAATTTGGGTCTTCTTCGATACTCTGGTTCACAGATAACCATGGCTAATAAGTACGACCGTAGTTAATAGCATCCTCATTCAACAAGGCTCTCCATTTATTCCAATCGCGAGAAAACTACCAACGCCATCCAGTTGCTCACCCCAAAGTTCGGGCGTACTGGTTTACGCCATATCTCCAGCGTAATCATGGTCTGCCACGCTGTCTCCAAGCATAAAAGAACTGTACATCAGCATCTTAGAAATAATGGTAAGGTTTCTGAATTTAAAAATCTTTGACAGACTAGAAGTGGTGAACCACATTTGTGATACGAGACGAGGCTTGACAATAATTCTGCTAGTCATGGTCTTGTTTTGGTCTCGGTCTCCCCATGGGTCTCGTCTCAGGTACTCATTAAGTGGTTTTTGGAGACTTTCCACGTCTCATGGCCAACTCTTTAGAACTAAAACTCGTGACCGGAATTAAAATGGCCACTTTTTGTCTCTGTTTTGATTGACATTAGCTTGGACAGTTGTGCGCCTTTTTAAGTTTATTTATTCTGATACCACATAGTTAACGCCGCGGCCGGTCTTTTGTTTACATTCGACAATTTAAATCACGACTGGAAGTCGGCTTTTCCACTTAGAAACCATAATTTGCTTATTTAATAATAATTGAAAGTAAACAATGATTCAAGATGGATTATATTACATCTATTACCTTTATAAAATACAACCTCATAAAATATAATAGATAAAGGCCTTCCTCTATGACGCTGACGAAAATGGCCTTCGCGTGGTGATTCATCAAAATATTGTCTTCCATATATAAAGATTGTAACTCATAGATACTTTATCTATATTTCATCTTTATTAATTCACATATCAATTCAAAAGATCTCATTATGTGTGTAAACAAAACCCAATTTGAACAATTTATGTGTGTACATATAAATTAATCGAATCAATATCAAAATACCGATTTTATAGACAAAAGAATATCATCGCATCCCGACCTTCTTACGAGTACCTGCCAGACTGCTGCCTATTTTCAAACCATTAGAGAACAAAGAAAAAACACACGATCTTTGTCTTCCAGATTAAGCACAATTTATTTCATGATTGTACATATATACCCGTTTAATCAAAATCAAGATTGTATAAATTAAATACCAGTCCAGTCGCATGTAGAATCATGGGAATCAAGTATAGATACGCGTATAAAGGGTCATCGGATAATTTTTTTTAATTACATTCCGACGATTCTCATCCAGATACAAGATAAAGGGACGGAGAAGAGACTCAGCAGTCAAGACCAATGATGGTCAGTCAAATGGCTTGAAAGAATTATTATAAACAAAACTTTAAATGAACACAGATGCGTCTTTGTTCGGATTCGGTCACAAAAAGACGATAACCCTTAAACATGGATGGATTCAAGACACTTGACTCTTTGTGGTGTTGTTTTTGGAGAAGGAGTTCGAATACAGTTGTTTCTTGGGGTAGACTAAAATCAAAATGTCTGCGTCCAAAACTCGGAGTTGAATTTATTCAATATTATAAATAGTTGGATATTTTTTTTTGTATTCTGTCTCGTACACTGAGAAAAATAATTAATTTTTTAAAAAGGGTCCTAAATAAAGTTTTTTTTTAATAATTCGAAACAAAGTAAAACTCACACGTACAAGATTTCCATTCAATGAATACATTCTTGAATTGATAGGAACATAAAGATTTAAGAAAAATAGTCGTTTCAAGAATTAAGTCCAGTGAGTTTAAAGACCAGTTAATATCAGACACTGATAAACTGATGATAAGAGACAGAATGACAGGCAACTTTATAACTTAACTAAACTTAACGTTAACTTTGGACAGAAGACGACTGAAATATTAAAATTTGACAACCAACTGACAATCAAAAATATTTTTCCTTGCAGGTAGAACAAATTGTATTTTTACTGTCTTCCTCGAGATTTTTCCATATCTAATCACTTTTTAAACCTTCCCTTGAGTATGACAAACATTTCAAGATCAAAATCAGCCAAATCAGCCAAGCCGTTCTCGAGTTTTAGTGAGACACACAAACAGAAACTCATCAAAATCCGTTGCGTAGTTTTAAAGATAATAAAGGTACAGAAAGCAGGAAATCTTTTACTGTGTAGTGATTTAAAATTCCTTTTCTTTCAGTGTAATATCTTGCATTTAAAATTTGTGGATTTGAGTGTTTTTTGTTTACTTCTTTTAAGGTATTGTAAATCTTTCTTGTGTCTGTCCTGTTTTTTAATTCACTGAACGTTTTATAAAAACAAAAGAAGACGACAAAACAAAAAAAAAGTAAAAGTTCCCACAGTAAAGTTTCTCAATCATGTTGTTCCTTCTTTTCGTGTTGTTGTTGTTTCTCTTGTTTGAATCACAAGAATAACAAAAAAGGGTTAAAAAATGTAAAATTATGTAACTTACGAATTTAGTTTACATATGTTTTTTTTTTTCTCAGAAGGAAGTTTTTACATAATTTAACAATTTTAGTTTGAAACCAATTACGATTTGATTCCTAGAAATTAATAAGAATTGAAATGTTTTACTTTTGTGATTTTAATTACCCCCAACTATTAATTTAATAAAGTTTTTGTTTTGTGCTTTCAATAACCAAGTGAATAAAATTACAAAAAACACTTTTTTACTCATCTTCCAAGAAAAGTTCAATAAAACGTGAGTACCTCTCGTGTTCATCAGAATAAATTTTTCGAAAAATATAATAACTAAAATCTTTTGTCCAAATTTTCTCAAATTACAAAAAAGGTCTCTCATAAAGTTTCAAAAAGGTCATTTGTTTAAATTACACTCTCACGCCTTGCGAATAAAAAAATTCATAATAAATTTATCAAGCTGATGATGATGAACTATACTCTGTGTCCAGTAGTGCTCTTAATTCGTCTAATTACCCTATTTCTGACCTCAAAATTCCTTCATCGCACTTAAACACTCTCTTCTGCCAACACTAGCTCCAGAAGTGATCTTTGACTTGGAATCCCCATCAACTCCGAATGTGGTTTTTTAGCCCCAAAGTAACTAAAGTGTTCCGCATCCATACGAATTAGTACAATGGTTGAATTTTAATCTATGTATCTGCAACTGGTTTTCACCTAAAAAAAAAAAACTGTTCGAAAAAGTATCTCATGGATGTGTCACGAATACAACGTCATGATGATGATGATTGAGTGTTACTGAGATGCTGCAACCACTACTACATCCATCAAGAGTACATACGACTATAAGCCAAAGCCACATTCAACAGCCGTCATCTTCTGTCTTTCTCTTGCTGATATGGCTCAGATGGTATCGGAGTGTATGTCACTCGATTAAATCACCTTGGTTTGGTTTGGCTTTTGGCATTCCATTGAAGCCCCATACTGAGCCCGGTTCGGTTCGGTCCGGGTCTAATGATGATTCACCCCAGGTTTACAGACACACACACACACTCTTGACTCACTTGTGAGCCATTTTGATGGGCGAGCTTTATATGCGGTTTTGAAATGGTCGGGTCGTGTATAGAGGTATTTCGACTTTTCGAGATGCATTCCGCAGAAGCTATTGTGCATTTGCTATGTGGTCAGGCTGATGAATGTGGCAGCAACAAAACAGGTATTTCGGACAAAGGTACTATTCCTATGAACCATATACCTACCATAGACTTTTGAAGTCTTTGTTGCGTCCATATACCTAGGTACCTGTATGACTTCCAATAAATGGTTTTTTAATGAACAATTTATTTTAGCATAGTATTTTTAGATGGAGGAGCATAAAGGAGCTGGGGTAACTAATTTTGTGGTATTAGGGAGGTACTTTAAGTTCCATTTAAATTTTGTATGTTTCAATTCGGAGAAATTAATTACATATATTTCACTTTCACAAACAACCGACGACGGTGACGATGTACTTAATCATCAAGATATTGATTCATCAGTGGAGATATAAAATTTCGTGACGCATTCAATGATCAATTTCGCTTATTTTTATATTTAAAATTATACTTTCACGATGTTTTCTCCATTTTTTAAATTCGTTAAGTATGTTACCATCACCACAGCAATCCAATCCAATCCAATCCAATCAATTGGAATCTCAATCTGCGAATGAAGATGTTGTATAGAGTGTAGTATCATTTTACATAAAGCCTCAAGGTTGATTATTTTACGTACGTCAAGTTAGCACTACACTTTTCGAAATTAAAAAAACTAAGTATACAGTTAATTGTAGTGTTTTTGTTGTAAATTAGTTGTGGAAAAAAAAAATTTGTAGCTCGACGATTTTAAAAAATACGGGTATGTAGTGCTAGGTTGATATCAAGTTAGCACTACACTTTCTGAATTTCACAAATCTAATTATGCAGTTAATTAAAGCTATTTTGTTGTAAATTTGTTGTGAAAAAATAAAAATTCCAATAAAATTTTTACCCGTTTTTTTTAAATTTTTTTGTAGGGGTATGTAGTGCTAACTTGACACTATGAGTCCAGGCATAAAAATTAAGATATTCCAAAATTTTAAAACGCAATTAATTGTAGCTTTCACTTCTAAAATTAGTTGTGAAAAGAAAAAAATTCCAAAAAATTTTGTTGCCGTGATTTTTTTAAAAAAGGGGGTATGTAGTGCTAACTTGACACTATGAGTCCAGGCATAAAAATTAAGATATTCCAAAATTTTAAAACGCAATTAATTGTAGCTTTCACTTCTAAAATTAGTTGTGAAAAGAAAAAAATTCCAAAAAATTTTGTTGCCGTGATTTTTTTAAAAAAGGGGGTATGTAGTGCTAACTTGACACTATGAGTCCAGGCATAAAAATTAAGATATTCCAAAATTTTAAAACGCAATTAATTGTAGCTTTCACTTCTAAAATTAGTTGTGAAAAGAAAAAAATTCCAAAAAATTTTGTTGCCGTGATTTTTTTAAAAAAGGGGGTATGTAGTGCTAACTTGACACTATGAGTCCAGGCATAAAAATTAAGATATTCCAAAATTTTAAAACGCAATTAATTGTAGCTTTCACTTCTAAAATTAGTTGTGAAAAGAAAAAAATTCCAAAAAATTTTGTTGCCGTGATTTTTTTAAAAAAGGGGGTATGTAGTGCTAACTTGACACTATGAGTCCAGGCATAAAAATTAAGATATTCCAAAATTTTAAAACGCAATTAATTGTAGCTTTCACTTCTAAAATTAGTTGTGAAAAGAAAAAAATTCCAAAAAATTTTGTTGCCGTGATTTTTTTAAAAAAGGGGGTATGTAGTGCTAACTTGACACTATGAGTCCAGGCATAAAAATTAAGATATTCCAAAATTTTAAAACGCAATTAATTGTAGCTTTCACTTCTAAAATTAGTTGTGAAAAGAAAAAAATTCCAAAAAATTTTGTTGCCGTGATTTTTTTAAAAAAGGGGGTATGTAGTGCTAACTTGACACTATGAGTCCAGGCATAAAAATTAAGATATTCCAAAATTTTAAAACGCAATTAATTGTAGCTTTCACTTCTAAAATTAGTTGTGAAAAGAAAAAAATTCCAAAAAATTTTGTTGCCGTGATTTTTTTAAAAAAGGGGGTATGTAGTGCTAACTTGACACTATGAGTCCAGGCATAAAAATTAAGATATTCCAAAATTTTAAAACGCAATTAATTGTAGCTTTCACTTCTAAAATTAGTTGTGAAAAGAAAAAAATTCCAAAAAATTTTGTTGCCGTGATTTTTTTAAAAAAGGGGGTATGTAGTGCTAACTTGACACTATGAGTCCAGGCATAAAAATTAAGATATTCCAAAATTTTAAAACGCAATTAATTGTAGCTTTCACTTCTAAAATTAGTTGTGAAAAGAAAAAAATTCTAAAAAATTTTGTTGCCGTGATTTTTTTTAAAAAAGGGGGTATGTAGTGCTAACTTGATGCTATGAGTCAAGTCGCGCCAGCGACGAAAATTTTTTGGAATTTTTTTCTTTTCACAACTAATTTTAGAAGTGAAAGCTACAATTAATTGCGTTTTAAAATTTTGGAATATCTTAATTTTTATGCCTGGACTCATAGCGTCAAGTTAGCACTACATACCCCCTTTTTTAAAAAAATCACGGCAACAAAATTTTTTGGAATTTTTTTCTTTTCACAACTAATTTTAGAAGTGAAAGCTACAATTAATTGCGTTTTAAAATTTTGGAATATCTTAATTTTTATGCCTGGACTCATAGCGTCAAGTTAGCACTACATACCCCCTTTTTTAAAAAAAATCACGGCAACAAAATTTTTTGGAATTTTTTTCTTTTCACAACTAATTTTAGAAGTGAAAGCTACAATTAATTGCGTTTTAAAATTTTGGAATATCTTAATTTTTATGCCTGGACTCATAGTGTCAAGTTAGCACTACATACCCCCTTTTTTAAAAAAATCACGGCAACAAAATTTTTTGGAATTTTTTTCTTTTCACAACTAATTTTAGAAGTGAAAGCTACAATTAATTGCGTTTTAAAATTTTGGAATATCTTAATTTTTATGCCTGGACTCATAGCGTCAAGTTAGCACTACATACCCCCTTTTTTAAAAAAAATCACGGCAACAAAATTTTTTGGAATTTTTTTCTTTTCACAACTAATTTTAGAAGTGAAAGCTACAATTAATTGCGTTTTAAAATTTTGGAATATCTTAATTTTTATGCCTGGACTCATAGCGTCAAGTTAGCACTACATACCCCTACAAAAAAAATTTAAAAAAAACGGGTAAAATTTTTTTTGGAATTTTTATTTTTTCACAACAAATTTACAACAAAATAGCTTTAATTAACTGCATACTTAGATTTGTGAAATTCAGAAAGTGTAGTGCTAACTTGATATCAACCTAGCACTACATACCCGTATTTTTTAAAATCGTCGAGCTACAAATTTTTTTTTTCCACAACTAATTTACAACAAAAACACTACAATTAACTGTATACTTAGTTTTTTTAATTTCGAAAAGTGTAGTGCTAACTTGACGTACGTCAATAAATGTGTTGGTAATTATTATTTGTAAGGCTTTTCTGATTATTTGAAAAAAAGGCGATTAAATAAATCTATTCTTCGTATTTTGACGAGAAAAAGTGCGTTCTTAATATTTTTGACAGTTCAATGTTAACATGCTTCAACTTAGTTTTCCATAAAGAATTGACAGAAGAGCTTCATATTTAAAATTTGTCAATCAACAAGACATTGGGGGAACAATAGTATATTTCCTCTAATCAACTATTCAGTGACTATTATAATTTATCTCATCAATTTGACCCCACTGTCGATTCCTAAATTTTTAGTCTTGAATTTTTGTGCAGTTTTTTTAAAGTCACTGATGAACTGTCTTAAAAACTGACAATATCCTGTTTTATGCACCAGAATTATAGAAAATGTGATATTTCAGATGCTCTTTGAAGTACTGTCAAATCCACCCCTGATTGTATAAATCGTCAACACATTAAGTACAATGTGAGATCAGACACTGCCATGCCATGGTCGTAGGACGTTACCTACCTTATATATTATTCCAGTTTTTTTTTTTAATTTTACTGTGTCAGATGTCTGACTCTTCCCACTGACACAAACCAGACCACTCTGAATCAAATTTCAAACAGCTTTCGTTATCTTTTAGCCTTGCAGAATAAAAAACTATGACAAAAAAATCGAAAAAAAATAAATAAAAAACCTCACAATAATGACAGAGGAAAAAAAAACATATAGACACAGATATTATTTTTCTGTTTTGATTTTAGTTTTGTTTTTTTCTAATGAAAAAAAAATGTAAAAATAGCCTACAGTGCTAAATTGCAGTTACATATAAAAAATAAAAAATAAAAAAAAAATACTTTACCCGCTACTGATTTGAATAGAATGGAATGGAAGCAGCCAGTGTTGGGTTTCCAAAATTTACTCTATGCATTCCAATTTCAATCGTGTTGAAGTTGGAGTTAGGGTGGAATGGGGGGGTGGGGGGTTGAGATACTTGCAGTAAGTTAGAGTAAAATGCTGCAGTACTGCATGCAGTCTCAAAACTCCATGATTGTATCTTATTTCATGCTTTTGAATAAGATTCTTTTTTGTTTTTGTAAGTTTTATTTGCATTTTTGTATTTTTTGATTTTTTTTCTTAACCGGCCACTCACCGCCAAATCACCGTTGTTTTTATCCCACAGATTGTACATATTTGGCCGGGTGGTGAGCGAGCTTGTTACTTCGCCTGACACAAGAATGCAGCCAATGGCGAAAATGTGGTAACACAACTTGAACACCATTTTTGGATTGTAAATGGAAATAAAATATTATGCACATGGCTATCGGGTATAAGTAGGTAGGTTATTTTTTTTTATTTTTATTTTCAATTTTATTTACTTTAAATATTTCTTTTGTTTCTTAGTACAGTATTTGTATCTTTCTTGTGGAACAGGAAAGTTTGAGAAGATAGATAGGTTGCATGTTGCATATACATATTTAGAGAGACCATAACAAGACCAAAGTGTCTGAATAAGTCTGAACACAGATACAAATTTTTCAAAAAAAAAAAAAAAAAACACATGTCTGTGTTGACATAACAAATTTGTCTTGTGGTTGTGTAAAGTATCTTGTATCTAAATCTCTGAGTTCACCATAACTAATTCAATCTGCAATTTTTCCAAAAACGAGGAGGTCGATGGTGCGGTGTGGTGGTGTGAGAGCGAGGGATGAAAAATTGAATTTTATTGTGATTTGAATTTATGGATGTGATTTAAGATGCAAACATAAAATCATGGTTCATTCGTTGAGGGTCTGAGAAATTTGCAGATGGGATAGAGAGTTAATATAGTGATTTCAGATTTGTCAGAAATTTTCCTTGATGAAAGATTGTCAAAGTCGAAAAGTGTTTGAAACTTTTTTATGCGTTTAAAATCATTTTAATGTCATAATTAGAAAAATGACAGATTTTTCCGTCCTTAAGGCGTTATAACTTCAGAAAGGACTTTTATAAAAATTTGTCAAGCGGTTTTTTCACTATAGCAGTTTTTAAAAAAATGAAAATTTTGGTCACAAATATTTTAGAAACGAATAAGGCTTTTGAGTTCATATACAGATTTGTTAAACAAATTGGTCAAAATACCGTTATTTAAAAAAATTAAAAAACTGAAACAAAAATTGTACCTCAAATATACAATGAAGGAAATATGATATCATCTTCCGAACAATTTTTTACTATGTGAAATGACGTCTTTGACATCTGGTGAAATTTTCGAAAAAATTCAATTGAGAATTTTTTATTAAAAAAAGGACAAAAAAATCTACCAAAAGTTAAGAAGTAAGAAGTGTTTTTGGACTTAAATATCTCGAAAACGGGCAACGATATTGACTTCAAAATTATTTTATTTTTTGCATAACACAATTGTTAATATGTATATGGTACATTTTTGACAAATATCGAATTGACAGTTTTTTTTATGAAAAATAAAAAACTAAAACTAAAATTTACCAAAAAGCGTCAAAAAAATTGTTTTTCCACTTCAATATCCCGAGCCATTTTTTAGGACTGATAATTTTTTGTTAATAAAATTGTTAAGAATCAACATCAAAAGTTAATCGATCAGGAAAGCCAAGTTTTCAAAATATATACATAATAGGAAGTTATCAGTGTGTGTCACACCAAGCTTCTTTTTTGAAAACGTCCAAAAAGTGTATGGCCCAAAATATCTTCAAAATTGGACTATTCTAAGTGTTTGTTTTTGAGAGACAATTTTAGGAATCTTTTCAGAGATTCAAGATTCCAAAATGAAGATTTAGCAAATCATTACAATATTTTTATAAATAATTTTTGGAACATAGTTTTTTTTCTCTTTTATATTAAATTACCACCTTGTACCTTAAAAAGCTACGAATTGAATATTAAATAAACGTAAAAATTGTGTTGGCTTTGATTGCAGCATTTACTTTGTCGACTCCTTCGTCTTTTATTAATCAGCGAGTGTTTTGTGATTTGTTTATTTACCCATCCCCCCTCTTTACAACCATGAGCATTTTTCTGCCAGAACCTGGCCGGTGTACTTCGGAATGGTAAAAACTTTTTGTTTTTTAATTATTTCTAAACTTTTCCATATAGTCAAAGGAATTAAATAAATTAATTTAAACTTAAAAACAACAAACAATTAACTTTTGTTTATTTTTTCCAATTCAAGTCCTAAGAAAATCTCTTGAACTCCAAAAACGATTTGTAAAATGATTTGCTAAATTTGAATATTTCATAAATAATTCAAAAGTAAAAGTTTTTGTCCAAATAAATAAAAAAAAAAAACAACTAAGTTTTCACCTGTTTGTGTAAAGGTATAGGTAGCTACTTAAAACAACTTCCTTACTTTGTGTTTATGGAGTTTCAGTTCCTGTCGACTTTGTATGCTTGTGTGTTCTAAAAAAAAAGTCCTTATTATGAAAGCAATTAAAACTAACGATAACAAACTTTGGTGGAAATGAAAATACAAACAAAAGAAAACAATTCGAATTTAAGAAAAAAACAAAGAAAACTTTGAAAAAAAAAAATTATAGGCTCAAGGCCTGTTGTGTAAAAAAAGCACCTCCTAATTAAGAAAAGCAAAACTGTGAAGTTCAAAAAAACAGTCAGTAAAAGTAAGTTTAATTGAAATGAAGTCAAACACTTCATCTCAAAAAAAAGCTTTTTAATTGAAGTTGAAAATTGAAAGCTAGTTACTTTTGAGTAAAGTGCGAATTAACGTTTCAATACAAATTAAATGGATTTAATTTGAAATTTAATAATAATCTTGTTACAGCTCAACTTCAATGAGCAATCAATAATATAATTACACAGATAGGTCTACTTATAGTTCTTGCCATGGGGCGTGAGATATAAATTCTAAGGAGGCATAATAACAGTTAGGTAGGTAGGTACTTAATAATATTTTAGTCCTTGGCAATATTGTGAAGAGAAGATTAAAGGACACAATTTGATGCTTAGAAACTGCCTCTTTTAATTGAGTTCTTTGAAATTGAAGTCATTAATAATTGACTTCTTAAGTGTCAATACTTAGATAGATACTTAATTTATTTTTTTATATTTGATTTATATTTTGTAGAAAGTGAAGACAGATTTTAAGTTTTAAAATTGTGCGATAATTCAAACCTAAAGTGAATATTTTTTGTTTAGACACTACAAAAAAAATCTACAACATAATTTTAAAAAAACCAAAAAAATAATGTTATCTGCTTAGTTAAAAAAATCAAAATTTAATTGTGCTTTAAGAATGTATGTATTTTTTTATTAACTATATTAGTTAAAAATCAGTTTTACAGCTAAATACTGTTTTTGAAAAATTTTCAAATTTCTGTCTATTTTTGAAAATTCTAATTCCGAATAAATTTTTTAAATTAAGTTTTATATAAATTCTTGAACTTCTGGATGTGGTCAACTTTATTTTTAAAAATTGGTCAAATATCAACGAAATTTTATTAAAAAAAGTTAAAAAATTACAAGAATTTTTGAAAACATTAAAATTAAAAAACAACATATTTCAACAAGAATTCAAAAATATTTTTGATGAAAAATAAAAAAAAAACGTGAAAACATTAGAAATAGACATTTTAGATATTATTTTTGAAAAAAGTACATTTTTTGGCAAAAAAAAATAATTTTCAAAAATCGAAAAATATTTCAGAAAAAAAATTAATACATTTTTGAAAAAAAACAACAATATAAAAAAAATAATTACCTAATATTATTTTTGAAATAAGGAACTAAATTTTTAAACAAGAAAAACAAACAAAAAATAAAATTTTAGTAAAAAAAATCAACTAAATTGAATTCAACTCATTTGAATTTTTGAAAAATTAAGTAATCAAAAAAACACATTTTTCAAATGAATAGTCAAAAAATAAATATATCTTTAAAAGGAAACTAAATAGATTTTTGAAAAAAATATTAAAATGTTTGAAAAAGAATTTACATAAATTAATAAAAAATATAAACGCTTAAAAATGAAACTTAGCAACATTGCAAAAAATATAAAAAATGCATTTTAAACAAATGAAAGACAGAAATTTTGAAATAGTTTTTGAAAAAAAATATAATTAAAAATATAATGAAATGTAGGTGTTGTGAAAATATAAATAAATATATTTTTTTTTAAATATTCTTCATTTTTAAAAAGAAAAAAAATTTAAAAATACATATACATTTAAAAAAAAAAATATGTAAATACAATTTTTCGGACAAAAACTTAATTTTTGTTCTGTAAATTCTGTAAGTTTTAAATCAATGTCAATTAGGGTTTTTTTGTAAGACTTAGACGGAATGTTTATATTCTGATGCATACAATTTAAGAACAGATAACAAAATTCAATAAGAATCAGCTGTCATTTAAAAATAAAGACAAATCAACACTTCACAACAAATTTCTAGTTTTAAGATCCATCAACATTCTTCAAGTTAATGATTTTAAATTTATTCATAAAGCTAAACAAACAACCCGAATTTTTCTGGACTAGGTAAATATTTTCATTATCATCATTACATTTCATATTACATTCGATTATCCAAAAACATTAAATAAGGATTTTCGTTGAGTGATTCCATAAATTCACGCTTATAATTACTTTTAAGTAAATGAATCCCTAACTTAAGTACCTGCGTAAATATTAAAATACCAAGAAAAAAGCAAACAAAAAAAATTCCCTTCAAAGTCTCTGACACACGATATATCCTATTTAAGGATATACAAGGAACAACAAAAAAAAATGAACAAAAAAAAAACCTTCGATTTTGCCGTTAGGTAATAAAATATTATTCTCGCACCAGGTGTTACACATTTTTTCCGTCGTCGTTTTTTCCTTTTCTTATCCTTTGTTCGCGCCCCTTAAAAAAGGAAGTAGGTGAGGTACATATTCTGATGTCCTTTCCTTAAGTAAGTATGGGTAGGGTATTGGGTAGGGAAAGGCTCTTTTATATTGAGAAAGTATTTGGTTAAACAAATTTCGCCTTTTTATTCGTCATTAATTTTGTTGAAAATTCAAGTTCAAGGGAATTTTTGTTTAACGACCTATGCCTTTAAGTAGATAGAATTGGATTATTTGACACTGACACTGATACTGTTCTTGTCAATTGAGGTAGGCATATCATTTAATGACGAAGGGACACAATTTTAGTGACAAACATTCCTTTGCGTAGGTTTATAGTTTGTTAAGTTTTACTTAAATGCGTCCAGGCGTTAACCAGTTCAAGAGTAATTCCGGAGTTTAATCGTAATAGATATTTAATCTGAGTTTTGAAAGGCGAACATTTGTAAGTGTTTTTTTTTTAAATTCTACAGCGGAATTTCTTTTTAATCAAAAAAGGGGGTATGGGGGTGAAAAGGGAGTAGGGATCAGTTTAATGAAGTTTTCCAGTGCCGATGGTAACATAATATTGATTTGTTGACATTAAAATTGATGCGTGAATATTGGAAACACAAATTTGTATTTCTTAGTGATTGAAACAACAATAAAGAAAGTTTACAAACATTTTAGGAAAATTTATTCGTCTTAGAATTTTAATTTAAAGAGATTAATTTGACCAATAACATCTTTGTTATGTTTTAGAAAGATTTTCAGAAAAAGTCGTAGGTTCTATACTACCGGCTCTTTCGACAGAAATGAATAAAATAATAATGTCAATAACAGGTTTATTGGTTAATATGGATGAGGTTTATTTTAATTTAATCAATGAAACAAGTTTTGACAAGTAAGTAGATACACTGTAATAAAAAGTAAAGTCAAATACAAAACAAAAGACTCCAAAAAATAATAAAAAAATGACGACCTACACTGATAACTTCCCTATTATGCAAACTTTAAAAACTTGGCATTTTATTAAAAACAAAATTATCACACTTAAAAATTGTGTCGAGATTTTGCAGTGGAAAAAATAATTTCTGACACTTTATAGTGAATTTTAAAACTAGTTTTTTATTTTTCGTATAGAAACTGTCAATTTGATATTTGTCAAAAATTTACCATATATTAACATTTGTATTATGCAAAAAATAAAACAAATTTGAACTCAATATCGTTGCCCATTCAGAAGATATTCAAGTCAAAAAACATTTTTTAACCAACTTTTGGTAGAATTTTTTGCACTTTTTTATTTTTTGGAAAAAAAAATTGTTAATAGATTTTTTCGAAAATTTTACCAAATGTCAAGCACAGCATTGCACATAATAAAAAATTGTTCCAAAGATGATATATAATAATTTTTCCTTCTTTGTATATTTGAGCACCAAACATTTTTTTTTAATTTTTACTTTTTTAAAAAATATCGGTAGGTTAAACTTCTTCCAAAACTACACAACATAATTTATTTGAAGTCAATAACATTATCCGTTCCTGAGATATTTGCGACCAATCACAATTTTCACTACTTCTTTAATCTGCTATACTAAAAAACCACTCGCCAAATTTGTATAAAAGTCCTTTCTACATATTTTTGAATTTATAACCATTTATAAACAATTGAACAAGATTTAATTCGAGTCGATATTTTTCTATTCATTCTCAAGATATCATTGACGAAAAAGGGTATATCGAACGTACAAACATTAAAGTACAGATTCTAGAAACCATAAAACGTCCAGATTTGTCAAAAATTTCAAATTGACAAATCGGACCGATAACAATAACTTCCTATGGGAAGTTTAAAATACAAAAATGTCTCAAATTTCTCATGGAAATAGTGTCCGCTGAAACTGAAGAATGCCATTGCTTTTTCGATTAGACTTATTTAATAAAAATGACTCATCATACTTAACAAGACAACTTCAATAAAAATGTCAAGTTTTCAAAGTCACCAATCGTAGTGTTGAATAATAATTCTCAACAACAAAATGCTCATACTACCTAACGGATTACGAGCCGATATTCTGTTAAAGTTGATTTATTCAATTAACTAAGTAGGTACCTGCCTGCCTACACATTTTACATTTTAATTTAATTAAATATTTTCTTTGTCATGCACTTTAAAGTTAAAAATATCTTAATTCAAGGTTTTCAATTCATTAGAAGGTAGGTAAATGTACACCCTTTATGTCCTTCAATCAATAGGTACAAAATTTATCAACAAAAATAATTTTTTCAACCTTTCAATCCTTGGATCAATTTTCTTAATTCTCCTTAAAAGTTCGTACATATGTACATATGTATGTTTGTACATAATATAGCTGCCTATCGAATAATTGACTTATGCTTAAACTTCCTCTCTCATCCTTGTTGTGCCTTCTGAAAATCCTCTTTCATGCGACAGGAAACAGAATTTCACAAAAATTAGCACAATGAAATGAAATCAATTGAAATATGTACCTACCTACCTATACCTACATACCTTCCCAAACAATAAAAAGAAAAGAGAACAAAAAAAGAACGAAAGAAAGAGAGGCACAACACCCAATTAAATTTACAGCTATTCGACGAGTATACGATATACGAATACGAAATACGAGTTTGAATTTCCTCAAAATATAAAAAAAAATAAAAACAAAAAAAAAAACACCATCAATAAACTCAGCAGAGTTCAAAATAAAATATACCATCGATCGATACCAAATAAAAGAGGCCCTTGTTGTGTCTTGCCTTGAGATTGAGAATGAAATGAGGAGATGAATGCACTCACTCAACTCATACCCTTCCTTCTTTACCCACTCTTATTCTATTCAATTTATAGGTAGGTATAAAAAAAACTGCAGCATACCTGTACAACTACACGGACAAATTCCAAAGAGCACGATCACAAAACAGGTAATCCACAAATGCGCCTTTGTTATCCTTATCCTTTTGCTTTGATGAAAACTCCAACTCCAAGAATGCCGCCTCTCTCGTTCCTCCATTGTTGTTTGTGTGTTGAGCGATTTATTACTTAACGGAATTTGGTATTATCCCGATGGACGATTATGAAATGAAGAACTCTCTTAATTTTCTTCAATTCAAAAAATTCACAAATTATCACAAAACAATTTTAACACAAAAAAAAGAAAACATTTATTTTAAATTTATTAACATTTTGAGGAATTACTATAAATTTAATTTTTATTTATTTATGTTGTTTTTTTTTTGTTGTTGCTCTTTCCTTCTCTTTTTGATGTAGCACAATAAATTTAAACGATCTTCGTGTTGTTGTTGTTGTTATCTCTTTCTCGCACTCACAAATACACTAGGAAAAACACGTTTTCACCCCGTTTTCCCTGCGGGGACTGGAATGAACAACTCCACGAACTAATCAAACAATTATTAAGCGGCTGAATCTGAACTCACTAACACTCACAAAACAGCTGGGTCACACCTCACACCTTTGCGCGTTACCGTGTGAATCCAATTCTGAATTTTTGAATAGAAAAACAATGCATTTGTCGGTATTGGTGTTGTAGGCTAAGCCCCGCCGCGATCAACATTCAACACACCTGCACCTGAGCTGAGCGCCGAACTAAGAAGTAAGAAGAAGCTAGACAAGCGGAATGGAACACTTTAGGCCAACGAATAAAACTACAAAAGGGAACGAACCACTTTTTTCGTTTACATTTTCTTCTTATTTCATTTTCATTCGATAAATAAACTCTCGTTATAATTTTTATTTGCTCTCTTAATTAAAAACTCCACTTGAATTCTGATTCCTTTATTAAATTTTCACTGGATATCTAGAGCCATCTTTTGGATACAAAAAACACAAAACAAAAATAAACTAAAACATTCGACTTTTTATTTACTTTCACACACTTTACACACTCCACACCGCTGCTTTTTTCGGACACAAATTGAAATTATTAGAATTAGAAACAAAGACATGCCACCTGTTGATTCATCCCGGTTGAGCATGGGTTGAAAATGTAATAATTCCCTCAGGGCTCAAGCTCATCACAAGCTCCCCCACTAGATAGACGTTATCACTGTATACCTTTTGGTATTCGAAATATTGAACTTATTGTGTTTATTTTTGTTGCGATTGATTGGTGTTACAATTATTACCGTTAGAATGAGCGAAATTTCGGCGCGATAAATAAAATTTTGATGAAGAATTTTCTACCCGACCGTTATTTCCCATCCATGGAGCAGCAAAAACACACATCGCGCAACGACGACGGACAAAACCAAACTGAGTGGTTTGTTGTCTTTGGTTGAGTGGAATACCTTTGACAAAAAACCGGTTGCGAGGAAATCACTCGATTTTGGCTGTGTTGTTATTCGAGTGGATGATATGTAGCGCCAGCGTTGGTTGGTGGTTGATAGGAGAACAATAATATTTTGATGGTTGAAGTTGAGTTGCGAAACACGAGTTTATAAACAAGTGAATGTTAACACTGAATTTCTTGTATTCATGTTGATGAGAAATAATGTTGAAAAAAAATGCAGTTTGAAAATGTTTTTAAATTTTTGTTGCAATGATAATTTACGAGTTAAGGGTGTTTTCTTAAGAGCTATTGAACATATTTTGTAATGATTTTAGAGGCGAAGTAAATTGAGTGATTATATGAAATAATTACACATATTTTGTGTACTTATAGGGGGATACGAGTTGTGAGTTGATATTTTAAAATCTTGGGCATATTATTTGTGGACAAATTTTTGAGTAAGGAATGAGATTTTTAGTAGATAACTCATTTCTGGTTGAAATTACAATATTTAATAAGGCTAAGAAATTTTGCTTTTACTTTAATAAATTGGCATTGATATTGTGTAAAAATTAACGAAGGCAAAAGTGGTTAATATAGGGTCATTTATTTCGTAGTTTTAAGTTGTATAATTATGGATTTGTATAATTCTATCAAGTTTTAGAAGATGTGCCTTTGAATCCAGACAAAGTAACTGGTAATTTCAAGTTTTGGTGACGTCAATTAGCTACCAAAATCATGCGATCTTGCAGCGTTAAATTTTAGTTTTTCTGTAGTGTTCTGTAGACCGAAATTTAGTCACATTAAAATCTAACATTTCTCATGTTATGATCAAGATACTCCCGAACCGGATGAAAATGTGGTTGAAAATTACCTCAAAAGAATCGTATGCTGTGCAGTGCATCTACCTGAAGCATTCATTTAAATGATATAGTTTTTCACACTAAAATTCAAAGTTCAAACTTTACAATAATATATAATTTTCATCAAAAATGTATTCTTGTGTGTGCTTGGAAATTGAATGACCCTGTTTAAGCGTTGAAGCATGAAATATTATGGCGCAAAATTTTAAACGATTTAGCAAATAGTTAAACCTTTTTTTAAACCTTTTACTATCTCTTAACATATTGCTAAAGTTAAAATCCCGAAAACCCTACTTTAACTTTTAGCAATTTGCTAAATCCATATGATATCTGTCATTATCCAATTTTACTTCAAAGTGTTGTTTCGTGTGTTTTTCATAATTTGGGAACTAAAAATTGTTTTTAATCAATTAAATGTTATCGGAAGACAAAGATTGAAGACTTTGTGCAGTAAAATGCTTTTTTGGAGAAATCTACATCAGGATGATGGAATACAAGAATAAACCTGTGTTCATGTGTATTTTAATCTTATTGGATTACATGGGATTGTCCAGTTTACAGTTGGGACATTTTCAACTAATGGGTCCGTTTAAGTATGTTTGCTTTGCTAATTCTCACGAACTGTCACAATTTGGACATTTAGTTCGGATACCTGTTTTTTAATAAAAAGGAGTTAGCAATTTACTAGTAAGCAAAACGAAAAAAAGGTTTAAAATTTTGGAGTCGTTAGTAAATTGCTAAATATTTAGCAAATTGCTAGTAAGTATAATGTTAAGTCCTTAACAATAGGTTGTTTAAAATTTTGAGCCATTGTTCTTATTTCGTTTTTATAGCAAAATGCTTAACATTTTTAATTGTTTACATTTTCTTTGGATGGTTGTGCTTAAAATGACAACGCTCTAAAGTCGATCTAACTATTTTTTTACTTTCTGATATAATCTGTGCTCTTTCCGAAGCCTATCTTTATTTTATTCATAATTCTGAAAAAATAAGAAATTTTTAACTTTAATTTGTTAAATAATTTAAGCTTACTTTATCTTTACTTTGTACTTAGAGTTTAAAATTCACTTCATCTATATATTTAAAGAAAAATGGATCTTCGAAATGTATGTACGTCCATAACTTTCGAACGACTGCACCAAATTGGATGATTCTTGGTTTTATGTATTCGATATTGTAAGGAAAAAGTTTGTTTAATATAAAAATTACAAAAAAAATTAACACACCATGTCTCATTTTTGTCTTTGCACTTTCGAATATTGTACTTTGTCAAAAATAAAAATATATAAAAAAATGTTTTCTCCTTCAATATTTTAAATCAAATTGCTTTCGAAATTAAAAATCTTACAAGATTTGATGAATGGTGTCGAATTTGGATGCATATTTTGTACCACCGTGTTTCTTAACTAATTAACTGACAGTTGATAGTCAGAGTTGACATTAGACTTCAATATTTATTATTGTCGATAAGAAAATGCAAAGTGTCCTCCTGGAAGTATGATCAAGACATATGTACATAGATATGACTGTATGGTTTCCAATTTCCAAATCTGAATTTCTAAATTGAAATATTATTATTATTATTATTATTTATTGAACTATACATAAAATGTACAAAACAATACTTAAAGCTAATAGCTACCAGGGCTTTCTAGAAATTGAAATAATCATAATAATCCAGTTTATTGGGATGTCTGAAAATGACTTTCAAATTTATACTTGCCAAATAGCACTGCTTAGAAAACAGACATAACATTGAAGATTGAAGTTAAGAATGGACAAATTGAATTTTTGACAAAAGAGCCACAATACCTAAATCCATCGTTTTTTGAAAGAGTTGTTAAAATTTGTAAGATTGTAGGGGGTAATCTCAAGATCTACTGAACCAATCAGTTTTAAATGGCAAAACTTTATTAAAACCTGAATATGAAAATTTAAAGCAATTTCTGTCACACAATTTGAAGAACAGGGCCGAACAACGTATGTGGGGTCAGCTAGTTCTGATATAAATACATATAATTAAATATAATATAGATTTAAGAGATTTTGCCTTTGAAGCACAAAAATAATTTTTGAGTTTGAGTCTTAAAATTCTTTTATTATATGCAGAATTTTATCTTTTTTGACACACTAAAAATCAACTTAAATGTCAAATATCTGCCATAATAATCGACTTGTGTAACGAAACCAAAAGAAGCCGGAAAAGAGTTATACGGGTGATTCTGATAGAGAGAGTCGAAAACAGTTTAAAATTATGTTGCCAATAACCACTATATTTGTAAAATTGAAAGTTTAAAGTAAACATTCAAGGTACCTACTTTTGAATATTTTAACTTTTTAATTTGTATTATAGTAGATAATTGTAAACGTTCCAGATTGAAGGTGCTCAGTTGTGGTGGACGGCAACACTGTTTCCAAAATCATCAATGAATACAGAAAAACTATTAACTGCATTTGAACAAATTTTACAATTTTATTATGAAGACAAAAATATTATTTAAAATTTCCTATTTCCTTTTTTAAAAACCCAAAGTACTTTTTCTCAATTTATTTTTATAATAAAAATATTTAATTTAAGAAAAGAGATAAAATTAAACAACTCTCTATTTTAATTTAATTTAGTTCAATTTTTAGAGGTGAAAGGGAGAAAGTCTAATTAAACTGAAACTTTCCACAAACCACAAAAACAAAATAACATAATGTGTACATTGTACAAACATTCTAATATTTAGAGAAAAGCATCAAGGATATAATTTTCGTCTGGGTCTAGGCTGTGGTGCGGTAACTTACTTGAATATTGTGTATGTTACCTTATTGAAATAACCCATATTCATGTGAGAGGTTTCGTTCTTATTTATGATGTGGTTAACTGAGTTTTATCTTCCCCCTCAGACATGTACAGTTGTACACTTCTAGGAATACTAAAAAGATAAAAAAAGATTTTAGTATCTTGTGCAATGAGGTTAAAAATAAAGGTGAATCTGATAATGTGGAGAACAAAGATTCTACTTAAAATTTTTTGGAAGGATGCATTTTAATGACAACTTACTTACTTAACAAAATTTTAAATGTAAAAAACCTAACTAACTTAAAAAAAAACTTAGTGCAATCGAAAAAAGTGCAATCTAACCTCGCAAAATTACGAAAACTACACACAAATAAAATTCTATAAAATAAAATAAGTGTGTATACGCCCTAGTGCACCATTATTAAAAAAAAGATAATTTTTTCAATACTGTCAAATTTTTGATAACCTGTCCTCATTCTATTGAAAAATTTTGTCGATCCTGCGGTGTTGTTTACTTTTAAAGAAGTTGGTTACATTTTTGTTCATTGTTTCTTTGTTTGTTTGTTTTAAATACAAAACTTGTCAGCTAAGTAAACCAGACAATAATTGTTGTTCAAAGAGATATATATATGTTTGTTTGTACTTTATACTGTGTTATGAAGTAAATACCGTTACATCTACCAAAATACAAACTTGTTTAAGCTTCAAGCCCTGTAAAAGAGGTCACACACGTCAGAGAACAAAAGAAAACGCCTTTCAATTTCAGTTTCATTCTATACATACTATCTATCTATATACAATACATGTATTTACTGTACATACATACGTACATACTTGTACTCTATATGCACTGTGTAAACACTCGTGTTGCGAAGACAAAAACAAGAATAAAGAACACAGAAACAGAAAAAGAGAACCAGAGAACAGAACAACACAAGTAATTAGCCTTATAAATCTTTTGGGGACAACGCAATACATCTTATGTAACGGATTCGGATTTGGATTTTCAATTGACAGTCTACACACACACACACGCACACGCACACACATACAATACTACAAATTCCAGATGAAATAAGTAAACGTATCTTGGGACGTTTTTTTCCGCTTATTTTTTGACAGGGCGTCAGGGGCCACTTGTTGGCTTAACTTGCACTTCTTGCTGCTTCGGTGACATTTGAAAATTATGTTGATTCTATGTGCTCTAAATAGCAAGGGCATGTTGCGAGCTTTTCGCAGAGAAAGTTCTGATTAAAACATTTTAATAAAGTATGTAATATGTCGTGTCTTGAGAGGGGCTGGAGTATAGAATGTCAGTATACAACACTGAACGCGACAATGCATATAAACGGATTTGACTGCACAAAGACGACGCAGACGATGTAATCCCTTGAAATAAAATGTGTGAAGAAAAAGTTAATCCTTAGATAGCTTTATTTTCGTCTTAAATGTCTTAATTGCAATTAACAATGCTTAAACAGTTCTTCGACACAAAAAATTGGTTCCCAGAAGGTACCAAATGCCAACTTCAAGATTTAGAATATTTTAAAGATAATTCAAAGTCATCTAAAGAAAAAGAAACCAATTAAAAGTTCCTTGGTTATGGTTTAAAAAATCAAACTAAATCTGTCAATTTTGACTAATTTTCAATAGCGTACAGTTTATTGGATAAAAAAATATCAGTAGCAGATTTCCTTCCTCCAAATCAACTCTCCTACTGATGGGAAGTTTTGACCTCTTGCCATTACTCCGCCACCGACCACAAAATGTCAGTATCCATGTCCAATGTCCATCTGATTGTAGGTTGCATACAACACATGTTATGTTTTGAACTAAAGTCCATTTGGTCAGATGATAAATTAGTGCAAGACTTCGCATACTCCACTCCTATGTAGGTCATGTCGATAGGCTATACAGACAGAACATTACTCCTCAGGCCACTCGAAGCCTCTGTCTGCATTGTAACTTGCAACAATTGATGTAACTGATAGACAAATAGATATTAGAACTATCCACGTCATGTGATTAGAGCCACATCGAATTTTAGATTTTTTCGTCATAAAATTTAAGCATTGAAAATTTTATTTAAAAATGTCAAGACCGTATTTTTTACGACTTAAATTTTTATCATATGTAATAATAAATATGACATTTACCAAATTTTTAAAATTTTGCTGATAATTTTGTATAAGCTGACAAGAAGTCAATAATCCATCTTCAAAAAGGGGGCAACTTTCATCAAGAGAGCACGAGCTATCACTTAATTTCAAAATGTCAAGTCTACACCACGGTTCCATCGATTAGACTAATTTTTCAACTTTCTATTCACAACTAAAAGTATTTAAGTTTCCTCTGGAAAATCGAAAATTAAGATGAATTTCTTCTTATTTCCAATTTTTCTGTTCAATTTGGCATTGCCAGATAACCATTTTTCTGTGTAAAAAATTGCACAATAAAAACTGGAATCTATTGGTTTTTACGTTTGTTAGGCATAAAAATTGTAATAAAGTTTTTAAAATTAGATAATGCACATCAAATGAAAATATTACCAAGCTAAAAAATCACTTAAAATTTTTAGACAAACCAGCTTTAATCAAGTGTTCCGGAGTGTATTTAAAGAGAAAATTTCAACTTCCGAATCATGTACAGAATACAAAGGATACAAAATCGAAGTTTTGTTTGGTAGTTGAGTGGTTTCCGTTCGATTAGATTGACAAAGTATGTTATGTACGAGTATATCGATTTACCAATACAGAAATGAATGATAATAATAAGACATCCTTTTAATCTCAATGGTCGTGACCCTGACATACTATTTTCTTGTTTGTCTTTGAATTTAAATTTGAATTTGAATCTGAATTGAATGACTGAATTCTCTTCGAAACTTTTGTACCTGCGTGTATGTATAGGTTTAAGGGGACATTATGTTCAATATATCTTCAGTCAAAAGAGAGTAGTTGACAATCCCACTTCTGACACCAATGTTGCAAAAATTAAAAATTTTAAATAAAGAGCTCTCAGTGAAAAGGCGACTAAATAAATTAAAGTATAAAGAAAAAGAAAAAAAATTTAAAGTGATAAGTCAAGTTGACATCTCATTGCTTATGTTTGTGGTTAGATGACTTTATTGATTACAAATGTCAACGGTCCTAATGGAGAGTTAAGGTCTGACAGATTTTAATTTGAAAATATAACATGCCTCAAATTGGAATTTAAATAATTTTTTTTTAACCTTTTCCTTGCTCAGAAAATAATACACAAATCTATTTATAAAAATCAATTTCTGTTTGTTTGTCTCCTTAAAACTCGAGAACGACTTGGCCGATTTTGATGTTTTTGGTTTTGGAATGCTTTTCGTAGTCCAGGAAAGGTTTAAAAAGTCAGAAATTATTGAAAAATTGCGAGGAAATATTTTTGACTGTCAGTTGGTTGTCAAATTTTAATGTGTCAGTCTTCTGTCCAACATTTACAAAAAGTTGTCATTCTGTCATCATTTTACAGTTATTCAAATCTTTTATCATCACTTTGTCACTGCCTGAGATTTACTGGTCTTAAAATGTATGTTAAAAATGTGCGCGACAAAGTTCACAGGGTCCCCTAGTAATAAATAAATACTTAAATCAATCGCGAAAAAAATCTTAAATCAATCAATCAATTGTATCAAAACGAAATAAAAAAAACTCTTTTCCTTTTTCTGTCTTCTTTTTCCCTTTGAAAAGTTTTTATTTTCAAAAAATTTAAATATAAAAGAATTGAAATAAATTTTATGTATTACTTTTTGCTAACGATAAATCCTATATTTTTCTATTTCATTCTGAAAATCCCTGCCAAAAAAATTTATACCAATTTTTTTCTTCTGTCGTGCCTGTATGTTCGACTGCCAAAAGCAAACATTTAAGGATTAGATCTGAGAAGAATAAGAAGAACAGGTACGAGAATACTCTTAACTGGCAAAGGAGTTCGTTGCATCTTAAGTGGATTCCCGGTTTAAGGAGTGTGCTTACATTTTAAAATACCCGATTTGACTAGTGTTGAGGATATAAAAGAGGACCATGATTTCCGGTCGCGTTATAGATACGATGATGGTGTGTGGTGTGATGGTGCCGTATTGGGTAGACAAAATATCCTATAGATACTTATAGATTTATGTATGTATGTATGTATGTATGTATGTATGTATGTATGTATGTATGTATGTATGTATATTTATGTGCCTTTATAGACATATAAAAGCAGTCATGCATCTTCCTTAATAATATGCACATGAATAACTTTCCAATACCTTGAGCTAGGATGATATTTTTCTTTTCAGGGTCTTTTTTCTCTTTAACATTTTATATACATACCTAAATACATAAGTACTGGTATATGTATGTATGTATGTAATTGTATAGTAAGGAGCTAGTACTTATACCGCAGGCAAAGACAAATCGGAATTAAATATGATCGCGCATTTGAATAATTCACGCGACTTTTAGAACTTTTAATAAATCAATTTTTCGTCTTATTTTTAAAGGGTATTCATGGATAGGCAGGGTATTAAATTTTAAGCGGGGATTTTATTCAATGAATTGAAAGTAAAAATTGAATTTCAACTTTCCTTATCTTAACTGGCGCCCAATTTTAAAATTAATTTTTTATTAATAGGTTAATTTTTTTTTAAGAAAAAAAGGATTAGCCAGTGAAATGGGGAACATAATTTTATTACTTAAGATAAGGAAACACAAGATTTTAATAATCTTATTGCTTTTATCTTTGCACTCCATGCACTCCATTAATCCTTACAAAAATACTTTAACCACATCCTTAATTCAGTCAATATTTTAAAAGGATATGTATTCAAGTAGACACTAAGCATTATAGAAAGATAAGGAATTATATGTATGTAGGTACGAAGAAATAAAAATACGCGTGGCATGTCCCATTTAAGGACACATACATTCGTGAAAGTGAGGGTTGATAATGGCGGTAGACCATGACCCATCATGACCCATCTTTCCAAAAATCAAGATTCCATTTTAATCCACCCGAAAATTAAGTGGGTATATAAAATGAGGAAAATCGTGGTGGTGGTTTATATTAGTCGTTTATTTTATACATCTCATTTTAAGTGCGGGAACATCATTTTGAATGCATCAGCAAGGGAACGGCACGTGCCGGTGGGTTAGAAAAGGGGATTAAGAAAATTAACTGCTATAAGCCACATATTGTTCGTTGACACGTCGTAATATGGTATCAAGAAAAGTGTGTCTTCTTATAGAAATTAAAATAAGGGAAAAAAGAACTGGAATTAAAATTAAACCACACTGAATTAATGGTGAAATTGAAAAGAGCCGACTTTCACCGTAGTTCGAAACACTTGGTTCTCTTGGAAAACAGAATTTTTGAGAAGACATTTTTAAGATCATTTAAAGTTGTTCGGTATGAAAATTATTAACTTAAATGTTTTCCCATCTTCCTGATAGGACTCGAGTTCCGTTGCGCTTAAAGTGTTTATCTTTTGAGTCTATCCAAGAATCAAGCCATCTTTTTAAGGTATTCAGACAATGTATGGAACTGCGAAATACAGTGTCATCGACCGAAACAAGCAAAAGTCTGAAGTCTGAAAAATATGATAGTATTCTGGCCGATTTGTCAATATTTTCGAAATTGGGGTAATTCTTATCAGCGCATATACGACGTTGCTGCTGATCGACCGGCTTGAGTTCCAGAGTAAAATTAACTTCAAAAATTCAAGGCATGAGTTTAAATCAAAAATACGGTGTAGTGTCGTTTCTGGAATGGAATGCCTAATTCCAAAGACAAGGAATCGAAAAACCTAGGCTTACGTCAGCATAAAGGGTTACTGCATAAGTTTTCTCAGTTGTTTTTGAGCGATTTCTTAAGTCACTTTACTTTTCCGAACTGTGACTCCAAAATTTTCACAATTTTAAAGTGAATTTTGACAATTTTATATGTATATGTACATACGTTGTCGGAACGTTCCATTTTCAGTAATGACGTAATTTTTACTTCCTGTCTTAAAAACGGCGTGAAACATGACCTGACAGATAGATAAGTTCAGCCTTTGGGGAACACCTTCCGTTCAGGACTTTTTTCCCGGCTGGTCTACCCGCACTAACGGTCCCAAGAAAAGTGTTGGATACGCCCCAGTTTTTATGGTTTGCTAAGTTCTATTAGAACAAAACAAACCGTCAAATCATACAACCCTGGTACAATTTAGTAATCTATGTTAAGGCATAGAAGACTCCCCTTGATAGAGGGCGAGGTGTATCTAACACCTCTTGTATCAATGAATTAGATGGTCGGTACTCATTGATACCATAATTATGTTCCCACGAACTTTGAGCTAACCACAGCCATTACGATGCTTCCACTACAGGGGCCTACTTCATAGATAGCTTATGGGCAGTTACACATGCACGGACAAGTACAAGTACAAGTACACGCATATTAACAGGAACTATCTACCGTAGTACCAGTTTTGTCCCTGGTAAGGCTCTTGGACCTGTGTGACTTTAGGTTCCTTAAAATCAAGGGGCCACTCCTCCCTTTTCAACCATGCACCACCAATATTAACCAAGGCAGAAGTCAACAGCAATGATGTATGATGATAACCTTTCGTTTAGCCAATTAATATAATAATAATAACCATCTTTCGAAAAATCAAATCAAAATTACCAGCCATTTTGTTTCTGCAGTAGCCGCGTGGCGACACCAAGTAAGCACATCCGGTCATCTTGTAGTTCCGTGTCGCTTAGCTCAAAAGAAAACGACCGATAAGTCGCCCATCCAAGAGTCTCGCTGTTCAAAAGGGTTAACTTTTGATATCCCGACCCATTTTTGTAAGTATTTTAAGCTCGAGAATCAAGGACTTAGCGACGGGTGGTGTTAATTAGATCCACCCAGATCTACCGTTCAAACATCTTCTAGAATCATTCGGTTTACTGCACATGACCATCTTTACAACCCTTTTTGCCAATGAAGAAGTTGTTTGCGGGTGATAAATGACGCACAACGTAATTAGTCTTCAATTCATAATATCCAGGGTCCCGTTTTTAATGAAATGTCAAATTCGTATACAGAGCAATTTCTGCGGATGCCATCTATTGATGATAAAAAGTGAGAACTTTCTAGTTAAGTATGTACTATATAAAATTAAAGGAATAACCAAAAAATGGTTTTCAAGTTGCAAAAACAATTACATGCCGATAACTCTCCTTCTCCTGAGTGGTGGAGAGTTTATTTAATTAATTTCAATATTAAACTGTAACTGAGAAGATATCAGGTTTTTCTCCTAATTAACTCCTCTTGGAAGTTCATTTCACATTGTTATATTGTTCTTCCAAGAAATCTTAAGATCTTTATCTGTCCTATCAATCCAAAGTCTTTTGTGTTCCGTTCTTTGTCTTAACGAATGACTGCATAAAATGGTATCATTTAAAAAGTGTTTGTTAAAACGTCACCATCTTAACGTGGTGTTTGCGTCATTCCCTACATTCCTAAACATACATAAGATATAGCATGGACCTTTTAAGAATCTTACACGAGGTTCCAAAAAAAAAAAATAGACTATGAACACCTTGAGAAAACTTTGAGGATGTTTTTAAGCTAAAATAAGAGTTGCAAAGTTGATGGTCACCAAGCAACGTAACGCAACGCAACGAAACGACCAACTTGAAAAAAGTTAAGAGAGAAAGTTAAAAAGAAGGATACGTCTTTTCTACATCGGATGGACATAACAAGTTATTCCTTGGAGTTCATCATCCAAGCTGTTGTAAGGAGAGATATTTCAAAAAGTTCCATTTAAGTCACAAGTTACGTTACTTTTCTTCTTCTTTTTTTTTGGAAAAAGTAAATAAATTTGATGGTGGCAATAGTTTTTACCAAAACTATGTTAAGGCCTATACTAACTCAAAAGTTAAAATACCAAATGCTTTTTATAGGAGGGATATGGGGATTGGAAAGGACTAATGTGAGAACGAACATGGTTTTGAAGAATTGATTCAACCGATTTGCCATAAAAGTTAAACAATTCTCAAATGACTTCTTGCAATAATTCCAATCAACTTATTAAATTTATAATATTAACCTAAAAAAATAAAACACCAACTTTCTATATCAATGAACTCAAACAAACAACATTATTTCTAACAAGAACCCCACAGCAAAATAATTCTCAATGTAATCATAAATTTGAAATAAGAAACTCCTGAAAAAAAAACAAAATGGCAAACAAACGGAATCTAACCTAAGGGTAAACTTTTAAGGTCCTTCAATGGAATAACATTGTCGGACTTTGGTTCTGGTTCTGGGATTCTGACTTTGCTTCTGCCTGCAGCATTTAAATTTTAACCGGAAATGAGGTTCTTTTATACAAATAAAATAATTGTACAAAAGTTTATAATATAAAATAAAAATGTAGGTAGGTTTAAGTAGTTACCCAAAATTGCTACTTAAAAGCAGATAACAACTGAAAAAAACAGGACACATCAAGGACACATAACATTGTAGGTATATTAGGAATTAATGGCAAAGATAGTTTGAATTTTTCGGGAAATCATTATTGTTATGGTTATGTGAAGAGTTTTGTAAAAAGAAGAAACACTATTGGGGTTAAGTGCTTTGAATAGTTCTTAGATAAGAAGTTCCTTAGAACTAAGTTCATTACTTTATTATTGTCAATCCTTTGGGTTTTCCAAATGGTGAATTGACAAAGTTGATGATTTTTGACGATGTCAATTGCATTTATATGGATTAAGAGGTGAGGACCTAACTGACTACCTTGGGGCACATAAGAAGAATATTGGACAGGTTGGATCTGAACCGGATACAATATCAACGTAGTGGACCCGAATTTAAAAACAATCATGCAGTATTGGAATTAAAAGACCTACAATGGAAACTGAGAAGTTCGTGTAAAATAAGTTGTGTTTTATTCAATACTGCTTATAGATCATTCAGCATTAAAGTGTTTAAAACGATCAAATACTTTCTTTTTGCTGTCTTCTTTTTGTCCAGAAATCAAATTCTTATTGTTTGTTAAAGGAAATTTTGCTGCACTGGCTATGCAGTAGTGAATAAAACACAACCAAACATTTTTGATAGGATTTGAAAAAGATGAAGAACATTCTTTTGGGAAAATTGCAGGTCGCTTAACTAAAGAGGTTATTAATATTTTATTAATTTTTTGTATTAGTTTATCTGAAAATTTTAATTTTCCATTATTTTGGCTAAATTTAACCAACAGCCATTGAAGTTTTTAACAGGGGAAGGGGTGGACAAAACCCAACAAAGAAATCCATTTTTCTATCCTAAAAATTCTGTCTACCTTAATTATTTATCATCTGCACTTTACTTTGACACTTCAAGAAATTCTTTGACAGTAAACAGTAACAATTGAAAGTCATATTTAGTGATTCAAATTTTTAGGTGTACTTTCAGCAGTATTTCAAAAATCTTTTTTCTCTTTTAAAAAATACACAGCTTTCTTGTGAGATAAAAAAAAATGTTACCTCAAACTCAAAAACCACTGTTTTCTATGGCAACAAAACTTGAATAACTAATTTTTCTGAAACACATAAAATCGACAGTTTTTGATGTCAAAAATTACCCGGATTTGAAAAAAATCCTTATTTTCCCACGTTTCTCGTCTCAAAGGTCATTTCCACAACATCTATTTCTTATGTTAATTTGACAAAAAAGATTTAATAAGTGACAGCCAATTTGATATGACAGCACGAAGCCTTAACAATTTGGCCGTCATCACCTGTCAAATTTTGAAATTCTTCATAAGAAATTTATTTACTAAGTCTTTCAATAAAGTATGTACAAGTTCAAATTGAACTTGTTTCAGTTCAAACTCTCCAAAACTTAATGTGTCTAATATTTTCTAGTGTCTTGCAATGGTAGAAAGCTTAAATAAATTATCATTTGATATGAATTGGACCAATCAATTAAAATTGTTTCATTAAAAATTCAAGAATGTAATTTTATTCCCAAGTTGCATCGTCATTCTTGAGTTGTTTTTGTTTTTTTGTTTTTTTAATTTTGTTTCCCTTCCAATTTTAAGTTTTCCTTCAGGAAAAACACTTGAAGCAAACTAATGCACCTGCCACGGGAAAAACACCCCCCAAAGCTCTGAGTTATGGTATGTATGTATGTATGTTTCTGATGGGGTATTTCGTATAAGGTATAGGAGTACCTCTTGTATTTATATGAATGTGGTGTGCATGCTAGCGGAACACTCATTAAGGCTGCTCCTGCATCATTTCACGTGACTAAGCACTCAACAAAATAGACAGGATGAAAAATTAGTAAAATACTTTCTATATATGGTCAGATATAAGTTTTTCATTTCTAATGTTGGGCTGCGTTCGTTCGGTCGTAGTTCGTCGTCCTGCGTTGCCGTTCCCATTTGGAAGAACTTAAGAAACTAAAAATAATACGACAAGATGGAATGGAATGAGCAAACTAATTTACCAACTTACTTATATACTCCACATCAAGTTGTATATTTTATTTTCCAACGAAGAACAAACTTTGCCGCATGATTTTGCTAAAATGTATCTGAACTACTGTACTAGGATATAGAAAGTTTTTGTTTTGCTTGCGTAAATATCTTTAGGATACCTCTGCACCCTTAGATGAGAGACTATACGAAAGAGGGTCTTTGAAGGGCAAGTTTTTTTGGGTGGGGGGTTTTGGTATGAAAGAATCGAATTTTAGATTTTAATAAAACATAACAATAATTAATTATTGTTATACGCTTAACTGATTCAACGGCTGCTCTGTCAGGATTACGAGTATAACTTGGTCTTGTTGTGGGAAAAGTTTCAAGAACTCAAGTTCAACCCTAATTCGAATGCTAGAATGAAAAAAGACGAACCTGAAGGTTGATAATGGTTTTTCAAGGACTATAGGACAAACAGGTAGTAAAAAAATCTTAAATTTAGAATTGGGTTTCTTAAATTTTGAAAAGGGTATACTATTTGTTTTTGAATTTAAATGGGAATGAAAGGGTATCAGTTTGAATATTACAAATTGTCAGAAGGTTAAGGGTGTGTGGATTTGTATTGACGAATATACAATATACCTTCCGAAATGTTTTGAAAGTTGTTCCAGATATTTCTAAAGATTGTTCCAAGTAACTGAATCTCTGTGTTGAAAAATTTCACAATTTTTGAATAAAATCTAACATCACTCTTTCGTATCACAAAAATATCTACGTCATGTCATGGAATTGTTAAAATACGTACTTAAAGCTTCTTCAGAAAACCATTAGGTTTCGAAAACCAAAGTTTAAATCTGGTACCTCTAAATGTCAACATTTAAAAGACTTTTTTCAGAACTACATCCTGGAGTTAATATAGGAATGATTCAAATATTAATTGTTGAATTTGACCAACCACAAAATATGTCATTTAAAAATCATTTTAATAACAAACTTTATCATAAAATGTTAGCATCTATCATAAACACATGTTGCTCTGTCCTCAGACACTTGTTCCTTAGAGTGGTTATAAAACCCCCTAACTACGGGGGACATTAAAGTTTAATTCCTTTTTGTTTTTTTTTTCTATATAAATTTTTCATAGTCCTTAAAGTTTATCGTGTCATAAAAATCTCTCAACTTTTTCGACACACAAACACAATTCCAATTTTTAATAATACCATCATAGAATGCAGAAGGTGACTTTTTATATAAATTAAATTCAAATCGAAAAATAAAAGTAAAAATCTTTCTTTCTATTGGAATCCTGACAGAATATTTAAAATAAGGACAAACAAATCCTTTCTATTTTCTTTTTTTTTTTAACCTTTCCTTGGATTCTAGGAAGTGTTTTGACATGGAAAACATATCATTTTAATAGTTTGGCGAAGTTTCAAAAATTCTTTGTGACAGTTGTTGTTGTTATTGTTTGTTTTATACTAAGTTGGAAATGGAGGACTTATTCCTGATGGAAAATGTGTACAAACACACACATAGATAAACGGAAGATAGAGGTATTTTCCGGAGTATAGGTATTGTGGAATAATTTCTGTAAAACTAGGCTAAAAGCTTATAATTTAAGAACATTAAAGTTCAGAAGAATATTTTAAATATTTTAAAAGGGAAATGGAGCGGAAGGTTGAATGATGGGTTTATTAATAAAGGGACTTCATGTTTTAAGGATTTAAAAACAGATTATTTCCTTTTGTGAGACTTAGAGAGCCATGAAAACATTTTTTAAGATTGACAATTCATTTTTGTATATACGTTGAGGAAGGGGGTTTTCTTTCGACTTATATTTGTGACGTGTTTAGCTTCTTAAATTAGATGAGACTTCAACCTTTGGATAAAAGGTAAATCATTTAAAAACAAAAAACACCCTGAGGCCTTATGTTGTTCTAGCTCCTTAAAAAACCTTCCATCATCTTCTGTTTGTCAGTTTTCTTAGTGTTGCCTGAATTTTCCAGATAAATTCATTTCTTATTTCAACAAAAACTTTTTCTTATTTAGTTTTTATTTGTTTTAATTTTAAAAACAAACAGTTTGTGTTATTTTCTTAAGGAAGTGAAAAGTATGTATAATTGCATCTCGTATACAATAACATGTCCATCATTTCGTCTTCGAGTCTTTCTCGTCTCCCAAAACAAAAAAAGGGTTAAGGGACTAAACTAAAGCAAATAGCAAACAATATGTTGGTTATGGGTTGGGTTTGACTTCCTGTTTCGTGTTCGTGTTCCTGTTCCTTTGTCTTTGATCAACAACAACTTATATAAAAAGTTAAATCTGCCTTAAGTGTTTTTTGGCAACAAACTTTTTTTTTGTTTGTGTTGTTTATTCTTTTGGTGAACGTTAACTATGCCACAGGGTAACGCTTCCTTTTAAGATTTCACATCACAGTGAGGTATAATCTTGACAAATAAAATTTAATTTTAATTTTTGCCTTTAGATTTTTTTATTTTTTGTTTTTTGTTAATCTTGTGTAAATAAACTTTGAAAAGTTTCTTTGAATAGGATTAAAGTTGTAGCCAAAAAAAAAACTAGGTTTGTATTTTGAACTATTTGGGTTTAAAAATGAGGTTAATTCAAGCGTGAAAATCAAGTTTTACAAAATAAGACACCTTTCCACTTTAACGTGCCTTGCCAGTCACTTCAACTAGAGTCATAGCAAGATTTTGGTCCAAACCAAATTTGGTTTATTAATTTTTTCTAATATAATAATATAATAATATTATACTATACTAGAGGACCCGGCGAACTTGTTTTTACGCCCAATTGAGCGCTAACAGCAACCGATTAAAATTTTCAAAACTTGCGTTAAAAAATGAGGTTTTATTTTTTACTACGACAAACATTTCGAAAACAATATCAGCCAAATCGAATAAGCCGAGTCTTAGAGAGACAAACAAAAGTAAAAGTGACATATGTCAAAGTGACAGATGTCATACTGACAGATGTCATACTGACAGATGTCATACTGACAGATGTCATACTGACAGATGTCATACTGACAGATGTCAAGGTGACGGATGTCAAGGTGACAGATGTCAAGGTGACAGATGTCAAGGTGACAGATGTCAAGGTGACAGATGTCTTACTGACAGATGTCATACTTACAGATGTCAGTATGACAGATGTCATACTGACAGATGTCATATTGACAGATGCCATACTGACAAATGTCATACTGACAGATGTCATACTGACAAATGTCATACTGACAGATGTCATACTGACAGATGTCATACTGACAGATGTCATACTGACAGATGTCATACTGACAGATGTCATACTGACAGATGTCATACTGACAGATGTCATACTGACAGATGTCATACTGACAGATGTCATACTGACAGATGTCATACTGACAGATGTCATACTGACAGATGTCATACTGACAGATGTCATACTGACAGATGTCATACTGACAGATTTCATACTGACAGATGTCATACTGACAGATGTCATACTGACAGATGTCATACTGACAGATTTCATACTGACAGATGTCATACTGACAGATGTCATACTGACAGAATTAAGAATTTGTTTTTTGATACGTAAAGGTGCTATAACTCTTATATTTCGGTAAAGGTAGTGTTATGTGTAAATAAACCGTACCGATTTGTGCAAACTTCACATAAACCATCTTCTAAATAGTCCGAACAAAGCCTAGAAATTTGTTTTAGATATGTGAGCCCGTTCTTGAGTTATAAAATTACAACGAAGAGTGGCATTGATTTTTATATTTTATAGACAAGCGAATCCGACAGACGTTGCATGTCCTATATTCGAAAATTTTAAACTTTCTAGAAAAATCAGTCATGATGGAATTGTTCTTTATATTTCTGGTGGTGTTGGGGTTGGTAATTGGTATGAATATAAGAACATACATAAGAAATTTCATCAAAATCCGACTTGCTGTTAAAGAAAACTTTCAGTATTATTTTTGGCTGGATTTGAGAGAATCTGTAAATTTGCAAATTTCAATCAAGCGAACTCAAAAAGACGTGTCTATTTATTCTAACAATATTCGACACTTCTTACTTTTTACAAGACCCTTTCTGGCAAATCATAGGAATGATTAAAACTAAAGTTTGCTGGTACTAAGCTTGTTCGACGCTTTCAAGACGTCTATTAAATCAAACCAATTATATAAGTATTTTAAACTTTCAAAGAGTATAAGAAAATTACACAGTTCCGTAAAAATTTTGAACTCAAAAATTCAGGAAGTCATAAATTCCATAAAAAACAGTTGTTTGAAATTGATGGGTCTATGAAATATTGATTGTCATTAGATTTATAATTTATGTGACTCGTTGCTCGACTTTTTCAAAACCACTGCTTCCCTCCAATTTTTAGGGGAAAATATCTTTTTAACACCAAAAAGAGATAAAATTTTTTCCACGAGAATGTTAAAATTGTCTTTTATGTCCCCGATATTAAATTTTAGTGTTGAGATTCGTGAAAAGAGTATTTTTGGGGACGGAACATAATTTTCAACAAAAAACAAACAAGGAATTGGTTTCAAAATAGTTTTGTTTTCCATAAAAAAAAAACACATCAAGAAATCCGAAAATATGGATGTGGTCCCATAAATTCTCGTTAATTACTTAACATGTGTGAAGTATTTTCACAACAACAAAGTCTCATAATTGTTCGGATTCTATTATCTGTTTTGTCTTTACGACTCATTTACAACGGTATTAATTTTAAGATTTTTCAAAATAATGAATTATGACAGAAGGACAACAATTGAAGGGTTGGAACTTTAAGACCTTATTTGGGATCTTTAAAAGAATTAGAGGTCTTAGTTTACATAACTTGGAGCTCTTTTTATTCTCTTTAATTGCTCGTTTACCTAAAAATTTCACTGGACGTATCTACCTACTTTGTATTTTTTTATGACTTTTTTCTAACTTCACATAAAATTTTAAAGATAAAACGTCTTGTTTGCTCTTATTTTTAGAATAAGTAACAAGTACCCTCATGCAGTCCTTACTTTAAGATCCACCGACCCAAAAAAAAACTATCTAAAGAAAAACATCCCAAAATGTGGAAAAGTCATTAAAATATCATAAAAAACAAATCGTGCCACATGGGCTACAAGAACGACGAACGACGACGTCGACGATGACACCCGCCACTGACAACATAGAATACACCTTGGAACCATCATCATCCAGAGACATCATCCCTCATCTCCTTTGGCGCGTGTCAGATTATGCCAGCACTAAAATTTATATAAATCACCTAACCATCAAGATGTTCCTTGAAGAATCCTCTAACGCCAACTCCAACTACTCCAACTGCAACTCCAAGCTGTGAACATGAGATTTCGTTTGACAGCCGGATATTTTATGTTTTGTTAATTGATACGTGTGAATAGTGGATTTAGGAGGGATGACGATTTTCACATTCTGTCACATTGCACATTACAGTTTTACCAAATCCAAATGGGATTTAGGAGAAAAGAAAAATGTGTGTAAGTAGGTTAGGTAGGTACAACACTGGATGGTACTTAAAAATGAGGGGCGTGCTTTTGATGTAAATGACAGATTTAAATGTTTTCACATAAGAAATTACAGTCAATGTAATTAAAATTAAAGACTTCTTTTAAATTCTGCATTTTTGGTCGAATATCGTAACTGTCAGCTGTCGAAATTGATGGGGGAATTAAAAGGAAACATATACAAATGGAAATATTTGTAATGATTGTTTTATGATTTCTTTTATATTACCTTGACAAAAATATATTTACATAGGTATTTATTGTATATAGTTAAATGGCGTAAAGCTGTTCTGTTGAATTTTTATATAGGGGTTTTAGTGTTGATGTTTTCTGGTCAGTATACATAAGAATTCTGAACCCCCTGTCTTATTGACAGCAATAATATATATTTTTTTTAAATTATTGTTGTTTATTAATCACTATAAAAAGACGATTAATATATTTTAAATTTCAGGTCTTCGTGTTCTTTAAAGTTTTCATAATTTATGATTTAAAAAAAATATATAAAATATCAGAAATCACTTAACATTTTTATTAGAAAACTATCTTCAGTCAACCCGCAAATGACTTACTACAATTTCCCACTCTATTGTCAATCCTAATAAAAATAATTAGATGGCAATAATATTAAAAACAAAAAATTATTAAGCATTTACGAGTTGCCTCATAAAATAAACAAACGGCAACACGCACAGCTCTGATTCAGCCAAAACGGTAAAATAGAAATTACATTTTAAAAGAACAATTTTTTGCAAACCTTTCTTCCAATTTCTTCCATTCCAATTAAATTTTTATAAAATTCACTTATTTCACTTTCACTTACTATTTGTTTAATCACATTAATTAGTTCTCTTTTAATTTTGTTTAAATAAAAATTCTTTATTTTTACTTAAACCGTTTGAGGAACAATCTAAGAATAAAACTGCACTTTATTAAACTATTTTACTTCCGGTGGACTACATGCACTTGAGGAAGACGAGACAAAGACTAAGCTCTTGTTTGTCTCTTACTTTTTGTGAAATTCTATTAATTTTAGCTTACACTCTTGCTTTCTCCTTCAGACTCAGCATCATCAAAGCTGAAATTCCAAGGACAGAGAGAATTAAGCGCTCAGCGCAGGTGATTCAAAAATATTGGGGAATTGGGGTTAGTTGCAATTCTAATGCAAATTCGCATTCTTCTTCTCTTTCTGAGAGAAATTATTTCAAATGGTGGAAAGGAGAAACAAAATGGCTGTGTTGGGTTTGGTTTTTTACTCCTCAGACTAAGAGTAGAAGGGAAAATAGAAAAAACATGTAAATGGGTGGTGTGGTGAAGGTGATAATTGCTGGTCATTGAGTAGGATTGGTATTTGGTGGGTGACAAAACTCACCAAGGCGATGCTGATCTACATTTTTATTTCCTCTTCGTGTGTTTTGCTGTTTTGGGTGAAATCATGTAAAAAATCTATGTATTAAAAAAAAAAATTGGTTAACACATCAAACTAAAAAAAATGATAATTTTTAAACGAAGCTGAAAACAATCATCATCATCATCAGCTCAACAAACTGGATCCGGTCCTGGTCTGATGGTTTAAGAAGTCTCTTCATCTATCCCGATCGTGATTTGTGAGCCGACATCCAGTTGCGCACCCAAACTCAAGTCTTCGGGGGACCTGGTCTACGCCATCTTAGATCTTAGATACTACAAAGAACGTACCGGGTTCCTCTATGATCATGTGAGCTAGGTGACCAGCCCACTGTAGTCTACCGAGCTTAATTTTTTTCACGATATTTACTTAAGGTAGATTGCATCCCTATTGTTCATGATTGTAGCGTCTTCGGATTCTGAAGCTGAAGCGTATATCGAGCAGAAGCTGTGGGAGGAAATCATTTAATCCTCTGGTGATCCTGATAATATCTAATAAGGAGAATGAGATAAACCTACAGAATTATTGTATTGTGACCGGTTCTTGATAGGTCTACAAAGTTTGAATTAAATCTTTTTAGTTTAAAATGGGCCAAAATCGAGTCTAAAGAAGTAGTCGGTTAGGTATGTATGTATGTAGTGTGCAAACATAAAGTACAGGTGAAGATAATATAAGCATATGTTAAAAAATGCATCCATCGAAAGCACATGTTTTTCAATTAATATGCGGAAGAAGTGTATGTATGTATATATAAAATCCACACGTATTAGACCGAAGAATGTTTTTTATGGTGTAACATATTCATTGTACTCGTGCATACCTGAATGTTTTTGGGGTGATTTTAGAATAAACTTCTTAAAATAAAATTACACTTAAGACTATGCTATGATGTTGAAGTAGTTTTATGAAGAAGTTTTCCCGGAAATTGCTTCGACGGAACAAGCATTAGACACGTTTTCCGATGACTCTATAAAACATGATTACATAATTTTGTTAAAAATAAATGAAAAATAAAAGTGATTACCAATCAATTCCTTCAATAAAGAACTGTAGGGGGGAAATGTGCTCCCCCATTTTTGTGCTAAGTTAGAAACAAACTATCATCCAGATGCTGTTTATATTTTTGTTGTTTTAAGTTTGTATCTCTTAAATTTCAAGATATAAATTTCCCCTTATGTTTATTCATAATAAGAAATAACAACTTTGTTGAATTTTATAGCTTAATTCACATTGACTCTTTTGACTCATATACCAATTCGATGGTCCTTGGGCTGTTTTCAAATTTGAAATGAATCTTCTCAGTCCGAAGATAGGAATATTTATATAATGTAACTTATGTCTTGTTACAAATATTAACGAAATCAAAAAATGGTATTTGTTCAATCGGTCCAATTTGCCGAATTAAAAGTTTTGAAGTAGTTTTAAGGTCCTTAATTTACTTATGATGAATTTTTAAACAATTATTTGAATACAAAACATTTTAAACAAATTTAAAACACTGCAAAAACTACTAAAAATGTACCAAGTAAATTGGTAAATTAATTTTTTGACTCGAAACTCAAATATTTTGAGAATGTTCAGTTACAAAAATATATTTTGCAAAAATTTTAAGATCTAGTAGAATTTTTTAATAAATTTGTTAACAATTGCAAAAATCTAAAATAAATCGAAAGGACCGTAGAATTTTTTTAAGAATTGGGTATGTTTCTAAAAAGAGCTTGATATTATTTTCTCTAATCTTAAAATCTTATATGTGATTTAGCTGACATATGAGGTGTGAAGTCCAAGGGTAGTATTTCACTTCTAACTTGTAAAGTTTAAAAAATCATGTTGATGAAATTCATGCTATTGAAATAGCATAATTCATCCAAGTTAAACTGATAATTGATGCAGCATTTTCTATATTGCGATGATTTGCATTTGACGTGGTTGTTTTCCATCCTATTTGGAGACCATTGAGCAATGATTTCTTTTGAAGTTGACTGGATTGTCCATACCAAATTCTATAGTCCCAGTACAGTAAAAATAGTAGAAATACTGCTCCTGTTCATCAGTCTAGAGGAGTCCTTCACTTAAAAAATTTTGATCATGTAGCCAAAATGGATTTCGAGTAAGAACATCGGTAGTTCAGCTGACTCGATTTTACTAATAAATTCCAGGTACCGCAGTATTTTTCCAACTTTCTATTATGACTTGAAGATGTTCGTAATTTTCCAGGACGATTTCAATGGATACCTCTCCTCCTACGTGCTCCACTAAATATTCAATAAACGTATTAAATAAGAAAATACTCATTGGATAACCTTGGTGAAGACCCATTGAAGAACTGATATCTTCAGAAAGGTTTTCTCCATCCTTAACAGCTGTAGAATCTTTATTCATAAAGTGTTCCTAAAATATATTGATAAGATCTAATTACATTTTAAGAAAATTTTGAAAAACTGTTCGGGGGGTCTCTCTTCCCTTGCAAAAACTGTTGACAGCGCTCATGAAATTTTTTAAGAACTGTTTATTTTTTAAAACAAATTTATGACTACTTAAATTTTGTCTTGATTAAATTCAACTCCTCCATTATCATTTCATAAACTTTAATAGAAAATTTCTCCTAAACGTATAGAATTATTCGAATTTGCTGTATCATCAGAACACACATTGCTAACTTTAAACTTTATTTTTAGATGATGGAAAATCAAGGATGCATGATAATAATAATTATCAATTAATTAAAGTAACAGCGAAAACTTACATCCACTCATATGCATATGCCAAACTCAACCAATATACAATTATGCAGTCACGTAGATGCAAGTGTAGATTATGAAGTTCTCCATTTGAGCCAAAAATTCCAACAACATACATAAATTTATTGTGAGAAATCATGTTGCAACAAGGATACAAGTATAAGTGTGTAGGGATATAGAATATTCTGGTAAATTATTTTAGGAAGTTATTTCACAGAGAGGATACAGCAGCTAAACAAGTTTTATTGGATGTCATAATAAGATTACGAGGCGCATGTTTGGTTGTGTTGTGTGAGCCTGTTGAATACGAGTTAAAGGATTTGAAAACTCAAATTAATATTCCTGATTACCAACTACACTGAACAGAAGTAGGACTCATCACAAGGATATCGTTTAGCTTGTGAATTGCAAGACAAGATACATACTCTTACATATTCCAGAAGATAATATTGATTAAAAATTATAACTGATATTAGAGTTTCATTGAGTCCCATATAAGCTATGTATATAATTATATGCAGACACTATACCATACAAACATAAAAGTTTGTACCTTTCGAGTGGTATAGAGTTTTTTTTTATATTTGAAGTTAAGTGGAGTTAATAAGTTGTAAGTGAACAATAATTATCCATTCAATTGCTTTTAAATTGCACACTCTGTGGATGTGAACGAAAACACTGCACGCACATGCACTTAATTTGTGCATTAAATTAATTGACATAATTTAATTAATTGAAATATCTTGTTGCATATTAGGGTATACCTTCATATAAGAGTATGTTGTGTTGACTATCTAACTTAATTTTTTTAATGTATATGTGTCCTTTATAACTTTAATCAAGAGGCTTGTCTATAAATTAAGTTTTAAGCGTTTAAATTCTTTTAAAAAAAAACTTTATTTAAAATCATACAAAAATATTACAAAATAAATTTATTTAACGATACGTATTGCTCGACGACTGGATAAGGATGGATTTATACGAGCTGCTGACCGGAGTAAGTCACCTCGTAGTTCTGTCTTTGATGCTGTGGATGAGGGTTGAAATATCAGCCGATGCACATTTTTAATGGCATACCGATACTCAAGTGGTTTGTTGGGCCGCTTGGTCATAAACTACGATGTTTATGACTTCCAGATTATTTTGTGAAGTTGACGCACGTATACTTTGTTATTATCGGAGTGGAGTGTTAACTTATATTTTAAACAAATTTGTTTTATTTGGTTAAAGTGAAAGGAACATTGACTTAAAAATAAAGTGCTTTAATGAGTCGTAGCTAGTTGCTTTTATATTTTGATTTTCCTGAAACGCTTATTATTTAAAACGTGCAAAAAACATGATATTTAGATAATAGTGATTCAATTTAACATACAATACTGGCCAATCTGCATTTTCCATTATTTTCTGTACCTGGAAGGTAAGCGGCTTTAGCACTCAAGCTTTGAAATTTTTTGATATATTTTTGTTATATTTCAGCTTCATCGTATACTAATAAACCATTTATACGTAGACCAAACCAAGAAAAATTAAAAAACTTGAGTGCTATAGCGACTTACCTTCCAGGTACAGAAAATAATAAAAAATACAAATTTGCCTCAATTGCACTCAAGGCCACATTATGTAAAAAAACTGAGATTTATTTATAAATATCTTAAGGTTAAAAAAAAAATAGAAATAAGTAACCTGTGTTAAATATTTTTCACAATGAAAATGTTTCTCCTGCAACAGACCCGATTCATTAATGCCTTGAAATCAAAAAAAGATAAAAAAAATCTATGTTTTCGTTTTTATGTTATCGACAGATTTTTAAATTTGATAAGACTTTAAACCAATTAATAAATTAAAAGTGCATATTATGTTTCATCATAAACTAAAAATGTTATGTTTAAAACAACCTTACATATTTAAATCCTTAAAGTATTTTCTACTTGATTATTCTTAAGAGTATACGAGCTTGAAAATACCTCGCTCCTGTGTACTATTTTTTTTTTTTTTTTTTTTTGTAAAACTTAAACCACATCACACAGTAAAAAGTGCATAAATAATTTAAATTCTACAATTTACACATCCTTGCTAACTTATGCTAACTCACGTGCCATGGTATTATGTTCTAACTTAAAAATTATATATTTTTTTTTCTTCTGACATGATAGCAGGACATGTTTTTATATTTTAAAATAAAAAAAAAAAACACTATAAGCAAACATACATATACCTTCCTACATATGTACATATTCTATCCATATAAAAAGAGACCAGATATAGACGTGTGTACGAGTGTACATCCTTTTTTATTACTTATTCCTAGGGAGTCAGTCCTAAGGACTAGGAAGTAAATTTTTTTTAATACAAATAAAACGAACGTGTATAGGAATCTACATACATACCTAAGCTATGTAGTTATGGATGTGTGTTTGTAGGTAAGTATATGTATCTCGAGAAATTGGTACGAAGTTCATTAGAGACATGTTATCAGATAATGAGCACATTTTATCTGGCACAGAAATTGCTTTATCTTTTTATTTATTTTTCAGTCCTGTCTTTGAATATTATTTGCAAGGATGTTAATTTAAGGAAACTACAACAGTCGTCGTCATCGTCGTCGTTATCGACTCGAAAGGTAAAATTCACAACCAAATAAAGTTCAAGCATAGGTTTAAGTAAAATTTGGTTGAAATAATCATAATTTACATAAATTATTTCATTTTCTGGATCTCACACTGACACACTGAACCAATTTCAAAAAAAAAAAAAAACAGATGTCAAAAAAGGAGAATTTTTGTAGAATATGGAAATTGTATTTTAAATGAACTCAAAGTTATTGTTTTGACGAAAAAAAAACTTAAGTTTTATTTAAATATGACTATGGTTGCAATTAAAATGAAAATTTTCGTTTTGACACTAGGTCCGTTTCATTTACAGTGTGCTTACAGTTAAAAACAGCGCACACTATTGGAAAACAAAAAGTAGGGAAGGGTGTGTTTTGTGCTGAGATACGTTTTTTTTCCAACTGAAATATCTTGAAGATGAAGATGAATTAAGTTTTGAAAAATATTTAACTGACAGTTTGAAAAAAAATAACGATAAGTGTTCAGTGACTCGAACTCTAAGAAGGAGCAACGACATTGACTTACATAATTTAATTTTAATTTTTTTGTCATATAATTTTTATTAAATAGGAATTGACAGTTTTTAACAAAATTTTCATGACATTATTTTAACTCGATATTCTGTTCTTTAAAAATAGCCGATAAAAAAAATAAAGCAAATAAATGAACTAACGAAAACGTTAATATGTATGTCTTTTCTATTCTAAGGAATTCGTAATGTCAAGATTTTTCAAAATTTTCAATTCAAAAAATCACAACTTCAAAAAATTTAAAACGTGTGAGTAAAAACATTTTCAAAAATGTATTGAATTAATCTCTTCAACTTAATATGTTATTTTATTTAAGGCTAAAATTAATGTTTTGTTTTATTTTTTTTAATATTCAAGCTTGTAATAGTGTGTAAATTCAAATCAAAACGCTCCCAATTTAATACTTTTGACTTCTTTCTCAAAATCCACAGTTCACGGTGTTTGTTTTCCGGCCAAAACATACTTTTTTTATTAATCCTTTGCTTACAGTCTAGTTGCTATATGCTGGCCAATATTGTATTTATTAAATGAAAACCAACAAAAGATTTTAAGAATAAAATGTTTTGCTTAAGCTTGGACCAACACAGCTCCCACACTGATTCCGTAGTTTTTCCAGCCGCTACCACAAATCGTATATCGCAGACCACTGCGCTCTGCCACCACCGACCGACCGACAGCGTCTAAATAAGTTCTCGGCTTCGGAAAAAAGAGTTTTTCCTTTTTTTATCATTTTTCCATGGTAAACTTTGATTTAATTTATTAAAAAAAAAAAACAGCAGAAAAGTTCAAAACTACCAACCTATGTACCTTCCAATTCCAAGTTAGGTATACAAAATACAATATGAAAAAAGAAAGGAAACTGACAGGATATGCAAAGAGCAAAGGGCATTGATGATTTCAAAGGGTGTTGAGGTGGCTAGGAAAATGGAAAAACTTTTCAATCAGTTGTGTTCTGTGAGTGTGTGAACAATCAAGGTGCCAGTTGATGATGTGGTTATACAGAGTGTGAAAAGTTAAACAAAACCATGCGGTTTGTTCTGTCGGTTGGTTTTTGCCCTACCGCCCACCGCCGCCGCCGACACTGTGTTGCCGATCCCTGACCCCCGTCGTTGGACTGACTTTTTAGCAGTTTGCAGTCATCCTTGTGCATTTATATGTGTACGTGTTAATATTGGTTCACAGCAGCCGTCACTTCCACCGCCGCCGCGCGCCGTAGTCGTCGTCGTTGCTTCGCTGATATAATCAGAAGCAAAGTAAAGGCTATAAAAATATACATTGGTATAGAAACTATTTTTCTGTTTTATACGTTAAAAGTCCTGGCTCTGCATTAAAACAGTAAAAGTTTACCATTGTGTCACTAAATTGAATAACTTAATACATACCCATAGACCTTCATGTAAAATTCACTTTGAGTGCGAGTATAAAAATTTAATTAACTTGTTGTATGCGGGTTAAAACTCAAAAGTTCTTTTTTTTTTACAAAATATTTTTATGTTTTTTTATAATATGTAAATACTTTGGTTAAAGCTGTTAGCGAGACGAGAAAAATCTTGGTCTCGTATCGGTCTCGTTATTGACTGTCCAAAATATAAATTTTTAAATTCCATTGCTTTAATGTAAAGTCAATATTCGTGGTTGGAAATAATTTGAAAATCAGAGATTCTGTTCTGAAAATCAAAATTATTTGGATTAAGGTAATTTTTTACTTCGGTAAAAGCGGAATTAAATGCACAGTTGATTTTTCCCAATTTTTAAAATTCTCTATTAAAATTTTAGGCAACTCAAAAAATTATGTCTGTTTTTAAAGTCAGTTTTTATAATTTCAAAATTGGTAGAAAATTTACTTCAAAATATATTTTGGAAAATTGATAAACGTAATAGATTTGTATGTATTACTTACTAGTAGCTCGTCACGGCTTTGCAGGGTCAGATAGATAATAATAGAGAATCACATCACTTTAACAGTAGTTTTTGAGTCTCTGTGTCAAATTTCATCCAGATCCGTTAAGTCGTTCTGGGGTAATTGATCAGAAATCATCCGTGCATCCAAACTTTTACATTTATAATATAACTAAGATACGAGTCGCACAAAAATTAAAGCGTACGACACTTTAAAGTCAGCTTTTTAGGATCTACTTTCTTTTAACAGACTTAAGCCAATCAATGAATATTCGCTTACGTTTAATTTCCCACCAAAAGTGGTTCCTGAGATACAACAATTCGAATATAATAAAAAACCGTAACTGACAGACGTGTGAAGAAGAAATAAAAACTAATATTTTAATGTTCTGACCAAGAATCTAGCTTTATTATAAAAATAAGGATACGCCATTATGTTTTGAAAATGATATCTGGCAAGTAGATGCCGCGGCTGACTCGAATAAATTCCAGCCGAGAGGCCCAATTTTCGACCATTTTTGGAGCAATTGGTGCCGTATGTCAGCAATAACGCACTGAATATTCTCTTCCAAGGTGTCCCACAAAAAGTAGTCTAGCGGTGTTAAATCGCACGATCTTTGAGGCCACGCCACAGACCCATGACACGAGATAGTGCGCTCACCAAAATGTTCCCTCAATAAATTGATTATTCCGTTGACTGCATGGTATGTAGCGCCGCGCCATCTAGTTGGAACCAAAGGTGGTTCACACGAACATCCTCCAATTCAGGCACGAAAAAGTCCTTAAGCATGTCACTCAAACGTTCCCCATTGACTGTAAAATTATGGCCAGCTTCATTTTAAAAAGATATGGACCGAAATTTTCTTGTGAAAATCGGGATCGGTGGCCATCTCGTTTTGGACCCATTCATCGAACCTGCAAAGCTCTTGATGGTCGTTCGGCTTCAATTCTTGCAATAGTTAGATTTGTAAGGTAAAAAAGTATTTTTACTCGTCTAAAAACACCCTTTATTTAGTGTTGACGTGCAAGCAGACAATTTACTTTAAAACAATTGTATGCAACAATTTGATGAACTTTTCAAATTGACTATACGGCTACTGCACTCGAAGCAATGATTTATCTTCTGCCAATTTAAACTGAAAGTTTCCATTTGTCACATCCTCGTTTGGATACACCTCCTCATACATAGTAATTGACATAAGGCTCACTGTATATGGAATCCCCTTAAACAAGATTACTGCACCATTCTACAACTTCACAAAAATGGACATGAACAACAACAAAATTTGCATTTTTGAGTACCTACTAGGTACATTGCGTTGCGTGTCTAGTGTGTTACTGTCTACCGCAAAAAACCCGCAATGTAATAATTATAACTCACAAAAATGCTGCCAAAACTGACAAAGGAATTGCAAACTATTTGTTCTACTTACACACACAAACACAGACTTTAACAAACTCTTACACCATATTCTACAATGTCTGGATTAGTGTTATGGCTATACTCGACACAGACACACACAGTACAAGTTATGTATGTACAATAGGGTATAAGGACTTAAAGAGCTTTTAAGGATGACAATGTCTGGTTTTATTATAACCTGTAAAGTTGTGTATCCTGTGTATCCTTGGCAATTTTGGTTTGGGAGAGTGTATTATTATTTTTGGTCGGTCGGTAGTTAGTTATACCTGGTCGGGTCGTATCTTTTACATCATGCTAAGTTGGTTGAAAATACTTGTACTTAGAAATTCATATCCTGATGAGAACATTGTGGTTAAAAATTTTGGAAAAATATTGTACTAACTGGAAACGCAGCGGGGTTTGAATATTAAATTCAGGAATTTGGATTTATTTTGAGGACATTCCCTTTGGAGGATGTAGGACATAAAAATGTTCATTCAAATGATTTTTTAATGACAAGTTTCGAAACCATACAAATATTGAGAGGATTCATTTTGAATATCAAGCTATTTCGCCAGGTGTCACTTTGGAAGCTATCATCTTTTGACATGTAAAAACTACGCCATGCGCTAAAAATGGAACAATACATGATTCGATAACTCACTGAATTTTTAAGAATCAACTTCGCGTCGTATCTTTGCTAATTGGGTCCCTGGAATGCATTAAAATAATCCAGATTTTCAATCAAAATCATCCTCAGGTTTCGTTAAAAATATATGTTAAAAAATTTACTTTTTGCAGACATCTTAGATCTCACAGTGAAACTTTAACAACATCATGTGCCATTAAAAACCTGCTCGTAATTAAAGAACGATCAATATTTAAATCGTTTCATTAAATCCTTAAATCCATATAAGTCATTTTTTGTCGTTTTTTTAAATTCAGTTTTTCACTTAAATTATAAAAAAAATCTTTAAAGCAATTTAAAAGAGCACCACCTGCTTCAGAAAATATCTCAATGAGGTGGAAGTATGAATGTGTTTTAAGGATATCTGTATGTTTATATGTGTATGTGTGTGTGTGTTGAAAATGCTCATTAAGGTTTATTTCATTTCAGTTTTCTTTCCCTATTTTCTTCTTTTAATAAGGACGAACCTTCAAAGAAGCAAAACACAAAAACAGAAAAACAAACAACTATAAATATTTAATGTGTCTTTAAATTGAAATTGAAATGCATAATCCAAATATCTAAGTACATTATGGTACTGCACTTAATTGGTGACCACTCTCAATTTGTCACTTAGAAATTTATAAACTTAAATAGCAAAGAATACTTACAAAAGTCTTAAGTATCCTTCATGTTAAAAGCTTTAATTAGTGTAGGGTAAAACGGGGTTAAATTGGACCAGAACATTTATGGTGATATCAAGAAAAAGAAAAATTGGAATAAGGAGTTAAAATTAAAAAAAATTAATTAATCGCGCAACTAGCTCCTATTGTAAAGTAAGTTGGGATTATTTCGACAATGTTCTGAAAAATGAGAAAACAACTAAAAAAAATACCAAATTCAAAATTCACAAACTACACAATTTATTGCTTTGGAAAGCACTATGAAATCAATAGATGGTACATTTTTGTATGATTGAACAAACATATATGTACATACATATTTATGTGGTAGACTATGGTTTTTTATACATCATCGATATTCATCGAGAGAGACCAGATATCTTTATATCACCCATACCTGTTTGAAAAAAGTTTGAGACGTGAGCGGATTGCTTAAATACCTGTATACATTCATATTATACACATTATATGTACATACTTAGTATACATACATAAGTGTTTTATTGAAATATATTGGATAACAAAACGCCATAATATCTCCTTTCAAATAAATCAAATTCTTTGAGACCAAGGAAAATAAGTGTCGTTCAAGATTTGGGTAAAGCTATTTATGGATGGTTAAAACTTTAGTCAGAGTAGAATATTCGAAGAAATGGATTTTAAGTCAGAGTATTCTTTGTAAAGGGTGATCAGAGATTGAAATTTTTATTACAATATCGCTACCTAGTATTTATTAGACAAAGTCGCTTCCCGCTGTCTGTCCCTATGGAAGCTTAGATCTTTAAAACCACCCAACGGATTTTGATGTGGCTCTTTTTTTAATAGGTAGAGTGATACAAGAGGAAGGTTTTGTATGTATAACTAGATAATTTTTTTTTAAATAACAAGTTATTGTCATCGGTCCGATTTGTCAAATTAAAATGTTTGTCAAATCAAGATCATTTGTAGAGAGATTTCTATGTGTGCTTGTGTTCGTAAATTTGATATTTGAGATACCCTTTTTCGTTTACTTTATGTCAAGAACGGGTAAAGATATCGATTCCAAATAAATTTTGTTCGATAGGTTATAACTTCAAAAGCGACTTTAAAAAAAAATGTATCAAGCGGTTTTATCACAATAGCAATTTAAAAAAAAAGTGAACATTTTATTTGGTTGGAAATATCTCAGAAATGGATAATGCAACTTCAAATATATTTTATTGTGTAGAAATGTAAAAATTAAAAAAAATTGTACTGCAAATATACATACTATGAAGGAAAGTGATATCATCTTCAGAACAATTTATTACTACGTGAAATGCTGTTTTTGACATCTGGTAAAATGTTCGAAAAAAAAATTAATTGACAGTTTTCTTTTACAAAAAATAAAAAAGTACTAAAAATTCTACCAAAAGTTGGTAAAAAGTGTTTTTTGACTTGAATATCTCGAGAATGAGCACCGATATTGACTTCAAACTTATTTATGTTTATAAAAAATACAATTATTATTATATGCTACAATTTTGACAAGTATCGAATTGACAATACAAAAAAATAAAAAACCAAAACTGAAATTTACCGAAAAGTGTCAAAAATTGTTTTTCGGCATAAATATCATTACAAAAAGCAATGCTATTGACTTCAAATGTATTTTATTTTTAACATAATGCATTTTTCAATACCTAAAAAATTACAAAATATTGACGAATATCAAATTGACATTTCTTACAACAAATACAAAACTACAAAAAGTAAAGAAAAATTTATAAATATTGTTTTTTCGTTTCAACATCTCTGACAATTTTGTTTTTAGTAAAATTGTTAACAATCAGCATCAAAAGTTAATCTATTAATATCAGCAACGCCATTTTTCAAATTATGCATAATGGGAAGTTATCAGTGTGGGTCGCACCCAGCCTCTTTTATCAATAAGGTATTTACAAATGCATTATAATAAAAATAAAATACATTTGAAGTAAATATCACTGCTTTTTTTGAAAATATTTAAGCCGAACTTTTCGTTAAATTTTTGTTTTAGATTTTTATTTTTTGTAAGAATTATTTAATTCATAATTTGCCAAAATTGTAACATATATTCAAAATTGTATTTTGTATAAACATAAATAAGTTTGAAGTCAATATCGTTGCCCATTCTAGAAATATTCAAGTCGAAAAACATTTCTTATTAACTTTTGGTAGAAGATTGAGGGAAATTTTGTTCTAAAAAATGAATTATGCTAGAAAAATAAATTGAAAAGACTTCGAAAAAAAATGTTTAGTAATATTTATAAATTTTATTAAGAGCAGAAAAAAAACCAACACATATTAAATATAAAAGAGTTTTTAGACACTTTTTCATAAAAAACTTTTGATTAAGTTAACTTTAGAGAAAAAATAAGTATTTATTTTCAAATTTACTTATGAAATATAATTTATGTACTTTTCAACTATGAAATTTGTATGCAAAAAGAGTAAGTTTTTAAGCTCTCGATGATACATCCATAATTTTGTTCCATTATTAAAATCTCCAATTTGTGAAGCTTCTTTTTGGTTGCATTTTGCTACCTGCAGCTACATTTTCCTCTCTTTATTTATTTAGATACATTTTTATTTTATACATCCATAAGTAACTCTTAAAATGTGGGCGTGTGTATTTTTTTTTATTTTAACTAACAAACCAAAAAGAATTAAATACCTTCCCGCCCTCGAGTATATTTTAAAAGCAAATTCACATCTATCTTTGTTCTTTTCAGTTTTTGGCTTAAAAATGTTCGTTTGGTATACAACCCAACCTGGTTCTTGATTATTCCTTAATCCTTAAGGGGTAAAAGTGCACAAGGACTTTTTTTTATTAAATCCATTATCCTGAGGGTGTTACGAGTTTATCTTTGTACTGGAATCAATTTTGTTTGTATTTCTTTTAGATAATCCCAGACCCTAATAGTTTATTTCAGATTCCTTTTTTTTTTGAAATTTTAAAATTTTTACAGGAGGGTTAAACTAAATGGAACTTCAATATTATTGTGTTCTTAATCAAGTATTTGAATTAGATTACCTAAAACGTTTCGTTTTTTTTCGAAAAAACTAGCACACCAATCAATTTTTAAATATTTAACGGTTTATAGAGAAAAATATTAGGGGTTTTGGAATTGAATATTCAGCCCGAAAACAAACACAGTATGTTAGTAAACAATTTTCCAAGTCCTCACATTCAGACCATTGGTTTTTGTCCAAGCCAAATTCGTGTTCCTAAATGGGAATCAAGTTCATGTTTGGCTGGGAGCAGGGACTTTCACAAATTTCAGGAAATTGGCTGCAATTTTGCCTGGAGACACGATTTATTATTTTTTGTTTTCATGTTTTTGCACAGTGAAATTTCAACATACGAGTTATTGAAGGTAGATTTATACAACTAGCCCAAGGAAAAATATTTTGAGTTTTGAATAAATGAAAGAACACTCTGAGTCCATTAATTGTGTACACAAATTAATAGTTAAAAAAATGTAATCTTAAAACTGAATAACAATTTTGAAATAGAAGAACTTAGTCATATTGTTTTGTTTATGTATTAAAATTCCTGGGAAGTTAATAACTTGCTCCCAATATATTTTTCAAAAACAAAAAAATGTTTCCTAAATATCTCAAAAAAGTTTAAATAAACTTACTTGATGGGAACTTTAGATTTGTTCACTTTTAACAATCGCGTTGTGCGATAGTTAAGCGATCCATTTTCGTAAATGTCAGACTGAAAAAAAAAATTTTTCAGCAACTTAGTTTGACAGATGTCAAATTCCAAACCCATACTTTTGAAACCGCAACATTTTATCAAAATGCTTTACAAAGAAATTTCTTAAAAAAATTCTTTAAAAAATTTCTTAGAGATTTATTCTTTTGACACGGAGTGTTTCTATACGATAATGGATTGTTCCTCCCTGTAGTCATTGACATCAGCTTATGACTAACACAAACAATAACAATGCCATGCAAATCCGTTTTGCAATATTTTATTTTACCTTAATTGGTAGCTTCAAGGAATCATTTCTCTTTAATTTTTTATTTCGAATTTATCAAATTTTTTATTAATTGAATATTTGAGATCATGACATGTTGAAGGTGTACTGTTTTTATAGGATTGAACTTCAACTAATCTGAAAAAAAATCCCTAAGGTCAACTTCTACCCTTAAGTAGAAATTGAATAATTCCTGACACGGAAACAATCAGGAGCAATATTAGATTTTATCAGCCACCAAAATCAATTTTCTCCAAGTCATTAGCTTACCGATTTGGACTTACAAATACAAATAAAAACTAACAATCATACTTCAAAAAACCCACAACCTCGACCCAACTACAATTCTATCATAAGATTACTAAGACTTTCTAAAACCCCCATTTGGTCGGATGATGATGGCTTTGGGAATATGAAAATACGAGAACGCCGAGAACCTCTGCAAACAACGACACCTCTCTCATCAACAACAACTTACGTTACGCATACTATTACCAACTCAACAGAAATAAATTCGTGCAGTTAGCTTCAGCTAAGGACTCATAATTATCATGCCCAAGGAACACTCAGTGTTCAGTACCATTCCCTGCAGGATACAAGCAAATAGCCTGGTTCGTAATAATTCCATGTAATTGAGGTCAATGAAGTTGAATCACATCATCACAGACCGGGAATTGCCTGTCGAAACTATTCCTGCCAATAGTCGTATACTTTTGGCAGAAGGCTGGGTATTACTATAATGAATGTGTGTAAGTGCCCGGTGTACTTTCTTAATCAACAACAACAACAAAGGGAAAGGAAAGGATAATCAAAACGTGAGCTGGACTCGTATGAATATATACGACTGCCATTTCCAGACGAATTCCACGAGCCGAGCGTTTGGAATGTAAATTGGATTTTTCGCATGAGCAAAGGAAGAATATGGTTTTTGTTGGCCTTTGGTTCCTCAATCAACTTTCAATTCAGGCAGTGTTTTTGGTTTCTTATTAGTTGCCATTTAAGGTCTTGACGTTGATTTTTGGTATTGTAAACAAAATAAGACACTAAATTCTAATAACCCACAGCAAATTGTCTTGAGAAGACATTAGGAGCTATTCAATTTGCAGGTGATAATTTTCTTCTAAGAGTTTAAGGAGGCAACAAATTTATTTCAGAAGTCTTAATTACCAAAATTATGTATGAAAAGGAACACAGTGTCTCATAATACTGTTTTGCAAAATGCTCTACTTCAAAATTGCGTATTTTTGAAAAGGGTTTTTCTGTATAAAATAAATTGATTTGTCTGAGTTTTTTTTTTTTTCATTTGTACTTACGTAATGTGATGTAACATTTGTCATCCTTTAAAGGGATTTTTTTATTTAAATTTTAAAGGAAACTTTATTTCCTTAAAAAAGATTCTTGTTATAGAAGAATAAAAATGTCACCAAAAGTAAAAGTTGGTCTCAGATGTTTTATGATTCAAATCGAATAATGGATTTGAAAATATTCAAACTCACATGTGATACAAAAAATAATGTGTCACTTTCACAAACGAAACAATTAATATGTATTTTCTAAAGATGAATGAATTTTTACATAAATGTACATAATGTTGAATTTTATTCTGACTTCCATTTTCATGGGAATTATAAGTCAAGAACGGCTGAACCGATTTTGCTGAAACTTGGCACAGAGACAGTTTATAGTATGGAATAGTCTATGGGTTACTTTTTATCCATGTAAAATTTATGCTTCCCGCGGGGTAGATTTAATTGTTTTCAATCACGCCAGAATGGCTGAACTGATCTGAATGAAATTTGGACAGAGGTCGATTTAAAAAAATTTAAAATCTGCATCAAATTGGAACGAGACGAAGTTTGCCGCGCCCTCTAGTGTTCTATAAAACAAACAGAATTTGTATTTGATTAGAACCTATACTTTTAATTCTGTTAATTAGTTTATTTAAAAGTGGTACACTTGGGCGTATAAGTACTTTTTTAAGCCAAATTTCTTTTTTCAAAGAGAAAGTATCAAAAATGGCTATGAATTATTTAAAAGTGGATTTGAAGACAAAAAATTAAAAAATGATAACTCCGATAGTAATAACTCCATATTTGAAACTTAAAATAAAAAACTGCATCTTTTGTTACATCGTTTTCCCCTTTCGACCAAGTTAAAAACTATCTATTTCTAATATTTCTTTAAGTTATTCAAAATCTTCATAAATACGAATACGTATATCTTTTCACATGATTTGAGTCCTCTTTAAATTATGAGATACAAGTTACTTTTTTAATAAAAAATGAAAACTTCATTCTACATATTATTATCATTTATGGTTCTATTTCTAGATACAACATATTCTCTTCCCCTTTTGTCTCTATTGAATTGAGGAGGCAGTACCAGTTAGGATACTGAGGTGCATATGGGTTAATATACCTTGTACCGAACCTTAATCGACATCCAGGAAATGAACTGTGAACTTTGAGGTATAAAATCGTCCCCAATGTGAACCGAATATAAGATGAAATTATCCAGGATAATAAAACATGAATGATGTGGCAGTAGATACATACATAGATACAATATATGTACATCTTCCTCACATATACATATAATATAGAGACCACAGAGACTTCCATATTTATAATATAGTTTAGTGAGTGCGAGATGAACGTTCGTTGCATGCAAGGAAACCCAAAGATACAAAAGATGAGCCTCCTTCCGGCTCCGATGAACATTAACCTCCATTTATTAAGTGTATAGAATTTATGTATATGTGTGAGTACAGGTAAAGATACATAAATAGACATGGGTTAGGTAAAAGATTATTATAAAATCCAACTTTGGCTTTGCAAGGGATATGGAAGACGATAGACAGTATAGTGGAAAAAAAAGAAGATATAGACGTTGTTGGCCTCGTTGTCGGTCGGGGAAATAAGTTTCACGTCGTCGTCGTCGTCGGCGAGCGGTTCGGTCGTATCTATCATTCTGCCTTAGAGGATTTGGAATTTGTTGAAATTTTGATATGCAAATTATAATGTTTCCGGGCTAAGTATAACTGATGATATTTAAATGAAATTTACACAGTAATTTTGTGTATTTGAGATAAATTAGATGGGGACGGGATGCATGAGTGCTTAGGAAGATGCCCGTGGGTTGTGGACATATTTTTTTTTTTCAAGGATACAAATATTAAAATATGTGAAGATTTTTGATAAAAAGATGGGGTGTGGTGAAGGTGAGGTCAAGATAAGAAATTATTGTAAAATGCACGACTGAGCATCAGAAATTTAAATTTTTTGTGAAAATGTGGTTTCGGGATTTAAGATTTTTACTTTATATTTCTATTCAACCCCCGAAACTTCTCATGGACTTTAAAAAAAATTCATATTTTAGGAATAAACATAACATTTCTTAGGTCCTTAAGATCTCTGGAATAATTTAATATTTAAGTCTATTTATGTTTATAGGACCTACAAGAAATTAAATCATTTCTTGCTCCTCAATAGTTTTCAATTCAAATTATTGTACATTATGTACATATATCGAAAAAACTTCACTCATTCTTCAGACTTTGTGTTAACGATTAGTGTCTAAGCAAATTTTAGACAACAACAAGTAATATTAATGACAGCTGTCTGAATTTCGTAACAACCATTGTTAGAAGTCCGATGTTCTCAAAGCTGGACCTCTGATTGCCGTTGACAAAGTTGGATGCTATACTTATTTTAAATTTTTCAAAATCCTTTCAACTTTTCTTCAATAAGGTGCACTTTCAAGTTTTAAGATTTTAAAACATCTCTATAATAAACTTCTAAAAGTATCAATCAATCAAAGAATTGCAAGTTAATTTACTGTTAAATGAGGTATGCCTCAGGGGTCAGTACAAGGACCACTACTTTTTTGCTCTTTAGAAAAGACCTTCCAGATGCCTATTGTTCACTATACTGTCATATTGATATATACAATCATGAACAAGGATCTTATGAATGTTCAAAAGTGGTATCTTAAAAATAAATTAAATCCAAAAACCCTTAGTATGTTTGTTCAAATCCTTAGTAACTTGTAAGTAGTCAATTTAGGTCATACAGTGAGTGAAAGTGGGTAAATGCCATGCCCCCTTAGATTCTGCATCTCAGAAATACCTGAAATTTGGTATCGTGCATTTTCTTGAGTAGCTAAGCAAATATTGTTATTTTCAAAATCATTGAAATTAATTGTTCTAAAGTGGCTTTAAAACTTGGCTGGACACTATTGTTTCTCTGGTTTCTAACTTACATTACAAAAAGACTCACGAAATATAAAGGGCAAAATGACGAAACCCTAATTTTTCAGGATCTTATGTAAAATCTAGGAAGGACGAACTGGGATGTATGTATAAGGCCTCAGACAATAATGTAGAATATTTCTGGCCTCCATTTCTTTCAATTCAAATAGTTTGCCCTCCATCTGGATTTAACTGAGTTCCACTTAAATTTATAAAATATAATTAATTCCTTGTCTTTTCCATTCTGCAAAATATTTTCCCTGTGATGGCATTGATACAGAATGTCACATTATCTATATTCTCTTCTTCAAATGAACTTTAATCTTTTATCATAATGCCTCCAGAATTTCTATATCCATAACTAATTGCAGTTCAGAAATAATAATTCCATATTAAAACGAGGACATTTTATTATCTGATACCCTAAAAATGTCCTTCCTGTCGTATTCACGAACAATGTATGTATAGATGTAGACCTTCTCTGCATTACTTTATATTCCATTCAAGTTCTTCTCGCCTTAACATTCATCTCAACTCAATTCAACTCAACTCAACTCGACTCGACTCAACTAAACTCTTATAAGTATTTGCCTTGCGATTTAGAAAAGTAAAAGATAATAAATTCTAACGATTTATCAAATAAAACGACATCCAACATATTATGCCAACTGTTGAGGCAATTCATTGAACTGGAACAAAAAGAGTCGAAAGCCTTTAGCTTCAGAGCCTTTTAAGTTCACTGAATTGTTATTTTAAAGGCTCTCTCCCGTTTGTGCCATGTGCTCGTGCATTTGTACAACGTTGGGAAACGAAAGGATTTTGATGGAAGTTGGTATAGGTGTAATATCATAAGACTTTGATACCTCTATATGGCTTACGGCTACTACTGCACACCATAAACCCCCCTGTACAGTGTATAGCCATTAGGCGTTTGTGTTGCAAGTTGCATCACCACAAGCACACATGTGAGTATTCAAGACTGTGTGAAGTTTTGAATGCATTTTGCCTTGAAGATTTGCTCCAAGGAGGTATTATCTTAGCAGTGTCCTTATGCTCAAAAGAAAAGATAGTTTGAGTTTCCTTCTTTCATGAGCGCTCCTCCTTCATGATGTGACACAGTGCAGTGATGTCTTCCTGGTGGTGGTGCATCAGATGCAAAAGGGACAAAATGCACTTTAATAAACGTAATCCTTATACAGGAGTAAAATCAAATAAAAATCTTTTCACCATTTGCATGGATGGATGGAGATGAACAATATCCGGTAGGATAACGACTTCATTCTTTTCGTTTTTTTTTTGTGATTTCATAAGGGGTATCTTTTTGGAAGACAAGGCCAGCTGATGGCTTAGGACCTTATCTATTTTTTTTTTTCTTTAAGGAAAATCCTATCATCAGAGGATTGATTGAAATCTGATCGGCTGCAGGACTTTTGTCCATTACAATTCAATTACGTACGATTATGGGTATTTATAAATGCTTATTGTTAAAAAAAACATACAGTAAGCAGTTTTTAAGTAATTGGGTTTTGAAAGAGAATAATGTTAGGTTATTGGAATTCCATATAAAGGGTATCCTAATTAGAGAATTCGGAGAATTTTCAATAAATTTAAAGAATCTGGATCAATAATTGACAGTTTAGTCTGTTATTGGTCGACGTAAAGTCCGACTTTTTTTAAAATGAAATTGACTTGTATGCAAATTGTAGCTTTTTAAAAATGTAATTGACTGTTAAAAATTATATAGCTACAATGTTTTTGTAATTCAAAATTCCAATGAAATGTTGTTAAGACTAGCAGATAAAATTAAAAAAAAATATAATAATAATAACAATGTCTTTATTTTATTAAATATTCAACTGTTTTGAAAAGTTTGCGACGTACGTCTTATTTAAGCTCAGTTTTGAATATCAAAGAACTTAAAACTATCAATATTTTTTAAATAGAGCTAAAAACTTTGTTGTCAATCTGTTTTCATATAATTTATTATTTTATATATTTTACAATAACTTTAGAATTATTACAGCAGAAAATCCTATATCTCAAAAAAAACATTTTGAATATAAGTTTTGTATGTGATTAAGAAATGAGCAATTTTTGATTCGTTCACAAAGTGTCCACCTAAGTCAGGAAAATAGTTTTTTTTATCGTTTGAATAAGAAAGGAATACACAATTTTTGAAACGAGGTTTTAAAAAATAAAATTGTATATTTTTCCCAGATATCTTGAAGACGAATAAGGACTGAGGACAAAACGAGGCCGACAAAACTTTTTAAATCTTTTCCCTATCTGGATAAAATTGTAAATGCCAGCCACAAATTGTAAAACTGTTGTATAGCTAATTGTAAATATAAATATCAATAACGAAATAAAACAAAAATAAATTCTATTTGCTAAAATTATAGGGTTAACACGCCCTCCAAAATTTTACATATTTAGTTAAAAAAAAGTCTTCTTGTCTTATTATTAAAAACTTATATCGACATTTGTTTCTACATAGTTTTTAAATCAGAATAATTTCGAAATTCCTACCATTTTAAGCAAGTATTTTACTTTGGAAGAACTAATCAATTTTTCACAAAAACAAGATATTGAAATGTAATAGTTTTAAAAGACCTCATAATTATTGCCCTTAGAGTGCTTCGACAAAAGTTGGGTAAATCGTTTGTAACTAAAAATTAAAAGTATAGGACCTAAATGACTATGTTGTGGAATTCAAGAATTAAACTAAGACTTGATGATGATTAGAATAAGATCCCAAAAGCTTCTTTTAGCCCATGAGACAAGACAAGAATTATACTCTCTTAATAAAACGTGTTATACCTTTCTATCTCGACTGACTCTCTTTAGTCTCTTTGGTCTCGTTAGTCTTTCGAGTTTTATATTTTTTTACTTAAAATAAAAATTAATTTAATTTAACTGTTCAAAAAACTTATATGCTTGATTATTAACAATAATTATTGTTTTAAACACTAAAAACATATCTGTGATTTTAATTTTTTAACTCTTAAAATGTAAATTTTTAAATTCAACAAATTACATAAATGAAAACCCTTTTGATGTGAAATATTCTGAAGAAGGAATTGTGCTATTAAAAAATTAAAATTTTCCAAATGTATGTTTTTTTGACATCAAAAGCGGACAATTTTAATCTTTTGAGTGACATTTTTACCTGATTATTATTATACTACAAAATTATATTTGTGTTTATAAAATAAAAAAATTTCATTAAAAAACTTCCATAGAATAAAAAAAATTTTAAAATCTGAATTCTGTCTCAGAAAATCATTTTTTTTTATTTTCTTCTCCGATTTTAGAGTTTAAGTTGACGAGTATTTTGCGTGTAATATTTTTGTAAGCTCAAGACGGGTTTTCAAATTAACTTTTACGTTTTATAATCTTCAAAAATTCTGTGAGGTTCGTTCAATTATTTATGTTTTTGAAAAATTTTCAAAAAACACGAAACAACCATTTTTGGCATTCAAACTTCAATTTAATAACTTAACCAAAACTATGATCATACCAACACTTATTACGAATTAATAAATTTTAATAAAAATGTGAATAGCGTGTTCTTATCACCTTCAATTAAGCCAAATTAATTGAAAACTTCTTTAAGTTACCTGCAACATACATACATACGTTATACGTTGGTCTTAAATTACCTGGAATAGGTGTTCCTATAAAGTCATGGTAAGAGCTTCCACTCCAGAAATGAGAGTTGAATAACCCAATTGCTGTTACACAATAACGCTTGACAAAAATGAACACATATTAAACATACATATGTATTTGTGTATGTGTAATTATATACACTCTGATAGTTGAAACACAACATATTCGTAATCCTTAGAATACACGCAAAGTCATTGTTAAAGAGATAACATCAAAAACATTTATTGTTCCTTAATATTAACCCTGATGTTTTATTTGGCTTAATAAAAATGAAACAATAAAAAAAAAATAATAGTTAACATGCTGATATGTGGGATAGGTGCTGCGTTGTTTCCTTTTTTATGACCATGTTTTATTCAAGGTGAACTACATACGTACATATTATGTATTTATGTATGTATATGCCAAAGGACTTTATGTAACTTCCAAATTACACGTGAGTACCTTTATCAACCATCTAATATCGACATTTTATTCTTTTATAACAATTGGTTAATGACGTCATTTGAATAAAGACACTGCACAAGTCGTGAAAAATTCGTGTGTCCTAGTCAAAGCTGCAGCCTTGTCAAAAGTAGTAGTAGTTGCATTGACAATTTCTAATAAATGTAGGTCTATAAACGGTAGTTGATTTTTTTGAATTTTATGAATCCTTGGAGAAGGTGATGTCCTGCATGTTTTTTAATCAAATCTAAATAAAAATTATACTTCCTTCATCACCATGTTTTGCGGCTTTGCCTATTTCCAGGACATCGTATTTTCCTGTATGATAACCAACATCAATATAATGGCCAATAAAGCTTAGCACTATTTTGGTTGCACACACTCCTAAGGTAAATCACTATTTATAACGTTTATCAGATACACGTGCAAAGTAATAAAATAATGAATGATGACGATGAGTTTTATTGAATATCAAATACAATAAGCAATCAATTTTATATTAACTCCTTAAATATTTAGCTCATAAATCAAGGTCCTTAAAGCTTCAGACGTATAGGTACTCGTATATAAAGAAGAATTAAGTGCAAGGTCTAAAAAGCACATTAGACAATCACCAACCATCATATTCATCCTGTCGCCATGCAGACTCCATAATTCCTTTTTTGTAATTTTGTCATCGTGTCTCACTTCGTGACAACTGTGACATTGTAAATTTATACAAACATCCTGGACAAAAGATTGCATTCATCTTCCTTTCGTTCCTTCAATTAAAGCACGAGAACATCTAAGTACCTATACATAGACATACCTACAAATAGATGCATATTCATTCATATATGTAGATGTATACTCACAGTATTGTCCTTATCCGTTTCTGGTGTTAACAGTATTCGAATCAGAGCAAGGTGTTCCCGCATCATGGAGATGATAAGGATAACTTTTCTTTGATTCGAACTGCAGTGTGCACAACTTCATTAAACGTGATTCAGAGGAGAAGAATTTAAAGTGAAGAAGAACTCGAGTGGAAGACAAATGCGCATTTAAAAGCTCAGTTTTTTTTTTTTTTGTTTTTTTTTTTGCAATATTTATAGTCTCAAAATTTAATTCTTTCAATTTTGAATACGTGTGAATGTGAATGTACTTTGTTAAAAATGTGAATGAATTTGTGTACGTTTAAGTCTCACATTATATTCATAGTACAAGAAGTCAAAGTTGCATTTTCATCAAGATACAAAGGGTGTTTTTTTTAGACGGGGTTTTTAGTCTGGCAATACTTTTTTCTGAGTTGGTCTCTTTGACAGCTGTCACTTGATTTATGTTCAATTTGTTTGCCATTTCATAATGAATAGAGATTTGATTTTTCCCAAAATGTTTAGATGTCAGAAACGTCATTTCATATAGTAGAAAATTTGTTTGAAGATAATAGCATTTTTTCTTCATTCTATACCCATGCACCAAAAAGTTTTTTTTGTTTTTTTATAAAAAAAAAATAATGGTATATTTAAAAATTTTCAAATTTCATACCAAACTTGTATCACATTACAAAAAATAAATTAATTCACTTAAAATTTATTTATTAAGTCAATAGCATTATCCGTTCCTGAGATATTTGCGACCAACTAAAATTGTCACTTTTTTTTAAATCGCTATAGTGAAAAAACCACGTGACTGATTTTTATGAAAGTCGTTTCTGCATCTTTCGAAGTTATAACCTGTCGAAAAAAATTTAATTGGAGTCGATATCTCTATTCGTTCTTGAGATACCGTGGACGTCTACAAATGACGGATTTAGAATCTAGAAACCTTAAAAGGTTGTGAAGTCGCTATTCAGAGCCTTATTGCTGACAATATACGGCCCCAATTGCTGTAAAAAGTGGTCAAAAATTGGACCTCTCGTCTATAATTTATTCGAGTCAGTTGCGATCGTCATTTGTCCGAAATAATTTTTAAAGCATATTGGCAATTCTTTATCTTTATAATAAAGCTAAATTCATGGCCATAGCATTAAATTAATTATATGCATTTTATTTCTTCTTAAAAACCACACACATTACCTAATCTTTTTTTTTACTAATGACTTTACCAAAACATAGGAATAAACGAAATAATTGCTAATTTCAATGCATTCTAACCTCACATTTGCGTTCATTCATGTGAAATAAAAACACCTACATACATTATGTACAAAAACCACTATAATGCTTCTAAGGACGATTCATTAAGGAATTCATTTCCTTCATATTCCTCACAAGGTCAACAATTCGTTAATATAATTATTATATGTAGTTAATTTATTTCAATCCGTATAACAATCATTCTTATACCAAATTAGGCCATCTTCATTTCCAGGACTAATTTCACCAAATCCAATTATTTTAAATCAAATATTATGTACATACACTCAGAGAAAAAATACCATAAATTCAATGGGAATACCATTGTTTCAATGGTTTTTTACTATTAAAATTAGTCAATAGGGTGTGTACCATTATTTCAATAGTTTTGATACTATTAATTTAATGGTACGTTTGTACTATTGATATAATAGTTAAATACTATAGAAGTAATAGTGTGTACCATTCAAAAAAGTATTTTAATGGGACGCGCAGTATTGAAAATCTATGGTATACCCCCATTAAATCAATAGTATAATACCATTGCTTAGTTTCGAAATTCGAACACATTATCGAATTTCGAATACAATGTGATAGTATTTCACTATTAATTTGATAGTATAACACTATTGACTTAATGGTATAATACCATTGATTTAATGGTATAATTCGATTAATTTAATGGTATAATACTATTGATTTAATAACATCGTATTATTGATTTAATGGGATAATACTATTGACTCAATAGTATAGTACTATTGATTCAATAGTATAACACTATACATTTAATAGTACATTACCATTGATCTAATAGTATTGTACTATTACTTTAATAGTACTGTACTATTACTTTAATAGTATTGTACTATTACTTTAATAGTACTGTACTATTACTTTAATAGTTAAGTACTATTAGTTCAATAGTATAGTACCATTGAATTAATATGTACCTATGTAGTACTATTGATTTAATGGTATATACTGTAGAACCATTGATTTCATAGTTTTTAAAGCTGAAAAAATAGAACATCTATACATTTGTTAGCTCTTGATTCATATTTATCTGTGCATTTGTATGCATATACTTACCTTTTCAAGATGAAACGTCTTCCATAGCCTTTAGTCTCATATGAAAAATAAAAAAGTATTTAAAATACATTACATTAACAATCAATTTATTTATTTTTCATTTCTATTTACACTTTTGTAGACTTAAAATACTTTACATACATTTTTAAAGATAACAATTTTTTTCATATTAGCATGAATACAAACTTTTTACAATATCATTTTTTTTAATTAAATAACTAAAAAATGATTTGAATGCATTAATTCTTTCGTCTCTTTTGTTCTTCAATATATCCGAGGTTACTCCGAAGTCCCAGGTATCCATGGTAACTAAAAATCAAAATAAAAAAATAGGAATTAATACTCATCACTTAAATGGGATAAACTACTGTAATCTTAAGATGATTAGATGAATACAATAAAAATCTAACGGGACTTGAATGTAAATTTGAACGTGTTTTTTAATATTAATTTAGGGAATTTAAAAACATACACAACTATAGTTCACTATTATACTTTATTATTACTTAACAATTTTTATAGACGTACCAGATTTGAAACGACTTTCAATTTAATAATTTCGTTTTGAACTTTACACTTTTCTCACACTAAGTTAAATAAATTCAAATATTTTGGCGACCGCACTCGAGGACTGTAGCAAAACAACTGGCAAAGTTTTTACCAATCAAAAATTGTAAAACAAAATCTTAGAGTTTTAATGGTCTATATACTATTAAAATAATGGGAAATACTATAAAAGTAAAGGGACGCGACTATAAGCAGTGCGACAAAAATTCTTACTTAATGGGATCTACTATTATAATGGAATTAATACTATAAAAATGTAACGGGACTTGAATTCCATTTGCAAGGTATTTTTAATACTATTTTATGGAATTGAAAAATTAATGGGGAAAACTAAAATTCACTATAACGTATTCGAAAATAATTTATGAAACATTCCAAATTTGAAAGATCATACAATTTTTTAATTTTTTTAACTATACAATTCTTTAAAATCATATGCTAAATGTTTGTTTTTATCGCTGATTGTAATCAAGGACTGCAGAAAACACTTGATTATGGAAAATTTTTTACTTGGCAAAATTATTAAAATCTCAGAATTTTAATGGGAAATACTATTTAAGTAATGGGGTACTACTATTACCAGGCCGGCAAAATATACATTTCAATAGGATATCCTATTATTCTTCTTAAGTTATGCGATATATACTTTGCAAAACTAACGGATGTTTTCTAAATTAAATGAACACGTGGAATTTCTCAAAAAAATTTCGATTTGTGCAAAAAATACCCAAATATTTGGATTTTTGATTTTATCAAGAGTTTCATGAATTGTATTTTTAAAGTAAAAATTTCAAATTTTCTTTAACAACATTAAAAGAAAAACAGCTTAAAATTAAAACTACTTTTTCTTCAAAACCCAAAATATTATGCAAATGTAGATACAACTTCGCAATAGTTTTATTTCCTGACACATTTTTTACCCGGTATATTTGTTGGCTTTACTTTTTAGTTTTAGGTATTTTAACAGAATATGAGAATTATTTTATGAAAAGATTAAAATTTTCTATAAAAATACTTACATAAGTGCTAGGATTATGATTTAAACTAAAACTAAACTATGTTATGCGATGCAATGTATAAAATTGTATAAGCATAAGTAAAATAATCATAGGATAATTATTATATATAAAATTAAACAAAATCTTACTTACCTTAATAAAATATATCACGTTTTGTATCATCATTTAACTTCACACACATAACTTTTAACTTGTACATTTTTTTATTTAAATAACTTAGAAGTTTTTAAGAGTTCAAATAAATGTCAGCCAATTTTTGTTTTTATAAAGTTGAATTGTTTGTTTTTGGTAAAATATTTGAGGTATATAGGGTACCAATGCTGTCAGAAACACGATAGCTTAATATTTATGTACAAAAAATATGCTAAACACATTTATTTAACTAGGTATAGCATAGTGAAAATCAACTTTGTAGGTAATAACTCGGAAAATATTTTACTATCTTTCTTATACAATTAGATTTTTATTTTTTTGTACCTACTTCAGTTCAAATAGCAATCGTATTTTCGATTTTTTTAGTTTAATCATAATACATCGAATGTGTTGGTAAAAATAACAATAGAATCATATATTAATAATAGAAACAAAAATTTTATATATGCATTATAAATTAATAATTTTTCAAATCTTATACTTAATTTATCAAACTCACAAATCTCATTAAAACGTATGTTTTAATAGGACCCACTATTATCCAATAAAATTTTCGAAATTAGGTTTAATTTAATAAGACGATACTATAAAAAATATAGTACATACTATAAGCCTCAATAAGACAAATCTTATTAAATCGTGTATTTTAATGGGATGCATTATTAACCAGTGCATTTTTCGAAATTCGGTTCTATTTAATAAGATGATACCTTACATATTATAATACGTACTATAAATACCAATGGTAGGCATTATTAAAAGTGTAGATTTTTAATAGTATGGATACTATTAAATTTTTATAGTACTCAACTATTAAAATTATGGTACTTGTTATAAGATATTAATGGTAAAAAACTATTAAAACGAAAGTATTTGTAATTAAATTAATAGTATGAATCCCTTTAATTTCAATAGTTTCAAAACTATTGAAACAATAGTTTGAAAACCATTAATTTAATAGTAAATCTTATTAAAAAAGGCTTTTTTTAATCAATGGTCGTCCCATTGAACAGTTATAGGATATTTTTCTCTGAGTGTACATACATACATTCCTTGCTGCTAACGAACATGTATTTGAATCAATTGATTGAATAATATAAATGTCAAATAGAAATCAACTATACTAAATGCACTTGGGTGTATGTATATGTACACAATTGTACACTCATATACATGCATTCAACAAATATTACCACATTACAAAATACTCACAAATGCGCCCAAGCTTATCCTGTATTCATCTACGAGTATATTCCACAATTAAGGACTCTCTGTGGGTTGTGTTTCTGTTTGTATTTATTAATATTTACCTCGCATACACACGCACACAGAGAACTACGTACTTGATTATTAAATTATTTGGTAAGGTATTAAAGTCCTTTTAATAGAAATTCAATTCAACATGATGGATGACCCTTTGGGTCAACTATACTCTTTATATAGTACAGTAGCTGGTGTTTTGAAAGGATAAGCAACCAGAAGATTGAAATGTGCGTGTAATTTGTTTTATTGCGTGTAACAGACTTTAAGAAATTGATTTAAGTTATTGACTATTTCAGATATGGCAGATAAAATGTCAAAATGATTTAAAGAGCTCGGTAATAAAAGAAAATGAGCTTTGGTTGGAGAAAGGTATTTAACCACTGTCTAGTTAAATTAGGCAACATAAATTGAAAAACATGTCTTAAAAAACTTGGAAGTCGAAAATTGTGGATGTTTCTAAATTATGTAGTTTTAATGTTTTGAATAATGGGAAGAGTAGTAGCTTTGTGGAGATTATAGACGTACATTCTGTGGCCAACTTTGGTAATGACATCTCCAAACTTGAAATGTGCTTCATCTAAATAGCTCTGTCAAAAACTTCAGTTTTTTTGGTATTAATTTGTTGACCACAGGCATCGTAAAATGAAGCTAATATTTTGGTTTAAAGGAAGTTTAAGGTTGCGATACTAATCCCACCGAGATGAAGTTCTGAAATTTCATGAATAAATAGCGACAAAAAGTACTGGACTGAGAATGCATCCTTGAGGCACACCTTCTGTTTTTTCGAACCAATCTGAATATAAATCATAGCCGCCTCAGAATCTAGATTTTGTTGCCTAAATTGAAATTTAGTGATGAGTAATTTGTTTAAAAATGAAGATACAAATTTAATATCAAATGGATGTCTTGAGCAACTATTTGAAACTTTGTGACAGTACTAAGCATAAAGTAAAGAAGCAGAACTAAAAAAACTATTTTTTTTTTATTTCTGGAATTCCATTTTATAATCAAAGAAAAAAATGTATGACTGTAGTTGGAGGTGAGAGTGTGTAATATGCTTTCATTTACTTAATATAATCATTCATTTATAACTTACCAAAACCACAACCCACAAGCAAACAAAAAACAAAACAAAAAAAAAGAAGTTAACTAGCTTTGTAAATTATTGATACAGTAGCATCATTTATGCAATCATGGATATTGATACAAAAACCAACCACAACATTCAGATATCATTATCATGCCTTTAGTTAAAATTAATGTGAAATTACGAGTTCCAAGCAAAACCAAACCACAACTCATTACACAGAAATTAAATTATTTAAAAATACGTATTTTCATTTTGCTCAAAAAAAAAAAAAAATATAATCTCTCTTAACATTGCGGATCTACATAATATACATAGATATATTTGTATCAATACAGGAAGTAGGCGCCCAATAATGTATTATTAAATAATTCATTAACAGTTTTCAACACCTTTTCAGCTAATTATAGTTAATGGTATTAATAAACGGTTCCTAGACATTAAATTCGTACTCTTTATCTGTTATCTTTAGATTCAATTATCCTGATGGCAGCATACTAAAGTGAAGGAAGTTTGCAAGGAAACATTTCAAACCTTGCGGATATTTTAGGTAAGTATACGAGTATCTTATAAGATAGAACTTCATTTATCGCAGCCATTATCATCGCCACCTGATGAACTTTTTATCGTCTGGGTTTCGTCTTTAACAAAAAGTCACTATCTTTAAATTTTGAAATTATTTTCAATAAGGCCAAAGATACTTTTAAATGTGGCAAAAGGAGGGGTATACCTTTTGCCATAACGAAAAATAAGCACTTAGCTGAAAGGAAGGACTTTTCTGTTATCAACACTGAGTTAAAATGAAAAATAGCAGTTTTGTAATAAGGGTGCTTATATTCTCAATATACTTACGGTAGGAAATTTGTAAATTCGTTTTTCACTTGATGCAGGTTCGAATAGTTTTTTGAACTAGGTAGTTCTGCTCCTCGCGAAAGGCTTCCGGTGATCTCAAATTATTGGAACTCTTTATTTTTTTATTTCTTGAATGTCCTTGACACTGATAACGATTTTTGTAGTAGGTAACACTTAGGAACATTTAACAATGTCAATCTCTTTCGAAATGGAGAAGGAGCTGCCCTTACGTGTCGTCGAATGAAATTTATCAGCTAAACTTCGATGACATTTGATTCTAACAAGACTGTGCAACTGTCACTATTTTAAGTCTTTGGCATATGCCGAAAAACCAGGAACTCTTGACAAGCCACCATTGACACCATACGGCAAATTTTATTGGAAAAAGTTTTAAAAATTTGGACTCTTAGGTCAAAATGTATGAACCTACATATGTATGTCATTTTTCTCCAACAACTATATATAAATTTTTCCATTTAAAAAACAATTTAAAATTTTGAATTTTGAATTTTGCAGATTTTCCTAGTTTTATATTTTATTTATTTTTTTCAAAATATCAGTTTGTACTAAGAAAATATAAAGATACTTATTTTAAACTTCAATAATAACAGACCGAGAGCCCACAGCAAATTTTGGGTTGTGAAAGTTAACTGAAAATGATATGAGTGGGAAGCTTTGGTAAATTTAACCACAAAAATCCATGTCTTGCAGATCCTGTTCGCGGCCTTAGTGACGTAAAAGCGGGTTAAAATACCCAAAAAATCAGCTTTAGGAAACATCATGTTAACCAAAAATTCTTTTCACCAATCTTTAAATTAATATCGAACTCCTGATCTCAAAAAGGACAGCCCAAGACAAATTCATAGCAGCCATACATCTGCCAAAAAAATTGAAAAACCCAACAACAACAACGAAGAAAATAAAATCTGAATTTTTTGAAATTTTTAAGAACATCGAGAGTAAGTTTTTCTTCAAAAATTCAACCCAAAATTTGCTGTGACTATATTGATTTAAAGTTTTAATCACTATTTTATTTTTATATTTTCAAGCATTTAAAAAAAATGATTTTTGAAATAAAATTCAAAAAATGAAAAGCACTTCAAGAGCCAAATTTCAGACAGTACAATTAAAAATTTTGACACTTACTCGCCTGGGCTTTTCGTTTATCTTAATGCAACATTTTTTAATAAGCCAAATTAGTGTCGCTAAAATCAGGCTATTTATCTTTCTCGAACAAAAGTACGCATTCCGGTTAAAATTAATGAATTTCAAGTTTGTTATATTTTGCACTTTTGCAGAAAATTTTGTCAAACTTAAAATGGAATATTTCGAAAACCAACAAATTTCGATTTTAAAAGCTACAAAATCTGGCTTAAACAAATAAATGTTTTTGTTATTTTTTTTACCAATTCACTGGTCAGGAATAAACTATTCAAATTAAAAATTAAATAAGAAATTAACATTTAATAAATCTAAATTTTTTCATATCAACATGACCAAAGTAGTTGACGAAAAATCACTGACAATTTCCTTTTGACGTCCTTGAAAACTTGATATATGAAAATAAACATTCGATTTGTGAAACGAAAAACCATTTGAAGCTGTTTGTTCTTTTGTGGTTTATTATATTTTATAAACAATATAAAAAATGTTATTTTATTTACTATTCAGTTGTATACTAAACCACCATAAATTGTTATGAAAATATTCGTTTCCTTTAAATTTGTTTAAATTAATTAAGTTTTTAAAGTTTAAATATTTGTAGGTAACTTTTGAATTTAATTTTTTTTTTTCGTAAAACTTTGTTCAACAGAAAATGATTTTAAATATTTATTCTACAGGAATTTAATTTAATTTTCGTAAAACAATGTTCGAATTAAAAATAAATCCCTGCAGTTTTTGTTTGTTGATATTATTCATATCAATTTCCTTAAATTTTAAAATTTGTGGAATAAAATCGATATTCCTGCTCATTTTTGAGAAGAGAAAAATCAAAAAAAAAAAAACAATAAAACAATAAAACAATAAAACCTCTAACAGCCTTGAAAAAACAAATCACAAAAATTGGAACTAATATTGAATTTCGTTTTCGATTAAAGTACATCACATTTTACACAAAATCGATACAAAAACTATGCACATAAATTATTATACATACATCTCTCCGATTGATTTTAGTATTTTTGTATAAGTATGTTTGTATTTGACTACATACCATCCATGACTATTAAGCATTCAGTTTTGAAACACTAATTTCTTAAGCCATTGATTTAAAAATTGTTAATTTATTTTACATCTTTTTTTCAAGAATTTTGATATTTCCTCAAAATTCATATGAAGAAGGTCCCCAAATTTATGTGTGAAGCTATATTAAAAAAGGAAACAGTTGTTCATCTGCTACCAAAGAGAATAAGGAGAAGGACATCCAATTCCAAGCAGACCAGTAACCTGTTGAATCATATCAAATATTTTGTATACAATTGAGTACACTCGAGGGAACATATTTTGAAATTTTAATAATTGAGTTCCAATATTAAGTACTATCAAATACAAAATATTCAATATTTATTTTTAAAGCTGAAATATTTTTCTTAACTTCTATTTTGTTTATTATAAAACTAGATAAATCAATTTAAAATAAAAATTTTAAGTGAAAATGCAAAACATTCGCCATAGACGAGCTTAGTTCAACTGATTATTATTGTTTATGGAGATACATTTGAGTGGAGTAACTTCTACAGAAACCAGTAGAAGGTATTCTAAGGAAAAAGTTACTCATACGCCACAGAACATCTAATATTTGACCTGCGCACATTCGTTTCTAATGATTGTAGTGCCACCATGTGGTGGATAGAAATATGAAATGCTGTTGCAACAACATGTTGACATTATTTTTATATGAATTTCTATAATGAGTAATCGAGTACTAACACACCGACTTGCAACAAGTGGTCAAGATTATTCCATCCAGTAATAAATATAAGTAATAACCAAACACACATCCAATTAACGAATTAAAAAATTAAGCTTAATTTTTGATAATAATATTATATGTATTAAAATTCACGGATTGAGTTCATTAAAGTCGGCTTTTCTGGATCATAATCGATTTAGTGTCTTGGAATTTTGAAATTTGTGGTGTTCTTTGCAAAACATAACATAAGAACTCATTTTTTAAATTTTTTTTTAAAGGGAGTTAGTCCAATTAATTTAATTTAATCTTTTGATATATCTGGACGTTTTAAAGTTCCTACAATAGATTCTTGAATAAGTAATTTCAAGGTACCTTCGAGATTCCTTTTTTCGATCACTATACTCGTAGCTTAGAAACGAATGGAGTAATCGAATTCCCTTCATTTTAACTTCAAAAGTTACAGAAAGGACTTTTATACAAATTTTGATTGGACTTAAAATAATGTAGATTAGAATTTAACACAATATGTATGTAGATTTGGTATAAATTTGAAAAAAATATCAACATAGACTTCATAGAGTTATTTTTTTTTTTTATTTAAAGAATTTAAAAAAATGATTGTAGCTCAAATGAAAAATGAATGAAAAATCTCATCAACTTAAATTAAATTTTGTACTATGTGATATGAAGTTTGCGACATCTACCTACATTTTTCGAAAAAAATGAATTAACAGTTTTTTTGTTCAAAATATACAAAAACTACAAAAATGTCCACCAAAAATTGTTACACAAAAATGTTTACACTCGAATATGTTGTGAAATTTCTTTAGTTAGACGCACTGATTTTGGACCATTTTTGTGATTTTTTTTGTAAAGACGAATGAAGAGTTTATTAATACACATTTCAAGAGTATACAGTTAAATTTTAAGCTCAAAATATTTGGTAGAATTAAAGTTACAATGGTCCGAAGACACCCGCCTCATGGATAATCACTTCCTACATGATATCGACTGATTGACTTGTCTAAAACAAAAAAAAACTCAATGAGGTTTAAATCTGTGCACCGAGTGGACTACGATCAAAAACAAATTTTGAAAAATTTGTTTTCTGACCTAATCCAAAATTTGACACTTTGCACTTTTTTCAAGACACGGCAAATTATTCATGTTAATTTTTTTTAACAATATAGTGACATGAGTTTTCGAAATAATGTTCTCCAAATTTTAACTTGCATACAAGTCATCTAAATTTTAACCTATAAAATAACTGAATCATTAATCTTGTAGCTGTAAAATTATAAGTTCCTTGTTTGCCATCAATGTTAATTTTTTATACCACTTAATTTGACAAAGCACTTTTCAAACAATTTAATATTCTTGATTCGTTCTCAAGCTTCAAGTGTAACATAAAGTGTCCTTAATCACTCTTTAGTTTATTTCCCCGTCAATTACTATAAGGGTAAAATAATCCCCTTTGTATTTGTCTTTTATCATCGATTTACGATCTAATATTATGTTACTTTTACTTCACTTTACTTTGAATAAACAAATAAACTTCTTTCTTAATCTTTTTCATTGAACCCTCTCACAAAGTCCTCAACACAAACAGATTAATGGACACGAAAGTTGTTGTTTTTGTTTTCTACTTCTTGTACCCATCCTTCAAAGTAGGATGAACATAAAAAAAAAAAAACTAAACTTAAAAATCACTCCCGCCCGTCGTCCTGTGGATCGGGAAAAGTTTTTTTTCTCTCTCAAAGTTAAGTTTAACTCTATGATGGAGTTCGCCGAGATGTCCTTGCGCCTCGGCTATGGATTCATTATATTCTAAAAAATAAAAAAAAACATCGAAACTTTTAAGTTTGCGGAAAATGCATTTTTAGCCATTGTTTACAAGACACAGGACCATCTCTTTGAAGTTAAAATCAATGGTGAAACTTTTAAATAAGTTTACACTTAACCAATGAGATGGAAAAACTAAAACTTAAAAAAAAAAAAATAACGGGACTCCTAAGAATCTTGTGTCAGTTGCAAGTGAAGAAAAAAAAATGTACTAAAATTTTACCGAAAAACTTTGATTTTATCAAATCTATATTCACATTCATTGTCAACTGCAGAGAAATTTGGTACCAACACGAAAAAGAAATAAATTGATTTGTTCGGAAATTCTTCGAATTTATTATTCTAATTGGGACCATAATTCTAGTCGACATGTCTAGTCTAATGGTGTAGAGGAAATTGTTGAAGAATACCGATAAATTTTATGCAGACCATTTTAAAGGTTTTCAGACTAAAGCCGATAAATGAAATCTTTGGCATATTTCTTTTGAAAATTTTAGAAAAGGATTGATTTTTGTAAGGATTAAATAAATAAATAAATTAGGTGACGCCAAAGCTCGTAAAAAATTAAGGTTTAGTTACATACAACTCTCAATCATTCCTGAATGCGAGTAATGTCAGGAAAACGGCAACATTTTTGAGAAAGAATTTTTCATGACAAGAATATAGTCTTGATGGATTTATCAATTCCTCGCAAAAACTTTCAGTTGACATGTGTCAGTCCTACACACTATGCATCATGCCACGGGTACTGCTTCTAGGATTTTTCGAGCTCTTTTATGTGACAGTTCTGCATATTAAAGATTAAAGTAGTCTGTGAGGTTAAAATATGCCTCATCAAAGAAGATGATGCATTCCAAATTCCAAGAACCCAATCAGTGTTAACTGTGTTAAATGAACTTTAAAAGCCTAAAGAACTTATGCCGTTTGTGGAATTCCTAATTAAAAAAAATCTTTTTATAACTCAAGAACGGCTGCACTGATTTTGCATTAAACTTTTCCAATCACGTCAAAATGGCTGAACGGATCTGCATGAAATTTGACAGAGATGTTATAAAAAACAGACTGTTGACTCAACTCAAAAAATGTACTATTTATATGATGAGCTTTTCTATTGTTATCTAATTAACCCGTCGATATTTAATCCACAAAAATTCGATTGGTTAAAATCCATTTTAAATAGTACCTCAATTACCCCAAAATTCTGCTTACAATTTTATAAATAAGTTAGAACTTGGTCCTATTTAGTATTTCATAAACACTCTTCAAAAACATAAAACAATGTCCTATGTTTCATGTTTTGAACATGAGATGAATATGTTCTTTGTTTTTAATAATTTATGTTGAAACATCGTCTACAATAATTCCCTGTTTATTTCTTCATTTTATGATATGAATTATTATGACCTGTATTTAAAATGGGAACAAACATACACCTACAACCGACATCCTATATTCTATTCTGGATTCAACGCACTAAATACGTTATACGTATGTATTTTATTTATGACCTGGTTAATATGGAATGTGGATGAATGTTAATTCAAATAAATCTGGAACTACATACATAAATTGAGGTCGAATAAAATTTAAAAACTTGTTGATTCTTTGTAAATTTCTGTTTATGAAACATTGAAGACATTCATATGCAGACAAACGAAATTCATGGCATTTTAAGAATACCTAACATAAAAGATATTGTCTCATTTTATTGAACTATATAAATTATTCAATGTACATAAATCATAACAAAAGCAGATACATTTTGAATTGAAAACTATGAAATTTTATTTAAAAACTCAATCAAGCAATATATACGTGGTAAGTGATTAATATAATTATGTCCCTAAAAGAATTACCGGCGTTTGATTCCCACACACAGAAATCTTTCTACAAATGACGGATTTAAATTCTGAGGATATTGAATTAAATTATTTGCCGTAAGAATCAGTCCATTCCATCTCATGCTTCCTTATATGTATGTATTTAGAATAATACTTGACTGGCGCCCAATGTGGAGTCACCAAATAATTTTAATTATCCTGTGGTCCCTATAGCAAATATAAACACTTATATATGTATGTACGTCTTATTTCTGTGTATAATTTGAATTCTAATTAAGTCCAAAATTTAACATCTAAGCATTGTCATGCAACAAGAGAATTTTTAAATTTCAAAGAATTTCAAAACCAATGTATCAATTTGTACATAGTTTTGCGGTTCATAGCTGTTAAATCAATTCGTTGGTATTTTACTAACTTCATTTCATATCTAACAACTTTAAACAGCTATAAGTTCAACCTCAAACATTTTAACAATTAATTATTACCCTTTAAGTCCCACATAACGCAAAAACTACTTACCTACCTTTTACAATCAGTCCTAAACTATTTGAACTATTTATTCTTCGAAGTAAACAAAAGATACGTCTTTCTAAGTTTTACTTTCTTGTTATCTTTCTTCCTTTTTTTTGCTCATATTCATGGTAAAAGAAAGAAAAAAAAACACGAATCCCTAAAAATGTCTTCGTCGTCGTTGTCGTCGTCGCCTGACCATGATGTTTGCCATTTTCATCCGCTATATTCTGTCAGGGATTTATTTCAACTAAAAATGGAAGAAGATATCCCCGGGGAAAACTTTAAGTACACCAATACATACAAACAAATATATGTAGGTATACATTTTCAAACTAGGACTGTTCGGGAAAAAGCTGCAATGACAGACGACAGCAACTAACTCACAAACTTGGAAGAAAAGCAACATATAAAAGGATAAAAAAAAAGGAACAAGAAAACAGATAGAAATTCTTCCTGCATTCGGGATATTCGTTTAAGTTTCGCAAGTGACTATTAGAACACATACACGTACCGTACACACACTCAGACATACATCAAAGTCCTATTTAAGTTTTTGCCACCTTTATACCGACCAACCGACATAGGTTAGGTTATAGAAGAAGTTTTTTGACATTTTAGCAGTTTTACTCGGTAAAGGGTCAAGAACGGGCAAACGACTGCTGTCACTATTCCTTTGGTTCAGCTCGAAAGGATTTCGATGATCAATATATTTATTCCTTGCTGTCTGCAATGTTTTTATTTTTTTTTCTACTCGTGTTTAGCTGTTGACGTATTTAATCCTTCACAAGGGTGCTAAGACATGTCTGGAGATTATCTGCACTCAAATAAATAAAAAAAAAGAAATTGCTTAAGACATTCTCTTTGAAACTGATGAAATCAATTTTAGGGACATTACAGTTTTATTTTTTCTTGAAACTAAAATCTATTGAATTTGTTTCTTATAATTAATTTTCCAACCAAAAAGAGGGTTTTTAATTTCAATATTCAAACTTAATTTAACAATTTGTATTTATTCTAAAAAAAGGTGTATTCGATTTATTTCTATTTTTTTTAAAACAACTTTATTAAACATTTAACCACATTTTAAATTACTTTTTTTTTTAAACTGTTCAAAATTTTACTACTTCGGAGCAAAAATTATTGTAAAGGGTGTTTTTTTTTTGTTGCATGACAAATTTAAATGATTGTTGTCAGTCGTTTAATAATTAAAAATTTGACTATTCTTTTCAATAATTTTTGTACAATGATGAATCTAATTTCCGGTTTAATGGATTTTTTATAAGCAAAATTTGGGAGCGAAGACAATTTTCAAGTTTTAAAGGATTCACTTTGACATCAATTAAAATGTGTGCGATTTACACGCTGCACTTGTGGCAAAATCAATCTTTATATTTTCTTTCAAAGTGGGGAAGGGCTGCGGTTATGGTTAACGGGGAGCACTATCGATCATTAGTTCGGAAATCATAATAATAATTTCAACAATATTTTAATTCTATGTAAAGGGTGATTCATCGTGAGGTATGATTTATAAAACAAAACACACGAATTTGAAAGTGAACTTGAACATTCTGATTGGACACATTTTTGAGCAATAGATTCACGTGCCCATAAACCACGTTATTTATAATGGCTAAGATGGAAGCTCTTTGTACTCTTTGGGTTCCTCGTCAGGCAATTTTGTTTGTTGACATAATCACTTATCCAGAACAATAGTTCATCATCATCAGCTTCACTAGACAAAATTTCACGATAAGGAATCGGATTTTCATTGAGTTTTTTCAAAGTCACCTGTCTTAAATTCTGATAAAAAGTTGAATTTTGTAGGCTTTTAGACCGAGATTCTTAGGTAAAAGTTTTCGAATACTGAAGACTCTGTTATTGTGTGAGTCTTTCCATGATGGCTTGCCAAACGATACTGAGTAAAAATGGCAAAGCAGTTTGATAGAAGTCACGATTGAGTGGTCAAAAAAGTCTTTTGAAACCTCACGATGAATCACCCGATATTAGTATTTAAAATTTCTCCAAGCTCTTATGAGAACACCCATATTAAAACTGATTGACGAGAAGTTTCATATTGAAAAAAATTTACTGATATTTATTTATAATAATAATTTTAATTTATTATTATAATAAAAATAGAAGTCTTTTTTTTCATTTTTTGGGATTATCCTTTTAATTTACATGTAAAAAATTTGTCTTGCTTCTTTATATTTTAAATGTGTTTGAAAGTATATAACTTATGTAAATTACTTTGCAAAATTGTAAACACTCATGGATAACCAATATTTTACGTATGTATTGTGTATATTATTACTTCAGATGAAACTAGCTACATCGTCTTTTGGGCTTCTTTTCATAAACTACAACTTCTGAAACTTTCTTATGACGAAAAAGCCTGAAGCCTTCCTAATTTACTACCATAAATTCTTCAGTCTGTATTTTAAGAGATAAATTAATTTTGAATTTCAACCCCCCTTCCCTCCCCCTCGAAACTATTTTATTTAGTTTACATAAATTCGTAATCTCATAACAACTAGACTTTACTATATCAGTACAAGTCTTACGTCTAAAAGTCTAACAACAAAACTTGTGTGTACTTTGGGGTTTTTCCTCTGGGCAATAATTTCCTATAAAATAATTTTCTCGAATTTTCTCGAAAATTGCTTTTCAAATTAAAAATGTTTTGCAGAAAAGCACACATTTGAGAATTTTCGAATTATCTCCTTGTCACATTCCAACGCCAGCCTCACCGCTTCGCCACCGTCACATCACCACACCATATCGTCGACGCTTTCGTCGTCCTTAACCCTATCGAATAGCTTAGAATTTTCGACTTCTGTCCATGGTTTAGGAAGATACCTTACCGCGTGCAATGTGCATGGATATGAGGTTGAGTCATGGATCTGCTTTCGCTGTTATTAAATTATGAATATCCGCGGTGTGTTACGAGTATGTTGGCGGTTCCGCAGTAAGCTGCTATAGCTGCGTTAACTGTATAATGAAATGGCGGCGGAAATAAAGGGGCTTAAAGTAACCGGTACAGCTACAACATCCTGTTGGGAGTGTGTTGATTTTGCAAGGAAGTGGAATGTTTTTGTGAAAGTGGGTTATATGTTTATGGCATTTATGGAACGTTGTTTTGTTGTTGTTGGTTTTTTGTAATTTGGTCTATGTGGTGTTGAAGTCCTTGAACAATTAAGTTGGCACTTTTTGTTTGTCAGGTTTTTTTTTCATGCAAACAACCTAAAAAGTCCAACATTTCGGACAACTGCGCGTCAGATATGCACTAATAAGTTTGACATTAAGTTTCTAGCGTTTTTTTGACATTTCTAGGAATTTATTAATTTGTGATACCTAACATTTTATGCTGTCAGATGACATGATTAAACTAAATTATGTGCTTGTACTATTGTGACACTTAAAGTCATATCATAATACTGTCAAAACTGTGACACTGTTGATATAAATCAACTTAATAAATATGTCACAATTTGGAAGGTGGTTTTCAGTTTAAAAATAACATTTTTGAAAGGTGAAAGAGTAACATCGTTACACATTATGACAAGAAAAAAAGAAGACCTCTTGGTTCCATTAATAGAGATAAATTAAATTGACCTAAAATAAGGACGAAGTGATGTCTTAAATAATTAGAGCATATAAAATTCATGTAAATCAAATAAAAATGAAAAACCTTCACCTTCAAAATGTAGATGTGCACAATAATATTTTTTTTTTTTTTTTTGGATCCTAAAAATATCCTTTCATTGAAATCATTTCCTTACAATTTCATTTCTTTGAAAGTAAAAAAAAATAATAAAAATTGAATTTTAAATTACAAGTCGATATTTTCAATTTAATATTCCAAACAAATCAACAACAAAAGAATGTAATTTTTGAATTTCCTTCACAATTCGAACTCTTGTTTTCGTTTTAACCTACAAAAAAACTGAAAGTCATTGAATATGGTGTAAGAGAGTCTGTGGTATTCATTGAATTTTTATTTAAAAAACGAATTCAAGATTTTCCATTTCTATTGATTTTGCAGTTGCAGGAGACGAGTTGAATAAATCTTTAAAATGGTGATAAGGAGACTTTGTGTTCATAGAATTTAGAGTGTTTCATCAAATTTAATGAAGATATCATTAAATTTGTGAAAATTTTTTACTTATATTTATATATTTTACTTATTTTGCATTATTTTATTTTGAAACTCTATTTTTTAGTAAGTCAAATTCTATTGCACAATGTTTGTAAAGGGTGTTTTTTTAGACATGTAGTTCTCAATCTGGCAATACTATTTTCGGAATTGTTTTTTTTTTGACAGTTGTCAATTGAATTATGCTTAGTTTAATTTGCCATTTTATAATTAATAGACTGATTCCTGAACAACATTTGAAAATCATGTAAGATTATTAACAAAATGAGCCCAAAATGAGGATGGCCACCGATCCCGATTTTCACAAGATAATTTTTTTTCCTAAAGGAAACTTTTGTTGAAAGCATTATCTCGCGTTTGTGGGCCTGTGGCGTTGCCTACAACATCGTGCGATTTAACACCGCTGAACTATTTCTTTTGGGGTTATTTAATAGTAGGGGAGCCCATGATGCTAATTGGGGATTTACTCGAGCGTCGTGGATACCTATTGAAATTGGTAGATAAGGTGATAAGAAGAAATAATTGTCAGTACCGTTTTCACTTTTAGCGGTGGGGGGAGCGTCTACACCCCTTTCAAATTGTAAAAAAAAAAAACAGTAAAATGTACATTCACGAGCGCGTCAGATATTGATATTTTTCATGTGCCAACATGTCACTGAAATATAATATACCATAATCTGACGATTTACGTGGTGGGTGTGGCTATGCGGGACGGTTTAAAAATTTAAAAAAATGCATTTACTCGAGCGCGTCAGATTTTCAGAGGGGGTGTTAAGTCAGCCCTACAGATACTCCCATTTCTTATTCTGACGATTTGGAAGTGACGCAAGCTAGCTACGAATTTTTGAAAATGTAAAAAAAAATCGCCATCTTGACATACTCGAGCGCGTCAGATTAGCATACTGATGGTTCCACATGATGTTCCAAGTATAGTGACATAAAAATCTGACGATTAAAACAAGGGGTTTGGTTATTCTGACAATTTAAAAAAAATGTTTTTTTTTTACAATAATAAATATTAATTATAGATACGAAAAATTAACAATAATTCAAAATTAACACAAGAATAATAGATAGCAGATTCTTATAACTTCAAAAATCAGTATTATTTTAATATTTTTAGTCTTCGTCTTCATCGGAAGAAATGTCAGAATCTAAATCAAGAAATTCTACAGGATTTTCTAAGTCTTCAGTAGTTTCCATATCTGTAACAGCAAATAAAAACAGAGGTTTATAATAATTAATTCATGAAAAGACGAGTTATTACACAAAAAAGAAAAAATTCCACTTCCTTTAAAAAAAATTCGATTTCATTCAAGAAATTTTTGGAATTACTTAAGATTTCTTTAGTTTAAAAAGTGTATCTTTGAATCCAAATTTTTTTCTTTCTGTACGTAGTGCTAACCGTTCTTTGAGCACGTTCTTTCGACGATACTCGATTTTGTAACGGATTTCTGTAGAACAATTAACAATAAACCTTTCTTAGAGATGGGCTTTTTATCACACTTAAGTATACACTTATGTAAGTATTATACATTTTTTTAAAGCCAGCACTCTGTTATATCAGTTAAACATTTAGCAATTTTCAATTTTCTCGAAAACTATAAGGCATAAAGTCATATTGTTTTCAGTTTTTGATTAAGAAGTAATGAGAGTAACGAATTATAAGTTAAAAAAATTGTATGTAATATTAAAATTTTGAAAAATTGAACTTCAAACTTAAAAAAAAAAGTTTTTGGTCAAATTTTGAATTTAAGATGAGTTTTTTTCGAAAATGATTAACTTATTTTACTTGATTTAAAAACAGGCTAATAGAACAGAGTGTTGGCTTTAAAAAAATATATAATACTTAGGTGTAATTGTTACCGTTATTTTTTAAGAATTTGTTTTTCATTTAAAACAGTTGTGTTTTAAATTGCGATTTTAAGTACCTTCGGCTTGAGGAAATGGTCAGATTATAAATTTTTTGTTATTCTGATATCATTTACTTTAAAATAAGAAAAAAATTTATCGCGCTCGAGTAAGTCCACGCATCAGTTTTTTTCTGCAACTTTGTTACCCTCCCACACCCTTGGGTTAGGCTCAAATCGTCAGATTAGCGAAATGTGTACTTCTTTTTTATTAATTAATCTACGTTGTCTTAATCTGACGCGCTCGAGTAAGTCAGGTGATCGATTTTTTTTTACTAATCTGACGGGCCCCCCAGATCAAACCCCCCAATATTGAGAGCTCATATTCGCTGGAGATGCTTATCAATAGGTAAGCTACCTCCCTTATCTTAATCTGACGCGCTCGAGTAAATCCCCAATTTCCTTCATGGGCTCCCCTACTATAAAGTTTCTTATCTACACAGATAAACCCTAGCTTATAAGAGAATATTCGACGTTTTATTGCTGCAAATTATTCCCCTCGTCACAGCTTTAACTTGCCCAAAATCATATTTTAAACATAATGGCAAATTCTTACAAATTCTTGGTCATAAAATTAAATTCTATGCGTTTTATTTCTTCTTGAAAAACACACGTCTAAAAAACACACTTTAGTAATTCAAAAATATTCTATTTTCATAATATTTAAAAAAACATCTTATTTCTCAAAGAATTTATAAATAAATAAAAAAAAATTATTACAATCTTTAAAATTAAATTGTGGCGCCTAAGATCCCAATTTTTAGCTCCTTTGAAATTTAAAATTAAATAAACAAAAGTAAATGTAATTTTTTTTTAAGAAATGAGGGGAAATTGCATTATATTAAAAATCAGGGTGTCTTTAACCATAGATTTCATAAGATTGAAGTCCAGAAAAAAGTCCCATTTAATATAATTTCTTGTACACTATAACCTACATTACACAGTTTTTCCATTACCATTCTTAAATTGAGAAAAACAAAGATTTGATGAACTTATTAGCTTTGGAAGCCAGCAAGTCCTTAACGAACTTTGTCCTTATTGTTTTTTTGGATAATCCTATAATTTGTTTCTTTTGATGGGCCTCTTTAAAAAAAAAAACAAAGAAAAACTTCACGAACTTTACCTTATGAATTTCTGATTCGTCCCCAGAGGCATCCAGACATTTACCTTGTTTTTAGTTTTTTTTTTAATTTTATTTTTCGCCATATTAAATTAAATTTCAATAAAGAACAAAAAACAGCAACAGCAGCAACATGGAATGTTTATTCTCTCTTTGATGTAGAATGATGCTCATTTCATTTATTTTATACTCGTACTCGTATTAAGGCCAAAGTGGAATGTGTGTTATTTTTAAGTAAGGACATCTTTTGGTACGTGAGGTTTTAAACTCGTATACAACCGTAGACAGAACAGTGAGTGAACAAAGAACCTTAAGTATGCAGGATTAAAATTATTTATGTTTCAGTTTATGTCCTTTTTTATACGAGTGTTTCACATTTTAAAGAAGGACATAACTAGCATCCGGGAGTTAACCTTCTTTACTTTAGTTTTATTGCAATTAGTACTAAAAAGGACAACAAAACATTGCTCGTCCTAACTAGCTTCAAATTTAGAGAAGACAAAAAGGACATAAAAACCATTTTTGAAACTCGCAATCGACTAGAATGTGGTTTGGCTTATAAAACCAATGTTTTGTCTTCTCCAGGAACTGGGAGTTCTTAATGAAAAATGATTTCAAAAATATTGTTTTTGGTTGACTTAATTTAATCAAATACTAATTGAATACAAATAAGCCTGTGGGTGAGTTTATTGTTATATTAAGGATATTAATGAAAAGCTTAACGTTTTTATTATTTTCGAAATTGTGTGTATTGTATGACAAAGTATTTTCAAAATTTCATATTCCTATTCATTGATTGTAAATATGTGTGTTTAACCTATAAGACTTATTTTCAATTTAATTTGAGTTTTAGCTATTTAACTTCACAGATCCATTGAAACGAGGATGCATCAAAAACTTCACATGAATAAACCGTCACGAACGTCAGATTAGTTATTGTCTGTCTGATGTAGAAACAATATAAATTAGCTAAAAATCAATTTAAAACGTGAGTGAAATTAAAAAGCAAAAAAAGGAAAATATAACTTCCATAAGGATAATACATTTTGTCCTTTTGATGTAATTTGTATTCTTAAATGCGATGCATTGTTTGTTTGCATTTAAAATGCCTGCAGTAGAAAATTAAAGTTTTTGATTAAAAATGACCATCATAACATGATATGAAATGTGAATGTCCTCTATTAGTGAAAGGTATTCAGTCAATTTTTCGAATTGAAAAATGAGATAACGTTAAGGATAACTTTTTTCATCAAAAATATATCTTAAGAATGAGAAGGTTCCAGGACATGTAAGCTTTGTAAAAAGCACTTCAACCAAAAAATATTAAAAATATTGGGAATCACTGCTAATGCGTTGTTGTTTTTTAATTAAAAATAATATTATTACCTATGTGTTTTAAAAATTAGCTTGTACAAAAATTTCAAATTTTACTGAAACATTTTTGTGAATTTTAATTGTTTTATTTTACCCTTAAGAAAATTTACTAAGAATTTTACCAGATTTAAACATTTCTAGTTTAAAAAAAAAAACTTTTGATTCAAAATTTAGTTGAAGAACAATTTTTACGAATTTTGTGTAGAAATTCTTATTCTTTGTAGGAAAAAGAAAAACTGTGAATTGATATATTTTTTTTTTTTTTAATTTTGGTGGATATTAAAAAAATATTTCTTTCAGTTCAGTGTATATATATTGATTTATTACTTGTTGCAGAAATATTTAAGACTCTAAGCTAGTGATATTTTGAAGTTATCAATGCACGAGCTTGTACACATAAAAGTACATATAAAATAATATACTATTAAGGGTGTTTATAAAATGCCCATAGCGCGTTTTAATGTTCACACTATATTTTCAATCAGACAGCAGCTGGGCACTTAAATATCCTTAATCCATTCATTAATCCAAATGGAACTACGTATATATGAGCTGAATGCATTATTTTGAAATCCAAAATCATGGTGTTATTACGAAATTGAAATTAAAAAGGCAATATTACATTGAACTGCAATAAAATAAGGACACACAAGAGTCTATAGTTTGGATCCGAGCATTTAATTAAACATTATGCAAGGTAGATTTGCACCTTTATTAATCCGAAATTAATAACACATTTTGATATTTAATCCTCATCATAAACATACCATACAGAATTTTTTAAAATTGAAGTTGTTCAATATTTGTAATCAAAATGGTATTTGAAAGGAAGCATTTTATTCACAGTCGTCATAATTAATTTCATTTTGACGTACTATTTGACAATAAAGAACTTATTAAATATTTGTCAATAAAGAAATTATTGGTTACATGATATTTCTTTAAGAATTTTGAAAGTTTTGTCAATTGCATGTACGCAGGAAATCGAATGAATTATATCGGGTCACTATGGCGTATACTTACTTTTATGTAATTATTTTTGTTTTTTATTTGTTTATGAAGCAATAAGCTTGTGAAAATTTTTATTTTTATCAATTTAAAAAAAGAATTAATTAAACTTCAATAATATCTTCTTATTGAAATTGTAGGTCGATCATTTAAAAACAAATTGCAAGTAAATTCAATAACAATTATAATATTGACTCATTGAAAAAAAGTCTTCCTGTTATTGCAAACCAAATTCTCAAATTCTTCTTAATAAGCAACAAGTTCATTTGAATTTAATTGAGTTTCGAAAGACTTTTAATTTTACGATGTTTTTTAAGTAGTAAATGAAAAATAAAAGTTCAATTAAATTCCAACAACTCCAAAAGTCGGTTCACAAAGAATAACCAACCTCAACCAACCTGCGGAAAAGTTTGCCATTGAAAAACAAAACGCATAAAAAAAGTTTTCTTTAACATTTTCATAATACTTTAATTCCTGAAAACTTTTTATGTATTCGTTTTGTATAAAATTATTTGAAATAAATGAGGGAGAATAAATTCTTTGTGAAAGAAGTGGGGGGTTAAATGGCGACAATTATATATTAGGCCACACCACCACCGGAAGCAAACAAATTGCTAATGGGGTTTTACAATTTCCTTTAAAGTTAAAGGATTTAATTTATTTTTGAAAAGAAAGTGCTTTAGAGAGTGTGACAGAAGTTTATAAATTTTCTTTTGACTTAGTTCGGAAAATCATCAAAATATCAATTCTAGTATTTTGCAATTTTTATAATAAAAGATAAAACGGTTGGCTAATCAAGAGTTTCTTTCTAACATTGACCATTCAACTTTTTGTTCATTTACCCATACTGACTTACGATACGAATAATTTAGATTTGCCATTTATCATTATTTAAAAAACTTCAATAAATTAATTAGTTATAAATTGTTCTGTTGGTTTTCAGTTAGTAAATAACTCACTCGTTACAAGGGGAATTACAAATAACTTTCAAGTAGTTAGCTTCAAGTTCTACCCCATTTAACATTAAATTGCTTAGAAAGTCTTAGAAGCATTTATGCCCCTATAAAAGTGCATATCTTAACGTGACTTTATTCATCATGTTTCTTTACATTTTAATCACGTATCACATGACAAAGTAATTAAAAGTTGAGACAATTTTGGTGACATATTTTAAGAAAATAATTGAGAGTGTTGCACACGTTTAAAGTGTAGTTTAGTTAGATTTGAATTATTGTTTCTCTTTTTATTTTACTATACAGGGTGTATTGAAATAGATCACATTTTGTAAGATTTTAGAGGAATTTAGAACGATATTAATGCGTTCAATTTAAAGGATCTTAGACTAAGAAAGAAGTTGTGTAGTTTATAAACCGTTTTAATTGCATTCAGTCACTGTATAGAAAGGACTTGAGAATGAAATTAACAAAAACCGAAAAATACTTATACACAATAATTTTAAATTTAATTAATTCGAATCGAATTTCTCCATCATTTCAGGTTTTTGAAACAAAAACTTCTTTAAAAATGTCGAAATCAAACTATTAAACTGTGTTTTTGAGACTTAGGTGAAATACAACACAGTTTATAACAATACATTTTACAGCCGAGTACAAAATTTTGTAGAAGAATTTTATTTTAGTATGTTAAATTAAAACTAAATTATTAAACGATTTGAAAATGGAGTTTAATAATTTAAGAATTCTTCTGTTTTTGAAAAAATAGCAAGCTGTTTTCAAAAAAAAAAAAAACACTACAAACAAATATAAGCAAGTTTTCGTATGTGTCGTCAAAAATTCAGGATTTATACTTTCTGAATATCGTAGAGCCAAAGTTTATTTTAAGTCAATTTAATTTCTGAAAATCATCAATTTCCTGTGTTTTTAAACTGAAAACCGTTTATATGTTAATCGAATTTTAAACACATTCTTAAGAATATCAAAAGAAAACTAGAAGTAATGTTGTTCAAAAACCCACTGATAGGAAAGCACGGCTTAAAAAAAGTTTTTATACAATTTGAAAAAGAAGTTAAACAAATTTTGAAAACTCAGTTCTCTTGAATGAAACACAAAGTTAAAGCTCTCTATTTGTACAAGTTTACGACTTTTTTAGCTGCAGTTAAAGCTTATCTTTAATAGACTCAAAAGCAAGGTAAAGAGGTCTTGGCTGCAGTGCAACCGTTTTCTGTAAAATCTCCGTATCTATACTAATATATAAAGCTCAAGAGTTTGTTTGTTTGAACGTGATAATCTCAGAAACCACTGGTTCGAATTGAAACATTCTTTTTGCATTGGATAGTTTATTTATCGAGGAAGACTTTAAGCTATACAAAATTACGCTACGACCAATAGGCGAAATATAGGTCACTGGTCATTATTGGTCTTTGGTCATAAATGGTCTTTGGTCATAAATGGTCTTTGGTTAATATAGGTCACTGGCCAATATAGGTCATTGTACCTTTGACCTTTGACCTCTGACCTTTAACATTTGACCTCTGACCTTTGACCTCTGACCTTTGACCTTTCATCTTTCACCAATGACCAAGTGTACAGGCCAATGACCAATAACCTATAATGACCAATGACCTATATTGACCAATGACCATTTATGACCAAACACCAAACTTTGAATAGCATAGGCTTATTTTTATTAACATTCAAAAAAGTCTTAACTAAAGTTTCTTTGTATTTCTTAAGTTAGAACTTTTGACTCTTTGTAATCTTGAGATCACATCTAAAGGTTATATTTTTTTTTAAATAATTGTTTAGATCACCGAAAACTTCTAATTAATATGTTACCAACAATTCTAGTTAATAAGTATGAAATCAAATACGTATGAATTTAATTTTTTCTTAAAACATCTTGGGATGTATTAAATAAGTTATTTATTACTTCATGTAAATGTGAATTGATTAACCTTTAAATAATAAATAATTAAATTTATTACATTTATGTATCTCTATTGGCTAATAACAAACAAACGTGTATGTGTAAACGTCACTGTGGGCATTCTCGTAAAATTTTAATTACCCATATTAAGTATCATCTTCAGATGAATCAGATGGGGTATTAACAGAAATCATCTTTACACCAAAAAATCCATAGACAGTAAGGTTTAATAGATTTATTATATTTATCAAGTTTATTAATTATTCGACTTCAACTATTGTCGGTGTATCCACAAATAACTGGAAATTTAATGTTTCCGCTCAATTACACTGATCATCTTGTCAGAATTTTTGTACAATTTCCCCAATAGATTTAAGTGACGGAAATTTGTTTAATTGATCGAGTTGTTCAATTAACTAAAACCCAATTGATTCTACTAGTTGGCCAGTTAAAAATATTTTTTTTTTAAATTAGTGAATTTTGATAAAATATTTATTTAAAAAATTAACTTGGTATCAATTTCTGAACCATAAAAAGTCAGTTCAAATTTTTGTATAACTTCACGAAAAATTTGAAGAAAATAATTTTAATTTAAAACAAAAATTCTTAATTTGAACTTTAAGTTTAGTCTAAAGAAAAATCATCAAGAAAAAATAAAATAATAAAGACCTTAAAACTCAACCTTAAGGTACTCCACTTTGTAACTTGAAGCCTACTCTTAATGGATCTATTTCAATAGCTCAGTTTATTGGTCTTAAGAAAATCCTTAATTCATACTCCAATAATAATTGTGCAATAGACCAAATTGAAAACTTTAATGAGAACTATCACTGATCTGGTCATTGTCACTAAGTTAACGTTTGATTAAACCAAGTATTGAATAAAATCATGTAATGAAAATGACAACACTTTAAAGATTAATCATGATGTGTTTTCTTTGAATATTTTTTTTTTATTATTTAATTTTAATTTCATTTGTGTTTCCCAGTAGTAAGTAACAAGTTTTTAATGTAAATTGAAAAACAAGTTTCAAATTACACTGCACTGTTGATAGTAGTAGCATATTATTTGTAAGCAGTTGAGCGCACGGCGATCGATAGTTCATAATTCTATAATCCGAGCTTAAAGTATTTAGTCGTATTTCTATCTCGACGGTATCAAATTCTAATAAGATCTCTAGTCGCATCTGTGATATTAAAATAAAATAAAATAAAATAAAATAAAAAACACAAAACACAAAACAAATAATTTTAAAAATGACGAAAAGTTTTTTAAAATCTCTTTTATTGGTTATTGTTTTAGTTTTGAATTTCGATTACTACAAAGTTAACGCACGTGAGTTGGAATTAAAAAATAAAAATTATGAAAAATTGTGTTAGCAAATAATGACCCTGTATGTCTTCTGTTATCGAAGGAATTTTGTATTATTCAAATACTCAATATTTTAAAAATCAAAAATGCAAAAGTTGCGATCAATAGCGAGTGGATTATTTTAACTTAAATTCTAATTGAATGTGATTAAATTTCAAACGTTTTGTCACATGTATTCGCAATGACTTGTTTTGATACAAAAATTAAAACATGAAAATTAATTTCATTTAAAAAACAGAAATACGTTCGTTCATTCAAAAACTTTTGTTTGTAATTTTTTTTTTAGAAAGATCCTGTACAACAGTTGATGGTGCAAATGGATTATGTGTTCCCGCATTATCGTGCAACACAATAACGCACCTGCTAAAAATATTTCCGACACCTCTTCCAGAGCCTGTGTCGGAATATATTCGACAGTCATATTGTGGCACATTCAACAGAGTTGTAAGTTAAGTTTTGTTTTTGTAATTTGTCAGAAAATTATTTGGTAATTTTCGTATAAGGGTCACGTATGCTGTGAAACTAATAGAGTCGATAGAGGAACACCAACAACAACGACAACTCGTAAACCCATCAGAAGATTAAAAGCCACCCCCGCCGCCACCACTGACGCCTTTACTTCCGATGTCAAATTTCGTAGCAGTTCCGATGAATCTGACAGAAATGTCGAATCTGGTATGAGTATTCTTGATAAACTCAAGACAGAATGTGGAAAAAGTGATGCTGACAGAATCGCAAATGGAGAAGATGCCAATCTCTCCGAGTACCCATGGTTGGCTTTGCTGATTTATTCGGATGGAGTGAAGAAGACCATTGAATGCGGCGGTTCTTTGATCAGTGACAGATATGTTCTGACGGCGGCTCATTGCATTCGAACAAAATCAAATAGTCAATTGTAAGTACAAGTAGAAGACGAAAATTTTGACACTTTAATGTTCTCATTTCAATTTTTTTTTTCTATTCAAGGGTTAGTGTACGCTTGGGAGAGCATGATAAGGACCAAGAAATAGATTGTGTTGGCAAAGGAAAAGCCAGAAGATGTGCTCCACCATTGCAAGAAATCGACATCGAAGAGGCAATCTATCACAAGGGCTTTCATTGGAACACCTTCACCAATGACATTGGCCTACTTCGACTTACCAGTGCGGCCATTTTTCGCAGTAAGTTCAAAAACAAATTCTCATATGACTTAAAATGATGTTAATTTGTTTCCCCCTCCCCCCATTTTAAGGCAACGTTAGACCAGTTTGCTTACCAATAACCGAAAGATCGATGACAGTTGTTCTAGATCGAATGATAATTGCTGGATGGGGCAAAGTAGAGACCGATATTCCTGCAACGATTTTGCAAAAAGCCATAGTTCCTTTACGAACCAACGATTACTGTGACAAGGCCTTGCAAATTGTGGAATTGAACGAATATCATTTGTGTGCTGGAGGAGGGAGTAAGCAAATGCACACATGTTCGGGCGATTCTGGAGGTCCAATGTTTTATGCTACACCCTTTGTCAAAGGTATTCGATATGTGCAATACGGAGTCATTTCTGGAGGCAGTCGGATATGTGGAGTGGAATATCCTAGTGTATTTTCGAATGTCAAAAAGTTCTTACCATGGATAGCTGCTAATTTAAGATCTTAGAGAACATTGTTGCACTTAAATAAGTGTTTCATGTTTTAGTTAATTTATTAGAATCACATTATTTATTAATTCAAATTATATTCTATTTTTAGATTAAATATAATTTTTAACTTCTAAGCTGAAAAAGTTCATTCAATTATAAAATTAAAAAAAAAAAACAAGTTATCATTAAAATTAAAATTGTTTAACTTAATTTTATTTGTTGTTTTATTATTATACATATAACGAGTATATATATAACGAGTATTCAATGCAAATTGACAAACAAGTTGCAACAAATTACTCAGTTGTTTAGAATTTTTTAAAATTTTGTTTCTACTGTCTACATCAAGTCTAACACCTTTAGTCATATTTTGAACACGAACTTATCGAATCATATAAAATTTTTTATCGCATTGGTATTTGCTGTAAACAAAAAAATTAGAAAAACAATGTTGATGATATTATTTAAATTAATTTTAATAGAATTTATGTTGATTTTAAATTACGATATTCAAAAAGTGTACGCACGTGAGTTTAAATGTTTTGAAAATGAGTGTGTTTTTATAAACCGGTCTGAACCCTTTTTTTGCCACGATATATATCAACGAGAATTAATGTTTCTTTGTTTGTTTTAATTTTAGAATAATTTAAATAAAAACTAAAACTAAGAAGTGGAAATAATGACAATATTAAAAATTTGATGTTTTTTTTAAGTTGCAAATGGATTTTATTTTAGAAAAAATTAATGAATCATGTTTCATTTATTTCAAAATAAGTTTGTTCCGACATTTCCCTTAAAGGAATTTCTTAAAATTTATAAAAAACATGTTTAAAAAAAAAACAAAAGTGTTTATACAGTATTCAAACTCTTAAAGAAAAAAATGTTTAAATCAGTTTTATTGCAACACATTTCATTTAGGGGTAGCTTCACTAAGAAGAGTCATGTTTGTTAGAAGGAGCTTTTATGATATACTGGTTAAATTAAAATATTCGGCCTTGGAAAAAATGTTTTTTTTTTTTTTTGTTAACATTATTGTTTTATCAACGAACTTTACAACTTTTGGACTTTCAAGATTGTTCGACATTATAAAATTACTAGCTTTTGCTCAAGGCTTCGGTTGCATTAAATTCGTGTTAACAAGGTTTCCCTTTCTTGATTTAGAACACAGAAGAGAACTCGGAACAGAATATTATTTTCATGCACTACTGTAGACGAGATTATATGTCTTTCCATTTAGGGATAGAATGTAAAGAGTGCTACATATATAATAAATTGTCAATTTCTAAGTTCACTTCAGTCACCTTTAATGATGTTTGTCCTTGCTCTTTGTTATTGGTCATAGCGGAAGTAAGCTTAAGATGAAATTGTAGCCTTTTAAAGTGGAACGGGAGATCTGTGGGAATTTTTGAGATTCGTGGGATTATTACATTTTCAGCCTTTCCTATGCCGGCCCGGTTAAAAAAGTAGTGATAATCATATTGCATCCAAGTTGTTTGACACGAAGTCTTACACATACGGAGAGTCTTACACAAATGTCAAACCCCGGCTTGTCGCAGATTTCCAAAAAATGATGCATGTTTTTTTTCTTAGTCTCAAATAATCCGTATATCAATTTTGGGTTCAAATTAAGTTAGTCTGAAATTGAGAAATGTCAAATGAAATGCAGAAAAAAACTTGACGTTTAGGAATAGTTCATATGTCACTCCCCACCATTTTATTTATCTCCACTTAAAAAATCACTTCAATTGGTAGCTCCGTTTTGCCGTGAAAGAAGGACAAACTATCACACTTTCACATTTACAATAGTAGTATGGATATTTTTGTATTGTTCCAAAAAATTATGCTTATTTAAAATGTTTGGCAACAATTTTCATTTGTCAAGTCTAAAACCAATTTCATTCATTGCTAACAACCAGCTATTAATAAAATCAATCACAAAACTTAACAAACTTTGAATGTAATTTTTTAATAATCTGATTTTGAATAAAAACACAAACTTCTTCTGATCAAAAGTTCTCCAGATGTGTATGTAAAGGGTTTTCCAATAAGAGGTGTTATTATAAATAGCACGCTGTTTTGGTAGATGTCACTTTTGAAGCTGTAATTTTTTGATATTTGACAAGTAGAAACTAACTTAGGTCCTCAGACCTACGAAGTCCGTTGGTGTTCCCTAGCTAGATATAGGGCCTCAACTACTCCTACGCGCCATCAAGTGCGGTTTCCAGCGATGTATTTCAGCTCTCTCCAGCTCTTTCCCAATCTCGCAGATTACTCCTCAACTGTTCTCCTCCACGTGCTTCTCGGTCTACCAACTCTTCTTCCTTCTTGTGTGAGATGGGTTCCACTGCATTGCTTGGCCTGCAACGCAGTCATTACCTTTTCGAAGCGTGTGTCCAATCCACTGCTACTTGCGTCTTCGTATAATGGTATCTATAGGTTCCTGACCTGTTCGTCTATGTTGGTCATAGTTGGAAATACGATTAGGCCAGAAAACCCGTAAGATGTTTCGAAGACACCTATTAACGAAGGTTTGCAGTTTCCTGGTTATTGTGGTTGTTATTTTCCAGGTGCTGCAGCCATATAGCAGAACTGATTCGACGTTTGAGTTGAACAGTCGTATGTAGCTTTGTGTTCAAACTGAGAGATTTGTTCCTCCAAACATTGGACAACATCGCGAACGCAGCCTTTGCTTTTCCGATGCGGCTGGCGATGTCTAATTCGGTTCCTCCTTCGGGAGAGACGATACTTCCAAGGTATTTGAAGCACTCAACTTTCTCTACTGCTTGTGACCAATGTTCATCAAAGCGGATGATTGCGAGCTCCCGAGGCTGAACATCTTTGTTTTTCCCGTATTGATTTTCAGCCCCACGATTGCTGCTTCTCTCTCCACCCTTGTTGCCATTTGATGCAGATCCATGATCTTATGGGAAAGCAAGCATACATCGTCTGCGTAGTCAAGATGCTTAAGGTAAGTTGTCAGAGTCCATCTCCACTTTCTGTCAAAACCATTCGCAGTAAATCACTTATCACCAATAAAAACAGGATTGGTGACAGTATGCAACATTGCCTGACCCCGCTTTGGACTTCAAATTCATCTTTGCTTATTGGTACCTTGAAATGCATGAAAATGATGCAGAAATTCATCAAAAATTATCTTGGCATCTTATTGGAAAACCCTTAAAAAAAAACAATATTTATACTTAAATGTTAAAGTAACTAAAAAAACTCATGGTGATTCTTAGAAAGTTTTTCAAAGACAAATTATTCATTTCTATAAGGTGTTATGTTAAGAGCTTGAAAACTTTTAATAACAAGATACAAATATTGTTAGAACTTTTTTGCACGAAAGACAAAGGCCAAGAAGTTGAAAACGACGACGAATCGACATTTCGCTGTCTTATTGTTGCTTTTGAATCGAGAAGATTAAAATTAGTAAGAAAATGATCGATAACTGCAAAATTCCATTCTCACTAAAATGCTTGACTATCAAATGTGGTCAATGAACTTAACAAACAGATATTTTACTTAACTGTCAAATTAAAACCAACCAGTATCGATACTTCCTATGCACCAAAATTGTGTGTTCGAAGAGAGGTTAGGATCCTGGAAACTTGTAAAACATGACGAAAAATGTAGCTTCTCTACAGTGCCACATTCCCTCAGAACAATTTTTAGGATTCGTTGATCTTTGCATCCAAATGATTTCCAAAGACAAAATAGAAGAATGGTAAAAAAGTCCAATCCCTAAATCTTTCTATTTTGAAATAGCCACCATAATCTGGAATAATTGTTGAAAAAAAATCAAGATCAAAGTCTAAGGTCTTCCCGTAAATTCTAGAAATTTTAAATTTCACAGCCACTCCCTTTTTCAAATGTGGGAATCTCCCGTTCCATGTGTTCATTTCTTTTTTTTCAGAGGAATCTTGTACAACACTTCAAGGTCAAACGGGAATTTGTGTACCCATATTGACATGTAAAACAATAACAGAAATACTTAAAGCTGCTCCTAAACCACTTCCACCTTCAGTATCAGAATTGGTCAAACTATCACATTGTGGAACCTTCAACGAAGTTGTAAGTAAAAAATGGCCATATCTTCAACAACAACAAAAAAATAATTTAACAATTTTTTATTTGGTGTTTTCAAGCATCATGTTTGTTGTGATGCCAATAGTATTGACAATGAAGCAACTACAGAAAAACAACCAAGTCCTAAGCCAACGCCATCGCCAATACCAATGCCAGAAGTCTCCATCACAATTCGTCGCAGTTCTGAGGAATCTGACAATCAAATTAAATCAGGAATGATGATTCTCGATAAATTCAAGAAACAGTGTGGAAAAAGTGACGCTGACAAAGTTTCAAATGGAGAAGATGCAAATCTCTCCGAGTACCCATGGATGGCTTTGTTAGTTTATTCGGATGGTGTAGAAAGAACTCTTGATTGTGGTGGATCCTTGATTACTGACAGATATGTTTTGACAGCTGCACATTGCATTCGAGTTGGAAGCAAAAAATTGTAAGAAGAAGCCATTTTTTTGTTGAGGGGATTGACATGAGAAGAATTCGTTTTAGTGTCAAATGACGTTTTCTATCCCTTTTTTGACTTATAAATCTAAGCCGCCATTTTGACACTAAAATTACATCATCTCAAAATCAAATCTTTAAGCTAATCAAATTTAGAAGATATTTAAAATATTCAACATTAGGGTCAGTGTTCGTTTGGGAGAGCACGACACCAAAGAAGCCATTGATTGCGTTGGCAAGGGATCAGCCAAGAAATGTGCCCCTCCTGTGCAAGAAATTGACGTAGAAGAAGCAGTCTACAATAAGGACTTTCGACCCAGTGGCTTTCTAAATGACATTGGACTCGTTCGACTAATCAGTCCAGCCACTTTCCAGAGTAAGTTGAACAGGGGTGTGTTCAAAAACATGAGCACGGTTTAAGTAATTGTTTTTTTTTTTTTCTTTTAAAGGTAATGTTAGACCTGTTTGTTTACCAATAACAAAACGATCCATGGAAGCTGTTGTTGATCGAATGATAATCGCCGGATGGGGCAAAGTAGAAACTGGTACTCCGGCAACAGTTTTACAAAAAGCAGTTATTCCAATTCGAGAAAATAATTATTGTGATGAAGCTCTAAAAATTGTCCAACTGACAGAAAATCAATTATGCGCCGGAGGAGGTGATAAGAAGATTGATACATGTTTGGGCGATTCTGGAGGACCGATATTTTATAGTGTTCCATTTCGTAAAGGAATACGATATGTTCAATATGGTGTTGTATCGGGAGGAAGTTTTGAATGTGGTCTAGAATTTCCAAGTATATTTTCAAGAGTTCAAAAATTCTTACCGTGGATAGCTGGCAATTTGAGTAATTAGAATTAGAAAAAAATTATTGCAATCCAAAAATTATGATATTTTCAAGTAAATTATTTGAATTTTGTTATTAAATAAATTTAATTGTTTTTTTTTTTTAATTTAATCAAAAAATAAATAAAATAAAAAATCATGTTAAAAGTTATAAGCTTGCAATCAGTTCATCAAAACCTTTAACGACTAAAGAAATATTTAGCCTCAATAGTAGATACTGACAATGTTGATATCGGCCAAAAATTTTAAGTTTAAAAAATTTAGTAAATCTTTTGACTGAATTTGACACGTAGAACATTTTCCACATCATCGAAAATTATAGAACGTAAGAGTACTTTTTCGTTGATAACTAAAATAAAGAGAAGTGGTCCTAAATGACTTTCTTGAGGGACATCTTCTCCGTTTTGATAAAACCATTTTGACGAAAAAATAAAGGTATATTTAGAAGAATACAATAGTAATTAGTTTATATTTTGTATAACCATTAATAAGTTAATGTGATTTTGTAAGCTGTAACTCATCTTAATTAGAAATTATAATACTATCTGACCTGAGAACTTTTCAAGTAAAAATTTCAAAATAATTGGTAAGTGAAAAACACGAGGGTAATGTTCTTTAACTTAAACAGATGGGTCAAATCAATTAAACTGAATTCTGCCGGCAAATGTAAACAATATATATTTACAAACAAATCTTTATATTTATTTATATAACCTTACTTAACATTGAAACAGGTTTAATAAATAAATTGTATTTCCTAATGAGTGATAACCTTATGCATTTAATCGATACTTAAGGTTAATAAAGATTCAAAGTACTCTTTCAATCCAAACATGTGATTATAAGTTCATAATAAGCGAAAGTGTCTGTAATGTGTCTGTAGGGTGTTTCTAATCAAAGGAGAAGTTGCTAATTTTGATATAAAATCAACTTATTGAATTTGACGTTTCTAGTGTTACCAAATGAAAACATTTTTGTGTTAAAAATAGATCCAATAGAAAGGTCTCATTTTAATAGATACCATACATGAGAAAGTGGGCGAATAACACACTCCTTAAATCGAAAACAGCAAATTTTTTAAAGCTTACTTTTTGAAAATTTTCAAGGGCTTGTAATATTGAAAAGTGCTTTTTAATTTTCATAATCTGTCAGTGAATGGCTGTGTCAGTCCATCAATCTATCATACTCTTAGGGAAGTGGGTTTTTGACAACCTAAGTAAATATTGGAAATTTTGAAGTTTTTGACCTCATTGTTTCTCAAATTAGAAAAAGCTTTACAATCGGTTGAATTACGTTCTCACTTTTTTCAAGCAGGCTATCTAGAAACACTTGAAATCTCAGTGGTGTTGAAAGTGGTGATCTAAGTGATCTCATTGAGGTTTTGTGGTTTTGGTTTTCTGAAATCAATATTTCGTAAGAGCTTAAATAAATTTTAAATATTTTTTCGATGATCTTAATCTTAGCAGACTTAGAAAATTGAATAAAGTTTCGAAGACATGAAGCGTTGTAGTATTTTCAGTTAAAAGTTTCGTAATTTATGTTTTCTGATATTGACATTTCACACACGAACTACCTTTGAAATGTTTTTACATGTAAATGCACAATTCTAGAACTAGCCTTGAGAATATAAAAAAAAACTTAGACGAAGATTCATACCAAAACATATTCGTTTTAAAATTCCAATTTTGAAAAATATGATAGAAGAAAATTCAGAAAAGACAGAAACACCTTGTAATTGTAGTTAACTGCATCACAAAAGCTTATCTTGTCCTTTTGAAAAATGACAGTGCAATTTCTACAACTTGGTCAACAGACCTCATCGAATATTTTCATTATTTCAGCATTTTCATTCCGATTCAAAATCTTGACAAATCAAGTCATTTTAGAAGTTTTGTGTCTAAAACTAAACAAGATGAATTCGAAAAATTTACTTTCAAATTTACAATTGTTGTTAATAGTAGTTTCGACATTAGGGCTCTCGTGTTTTTCAAGTATCGAAGCTCGTTTGGTGCATGACGAAATTAATAAGCCAAATCGACCAGTTCTGATAACTAGGAACCATCATAATATTGAAAAGCCTATTATTCGGGTGGGTGATGATTCCAAAACTGACGAGGAAGTTAAAACTGGAATGTCCATTTTGGAATCTACAAAGTGTGGCAAAAGTGCAACTGAGTCAATAGCGGACCAAAAGACACCTCATCTATTTGAATTTCCATGGATGGCTTTGCTTGTATATTCTGAAGGTCTAACTGAAACCCCCGGATGTGATGGCTCTTTGATATCTGACAGATATGTTTTGACAGCGGCTTATTGCCTCCGTTTGGAAAACAAAACTTTGTAAGGCATTTTCTTATTGTGTGAAAATTAAAATGACAAGTTTTTGGTTTTTTTAGAGTAAGTGTACAATTGGGAGAATATGATACAACGGAAGACACTGATTGTACAGGAAATGGAATCAAAACCAGATGCGCTCCACGTATTCAGGAAATAGCGGTCGAAGAAGCCATTTACCACAAGGACTTTGATCCAACATCAATAAAATTTACCGGGCATATTGGACTTATTCGGCTAAGACATAAGGCAGTTTTCCGAAGTAAGTACCACGAAGACGCAAGTTTTTGATTTTCTAACTAAAACAATATTTACTCTTAGGTAATGTTATGCCAATTTGTCTTCCGATCACCCGTCAATCCAAAGTAGCTGACAAAGATTGGATGTTCATAGCTGGATGGAATAGATTGGACAAGGATCACAAGTCTACGGTTCCTTTTAAGGCAGTTGTCCCTGTGATAGATAGTAAAACTTGCGAAGGAATTCACATCTTTATTGACTTAAATGAGAATCATTTGTGTGTCGGAGAAGATAGTGTGCTGAATAACTATTGCAAAGGTGATTCTGGAACACCATTGTTTAATACTGCAACACATGGTAGCTTTGGAAAACAACGTTTTGTTCAATATGGCATCGTTTCACTTTATGGATCATTTTGCAATTCTATGTTGCCTCATCTTTTTGTTAAGGTCGAACCATACTTGACTTGGATTGCTGGTAATATGCGCCATTAAATTGAAGATGGAAATTTAAAATGTTTTAGATTTCAAAAAAAGAAATTTGAAGAAAAAAAATTAATAAAAATATGAGTATACAACAGTTGTTTTTCATTTATTAAAGGATAAGAGGCTTAATTACATTACTAAATTAATGATTGAATTTCTTAAAAATACCTTCTTCTTTAGTAGTTTTTAAATTTAAATTAGAAGAAAAATTTAATTAACAGAGTTTATTAATAAAATATGTATTTGGCGGTACGGAAGTCATCGAAAATTATTATAATCAAAAATTTAATAACTTTTTAATAAAAATAAAACAAACTTTTTTAACACAATTCTATAGCATTTAAGCTGAGTTTAGACTTTAATAGATGATTTACAGGTACTAGGGAATGTTGCAGATCTTCAAGAGTTTCAAAAAACAGTTGTCGAGATATTTTTCTCTGCAACCCGATTTTGACAATGGAACGGAAGCCCTTTAAGATGAATAATTTTCTTTCCTTTTGCAACATTTTCCACTGATTCTTCGCTCCTATTGATAGTAGCGTAACTTTAGCTTAATTATTTAATTAATTAATAATTTAATTAGCTTAAAACCTTCCTCGACAAATGAACTATTCAACACAAAAAGAACCACCTCGGAAAGTTCTAAGTAGTACATTTTATGGTAGGGACAGCGTGGCAGACCTTCCTTACTTGGAGGGACGGCGCGGCGGCGTTGCAGACCAAACTGTCCGAATCCTTTTCGCAACTGAATGGTGATTGCATGGCGTTCGTCACGATCGGGATAAATGAGAGACTCCTTTGGTCATTGGTTATGAATCATTATAGGAGAATGGTAATTATTGGTGTTTGGTCATTATTGGTCTTTGGTCATAAATGGTCATTGGTAAATATGGGTCATTGGTCAAAAATGGTTTTTGGTCATAAATGGTCATTGGTCAATATAGGTCATTGGTCATTATAGGTTATTGGTCATTGGCCTGTACAGGTCATTGTTGAAAGGTCAAAGGTCAGAGGTCAAAGGTCAAAGTTCAAAGGTCAAAGGTACAATGACCAATGACCTATATTGACCAGTGACCTATATTAACCAAAGACCATTTATGACCAAAGACCATTTATGACCAAAGACTAATAATGACCAATGACCATTTATGACCAAAGACCATTTATGACCAAAGACCATATATGACCAAAGACCAATAATGACCAGTGACCTATATTTCGCCTATTGGTTGTAGCGTAATTTCGTATAGCTTAAAGTCTTCCTCTATAAATAAACTATCCAATGCAAAAAGAATGTTTCAATTAGATCACGTAGTTTTTGAGATTAGCGCCTTGAAACGAATAACGGAAGCCTTCAACGATGAATAATTTTCGCAGTTTTTGCAACATTTTCCACTGGTTCTTCTCTATTATCGGTCGCAGAGTGATGTTAAATATAGCCTATAGCCTTCCTTGACAAATAGACCATCCAACACAAAAACAATTTTTCAATTCGAATCAGTGGTTTCTGAGATTAGCGCGTTCAAAGAAACGAACTCTTCAGCTTTATATATTAGTATAGATAGGTAAGAATGGTTCTTTGGCTTAAAAATATCAAGACTGAACAAAAATATTCTTTTGGTACAAATCTTTATTCAAGACTCAAAACTCTTTTGACATCAGCTGAAACTTTTTGAACTAATCTATGGAATTTGAGAATTTTGTACAAAAATTGAACAAATCTTTAGAAATTGGTAAAAAATGTTGTTAGACTCAAATAACATGAGAGTGAATTGGTGAATTTTGTTTGCAACTCAAGAACGTCATAAACAAATGCCAATTTGCCAAAGTTTGCCAGTTTGAGTTTCAGTTACACTTCTTGTATATTTATCTAATGTTTTTGGGAATACTGTTTCTCTTATTTTAAATTTTGTCAACTAATTTGCTTTTAAACAACAACCTGCCGTTTCCCAAACCACAACAAGTTTTCAAATTCTAATATCTTAAAGTCTGGAAGTTATACGACTTATTGGATCTAAACTGAATTATTTTTTTTAAAGTAAATACAAGTTGGGAACATTTAGAATAAATATTCACTTTTTGATTTCATTATAGATTTCGAACTTGAAAACGAAATGTTTTACAAATAAGAAGTCAGAAGACCACTGTCTCTGGTCAGAATTAGAAAATCACATTTCAAAACTTATAAAAAAGAACAGTAGGTATTCTGAAACTGAAGTGTTAGAAGAGGTCATGTTAAATTAAATTACTTATTAATGTGGTAATTAATTTAAATAATTAAAGCAGACAAGGTCATATAAAATATTGCATAAGACATAAGCTGCGTCTCTGTTTTCTTCATATCAAACATTTTTGTTAAATCAATAATAATAAAAAAAAATATATAATAATTTTTCACCTTCTAGGCTATCATAAAGTTTTTCCAAGAAAAACGATTTTCAAAGGGTTAGACAGTTCATTCTGATTCTAATGCTATACTTTCTTATCGATGTAGTTAACTATTCGAATTTAAAATTAAAGATACTTTAATGTGGAAAAGCAATTTTCCATGTTATTAACACAAATAATAAAAACATAAAAATTAAGTTAATTTAGATAAAATAAAATAAATAAAAATTAAATAAAGCAAAATATTTAGGTTAAGTTAAATACTTTTAACGATTTCAAAATTTCAGTTAAACTTATGATTTGAAACACTATAACTTTGTAACTATTCGAATTATTTAAAGTACTTTGAAAAAAAAAAACAAAGTGCATACAATTTTCTTTTGAGTAGTATACCCAAAAAACGTATGTTACTAAAAAAATTCACTAGGTTATACCCGCTTACCATGACTCTCGGGGAATTTTATTGCTGATACTTACCTGTATATTTACCGCCGCGCCTCACACTATTTATTTATGAATCATTAGTGTTTACCTGCATTGTATTGTATCTGTATGTGTGTACATAATTTCCTTAAATATACGAATTAAAAAAAAAAACTAGGGGGTTTTTTGCCCCTCATGTAAAACATATAAAACTTGATTAATATTGATAATTGCACCTGAGAACAGTTAAGATTTAATTACATACATATATTTTTGTAAGCAAGTTCATGACACAAAGCAATGCACTTAATTATTATGAGAATTGCAAATAATCAAAAAACTGGTTTAATAATGAATCTTGATTATGCTCAAATGAAACGCATTCAAGAAAAGCTATGATGTTATTTTTAGAGCACCTCAACTGTCTTATCGTTTTAAATGTTAAATACTCTCTGACACATTATAGGGTATGTTGAATTTGTTGATAATAATAAATAAAAAAAAATTAACAATGTATGAACAATTAAAAAAAAAATAAGTTTAAGGTAGGGATCAATTTGATACGGCTAATTTTTACGTTTAAAGATTCATTTTTTTTTCATGTGATGAGTAAAATGAGAAAAGAAAATGAGGCAAATTGATTTGGAATTATAACTTTTTTCTAAAAACATTATTTAATAATGTATTCTAATTTTCAAAATACCTTAAAGAAACTCTTAGTTGAATTCTATAAGATTGGTCTACAAAAATTTCACACACGTCATATCTACTATTGGATACTTTTATGATATTTTGAAATGAAATTAATTTTTTTCAAAATAACCAAAAAAAACTAGTATTTTACGACATATGCAGTTCTTAGGTATTCAGTGAATCAAAAACTTGTTGACCTTCTGTTGCCAAAACTTAATACAAATGGCCTACAGTTCGATTTCGTTTTCACATATCACGATGACTACTTTTTATTCTGATGTATACAAAATTATGTAGTCAATCTTATCAAGTTCAAGTATTTAATAAATTTTCATGAAAGTAAGTATACGCCTAAGTGAACCTATCTGTAATCTTTGTTTAAATTATAGCAATGTAAATTTTTCATTTAAATGTAAAATATGGGAGTTCTAAATTTTTTCCTGGGTTGTTTATCGAGTGCACACAATTTTGGATTTTTATATTCTCAAGTTCCTCAAAAATTAAATTTAAATAGGGTAAATTTGAAATATTTCTAAGCTTTCCTGTAACATCTAAAATACCCATTCAAGAAGATAACAGCAATGGAATTCCCATCATCGCGTTACGGACAGTGACAAGATGCCGCCACAGCAGCGTTAGCGCCGCGCCGCGCCGCGCCACACCGGCCAATGCGAATTAATAAACAAGTTTTCAAATTAAAAACGTGCACGTTGTTAAAATTTGTTTATTTAAGTGTTCAGTTTCATTCGGAGTCTCAATCTTTGAAGTTCAATAATAATTTCTGAATCGGCCAGTGTGGTGTCACTGTCAAGGTTTTTATTCTTCTAAAAATGTCGTATAGTTTGTTGGTTGTTAGTTTAGTTGTCTTAATTGCAATTGGCAGTATTCATGGACGTAAGTTTTGTAAACTAAAAAAAATATTAATAGTTTTTTTAAATTGATTACTTTAATTATAATTTACTGTGTTGGTGAAGAAAAATGAACAATAGATATAGACTTGATACGGTATTAAAAGTGTAAAAGATAAAGTGCTTTGTTTTCTTTGTTGCGAAGTCAGAGAGAAGCATGTAATCTTACGACTTAAGTCAGTATTATAATCCTTCATCCCCACTAGAACCGGGTTTCTTATTTAAAGTTAACCATATACCTTTTTAGTGGACAAACGCACACTTCCATAAAAACAACTTCATATCGCAATGTCGTACTCATAAGTGTTGACCCCAATTGAAATGATTTTCCTTTTCCATTTATTCATACCCAAAGTGCAATCAACTCTTGAAGTCTCGACTTTTATGTAAAGCTATTTAATTTACATATGTAAATTAAGGGTAAGTGCTAAGTGCACTCGATTTGAATCATCCTTGTTATAACTAACTGTGCTAAAAAAAAACTAAGGGTTTTGACAGAAACAAAAAGATTGGAAATATTTGTTTAATAAAATATAACCACGAAATAATGCCGTTCGTGCTCTTAAAGTAATAATAAAATATTGGTTCACTTAGGCGTATGGGCATCTTTTTAATTCTTTAAAAAATATACTTTATGTTAATTACTTGAAATTCTAAGTATGTAATAATTTAATACTGCGTACTTCATAGCTTTGCTAATTTCTGCCAAATTGATATTTACCATCAAATGTGTCACAAAGGGTTTTACCAAACTGGGTTCCTCTTCACTCGAAAATTTGATTAACCTGCTCAATTGGAATCCCCAGGTTCAATATTTGTGGTATATACTTATTCTATACTGCTCGTGATTGAAACTTCTCTGGAAACGACTATTAATTGTTGGATCAATAACTATTGCATTTTTTGATTTCCGTCCTCATCATTTCCTGGTGTTGATCGTACGAATGAATTGACACATGGGTGTCGCTAATATATAATCTTTGCCATCTCTATATATAAAAATCAATGCCACTTTTCGTTGTAATTTTATAACTCAAGAACGGGCTCACCTATCCAAACCCAATGTTTAGGCTTTGTTCGGACTATTTAGTAAATAGTTCAAGTGAAGTTTACACAAAATCGGTCGAGTAGTTCCTCATTTATCACATTTCTTGTAACAAATGAATTCAATAAATGGCAGATCATTTTGTTAATGGGGATTTTGCTGTCAAATTGAAACTTTTCTCAGTGTTGACAGTACAAGCATGTTGTTATGTCATTTATGTGTGTCATTTCATTTTAGACGTGCTTTGTTTAAAAATTTTCAGCGAGAATTATTGCTTTGTGTTAATATTAATATAATATTTTTAAACATATTGTTGAGTGCATCCATGCAAATGGTGAGTCTTGAATTTGTTCAAATGTACTATGTGTGCGTGTACATTTGCATCACTTTTTACGTTATTACATCTGTCAAGCTGTCAAACAAATCGCGTTAAAAAGGGTTTTTTATCTTTTTATTTTCTGCGATTTATTTTTGATGCATTTTTATTTTACTAACAGACCCGAAAGACTTTGTTCTGTCAAAGAGATTTGGAATGTGGCAGTTTTTTGTTCCTACCTTTTTTATAGTCGGTGCAATAAAGTCTCCCGAACAGAACCGTCACCCTGATGATAGGGCGGCGTGTAAGGTTCATGCTCGGGTGACCAATGTTTGTTCGCTTCCACGAACTTTTTGGCCACCCTTCAATTTTGAATTAATTTTTAATTTAATTTAAATTTACAAATAGAAAACCACATTGCTTCTCAAACGCTTTCGATTTAGATAAATTTAAATCCGTAGTTAAGGAGCTCAATTTCAATTTTTTTTGTTTTTGTAGAGGGCGCGGGCGGTCCTTGCGTCACTCAGCGAAGAGAACCTGGTGTTTGTATCCCAATACTATCATGTGCATCAATTACTCAACTTTTGAATATGTCACCCAGGCCACTGCCAGCTTCAGTGTCCAATTTGGTGCGAAGATCGCATTGTGGGACCTTCAATAATATTGTAAGTACTTTTGAAAAGTTTCATCCACACATGAATTTCTATAACATTCTTGGCATTTCTATAAAGCACCATGTTTGCTGTGATCCAAGAAGAGTAACTGGCGGAGAAGCAACTCCCTCACCGGCCACCAATGCACCACCTGTCACCACTTCTCCCAATTCCATCATACGTCCCGGCATTGAGCGATCAGAAAACGAAGTGCGAGCGGGAATAGCTCTATTGGAAAGAACAACTTGTGGAAAGACAGATGCCGATCGTGTGGCCAATGGAGAAGATGCCAATCTCTCCGAATACCCATGGATGGCGCTGATAGTTTATTTCGATGGTATCTCCAGAACTCTTGACTGTGGTGGGTCATTGATTCATGAACGATTTGTTCTAACTGCGGCACATTGCATTCGTGCTGGGAGTAAAAGAGTGTAAGGAGCTTCTGTTTTGATAGTCCTTGAATTTCCTCCAGTTATATATGTTAAACTTCTCTCTACACAGGGTAAGTGTCCGTTTAGGTGAGCATGATATCGAATCAACTGAAGACTGTACGGGCACCGGCAGCAGAAGAAAATGTGCTCCACCAATACAGGAGATTGACGTTGAGGAAGCAATCTATCACAAGGACTACAATCCCAGCAGATTCTCGGACGACGTTGGAATGCTGCGGCTTGTCAGAAATGCTGTAATCACTTGTAAGTAAAAAATTATTCGAAAAAACCTCGCTGAATGACTCATATATTGCTATTTTTCCATAGCCAGTGTCAAACCAATATGCCTGCCAATAACACCAGTTTCGAGACAAGTTCAACTAAGTCGCATGATCATATCCGGTTGGGGTCGAGTAGAAAGTGGCGTTAAGGCCAACATTTTACAGAAGGCTTCTGTTCCAATAAAAACCATTGAATATTGTCAACAAATCCACTCTGTTCTTAGACTAACCCAAAAACAACTCTGTGCTGGTGGTGAAAACGAAATCGATACATGCAAAGGTGACTCAGGTGGACCGTTGTTTTATAGTGCACCATACAAGAAGGGTTTGCGGTACATACAATATGGTATCGTTTCGGCTGGAAGCGTTCTATGTGGTTCTAATTATCCTGGAATTTATGTCAGAGTTGAGGCATATTTGCCTTGGATTGCTAGCAATTTGCAATCAGCTTAAAATACTTAAGGTGGTAAAAAATACTCGACTTCATTTAGTGTTAAACAAAAAGATAAAAACTGAAATTATACAAAATATTTATTGAACATTTATTTCTTTTTATTATTTTGATTTTTTTATCTCACAAAATGTACTAATAATTTGGATAGGAAAGGGTCTTCCAATAAAATCTTGAAAACTTTGACAGCAGCTGTCAGCGCCACACAGTTGAATTAGAGATCTGTCAAATTCGATGTCATTTATTTTCTTTGTTTTACCCAATAACCATGGACTGATATAGCGGTAATTTTTTTTTAATAAAAATGGGTTTTCTGTTCGGGCAACTAACGTTCCGGGCGTTAGGCCTGTTTTAAAGTCTCCTGAATATTCTTACCGAGGGATAAATTTGAGTCAATCTCTTCAGCAAACGATCAATCAATACTCATAGATCGACGAAATCCCAGATTTTCCGAAAACATTGTATCTGTCCCTGAGAGTGTGCAGAAGATCCGAGTCAATCGATTTTGAGTCACTAACTATGATAGGTATTGGTCTTTTGCAGGATACAACTTTGGTGACATATTATGTACATACATTTGTAGGAGTTGAAGGTAAAATACAATACAATATGGTCATCGGAGTCTATTGAGCTATTTTCACAACCAAGTGACGATAGTCACTCTTGTTGTTGTACTACAGTCATGGATTGCTTTCTCCAACATGTCAGGTTGAAGAGGAGGCAAGTCAGACCACTCTTTTGTCATACCACCCTCTTTTCTCCAATCTTTTGGCATTTTTTACAGTCGACTTACAGCCTTCTTGGCCTCTTTCATGCTTGGTGGCGGTTCCATACCGGCTTCTTCTTAAAGTAATGAAGCCTCCACTTCCTGGGGGAGCTAACCGTTTTGCAATTCATCATGTTTTGGGCGGATAAGTAGAACTTCCGCGACTGGTGCGGACCTCGTTCTCGGTTTCTTTCATAAAGACAGATTTTGTCAACCTCTGAAGCTGTTTTTTTTTGTTCTTCCGACCTCTCGTCTTCTCGTGCTAGTGTTGCATTCTATTTCGAACATTTTAAATATAAAAATGTGGTGGAATATAAAATGTATAATCCTATAGAATTGGTACCTGGAATCCTTTTTTTCTTATAAGATTTGGATCCTTGGACAAAGGTTGTTTTAATGGATAAAAACCAAAAAAGCTTCGTTTAAAAAATGCGAAATTATATGCCATTTATTCAATGATTGATACATTTATGTAATAATTTTTTTTTGTTTTTGTTTGTTTGTATGACTATTGTGTTCATATTGCCTGTAGTATTTTTTTTTCTTGCAACAAAATTACTATTAATAATAATAATCTTACTTGCTCACACATTTTACAGTTTTTTTTTATTGTATTATTAATTTTAAAACACATTTATATAATATTTATTAATTATATTATTATGCGTCTTATTATTTTATTCTTACAATAAACAATACAATCCGCCGCATAAAATAAAAACCATTTTTGTGGACGTTTATTCTTCTTGCAACCAAAGTTTACATTTAGCAAAAAAAAAAATACATTAATAAATTATTATATTGCTGTAAAAAAATAAGAATCCAAAAATTAATTCAAATAAGTGTAAAAAAAATTGTATTTTTTCGATTTCGAAACTTAAACTTAATTTAATTTTCCTCTTCTTATAGATTGATAATGATTTTTAATAAACACATTTTTTTTTTATGTAAAACGTATCAATTAGAATATTATTGTTTTATTTTACATGGTTCTAACTACGATTAATAAGATTATACATATTTGTTTTTTTTTTTTTTTACACATTTATATAAAGTTAATTTAGTTTTTGTTTTTTTTTTGTATTTATTTTTAAATAAATTTTCCAGTAAACATATAGTAAGTAAATTAACTTTTATTCTGGTAAATATTACAACAATTATCACGTCGTATATGCACTTTGTTTTTTTTTTATTGAATTTTCACCTATTGATCAAAATTATTATGAAATCCGTAAGTATGTATGTATTTTTGTGTAATATTTTTAAATTATTCAACACAAGTGTTTTTGCGCATTAAATTTTTTTTTTATTGTTCAGTGCTTTTTTCTATATATTTAATTAATATAAAATGACAATCCACTATCTTTTAAATTCGAGCGTTATATTATTGAACATTTTATAGAATCTGAATACATTAGATATAATTAACAAAAGTCTTAGATAGCTTCTTTAACTGATCATCGGTTTTTCATAATGATTTTGTTGAATTTTAAACACTCGGGAGTCACTAACGACAATGGGTACTTTCATAGTGGAACCTATTGTGTGACTAAATGAGAGTTCACTATTAAAAATTAGAGGACAGCTAATGTTTCAACGATTCAAAAAAAAAAAAAAAAACGATTAATAAATAATGAAGAAACTGGATAAGTTGTGAACGTAAGCCTCTTGCGCTCCGAGGTACCGACGAATCTTTCGAAAACATTGCTGCTGTGAACGATAGTATTTTCAAAAACCCGGGAACTTCATTTCGGCATCGACATCTGTGAAATTCAGCGGAAAACTTTGTCCAAATGTTACAACAAGGTATTATGTTCAGTCCCGTGTAGGAGGCCATGTGTCGAATATTTAATTTTTAAAATAACTTGATCACGTTTACTTTTAAATGCCACCTCTCTATAATCTCGATAATCCATGCAAGGTGTTTATGGTCGAACTCCAAAAACCGACAAACATTCAACATCATTTTTTGAATTTTAAAAGCAGGTAAATGAGAGTGAGTTGCTAATTTTCATTTTATGATCAGAGCAATGAACTTAGCTGTCAAAAATAAAGATTTGCATTTTTTTAGCTCCGACACATCAAAGCACTCAGGTTGTGTTTCTTCTTTCGATCGGAGCTAGCTCGAAGAGCGCTCTATGAGCTTCGAACAAATTTATGGGGCGAATGGAGTAAAAAACTTCACTGTTTTCCATGTCATGGTCATGTGACAGAGACTGGCGTTTTTTTTCAGTCCATCTAATTCTGCCCAGACTATACTTGAGTGCTCAGCGCCTACTCAGTCCTATTACATGCCTCTTAAAGCATGGATATTGTGTATCAAGACATTCATAACCGATGGGATTGTCGGTAGCTTTTCCCAGTCACATGTATTTGAACAAACCCTTTCTGTTGCGCAATGATTATTTGGTTTTGTTTTACATGTTTGAGATTTTCTATAACCTGTATTAACTATTTTTGAATGTATAATATAAGAATTCTAACTCAAAACTAAAGGTTACTTTTGAATGTTTACAACTTTGTTTTACCATTTTTCTTTTTTATGTTTAATAAATTGTTAAATCAAATCTACACCTAGATAAACATTATAAAATATTCAAAGAACATTTGAATTTTAAATAATATTATTGAGCATTTCCATTAATTTTGTTTTTCTTCTAATTTAAGTTCATTTTTATCTCAAAGGACACTTACAAGAAGTTCATTCTTTTTAGGTTTTTTTTATATAACAACTGATAAACATTTATATACAAGCAAGTGTTTAAATTTTATGACCAAACGCAGATTTATGTATATATAAACTCAAAAATATTGTTATATAATATAGTATATTTGATTTTTAAATGTTTTTCGTTTAAAGGTGAATATTTTGGAGACAAGCGAATAATATTGGGATATAATGTGGATATGTGGTGTGTTTAAAAGTTTAGTACATTCATAGGTTTTGTTTTGAGCATGTGTGGGTTGGAAATAAATGTCAAAGCAAAAGTAAATTAAAAAATGTATATCTTTATTTATATATATGTATATATATTTTTTAAATACATAAATGCATGAATTTAGACAAATAAGGAGGTTTATAAAAAATATTACAAAAATAAAAGGTGATGCTAATGGCACGATAACTTAAAAAATAAATATATTATATATTGCATATTTTTATAAAATAATAAATTGATTAAAAATAAACTGACAAATGTTATACTGTTGTATACATTACAAATACTCTTTTTTTTTCTATATAATAATTATTTTTTTTTTAATTTAAATTTAAAATAAAACTAATAAGCTTATTATTTATGTACATCGATTTGTATGTAATTATTGTTTTTGGTTTAATGCATATTCAAAAGAAAAAAAAATAAATCACGCAAATATCAGTCTCGATTTGTTTTGCAAAATATAAATATTTACTGCGTGAAATTTATTTGTAAATTTTAATAAGACTGAAAATTCCTTACATAAAAATAAAGATGAAATATGAAATTCAAAAAAAAGCTCATACTATGGATAACAAAATCAGAATAATTATGCTGTTTTTTTAAATTTAATTTGTATTTAAAAACAGCGCGCGAAAAACTTAAATTCGATTTTTTTTTTGTATTTTATAATGAAAATTTACAACACAAAAATGATTGTTTAGTGTTCACAGGAGAAATCTTAAGAGTGATTTTTTATATAGTTGTTTAGAGTTGTTGTTCGTGTTTTGTTTTATTTATATTTTTTTGTTTGTTTTTGTTTTACTTTAAATATTTTTTCATGATTATAATCGTTGCCGCAAATAGCAAATAAGTGCGTGTGGGTATTTTCTTTGTATTTTTGGTTTCAAATATTCGTTAGGATTTGTTTTTCTTATTTGTTTTGTTTAGGTGCGAAGGAAATTTGAAAAGTTTTAAGACTCTTTAAACAAAGAGATAAGATGGCCTTGATTTACCCATATCCCGTCTGTATTTTTTTTTTGTATTCTTATTGATTTAGAAATGTGCGTCCATGTGAGTCCACTTAACATGCTTTCAATTACAGCTCTTTGTAAATGAGACCAGAAACTTTTCAAACAATCCTCAGAATTCTTATAGACTAAATAGCAATAAGTTAGATTTTGTTTTGTTAAACTTTTTTTAAATATATTGGAAAATGGAAAATAGTTAGATGAAAATTGGATTTTCCTGACCAGTCAGGAGTCTAAACATTGAAGTCGGCATTGTTTTCATTAAAATCTAAAAAACAAACAAAAATTTAAATTAAATTTGCATGTATCAAAAAGGGAATTCAAATAAATTACCTCGCCAACAGATGTTGCTAATAAATTAACAATTTTTTCATGAGGAACAGCCACAACACTTTGATTATTTATTTCAATTATTCTATGACCCACTCGCACACCACCGCGTTCAGCTATTCCACCCCGTAAAAGACTACAAATCTGAAAGAATAGGAAATATTATAATTGTGTGAGATTAACCAATTTTTTAACACTCTACTTACCACTCCATTTTGAACACTAAATCCTAATTGATATTTGGTATTCGGTCGTTTAATCTTAACCTCGACTACTGGCGGACAAGGCACAACCGTAAATTTAACAGCAGTCTGATTCTTTGCATTGCGTATATAACTCTGACAAGTCGATAATGGAAGCCCGACTAAGCTCATGCCATTTATAGCAATCAATTGGTCACCGATATTCAACTGACCACATCTAGCTGCAGCGCCAGCTGACATTAGATTTGCAATTACAACTGTGGGCAACATGGAACCCCAACCACTCTCCACAATCACCACGCCAAGTATTTCACCTTTCGCTTTAGGTACAACCACCTCTTTTTGCAATTCCTTTTTCGCAAAGATCTCTAATTCATCACCAAAGATCTCCTGACTATTGAGCACTTCCTGGTAATCCATCTCCTTAACAAAACTATGATCCTCAATTCCGTTTGCTTTCAGAAATTCCATGTATGCCACTTGGAATGCCTGACCAATTGATTGTGCTATAAATTGTGCTTCGTCACTCTCAAAAACATGACATATCATCTTCGGTGTCCGATTTGGTTTGGGCCCCTCATCGGTATCGGCTGGCACGAATCTACGTCGTGCCATTAGAACTACTAAATCACCAATGTCAGCGATGTAGGAGATTGTACGAAGGGCATGATCCATCATGATCTCTTTGAGATCAGTGTTAAGGACCATTATTTTCTCGGTTGATATAAATAAATCAACCTCGGTGGATGGTTGACTTTCACCTTCTGGTGCCTATAAATAAGTTAAATTTAATTAAATCCAAATTTGCTTGGATTTCATTACACAACAATGCTGTTTAGAATGTGTAAAATTGAGCGAACTTACCAAAGCCTGTTAGTATGCATGCGAACAAAGATTGGGAGTGAAGTTAGTTAATTTTTATGTTTTCATTTGATGATTTTGTGATATAATGAGAATGTCATTTGGAAAATGGTTTTTTGCATAAACCTACCTTGATCCTAGAAACAGCTTCTTCAGCTTGCATCATTCGAGTAGATTTGGTTGGTTGTCCTTCGCACACTAATTGCGTCGAACCCAAATATCTTGCTCGAAATAAGACTCCTTCGATAAGTACTGCAGGATCAAGTAGTGCTGTAATGGCGATGAAGAAAAGTTAATTAAGTTTTATACTTTTTTTTTTAATTCAAACGCTATAAAACTCAAATCATTAGAAACAACAAGGAAGTTTTCTTGTTCATGAACGTTTTTAACATGTCTTTTATTGGCTTTACAAAAAATTATCGTTTATCTAATTTACTGACGTTCAAATTTCCCTGAATCAACTCTGAGCAATTCAATCGAACATAATTTACGTTGAAACATTATTCAGAATTCAATTTGTCATGAAAACTTCCTGTTGTTTCTCACTTTTAATAAATAAAATGATAAATAATATAAATTTTAAATGGAAACATAAAATACAACACAACAACCAAGGGACTTACATTTTTTGTTAGTTTTATTTTTTATTTTTTGAGTGCAACAATTTGGTTAGGACATTTATGACATTTAATGTTTTGTTAATTTTGTTTCGAAATGTTTTGATTGCAAGGTTACACGAAAGAAGCGTGGAATATAGAAAAGAAAAACCATTTAATGTATTTTGTTTTTATGTTTTGCTCATCAACTAAGCCCAAGTTTTGGGGGAAGGGACAAACAAACAACAACCGACACGAAATTGAAAACAAAAAACTTACCTTCTTTATTTCGAGTTTTTGCCTTCTTATCACTATTTGTCGAGTCTTTCAATGATTTAATTGAACCGGTTGGACTCTTTGAGTATTGTAGTTTTTCGGGTGATGTTATGGTTACTTCACCGGTGCCAATTATTTGGCAATGTTCGGGTGAAGTTGGTGTTAGTGCTGTTCCGATACCTTGTCGGATGGTGGCTGATGAAAATGTTTGTGGCTTAATGCTGGTTGAGTTATTTAACATTGTTATGTCTGAAGTTGTCGGAGAATGAGTTGGAGAATTCTTTGACCAAAGTTGCTGCAATAATAATATGATATTAGTTGAATTTGTGTTTTATTTTGATTAACTCACTTTATCATCGTAGAATCCTTGATCATCAAGACGTTGTTGTCCTAATAGCCGATCAGTTTCCAAGTCAGTATCGTGCTCCTCCTCTTCGGTGTGACACTGGCCCTTGTGCATAACATCGACGGAGGAATTCTCATGCGAGTTAGTTCGCGGAACCCATATTGGTGACTCACGTCCGGCGGGAAGTACTTCATCGCAGAATTTAGCCTTTTCGGGAAGAGTTTTCGCACGCTGCAAGGCCGATCGAATGTCCTTCATAGCTTCTTGAATGTCCTGAGACTCGGCTTCGGTTATTGTGGGGCGATGTGGAACCGGTGCTGGAGGTGGTGGTGGAGTATTTTGCGGCATATCTAAAAACGAAAACAAATAACCACTTAGAATTATTAACTTTTCAAAAAAATAAAATCTCACTTGTTGCATAGACAGCGTCATAGATGTGGGAATCCTTAACATCGCCATTATTTAGGGCTGCATTACAACAGCCACTATCACTTGTGGCCACATCATTCATCACTTGTTTTACTTCTACATCCGATTCGTCTTGACTATTATTATTGTTTATGACACTATTATTTTCGACTTCATCCAAAGCTGCCACACTCAGATTATTACACTCCAAGAATTTCTTATCGATTACAACAGAAATATTATTCTCTGTATCCGAGGCATGACCGCTTGAAAGTCCATCTTCTAGAACTGGCATACTTGTGTAGAGTTTTCCAAAATCAGTTTGTAAATTTATGTCATTCGAAAGACTATCCAAATCACCACAATTGGAATCGTAGTCGGTTGTTTCTGGTGATAGGGTGAAATTGCGTGAATGTCGACGCAAATTAGCTTCTAATTCGGTATCGGCAAGTTCACCAGAGCTACGACTATTCGAATCGATGTAAAGTTCAATGTCATTTTGCTCGTTGTAGTTGTCATATTGCTGGAATTACAAAAAAAAGTTAGGAAAGGAGAAAAATGTGTTAAGGAATTTATCTTTTACTTGTTTTCTGGGCGAACGATGAACCATGTACAATTCTTCTTTTGGGATTCTAGCTAATCTTTGACCAATGTAAGCCTGCTCGGCTTTCTTGTCTTCTTCACGTTCATAGTCTTGATGTGTATCCTGTAAATATGCATGAATTAATAATTATTAAGTACGAAAGGATTCATTTTATTATTATTATTAACATAAAATACTTTGAAATACATAATGATGTCGTAAGGTGTGAGGTTCTCTAATCAAATGAGTTTGTCTTTCCAATTTTGTATGTCATAAGCAGAGTCGATTATGTGATGATACGAAATTTAAATTTTTTAAGGTGTTCTTAGGGTGTGTTTATGTTCACTGAAATTTCGATGCACTGATCAAGAGTTTCTTTGCTCACAAAGACAAACATCGCAAAATGAAAATTTTGCAATGAGATAAACAATCTTACCGTCACCGCCTACAATATGAGTGGTTTGAGCTGCAAAAGCAAGTACATAGCATGTAGAATTGTGATACGCATACGAACCAAATTAAATTTGTTGTAACAATTTGCATGATTAACTGTCACTGGATGTATGGAATAGCTTAACCGTTGCAATAGCAGGGTTTCTTAATGTTATTTAATTTTTCAGATAAGAAAATACAAAATCTGTTGTGGAGAGATAAGAATTACGGAATGCAGTTGTTGCAATCTGAAAGTCGAAGTAGATGTATTCTCATCACATTACTTTATGCTTATGATTCCTCAAAGGAATTATAAATTTTCAAAACTGATTATTTTCAGGTCAAAATGAGGTTTGAATTTTTGTCTTCAGGTTTTGTGTAAGAAAATTTCTTTGATGAGGGAGGAACGTCTTAAAAAAAGGATATTTGTCAATTGAACTAATTTCAAAGGATTCGAGAGAAAAATGCCTACATTTGAATGTCTCCCTTCCTGTTAAATCACTATGCATTTCAAGAAACATTACTTTCCCTACAACATTAGACCACATTCTCTCATAAACAATCACTACTTGAATTGATTATTCAAATCCAATGCAATTCATAGAGCAAAAAAAAAAAAAACAAACAAACAAACAGAAATAAATCCGCCGATGCGGTGCACGATATGGTGACTCATGCAAAGACGCATCGACAAGTTAATAATACCAATACCATCATTTCATCTAAATTGTCACGAGTAGCGAATAAATTAACTCACGAAAAAAGTGACATAAACAATACCAATTAAGAACAACCCTTACATCATATTGTGAAGATGAATAACAATAAAATCTACTTACAGAACTTCCAAGATCGTCACTCTCGGCAAAATCGGCAAATTGTTTCTCATCGGTATTGGCGCCCTTGAAGAACTCCTCGAGGACCTTTCTTGTCTCCGAGAACTCGTACAGATAGTCAAATGTTGGTGTCTTGGGTCGCGATTCATCGACTCCGCTCGATGATTCATTTCGATTGTCCGTGTCGGCATCAGCTGTGGCATTGTCGCCGTCGATGTCAATCAAATTCTCCGACCTGTGGTTAGTATCTTTTGTGTCTTGTTGCGTAGATGGCGAGGTATTCTGCGACACACGCTGTGGAAACCCAGGAGGACGCGTTGGCATGCCGCCGACAGTGGCGCTGGCCATCTTAAAATACCCTGATTGCAGGCTGAAGCCTTGCTGTTGGGTGCCAATGCGTCGCGGAGAACCTTCATACTCTGCGATCGGAAGCTGACCAATCATCTTGGTCACCTTCAGGACATCATCGACATTTCCGTCCTTGGCTTGCGACTTCACCCAATTGGTGTCGATATCGTCGAACACAACAATCTCCCCATCTCGAACGCAATGTCCACCGGCTTTTCCAACGTCCGTAGGTGATCCAGGACTGGTCAGGCCTTGCGGAACCATGTTATCCACTTGACTCACGGGACTCCGCCCGACTCGAATCTGATGCTGGCGACCGTGGTGTTGCGAGTACTGCACTTCAGCCAGATCCGGCGAATTTAGCACAGTGCTGGCGGGAGTGGTGTTCGGACTGCGAGTCCTCATCTCCCATACGTAGCGCTCCTGGGGCTTCTCAAATTTCTCGAAATCCGCATCAACAACTGAACTCATCTTCGGGTAGGGTCGTCCTCGAATGATGGAACTGCCTTTTTCACTGCTGTCCGAGTTCATCTTTGTTTATCTTCACTTGGATGATTGATTGCTGCGAGGTGGACAGGGGTGCAACACACTCCCAGCACAAAACATGCACTTGACTGTTGGGGTGGCAGTCCTTCTGCTTCTCTAGAGCATACTACAACAGCAATCCAGTCCCAGGGTGCTGCTTGAGGTTCCGATTCAATCAAACGATAGCAAAAGAAAGAATAAAGAATTGAAAATAATGTGAGAATAAAAATTGACACTGAACACTTGTGATTCAAGAGAAAACGAAAAGGCACCAGCACCAGTACCAGCACCACACACGGCCAAGGCGATTGGGTGGTGTTCACGCCCTCCCCGATCGACGACCACAACGAAGACGACGACGATGAGCTTCAACAAGCATTACTCGTATTGTGTGATTTAAATATGCAAACCCAATATTTCACCCACAATAAAACAAATCTCACAAAGGTCTTTGTTCTTTTTTTTACTTATTTTGGAGCTCGGAGCTCTTGCAAAAAGATTTTCGTCCTTTCTGGACAACAGGATATAAAAAGTTTTCGGAAACGAAATAAAAAATCAATAATCCAGCCATGATGTCTACAAAAACACAGCCGGAAAAATTGATTGAAATGGGTTTTCCATCGTTTTACCGCTGGGAACTTTAACTTACTTTGAGCATTCTGTTGAGTGGTCTTTTGGTCGAGAAGAGATTTATAATTGAGCTTAAGATTCAAATGGAAAAGTACACAATTTTATGAAAATTTTAAATTCAACAGAGAAAATTAAATTCAGTCAATCAGCTTCAGTGAGCACAAACTACATACAAATTGCACAGAGTACGAGAACGAGATGAGCAAACAGCAAAGACGTGAAAATTTTGATTTTCTTTGACATTTTTCTTTGTGTTTCTCGAGTTCGTTGTGCTTTGACGTTTGCTGAAAGTGAGTTGGGTTCGAACAGGAATGGTTCTTGTTGATGGGGGAGTTACATGCAATGGAATACTTTTACAGCGGTTGATTGAGGAGCATTACTTTTTTGTTTTATGATTTCAGGGAGAGATATATGACTTTTATTATTCTATTCTTTTATGTTGTATGCTGTTCTATTCTACTTTGAGGATCAATAGTAAACAACTTTAATGTACGATTAAAGGTAAAAAACGATTTTGGGACAATTCAGTCGGATGTCAGCTAAATTTGAATTTTCAGAAAAATTGATCTGAATGTCAAACATTATAAATATTTATCACTTCAAGATGGTGTACACTGTCTATCGCTTAGACTTATTTGCAGAATAATGTAGTCATTCATTATTAGAGTGCATTTAGAGCAAACCGGTTGTCTATGTCTATGGTCTCTAATCTCGAAGTTAGTTGACTTTTATACAGGTGCAGGAGAAGGTTATGATGTTTTGTTCTACAACGGTATTCCGACTCATTTATTATTATTTTGAAGTTTCATATTATTCTACATCCTACTCATTTAAAAAATACATATTTCGGCCTTTTTAATCCTTAATCATGAATTAGTAGCGAAGCAAAATAATACTGTGAAAATAAAAATACTAATTGTGAATCGTGCATAAAAAGCAACAAATGATTCTACATCCCTGGTCTCAACACTTCACCATCTAAATTCACCACACAAACGTCAAACACATCTGTCTCTGGCTTATTTTTATTTTGAATTTTCATTTCTGATAAGCCGAAACAAATGATTCCAATGAAGATAAGTTAAAATAAAGTTAATAAATATTTAACTAGATTGCAATATTTCAAACAATAAACTAAGTTTTAAAAAAATATGAATTCAAATACGGACTACGAAGGATGTGACAAAGAAGGGTTAATACGATGTATATTCCTAAGCGAGTTCCATCCAACAGCTGGATGCAAAATAAGTTGCCAAGTAAAATCCACAAAAATAACATCAACAAAATCAATCTAATCATTGTATTTCTTGTGTTAAAAAAGGTCCCAGAAGATTACGTCTCGAAGAAGATATTCGATGCCATCAATGTCTACATAATCCCTAAACCCCAACTGCAGCGTTGTATTCTCACAGTCAACGCATTACGTCTCAAAATCGTTGGCTATCCTGTTCGAATTGAACATCAGAAATATGCACGCAATGCGTTCCATTTTAATTTGTGTTTTGTCTGTGATGCCTGGGCAAGATCAATTCAATATGAACCCGTCGTCAAGAAGCTATCGGAATATTTGGTAAGACATTTATTTTTACAAAAAATTGAACTTCTGTTGTTATCATCAAAGTTTTTTTGTCTTGTAGATAATGATGGAAGAGGAAACTTGCTTTCTATCGAAAGAAGAGGATAACAAGCAGCGACTGCAAGAACTCTTCGCAACTGTGATGGAAGATTTAAACAAGAACAAAGTCACAACAATCGTTGGTAAGGTTTGCTTGTGATTTTGAAAATGCAACTATGTATATATTGTCTTATCCAGAGGGCGATACAACGATATATTTGAAAATTGTGACTCACAAACCTGACCCGCCAGTGGTGAAAGACCATATGGTTCCACTTTTAACAATCGAATACAAAACAATTCCCATCGAAAGTTGGGACCTGACAACACAACAAGTAAATATATTATTTAACTCTCTTAAAAAAAAACTTGTATACATTAATTATTCTGCGTCCTCTTAGATTCTCCCATACATCAATGGCATCAATCACATAGCTCAAATAGCAGCCGAAGCTGATGTGGAAACGAATCTCGTCAAATCCTGTATTCAAAATCTAGCCTACTACAAGGTAGTGCACTTGTTGCCAATTCTAAAATACAGCAATGTCTACATGTGCACTCAACATTTGAAGACTCTTATCCAAAGTTCAGAATTGACCAAAGCATGTCGGGAATATGTCTCACTTAATCCAGAGAAAGAAAAATCAAAACCACCCATTCAGAAAATATTTCAATTTTATGCCTCAATGACACATGGCATAACTTTGCGAGCAATTTGTCAACGTTTATGTCCACAAAATCATAATATCGATGAGAGAAAGTTGGTAGTGTTCGGATTGCAGCATAATTTGATAAGATGCATTCATAAGTATCCTGTGTTTACGGGTTCGGTTCCGTCTGGACGACAAAAATTATACACAGGATTGTGTAATTTTGATGAGATTTGCTGCAAGACTGGTATGTCTCCATTTAATATTGAAAAAGACATAGATAAGGACACAAATGTAACTGTAATATTAAAGTAAAATAAATTATCGTTGTAAGTGTGTAAGGGTTTTTATAAATCTTTTAATTGTTTCGTATCGAGGTCAAAAATAGAAAGCTAAAATTTTCCTTAATTTTAATAAGATAAATTATAAATTTTTGAGTTTTAGGATATTTTGCGTCACGTTTTGAATTAAAGTTTTTACTTACGCGTGTAATTCGAAAAGTGCTATAAGAATCGAGTTTGTATTTAAAACAATCTATTTACATTATTTTGGTGTGTATTATTTTTATAAAACAACTACCCTTTAGATGTCCATGTCATGAATGAATGAATTTAAATTTATATTGGTCCACTACCTATGACCTAAGGATCTATTGTGCTACTTAAAAGATCATAAGCATAACATGCGCCTACATTTCTTCTTGTTTAATGTGAAGTATGTAGCGTCACTGCTTTGTTTCAGTTGCTTTGCTATACAAAAAGTATGTGCTGTATCCGGGCGTATGAGCACTTTTCTAAATGCAAAAATCATGACTTGACGTTGATGAAACAGTGTCTAAAATATCCTTAAAGGTTTTGTGATTCTAATTTTATATATATAGGTCAACAACTAGGATAACAAATTTGCATTGTTTCTTGAACTTTAATACGCACAAAACCTTAAGTAAAAATATCAATTAATGAATATTTACTCTACATCCCAAAATGAGTAAAAGTTTAAATCCATTGAGTCAGAAAAATAGAAACATAAATTTAAAAATTGAGAAAGTTGTTGTTGGTTGGGGTCTGAAGGATTTTTAAAACTAATCTTGGATCGCAATCAAGGAATTAAATGCATTTTATCCATTTTTTGGTTTGATCAAATCAATGGAATTGTTCCTTAAAATTGTGTTTAGGAGATACAGTTGTGATTTGAAACTTAATATTTTGCTTTAATTTAACATGCAAATAATGCCAGAGATGTAAACAGAAAAAAGTACAAATGCCAGCGCTGGCGCTGGCGCCCAACACAAGACACAAAAGACAACAAAAAATCATGTTCGAAAACTTTCGAAATCGAAAATAAAACACCGACAGACAGTGGCATTCTAGTCGAACGAAAGTCAAATCGAAATCAGTCATATGCGAAACGTTCGACAAGCTACGACGTTGTTATCGTTACTTCGAAAATCATCCCATTCCGACGACGGATTGTAGAATGTAGCAGATACAAGTACAAGATTCATGTGTAGTGTCTGTAGTTTTTTTTGTCTTGTGTGTCTTTGCCATTCACTTCACATAATAAAGCTGTGCTAATTTTTTCAAGTGAACCACCATTGTACGTTGTTGTTTTTATTGTTGTTTACGTATTAATGTCCCTGCATTTGTGTGCATATTGTATCTGTATCTATCGGGTGTGTTCGGTTCTTGTGGATTAATTGTTGTTTTTTTTTCTTTTCTCTGTGTGATTCATCTTCGAAAAACTCGCTGACGTTCACTGTTCATTGTAATCTATAAATTTATTATTTAGTATCAAAATTCAAATGCGACAGAATAGTTTCGGTTTAATGTTGCACTAATGCATGCAGTGGTTGATTAAATTGTGAGCGATACAATCGGCGGCGAATTTTTAATATCTTAAAGATACAATAAACCCACACTTGGGCTGAATGTAAGTGTGGAATTATACAAACACCAGCACAAATTAATATTTAATCGGCTACGGGTTTATTGCTGTTTTGGTTCTATAAAAGTCCGAGAAAATGATAACAAAGAAATTATATCAGAATGTTCGATGTAGTGATGTGAATGTGATGTGTAGTTTAATGAACTAAAATTTTATTGAATTCACAGAAACAAAATGAAGTGTGAAAATAAAAAGTGATGTGGAGTGCAATATTTTGTGTTTCCCTTGAAGTCTCTGCACACGAATAAATTTGTTGTATATAATTTAAATTCAAAAAAAGATACGGATAAATTGTTTCATAAGTTGCAGTTGATTATTTCATCGAATTCCTATTTCCTACCTGGGATAAGCAGAGTGTTTTTTTTTTTTTTGAAACGAGCTTCTGTCATTAATAATTGAGGTATGTAAAGACCGGTGTTGTGTTTGACATGTTATCTACATAACTTGATATATGTAGGTATCTACCTAAACACTCATACACCCGCACAAACATGTATCTATGTAACTACATTTATCATTGTTTACCTATACTGAATTTATGACAGTTCGAAATATATCGTGTACCTACATATACCAAGATATCAAAGATATTACCTGGCTTTTCGCATTTCTGAGATTGGGTAGCCTAATGAAGGAATGGCTAATGGTTAAGCATAGCGATAGAAAAGCCTGTCGGCATAAATTCCACAAACAACTTCTTAAGGGGAATTTCACTTAAGGGATAGTTTACAAAAAAAGTACTTATTAATAATGGGCTAAAAATTGACAGTTGGTAGTTCAAGATCGTTAAAGAATGCAATGTTTTGTGAATGCCATTCTTTAGGAGTTCCTTTTAAAGATTTTAAGATTAGGACATCGAATGTTGTAATCACTAATCATAAAAATAAAAAGTAATAAATTGTTTTCACAATTATTTATATGTATAAGTAAATTCAATTTTGTGTCAAAAGTTCGATGCATTTAATTGAAGTTTGTGCAGACACTCGCATTAATTGCGAAGAAGTTTGAAGATTAAAGAAGATTAGATGCGATCAATGCAGACAAATTCCAATATAATACATGCCTTTAAAAATTATTTATTATTAGTAATTTGTGTAATTTTTTGTATGTAAACAAAAAATATTTATTTTTAATTCAATTAATTTTTGTTTTAACCCTTTTTGCATGACACATACCAAAAATTTCATCTTTAAAATGAAAAAATGAATTTAAGTTCAAGTTCTTAAGTCAATTTCACTTTACAAACAAAAAATTAAAGGTTTTATATTAAGTCGATTTCATATTTAAGGTGGATTAAAGTTAAGTCATTTAAGGGGTCCCCTAATTTCCATAGTCATGAAGTTCAAAACTCTTGAACTTCGACTTAATCAAAAGATTAGTATTTCACTACATAAAGAGAAATTATCTAAATATTAAGTAATTTACCTACTAACTGTGTAAGGAAAAACTAATTTCTGAACATCTAAACAGGTCTAAAAAGTGACAGTTCGTATTCAAGTAAAAGGATTGTAACAAACCTGATTGATTAAAATTGCCCGATAGTCACTGGTTTTACTTAATCTTATTTAGGACTAGCTGTTCCCCGCGACTTCGTCCGCCTCAATTTATTATTATAGCAATTAAGATTAAGTTTTAAGAAATATATATTTTAAAGTACTTCGTAAAGGATATTTAGGTTTTATTTTATTATGGCTGAAGAACATACGGATTTTCTCTGCAACCCGATTTTGACAATGGAACGGAAGCCCTTTAAGATGAATAATTTTCTTTCCTTTTGCAACATTTTCCACTGATTCTTCGCTCCTATTGATAGTAGCGTAATTTTAGCTCAATTATTTAATTAATTAATAATTTAATTAGCTTAAAACCTTCCTCGTCAAATGAACTATTCAACACAAAAAGAACCACCTCGGAAAGTTCTAAGTAGTACATTTTATGATAGGGACAGCGTAGCAGACCATCCTTACTTGGAGGGACGGTGCGGCGGTGGTGCAGACCAAACCGTCCGAATCCTTTGCGCACCTGAATGGCGATGGCATGGCGTTCGTCACGATCGGGATAAATGAGAGACTCCTTTGGTCATTGGTTATGAATCATTATAGGAGAATGGTTATTATTGGTCACTGGTCATTATTGGTCTTTGGTCATTATTGGTCTTTGGTCATTATTGGTCTTTGGTCATAAATGGTCATTGGTCAATATGGGTCATTGGTCATAAATGGTGTTTGGTCATAAATGGTCATTGGTCAATATAGTTCATTGGTCATTATAGGTTATTGGTCATTGGCCTGTACAGGTCATTAGTGAAAGGTCAAAGGTCAGAGGTCAAAGGTCAAAGTTCAAAGGTCAAAGGTACAATGACCAATGACCTATATTGACCAGTGACGTATGTTAACCAAAGACCATTTATGACCAAAGACCAATAATGACCAATGACCAATAATGACCAATGACCATTTATGACCAAAGACCATTTATGACCAAAGACCAATAATGACCAGTGACCTATATTTCGCCTATTGGTCGTAGCGTAATTTCGTATAGCTTAAAGTCTTCCTCGATAAATAAACTATCCAATGCAAAAAGAATGTTTCTTGAAACGAATAACATAAGCCCTCAAAGATGAATAATCAAGTTAACAATATTAGTTCACCACCATTTGATGTTGAAACGTAAAGTAAAATGATTTTTTAAAGTCGAAAAAAGAGACCTTTTTTTTTAATTCTTGATTCTAATAATTTTATTAATAACAACTTTATTAAAATTTAGTAGATTTTAAAATTTTGTTCACCGTATTCAGTAATATAAACTCGCAATTTTGGAATATTTTACCAGATTTCAAAAATGTTATTTTATATATGGTATAAATTATTTTTAAGTAATACCATTTTTCTTTCTTTATACGATTATTCCATATCTTTACAATATCTTATAAAATATTATTTCGTATGAGGATTTTCGGACCATTCAAAATTTTTTGTCAAATTCCTATAGTAAAATCAGCTCTGGTTGAATTTTTTTTCTTCTGTATCTTTTGATGGATTTATATTTTAACGTCGAGAATTGAAAAAAAAAATCAACAAATCGGGTCGATTACCTAAAAAAGCTTCTCGTGGTATGTTAAACATTTTGTCACAATCGATTTTCGAAAAGAAAAAATACTCCAAAATAAATAACAAATAACATAAACATACTCCGAAAAATTAAAGGATTTAAGAGAATGTTTTTTTTAGTTCGGTTTTGCAGCTCAGATTCGATAACTGGGGTGAATTTTGTTTTAAATATCTCTTTATGATTTTGAGTAGTGTATTTTTGATTTATTTCTTCATATACTAAAAATTAATCTATTCTAATATAATTGTCTACATAATTCTTAAAATATTATGAATCAAGACAACTTACTTAAAAATTTGTTTCTAATCATCAAGAAGAAAGTAAAAAAAACTTTTCAAATTTCAAACAGCAAAACTTGTGAAATTCCGCCTGATTTGTTGTTTTAGTTTAAATTTTGTTTTTGTTGTGGTTGTTATGTGACAAACAGGAATTTCTTCCGCTTTAAAAAAAAGATACGAATCACTAAACGATCTGCAAAAAAAGAGTATCTGTAAATAAACAACGAATTAAGTTTTGCATCAATGAATAAAACTACACTTACTAACTACACTTATACCTTAAGATAAAAGCAGAGTTTTTTTTGTATTGTTTATATTTTTTTTATTTTTTTTACATTGAATCATTATTGTTTATGCCTGCATCTTCAGCTGGATGCCCTTGTGCTCTTGATGCACACTCATGTAATATTCATAGACTGGTTTTGAAAATTGTTCAAAGGAAAACTTATAAGTAACATACAGACATAATTGTATGTATAAGTATTTGTATATCTATTGCCTTAGAGTAACATTACACGTACATACCTACATAATATTATGTATCAGTGTAGAAGTATATTTATTATGTATTTAAAAACCTGTCTGATGGAAAAGTAATTCGAGGAAAAAAAAAATTGAAGAAAAACAATAAGAGTTGGCGACCAAAGTGGGTAACTATCAAAAAATTGTAGTCCAGGAGGTACAGAATATAGAGTTTTGTGGTTACTCAATTTAACGATAATATGCACATATTAGAAAAACATGCGTTCTTTTATACAAATGATGCGACAGAACTTAGAATACATATAGGATGGTTCATTTAGTGGTTACTAAGTTTTTAAATCATGTGTTATTTTGACACAGACAGCTGTTCCCCGCTCGAAGTGTAAACAGAAATACGGTATCACACCTTGGTGCAAAGCATGAGTAACTTTACATTTTACAAACTTATTGCCAGTGAGTGGTGGAAGTCCAAACTGTCCTTTTTTTTGAAAAGCCAAAATGAAACAAAACTTCTTTAGACTGACGTGCAGGGGACAACTCTAAATCGTAACTTAATTATTCACTCACTAGTCTGACGAGAACTCTGTACAAAGGTCCAGTTGTTTCAGGGTCTTAAAGTAGCTTAAATTGGACAACGATTTTGGGCGAAATACAATCTTTTCAGTCAATGCACATTATTATTCCGGTGATTATGTTAAGCTGCTCAGAAAACCTGCATGTTGTTGTCGAAAAACCCATTATATATGCAAAGATGGATAATGCGGCTGAAAACAGCCACGTTAACCGACTTTTTTTACTGAAATTGAACAGTAATTCTTTGGTTATTTAATTTTTGAAGTAAAAGTACTACGCCTTTCAATTCTTACCAGAGTAATGGAGTGTAATGTGTTTTAGGTTCAATTGCCAAAACTGGAACTCAATATTTTCAAGAGTAAGTAAAAAGGTTGTCCTTTAGTTGTGTCTAGGTTCCAAAATTCTGTATTAGATTCTTTTTTGGATATGACTAAACAAATTTATGCCTACATTTTTTTTAAGCTCCGCAACAATCAGCTGATATAAACCTAAAATAAAAAAACCATTACTCTTAATGGTGGCCATTAAATAAAACACTTCAATCTAACTACCTGGTTGTCAAAGTATCAAAACGATTGAATTTCTTTCCACGAAAAAGCATTATTCCAAAATAGAATACAAATAGTTCTAGATTTGACTGAGCAAGTATCTAGTCTAAGATAACTTGAGATCTATGCTTTCATCATTTTATTTTTCTACAAACCTAACACGGCCACGGCCAACACGAACAATTCAGTCAAAATTAAATATGGTCAGTTAAATGTACAAGCCCATATGTACTGTCTAAGGCCTTTGACCCACACACATCATGAAACTTCAGTTGTCAAAACTTGTTCTTTTAAACTTGTCCCTTTTATGATTTTTTTTTGACAGAACTTATACACATAGTGGTGTTTAAACGCTTGTACATAACATTGAATGTTAGAATATTTAGTACGCACGTTACATATTGATTTTTAAGTGATTTTGTTTTGCTTTTTTTATGCAAATGAGTTTACTTTGAACCAAAAAAAAAACACCGAACAAAAATATTTGCAGCTTTTTCAGCGAGGTGACTAATCCAAAATAGAAATCTATAAAAGCAAACGTTCAAAAATGGTAAGCTACACCTACATATGTACATACTACATGTGTATACTAGATGTATGTACATGTGTATACTTGTATGTCCGTTTCCTAAATTTGATGGTCAAAATAAAATCAATATACCAACAACTCTTATTCAACATTATTTTCAGTACTATCTTTTAATATACACATTTACATATGTATATCAATATTCATACATATGTACATATGTATGTATCTTAGAGTAACTTTACCGAGTTTGAATGATGAAAAGCAGGAGTGCTCGAGGTTATCTACTTACTCTATGGATTTGTCTATAGATAAAAATGATGTAAATTTTTGATGTTAACTGGATTTGATGTTCTCTTATTTTTTGCCAAATCCATCTTAAGTACCCACACCTCTATTTAAAAAAAATAAAATAAAGTAAAATGTGTTTTGCAGAATAATTTGTTTTATTGGATTTCTTGTATGTATCAATCTTTAACTGAATGAAGAGCCAAATCTTCTTAGACTCCTACGTTAGTTGTACCGCCATTTCTGGAGAAAAACACTTAATTTTCCATCTTTAGGTAGGTTGTCATCTAATGTAGTGAGCTTTATCTTCATTTATCTTTATTGCGCAATGGAAACGTCATTGACCTAAATTATAGAAAACTTAGTTTAATAAAGAATATTTTAATAAGTAAGTAAGCAATATGCATGAACATTTGAATCGTCAGTATAACTGACATTTTTAGCACCAATTTAACTGTGGTCAAAAGGATGATTCACGGTGACCCAAAAGTGACATTATTGCAAATTGTTTACCATTTTCGAAGAAAAATATAATAAATAAAATAGCTGCAAAACAGCAAACTTTAAAAAATGAAAACTCTTTTTAAAACACACTAATTGAAAGTTATCAATGTGGTTTGCACCCTAGACTCTTTATTTTTAGTACTATAATATGATCACTTTCTGAGTCAGTGGGAAGTGTGGAAGAAAACAGAAATATAAATAATTACCAAAACAAATACCATATAAATATTCATGTATAAAATATTACCGGAAAATATCAATAGATGGGGTTTGATTGTACAAAAAAGTACCCTCCCTTCAACCACAAACCACAGTGCTTTCTAACATTGAATACATTGATTATAATACGCTTAGCATAATACAACCCAAAGTTGAACGTAATGCGATAACGTATTTCGTATCCGCATAAATTTATTATCTCCACAGTCCATGTGGCTAAGAAAATAATAATGAACAAAAATATTGTTGCGGTTGTTGTAAAAAGAACAACATAACATACATACATAATATTAATATGTCTATAAGAACATGGTGGTTATTATATACATTCATGCTTGTAAAAAACAACATATTTTAGAGTTTGTAACTCGAAAACAACAAAGGTTTTTTTTCGATATTTGTCATGCTAATTTTTGTGGCTATTCATTTTTCTGGTGTTTCCATTTACAAGAAAACTTTGAAACACATTGCGTATGAAAAAGAATTATTCAGATGTCAAAGTTTTCACATACAAAATACGGTACCCATAAAATCTTCTTGAATTGTCAATCCAAAAATGACTGTTGTAAGAACATCATAGCTTCATTCATTCCAAATGAAGACAAAGTCGTGTGACGTACACTCAGGCGTATATGCACTCTTTTTTTTTTATTTAATCGTAAACACATATTTCTTCATATTTATTGGGTTACTTTTATTTTTTTAGGAGTTAGTTTTATCTATACTAATTTTATCTATATCTATACTAATATATAAAGCTGAAGAGTTTGTTTGTTTGAACGCGTTAATCTCAGAAACCACTAGTTCGAATTTAAAAATTCTTTTTTTTTGTGTTGAATAGTTCATTTGTCGAGGAAGGATATACATAGGCCATATAACATCACGCTGCGAGTCTGCGACCGATAATAGAGATGAACCAGTGGAAAATGTTGCAAAAACGGCGAAAATTATTCATCTTTGAGGGCTTCCGTTATTCGTTTCAAGGTGCTGATCTCAAAAACTACGTGATCGAATTGAAACATTCTTTTTGCATTGGATAGTTTATTTATCGAGGAAGACTTTAAGCTATACAAAATTACGCTACGACCAATAGGCTAAATATAGGTCACTGGTCATTATTGGTCTTTGGTCATAAATGGTCTTTGGTCATAAATGGTCATTGGTCATTATAGGTCATTGGTCATTATTGGTCTTTGGTCATAAATGGTCTTTGGTTAATATAGGTCACTGGTCAATATAGGTCATTGGTCATTGTACCTTTGACCTTTGAACTTTGACCTTTGACCTTTCACCAATGACCTGTACAGGCCAATGACCAATAACCTATAATGACCAATGACCTATATTGACCAATGACCATTTATGACCAAAGACCAATAATGACCAAAGACCAATAATGACCAAAGACCAATAATGACCATTCTCCTATAATGATTCATAACCGCCGCGCCGGCCGTCCCTCCAAGTAAGGATGGTATGCCACGCTGTCCCTACCATAAAATGTACTACAAAGAACTTTCTGAGGTGGTTCCACTGCTTTCTTCGAATTTAAAAATTCGCGGGGAACAGCTAGTTTGTTATAAAAAGTTGAGTTGAAATTAATAAACATTTTAGTGTAACAACAATTTTATCTGCGTGTATTAAAGGAATACAAAATGTTATCCTTTTCATCAGCTTCTCACTAGTAAAGATTCATGTGTTACATTTCTTCTAAAATTATTCTACTAATATTATAAATGTAAACATTTGGATGTATGAATGTTTGTTGCTCAATAACAACAGAACGGATGAACGGATCTGGATGAAGTTTAGCTAAATATGTAAAAAAAAAATATCATACATATTATTTTTTGATTAAAGCAAAACTTCCAACAAAATTAAGTTAGTAATATTTTTCAAAAGAAACTACTCGAGTGATATTTCGTGCAGACAAAAATGTCATTTATGCATAATTTTTCAACTCATCAAAATTTTAACATTTTATGTTGCCAGTCCGTTTTCATTTAAACATTAGGATATTTGTATGGAGAACTATCAACCAAAGGCATGTCATGAGTAATCATTACATTCCCCCTGGAAAGATTAATTTTTTTGTGCGAACGTGCTTCAATGTCAACTTATTTAGTTGATTGTCATACCATATACAATATACATACATATGTGCATACAATAATAAATTAAAATGTAATGTGATAGTACAGATGTACATATTTACATACGTTTGTTGTATTTAATACATTTTCATTATTTAAAACAACTTGTTTTCATGAATGAATGTTAAAATAATTGTAGATAATAATTGTCAAAGCTATGTATATTTAACAATTAATTTTTTTGTTTATGTTTAATGTTGATTTGAATTGAGTATTATTGTGAATAATGTTATTCTTCAAAAGCCAAGCTTCATGAATTTGAAGATGTCAGTAAAATTTGAAGTTTAAAATTTATTAACATTTAAATTATATTATAATTCTTAATTACATTCCTTTTTTCTTGGAAGCATGTAGTTGTCTTTACATTAAGCTTAGTCATTAAATTTTTCCTACGATTCACAATTTTTTTTTAAAGTGTTTTTTGTTTTTTAAAGTTTATCAATATTTTATTACAGAACACAATAAAAATGAATTCATTCTCATGTACTGAAACTAAAACACCAATTTTATAGATTTTACTATCATTTACAATATAGACGTATGATGATATATTTTAGCACGTACTAGGCGTGTGACGATATCTTATGCGTGTGCATAAATAAAAGTGCGGCATACCATTATCTACACATTAATTCGCGTGACTTAATATTGAAAACATTATAACCCATTTTCTTTAGTTGAAATAATGTCAATAAAGTCTAAGAAAAATGTGTTCCTTCACATAAAATTTTGCAACATTTTACAACAAAGTGGAAAACATTTTCGAATTTACTTTTACTTTTTATCATAAAGTTCTATGTATTTTTTCTTAATTTCACTTAAAAATGACTTTAAACCAAATTTCAATGCAGTTTACAGATGCAGAAAACATCACTTAAAAATTCTTAAATGATTTTATATTAAGATTCAAGATATTTACAAAAATATTTACGAAATAAAAAAAAGAGCAACTTATCATTTTTTGAAATTTTTGTGTTATAATAAACTCGCCAATAAATAAAGGTATCAAATTATAATTTTCCATCTTCAAATAAAACTAAATTTTGTATTTTTTGTGAATTTTCTTTTTATTTTCTCTTTTGAAAAAACATTGTTTTTTTTAGTGATAAAATCTCCAGATAATTTTTGTTTTGAAAGACTTTTTTGCATCTTTTGAAGTTATACATTTTTAAAAACAAATTAGTTGAAGTTTATATCTACAAGACATTTCTTAAAAAATGACAGATTTATATTCTAGGGACCTTGAAATGTCGGATTTTGTAAAAAAGAAAATTCATTTTGACAAATGGGTTCGATAACAATAAATTTCCATGGGAATTTTAATAAATTCTTAACCATGTTTGAAATGAAAAAAACGTTTTTTTTTTTAATTGAGATATTTCTTACAACTCAAATTTTGTATCTGAATTTAATGGTAGAATTGAAAAAAATGTCATTTTCCTTACCTAATTTGTTAAAAGAGCCAACCTATCAAGGGAACATTTTTTATTTAGGCATTTAAGGCATCAAAAAAGTATTTTAAGTCTTGCTTTCTTTCGAAACCAATTTTAAATTAATTCAAATTTATTAAAATGACTTCGTTTCATATAAAAAAAAATCAAAACGTTTCTTGCTCCCAATTATTATTATTCTTCGGACATGTGTTTGTATTTCAACTCGAATGACTTTTTTGTTTGTTAATTCAGGAAGTTGCATCTCATCTTCTTTTAAAGTGTTCTCATTACAAAAATACATCTTCTTTAAAATACACTGAAGAAAAATATGGAAAATAACATTTGTAATTTTTAAAATTTGTATGTTCTTAGAGGACTCTTAAATTAATTGATTTTAAATTAACTTTAACTTCAATTTATTTAACATTTAAAATTTTCCTCTAAATACTAATTAAAAAATGAAATAAATAGGAATTATAAATATTATAAATTCAACAATAAGTAATTGAAAACTAAGTATTCATAACTTAAAGAAAAATGTAAAATCATAGTTTTCGAAATAAGATTTTGCAATTTCCCCAATTCGACTTCAATTATTTTTTTTTTCTCTGAGTGTATAATATTTCTAGTTCTATAATAAAGATTTTACTCTTGGGTCAATTTAAACAGCACAGTGTCTTACTTTGCAATTCAAATTCATAATGTTCTCAAGATAATTAAGCAAACAAAGCTGTTTTAAGGTACTTTTATGATCCAGTCTAGTAATTTGATGTTATTTGAAACTACTTATGAAAGTGCTCTCATTTTCCATAAACCCAAATTAAAAATCAGCTTTTTTTATTCAAAGTAAATTACAAAATGTCACACATTCAACATCACACACAGATTTCATATGAACTCAACGATGATTTTTTTGTTTTTGTTTTAAATTATGAATTATTATAAATTTTAGGCTTCACTACCTCTCGCAAGTATCTTAAATCAGTAAAGCGTAAAATGTCGTTGTTCGTTATTTTTTAGATTCAAAATTAAAATTAAAAAAAAAAAATCAAAATCAAATTTAAATTTTGCAATCGAATTTTAATTGACGAGCAATAAATAGGAAACAAAAACAAGAAATTGTTTAAATTGTTTATAGAAACTGTTTGTGTGTATTCAATTAGACCTAAAAAAATAATAATAATAATGAGTCACTTTAATCAATTCGAGGGCTAAGTATAAAGTAGGTACTTGCGTCGTCGTGTCGGCTGAATTAAAATGAATATGGAATTCAATGAAAGATGAGACATACTCGACATAAAATTACGTATTTCGTTCGGTGCGATTAAATAAACTAAACTACGTAGCAGGGCTGGCTCGAAGGTATGATTTTTTGTTTCGGCCTTACTCCTAGATAGTGGATAGTTTGTCTTAACGTTTTTCTAGAGATTCAAGTTGCATCGGAAACTAGACATTTTCTCTTTAAAATTTGTTATCTTTATGTACTCCTTTTTAAAAGTGTGGCTTCAATCTGGCAATACTTTTTTCGGAGACAGTTGACAGTTTGTCACTTGATTTTTGCTCAGTTAAGTTTACCATTTCATAATTAAATGTAATAGATTTTACTCCTGAACAACGTTTGACAACCGTGCAAATTTATTACCAAAAGTGAATATTTCTTAAGCTACATTTTGACAAAAAAAACTCTTATCCAGTTAGAATTTTGACATTTTCCTGTGCATTGATTTAAAAAATGTTGAATGCTTTCTAAAATGCGTAAAAAAATTCTGACACATGTATTTAAAAGAATCTTAAAAACTTCCTGAAAAAATGACACACAAAAATGTATACCTATAGTTGTCGTAAAAAAGTGACTTTTGGTTCACCCTTTACCCCAACGTTCGATTTCACTGAGAATGAGATTAATTTAGGATGAATTCTAGTTTCCAAAAGTACTTTTGTCTTTTCGTTAAGTTTATCAAAAGAACAAACTAACTATAAACGCATAAAATTTACCTCACCCATTAAAAAAAAAAAAAAAATAGGTTGTGTCTTTATGGAGCCTAAAAGTACTATCTTCTTTTAAAAAAAACTTTCCCTTATTCACTGGATCTTCAATTGAAATTGTACTCATAATTGACAAAACACAAAAGTGACATCTAAACGACCAAGCGATGTGTCATCCAGTCGACTTCGACTGCCGGATTCGGTTACGTTCTTGTTTATGTTACGATTATTGTCATACGTTACTGTGTGCACAACAATGAACTCAATTTACTTAAATTTAGTCAACTCAGAAAAATATCACTTTGAAAGATGAACGAACTTTAACAACGTCATTTTTCATTTTTCATTTTTTTTTATTAATTTACTTTTTTATTATTATTATTTAAAATTCAGTGCAGCAGTACTTATGAATGTAGTATGTTAATAAATTACGCGTGAAAGTTCACAGGCGCCTCGGAAGCTTGTTGTTGTATTTTTCTTTATTTCATTTTGAATGATTAATGTTTAATTCAAATAATTTCTTTAGATAAGGTACTTTTGTTCGCAGTATTATAAGAGTGTAACAAACGATCGCAAAAATGTGTCATAGTCTGTGACGATAATGGAGTCTACTTTCCACACTGTTGGGCAGCATAATGTGTGTTAATAGTTCAAGATCGTTGAATTTGATAGCGGTCTTCAGTCTAGAGGCTCTAAAGTTAAATTATAGGTTTTAAGGTTATGGAGAAAGGTGTATCACATTATGAATGAGTTGATGTGCACTTACTGGTCGAAATTGACGGAATTTGAAAAGTGTTCTTTTTTTTACATTCAAGAAGGTTACAAGTTATGGGAAAGTTGATCGCTGTTTTGAGATTGAAAAATAAACGACTCGACTGTGACCTTAAACATTAAAAACCATCCTCTTTATGTTATTCTAAAAATTTAAACTATAATTACCTTAACCGTTAAAGATGATTGAAAGAAATATGTGTCGCAAGATTGCATCAATAGTTTTTTAAAAATTAAATTCTGATTGAATTTTTTTTTGCAATTCCCCAAAAGACTAAACTAATTTGTCCATATTTTGTACCTCAAACTCTTAAGGCACAAATATAGACAATTTAACATTAAATGTTCAACTAAATAAATTTCACTTTCATAAGAATAGGAATCGAAATACTCAGCATAAGAAACTTTATAATTTTGAACTCTGTGTTCAAGGTTTTGTCATTGTTCGAAGTGAGTACTTTATTACATACAATTCTATTGTCTTGGTGACAGGCATTGAAAGCTTTGCAAATCTTATTTCTTGAGAATTTATTAAACAAAAGAAAAGTAAAGTCATATGTAAAGGCTTTGGACTTGGAAGCAATTAGAATTAGTCATCAGTAATGTAGATATATATTTTACACTATGTATATTTTTGTTGGTAATATCTGTATATAAAAATCAATTTCTTTTTGTTTGTCTCGCTAAAACTCGAGAACGGCTTGGCCGATTTGGCTGATTTTGGTTTTGAAATATTTTAAGTGGTCAAGAAATTGCGAGGAAGACAGCAAAAAAAAAACAGTAGCAGTAGTAGTAACTCTAACTCAATTGGTCGGACAAAGTTCGCCGGGTTTATTAGTTTTGAATAAAATGTTTCAAGACCTCAATCAAGAACTAATTACCAGTAATAAGGAATAAAGTTTATTTCAACTTTATTTTTGTCTCAAGAAAATACTCAATACTCAACCCTAAGAAAATCAAACTTTCCGATACCTATGAAATTTCAAAATATTTTTGAATCTGTCAAAACCATTGTGTTTCAAAAATGTCTGTAATTTTTAAGTGTAATTTTTGAATGTCCATTTATTTTAAAACCAGTTTTGTGAAATAAAAAAAAATGTTTTACAAATCTATTTTTATTGTAACATCGTATATTCTTTTCAAACAATCTAATATTTTGAAAATATTAAACTTGTTGGTAAACTACTTAAGATTTTGATAGTATGTATTTGCAAATAAATGTTCCCATAAAAATTCCCAATGTTGCCCAATTGGCTCTCAAGACTTCATTCTTATATTTTGTCTTTACTTTTACCTTTCAATGACAACATTTACGACGAAATTTTCTATCGAATAAATTAACTCTATTTTCACATTTCATTTTATATTATCTCAAAAGTGTGTACTAAAATTTCCTATAACGATTGTCAATGCATGTTACTCCCAAAAATTAATATTGACACATTAATTCATCGACTTCTATCAAATTAAAATATGTATACACATATCAATACGATCCATAAATACTATCCAATTCAAATCGTTTTCCATTAACCTCAAGTCTTAAGAAAGAAAGAAAAAAATAATAAAAACAAAACTTACATAAAGTGAAAGTAAATTAGCAAATTCGCAACCTACAAAAGATCTTTTATAAAAAAGAAAATAAACAAAAAGAATTTAAAAAGATGCGAAGTGCAAAAATGAAACTTAAATGATTGTCATATGAGTAGGTTGAGTTTTTTTTTTCCATTCAAAGAAAGTTTCAAGACTTTGTCTTCGTTTTACTCTCGATTTTGTTTCGTAAGCCTTAAGAAAGATACAAAGGTATCATATTAAAAATATGACAATAAAATTGGCGTCAAACAAACAATGACATAATCATATCTTGATATACGAGAGTTTTTATTATAAATTTACATAAATCTATCGTATACATATTCAATGAACTTTAATTGGTTGTAGGGGATTCTGGGCTAAGTGGGGCAGCAGACTTCTGAAAATAAAATTTTAATAAAATCTTACTTCACAAGGAAAAGTTCTGTGCTGACTGAAATTAACGAAACCTTACCACATATTAATATTCATAAAAGAATTGACTATTTTTAACATTATTTAGTCACCTGCAAGTAATTTTTATTTTTATAAGTATATTTTTTATTTTAAAGAAGAAAAAACTACTGATTTAGATAAAACTTAAGTTGAAATTTCCTTCCCGGTTGAGCAACAAAAATACAAACAGACACACTGCTCCATTATTTGAAACTACCCCATTCTCCCCTAACAATATTTCAAATCTTCTTTATTAGTATCTTTTTGCGACTTTTATCAATAAAAAAAATTATTTATTGACATAATTTATCAACTTTTTTTTAATTTTTTTACAGATGAACATTATGGAGGAAGAGGAGAAGAGGCCAGTGCCGATGCCTCGTCGCCATATACCCGATCCGAGAAAAAGTGAATACGAAAATGTCACTATCAATATAATTGATAAAAATTTAAATATCAATTCCGAAAACATCCAAACTGAGACCATAATTGATAAATGTCCTAATAACAAAGTCTTCCATGATGTGCCATCGACTTTGGCGACGACCGCGATGGAGGAGACACCTAAAGTCACCTTGACTGACACAAACAACGATCTCCATGAGAACGGAGATGAAAATCAAAATATTCCAGAGCATGTCAATCAACCACAACTCAAAACCGAAGCCACAACAACTTTAACTACTCCCATTCCAGCTCCACGGAAACCGCTAAATAGCGAAAACAATGCAATTAGCAATGAGGTCTATGAAAATGTGTCTTCATTGCCTCGTCCCTCTGTCTCCAATACCACCACCACCGTTGTCACCGGGACAGCGTCCGCGACCGGGGCAACCAACAAAGAGACTCCGGTGAAACGTAGAGCTCCAGATATACCGCCAAAGACGTACTTAGACGTGGTGAAACCGACTCGTTACTCCATTGGCAGTGAGTCGAGTTTCGCATCCGAAATGAATGATTCCTCGAGCATGTTCGAGATCTCGAAGAGCATGAAGTCTTCATCGAGTACGACACTGAACTCGTCGATGGAAGATTCGGCGACTGGCAGCAGTGAGAACTCGAAATTCAAATCACCACGGCCCGGGTATGTACCATCAACACCACCACCACTACCACCTCCTCCAACACATCCGCATCCGTCAGAATTAGGTGACACCAGCAGCGAACCAAAGTAAAGCATTGAAATCGATTGAATTAATTTTTGTTCTCCTTAATTTTTGCATTTTTGTTCGGCTTTTGGTTGGTATGAGGTTATGAAAATGTATCTAAAGTTGTTCTGGTTAAAATGCATTGTTCCGAGTCGAAATAATATTCTGGGATGGAAAATATTATTTACGATAGTTGAAAATACACTGCTCTTCAACTGATTAGGTACAAGTTTTTTTTTTTTAAGTAGGTATGAGTTATTGCTGGGACTGTTTGTTCTTGTTACTTTTTTTAAAGTTTTATTTTAATGAAATGAATATTTATTTTAATTTAATTTAATCGTTGCTCGTTTTTACGATATTCAAGTTACACAAAATATAACACATTTTATTCCATTTTTTTGAAAATATCTTTTTTCGTATTTAAGATATCGTCAATGAAAGATTTCAGAGTCTTTAAATCTTTTTTTTTTATTTGACAAACCGGACCGATTACAGTGACTTCTAATTGGAAGTTTAATTATGAAACTAGGTTCTTGAGTTGAGTTTAGTTATGTTGCAAAATATATTTTTTTTAAATTTAATTTTAGATTTCAACAATGTTATTTACATATATTCTAACATACATATGTATTTTTATTTGATTAACATCTAACTCGAATTTTTGAAGAAACAAAAAAATAGAAACTGGAAATTCCTTTAAAACTAGTTTTTAATGTTTTTTTTAGAAAAGTGTATCTAATTTGTTGATGAGCAATGTACATACGTATTTACTTATGGTGTTTGATATTAATTTAATGGATATATTGTATATATTTATATTTGGGTTATTTTGAATGTTCATTGCACTTATTACGCTATCACAATTTTGTGGCTTTATGCACGTGCGCCTAAATTCAATTTATGGGAAACTGTGTAAATATGTATTATAGCTAAACTAGACTCGTAAAAAAATTACACAAAATAATTCTAGGAAAAGGATTCAACTATAAATTTTATAAACAATGAAATTTGAGGCAAATAAAATACGTGCTTTATCCCGGATATACATAGGTACATACATACTTACTTCCTGTTAAGAGGAGCTGATAACAATAATATTAGATATTTCACACAACAATTTCACGAATGTGAGAACGTGAGATTTTGTTGAAATTTATTAGATATATGTAATTATATTACTACGCAGCCAAGCATTAAAGGAATTTAATGATTTGATTTTTTTCTTGGACTTTTATTTGTGTTATAAAAAAAAAGAAAAAAATCAAGATTAACAAAAAATATAAAAAAATCATGTTAAGAATTTAAACTAAAATTGTAAAATATCAGGAGACAATTTTCTTCCTGCTTTTACTTAGCTTAATCCGAAGTATTTTGTTTTTGTTTAAACAATTTAGTATTTGTAGAATTAGAATAATTGTACTTATCTGAAAAATGCTTTCATAGTTTCCCTTAGCCGTGGGATTTTTAAGAAGAAATAAAATTCATACCATTTAATATTATGACTAAGAGTTAAGCTTTGCTTTAAAGGTAAGGGTTTGCCATTATGGTTTAAAAATGATTTCGGGCAAGTGGCTACCGCATCTGGCTCAAATAAATTCCAGCCGAGAGACCCAATTTTCGACCAATTTTTGCAGCAATTGGTATGTCAGCAATAACGAACCGAATGTTCTCTTCCAAAGCGTCAATCGTCTCGGGCTTATCTGCTTAGACGAGCGACTTCACAGTACCCCACAAATAATAGTCTATCGGTGGTAAATCGTACGATCTTGGAGGCCATACCACAGGCCCACGACGCGAGATAATGTGCTCATGCTCATTAAAAGTTTCGTTCAACACATTTGCTGTAAGGCATGTAGCCCTGCCGTCTTTTTAAAACCAAAGGTCGTTCACATCAACATCCTCCAATTCAGGCATGAAAAAGTAGTTAATCATAGCTCTTAAATTCACCTTTGACTGTTTCATTATGACCGACTTCATTTTTGAAGAAATAGGGACCAATGATCAATTAACAATGGCTTGTGGTTTCATCCACACTCCAAAGACGACAATTTATCTTATTAACGTACCCATTCAACCAAAAATGGGATTCATCACAGAAAAAAAAATTTCCTGTGAAAATCGGGATCGGTGGCCATCTCGTTTTGGGCCCATTCACCGAACGTGCGACGCGCTTGATGGTCATTCTGCTTCAATAAAGTAGATGGGCACAGCTCCAATTGTTGCACGCAATGGCGGATGGACTCATTCGGGTCTTCTTCCATACTCTGCTCCACAGCGGCGCACGATCTTTGGTGCGCACTATATTCCGTTTCTGATGATGCGCATTATCCACTAGATTTAAAGTGTTTCCATGGTTGCTTGAATTACAGACTCTGCTGGGCGATTATGTCGAATATTGGACGCAAGGAGCTATGCGTGGCAAACCAAACTGAGAATAAATCAAGTGACAGCTGATGTCAAATCAAAGCCGAAAAAAGTATTGTCAGATTGAAAACCACACATCTAAAAAACACCCTTTACATAATGTACATATGTTCTGTTCATAGTTCTACTCTTATACTTAAGATCCTTAAAAACAGGATATGTGTTCTTATCACAATTTAATTATTTCACACAAATGACTGCCTTAAAATTGTAACATTCATATAACATATGTATACTTGATTGGGCAGGTAAGGTATACATGATACACTCATAGTAGATATTTTTTTTTTGTTTTTTTTTTGTCAGCCTTGAAAAAAAACTATCTTTTATAACATAGGTGAGAAATGAGTGATATCTTCCTTCCTTCCTTTTTCTAGAAATAAACATTTTGTTGTTTGTATATAATCTACAACTACTCCTATATAAATTTACTTATCTATTTTTAGATTAAACAAAAAATAAACATACTAAGTCGCACTCTTACTTATTTTTACTAGGGTACTTTTCTGCATTCCTCGACTCGACAATAAGTTCACTCACCTAGTTGCAGAGGCACTCACTCGTATGAGTATAATAAACAATTATGCTTATCTAACACTCGGGTTTATTTTGATGTCATCTTTAGAAACAAAAAGATTAAAAAAAAAAAAACAATATTGTGTTCCAAAATAGACACAACGCGTTCGTATGTCTTCTACTTAAAGAGAATGGGGCAGGAATGGTTCTACCCCAAACAAAAAAGGAAGAAATTGTTATGAACAAAACTCAGTCACATAAACTTGCTCTTTAAATTAAAGATATAAATTGGAATTTCAATATTGTCTCCTGTAAAATTTTACCACAAAGTTCTTACATTCTTCAAGCTTTCTCGATTCGGGTTTTATCTTATCAATCGTGATATAAAGTCGTTCAAGAGTTTCTTCAATCAACATGGGGCCAAATTTGGTGACTGAGGCATGATTATGGTATTGAAAAATTATGTGGTAATTGATTTTGATTGCTTAATCGATTACTGCTACTTGAGATCAGGTGTATACCAACATCAGAAATATGCCCACAAAAGTTGAAATTTGACAATGAATAATTAGGTGTTCCTCAGGATTATGTACCAAAATCTGCAGACCAGCTGTAGTGATTTTTGCTAAAAACTATTTTTTTTTTCAAATCCACTACTAAACCCTTACTTTCTATACATTACAACTGTCACACAGCGGACTCCATTCGTCATTCACCCCTACTCAACACCATGTCGCTCTTCCACAAAGAACACATAGGCACGCGTTCCTGCAGCAGATCTTCGTCGGCGGCTGTGAGCCTGTGACAGTGACTTGTGAATCATTTTCAACTTTTGGGGTGAAAAAATATCCAAATTTAGATTTGTTTCCGTATGGATGAAGTTTTTTGTTTTTCTTTTATTTGCTGTTTCAAATTGATTCAATGTGATCATGATTTAGGGAAGCATATGGAATGGATGCTGGGAATTTCGTAAATATGGGAATTGATACTAGGTTTTGAAGACTCCATTCTAGGAATAGGATTTTAGTTTATTTTCATCATTCGTTCGAAGTTGTTGGGGTCTCTGGATTCTAAAATTTTATTTCAAATATTTACAACAAAAGTCGGTTTATGAAAACTTCATAAAATTTTATTAAATTATTAATAAATCGTATGGTTAATTAATAAAGTTTTGAGCTTTTCTTTCCCTATTAATTGTGAGTGCTAGCGATATCCAAATTTTATGATCTCGCTTATTTTTTATATTTTTTGAGATATCATTTCAATTTTGTAACACTTCCAAAGCCTGTAACACTTTGGACAGTTCTGGTTATTAAAACACTAATAATTTCTTTTAGTTCTTAGACTTAAGCATATATTTTGTTCTTTTAGATCTAAACTTTGGCATCCTTAGGATGAGAATTTTAATATTTTCAAAGTTTCTACACTAACACAATACTACAACATAACACACATAACCCAAACCATCCGATGTACATATACTTCCCCCCTTCGAAAACTAACAACTTGACTTAAATGAAGTCGAAATTCCTCTTTCTGAATCCCCACAAAACACACCTATTCATCGAAATTTTATGTTCAATTGCAGTGATCTTCTAAAGTCAATTGGATCAACTTCAAAACTACTAACCGAGTCAATAAGTGAACGAGTTGCCATGAAAGCCAAAGGTGCCAAACATAAGCTCGACAAAAACTTCAAAACCTCCCAGGATCTTATAAATAATTTGAGTGCCGATGCTTCGTTTCGGTTGAAAAATGTTGGCAAAAAAATCAATACGATCGGAAATAATTTCACTTTGACCAAAAAGGACAAAAAGAAGGCGTCAACAACGGCAGAATTCGATGCCGAACGACCGCAGACTGTTCCGCCAAATGATCCAGTCTTTAAGTCGATATCGTTTAGTAGTCCAATTAACAACACTAATGGAGTTGCTGATTTGACAAACGGCGGCGACGGCGATGAGGTCGATGATGGGTCGTATGAAGTTCCTCGGAGTATCAAGGTTCAATCGATGAGCGAGGAGTATCCATGTCCTTCTTATGAAGATGCCATGGGCAATAAGGTTGCACCATCAACTTCAATTCCCGACACATCTACGAAATCGTTGAATCTACCACCTAGAAACTCAGCTGAAATAGCCGTCTCTCCCCGAGTTAGCAACCATAGCAACAACAGTAATTTGGCAGATGATAGTCAAAGAACTTCAGCTGAATTGTCAAAGCCAATGCCAAGATTTCCCCCTCCCCCACCACCTCCATCGTCTGTGGGTCGTTCAAAAGACGAAGTCATCTATGGCAAGCTTAAGCCCATAGCACCGCCAACACGACAAAAACGAAGAAAGAACTACGAACCCATTGAACTGCGAAATGTCAATATGGAGCCATGCTCAACCCGAGCCACTGTTGATTCGACAGAGATCCGCATCAGAGAGGAGGAAGAAGCCTCTCGTCTTGAGTCGTTGAGGCTCAAGGAAATAATTCGCTTAGAAGAGGCTGCAACTCCCAAGCCAGACCGAAGTGACTCTTGGGAATATCACGAGGAGAACGAAGATGAGGGTTCATCATCCCCCGAGCCATTATATGCAAATCAAGAAGCTACTTACGGAAAACTCTTCGAAATGGAGTCCAGCTCGAAGGACCTTCTGACTCCTCAGATGAGGAACTTGAACATAAGCCCAGCCAGACCATCAGTCAATTCCTGTCGATTTTCTCGTCAACCAGCAGCTGTAAAGGACGTGCTCAATGAGTTCGATCCACTTACTGTCAATCGTCAGTCATCATCGGTTGGCGAAGGCGACAAGAGCAATGAACTGCTTCTGCTCGAACACATGCTCCAGGAAGAGACTTATGGCCGCATCCCGAGTGCGCATCAATCAGCCGACGAGCAGAGCATATGCACGTCTGAGGAGGACAATTGCAATGTGGCCAGCACTTCGGCCGCAGCTGCAGCTACTTCAGTCGAAACATGTCAGCCAACAAGTTCGAAAAAAGTAAATGTCCGGAAAGCGCCCCCAGCAACTCCGCCCTCACCAACGTCAAAGGTGCAGATAATCCATCAAAATCCCAACCTTAGATGTGACAGTATGGAAAATATTGTCGAAGAGTGCGAAATCCAGCCGTATCTTTCGACAGTAGATGAAAATTCAGCGTCTTCATCTAACCCCGATCTGTCGCGACCTTCCCAGAAGCAGACAAACTGGTTTGTCAACGATGAAAAGTCCCCGCAGGCCCGAGTAAACCCCTTCGATAAGATTCAACACTTCGAAGGCGAAAGCCCTCCAACGTACCTCGAAGCCATATCGGGTTCTGATTCCAAATCGTCATCCTCGTATTCCACATCCGAGCTGAAGTCTAGAACGGCCAAGTTCTCTAAGAACATGCTTTCAAGTGTGCGAACTCGAGTCGATGCACTCAAACGAAAGACCAGCTTTCGATCGAGTCGTACAATGGATGTCAAAGTTCCCATTACCATGATTCCAAGACCAACACTCTCGCCATACCTAGTGCGGTATGAAGGACCATTGATTCGTTTTCCCAGCGGTGTTGTTGAAGACATTCTCAAGGAAATCCAGAATCGAAAGGCAATTCTGCGTGATAAACAATTCCAGACTTATCTGGATCATGAGATGAAAAATCCCAAGGAAATGATTCCTTTGGAAAATATCACAACACTGCAGTGTGTCAGTAATAGCCGGGTCACGGACAACTCAACGCATTTCTATTGCTTTGAGATAACCACATCGGTTCCAAAGAATCAATCTTCTCAAATGCAAATGACAAATCCAAATGTCATCATGAGCAGTGGAACTTCGGGTAATTGCAAGATGTCCCGTGTCTGTCATTTGTATGGAGTCGGCAAGGAGTCAGAAAGGTATACAAACATGAAGTTTCTATTTACATATCTTTTTGTTTTTTATGAAGTCTTTTTTCGATTTGACACTTTTTAACTGTCATCTGTCACAATCCATGACAGTGTTTATATTTGATTCATTTGAGTCTACTCATTTTGACATAATAATCATTTAATCTCCCTTTTACTTAGTGGATAAAAAGAGATAAATGAATGATCATTAGACAATCTTCTTCTTCTGTCATTTTTTTTGACAGGTATTGCGATTTCTTATACACTCTCACTTGCTTTTGCTTCAACAGCTCCAAACTTCTTCAAATGTTTTAGGCTATCTAAAGACTTTAAAAGGCAATTTGTGACGTAAAATAACCGTGACATTTCAAATAACTGATTTAAATGAATTCAATTACATGAAAATGTCAAAAGAACATGTTCAAAGCTAATGGGTTGTTTGTCAAAATGTTGAACTAAAATCAAATGTTGAATTAACTAAAAAAGAAATGTTGTACCAAAATGTCATTTTCGAATCAAAATAGTTTCTCATATTTTAAAGCCAAGCCTATCTACAAAAAAAAAAAGAAATTTCTGATGTACCACAAGGCTCTGCCTTATCTCCTACTCTCTTATTTTTTTTTTTTTTTAATATAACGCAGATTTTGAAATATAGTTACATATTTATTTTACGAATTTTTGTTTATTAAATTTTGTTCATATGTATAAAGCTTATCAAAATTAACTTAAAACATATTTTTGTATATGTTAAAATCAAAAATTGTTTCCTAAAAACTTAAAAATTAAAATTATTTGCCTAAAAGTTGTATTTTGTCATTCTCGTTTTGCTTCTAAAAAAACAATTTTATCATTCATAATTATTAAGACTTATAGCTTATGAAAAAAAAATTGTTATAAGATCTCATGTATCAACTATTTAACATATCAATAATAAATTCATATAAATATTATTTTCCAAAACAGATCAGTTTGGATGCAAAAAATCATGGAAAGTTTAACAAATGTATTTCCTACAAAATATACCTACACATTCTATCGAGCAGGATGGTGCTACTTAAAGGTAAAAATATTTTTTTTTTTTAAGTTTTTATAAAATAAATATTATAACTTTATTTTTAGAATTCAATAACATCCGAATGGAGTGGAACATGGCTACTTTTGAAGAAAATCAAACGAAACTTATATTTTTATAGTGAAGCGAATGTAAATATTGAAAAGATGGATCTGCGTAAAGCTCGGTGCATAGGTAAGTCTTCTTTTTATAAGTATGAAAATGAGTAACGGAATAATATTTAGTTTATAACAAAAAGAGCAACTAGTGAACAAAAATTAACAAGCAACAACTATTTAAGTTCAGAAAGAGTTTCGGATTGTGAAATGTAGGAGGCAGTAAAGTAGTTTAGTAGAGCCTAGTCGTTGCTATTTGTTGCAATGAAATTGAACTTTTCCACAGTTTTACTTCAAATTTTGAGAAAAACTTATCAGCTCTGTCTGCATTTTCAAGAATACCTATTTGAACTTAGCTTGCATTTGTATGCCTTTTCAACTCTAACTATTAAATATAATATGTACCTACATGATTTTCGAACGCACCCCGTGCATTTTCTACTTCTATTACTGTGCTAGGTAAATATTACCAATAAAACATATGGCTATTGTCGAGAAAAGGTAGTTTAAGAAGAAGCTGATTGAACATTCCCCCCGAGTTTTTTCTTATTTTGGGAACTTTGCTATCATAAGTAAGTAACTGTTTCCAGGGAACTTTTTCTTAATTTGTATACAAATATTTGCCGTAACTAAGTTGCGAGAGAAAAATTTTCCGTTATTTTGAAAAGCTTAATCTTCAAAGCTTAACGCCTTTATCAAATTTTTGATTTAACTCCAAAAATTAAGTATTAAGGAGCAATGGAAAATTAGATCTAGGATACTGCACTTTTGTTTTTGAAATCTAGATGACTTCCGTTTTCGATGATTAAAATTTTGTCTCAGTTCAAGGAGTTTTTTTTTTTAAGGGTGATACAATTTTAAACACTTTTGTCATCAATCGAAATATTAAGACATAATTTAAATGGATGATTTAATTTCTAATTTATAAAAGCTTCTTTTTGTTTTATCATTTGTTTTTTTTAGTTTGAGTTAACAACGTTTTTAAGATAAAATTTAGAACTATAGCAAGAACGGCTTCAGAACCAACCTTCAAATTTATTAAATCACTTTTAAACTCTAAAAATTTCAAATATTTGTGCGTTGGTTAAACTTATACTAATTTAAAAACCTTTTCTGTCCACTTGCAGTTTTGAAAGAAAATGACGAATCCATAGAAAACCTCCACGTCGAAAAAGGCCCAATTCTCATGATAGATTGTCCCCCTTACACGGTCTACATGATTATGACATCAGCTCGTGAGACTAAAATTTGGCGTCACATAATCCGTGAAGTAGCCCACAACAATGGCTGTACATTAGACGAACAACAATTGACCAAATTCGATGTCCCAGTTTTGGTTGACAAATGCATCAACTTCGTCTACATTCACGGATCAATGTCCGAAGGAATTTACCGCAAATCAGGTTCAGAAAATTCAATCCTAAAACTTCTATCACAATTTCGAGCTGATGCCTTTAATGTCGAAATAACACGCAATGAATTCAATGAACACGATGTAGCAAATGCCTTAAAACGCTTCATGCGTGATCTGCCAGTTCGTCTGTTGGGAAAGACGTCAGAAAGTTTCATCAGCATAACTGCACTCGATTCGAAACAAACGAAAATTGATTCCTATAAGGAATTATTGGGACGATTGCATGTTATTGAAAGGGAAACTTTAAAAAGGATAATTGGCCATTTGTCGTTTATAAATTCACAAAAGCAAAAGAACAAAATGGGTGTGAATAATTTGGCAATGATTTGGGGCCCGACGCTTTTGCAAAATGCGGTAAGTGAATTAAATTGACAGTTGGTAATAATTAATAAATTATTGTTATTTCATTTAGGTAGAGGAAATGACTTATTCACAAAAAGAAGCTGATGTGATTGTTGATTTGGTCAATCTTTACAAACACCTGTTTCCATTTACTGAAGAAGAAATTGTAAGTTTTAATATTTAGAATTTTATTGTTTTTTACTAATAACTTTAATTTCAGAAACGGGAACAGGAAATGCTTGTTTGCCTACAAAAGTATTACTTCGCAGCTGAGACATTTACGGATGCTGTGAAAAAGTCAGGAGATTTAAAAATGTGGATAACACTCAACAACAACAATTCGAATATTTCAAATGAGGTGAGAATTATATTTTATTTTTGACAAAATTCTACGCTTTTCTTTTACTATATAAGACCAATTTTTGGCCAAAAAAACTTATAAGAATGTCATCATAAAAACATAAGATAAAAAGAAGGGGTCCTAAATGACTGCCCTGAGATACTTCTAATATAGAGCTGCTGAGATACTGCTCTCGCCAAACTATCTACATTCCTGCTGAAACCCAAATTTTTAAAAAAATTTTATTTCAATCATGATTTTCTAAAGTTTGTATATTTTAATTTTTCAGGAAAAGGACCAAGTGAACGTAACAATTACCCCAACCAAAACTGCTTATGAAATTTGTCAAGAATTGGCACCAAAAATGAATGCTTCCACTCACGAAGTAACCCTCTACGAAGTTATTCTCAATGGCAACCTCGAACGACCTCTGCATCATGACACAAAAGTATTCGATGCTGTTCTAAGTTGGTCATATTGGCCCGAAGAAGATCGTAAACACAATAATTTGGTATTAAAACCAATTGATATGTTAAAAGATGTCCAGAGAGCAGTCAAGAGTATGGCAACTGTAGCTCCAGGAATGGAATTAAAATTTGCCGATAATAAAACAAAGTCATTAAAATTGTATCGTGTCGAATTGAGAGATGGAAAAATTGTCATATTAAAACGTGAAAAGAATGGTTCACTAACAATTGTTAGGGAAATTTTCTTGCATTCCGTTACTGCCTATTTGGGTTGTGAAAAGAAAAGGGATTCCCAATGGACTTGGGCTATAACCTTTGTTGAGAGCAATAAGAAACAAATTCTAAGGTATGTATATTGTATATGCAAAATTTGAATACAATGAAAATAGTTTTAAAATTTATTATTTTCCAATTTCAAGGTCACGGGATTCACCTTATATAGGACATGTGATAGCAGGAAGCGAGTGGGTCGACAAGATAATATGGTTCTCAAGCATTTGGTATAGTTTGTATGGTGAGAGTATACTGCCACCAGCTGAAATAATAATGAAGTAGTGTAATTCGAGTTAAATTAAGTAAAAATAAAAACTAATTATTTTATTAGTATTTTGTATAAGCAATGTAAAATTATGTGATACCAAAAACAAAACAAAAAAATCTAAAATGAAACTCTATTGCACAACAACCGTATTCATTTATATATTAAAATATTAAATTGCATTAAGCATAAAATCAAGTTCATAAATATAAATATTTTTTTTTTTAATAAACTTGCCCATTATAATCGTAATTTCATTTCGTTGTGACACATCTTGATGGTATTCAATATTAAAAAAAAAAGTGTTTTAAATTCATAACTATATTTTGTATTTATATAAAAATAAACTCATGCTAAGTTAAATAATGAAAATATACACAATTTACATTTTTTTAAGAAAAGGAAGACTTATTTCTTTAAATTTAAGTGTTATAATGAAATGTCACTTAAATGTCAACTTTAAAACTCTTTTAATTGGTTTTGTATAAAAATCACACTGTAGATGACGTAAGCAACTTTACCAGTTGAAGTGGAATTTTAGATATTGATTTGGGGTATATATTTTTTATTTAGGAAACAAGATGACATAATAGAAGTTGTTCTGGTCTTTCTTTTCCATAATATACTAATTAAGAATTAGATTAACGTCGCGGTCGGTTGAAATGTACATAACATAAGAAAAGAACGCATACGCATCGGTGAACCATTCATCCTTACATAGTATAAAACAAAGTCGCTTTCCGATGTCTGTCTGTCCTTATGTATGCTTAGATCTTTAAAACTACGTATCGGATTTTGATGTAGGTTATTTTAATATACCTTATGATTTAAGATTAAGGATTATATGTATAACTAATGTTAATAATGTTTTTGGAATTAATAAAATAGCTGCGTTTCATTCCATACCTCATTAGTTCCTAAAAGATGTAATGCATTTTACGATAGTTGAGATTTGCAATATATACATATAACATACTAGCTGTTCCGCCCGACTTTGTCCGCCTCAATTTACTATTACCTATAGCAATTAAGATTAAGTTTTAAAAAATAACTATATATTTTAAAGTACTTCGTAAAGGATATTTAGGTTTTATTTTATTATGGCTGAAGAACATACGGATTTTCTCTGCAACCCGATTTTGACAATGGAACGGAAGCCCTTTAAGATGAATAATTTTCTTTCCTTTTGCAACATTTTCCACTGATTCTTCGCTCCTATTGATAGTAGCGTAACTTTGGCTTAATTATTTAATTAATTAATAATTTAATTAGCTTAAAACCTTCCTCGACAAATGAACTATTCAACACAAAAAGAACCACCTCGGAAAGTTCTATGTAGTACATTTTATGGTAGGGAAAGCGTGGCAGACCATCCTTACTTGGAGGGACGGCGCGGCGGCGGCGGCGGTTCAGACCAAACCGTCCGAATTCTTTTCGCAACTGAATGGTGATGGCATGGCGTTCGTCACGTCCTTTAGTCATTGGTTATGAATCATTATAAGAGAATGGTCATTATTGGTCTTTGGTCATAAATGGTCATTGGTCAATATGGGTCATTGGTCATTATTAGTCTTTGGTCATAAATGGTGTTTGGTCATAAATGGTTATTGGTCAATATATGTCATTGGTCATTATAGGTTATTGGTCATTGGCCTGTACAGGTCAATGGTGAAAGTTCAAAGGTCAAAGGTCAGAGGTCAAAGGTCAAAGGTCAAAGGTACAATGACCAATGACCTATATTGACCAGTGACCTATATTAACCAAAGACCATTTATTACCAAAGACCAATAATGACCAATGACCTATAATGGCCAATGACCATTTATGACCAAAGACCATTTATGACCAAAGACCAATAATGACCAGTGACCTTTATTTCGCCTATTGGTCGTAGCGAAATTTTGTATAGCTTAAAGTCTTCCTCGATAATAGACTATCCAATGCAAAAAGAATGTTTCAATTCGAACCAGTGGTTTCTGAGATTAGCGCGTTCAAACAAACAAACTCTTCAACTTTATATATTAGTATAGAATGTAGATTTGTATGTATAGTATACTTCAAGGCGGTACAATAATCTTCTCTTCTTTTCAAAAAAATCAATTTATTTTTGTTTGTCTAGCTGAAACTCGTGATAGTTTGGGTCGATTTAGCTGATTTTGGATTTAAAATGTTTGTCATAGTCCAGGGAAGTTTTTAAAACCGATAAAATATGGAAATATTGCGAGAGAGACAGTTTAAAAAATAACTTCATATTCTCATACAAATTTGTTCTATCTGGAAAAATTAATATTTTTGAGTGTCAGTTACCTGTCAAAGTTTAAATCTTCAGTGCCTGAGATTTATTGGTTTTAAAATGCCAAGAAAGAGACGACCTTCAACTCAATAAATTTCAAATAATTTCATTATAGATAAACTTTTTATTGTAAGTAAGTTCCAAGAGTAGTGAAAATTTTAATTGGTTGGTGACATATGGACCCTTCTTACAGCCAGACGTGCTGTTAGAACTCAATTGGGGCCGGACAAAGTTCGCCGGATTCTCTAAGTTATCATAGTAAATGAGTCGTGAAAACTATCTAAAATTCTTAAAGCTTAACTGTGATTTTTACATTATCCAAAATCATAATTTGGTTTTTGAAAAATTGTCTTTTAAAAAGAATTTAAGACAAATCGGCCGAGCTGTTCCCAGTTGATAAAAATTACCTAAATCTTTTTTTTTAATTGGAAGGCTAAACATAAGAAATGAATTCAAATGAATGATGAAAGTCAAAATTATAAGTAAAATTAAAATAATAACAAAGGTTAATTAACTCTTCTCAATTAATAATTATTATTTTTTTTATTTATTTTTTGTAAAATTTCATTTTAATATTTATTTTAAAATTAGTATGTACATAATTTCCAAGTGCATACAATATTTTTTATTCTTTAATATTTATTAAAATTTATTTAAAAAAAATAATCTTAAATTCTAAATTAAGTACAAAAAGACAATAGAGGTACAATTAAAAGTCATTCATTAAAAATTGTGATATAAGAAATTAAAAAAAAAGAAAACTATTCTAATTAAAAATTAAAAGCTAATTTTTGTATAAGTATCTATTAAAAAAAAAAACAATAACTCTATTTAAAATACACTTGTTTGTACCGATGAATAGACCTCTCGGTATCTAAAGAAAAATAGTAAAATTAAATAAATTATTGCAAGTAAAAATCCTATGCAATTTAAAACTAATGAGAAATTTAAAATTGACATCCAAACGCCTCTGACCTCGCTGCAACTCAATTCTCTGAAAGTTAAACACAAAAATCATTGTTTTAATAAGTTAATTATTATTTAAAGAAATTAGGAAAAAAACAAAAAAATAATAATTAATACCTGTAATCGACTGAGTAACTACTGTCTGGGGCTGGGTTGAGGTCTCGAAGCGTTCCATTTGTGACTGGAATACTGTTGGTATTGAAAGTGCATTGACATGCAGCATGCTCTAGTAGTATGTCTGATGACACACACTTGGTGTCCTCGGCCTGGAGTCTGATGATGTGAATTGCCGCACAACTAAAAGCAATGGCGCACAGCAGTGTTGCCAGGATAGCAAGAATATACGAGTCAAATTTGATAAAGATAAAGAAATTCTCCCGGAGTTTGTGGCGTTTAATACGCTTATAGCGTATTAGAACAAGCCCCAGTATACCGGAAAAGAGGAGCTAGAAGAAATAAATTTGGACAAAATAGTTTTAAATTAATTATGTAGGTTTGTGCAATTAAACTTACCGCTAATCCACTCCAGTAGGGATTATCTTGAATGTCTGTATGAGGAGCAAGTAACAAAATCCAAACGCCTAAAAATGTTATCAAGATTCCTGTGATAACCTCTAAGATAAGTAAAATTCTTGTCATCCTAGGGAAACGAAATTCCATTGGGTTGGGAAACGAAGGACCTGAGAAAAAAATCATTTTTTTTTAAATTTGAAAAACGTAATTTAAATCTTTTACATTCAGAAACTAGATAAACTAAAAGAATGATTTGGGCCCTAACTTTTTGACAGCTATGATTTAGAAGTGACAGGTCCATGCTTCAAAATATTGAAGCTAGTAAATTTTTTTAATGTGTGGTTTTTCATTGAGAAATCAATTTTTATTTTCTGTCACTTGTTTTACTGACATGCTGCTATGGTTAATCTGTCAGATTTGAAGATTTGATGCAATGAATGTAAAAAAAAAAATAATTGACATTTTGACAAACTCAAATATAATATTAATAATTAATTTATTGCACGTAAGTCTGGATAACAGAAATCATTGTTGGTGTTCTTTGACATTTCATTCACATAAGAACTTGCTGTCAACTGAATATTTATATCTTGTGTCAACCTAATAAATGATAAAAATAAAAATATAATAATTTACCATTGTAATTTTTGTTAACTACAAGCATTCTGCTGTGACGTAGACTGTTTCTAGTTGGTGTGTGTCTTCCGGCTATTTTGCTGCCCTTAATATTTTGTGGTACTGTTGTTGCCATATAGACAGCCTGAAAATGAAAATATAATTATGAACTGTCAAATAAATTAATTGCATAGTATGAAAGTTGTAGATAATTTTCAATCCATACATTTCTTTATAGTTAAATGCTTTAGCCTTGAATCCTAACATCTTAACTACCTTACCGATTAAATGCGGAAGGAATTCCCGTTTTAAAAATTCAAACATGCCATACCCTTAGAAAGTTCTGACATGTACTTTTTTCCCATTTAATTTCCATCGATTAAATGAGATTAGAATAGGTATCTCTTTAATCATGGGATAATTAATCCGATATTCCCCACTGTTATTGTTCTCCCGAATCGATCTATAACCGGCAAAGTAAAATACATGCTATACTAATCATTTCTAAATCCATTATAATTCACACCATGTTAACTGATTCACCATTTTATTTTTTTCATTTTTTCGTAATTAGTGCCATTGTTTTAAAATGTATATAATTATGCAAGTGGTTAATTAGTTTTATAAACTGCATGTTCTTTTATAACTCCTCAAACGGGCTAATTAATTTATAATTTACGGCTTTAAATAAAGCTTCAAATTGCATCTCAATTCGGATTAATGCTTAGATTTTTAAGTGTTTCTACATGAAGGTATGTTGTCAAGACTCACTCACCTGTGAAGGCTGCGAACTTATGCTAAAGTCCATATCAGGTGCAATTGGTTTGTGCTGAATTGTTGAATATTGTACTGAATTCGGGGAATCTTTGAGTTTCGAGTTGGGACCGATTGACGAAATGGGCGAGGAATGCGCTGAGAATGCTGTACTTGGTCTGCTCGTTTCCGGTGAATTTGATTTACTCTGATCGCGAATCGGAGACGATGAATGGGCGGGGGGAGGCGGAGGCGGTGGTGGAGGTGGTGTGGGTGGAGATGAAGACTCGGTTAGTTGAGCACTTTTGAAGATTGCACTATTTTCTGGGATGTTCTGATATTTGGGCTGAGATTTTGGTAGAATTGTTGGCTTCTGATGGTCTGGCAACACTCCATCAACGGAATTTGACAGGAGAGACTCTTCGGTTGGATCATGGATGGTGTTGGTGCCGTTTAGACCGAAAAACTTTGATTTGGCATCATTGAGCGCAGCTTTGACAGCTGAAATACCACCGCTATATCCGTTTGTGTCTAAATGCTGACTAATTGGACGGCTTAACTGAGACTGAGATTGTAACGGTGACTGCGACTGAGATTGAGAGTTGGGTTTGTTCACTTGGCTATATGGACTATTGTTGTTGTTGTTGTTGTTTGGTGTGTAATGAATAATCGGTGATGATGACGTTTTAATTGAATTTTGATTATTATTGTTGACATGATGATGATTAAGTTGAGGACTATTTGTGATAATTTGTTGTTTCGGTTGGTTGTTGGCTCTTGAGGCATCAAATTTAAATGAAATATCAGCATAAGGTGAAGTTGTGTTGGTAGTCATTGTGACAGTTGGTGTTTTTGGTGAATTTGTGTGTGAAGTTGGCAAGATTGTATTTAAGTTGTCATAAACACTAATTGGTCGATCATCAGTTACTGAAGCCATATTTAAGATCATTTAATTTGGCAGCCTTCATTAAGGGAAGATTGTCTGCCTTAAGCACTTTTTATTTTGGTTCTGAAAAAGAAAGAAAAATATAAATTATTATGTCTGTCAGAAAACGTTTTTTAAACATAAATAATGGGAATATTCTTGGAAGATATTTTCACCTTGGGTGTGGTTGAACAAAACTACGGACAAAAATTTTGATGCATCCCTTTGCTAATAAATCAAAACTTTTTAGTTTGAAAAATCATTAAAAATCATTTTAATGGCATTGCCACGCGAACCAGACACTAGAAAAGCTCGTCGACTTTGAAAAATTGTCTGTCTCGCAGTCTCGCTGAAGTTCACGGGGACACAATTTTTCAAAATCATATCCACACTTAAATATAACTAAACGACGACATTTTATAGTATGGGAGGTTGCGTTGGAATTTATTTCAAAAAAAATTTTATTAAATTTCTAAAAGAGGGTATTTTAGAAAATAAGTGTGGTTAGAAGCTTGCAAGTTATTGCTTTTTTGCTTTTTACCAACTTTAGTTCCTAATTTAAAGTTAGTACAAATTCCTCAATGGCTGGTAGATTATGACCATAATTTTTTAATTTAGGAGAATATTAATTTCTAAAAGTGAACTTTTAATCGTCACGAAAGAAATAATTTAAAAAATATGTGCAACATTTTACACATAGACTATAATTATGGTGAAAGCATAAAAAGCCAAAACATTGTGGTCGCCATATGTTGCCAGCATTTTTTTTTTCTTTTTAAAAAAAAAAAAAAGTTCTGGGCGATGTTAATGACTTTTATTTTTAGAATCAAAAAGATTCTTTATAAATATAAATGAATATTATAATGTTTACAAACAATTCTTATGTGATCTTCACCTTTTATTTTATTATTGTTGTTTAGAATTTTTTGTTTTTATTTTTTGTTCTGTTTGTTTTTATTATCATTTCATTTCCTTTCTTTTGTGTGTGTTTTTTTTTATGATATAGAAAACTAAAAAGGTATTTTTCAATTTAAATAACTATAAATGTCATTTTGAATTTCGGTTAATTTATGAGGAAATATAGATGTAAAATATAAATATTTGCTTTAGCTTTAATAAGAGCCTTAACTGAATTGTATATATATGTTAATACAAACTCATGTTTATTTTAATAATGAAAGAAAAACGATAAAGAAAATACTTTTTTTCAACAAATAAACAATTTAAAAAATATATTTTCGATGTAATTAAAAAAACTTTAAAAAGGACCCTTTTCACTTTTGAAAGCAGATTTTATATACTTAGCATTTTCAATTAAATTCAAAGATTTTTCTTGATAGTGGCAAATTTTAAATCAAAATTTTGTCAATTTTTCATTTCCTTTTTACAATTGAAATGTATGGAAATGAATGAACGACGGCTTCACTAGAGAACTGACCTACAGTTTTTCCTTTATATATTGATTAAGAAAAAATGATTTAAGGTCTGATCTTGAAAAATGATGTTAGCAGTTTTTATGTAAACAAAAATAGTTAAAAAATCACAGAAGCTATTTAGAAAATGTTTTAAAAGTAAAAAATGAACTTTTCTTTTTAGATGTGTGGTTTTCAAGAATAAATAAAATACATATAATTTAGTGTTATGTCTGAGAATTTTGCTATAGTATAAAGATAAAAGTTTGCCATTATGTTTTAAGACTTATTTCAGACAAGTGGCTACAGCAGCTGGCTCGAATTAATCCCAGCCGAGAGGACCAATTTTCAAACATTTTTGCACCAATTGGATCGGTATGTCAGCAATTACGCGCCGAATATTATCTTCCAAGGCATTAATCGTCTCGAGATTACCTGCGTAGACGAGTGACTTCACATAAACTAATAAACATTAGTGCAGTGGTGTTAAAACTCACGATTTTGGAGGTCACACTAGTGGCCAGGATGACGACGCGAGATAATGCGTTTACCAAAAGTTTCGTTCAATAAAGTGATTGTTTCGTTAGCTGTATGACAAGTAGCGCCATCTTGTGGGAACTCAAGGTCGAAACATCAACATTACCCAATTCAGACACGAAAAAGTCATTAATCATGGCCAGCTTCATTTTTGAAGAAATATGGACCAATGTTTCCATCTGCCCATAGAGCACACTAAACAGCGACTTTTTAAGGATGTAACGGCGGCGGTGGCGTGGTGGCGTTCCAACAATATGGATTATGATCACTCCAAATATGACAACTTTGCATATGCTTGTCTATTTAATAATATTATAATATAATATTATAACGTATTCATTCAACCAAAATGAGTTTCATAGCTGAACAAAATTGTCTTGTGAAAATCGGGATCGGTGACCATCTCCTTTTGGGTGCGACACGCTTGATGATCGTTCGGCTTCAATTCTAGCACATATTGGATTTTTTCAATTCTTAAAACATTGGAGCCTTAAATTATTTTCTTAAGAAAAATAACGATATATTATTTTTTGATGTATGTATGTAACTATGAACTAAGATTGTATGGACCTTGAAACGTCAAGAATCTTATTGGAAGTTGAAATTGTGAAAAAATTGGCTAACCTCGAGCCAATTAGGTAATTAAGTATGAATTTATAATATGGACAGTTTTTTTATTAAAGTAATTGAAAAAATATTTTTCACAACTGAAAATAATATTGACTTCATTCCATAAAAGATGACGTTTTCAAAAACTGATCAAATTTAAAAGAAAAAATCGAACTGACAGAACCCTGATAAGCAGATGTTTCTTGACAGTATTCAATCAAAAACGAAATGTTCTCAATTTGGCATCTCCATTTATATTTTTAAAATTACAATGTTATAAAAACTTAAGGAGCGATAAAAGTCTTTGATCATAACATTTTCGAATGAATAATTTTTTCATCCAAAAATTATCCATATTTCACCAACTTTGTGTATAAATACCAAAATCAAAACTAAAACTTCCATGCATAACAAACTTCAAATCACACATTTTCTTATCAAATCAATCAAAGCGCCTACATCCACTCTTCATCACATAATGTGGCCAGAAAAGTAATGGGCTCTTCATCAGAAGCGGCGGCGGCAGCGATGGTGGCGGCATCATAAACATAAACAACATTTCCTCTCATCCAAATGACATGCCCTAGTGGAAAATCCAATGGTTGAAATCACAGAAGTGTGCTCCTGAAAAAACAACAACTACAATTCACTCAACAACAACAAGAACTTGAATCGAATTCAATAGCCTCTTGCATGTTGTCCGGATTTTGATGAAACACAAAACACATTGCGTTACGTTGCGTGCTGTGTGCGGATTGTGTTTGTACGAGTATGTGCTTTGTATCAGAATCTAAAACGAATTCGAATTCCAAAGCGAGAAGCGGAGAAGCTTCAAATCAATCGTCGAATCTTGTTGCGGGTATTCGACGAATGCTGAATAATTGGAAGCGACTGAAGGCTTCTAATTAAGTTAATTAAACTTCAATAAGTCGGTATAAGCCAAAATCAACATCCACACGCATTTATGGTACCGTGCGTTCGGTCGTCGGTCGTAGTAGTCGGAATCAGTTTTATTTATAGCCGAGCCAAGTTAGACACCAACAAAAAGACTGCGAAGCTGGATCTCGGTCCATGATATGTGGGGGTAGGCTACGAGAGTGGGAGGCGATGTTAAAGCTGCCATTATTTATCTACTTTTTTTTAATTTGAAGGTGCGGGGAATGCGTGAGCTATGTCGCCTCGAACTACGCACAAACAATGATCAAATGTTTGTTCAATCGCGGAAGATAAACAATTTAACACAAAAAATTTGCGTTGTTTTCCGCGTAAAACGTAAAACGGGTCAACCTAAACGGAACGGAGCGAACGTTTCTATCATGGAAACATTTTAACATCTCTTTCTTTCATTGTGGTTAATAAACTCGTAGTCTAAAACTGTAAAACTCATGAGGTTGTATACATACAATTCAACCGGAAGTTGTGACTCGTTATCTCTGTTTGACATTTTGTATCTGATGCAGTATGCAAAGTGAAGAGTCGTGTCCCGTGTGTTGAGAGTGATGTGTATCTGTATGGTCATACATTTAGGTCAGGTGTAAGGTTACAATAGAGAGAGAGAGAAAGACACATTTTCAGGGCCGGAATTGTTCAATATTTTGTTTGCTTTTGTTTTCAGGTGTCGACGTTTTCAAGGAAGCGAAACAGAATATGGGAAACTGAAAAGTTTATTTCATATTTATCAGTTTTGACGTATTCTTGCGTTGGTCTGTGAAGGTTAAACTGTCAATTTCTTATTCAAACAATAAATTAATGAGTGATATTGAATTTTATAAAATAAAGTAAAGTAAAAAAAAAATAATAGGACATTTACTCAATAGAAAATGACAATGCGAAAAATCCATTATAGTCATTCTAAGTCAACGCCATCTGTCAGGTCACACCTCCATCTATTATTTATCTTATTTACCTCTCCAAAGCGTCTGTCATCATAATGCATTTTGCAATTATCCGAAATTTTCTTTAATTCAAAGGAATTTTAAATAGTCCGGGCCCTAAAAGAAATCGATTGATAATCCGGCCCTGACTTCGGATAGAAATTTCATATGTAAACATAGTATTTTCACATTTTTATTGCGTCTAAAATGTCAAACATGACGGCAGGTTATTTTTTTTTTTCTTACTTTTTGTCTTTTAGTTTTTGGTGGGCGTTTGAAACGGATCAAGACATCAGAGTTTAAATGACTTGAAAAATTGTGGACGGGGTTGCCGATGTTTAACATATTTCACCCAAAAGAGGCTGGTAACGCGTGGGCTGTATTAAGTATCAAACTCAACCATATGGGGGAGCGACTTTTTCAACAACAAAAACAAAAAAACCTGTACCACAAAGCTGTCTTTTATATTTTCCATAACGAATAAAATGTACGGTTATAGGTTTGACATCTGGTGAGGGCAGCCTAAATAAATGAGTGCTCTTAAGATGATTTTTGTTTTTTTATGTGATGAAGTGGATGACTTTTCTTTAACGCCAACGCACACTAACGGTTGACCAGATTTTTTTTGAACTTTGACAGAGATGGTGGGACATCAAGAAATTGTGCGTCTCCAAACGACGCACGACGCATTTAATTAATTTATTTGATAGCCCATGGAGAGGTAGAAAGCCATTACTTCGATTTAGGTTAAGATTTTTGTTTTTTTTTTTTTTTGGGTTGGTGTGGACTTTGATTTGATATAAAATACATATTTATGAAATTGATAAATAAAATAATATGCATTTCATAAACGAGATTCAACGGAAGTATTATAGATTTAATGAATTTTTAACTTGAACATAAATATATAATTTATTAATGGTAATCGATGCATAACTACGTCATGTGGGGATCAGTATGGGAATCAGATGGTTTTATGTTTATTAGGATTTATAATAATTTATTAATAAGAAATTTTTAAATGACAATCAGGAAAAATTTGGGAATATATTAGGATTTTAAATTAATATTTCTTTGCAATTTTTTTTACTTTTTTAAAACATTGGAACGTAATCTGAACTTAAATCAAATATAACAATAATTTCTGTCTGTTATGTTTAAGGTCCTTCTTTATAACAATTTTAAGAATACATATGTATTTTCAATCATCACGTCCTTTTTGGCTCTCGTTAATCACTGTTCTCAAAATATCTCTAGTAACAAAGTTGGTGTAAATGGTGATTTCCAAGTGTGATGATGTATTGAAAGATTTGAATAAACAATAATTTGTTGAACTTTCAAAATTTTCAAAATTTTAATTATTTATTTTATACATAAAAAAATGGTTTATTAGATCATTTTTCAACAAAACCAAAACAAAGAAGATAATCAATAGAGAAGAAAATGTATACAAAAAAAAACTGAAAAAATGTTTTGTGAAACTATACTAAATTTCAAAAATATTACTCAAAAGTATTTATTTATTCTAACTACAACACCAAACACGAAATATTTTTTGTTCTAGTTAGGATTTTTAGATATACGAGTATCAATCTCCTTCAAAATTTGATTGCTGCTGTTAAGGCTTCCTAAAATTTATAAACGACTTGACTGATTTAGATAAGGAATTTAAAATCATAAATAATAGGTATTGAATTTGTGCTAAAAACTTCATGCTTTAGATAAAATCAATCAATTTTAATTCGTTGAATACTTTTTATATTTTTGTGATGTAAATGTGCCAAAAACCAAATTTTAAGCAGGTTTTTTCGACAAGTTTTTCAGTAGTCATCTGACTCATATTGACTCATATGTTAAACTAGTGCACAAATTTGTGTATGTTGTCAAAATCTTTCAATTCCCAAGGTCCAATCACACTGCCCACTCTGAAAATCACACCAAACATTGGCACGCCCAAATTTGACGATAGATCTCATTACTGAATTGATGCACTTAACCGACTCAGTTAGCGAATATAAGATGCTGTTGTTGATCGACTGGCTAAAGTTCTTGTATGAAATGAACTACAAAAGCTTCAAAAGTCTTTATGTAAAATACCGTGTCATGTCGTTTGCTTAATGCTTGATACCATAATTCGACAAGGAATCAACAAGCCTGGGTATTCGTCAACAATTTGGGCTACAGAAGCATTATTTTCAGTTGTTCTTGAGCAACTTGTCCCAATTTTGTCCCAATTTTTCATCACTTCAATATAAAGCGTTGTTGAAGCTTTTTCATTTTTATTACGTAATGACATATTAAAAGTGATTGCGAAGAAAACAAAATGAAATACTTATGTAAGTTAATTTATTGCAGTTAGATTTTAATTAAAAAAATAATTTTTTCTTTATTTTTATTTTAATCTTTATTTTATTTTTATAATTTTCAAACCGGCAGCGATTCCGCCTTCCAAAAACTTAATGAATATTTTTCTTAAAATCTAGACCTTAAATACCTACTTAATGCTTACGTTGCATAATTTCATAATAAATTTATTTCTAAGAATTAAATTATTTGTTGCAACGGATACTTGGTGTCATTGCCCAGACACCAAGTCAGCATTTTCCGTGGGAAGTACAAAATTAGCTTGTTGTCGTTAACTCTTCCCCTCTTAAATGAAAACGTCCACGTTCTTTTAAAAATATGGGATCTGGTAGATGCTGGGATGATCTGAGATATTGGGATATGAATAGCTTTTTGGTCTTGTTTCTGTAGGGATGAATACTGGTGTTAGGTTTGTTTCGGGAGTCTTTTTATTCCTAATTTTCATCTTAAGTATTATTGCGATCAGGAATATTAGAGTGAAAATTGAATAGTTGATCCATTGATAAGCTTCTTTTTCTATTTGAATTTTGTTGATGTGTTTTGTATTATTCAAATGGAGTTCCTTCATCAGCTGTAAGGACAGGATTTCTTCTATTTCGGATTCTTCGGAGACTGCGTGTAGAAGTGGTGGTAGTTCATTAATTTTAGTTATTTCATCAGCAATATATTGTTGATTCCTGATTTTTAATGTAGTGTTGGAAAATTTAATAAGATAGGTGCCATTCAATGATCTGGTGATATTATCTACTTCTATGTTACCATCAAAATTGTTTAAAAGGATCGTTCCTGGTTCTATTTCTTCAACTTGTGGGATGTGGTGACTGTTCGTTCTTTTACACGTAGCGTTTTCATTTCTTATTAAATTATAAATACATTTATCATTACTTAAGTCTATAATATTAGATTGTTTACATAGAGATAAATCATTTATTGTTTTACATTCATTCTTTATGCCATATATAATATTATGTTTCTTTAAAATATTTGTATTTGAAATTTTATTAGCAACATTATTATTTTTTATCAATGGTTTTACAGTTAGTTTTTCGAATGTTTCATTTCCCGTTTTTGGGATGCTTAAAATATAAAGAATAGTGGATATGTCCATAGCGACTTTTATTTCGGCAAATTCTAATCTTTCTTCAATATTTCTAAAAGGTTCATTTGTTTTATTTTTATTTAAATTTTGCAATATTATATCGATTTCTGATTTGGAAAGTATATTTGAACTTACGATATTTCTCTTACTTAATTCAATTGCATAAATTATATTTATTATTTCTTCTTTTATAAGCTTTGTTTTATAAAGTAGACTTAATACTAATTCGTTTGCAAAAGTTTTATCTTTTTTCAATTCGATCATTATTTCGTTAGTTACATTTGTTAATTTATTAATTCTTTCAATGTATGCCTTGTTTATTAAGACTTGATTATTATTGTTTTCTAAAACATTATTTATCTTATTAACCATTACTTCATAATCTTCGTGGTCGGGATTACCCGCGACCCATTTCCAGGCTGAACCTATAAAGTTTAAAGATCTTTTTGATCTGTTTGTTTTGATGTTATTTATAAGGTTCTTAGTATGCTTGAGTTCGTGTTCCAGGATGGGAAAAAAAACATTTTTAGGTGGGATATGTTCGTATAGGAGGGATGAAGTTTTTGCTATATAGTCTTCATAGGGAGGTATTTCTATGATGTGGATGAATTTGATATTTCCGGTTTGGATTCTCGCAAGCCCATGTTTTAGAACAATTATTTCAGAATTAGAATAATCGAGTATTCTAACTTCTGTGATGACAAAAGGGATAAAATACCTGTAGGGAAAGAAAAGTAGATTTCAACTTTTTATATTTGATTTATGTACTATTTTGTCGGATTCTGTTACAATAGTTTTGGTTTTATTTTCTTTGACTATCTCCTTTTTGTAGCGGGGTGTTAGTTTTGAGCCTAATCTTTTGTTAATTTTGACATAAACGATATCACCAGGTGAGTAATTTTTTATGGGGTGTTTTTTCTTGTTATGATGCTTTAAGTCACGGTTTTGTTTTTCTTGCAATTTTATTATGTTTTCTTTTCTTGCCTTTTCAAACTGTTCTGGGTCAGTGCTAACATTTCTGCCAAAGAATACTTCTATGGGTTTTTTTCCTATTGTAGAATGAACTGAGCAGTTGTATTCGTAGACTGATCTATCTAATAATTCAAGAAATGATTTATGAATCTTTTCAGTTTTCAGACAACGCATTATTTCTGAGAGTGTAGAGTGGAACCGTTCCACTTGTCCATTAACTGTACTAGAATGGGGGGGTGTCTTGTAAATTTCTATTTTTAATTGATCTTTCAAGAGAAAACATATGGATGCTGCACTAAACGATTTTTCATTGTCAAAGACGACAATTTTAGGAACACCGAAAACAAATAGGATTTGCCTTAAAGGTTCCATTATGTCTTGTGCTGCTCTTGATTTAAGGATTTTTGTTTGCGCGTATTTTGAAAATTTGTCCAAAGCAGTGAGAACTAGATTACCTTCGGTTGAATAGATATCTATATGTAGGATATGACCTGGATATTGAGGAATGGGAGTTGGTTTGAGTTCAGGTTTTTGCGGATGTCGATCATATTTGTGCTCGTGACAGATTTGACATTGTTTAACTAGTTTATTGATTTTTGCGTTCATCTGTGGAAAATAGTAATTTTGGAGTAGTTGCGTTTTATTTTCTCGAGCATTCCTATGAGCTCTATTATGAATTTTAAGAATATGTTCTTCTTGTTCAGCTGGGTTGGGCAGATCAGTAACTTTTGTTTGAGTGAAGCGGATCTTATAGTTTTTAAAGTAAAGTGGGTAAAGGTTTTGGATTATTCCCATGGTTTCTTCATTGGTCATGAGCCCGTTTATTATGTTGGGTATGAGGTATCGTTTGAATATGGAGATAATGTTTTCCTTAGAGTAGGAACGTTGAACAAAAGTATGTCTACGGAATTTTGGAAAAGGAAATTGGAGTTGATAAGAGTTATCTTCTCCTATAAGAAAGATAAGTTGGTTTCTGAATACGTTGATTGGGATTTCTACTGCTGGTATGAGTTCATGTGATGAACTTTCATCGCTATGTTGGGAAGCTGTAAGGGAATTTATTTGAGAGATAAAAGGTGGTCTTGAAAGTGCGTCGGCAACAACGTTGGATTTACCTGGCTTATATCTTAATTCGTAGTTATATTCTTCTAATGCCGATTTCCAACGTTTCATTTTAGAGTTATTGTTTTTGTTACTTAAAGAATATGTGAGGGGTTGATGATCTGTTAAAATTTTCACTTTTGCTGAGCCATAGAGGTAATTTCGAAAAGAATTCAGAGCCCATATTATAGCCAGCATTTCCTTTTCATTTGCGGCATAGGACTCTTCTGTTTTACTTAACGTTCTCGAAATGAACATTATAGGTTTATCTTGTTGGGATAAAACTGCTCCAAGGGCGTAATTTGAAGCGTCGGTTGTGAGTTCGAAGTCTTTTTTGTAATCGGGATAGGTTAATATTATGTCTCTTGATGCTAGGGATTTTTTTAATTTGTCAAATGCTTCTATTGCTTCGTCATTAAGGTTAATTAATTTTTTAGAAGAGAGGTTTTTGGACACGCGTCCGTCTTCCCCTCTTAGAAGGGCTGTTAGGGGTTTTGCTAATTGGGCGTAGTCCTTAATAAAACGTCTATAGTACCCTGACATGCCTAAAAATGAACGTAAATCTTTGAGTGTTTTAGGTAATGGAAACTCGAGTACTGCTTTTACCTTTTCTGGGTTAGTTTTTATACCATCAGAGGAAATAAGGAATCCAAGGAATTCGACTTCCTCTTTGAAAAAATCACACTTGTCTAGCTGCACCTTCATATTGGCTGCTTCAAGAGTTTTAAAAATAGTCTCAATATTCTGCAAATGTTCTTTTTCGGTTTTGCTAAAAATTATGATATCATCGATGTAAACGAAACATATTTTCCCAATATGTTCTCTCAAGATATCGTCGAGCGCTCTCTGAAAAATGGATGGAGCATTTTTCAGACCAAAAGGCAGCCTGGTGAATTCATACTTCCCGTTATTCACCGAGAAGGCTGTTTTTTCGATGTCTTTTTCTTTGAGAGGGATCTGATGGAATCCACTTTTGAGATCAATAACAGTGAAATATTTATTTTGGCCTAGTTGCGCTAAGACTTGGTTGATTTCAGGTATTGGGTACTTGTCAGGAATGGTAATGGTATTAAGTTTGCGATAGTCAATCACCAATCGATACTTTTTTTTGCCGGATGCATCTAACTTTTTGGGAACAATCCACACGGGTGAATTGTATGGTGATCTCGAAGGTCTTATAATACCATCTTTAACCAGTTCTTGTATTTGGCTTTCCACCTCGTCTTTGAGGGCCATTGGATAAGGATAACATTTTGTATAGACGGGTGAGTCTGAAGTTGTTCGGATTTCTCCTTTTACAACGGTGGTATAGGTTAATTTCTCGTCTGGATCATCGAATAATTTTAAATACTTCCATGCAAGTGTTTTTATAGAGGCTTCTTGTTCAGTCGTCATATGTTGCGTTCGCAACAACAAAGTATTGACTGATTGTGCAGCGAGCTGCTTAATTCGAACATTAGTAGAGCCTCTAATTGTCATGTAATTATGACGAGTATAGATAACTGCGGATAAATCTTTTAGACTATCATTTCCGAGAATAGCATTAAAAGATTTTAAATGTGGCATAAGGAAGAATTTAATTTTAAGATCTTTTATTCCGAACAAATTGACAAAAGTGTGGTGGGTTATTTCTACGTTTCCTCCTACAGACTTTGCATAAAACTTTTCTTCGTTGGGTATTGGGTTTTTTATTAAAGAGGGTTGAATATAATTTTTATTGGATCCTGTATCGATTAGAATTTTAAGCACTTCGTCACCAGATGTTTTTACTTCAATATAGGGTAACGAAGAGCTTGCTAATCTAAAAAATGTATGTCGCTAAGTTCAGAAGCTATTTCAGTGACATTATCATCTATTTGTTCATTGTTTAGGGGTTCTATGTAATTATTGAAAGTTTGACAATATTGTTGGTCATCTAACTGAGAGGCGTCGTAGTATTGCTTCAGTTCTAACTCTTCTGGGTTTTCTTGAGTTGATGCATTCAAGTGAAAATTCCTTTGTAGTTTACTAGGGTAATTGGGTTGTTGTGGTTGATGGTTTGTTCTTTTCGGTGCTGGTGGCCAGTTTCTCTGTTGTTGTTGGTACTGCGGTCTATTAGCGTAATTCACTTTAGCTGTTCCAATAGTTGATGTTTCCATTTGGTCCTGCTTTGGTTGTGGCCTTGGTGGTGGTCTAATGTTATTTCCTTGAGCTTGATTAGAGGGTTGATGTTGGAAAGGATTGCTTTGTGAGGGTGTTTGTCTAGGACCGTTATTATTGAATGGGAGTGGTCGATTGTTATAATTCATTACAGGACGGGGGACATGTGCAAATTGGGCAAGCTGTGGATAGAATGGGATTTGACGATTGGGTAAGGAATTATTATTATGTGTCCTTCTGGGAGGAAGTTCTGGGGGCATTGAATTATGGATTCTCTTCGTATTATTATTTGATGCTATTGCATACTGAGCACGATAGTTTTGATTTTCTAATTTCAAGCATAAATGTAATGCTTGGGGTAAATCGGAAGGTTCTCGGATGCCGAGAAGCCTAGGTAGATCGCCTTTAAGACCCCTTATAAAGGTGTCAAGGGCTTTGTCTCTATAAGTATGCATTAACATGTTCAAAGCTTCTGCTCCCATTTCCATAGAGGAAATTTTGTTGAGAATTAGTGAGAGATGAGTATAGACTTCTTGGTAGAAGTCCTGTATAGAAGAGTTACCCTGTACTAACGAAGTTAATTGGTACTCTAAAGTTCCCAAATCACGCTTATCTGCGTAATGGAGCGTAAGGCATCTGGAAATATTCTCCCAATTAAGGGGCGTATTGTAGGACTCGAGAACATGGTCTGCGTGTCCAACAATTTTATTTCGGATCACGTTTATGATACCGAAATATTTTGGAGAGCCTCTTGTGGAATCATAGATTCTAAGTATTCTTTCGACGCTTTTGCGCCAAGAACTAAATTCGCCAGGTTGCCCAGAAAACTCTCTCAAGCTTCTGACAACATCAGGTATTTTATCAAGGTCTGAAATATTTCCTTGTTGATCTGGGTTGATAATTTGATCAATTCCTGCGAACTGATCAGAGTTGGGGTTCATTATTGAATGAACAATGCGCCTACCATCCGTTTGGAGGGCTTGGGTTACCATGGAAGTAACTAAGTTCTGCAGTTCGACACGATTTATGCTATTGTTCTGTTGCGCTGGAGGAACAATGGCTGGTTGGGGGACAATGGCTGGTCTAGCAAGATTTTGTGGATTCGACATGGTTATTTGTTTCTTTTAAGATTTTACACTTAATTACTATTTTCTAAATATTTTGTGTGTTAAATAAGGTTTTAATTATCTATTAAATTGATTTCGATTTTAAATTTTTCTTTACGTTTAGGATTGTATTTAAAATATTTTTAAATAACGTTGCAAGGCATTCATTGATTTCACTTATGTTCGCAAATATTTGTTATTATATATTTTTTATATTTCTTGAAATAATAAGGTTTTAAATTTATGTCACTTTTTTATAAAGGAAAATGAATTTTTTATGACTTAAAAAATAATTCTAAATTGTTTCTCATAAATGAATTAAATGTTTTCATAATATTCTTAACCATTGATGTCTTAATTTTTCTCAATATGAAACTTAAATCTGTTTAAAATATTTTTATTTTTTCAAATCAATAATCTTAAGATACGTAAATATTTAAAATTCTTACAATAAAAAGCTGATACGCATGGTTGTGGAGCGGCGTGTAGTTCAACTACGTCCTTTTTGCTGTTCTGCTACTAAGGGGCCCTTTTTCCAATTCTCCAACACTTTATGGTATTTTCACTTTGATTTAAAACTGTCTATTTCTGCAACAGTTTATTTTTTTTTCACTTGTTTTTTTTTTCTTTTTAAATTGTCACAATTTTAAAGAGATTCTTTCGGGACACTTATTTTTTAAAATCAATTTCGCGTACCGACGGGACTACTTGAGAACACTTTTCGGTTTACTAAATGTTTTTTTTTTTTCTACGAATCGATTGTGCCTACTTTTAGGGACTTTTACCGGGACGTACAACACTTAGATTTTTTCGCGATATTTTGATTTTAAAGGTCCCTGCTCGGGCGCCAGTTAATTTATTGCAGTTAGATTTTAATTAAAAAAATAATTTTTTCTTTATTTTTATTTTAATCTTTATTTTATTTTTATAATTTTCAAACCGGCAGCGATTCCGCCTTCCAAAAACTTAATGAATATTTTTCTTAAAATCTAGACCTTAAATACCTACTTAATGCTTACGTTGCATAATTTCATAATAAATTTATTTCTAAGAATTAAATTATTTGTTGCAACGGATACTTGGTGTCATTGCCCAGACACCAAGTCAGCATTTTCCGTGGGAAGTACAAAATTAGCTTGTTGTCGTTAACTTGTACTCATGTTTTTAAAATTTTTTTTTGTTCAAAAACTTCAAATAAAAGTCAATACTATCATAATTTATTAATTTTGTCAATTACTGAAACTATCAGTACTAACATAAGCAAAAATTGGCTCAATCATTTTATTCTCACTTAAAACTTCATTTGTACAAAGGTTCACTGAAGCGTATGCGCACTCTTTTTAATGTGCTTATTTTTTGTTTTTTTTTTCTTTTATTCTTTTGGAATTTTGTTTATAAAATACAATTGTTTGTTTGGCACTTAGTTCAAACTGGTATATTTTGAAGTCAATAGCACATATTTACAGTCTTCAGAGTATTCAAAAGCAAATGTTAATTTAGGAACAGAAGTCATCTGAATATAGTTTTATACAAAATTGGACCAGTTATTCAGAAACTTAAAAAAAATACCATAAAAAGTAGACAAAATCCGTTAAAATAAGCTTTACTATTTCCGTTTTAAGAATTTTTCCATTCAACCATAGAATACTCTTCTCCAGTAGAAGTTCATTAAACTTTCAACATCTTGTATTTTTTATGAGATTGAATACAAAGTCAACTTGTATCATTTACTTTTGGAAATGTTTTAGCCTTGGTAGTACATTTAATAAAATGAATTCCTTGTGGTGTAAGAAACCCACAAGAATTAACGAATTAAAGAGACACTGACTTAATATGACAGTAAACTTCTTTTTTTTATCTAAAAACCACATTTAATTATCTTGTTTAAAACATACATACATATGTGTGTTAATAAATAGTTTATAAAGGAGGACATACATAAGTTTGCAATGACAATGACCAGTTCCATTTCAGACTTCGCGCAATTTTTATTTCCTCATATTTAATTTAAGTTTTTTTTGCTTCATGAGAGGAAGTAAAATTTCCAGTTTTTTCTATTTTTTTTTTTATAAATTTCTCAATAAACCCAAAACGGCATCGTTGAGATTGAAACTGGCAATAAGAAAAATAAATTTCACTTATAAATTCCACAAAAGTCCATAAGCGGAAGATAGTATACGAGTAAATAAATGTATCTACATTTTGTATACACTGATGGACCTGTATCTCATGGATATGTTGTTGTTGTTGTTTGTGTGTAAACCCAGTGTAGATACATCCTACATAATGTTACATGAGGTTGACTGTGAATGCACCAGCTGAAGCTACTGATTTCTCAGTTTGAACTGATCAATCTCGGTTTATGGTTGCCACTTTTTTTATTTTTCATAAGAAAATTTATTGTTTTTTCTTTATAAAAACTTATATAAATTTACTAGGAACAACAAAATATATTTCAAATGAAAATTTTGCCATTCAATGGTTAATATTCAATTTAATTCGTCATAATTGGCAACCATGCTATTCACAATAAGTGCAATCAAATTTAAATTTTGTTAAAACATTTTCCCATACTTTTTTTTGTTTTTTTTTTCTTAAGTGGGAAAATTTATTTGATTAGTTTATCTCTCCGTTTGGCAACAGTGTACATGTACATCAACGCCTCTAATAAGACTTTTTCAGAAAAGACTGACTTTAAAGGCAGCAAACTCTTGGCATGCAGTAACCGCGCTTTGGCCTGGCTGTAAGTTTCTATCAGAAATAGCTGTCGAGACTCTTGGACTGGTCAAACAGGTGAATGGTGAATGAATTTGTTTATGAAAAATTTTCATTTTCCTTATTGTTGTTTTCACAATTCACACATAACTTTGTTGGCCTGGACGCCTGGCCTAATCAAGCAACAACCATTATTCGACCCGACCATCAAAAGAAACTTATATATTTTTTTAATGATATTTTTTTTATGGTGTGGCAAATGAAGAAAAGTGATGGGAAGATAATATAATTCAGGAAAAAGCATCACCACTTTATGATGATGAGTCTTATGACCACTTAGATGGTGAGTTTTGATATTGAATGGTAACTGTAAAAGTTGAGAGTTTTATTCATAATTTTTTCAATCGAATTCCATATTTTATGATAATTTTGTTGGGTTTTAATTAATGAAATTTGGATAATTTATCTACATTAAATGACTTGGTTGGAAACTGAAAGCAACTTAAGATTATGAGATAAAAAGAATATTTTCTCAAAAAAAAAAAAGAAATGAGTTGGAAAGTTTTTATGAAACGTAAATCATTTATTTTTTAAAATGGAAAATAACTTCTATAAAATATAGCTCATACGCCGTGTGATCTGTTTTCGCTTTTTTTTTGTAAAAATAAACTGGTAGTTGTATTGTCTTCCTACGATGAGGTAATATTCACTTTTTGTCTAAAACGTCAATTTTTAAAAGTTGAAATCAAGTAAAGGCATTCATCGAGAATTTAAACCAAAATCTAACTTCCAAAAGTTTACAAAACATATTTGTATTAACAAAAAAGAAATAAAAAATATAAAACAAATATTTTTTTCAATTGAAATAGAGTGTGTCTTGTTTGTAAATAAATTCCATATTGGGTACATGGACATATAAAATATTTTATTTAAACAACCCACGACATTTTCAAACATAAAATCTTATCATTTCAACTTAAAGCATCACCTAAGATGGCAGTTTGGTATTTCAATTGTTTGTTTTACCATATTTAATGTAGGTACATAATGTTGTGTAATTAATAACGAGTAATGGATTCATACAAAAAATAAAAGAGACTATAAATAGACAGAAAAAAAAAATAATTTGCCGAGAATGTAAAGATTTTAGGGACATTTTATTATGATTAAAAAAAATAATTGGAGGAAAAAGAAGTTAATTAAAGAAATTTAGAATTCATTTTTTTTTGTCTACAAATTTTGCTGAAAAATATAGGACTGGCCATGACACATGACGCAACTAAATTCATTTTTGCTTTTTTCTCGTCTCGGTCTCGTATCTTTTTTGGTGTTATATCACTTAAATTCGTTTTTTGTCTAATGAACTGCATAATATAATAGTCCAGTGTCGGCTCAAGTTAATACTTGTTTCTAAATGTCAACTCCGAACTCTGAAATGGTTCTTTTTAAAGCAAAAAGTTTTAAAAAAATCTGAACATCTCAGAGAATGTTACCATATAAGTCAAATAAATCCTTTCATATATTTTGACAATTTGACGAATTTTCATCAAAAACTCTGTTTTTACATCTATTGAGTTTAGAAATTTCATTTTGGCAGAAACTGAGCCATATCTATATTCATTATTTTTAACATAAATAAATAGTTAATTAATTAATTAATAATTTAAAATCAAAATAAAAATCTTTTTGTATATGTTGAAACTATGCTATAATCGGAAAAGACTGACGAGACCAATGAGACTGGTAAGAGTTAGATCGAAAATATGAAGTCTAGTCTTGTTTTCACGATATAAAACCGAGATTTTACTTTGGCTAACCGATAATAATTTATAACAAATTATGAAGAAATAACCTATTCCATAGAAGGAGTTCCTATGTTTATTAAAAATAGAAGCTTTGGTTACAATATAATGGCAGTTAATCCTAATAGAGAACATGGAACGTTCACATTGTACTTAAAATAATAACAACTTAATAGTGCCTTATTAAAGAAAAATTATTCTATTAACTACTTTTCGATTGATAAATATTGTTTCGTTAACTTTATCTCGATTTATTTTGTTTCGTTTTATAAAACTGATACAAGAGTTGATAAAGGGGATCATTATATTGAACATTTGCTCTCTCAAAAAAAAAGTCCACGATTTTTAAAAGAGGGTCTGATTTTCATCAAAAACTTATAATGATTTTCTATTTTGTCAGTTAATTTTGTGTCTTGAATTAAGGAAATGCCTTTTTTCAGAACTTGTTTTAAAATTCAACATTAAACTTTTAAGTAACAATTTTGAAATTAAACATAGATCCTTTCTATGTTTAATTTCAAAATTGTTACTTATTTTTGCTGTTTTTTAAACATTTTTATTAACCTTAGTTTGGTTATTCTGTTTATCTTTAAAATCGAAAAATTTCATTGTTAATAAAAAATTATTAAAGTTAAAAATGACCATTTAGTCCAACTTTTGAACTGTCTTAATTTAGTGAAATATTTAGAAGAAAAAAAGTAATTTTTAAACATTAAATAAAAATTAAAAATTATGAAAAAGTGTCAAAGCCAAATTTAAACATATTTTTCGTAATATAATATAATATTTTTTTTTTTAATATAATACATTTTATTAACAAGAATGTTTTAACTCATCTAAAAACTACAATTGTAAAAAACAAATCTGAAAATATTTTGAAATTCTAAAATCTTAAAAGTATTCAATGAGTTATTATGTAATCAGTCTGATTTTACGAATTGAAAATTTGTCTCTGGAATCTAGATCCATCGTTAGTAAAGGTAAGCTTTTTCTTAAATAGTTTTTGTTGCCTTTCTCAAAAACGATTGAAAGTATTAATTTCAAATAAAATGTGTTCAACATATTTTAACTTGAAAAAAAAAACATGTAAAAATGCCTTTAAAAAAATGGCAATTTAAGAAATGTTAAAATTTTGGTTCGTCGCAAATATATTATCTTACGAACAAATAATGCCATTGACTTCAAATTGAGTTTATTCTTCAAATTGACACGTACTGATTTCGATTTTCACAATTTCGTTGATAACAATTTGTATGGTATGAATACGAAGTATGAACCATACAAAAACTTTACTTTAAAATTATTTTATAATAAGTAAAATGAAATTTTGTACAGTTAAAAAAAACACTTGACACTATTAAAATGGTAGGATATGTCTTATCCATCTTACAACAATCCAAAGCAATTTGATTGGATTTTAGTTATTTTTTCCTCAAAGTTTAAATTGGTGACATTAACTCTAAAAATTCTTTTAAAGTTTTTGACAATAAACAAAAAGCAAATATATGCGACTCAGCCATTGATTTTATTTTCATACCTATTCAGGTAAAAAATTCAATTAATGCGCCCACAAAGCTGCCGACAATGACAACATTTTTCTACTTAATCATCAACTAGTAATTATATTACAATAATTTTATATGTATATGCATACATGCATATGTACATCTGAACAGTACATGTATGTACATACGTAGGTAACTGCTAAAGTTAAGACGAGTGCGATTGGGCTCGGTTGTAATTTTTTTATTGTTGCCTTTCTCCTCCCGAGCGAGCAAATTCAGACAGTTTGTTGTTTGGAGGAAATCGACTCCCACTTACGTGATTTTGTGTTGTTTTGTTACCCGATTCCCGACCCCTATATACCCGAACTCCAAGTCAGCCAGCACTCGTAAGATTCAAAACGGATCTGAGTCTGACTACGATGCCCAATTGCGTGACAAGCCCCAAGACAATGCCAAATTAGACAGCGATCGGAGACAGATTTGAGTTTTTTTTTCGTTTCTTTTTAAATTTGTTGTTGGAAATAGCTTTCCCCTTTGATTTTTTTTGCTTGTGAAAATAAAAAACATTTTAATGCCAAGTTGAAAACCCAATGACCACAAAAATATTCCAACTTTGCGATTTACAAAAAAAAGACAAAAAATAAAAAAAAATAGAACTCACTTTGAATTCCTATTCAACACCAGCCACGGATTGGGGCACGGCAGACGGGCACGGCCAATATGCGTCTCTCTGGGACCGGACTTTGGGGGACTGGGGAGATGGACTATATAAAAAGTTCTCAACTCAACATAAACTCTTTTTTAGACCGCGATACGTTGTAGGATTTCCAAGTTAACATATATCCTCTCTATATAGCAACCAAACACGATGCCACACATGGGATCCGCACTGCTGGCCGCATCAGCCACTAGTGTTACAGATTGTGGTAATCCAATACGCCACCTCCTCTGGCTCCGGGCACCAGGTGAATAAGTTAATTAACTTAAACAACAAATTTAATTAAATTTACAATCACTGTGGAAGGTAAATTAAGGCACTTGATCATATTTCTGCGTCTACCTTTTATTGTTGCCGCGCGTTATTCGTTTGGCATCAGCAATTAAATTAAATTAAATTAAAAAAAAAAATAATCAAATAAACACGATATCAAAATCATTTACAGAGAAAGCGTGTATACGAGCACATCTAACACACAAAAAATAAAAGTAAACCAAGGAGTGTTAAGTTGCTTTTGTTTTTCTTTCGTAATTTCCACGCTCATAAATCATAAAAAAAAAAAACATAAAAAGAAAATTAGCACATTTTCCGGATTTTGTTTGGGATCTATTTTGGGACGATCTCGACAATCGGACACGTTCATTCACAGTGAAAAGCTACGATCGACTAAAAAACGCTTTTGAGTTTGAGGTGAGTTGAGTTGTTTGTTGCCTTTCTTCGCGATCGATGTTTCGGTCTTTGATTGGAGCGGTGCGGTTGTGTGCGGTGGTATGTTTGAGAAGCTTTAATTTTATTAGTTTTGTTTTGTTTATGGAGGAACATGGAAAAAGGGGGAAGAGGGGTGGTCACATCGCATAGGTTTCGGTGGTCGGAGATCGCGTTCGCGGTTGTATAGATTCAGAGAGATGCCGATTAAAGTTTCTCTCCTGTGAGGATAGTGATCATAAGTAGTGTGACCATCTCAAAAATAAAAAAAAAACATAAGAAATATTTTTTTATTTCTTCGTTCTAAAAGTAACAATTTTTACCGAATCAATTTAGCATAAACAATATTTGTGTAAAACATGGTCAATGTTTAAACTTAATAAAAAACATTTTCCGGGATAAAAAGTAGGCTATATTCCAGAAATCATATACTGTTCTTGTGCCAAATTTCATCGAAATCGGTTCAGCCGTTCTTAAGTTATAAACAGTGTAACTAACACGACTTTCTTTTAAATACATACATATATACATGTATATGTATAGATAAAAAGATTTAAACGTCATTTTGTGTAGAATAAATAAATATATTGAAGATAATACCAAACTGAGCATAAATCAAGTGACAGCTGTCAAATAGACCAACTCCGAAAAAAGTATTGGCAGATTGAAAACCACAAGACTAAAAACAACATATTTTTTTATTTATTTAAACTTTGTTCAATGATTGTATGCAGAATAATTAAGATGTCATTTTCCATATTAATCATAAAAATCATACAAAATGTTCAAAGAATTTATCTTTTTTCCTGATAGGAATATTTTAATCAATTTCCTGTACTTTTCTGAAAAAAGAAATAGTTTTGAAAAAATGCTCGCACTGCCACACTAATTACAATCAACTGAAACAACAGGTTTTTTGTTTCCATTATGATCATGATGTGATGTGACGGAGCACGAACTTACGAAAGAGAATAAAAGGGCAACAACGGAGAGCAACAACAACAACAAAAACATTAAGTTATTTTGTTTTCTCATCGATTGTGTGAGAATTTGTGCAGCACGAAATGAATCTCTCGCACACGTCTCACCTGATTGTTAGATCTGTTTGTGTATCTGTGTTTCAATTCTTAAAACTCACCTTGATTCAAGAGTTGCCACAGTCAAATTCTAAAAATTGTTTAATTAAGTATTCGTCTGTTTTTGGAAGATAATTTAAATAAAAACATTTTAAAATTAATGAATATGAATAGATAATTTTTTTATAAACTAAATTTTTTTATAAGATGTTTTGACACTTAATCTGTGTAATTTATAGTGTGCCTTAAAATGGGACCAGCAACCCCAAATATTAAGTATGAAGATTATTGATGAATGAAGTTGTGGTCCAAAGACATATTTATGACGAAATTGTATTATTTGACAAAAGGACTTACTTTTTAAATAAAATTTAAAGTTTTGACAAAATTTTATTGTTTAAATGATCATTATGGTAACACTGTTAACAGCTTTTTATCTCGCAAGTTACTCATATGAATTTGATCATGACAATAACTCTACTCCGCTCTACTGCCTCTCCTTTCGTTATTGCGCTATGGTGAAAATGTCTCTACGATTTTCACCTGGGCGGGCGCAGCCTAAAGGGTGTACCATGCTTCGATGTGCTATTACGAATGGGCGAACTGTTCTGCTTCAGTGAGGCAGCTAATCAGTATTCAGAATCAAGTATTCAAAAAGTCGAAGCAGGGAGTGAATACGAGTGAAGAGATATTTTTAAGATGAGATCACGGGAGCGAAAACAGGGAATAAGTCCAGTCCAAGTTTTTAACGCATTGTCGATCTGCAACACGTCATCGAAGACTGGAGGCGATGCATGGCAACCTAACATGAAGGTGGGCTTGGCACTATCTGTTGCTTGGCTACAAAAGCAACCGACTAAGAATACTTTGTATATGTTGCTTCTGACCAAACTTCGCCGCCGTAGGCTAAGACTCTGTTGCATTCAAAGCTACATTCCATGGAAAGTTGTGGTCTTGTCGGTGGGGGAAGAGAAGCATCAGTGTTGAAAGAGGGAATACTACTCTTTCTATATTTATAATTATGTTTTCTGTATTTGGAGAGGAATAAAGAATAAAAAAAACAAAAAAAAAACATAAAAAAGTATCACACTTCACAAACAATCGAATCGGAAACATGTTTCACTTGATGTAGTGGAGTAAAAATAAAGTTGAATGAGTTTATGAATGAAGAATGTGATCGGAGAAAAAAACGAATAAATAGAATATTCAGGTATAACAGTGGTGATCAAAAGTAAACATTCAATACTTTTTTAAGTTTGTTTTTATTCTATTTTTTTTAAGGGAAAAAAAATATATATTTCATAAAATTAAATAATTACGGGTTAATTAATTGTGTTGGGCTAGGGAACGGGTTGATGGTTTAAGCCATTGCTATTGCGCCAGTTTTTATTCTCCAAAAATATTTCCTTTGGGTTTCAATCTTAATTAAAAATCAAATATCATTTTTGAAAATGTATCTACAAGAAAAATAATAATTGGATACTTTTTTTTTTAAACATTTATGTGGAATAAATAATGAACTGTGTGACAAAGGAGATATAAGTAATTTTTTTTATTTATATTAAAAATATTTATTTATTTTATTTTACTGTACAAATCTTACATTTCTTGTCTAGAAATCATTTTCTTAAATTAATATCGTTTGCCAAATGCTTCTGAACTGATATTAAGAAAAACCTTTAAGAAAATATAAAATAAAACACGAATTTTTAAAATTTCAAAAACTTATCTTTGTATTAAATACTTTTTTAATAATTTTTGAAAACCATATTCAATGGGATCTTGAATGTTTATCTTTATAGTATTATCTCTTCATTAAGAAAATATTAACTATTTACGAATAATTTTAATAAATTTCTATTTTAAAACGAATTTCGTTTTTTTTTATTCAAATTCTTTTAAAATTTCTAAAATTCCAAACTTACGCTTTTTTGTTAATTTTTGGTGTGTACATTTTGTAGACTCAATTTTCAAATTTGGCGTCTTAATTTAAGATATAGAGTCTTAAAACTATTGCTGCACTGATTAAGGTATTATAAAATCAACTATGTGAATGAGAAATCTTATCTTAGAAATTAAATAAAAAATATCTTATTTTGAAATATTTGCTAGTTCTTTAGTTTTTTTTTTCTTTCTGCATGGCACTTATTTTGAAAACAACTAAATAAATAAAGAGAAACTTTATTATTGTTTTAATTTAACTAAAACGAACAATTGTACACCAGGACGTATACGCATTTTTCTTATCTTATTTTATCATTTGAAGTTTATAGGGTCTTAAATGTTACAACAATAACTTAAATGTGCTAACACATGAACAACCAACTTCGAATATTGGGAACTTATCAAAAATATACTTTGGAATTAAATTTATTGATTTCTAAAACAATTAATTTTCTAGGTTACTTTTTCAGAAGAATAGTGGTCGAAAATCGCTTAAATTTCAAATTTTTTCAAAGTGAAAATATTTCAAGAGTTTCTCGTTTAAAAAATAAAAACAAAATTACATACATACATTAAAAAACGAAGTTCCATAACTCCGCAAACATTTCCTTCTAAAAAATTAATATAAAAACCTAAAGTCCCCCTAGGTCCGAATTCATGAATTAAAGTGCTTTTAAATTTCCCATAAGAAAGCTTTTTTGCTATAAAAAGCTTAATAAGCAAGCACACACAAACAAATCTCTAAATCTCTCCACTCTCCAACTTGACAGTTGAATATAAAACATCGATGCATCTTGCATTTCTTGTTTCTTTTGCTCTTCTTCTTTCCGATGTTGAATGTTGAAGAGGAAGGTAAGAGGCACGTCTGTCGTTCATCGTCATCGGCCGTCGCCATTCGTCTACTTTGAGGCATGGAGCAAAAAAAAAAAAAAATGGCATTATTGTGCCTCAAAGTAGCAAACGGAGATTATGGTGAGACATGAAACTTCAACTCCAAACGGGAATATCTTTTTTCCCATCTGATGGAATAGCCAATAGTAATAGTAGCGATGGCAACTAACCAACTGACCCATTTTTCAGATTGCTCCTTCCCTCTCCCATTCTAAACACAATTTAATGGCTGCTTAATGTGGTCAAGTAGATTAACTTGGGATTCATTGGAAATTAATAAGGGAATGCGGATGAGAAAAATAGCTCCAATAAAAAAAAAAAAAAAAAAATAGAATAAAAATAAATGTGGTAAAAGACGATTTAATTAGCTGACATAATAATGTTATTGATATTTTGATATGGATATTGAAAATTGTGTGATTGTTTACTTATTGTATTGTGTGAATGTGTGTGGTTGTTTTGTGTATGTGAGTATGTATGCTCAATTAGCTAAATATTGGATGGCTGATAATAACAAAGGTGAAGTGTTTGCTAAATTAATTAGCGATATCGATAAATTTAACGTTTGAAAGTTCATTTGCATGGACTCCTTATTGTTCTCCTCTTTTTTTTTCTTTGAATAGGTTCACGTGTACTTAAGTTTAAATCAAATAAAGAGGAGAGTACATATTTTGGTCACGGTATTTGTCGATACTGAATGGGAAGATGAAAAAAATCATTTGATAGCCGATATAGAATTCTTATGCCCTCAGTTTATTTGATTGCCTTTTCTAAGAATTTTTAGAATAGGTAACAAACTGATTTGTATATAAATTTCAGTTAAAAACTTGTGTACTTATAAAATAAATGGTTTGATTTCAATTTGAATAAATTCTTTAAAAATATCGTTATGTTACATATGTATTTAACATTTTAAATTTTAAGCTTTAATGGAGACCCTAATCGTGCCGGCAATCAATCTGTAGAGGCATTGGCATTTATGTCGCTGATTCGATCAATACTTTCCATTGCCTTCCAAATTTCTGTGAGGAGTTTTGGAAGACATGTTCTCCGTTCTGACCACAAAAAGATAATTAAAATCTGCGCCTCGTGAGGGATATTGTTTTGTTGGTTTTGACTTTGTATGCTGGATTACAGTCCTGGAAGAACAATGGGTCTCCATTGAGTATTGTTTGAACCCTTCATAACACTTTTTCAAACCTATTTTTTTTTTTCAATTAACAAATGATCCGTTGAGTATAGATAGGTCAATATATTAATGAACTTGGAAATGGATCTGATGGATACACCGAAACCAACTCTTCGGTTATTATTTTTTTGATTCTGAAGGGGACTTTGCCAGATTTGTCCACTCACTCCATTTACTAACGCAATACTCATACTGAACACATTTACATACACATTTTTTTAAATAAAAATCATTTTTATATTTTCACATGCATTAGTATATTTTTTATATTTTATGTATTTTTATTTATTTATTTAAAAAAAAAAAATTAAAAAAAATATTTTGAATATTCCTAAATTAATTTAAAGTTCTTATGTTAAAACAGTTATTCAAAAACAAAATAACCTAAAAACTTTCATGGCATCGTTATTTAAATAAAATCGCCCAGTAAAAATTGCACTTAACGATCTCAAAATCTAACAGTAATAATTTTGATCCAAAATCATGTAGGTATGTACGTACAGTACCTACATATGTTCATCTGAGACAAAGTCTCCAAAATATGTACTTGTACTCTCCATAAAAGTTGACATCTGATAATAACCATTCCCCCGAACTTATATTGCACAGACACTTAAATTGAAAACACAAAATAACCAGTCCGCGCACTGCACACCACCGTAATTCAATTGGACAGACACACTACTACCACAATCATACTCGTACAAACATAATATTCAAGTTGCTGCAAACGTAAACGTCGTCGTCGTCGTCTTCGTCGTGTAGCCATTCAATTCAGCTCTGGCAAACGCAAACCAGTTTCGACTTAACTTTCATCTGGAGCTGACGTCTCGCATTTGCCACACCATTATTCATAGTCCGTTGGCTTTGTGCCTTGGTGATGTCCATAGATCAAGTTGCGATTGCGTGAGTTAAATCCGAGGTGTACGAGTAACAAGAATCCCCCTTTTTCAAACGCGACTTAAAGAAACACTCCGCACCTGGCCGCTATTGCCATTCATACAGCCTTATCCCGAAGGATGAGTTTCCGCATCCCCATAACCCTGTTCCATTCACCCAACCGTGGCGACGACAACAAAAACGACGACGGCTCCGCACAAAAATAAAAACACATTCGCTTTCTTCGATTTATAGCGCCAGCTATCGGTCTTGTGAAACTGAAGCGAGGTCAGCAACATATTTAAATTACATTCGCAAAGAGAAAGGATCGCGTTTATTTATGTTGTTTAATATTTTTATATTGATTGAATTGTTGAATTGAAAATTTATTTGCGTTGGAGTTTTTCCAACAACACTCGAAGTCAATTGAAGTCACAAAATCGAATTGATTATCGCGATTTTCAAACGGGGAAACACTTTAATTTGGAGCTAAACAAAAGAGCTGAGTAGCGAACTTGGTTTTGTTGTCCGTGGTCATTTTTGTCGGTTTTCGGACCAGAAAATTCGTTCCCTTTGTGGGTGTTTGTGTGTGTATGTGTGTGTGTATATAAATTTAAATAAATTAAGTGAAAAATATCTTTTCCCCTAAACGAAGAAATTTAACCATTCGGTTCGTGTGGTGGTCAATTAATTTGAATTTCTCGTGGAATTTATCGAGTTTCGTTTTGCGTGTTGTAAACAAGCCACGACGACGACGCAACGACAACAAAGCAAATTGGCAGTGAAAATGCACAAAAACCGCTTAAGTTAGATTATTGCAAAATAAGTTTTAAGAAAATCGCCACAAGAAACCTTTCATTCGTGTCCATAGTTCAACAACTTTTGCAGCAGTATAAATCTAGAGTTAAGCTTTTGCCTAATTTATTGTAATCAAGCCGAAAAGATGCTTCGCCATCGGCTAGCCTCATCTGAATTGGATACAAGACGTGAAGAAATCTACAGACACTCTTCGGATGGAATTTCGAAAATGCCTTCAAATTGGAATACTCATGAAACACAGAATAAGGCCAACAAAACAATAATTCGGCCTGAACAATTGTTCCGCACAAATATTATGTTGCATGCTTTGATAACAATTGTATTATTATCGCTCGCACCACATGTCATTTGCCAAGGTGAGCATAATACATATGAGTTTTTTTTTTTGTTCTTCAATTTTTAGTTTTTATTATAATTTTATCGCTGTGTTAATTGTAATTTTTGTTGTTGTTTCACTTGAGAATAAAATGCTACATAAAAAAATATAACTCGAGATAATTTCGTAACAAGGTTCTGTCCGGTATACGTAGTATGTATTGGTTTGTGAATAAACTTCAAGGTTCTTTGATTTTAATAAACCTAAACGAGTTGATTCAATTGAAGTTGGCGTGCATAGGTTGCCCTCAAAGTGCTCACATGGAATTGTAAGAAAACACAAGAATTGAAATTATTCTCAGAATTTAGGTTTCCAAGATAAAAGAGTAACAGTTTTTTTTTCATCATTTGTTGAGATAAAAAATTACCAGTTTTGTGCAAAAATAAATAAAATCAAAAGTGATAATATTAAAATACAATATTTAATGCACACTGAAAAGGTCAGAGCTTTTCAAATGCGTAGAACCAGTTTCAAGATAAATAATATCCCGTTTATTTTTTTTTTCTTATTTAATTTTGTTGCTGAAACCGTTGTGTTTAATTATAATGTTATTGTATCACATTTGATGTGAAAATAATAATTGTAAAGTGGAGTATGTGGCAATTAGAATGTTCTTATCCTATTGTCTGGTAATTGAGGAATAAAATTAAAATTCATAACAAAGATACAAAAATATAAACACATATTACAAGTAGATACTTTATGAATTTCAAAAATACATTGTGTGATTGTTTAAAAGATCTATATTTATTTATGGTTATATTAAAGTCACATACCTATTTTTATCCTAACAAGATTTTTTTTTTACTAAGCAGTTTTAATCGAATCATTGTTTCGAGTAATTGACAGTTCGTGATTATTAATCCTTAATTATTTATGAATTATTAATAGAATTTTTGAAGTTTTTTATTCCACTAAGAAATATAAAGAACGGTAGGGTCCGGTTCAGTAAACGAATGCAAATAGAGTTAACTGAATTTTGATTAAATAAATTCAATTGTAAAAAAAAAGTAAAATGTTAATAAACATTATATCAATGGCTAAGCAAGGACCACTTATTTAGTTGATTTAAATATTAATTTTAAGAATTATTGAAATCAAACAAATATTACAAATTTAATGACTTTGAGACGTAAAAAGTTGTTGACAAGAGTCACAAAGTCACTATTTAAGATGAATGTGTGAGAAATTGACTCGAAATTATTTTTTTATATTATATTTTTAAGAAAACATGTTTTCAATTATAAATATCTGGCAGGGGTACCTAGCTCAGTCTCAAGCTGCTTGCCCTCCAAATTGTAAAATTGTTATTAAATCCTTTTGTTTGCTTAAAAAAGAAACTTTAAACTTGTTTTTCTTGAATTCAAAAATTTTATTTCTCACAGTTTAATGAAAAGTCTTGGGATGTTTCTCACAGCTGTCTATTTTTCATAAATGTACATTTAAAATCTGACTTCCTTATAAAATTTATCAGTAAAGGTGCGTGTAAAAGTTTGAATTTAGCACGAATATTTTCTTTTTCTTGAACACTGGTTCGTGAAAATTCATTTGAAGTAAAGTCACTACCTAATAATTGAACTGCAAATAATCCAAAACTAAAAATAGTGCAAAAACTAAAGCTGGGCAAATAATTCTGTCATCTTATTAAAGGAAATAAACATAATGACTTGAGATGGTCCAAGTAATCAATATGCAATATTTGTAAAAAAAAACAAAAAAAATAAAATTCTATGAAGTCATATAGTCTTTTTGACTACTTTTGTTTAAGTTTTCCAATTTTATAAAACAAATTTTAAAGCATTAAACTAAATTAGCTATTAGTAGAACATTGACATTTAAGTAGATTACACAAACAAAAAACTGGATTTTCAAAGTTAAAAAAGCTTTTAATGGCCTAAAAGGCCAAATTTAATTGTTTAATTTTTATTGAAGCAATCCATTGCTAAAACAAATGTGTTGTGATCATAAGTTTTCAAGAGTTTTATTTTGACCAACAAAACATAGAACTTTTAAAAAAGTTAAAAATTTATATTGTTTACTTTTAAAGGGTTCTTCAACAGGAATCTAAAAGAGTTCAAATTAATTGCAAATTCAAAACCTAGAGCAGTGGTGTTGTTAGAGTTTGTCAAAAATATTTTTAGAGTTTTTTCCCAATGTATTTGGTTATTTAAAAAAATAATATTCCATCGAAATCATGTTTAATGTTTTATACATTATAGAAACTGACAAAAATAATTTATTACACAAGTATAATTTTTCTATAGCATACAATGTAGTAGTGTAGGTAAGGTAGTGGGTTAGCGAAGCTACCAACTATAACCTAAAAACAAATGCCTTCAGGTGGTTATACTGATGAGTCGAGAACGTCCGAGGGGACTGGAGCAGGTATCTTTGGGCCAAGAACCAAAATTTTGATACCAATAGAACAGTCCACAAGTATTTTTCAGGTAGAAGTGAATGACATTGCGAAATGCGCTGAACGTAACCTCGAAAGAAGCTATCGTAACCAAAACATCGTCATAATGTCAGATAGTCAAGCAGCTCTAAAAGCGCTAGCATCCTACACTGTTAGTTCAAAAATAGTATGGGACAATGAATAAACTCGGTAAGGTAAACACTATCACTTTCTATTGGGTTCCTGGACATGTAGGAGTTCAGGAAAAAAAACTCCACTATTAGAACCAGAACTTTACTGTGGATTAGGGGAAAATGTGATTAAAAATAAAATCAAAAAAGAGAAGGAAGCTAAAAGATCAAAAATCTGGAAAGAACTTTCTAAAATGAGGCAGGCAAAAATGTCACTTGGTAACTACAACCAAAAACGTTACACAGACTGCATGAAATTAAGTAGGAAAAACCTAAGAATAGTGACAAAGCACACTCACTGGTCACTGTGAACTAAATAGGAATTTAAATATACTTAGCTTAACAGACAACGCCCTTTGCAGGTTTTGAAGAAACACCTTACCACATTCTAGGGCAGTGCAAGGTATTCATGCACCAAAGGAGGAAATCCTTGAAAAATTACCAAGTAGAAGAACTAAACCTTCCCTCTCTGACAGTACCCCAAATACTCAAATTTCTAAGAGAAATTAAATTAGAGAAAGAATTGTAAATGGGAACCTCCCCAGTCATTCATTCATTCATAGCATACAATTATTTCGAAAAAGAAGTGGCCCCTGATGTCTACCCTGAGGTACTCTAAATTTTGGTACAGAAAATCATTTTAAATGAGATTTTGCGATAATGTATTTCAAATAGTGCAACTTTCAAATGATAAATAAATGTAGCTAGTTTCCTCAGCTTCAAAAAATAGTCAAAATGGATATATTGACCACAAAAGGGTGATTTGAAAAATAAGGTCTTTGCCAATAATCGATTCAAGACTTCTAAGATATAATTCGTGAAGTTATCGAGGAAAGGCAGCCGCAAATTATAGAAATTGGTCATGGAATATTATGTGAAAAGAATTTTGTGAATTTTATACTGCAACCATAGCAGTGGTAGCCATTTGGCTGATATTGTCTTCAATTATTGATTAATTGATTTTTCAAAAAAAAAAAAAAATTGTTTTTCAAACATCAGACTGAATCCTCTTATTGGAAAACTCTGTTAAACACAAAAAAATAAAAACATTTCAAATTTTGAATGACATCTATGGGAAATTATCATTGTGGCATTAAATTGCCAATGGTTATAACTGTAAGTGTAAAACAAATGACAAATGATTTTAAAAACCATTTCTGTGAAATATAGATATACAAACATTTATGTTTAGTGAAAAATTAGTGACCTCTCAAGTTAAATTACTCTTTGTTTCCTCAATCCACTTGATATCTAGAATATTATGCAGATTAAGATTTTATTTATTTCATAATTTTTTAAGAACAAACAATGACTGCATATATTATTTACTAACCCAACAAGAGGAAGGTGTGAACATTAATTAAATTTTGAAAATTTATTTTGGAAACAATTCCTTATAACGTGAAAAACCAATCTAATGTGTTAAGTATGGTGATAAAAACACTAAAATCTAAGTCCAATCTGAGCTCAAGTTCTTCAACACAGAAGCATTTTAAAGATTTATCTATTCGAATTTAATTTTTTTTATCTTCGTGGGAGTTAAATTTGTGATGATGGTCAATGAACTTTTTTCATATGATGGTCTAAAAAAAGAGTGGTAATTTAATATGAAAACGGTTTTGATATTTTAAACGAAAAACTTGTTTCTTTTCGTAAGATTGTGAAAAACTTAGAGGCACTTAAGATATCAGTCTTCATCATATCATAATTATCATCAACATAATCGCCATCAGGAATGGTAAAGCAATCATCTTAAAAGCAAAATTAAATGTGCCTTTTTTTTCTGACGAAACGCAAAATCTTGTTTTCATTTTTGTGATTTTGTTTTTAATTTTGTCATCGTACATGTATTTTTTTTTTTTGAGTCATAAACCATTTGAATTAATTAGAACTGGTGTGTGGTAGTTAAAGATGGGAAAGAAGCCAGTTATAGGACATTAGTTCTGGTGAGAATCATGACTTCTAAAGAAGTGAATTTAGAGTTTAGTTCAAACCAAAAACGAGTAAATGTGTGTCTCTAAATTGGACGTATTTCAGCTAACAATTGAACACAGCATTCAGGAAGATATTTTTGTATCTTTTTCAAAATCAAAGTATCTTTTGTTTGCAAGTTTGGTGTTAGGTAAAATTTAAAACGTGCATAAATTTACATGTAAGAAACAGACTAGCCAATTCAAGTAAATGTATATTTTTAAACTCACTATACCGTCACTTTCATTTCAATGACATTAATCCGTAAAAAGGAAATACATACTTCGAAAACCCGGTATACCTGGCTACAGTTGAAAAAAAAAAACAATATAAACACGAAATCCAAAGTTTTATTTTATTAATTTATTCATTCGCTCACCTAAATTTTATAATAGGTACTTATCAACTTTCCATTTCATAAAGCTGGTAGAACAACTCATCAGAATTAATTAATATACAAAAAAAAGGCACCTTCGTATTCGATTTTTATGTGACAGTAAATAAGTGTGTGTGTGTGTGTGTGTGTCTGTGTTGTTGTTGTTTTTGTAATTTTAATTTTAAAGTTACTTTTCAGCAACCCATGTTCTTTTCTTTATATTTTAGAACCGATACGTCGTCGTCAGTCGTGTTTCTTTTTTTCAATTTAATTTGACCAGTTTCTTTTTTTTTTTGAGGTGGTGTGAATTTTAGCACACAATAAATAGTAAAAAAAAAGTTAGATCAAAATAAAACTATACAAAATAAATGATACTCAAAATAAAAGAAGTGAATTTTTATTTAGAAGTTCCTTTTTTAAATTTACAAGGATTTCAAGTTGCATTGTTGGATTAGAAGTTGAATATTCCCAATATGTAATACAAAAAATTAATTCGAAACTTCGAGTTTGAAAATTGATTTCTCAAAAAACATTTACAAGTTCTGTTTTAAGTGTAATTTTTTAAAAAATTAGCTCTACCTTCTAAACGAAGGAAAATAGATCCCTCAGGACATTTTTTCTTCTCTTAATCCAACCTAGTCAACTTTTTGGTGCACCTTATTTGAAAATCACCCAATATAAAGGGTTTTTCAATAAGGACGGGTTGAATTTGACAGCTCGTGTCAAGCCATATAGTTTCGTTTACTTTCTGTTAAAATATCGTTTTTTAATCAGTCACTAAAAGACAAATCATCATGGCAAGTTGCAACATCGAGCAACACGTGCAACTGATAAAACTTTATTATCAAAATGGGTCTTGGAGCTGTTGGAAGTTTACCCCAATTTTGGTCGAAAAATCATTCTTAACAATGAGACCCATTTTTGGATGAATGGGTACCTGAATAAGAATCGGTAATCGGTCCGAAGTCCAAACTTCTTTGAAAATGATGCTGGCCAGACCATCACCGTCAACGGCGATCGCTATAGGTCAATGGTCACCAACTTCTTGTGATCTGAAATGCATGACATGGACACCGAAGACGTATGGTTCAACATAATGACGTTATGTGCCATACAGCTCGAGACACAATCAATATTCTGCACGGGTCGACGTGTGATTTGAACCCTTAAGACTTTTTCTTGTGGGGCTTTCTTAAATCGCAGGTCTACGCAAATAAGTCTGAAACCACCGCAGCCCTCAAAGACAACATGATGATGACTTCTTAATGAAAAAACCCTTTAAAAAAATGTATATACAAATATTTTTGGAACATTTAATCACTTCTTACCAGACTATATTATATATGCAGGTGTAAAAATTTGACCCCGAAAATAATTAATAGATTTCAAAATTCATACATTTGGCACAAATGGGAGTAAGTAAATTAATAAGTTACGAAAGTAGTAACATGTTAGAGAAGCGTTGGAAGGTTAGACTTTAAGTAACAATAAACTTCAAACTTGGCCTCATATAAACTTTTCTGTTTTTGAACCTAGTTTGACTGAACTATAACCACAAAAAAAAAACGGAAACATTATTTCCTTATGTTGTCTTCTTGGAAATTGCCTTCAGCAAAAGTATTTACCTCAATCTTGGCTTATTTATGTTTAAATGTTTGTTTAAGAAAAAAATACTGTTAACAGTGGGAGAAAGTAAGTAATGCGTTCGCTAGAAAAAAAGCAATGCAAACAACTGTGATTGTATCAAAGTTTTTTTTTTTTTACAAGGAAGCCGCCAATTTGATTCCCAGTCCGGAAAATGTGTTGTTGTTTTTTTTTACTAATTCTCTTTTTTCTGCAATTTTATTGTATTTTCTTTTCAATTTGAAAGGAATTTATTCACACAAGTACAGAAATGGATACACGGATACAACGTACACCTTCTTGTTTCCTACAATATTGTTGTTGATAATAATAATTGAGGAATACAATTGATATCTACACTACGCATCGGTGCAATAGATATAGTTGTTAATTAATTTTGTAGAAAAGCAAAATTCTTTTAAATTTTTAACATTTTCAAGAAAAAATGAAATTTGGTCAAAATTCCAATGGGAACGAAAATTTTGTTTCAAAAATTCTATTTTCAAAAGATGATATATGGTTTTTCTTCTTTGGTAAAAACTACGTTTAAAAGCTCTTGAAAAAATGAGATCAGTGCAGTCCAATTTGTCTGTTTTCTTATTTCTGAATTTAATTTTTTTTTAATCATTTTCAATATTTTTAACCTAAAAATTTTTTAAACTAAAGAAACTGTCAACAAATTTGACCATCAAAATGCTGTCATTCAGAATTTTGTAAAATAATATGGAAAAACTATATTTTTAATGAAAATTAAAATTTTTTATTTTTAAAAATATTTTTGTATTTCATTTTATAAAAATGAGTTGACCTAATTCAGAGGATTTCGAGTGTATAAAGTACAAGAAAAATCAACGCAAAAAAAAAAAATACAATGGCTGATCAAATGATCATGCTGCTGATGCCGCTGCTAACTACTAGCTGTCGGCCTGTGATGACAATGGTGGGTAATTTTCCCATCTCACGTCCGATTTTCCAAACTACAATTGCTCAGTAATAACTTCTAATTGAATTCGTTCTTTCAAATTACTAAAAGATGATGAATTTTTTTTTTTTTTTTGATAAATGTACACCCATGACTTGAAAAGGATTTAGTACTCAGAAGATTATAGGTTTAATAAGATTCTAATATGAGTTATCATAATGACATACATACATACATAATATATGAGAACTAACTAAATTTGTTAGTTTGAAAAAGAGATAAAATAATTAATTTATGTAAATTCTTAATTTTTTTTTGTTAAACTAGGAATTAGAATTTAATTGCACATCCAACTTAGGGTTCATGAAAAGGTAGATGTAGACGTTAGACGTGTACCTATTTCTGCAAACTGACTTGATTTATGGTTTCCGCCAATGAAAGCTCATGATGTTGGCGTGGCGTTACCTTCACGCTTGTGATTTTTCTATGGTAGAAATGTCATCATCACCACCGGCCAACGACTAAGTTTGGCAAAAAATAATTAAAATATGGACTTTTAACAATAACCAACGTCCATTTGGTGGGGAAATTTTATATTTTGTGTTTTTATTTTTCCGGCTTCTTGTTAGTTGAAGCTTAGTGTTATGTTCGATTTTTAACACACTAAATCAGAGACCTAATGTTTTTGTTCTGTTTGAAAATATTTGTTTATTTTGTGTTCAAACTTCATTTATAAATTCATGTAAATCTGTCAAATAAAACGGTTTAAATTGCAAAATGGTGTTAATCGACCCATTTCCTTATTAATAAAATATATGTCCGCAAAAACGTCAAGAAAAATTTAATTTTAACTAAAATTCAATAACACCCCGATCCAGGAAAAGGACTTGAATTTTTTTTTTCACCCTTCTCTACCTGACCTGATGCTGATGGTAATTTAAATACTCTGAGTCACAACAGAAAGTACACAGGCTGTAGTCCGATATAAAGACGAATACATCCATATATCCATATTCCATACTAATATCCATACTTCACGCCTAAACGGCTGAACGGATTTTGTTGAAATTTGGTATGGTGATAGATGATAACCTAGAAATGGTCATAGGCTATAAATAATCACGCCATCGTTCTTAGGGGGTAGGCAGTAGGCAGATAACTAAATTGAGTTAGTGATTTTTAGTGGTTTTTGCTGGGATTTTTGCTCTTCTACTTCTAAACGGCTGAACGGATTTTGACGAAATTTAGTTAGGTGATAGATAGTCATAGGCTATTAATATTCATGTTATCGTACTTAAGGCGTAGGCAGTAGGCAGAAAACTAATTAAGTTAGTGATTTGTAATCGTTTGTTTTAAAAGTTTAACTCATTTACGCCTTAACGTCTGAAGGGATTTTTATAAGACTTGGTTTATTAAAAGATAGGATCCTAGGCACGAACACAGGCTACTTTTTACGGCGGGAAAATACCTCATTCCCGCGAAAATCTAGCGTGACCGTGTCAAGAAGCGCATGACGCCATAGCTACTGAAATGATTTTGATGTTGTTTTTTAACTGAGTGTTACTAAGACTTCAAGTTAGTATTTGATCACTTTTCTAACTTATAGGGTAGGAAGGTACCAAAATTCAGACTGCTTTTACTTCGGGAAAATATCTCATTCCCACAGGAACCTATACATAGCTACCTATCTACAACATTAAAACTCTGTCTAGAATCACATTACGCCAAAACTATTGATCTGATGAAGACGTTAAATTTGGGCGAGACGAAGTTCGGCAGGTCAGCAGTCCTGTCAAATGCCTTTTACAACAATAAATAAGACACAAAGTAAAAATCCTTAAGCTTTATTTGATTTAAGTGTAGCGAAGCGCACCGGGTTTTTAATAAAAATCAATTTTGGTACACAAATTAAATGGTTTCAATTATAAAAAAATATTAAAATATTACTCAAGTTAAAACTATCAATTTAAAAGTAGAACTTTGACTTAATAACTGCAGACCTTCTTGAATGTATCGAATTCAGACACTGTTCCTGTAAAAACATGTTTTATGTCATTTTTAATCTTGATCTTGTTTCTAAAGACACTTCTTTAAATGTTTAATAGCATCCAACACAGGAGTCTGTGTGGGTGTCCTTTCCTGACCAAAAGCAAATTTTGCTAAGGATCGTTATCTTGTTGGAGATAAACGTTCTCGATAAGTCCATTTTCTTAATACTCTGATGATGTCTATATTTTAATAAACGTGTCAATCCAATTTTATCATTGAAACTAAACTGCTACGATGCATCATATTTTTTAAATGCTTTTTTGAGAATGTAAGTGTCAAATTTAAGTTGAATTAAAAATTCAACACTCACCCGATGCAGGAGTTCTTGTACTTTTTTACTTTACATGGAATCCTCTATTTTTTTTTGTCTTCCTGTTTGATTCCAAGAATCTAGAATTGCAATGCAAATTTAAAAAGAAAATATTTTCATCGATTTACATATGACAAAAAGAATTTTCATATCTTAAAAATTTCAAAAGTTAGTTGGCTATATTTTTAGTTTTTTTTTTTTAACAATGTGATTTTATCAATAATACAATTATACTTCGTATCTTTATACATACGTATAATTTTTATTAACTCGCACTCATAGCATTGAACCAAAAGATCAACTTCGTATATCAGCTAGCTCTAGAGGTTGTTGTCGGAATTCAACCCATTATTACCTTACCTGCCTTAACTCATTTGATCTTTTTATGTATGTACATTGTACATATCTGTGGGATCAAATCTTTCAACGGTTTAAATTGTAAGCTATGCGTGTATGACCCTCTAATAATTAAAAACCCAAAAAAAAAGGTACGACAGTTTTTTTGTTATCAAGATTTATGTTTTTAATCCGTAATATACATATTTTTTTTAATAAGATAATTCGCATTCCTTAAATAATTTATATATTGATAGTTTGATATTTTTTTATTTTTATTTGTGATATTGTGAGAGTCAAAATTCAAATTCTTTTAGATTCAAAGTAAAAAAAAAAACTAATTTATTTTGACAACGAAGAACATATACAAATAGAACACAATTATACCTAATAAACTCAGCAATTTAAATCATCTATAAAAAAGAAAGAACTATAATTTTTACTTGACGTAAAAAGACACAAAGTGTACTTGAATTTTATAATAGAAAGTAGGTAGAATATCATCTAAGTTCAAGTTGGAATAAAGTATGTTGTTAATTATTTAATTATATACCTACTATTTTAAATTGACCATGATATGCTTTGGCACACATAAACAAAAAAAAAAGAACTAAAAATAGCAAACACGGATATTTTCAATGTTTTTGCAAATCTGTACGTGAGAAAAAACCAAATAGTTATTTAAAATTTAACTACACATTTTAATTAAAGTCTTTAAACTATGAAATTGTCTTTGAGTTCTTTTTAATTTATGAAACAGGAAAATTCTTTTAATCGTTAAATCGGACAACTTTAAGAAATCACTTAAATTAAAATATACATAATTAAAAAGAATTGAATTTAAATATGATAGACAATAGACTTAATTTCAAAATAAAAAAAGATTTAAAAACAATACATTTATAAAGCCAATAAGTTAAATTTTTCTTCTAAAGTCATACTAAATAAAATAAAAAAAAATTGTTTAATTCAATCATCAAAAATCATCAAATGGATGCATACGATTTTGATGACAGTAAAAAAAACAATAAATTAATAAAAAATCAAGACTACAAATAGTCATAATCCAATGATGACCTTAATTTAGAATGTCAAAAGAGTAAAGAAAAACAGAAACAATATTAAACATTCAAGTTTTGTATGAAACACGATTTTTTATTAGAAATATTTCTATTCATATTTTAAAATATAAATTAAAACTTTAAGTATGTTTACAAAAATGTAAATAAAATAAAAATTCCTCATACATAAAAATCTAGGATCAAATGCAAGAAACAACTTTTGCATCAGAGATCGGAAATAGGATTTATTTTTTTTCGAAATAAGTATAGGTACCTGTAAAATGGTATTTTAAAATATAACAAAGAAATATTTTAAATATTTTTTTTTTATTTTCTAATAAAACACAAAATGTCAAAAACAAATATTTACATTAACCAAAAGTTTAGATGCTTCGTGATCATTTTATACAAAAAAGCAGACACAGTACAGGATTTTGTAAAATCTTTATAGTTTTCGTAAAAATATAGCTATTTTTTTTAAATTTTATTTTTTGTAAAAAACTGTGATTTTTTTTTTTTTTTTGAAAATTATGATAGATGTCAAAAACGTCATTTTAGATATTATTTGAAAAATTAAAAAAAAATTAATTTTGTTTTCTATTAATATTTAATGTATCTTAATGAGTATAACTATACAATAAATAAATGAAATGAAATGAAAAATTAACTTAAATAATTCGACTATAAAGTATTTTGAAGAGTTTATCTGATTTCGAAAAATATTAGTATCCTGTTTTTTTTTTCAAATTAAATCTCTGACTCTCGGATGCCTCTTTTAATGATAATATAAGAAGTATTAAATATTTCATAAAGTTAATTTAAAGGTACCTTAACAATTCTCGGGGCCAGTTTGACACAACAATAAGACATTTAAGATTGAAAGATTAAAGAAAATGACGATATAATTTTCAAAAAAAAAAAAATATATAAAATAAAAGAAATGAAAAATGTAAAATGAAAACCTCAAATCTATTCAAAATCTCAACATTTTCTTGTCTACTGATAGTTATTTGAGTTTAAAATAATTTTCAAAATTCCATATAACCATTTTAACATATTTTATGGAATTTGTATTCTCCTTATTAAATTTTCGAACAAATCATTTTCATAAGTTGAAGGTCTATCTTCATTCATTTTAGGGTTAATTTAAATATTCAATTTCGTTTCCATCAAGATTTTTTAAAATAACACAAGAAAATAAAAAGTCTTAAAAAAAAAAACAAAATTTAAATAAAATATTATAATTATTAATAACTGATAGAAAATAATAAAAAATCAACTTACATGTTGTACCTATTCACAAAAAAAAAATGAAATTTACTAAAAATTTGGTAAAAACTTTTTCTGTACTAATACACTTAAAAAAAAAACTAAAATAATGATTTTGGGTTCAGTTTAGTTTATTTTTATATAGCTACTCGATTATATTATTAAGATTTTTTTTTTTATAAAAATAAAATTAAAAACTAAAACTGTGAACATATCATATTTTAGTAACGAATTTTTAAATGTTTGCAATGACAAAATTCACATTGCAGCTTACTTTTTTCTAACATGAGTTGACATTATTTTGACAACAATAATATGATGCCAATTTTAAACAGACTAGAAAATGGTAATTTAATTTAGACCATAACTATTTTTAGTTTTTTAGTAAAGCTAAAATCAAAAATGTTAATTTCATTATTTAGTGTCATCCATATGACATTTTTGTATTCAAAAATTCCAGATAAAGTTCCGTTTTTTTTTTTAATACAGCTGATGTCAAATAAAAAAAAAAACAGATTTAAATAATAAATGTTTAAATTCTTGTTAATAATTCTTGACACGGTGTAGGCGATTTTATTTAATTTTGTTTGTCAAAGTTTCATTTGGTTAGTTTATAAATTACTCAATATTTTTCAGTTATAAACTAAAAATACGATTAGTGACAATTTGTCATTAATGTCAATGTAACATTACTCTTTTTTGAAATAGCTAAAACTTATTCAAAATTATATTATTGTTTTTTTTTCATTATTTTTATTCACTTATTCTGTTGGCAAATTCTTTGAGTAATTGAACAAAAATAAGAATACATATAAACACATACTTGTGTATGTACATAGTATATGCTCTAAGATTGAATTATTAATGCCATCTATCAGTCTTGACTATAACGCATTTATATTATTTCTAGTTCAAATATATTAAATTATATCATTCAGTTCAAGGTTGTTCTCCGCTTCAAATGAAATAAAAAAAATACAGATTCTATGTCTGAGTAAGTCTTTTATATAAATTTTTATACTTTTATCCGATATGGATAAATCAACTTCTCATAAACCCAAAAAACAATTCAATAAACCTCAATAAAAGTAGGAAATACAGAGACACTTAAACAAGTCACCAAACTTGTTTCCCACATTAACGAATTCGTTGCATTAATTTCGCAAATGAAATTTTATATTATTTAAAACCAAAAACTGTAATAAAAAAAACATAAATAAACAAAACAGATTATAAATAAATTATTTATAAATTTTATATAAAAATGTGGGTATATGGGAATACAATCATCAAAATGGTGTTAACTGACCACACCACAAAAAAAAATTATATTTTTTGAGTTTCATTTTCAGTTCTCATATTTTTTTGGTGTTGTTGTAAATTTCTATTGTTAACGTGCGTCTAAAGTTTGATGAAGTTTAGTCACACAATTCAAACGCAACTATTGCAACAATGAAAATGAAAACGCAATGTTTTTTAGTCATGTTTTTTTTTTTTTTAATAAATTTCCCAGTTCGGAAGAAGAAACTGTTGGAAGTGTAATTTCTCGAGGCTTGGGGCTAACTCGCTATTGGTCTTTCTGACACACTTTCCAACCATCAAAGTCTTTGTCGTCGTTGTTGTCGTCAATCGTCAGAGACGTTGAGTGAAGATATTTTGGAAAAGCTAACGTGACACCACGTGCGGCAACTATGCATTCGACTTATAACCTGGCTAAGCTAACATAAGTAGTGTCTTAGGAATAGGGTCATGAGACATGAGCTGACCTATTCGAGTTCTCACAGAACATTATATTGTATGGTATGACCTTTGATTAGAAACCTAGAATTATCTTTATGTCATTTAGCAATTAACCATTATTCTAAGCTTCTAACTATGTAAGTAGGTTTAGAGTTGAGAAATTCCCTGTGAAAGGCAAGTGCAACGCATGTACACTGTACAGTGGTTCAAGGTTCGAATAAAAATCAGTTTTTTAAGGTTTTTAGGCGTTGAGGTCTTGACATAAAACAAAAAGCAAATTGGTGACTTTTAAAAAGTCTGAAGTTGGTCACTAAACCGGGTCAAAATTTGCCGAAATTGATTATTATTTGACTGTCAAAATGTTCCCCCGATGTATTGGCAGCATTATTTAACAAATTTTAAATTTTTCAATACTGTAACGGTGTAATAGGGATTTTAAAAATGGTTATGTAATTCCAAAGATCGTTGAGGAACATACAAACCTCAATTTTCGTCAGCACAATGGGATACAGCAGAAATACTGTACGTTTTTGAAACACATTTTTTGTTAAGGCTTATTCTACTCACTTGTCAAATGTCAAGAGATGACAGCTCCAAAAGTTTTTAAGTGGATATCAGTGAGCAGAAATATATGACAGCAAACTATTTGATTTCTAGTGCAATAGTCATACGTTCTCTAAATAAATTAACCACTTCTCAATGCAACCGGAACCACTGTAATCTGCGTGGCGTGGCGCATTCTTTGGCATAAATAAAAATGTTCACATCAATACATATTTTTTTTTTAAGACAAGAACAAAAAAAATAGCACTCCTGGAGTTCTTTGATTACCATATTAGGAACTTAATATGCACTGGATGGCTTCAGTTGAGATTGAACATAAATTCGAAGGTGTCTATAAGTCGAATACATACATAAACATATGCATGTAGGAATCAGTAAAAATGCATTATTCCCGAGAGGAATTCAAATAGAATTCATAAGGCCACTTCGGTGTTTGGGGAACTCACCTACCGTACCGACACAACATAAGTTCGTAGCTTCATATACTCGTATATCATCGTTGCCGTTAAATTGTTTTCATAAGTTAATCTTAAATTTTAGTCACATCTTAAGTTGGGTTTTATGGCAATATAAGCGCAAGAAGTATCTATATACAATACGACATAATAGCTATGTGAGAGCTTTTGCAATGCGGTAATTATTTACCGTTATGTTATATGAACCAATACCAACCCAAATGACAACAACTATAGCGGCTAGCGATAGCGAATGTCGACAAAAGCGCTTGCAGAAATGGTAATTCCAACTTTAGATCAACGAGTTACGAGTTGCGAGTTGCAAGTATGAATGTAGGTATGCTCGAGTTTCAGTTAAAGTTGTTGGGGGTTTTTATTACCATTTATTTGAAGTTGTGGGCAAAAAGGTCAACAAGTTATAGTTTGTGGAGCACTACCACCGACTGCTTTTGTTTTTATATTTTTAAACTGCTGGCGCGAAACTTAATCGCATATGGCAGCAGGCGTGATTGTTGTATAGTTTGTATTCGGTTCGGATATAACCGTATACAGTACCTTGGGATAGTAGGCTTCAGAAAGAATATGGATAAATGGTGACTAGTGCTCCGGATTAACCGGTTACTTGCATGGTCACGGTAGTGTGGCTGTTGATGACCATTTAAACCATGGACTGTTAACAATGCATCGGAAGTTGTCTGTGTGTTTTTTTTTAAGAGTTTTTTTTAATAATGAAATGAAATACAAGTACTTGTATCTTTCGTAGTAGGTATCTTGATACTAGATTTCTTTATCGTGTTGTGCTCTTTTAGTCTGGTATGTAGCAATTGTCATAAAAAGGGCGAAAGCCTGAAATGTATGTTTTATAATAGTTGCAACAAAATAAGTTAGTGCATGAAGAATTTTTAAACTTTATTAAATTTCATTTTTGTTTTATGGAAATTATAGGAACAAATTATTTAAAGAGCATTTTTCTCAGTCTTCAGATTTTATGAAGACCTGACCTTAGATTATTTTCCATAACTATGATTTTTTTTTAAATTTGACAATTTGACTGAATTTTGGCATTTTAACTTCATTCAGAAATAAGAGCACTTTTAAAGTAATATTTGTGCTCATTTTTCTTAATTGACTAAAAAAAAAACAATATCAGTTCAAAAAAGTAGATCCAGAAATGTTGTCACTGTCCAAAGCGAGTGCTGTGGAAAATTGTTAAACTGAATGTTTCTGAAAATTAACTAAGAATTCAAAAGTAAAAATTTAAAGACAATCTTTAACAAGAACTGAAAAAACTATCAGCAGTTTTAAATTCTAGAAAACGGGCAATGATATCAGCTTTGAATTAATTTTATTCCAAAAATAAATATTATCATTTGGTATAATAGTTTCAAAAAATCAGAAGAATTACGAAATATCATCTTGTTTGAAAATTTAAGATGAGAATTAGAATTTAGAACACATATTTAAAGTATTCGGTTGAGGTCACTTTAGACTTAACATACGATTATTACAGTTTTGAAAATATCGATCCAAATAATATTTTCAGCCTTCGACAATGACGTCTCGCTGTTAGATTCGTCAATATATCACCAACCGATCAAAATTCCCATGACTCTCGGAACTTACAAAAAAAAGTTTATCTATAATAAAATTATTTGAATTGTATTGAGTTGAAGTTTGTCTTTTTCTTACTTACTGTCTTCCTAGAAATTTTTATATGCTGTCTCACTTTTTAAATTTTTCTAACTAGAACAAATAACAAAGAATTAGAAATTGATATTTATATACACACTAGCGGGCCCGGCGAACTTCGTCTCGCCTCGATTTATGGCACAAATTCAAAGTATTTAGAAATATTTTGTTGATTTTTCTATTTTCCGTGCATTTTTTTTTATAGTTTCTAGATAGCCCGGTGTACTTCGTATCACTTATCCAAAAGATATTATTACTCTCCCTTCGCTAAAGTGGCCGATTCTGTTACAAACTCTTATGTCAACTTTTATGCACAGCATTATTCTTATTTTTCAGATCTAAAAATCCGATCTTTAAAAAATTTACTTTAGTCTCATAGTTATTTAAAAAAAAATCAAAAAACATGGTTTTGCCTTTTAATAGCGGTTCATTGCCTGTTTGGAAAAAAATGGATCATGTCCTAGTTGTTGTAAAATTCTGTTAAACAGAAGATTGCTTCAATTTTTTGGTTAATGTTGGTCCAAATAAAAATCATGTATAGGGCTAAACAGAAAAAACAATTTAAGCACAAATTAACATCACACGAAAAATTCGTGACTACAATAATGTCATCAATTTAGGAGTGAGAAAGTTTTCCAGGTTTAAATACAACCCCCGAAGAATAAATAAATAATAAAGTTACTTGAGAATAAAAACATGAGAATACAACAGACATTTCTATAGCTATTTTTATCTAACTTTTTTTTTGGAAAATTGGATTTATACCAGATTTTAATATTGCATCAAATATATTTCGTACGTAATTTTTTGTTTGTATCAGTTTTAATTTTTCTTAGCTTCAAATTAAGCTTAAGTTTTTTTCTATGAAAATATTGAAATTAGAATAATTGCGTCATTGAAATAATGACACTTTATGAGTATAAATTTTGAATTAGCCATAACATCATATTTATATTTGGACTTAACTTCAAAAAAATTATATAACTTATTGGCAATAAGTCACCAAACTTATACTTGAAGTTGACTCATTCGAATCCAAATATCAATCATTTCGCTGTCTCATTAATTTATTTAGTTTCGAAGTCAATAATTTTGTTACAATTTTATTATCTAACAATAAGTTTTTTTCTTATACATAATATATTATTTATACTGGCCATCTTACAGCATGTCACGTCATTGTTTACAAATATAAATTCGATTGTTGTTGAAATAATTAACTATGCACTATACAAGCAATTCACGCAAAATGAATGAACTTGAATGCGGCTATAATACGTATTCGAATATATGTGACAACTGACAACACATTTTTCTCACTTGTCAATGATGGGTGCTTGTCTGTATGCAGTAGCGGATTTTATTTTTTTCTAAGGGGCTCCCAGTTTATTGACATTAAAACAGATTCTTATTTATTAAAATTGTTGAAAAGAAAATATTTCACGAAAGTTATGCTTCCTTCTTTAAAATGTTTGATATAAAATTTCAAAAACAGCATTATGTATTATGTTTTAAACAAAAAATGTATTACTTGTTTGAAAATATTTTTATTTTTAAAAGTTTTGTTATTGATCTGATATTTTAAATAAAGATCAGCTAAATGCGCCCTAAAGTGTTCATAAACGAATCTTTTCTCACTTTTTCTAAATGTTAAAGTCAATGTCAACAAAGAACTCTAAACTTAATTTTTAACTAAGTTTCATGTCAGAATTTATTGTATCACTAGTAAATATTTAGAATAAAAATTTCCTTAAATATATTTTATTTTCTGAACTTATGACCCAAATAAATGAAATTAACATTAAAATGTCACAGATTGGGGCCACCACCAGTCTAAATCCCTCCCTGAGTGTGTTATGTTGTGTTTATAGAGTTTGTCACGAACTAGGTAATAAAATGTTTTTGAAAATAAATTAATTGTTAACTCCAAATGTGACAAAGTTGAGTTCACCTGAGAGACATTCGAATAAAGTTGTGTTTAGGTGTGTCATGAGTTAGATTATAAAGCCTTAGGCATCATGGAAAAGAAAGAATTTTAATTCCAGAAGTTCTACGAATTTAATTTTTTTTTTAATTTCCGTTTAAGGAGAAAGTTGACATATTTTTTTTTTTTTGATATTTTTTTGGTCAAACAAAACATTTATTGTTGTTTTTTTAAGTCGATGGATTTTAAGTGGGCTGAATAGTCTTTAAGAATGTTGACTTTTCTGATGTGAAACAAAAATATGTGTTTCATTAGTCATCAACAAACAACGACGCATGAATGGGATCGAAAGTGCGTGTACAGAGTTAAACCTTTGTGTTTGTTTTGGTTTGTAGATCAAAACCACACACACACACACACACATGGTATCTTTATTTAGACGGAATGTTTGATCGCGCATACAATGACACTGCAGATTGTCAAAATAGACGTCTACTAGTATAGAGTTGTTTAATTGACACAATAAAAGAATAAAAACAAACATCGAAACATTAGAGTTGAAAATATGTAAGACATCAAAGAGATGAATTTTGGGGAAATGTGTCAATTCGTTACAACGAGTTGATGTCATTCTCGTTGGACAAAAACACATTTTTGGTTTCTTGTGGCAGAAGTTTGATCTTCAGACTTCTGGCTTGATACTTACTACCTATTGATTGCGTCCAGGGCTGTAGTGCACAGTTTGGTAGTTTAATGACAAATAGGTCATATTTTAAAAACAATATAATTAAATTTAGTTTATAGCTTTGGAATGTCAAAATTATCAACCGTACAAAAGCTTGAATAGATTTTTAAAAAAGTTTTAGGAAAAAATTTTATTTTTTTTTACAAAATTTCAAATATCATACGGCACGTTTTTACACTGCCAAAACTATTTTTTCTAACATTTACAGAGTTTTAAGGTAAAGCATTTAGAGATGTATGAATGTTTCTTGGTATAAATGGCAACAGAACGACTGAACGGATGTGGATTAAATTTTTCACAGAGTTAGTTTATGGTCTGGAATAGGACATAGGCTACTTTTAACCCGGTAAAGTATATCGTTGAAGCTATAAAGATTTTTTTTTTAAATATTTTTCAATAAGGCCATAATGGTTGAACGGATCGTGATGAAATTTGGCAAAGAGATATTATAAATAAACAGACTTTTGACTCAATTTAAAAACTACTACTTTTCTTTTCTATTATTGTATACATATCTATTCCCTGTGAAGCTGGGACGAGCCGCTAGTTTTTTTAATAATTTGATTTACTCATAATATAATCATTTTCAAGAAATCACTATTTTTGCCCACTGTCCATTGTCACCAGTGATTTTTTTTCCTCAAAAATACATTATTAAAATATTCCAATTCTATTCGGGGATACAAAGTCTGGCCAGAAATTTGTTATTTTTTTGCTGTCACTGTCCAGCATCTCTCTCAAGCTCAAAGGTTCAACATCATCACCCACTATAACTGACCTAAAAGGCATTTTTGCGGTACAAATGTCGAGACAGTCATTGTGAATATTAAAATGGTTTTTTTCAAACAAATATAAGGTCCGCTTAACGGATTCGTGTAAGATTCTTGTTTTTATTTGCACATAAGATATTTTATTTATATCACAAAAAATAAAAATAATGCAAAAGATGCAAATTGAACCGGTTCCGCTATTCGAACCAAATCCAACAAAAACCGTACATAAAACTACTGTACATGTGTAGTGTATGAACCAGTACCTCTTGCCTAGTCATAGCCTATTTAGGAATTCATTCCCAGACTCTGCTCTACTTTATTCCCCAATGAACCTACATACTCAACCTAAGCCTATGCCTTTATCTTATATGTATGTTAGACCGTTCCTACATAATTATGTATATATAGACCTACCCGCATCTATCCATATATGTATAGGCTCGGGATATGCCTGTCACGTATTATGTGTCGTTCTGTGTAATCAACTGTTGCTGGTTGAATATTTTTATAGGATTTTGCCACCAAGTGTTGTTTGATCAAACAATAATAAAATTATTTGCAAATAGTAATCAAACCTTCCAGAGCGCTGCAGGGGGTATCCGTATTGGTGTATCTCCACCAATTCACAATCCATTATATGAAAGATATGTTAACCATTTTGTATCTTTCGTGTTATTTGGATAATTCGATGAAAAAAAACAAACAATTTTTGTGAATGTTTTAATTGAATTTGTTGTTGCTGGACTTAATAAACAACAACACAATAAATTTTGTTGATTGGATTATGCAAAGTATCTCTCAGGTGAATTTAAATCAACTTCAATTCGATTGCACCTCGATTATAATATTGTAGGAGCATTTTTGTTATATCGGTTGCAAATGTATCTACGAGTATAACCTAATTTGAGTCGTCGTCGTTCGATGTTCGTCGTTGTGGTCTTTTCCTATTAAATAACTGAATCCAAAGGAATTGCAATGCAATGCAAAAGGGTGTGGCATAAGACTACGCGATCGCGAAGCATGAGATTTTGAATGTTTAAGTGCAACTGACAGGCTGATGATGGCATACGAGTATATGCTCGTGGTTTTGGATTGTTGATACTTCTTAACAATTCTTCAAAGTTTTAATATTGTACTAGATTATGCTATGGATTTTGTCTGCGGATGAATTCTTTCCTCGTGGCAAACCACACAAACCTTCAACCAACACCATAGCAGAAGTGCGGAAGTAGGTAAGGCACCCGCTTGCAAATGATACTTAGGATACGATGTTAGATACTTTGATATAATTATAAGTGAAGTTGATTAGGGATAAATTACTTGAGCAGTGAAAAAGTGAAAAAGGAGATTTTGTAGTATGTTTTACTAGAGTTGATAAACTTTTATTTAACATTTCAAATAATGTCAAATGCTTCAAGAGTTGTGTGTTTGTTGACATAAGCCAATGACTTACTTAACTACTTAGGTCCTCAGACCTACAAAGTCTGTTGGTGTTCCCTAGAAGGAAATAGAGCCTCAACTACGCACCATCGTGTACGGTTTCCAGCGATGTGTTTTAGCTCCCTCCAGCTCTTTTCCAAGCTCGCAGATTCCTCCTCAACTGTTCCTTCTTGTGTGAGTGGGTTCCACTGCATTTCCTGGCCCGCAAAACAGTCATTACCTTTTCGAAGCGTATTTCCAATCCACTTGCTTCTTCGTAAAATGGTATCGACGGGTTCCTGACCTGTTCGCCTATGTAAGTCCTCGTTAGAGATGCGATTAGACCAAAAAAACCATAAAATGTTTCGAAGACACCTATTAACGAAGGTTTGGAGTTTCTTGGTTATTGTAGTTGTTGTTTTCCAGGTGCTGCAACCATATAACAGAACTGATTCGACGTTAGAGTTAAACAGTCGTAGCTTTGTTCCTCCAAATACTGGACAACATCCCGAACGCAGCCTTTGCTTTTCCGAAGCGGCTGGCGATGTCTAATTCGGTTCCTCCTTCAGGAGAGACGATACTTCCAAAGTATTGGAAGCTCTCAACTATCTCTATTGCTTGTTGAGCAATGTTCATCGTAACGGATGACTGCGAGCTCCCAAGGCTGAAAACCTTTGTTTTTCCCGTATTGATTTTCAGCCCACGATTGATGCTTCTCTCTCCACCCTTGTTGCCATTTGATGGAGATCCATAATCCTATGGGAAAGTAAGCATACATCGTCTCGGTAGTCGAGATGTTTAAAGTAAGTTGTCAGAGTCCATTTTATTCCTCCGCTTCCTGTCAAAGCTATCCGCAGTACATCACTTATCACCAATAAAAACAGGATTGGTGACAGTATGCACCAACACCTATCTGATCCCGCTTTGGACTTCAAATTCTTCGCACAACCTACCTCCGTGTAAGACGAGACATTTGGACCCATCATAAGTCGCTTTTATAATAGCAATGAGTTTCTCCGGCATACCCCTCCTCCGCAAAGCAAGCCAGATAAACTCCCTGTTGACGCTGTCGAAAGCCTTCTCGAAATCAATGAACATCAGTAGGTGGATTGGTGATCGAAATTCGACGCACTGTTCGATTAAGATCCTCGAGGTATTGAGATGTGTGCAGAAGCCTGCTTGTTCAGCGTCGTGCGATGCTTCGAGAACAACTTTTCTATTAATATGGCGACTGTAGGCAAATTGTAGATAACCCTCCAAATTTCGCACTTCATCAATGACTTAACATATCCTAATCGATAGACAGTCGTTAAGTTGTACAAACAAGGGGGTCAGTTAACAGGATAACTTCTGCAAAAAATGTTATTACCAAAATTTTATTTTGCAATAAATTTATGGTCAAACGAAGACACGATAGCACTCGCCATTCACCGTAATGGCAGCATTTTGAAAGAAATGATTACGCAGAAAATCCCGAGACAATTGACACAATATTGACAATTTACAGAATATTCGGCGCGTTATTGCTGCCATACGGTTCCAATTCCAATTTAAACAAAAAGTGGTAGAAAATTTAGCTCCTCGGTTGGAATTTATTCAAGCCAGTCGCTGCATCTATTGGCCCAAAATCATTTTCAAAACATAATGGAAAATCTTTGTCTTTATAATAAAGCTGAATTCTTGGCCAAAACATTAAATAATATGCATTTTATTTCTACTTGAAAATCACACGTTTAAAAAAAAAACACAAAAATAAAGAATCAAAATAGTGCGTATACGCCTTAGTGGAATATTGTTTTCTTTAACCGTCGTTTTAAGGGATGTAAAGCTATGGAATATTTACAATATTATTTATGAATCACTTCCTTATTAAATTATATTAACTTTTTTGCAAATATTCAGTAAATGATTTTCCAATTAAGTCTTTATGACTTAGTTCCAGTCATCACAGATTTGATTTGTAAATTTCTAGACGCTTTTAAAGTCTAATCAATGCAAAATTAAAGGTAATGTTTTGCATGAGAAAGTCTAATAAACTGTTACAACCAAAAAAAAAAAAAAAAAACACTTGACTTTGACTTCGATATGTCAAGTTATGACTTAAAACCCTAAATTATCGTAGAGTTTACAAAACTCTCATTGAAACTTTTGGAACATTGGACATCATGATAAAAGTTTTAATTCTTAAAGCGACTTAAAAATGTGTTTTTTGTTTTTGAAACTTGCGACTGTGATGGAATAAAATTTGCTATGAAATTTGTTATGGTACGGCTTTTTGTAGTTTTAATCTCTTTTAACAGCACCGTCAACTGAATCTCATTACGCTTTGTTTTGTTGAAATTATTTCACATTCTTCACACAATTCACATTGACATTCATCATAAATCTGTAAATTTGGTCTTAAGAAAAGATTAAAATGGCGTAATGGTGGTGATTTGGTAAATCTCTTCTATTGTTAGTATGGTCAACACTTTTGAATACATAATTTTGCTAAGTTTACTTCAGGCAAAAATAAGGCTAAAATTAAGTATCCTTTTATTTAATAAACAAAAGTTTTGTTACATAATTTTCTATGATTTAATTTGGTTGAAAAACATCGGCATAACTAAGTCAAAGTATAAATAATTTAGAAAAAAATGTTTATGTAAACGTTTAGATTTAGTTTAAAGCCACTTTGCACGCGGCCATTTGTATTAACTTATAGCTAAAGGGTGTTTTTTAGATGTGTGGTTTTCAAGAAAAAATAAAACGAACAAAATTTCATGCTATGGCAATAAATTTAAATGTATTAGGAAGACAAGAGTTTGCCATTATGTTTTAAAAATTATCTGGGCAAGTGATCTCCGCCTGCTGGATCGAAAAAATTCCAGCAAAGAGGTCCAATTTTCTATCAATTTTTGCAACAATTGTGGCCGTATGTCAGCAATAGCGTCCCGAATATTCTCTTCCGGCGGCAATTGTCTGGACCTTATCTGAATTCACAAGTGACTTTACATAACCTGACAAAAAATATTCCAACTTGTTAACTATTTCTAAGAAAAATTCAAGCCTTACAAAAATGTCTTTTAAAGTTGAAGCAAAAAATAAATGTTTAAAAACAGAATATTTAATTAAAAAAAAGTAAAGAGAAAAATAAAAACTTATGACTTAAATGTAAATAAAAATTACCATAACATTAAGTAACATTCTTTTTTTTTTGAAAGATAGTATCAAACTTGTGTTATACTTTGTATTAAGTTGATCACGATTTTATGAAAGCTTGTCACAAACTTATAAGAGTCTAAAAATATAGTTCAATCGTCGCGTCGTCTATCGCAACTTATTTATTTTTAGGCTCTTATGCAAAGAGTCTCAACTTATTTTAGTCATTATTAAACCAGTTTAAAAAAGCTGAACCCAGTAGAACAGTGATATGCTTCCATTCACAAAGAGTCTCATTTGAGTCAGAACTGGAAATTGTTGCAATAGTTTCACACCGGCCATCGTCGTTGTCGTTGTCGTTGTACCTGCCTTATATTATATACCCCCCGCCCAGAAACTTAATGAATGAGTATGAGTCGCTCTCAAACAACCAATGGCTTTTCCAATAGACTTTTCACTTTCAACCGCCTCAGGTTTCAAGCCAAAACTTCAATTCCATTGAAAGGAAAACCTGTTCCCAAGCCACTTAAGTTTCTCACAATCACTTGCACTTGCAATTCCAAAAGATACAAGTAGATAGCCAAACATAAAATCCCCAATATACAAAAAGATTTATTTTAACGGAATATGGTTGTAAAAAGAAATTCAAGTACTATGAGTACGAGTACGAACTTATATGTAGACAAATCGGAGGATGTGTAAATAAATAAATAACATGGCGCATGCAGAATAAGTAGATAAAAAGAAAAGTGAAACTGAGGAAGTACTCGAGCAAAGACTTAGTCTCATAAATACGACATTGTTAGCCGCAACTATTAAACAAGAAGTATCTTTGAGCTCTTACCAAATCAATCGAGTAATCAATATGAGTACACGCTTAATAAAATAAACAATAACATGTCAACGTCAACGATATGCCATGACGATGACGCGATGATGGGAAATATAAACCATTTTATGACCAAAAAACCGAACTTATTGTTATTATATTCATTCGCATTCAATCAATTGTTTGTAATTAATTTGCTTCGCTACGCAATTCATTTGTGCATAAAAACCGAGAGGGTATAATTTATTATCTAAACCAAATCATTACAACATCAAGATAATAAGCGGATGATGCATCGTCATAACTACGAGTAGCATAACGGTTAATACAATAATTATGTGTGCGTATGAATTCGCGGATATGGATAGCATCGCATCGTATAAATGATGAATCTATCTCAATATAAATACATGTGAACTTTGTATTTGTATCTTAGTCCCTCGTTGCTTGGATTTTCTTCCAAAAGTTAAGGAATAATTTTTTAATAAGAAGGAGAATTTCACCAGAGATAGTTTTTCTTATACACAATTTTTTATAAAATTTCATATTTTTTAAGAATATTTAAAAAAAATAAAAAAAAAATGATTAATTTCGAATATTTTTTAAAATAATTTTGTAGAAGAAACTATTATTTAGCTTTAAAATTATGTAGCATTGAGAATTAAAAATCAATTCTAACTGTTCAAAATTAAATTATTTGTCAAAATTAAAATTTTTACCATTTTGTTATAAAAATTGGCTGTTCAGAATTCTTCCTTCCTCCGGAATTTAACCTTGATTTTTTTTAGTAAAGTTTAAGACAGAGAAGAAATTACCTTTAAAATATTCATATTTTTATTAAAATTGTAAAATATTGGTAAAAGTACTTAAATATTGTAAAAACGCATATAAACCTTGACCAACTGGTTATTGTTCACTTTTTTTTTGAGTTTTGACCAATTTCTTATGAAAAAATTGAAATGAAATGGATTGACTGTTGGGATGCGGAAATGACCATTTTTTAAATTAAAATTAAGAAAATCAAAAAATTCAAGTTAAAAAGTTCCTTATTTAATTTAGCAGGTCATACATCGATGAGTGTTAGATCGAAAGAGGACAGAGAAAAGAGTAAAAAGGTCACAGGAAGGGCGTTTTTTTCGAGATTAGGAAAAGCTTTTATGAAGTCTTATTAAGTTAGTTAAAACTGCCCCCTGTGGCTTTATAGAAATATTTAATCTTAAGGTGACATCAGCAAATAAGTTTTAGTACTGAAACTGATAAGACTGATAAGGCAGTCTTCTTTTAGGCTTAAACAGTGACAATATGAAAAAAAACAAGAATTAGAATATTGAAAACTTATACTCTCCTAAAAGAATTTTGGTGTTGCTTTAATTTCTCTAATACTATAATATAGTCATAAGACCTAGTGTCAAATTTAAATTTAACAAAAAAGTAATTTTTAAAACAATCAGTTTTTTTTTGTAATTTCAAAACTTTACTTTCTCTTGACATTTTACAAAATTAAAATGCAACTTTTGAGTATCTCGAAAATTTATAATTTTTTTATAAAATATATAAAAAATTAAAAATGATATATGTAAGCTCAGAATTATTAAAAATAATTAATTTTGTGCATCAAAATTTTGAAAAAAATACAAAATATAATAATTTTTAAAATTACTTAAAAATGTTATTTGACTCGAAGTCGCAATTGAGCATTTAGGGTAGGTACTTGATTATATACCTTTTCACTTTGAAATCTTCGATTTAAAATTTACAACAAAAATGGAAAATCTTAAATTAATTCTTAATTTTTGAAATTATAAAACAAAAATATGATTTTAGGTTAGAAAGTGCAAAAATAAGTTTTACAAGAAATTATCCAATTAAGCCTTCATTGTTCTGTTCTTTTTCGTTACTTATGTACTTACTTAGGTCCTAAGACCTACGAAGTCCGTTGGTGTTCCCTAGCGGGACATAGGGCCTCAACTACTCCTACGCGCCATCGTATTCGGTTTTCAGCGATGAATGTTAGCCTTCTTAAGCTCCTTCCCATTCTAGCAGATTCCTCCTTTATCGTTGGCATTAAATAATTACTAGCGGTCCGTCTCGGCTTCGCACGGGTGAATATCATACTAATACAAAAGAACATTTTATTGATATGTAGTAGATTTTCAGTTTATTCCGTATTGGCAATTATTTTTCAAGTTTCTTCACCTACAGTCCTATACCTTCTACTTAAAAATAGAACGGCTAAGTGTTTTATGTTCTTATTATAAGCTTACCCTTTTTTAGAATAGAGTCATTAAGTCGTTCCTCAATCAGAATAAAAATCAACACAAAAATACAAAATTTAAGAACAACTTTCAAATGTCATTTCGTGAAATTCCCTTTAACCTTTTAGCTCCATGGAAATGTAATTGGAGCACAAAAGTATTAATGAATAGCTCTTTACCATTAGAGACCGCCAACGCATCAACAATTTCCGTAATTACAGAAAATTCGTTTTACTATTTTGACGGTGGCTTCGGCGGCGGTGGCGCACATTCTTACCACGCAAATCTATCTGAAGATTTATAAACACGTCAGTAAACAAAAAAAAAAAAATTGAGTTATTGTCGCGCCGGCATCACTTAGGCTAATAAGATACCAAAAATTATTACAGTGGGGTGTTTCTTTGTAATCAAATTAAAGTAAACGATATGCGAGGCAACGACCCGGAAAATGGGCCTTAATCTGAATGGAAATGTTGGCTTCGGTTTTATTGTGATATGAGTTGTGTGATGCTCACTCAAAGAAAAAAATGATGCACGGTACATTTCTATGAATTATTTTGATATAAATTACATGTTAGATAATGGTTACAAGTGTTGCCGTACAACTTGACAAAATTGAAATAATTTTAATCTTAAAACATTACAAAAGTATAAACAAGTTACAAATTAGAAAAATACTTTCGACAGACATAGGAAATCCAATAAAAAATTCAATGAAAATTTGTTGTTCATTTAAAGTCTCTTAATGGTAATGGCAAAAATAAATATTAAAATTTTGAAAACATTTTTCAATAAGGTGTAAAAAATTTACATTATTCAAGATGAATAAAGTGTAAAATAAGATTTAAAAAAGATACTGAAAACTTTTTTAAAAGAAAAAATGTAACACCTTAGTAACATTTGCAACACTCCGGCAACGCTAATGTGACTCAAGTTGCATGATAGAGTGTTATAACTTATAACCCTCACTTTAGTGTGAATCTGTGCAGAGCACGTCACGTTGACTTATGTATTTATGTATTATTCTGATTTCATTGTTTGAAACAAGTTGAAGAGCTTGGATTCATTTGACAAAATTTATCTATTAATCTTGTTGTTCCCATATAAAGATACGTAATTAAAACATTTTCACATAATTATATTTGTAGCATAAGTACTTGTAATAAAATATTATAATCTAACTTACATATGTATCTGCATGCGTCATACAAACGAGACACCTTAGGTGACAGCGTGTGACTTAAAGTGCATCGCTATCTTAATCTTAATATTCGTAGAAAGAATATATATACTTGTATATTATAATGGGGAAAGTCTCATCAAGATGTATGACTTTTTTACCTGCACAATTAATTAGTGACGATTTTATTTTTTTTTTATATTAAACTTGATATAATTCCAAACTACATAAGTGATATCAACTTTTACTTTTTCATGCAGTTCATGACAATCTATATGGGAATCTATGTGAATCTTGTTAATTATGGTTTTTGGTGAAATTATTCCTTATTTGCTTTGAATGGAAGTGAATCTTTGTGCACATCTTCGGTCATATGTAATTCAAAGCATGTATTTGTTGAGCTTTCCAAATTTAGAGTTCTCATGTCATTTGAATTCTTTGATTAATTATATTTATTTAAAATTATATAAATTAAAAAAAAAATCAAAGCTCTATCAGGAATAATTAATTGAAATAATATTTATACGAAACAACGCGTCTTTACTTTTAAATAGAACAGATTTTTCCAATTAAAGGTTTCAAGGTATCATTTTGACATTTAACAAGTATTTTTAAAAAGGAAAAGGCCACTCTGACTACGGTTCTATGACTTCTTTTCATAAAATTGTTAATGATAATTTCACACCATCTGGGGCTCTCTGTCTTCGATCATTTCACGAATTCCATCTTAAGCAGCTTGAATGTATTATGAGAGACATTGGCGTAGACTTTATCTTTCACGTGGCGGAAAAGAAGCAGTTAAGAGGTCTTAAATCATAACATCTCTGTGGCTTATTGTGATTAGTTTTTCAAGAAATAACATGGTCAGAGAACTTTTTCTGATGCTAAATGGGTATTGTTTCGTTGCTTGTAGCGCCATCTTGTTGAAAATAAACCAAGTTGCTGGTAACCAGTCGATTTAAGTTCTTTTGTAAACCTTAGAAGTCTTAAGACCTTATTGCTCATGCAAAATACGGATTAGGTAATGTTGTTTGTGGAATGGCTTATTCCAAAGATTGACAAGAAATCGACAAATCTAGGTATTCGTCAATTCTAAAAACTAAGTCAGCAATATTCTCTGTTGTTTTTAATTGACGCACTCGTTTTCGATTCTTCATGTCACTAACTTGTCTTAACAGCTCAAATTTTCCACCAGTTTCACTTTTGCGTCTTGTCACGAATGGCTCAAAAATGCTTTTAATCAGTCTTATAAACTGCGACCAGTTTTAGTACATACATAATTGCGAAGATCTTACTTGTCAAATGTCAAAAGATGACAGATTGAAAAGTGAAAAGTGGAGTGTTTAAAAATATTTTTTTTTGACAGCATATTACATACTTTGAGGAAGAGCTGTATACCTAAATTTGTTAATCTCTACGTTGCAAATTGATAACTATAAAAAAAGGAATATTAGATATACTCATATACTGACATTTATTAAACCAGCTTAGTTAAGGATCCGATGATTTTTCATTTTTTCTTTTAAAATCATTAGCTACTTGTAACATGTCAAACTGACAACACATGTCAAAACCACTTTGGCCAAATATGTGGTTGATGTCTTAGTTTTCCTTTTGCGTTCCAAAAACTTGTCACTGCCACTTGTTTTAACACAAATTTTTGGCTTCACCAATTATCCGCAGAAAGCCAACATTCAAATTATAATTTTATTTCTCTTGTATAAAAAAAGGAAATATAAAAGACACTAATGACTTAAATTGAATTTCTCTATACTCACGTCATTAGATATTTAAAAAAATAAACATTAAGTCAAGAAGTAAGTCCACGTGACGCGTGTTTGCTAAATTGCTAACAAGATAGTTAATTTGAAAGCCACTCATCAACAACACTACCGTATTCTTAAGTACCTAACCTACTCTTCAAAAAAAATATATATATATGTATGTATATATCAATTATCACGATTTAGTGTGAAATTTTGTGAAATTTATTTAACTTTGACCTAGAAATGATTTTGAAGATGAAACATGAAAATGATCAAGCCAGAAGAAATCTTATTCTTTTAGTAATAATAAATTGTTGTAGAAAAAAGTGTAAGCACCACCTTAAAGATAGAATTTTTTTTATACACATAGGTATTTATTTGCTTATTTTTTTTCGACTAAAGAAATACATTTAGTTATTGTATTATATGGACATTGGCAAAAAGAATTCTAAGGAAATTCACACAATTTAAGTGGCGCCCGAGTGAAGTTGCAGAAGCGTATGCACATAACAGGTGATATTGCAAAAAAAATATCACAAGAACTGATTATTTTCTTCTAATGTGCTGATTTAAGTACTTTTTGTATTGATATTCGAGGTCGAGAGTGCAGTAGTGGACTATTTGCATTTTTAATTATTTTCTGTACCTGAAAGGTAGACCGCTATAGCATACAAGCTTTTAATTTTTTGTTATATTTCAGTTTCCTGACATAGTTACAGACCTTTTATACTTACACCAAACACAAAAAAATTAAAATCTGGGCTGATATAGCGGTCTACCTTCCAGGTACAGAAAAATAATTCACCTCATTTGCGAACCTTATCATCCAGAAACAGAATTCGTCACTAAACATGATAACTTATAGAAAAATAAGAACCAACATCTACAGAGACTATGTTCGTATAGACTCATAGTTCTTGGGCCATTAAAGTTTGTTCTGAGTTAGGCCCAGGTTATGAAACAAAATTTTGTAAACTTTAAATACCAATTGATTCTGCAGATCATGGTTCAATAACCGGAAGGATTTCGATTCGAGATATTGTTCACTAAATTGGACAACTCGAATTTATTTACAATTTCAGGGGAAAAGTCCTCTCCAAAAAATCTTATCATAAGCGCCCCAAAAAAATTTACAAGGGGGTTGCTCATAAATTATAGTGAAAATTGTATTTCTTTAAAAGTCAATTCTTGTTTGAGCCTTCTCTCTTCTTCCGCGTATGAATAGAAGACTCACTTGCATATTGCATTTGCACGTTTTTAAATGTCCATGTCAGTTTGATATGACGGAAAAAACGAACAAATGCCAATTTGAAAAATGTAGCTTCAATCAATTGCCCACTTTCTCTGTCAAAAATCAAATTGGAAAACCTTTTTGTCAATTATTTAAAAATTAAAGTGACCAAAAAGTATACCTTAATGTATCTACAACTTTAACAACGTTAATTTCTGTAAATGCACACATGGTAATTTATCTTGGTCAATACCCTGTCATTATTGTCTTCCTATAGAGACCGTAGTTTAAACTTTAAATGCATTTGTGTATGTGTTTTGTATTTATCATGATTTGTTATCTAATAAAACATTATCTACTATGTTGTGTGTTTACAGTTTGTGGACCGCCAGCTGTTCCATTGAATGCGAAAGTCCAAACGGTGTCCGGTGAGAGTGGTGGTATATTGGAAGCAACTTACGAATGTGATTCAGGTTATGAGTTGTTTGGCCCGCGAACCATAAAATGTGATACGAAATCGGGCTGGGAGAAGGAACTTCCATTTTGTGGGACAAATGTTGCCTATAGAAAACCTGTCAATCAAAGTTCCTACACAAGAGCTGGTCCGGCGAGCTTCGCAAATGACGGTAACCAAGGAAATCAGGTAAAATTATGGCGCATTAAGTATTCCGTTTATGATTTTAAATTTAAATTTTTTTAAAAATTAAATCAGAATCCAGATGGACAGGAATGTTCAGAAACACAAAAGGAGCCCTCACCCTGGTGGCGAGTAGATCTCCTAACTCCACAAGCAGTTCGAGTAGTTCGAATAACAACACGAGGCTGTTGTGGCCATCAGCCGTTACAGGATCTAGAAATACGAGTGGGTAACAGTAGCACCGATCTACAGCGGAACCCCCTTTGTGCTTGGTATCCGGGTACATTGGACGAGGGTATAACAAAAACATTTACATGCGCACGTCAAATTGTTGGTCAATATGTTGCCATTCAATTGGTGGGCGTCGAAGGCAGCTTAAGTCTGTGCGAGGTCGAGGTATTCACCAATGAGGAATTCTCTGTGGAACGATGTGTCAGTCCGAATCTGAGCGTGGACACGGTTCTATCGACTTTTTCCAAAACCTGCTACGAGTTCCACGTCACGCGGGGAGAAAGTTTCGAAAAAGCTCGACAGATGTGCAAATCAACTGGTAACAAAAAACTAATTAATTAATAATTTCGATTTTAAATGATGAAGTGTTTTTTTATTTGTTTATGGAAACAGGCGGAGATCTTGTGCACGAGTTCCGTGGTCCAGCAAGCGATTATATTCTCACAGAGTTGGAACGAAGAAAATCGGAACTAAAGACTCAGCTCGTTTGGATTGGAGCTCAGAAAGAACCTGGCATCACTTCTCGAACCTGGAAATGGGTGAATGGTAAGTCTGTGTTGTTGTTGTTGTTGCCTGAGAAGAGATGAAGAAGTGTTGAATTATAAGTCATAATTACCATTAATCATAACCAATTTTTGTGTCTGCGGACAGAAACTATTGTCAGCCATTTAAATGGTATAGGCAGGTTAGGTACCTTCTTTGAAACCTTCCTACGGCTATAAATCTTTCGAGATCACGCTCTTAAGTTCAAGGTCAAGAGGAGGTGCTGTGAAAAGAAAAGTGCGGCTTAGTGGTTAAAAGTTTTTTGATAATTTAGGTCGCTTAAGACACGAAAAGTTGCTTTGCATTGAAACAATTTTATTTTATTTTTTTAATTTTTAGTAATAATTCAATGGCGAACTTCTTTACACTCACATTTTGCGACTTAAGTTAAGGTCAATGGGTTATACATTTTTTGTTATGTTGGTGCAGGTATTTTTTTAAGAAAGTTAAGATGATTCATAAGTCTTGTTTTTATTCAAAATCAATTGAAGTTTTGAAAATTTTTCAAATTGAAGTTAATAACAATTAATAGTTCTAGATAATGTATATTTTTTATGTAATACATTTTTAGTGGGATAGTTTCAAAACTATTTTTTCCAGTTTTGAAAATTGAAAAACAAAAAAACTGTTGAAGCTGGCTAAAATAATATCAGCGATTTATTTGAAGGCTTCATAAAAAGTTTGGAATGTTATCCATCTATGTATTTTTCTATGGCCTTGAAGAAGAGTTTTAGAAGTTTCGAATAGCATAACTGACTTTTACATTTTCGACATCTTAATACACTTTCTTGAAAGTGGTACCAAACTTTAATTTCCAAAGGTGAAGAAGAGTTGTAATATGTTATTCGGCTGCGTCTGTACGGGAATACACAAGAATGAGTGTTGAATTAATAGGCTCACTGGAATAGTGTAGTTTTGTAAAATTCTTCATTCCTTAGGGACTTGAAAATACATACATATGTTCATATAGGAATATAATAGGTTTTGATAAATCTGAGCTATGCAAATATTAAAATCAGGGATCTTCTCAAGAACAGTTCTTATTTTTGAAAAAAAAAAATGTAGATGGACAGAAGAATGTTGTAAGAGAAGAGTGAAGAATTCAAAATGCATGTTCTGTTTTATTTTTGGGATGTCTTACATTATTTTACAACATAATTTTTTAAATATTTTTTCAAAAACTTGATTTTTAAGTCATGAAAAAATAACCAACGAATATACACTCAAGTAGTCAAAGCAACATCAACTGATCCAAACCGGAAGCATCTTATCACTACATATTTCCAAATAATCTTTTCTTTTCTTGGAAAACAAAATTAAATTAAAAAAACTTGTTAAAGAAATGCTTTCATAAAGCTCTTATTCCCCAGATCTTAACCTGATTAAAAATGTTTGGGTGGATTTGAAAACGCCTATAGCAAAAAAAACTTATAAAAACAAAATACAACTATGGTCTTCAATTCAAAGGAATGGAACGCAATTCCAAATATTAAATGCCAAAAAGCTAGCATCATGGACCCAATAAAAAAAATAAAAAAAATCTAACTTTTAGATAACACCAAATAAAATTTTGTATTTTAAAATTCACGATTTTCTTTTAATAAATAATTAATTTAATAATAATTCAGCTGATGTCTTCATAGGTTTCATTATTATTTTGAGCACTGCAATGAAACAAAAAATAGTTTAAAGAAAAAAAAAAAAAAAATTGTCAAAAACTTTCTATAAGTATTGAATACTTAAAAACCACCATTCGGCTTTATAATTTTATAAAAGCCATGAAATTCATGTGTTTTTTTCGTTTCCCTATTATTTTGAAGAGCTGTGTATATGGTATATTGTTAATTTTAAAAGGCTACTTTGAAGTTGATGTCCAATAAATAAATAAATTCTTAAAGATGTATATCGAGTTTTTGGAAAATTATATTTCTTTCTTAAAATTTCCGTTTTTTTAATTTTTCTAAAGTTCATAGAACTAGATTTTTAACTTAAGTGTCTTCAGGACTCATTTAGACTAAAAAATTAAAAATAAAATTTTCTCTAACGTGAAGAGTAAACTCCTCTGGATGATATCACATTCTAAAGAACTTTTTTAGTAAGGCCTTGGTATTGGTAATGGTGGCTCTTTTGTAATCAAATGAAGAATAAATAATTCAAGGTACAAGTTGCTATCATGAATAAGCTATTTTGTATTCTTCAAATTTGAAGGAACCCCAAACTCTTGCACCACAAACTCGTACCTAAATATGAGATGAGGTCGAATCAAAAATTTTAGCTTTGTACAATATTTGATGTATCTACTTATTTCCAATAAAACGAACCCACCATTCTCTGTTTACATTATACTCTGCATTCCTTTAATAGAAAAAAAAGAAGACATCATCGGGGATTCGAATAGTTCCGATTGACATTCCTCCTTTAATCTCTTCTATGATAATGGTACACTAAGCGGATGATTGCCATATTTTCTCTTATCCTGAAATAATTATATTCCCATCCATAATATAAACAACAAAAATTTTGACAGCTTTGAACCAAATTTTATCCTGATTTTTGTTTTGTCTCAATGGATAAAGCATTTTAACTTCCGGTATTTACCGATACTTAGAATTTAAAGGTTTGTTACAATTAGGACTGTTCGAAATGACTAAAAAAGGTTTCGTAGTTTTGTAATGTTTTTGGTATTCGGGGCTTAAAGTCTTTAGGTTATTAAATTCAGTGAAAATTAAAGCAAACATTTTAAAAGCTTTCGTTTTCGATCATGAGATATTTAAGCGTGTTCAAAGATATAATTTCTCCTATCAAAAATTCGTAAGTCAGACATGTAAAATTGTAATCTTAAAAATTGTTCGTAAATGAAAAATCATAAAAACGTCTTTTATAATTGAATCCATATAATTTTTCTACGTTAATAAGTTTTTATTCACACAGTTCCGATTTATTTTGAAATATTATAAATAATTTTCAAAATCACCGTATTTCTTAAAGAAATTATTAATCAGAACATTTTTCCTTTTAGACGAAGTTGTCCTTAAGCCCGCCTGGGGAAAGGACCAACCGAACAACTACAACGGCGAACAGAATTGTGTTGTCCTTGATGGAGGACGGAATTGGCTGTGGAATGATGTTGGCTGTAACCTTGACTATTTGCATTTTATTTGTCAACATGGTAAATTTGACAAACATCTCCATCCTTTCAATATTTTTATTTAACATTTCCATCACGAATTTTGTCTAACTGTCAAATTGTATTCTTTTCAGCTCCTTTATCATGTGGGTCTCCAGATTCATTGCAAAATACAACAGTGGTTGGAAAGAATCACACCGTGGGAGGCGTAATTCAATATAACTGTCCAAAAGGTCATGCCCTAGTCGGAGAAGAAACACGAAACTGTCTCGACGATGGAACTTGGAGCGGGAAGGCTCCGACTTGTAAATGTAATAATCCCTTGATTTTCTTAAGTCTTGAAAATTATAATTAAAATTGTATGTCCCTTAGATGTTGACTGTGGTCCTCTTGACACTCTCGAGCATGGATCAATTCTTCTGTCAGAGAATGAAACCTTTTTCGGAGTCCAAGCCACATATAGCTGTCATGAGAACTATACTCTAATTGGTCATGAGAATCGAACTTGCAGCCTGAATGGCTGGACTGGGAAGAAACCAGAATGTTTGGTCGATTGGTGTCCAGAACCACCACAAATTCCTGGTGGAGTGGTTAAGGTCAGCGATAAGAGAGCCGGAACCACTGCCACATATCAATGTGAATCTGGCTATGTTTTAGTTGGAGAACCAGTAAGTTCCACGACGAAGGAATTAGTTTTCAAAGCCAGGATATACTAATAAGGTTCCTTTCGACAGGTTATATCATGCGGCCTTGGCGGTGAATGGTCCAGTAAACCACCATCATGTAGATTTGTTGATTGTGGAGCTCCAGCCCGTCCAGATAGGGGAACAGCTCATTTGGTGAATTCGTCAACAACTGTCGGAACAATGGTGAAATATGAATGTGACGACGACTACTGGTTGGTCGGGCCAACTGACTTGATTTGCACCAAAGAAGGGAAGTGGTCAGGTGATGCTCCCGTCTGTGAATTGGTCACCTGTGATACTCCAAATGTCCCAGCTGGGTCATATGTTGTCGGCTATGATTACAATGTTCGGTCAACAATCGAATATCATTGCGATCCCGGACACGTGTTGAGAGGAAATTCGGTTCTGGAATGTCTCGAAAATGGCGAATGGAATTCTGAGTCACCGTTTTGTGAATGTAAGACTTCAAAATTTTGATTTGTTTCATTTCAAAAATGTCAATACTTTCAGATATCGATTGTGGAGCAATTACACCCCTTCCTTATGGCAGTCACAAATATGTCCAAAATACAACATACGTCGGATCAGAAGTAGTGTTTAGTTGTTCGCAGTCGCATAAGCTCACAGGGGTTCCAAAACGAACATGCTTGGAAACGGGTGTCTGGAGCGATTCCACTCCCAAATGTGAAGGTAAAATAAATTTCAGAAGTCTAGATTCGACTAAATACTAATAAAAAAACCTTATTGTTTAATTTTTTAGAAATACGTTGTCCCGAACCAGTGCTGGCTCCTCATAGTCTTCTCTCCGTGACTGGCAATGACCGCATGTACGGCCGAACTCTCATTCGCACTGCTGATTCAACTGCCAATAGTGCCCAAACTTACAGGTAACATAATCTTAATTTTCTGTCAACATTTTTTAATACTGATAACTTATTTTTAAGAATTGGAGCACTTGCGAAATACAGATGCGAACGAGGTTACAAAATTATCGGTGAAGCTTTGGTCACTTGCGAAGATACTGGTCAGTGGAGTGGTCATGTTCCGGAATGTGTTTGTAAGTTCAACATGAAAAAATATATGTCACGAATACAATTATTGACTATTTTTGAAAATAATTATCAGATGTCGAATGTGGTCAGCCACTTAACATCACTCATGGAAAAGTCACCTTAGCAACCAATGTTACCTACTACGGAGCTGCAGTCCTCTACGAATGTGATCAAAACTTTAAGTTGGAAGGAGTGTCCAGACGTCTATGCACCGAAGATGGAACCTGGAGTCACGAGACTCCAAGTTGCAATGAAATCACCTGCGATGAACCTGACATAAGTGAAAATCTGATTGTCGATGCCGGAGTTCGAGCAGTTGGTTCGGCGGCATACTTCAAATGTCCCAAAGGACGTTACATGATTGGCAATGATACTCGAGTCTGTCTCAAGAACGGAAAATGGACTGGAAAGTCACCGGTATGCAAACGTAAGTAATCCTCTTACCATTGAAATTCGTTTCTATAATTGTGTCCTTTCACAGCGGTCGATTGTGGTCGGCCATTGCCAATTGAAAACGGTCGAGTGATAGTTGTCAACGAATCGACAATCTACGGCGGATCAGCGGAATACCATTGTATTCCGAGCTTCAATCGGATTGGACAATATCTTCGAAAATGCATGGAAGATGGCAAGTGGAGCGGTGATGAACCACGTTGTGAAATTGCCACAACCGATACTCAAGAAAGTTCTGGAGTCGGGACTGGAATTGCAATTGGAGCAACAATCATCATAGTTCTACTTGTTATCATTGGGCTGATATTCCTCCATAGGAATAAGGCAAGGCCGGTAAAGAATACTGAAAATATACAAGCAGCTGAATCCAAGGAAGATCGCAGTGCTGCTGTGATGTCATACTCAACATTGGAGGCTAACAATCGAATGCCTTTGGATACATCACCGCCAGCGACGTTCAACACGTTCCACGGGGGAAGAGCCAATGGGAATGGCACAAGTCGGTCAACAGGTAATAAGACATAAAATGGGAGACACTCTTAAATTACTGATTAATCAAATTAGTTTAAAAAAACAAAAAAGAATTTCATAAAAAAAAGAGATTTTACTGACAAGAGATTGAATTCTTTTCAAATCAAATGAGCAAGTTCTTTCGATTCTGTTCCACTTAATATTTTACGTATTTTAATGATTTTTAAAGATTTTTCTATTTAAAATAATATGTTTTTTTTTACTTTTAGAAAACATTTATGATCAAATTCCAAGTGAGCAATTTTACGATGCTCCTTATGAGATGCGAACAAACGAAGAAGTATACGAACCTGAACCAACAGCGGGCAATGTTATAACTATAAATGGTATTTCAGTTCGATGAAATGAATAATTTATTATTGTTAATATGAAATAAACATTTAATTAAGTTAAAACTAAGAAAAACTAAAATTAAAAAAAAAAAAGAAAAAAAAATGAAGACAAATGTAACAGACTAAAAGTCTGTGGCAATGTGTGTTACTGTTTGACTGAGCCAAATTTGTTTTTAAGGATATTTTTTTTTGTGACCATAAAAGTTATCTAAAACTAAAATAATAAAGTGTTGAGATAAAAATTTAGTACAGCCTGGGGCTAAACAAAAAAAAAAAAAAAAGAAATCATAAAAAATAAGATTTCATTTTCGAAAATGACTAAAAATATTCAATTTAAATTTAATAGAAAATATTTAAATGTAAATTATGTAAATATAATGAAGTGTGATGATTTTATTTAATAATAATAATAATTATACAAATAATAATATACCTAAAATTTAACATCTAACTATTATTATATTTTTAATATTTTTTTGTTTGTTTTAAATTTTTAAATCGTATGTTTTTATGTGTTGATTTGTATAAGTTTATGTATTTATATTATTAAAATAAGAAATTCAACAAGAAAAAAGAAAAACATATATAAAGTCAAATTGAAAATTGTTTGTATGATGGGAATTTATTACATAAGCAACATAATAATTAAAATACAAGAAAAATTAATATTAAAAAAATTAAAAATTAAATCTTTTTTTTTCTTCATTTTGAGAAATAATTAAATACTCCAGGTAACATCTTTTGGCCTTTTAAAACTCATCATCAAAACTAATTGTTAAAATTGGTCATGCTAAAAATGTTTGTCAAATTAGGAAATTTTGCTGTCGAACACGAAAAATGTTCAACGAAAAACTGAATTTACATTTTGAGCATGATTAAACTGAGCTTAAGGTTTCTTGCAACATATTGAGGAATATGTGAGCTCATAAAAAAATACAGAAGCTTAATTGAAGACCAAAGTCAAACTCGACTTCCAAATTCTAACTTTCAGATCTTGAATCGATTGTGGATCATCCCTAGACCGGTTTACTGGGCACTCAGTGTCCAATTCATTTTTCAAATCCAATTCAATGGAAATCTTAGTTTGTAATTAAAATTTCGTTATTTGGTGTTGATTTTAAAACGGTATTTTGATATGAATTTGATTTACAGTCCAAGCTCTCTAAGTCGCACAAACAAATACAAAATAGAAGAGATTGGTGCAAGAATGCAAAAAATAATTATTACGAAGAATGGTCACTTTCTTTGGGAAAAGCCTAGGAAAATTTTAAGTGGAGTTACAGCCTGTAGAACATTTTTGCTATCTGTCAGCAGTGGCGTAGCAAACAATTTTACAATCAATAATACAAGTTCCGGTAACGAGGTATGGAAAAAAAAACACGAGTTGGGGGAAACTGTATTATTACAACACGTTTATTGAAACGTGCTGTTCGGTCATTGAAACACAGAGACGATTCCAAAATCATTTTAATATTGACCGCCATGGTAGTGTTCCAAAGTTTGATACGACTATGAAGTGGGTGAATAGCTTTCTCAAAACTGGTTCCTTTTGAGACCTGGAATTGTGCGAGGAGGTGATCGAACGGAAAGGACTCCAGAAAATATTGACATTGAAGTCAGCCCTCATCAATCACCTGTATATGTCACGCTCGGGCTCTACGGATGTCAGAGATGAGAGCGGAAAAACAATATTTACAAATTTTTCTTAACTTTTTGTAGTTTTGTATTTGTTGTAAAAAAAATTTCAATATGATATTCGTCAAGATTTTATCATTTTTTAGGTATTTTTGTAGTCAATAGCATTGCTTGTTGTGATGATATTTAAGCTGAAAAATTTTTTTGACACTTTTCGGTAAATTTCAGTTTTGGTTTTTTATTTTTAGTAAAAAAAAACTGCCAATTCGATATTTGTCAAAAAAGTACCATAATGTTCAAAATTCTATTATGCATAAAATAAAATAAATTCGAAGTTAAAATGATTGACCATTTGGCACATATTCAAGTCAAGAAACTACTTTTGACATTTTTTGGTAAAGTTTTGGTTAAGTTTTTTATTTTTTGTAAAAAGACTGTCAATACGATATTTTTTCAAAATTGTAGCATATGTTATTAATTGTATTTTTTTTAAACATAAATAAGTTTGAAGTCAATATCGGTAGTCATACTCGAGATATTCAAGTCAGAAAACACTTTTTACCAACTTTTGATAGAATTTTTTGCACTTTTTTATTTTTTTTTTTAACTGTCAATTAATTTTTTTTTCAAACTTTCACCAGATGTAAAAAACATCGTTTCACATAATAGAAAATAGTTTTGAAGATAATATCATTTCTAGTTCATGGTATATTTTCTCGCCGAGAATTTTTTTTTTAGTTTTTCTATTTTAAAAAAATAATGATAAGTTGATAATTTTCAAAATTTATACCAAATCTATATCACATTACAACTTATATAATAAAATTTTTTGAAGTCAATGGCACTATCCATTCTTGAGATATTTGCTACCAACCAAATTTTTTACTTTTTTTTTTAAAAAACTTCTATAGTGAAAAAACCGCTTGACCAATTTTTATGAAAGTCATTTCTGCATCTTTCAAAGGTATAACCTGTCTTACAAAATTTAATTGGAGTCGATATCTCTGCTCGTTCTTGAGATACCGTGGACGAAAAAGGGTATCTCGAACGTACGAACGTACGTACACACGCACACACAGACATCTCTCTACAAATGGCGGATCTAGATTCTAGGAACCTTGAAACGTGCAGATTTGTCAAAAATTTCAATTTGACAACTCGGACCGATTACAATAACTCCCTATGGGAAGTTAATAAATTGATATAAATTTCTGATTTTTCGATACACATTTTCTTAAATCAAAGAAAAAACACAATCTATGAAAATTAGTTTTTGATGTTTGTTTTGACGTATTGAAATTGATGCACTTGAACCAACAAATTGCATTCAATTAGCAAGACATCAATTGATGACTCATTATTGTGTTGTTATCTTATTTTTGTTTTTGAAAATCATTAAAAATAAATTATGAAAAATTGTGATGACATTCAGAACAATAACATTGTTCTTTCAATACATATTATGTATACTTTATATACATACATACATATAGAACCCAGTTAATGTCACAGGATACAAACATGATAAATAAGTATAAAAGGGAGTTACCTGTTAAAAGTTTCAATCAATAGTTAAACTAATTTCGAAACAAGAGGACATTACAAAGTTAAAATTACTATGGACAACAAATCACCTGCAGTTATAGAAATTCATTTAGTGCACTTATTGAGTTTGATCCTTGTTATGACAGTTATTGAGTTTGTTTGTGAAAGTTTGGATAAGAAAAATAATTCCAATAAATTTCAAATAATTCCTTCAACAACAGACGATGACAACGAAGAGGGTGACAATAAATTCCGAAAAGAAACAATTAAAAATCAAGTGATTGTTTCATGTAATTGCAATAGAAAGAACAACTTTTTAAAAATTCAGAAATTGACAAATATATTGAATCCACTGGTGGAGGGCAAAATGTTACTGTCAAATTTGAAAGACGTTAAAACAACTTTATCACAACCACACTTGATTGTAAAACGGAAGAGCTGTGTTTTTAAAGCAAGACGAAAACTTATTTTTTGAATTTTTTGTTTCTTTGTTAAATAATAAAAACTTTAAAAAAAAATCTAAAACTATAACAGCATTTTTTTTCTACTCATATGTATATTTCTGTTTAGATTATTGAACTTGAACATGTTGGAAAACCTACTACTCATATTTTGCATTGATTTTTTTAACAACACGAATTCGTTAAATAATTAAATCACAATTGAGAATAATTTTTCATGACACGGACGCAATTTTAAAGAACTGGGCAACGTTAGTACTGGGTGTTCATTTAGAACTCAATAATTGGAGAGAGACAAAGTTCCCCGGGTCCTCTAGTCAAGAATAAATTAACTGGAACTAGAAAGGAAGAGCAATCCCAAAAATATTTTTTACTCAGAGTTCACGAATATCTTATACTAGTAACTACACCACTGTTCCCACCGCTACATCAATGTAAATGAAACATTAAAAGATTTGTTTCTTAACATTTGAAGTAAACCGCTGTCATAATTCAGAAAGACTAACTAAAGAGTAAAAGCATACTTTCATTGACTTACTAAAGAGTCAAGACCTTCCACAACAAAAATTCAAACTCCAACACAACAATGGAAATGATGAAAACAAAAACATATTTTCAATAAAAAATATAGTCAATTTCTTTTAATTAAATAAATTTACAATTCTTTTATACAATCAACAATAATTTCATCCACTTTTTACTGGTTCCAAAATAAATACTCTAATTCCTAACACTCAGCCTCCAAAACAAACAAAAAAAAACTCTCCGTCGAATTAATTAATTAAAATTAAATTCCTCCTCTCCGTAGTCCCACATCTCTTCGTCCTCGTAATCCTCCTCAAATGCATCCATATTTGCCTTCAACTCATCCTCCTCTGTCGGCGGCATTGGCTCTGGACACTCCTGACATTTACTCTCATTGATTCCATAATTTATACACTCAGCTCCGACACACTCACAACAGCCGTCATGGAACCACCGATAGCTGTTCGCTCCCATGCTCTCACAATACTGCATGCATTTCTTATTCGATGTGCACGTGTTCAAAAATATCACAGTACAATTGACAACCGGCACTGGAGCTCTCAGAGATGGCGTCTTTGATTCCATTGCCTCTCGATCGATGTCATCTCGCAGACGGCTGGTTTCATCGAAATGTCGTTTCAAGCCCGCCTTCATCGGAAAACGATAGATTGTCCATTTGTCATCGTCGAATTCAGTGAGTGTGTCAAATAATGCAGCTATTCCGTCAAAATCACCAATTTGTGATTTCGGTGACAGGCCTGCCTGTGTGGCATTTTGTGTTGGACACATTTCCAAACAACTACAACACTCGGTGTACAAGTCTCCCAAACAGTTAAGACAGTCTTTGCAGCAAAAACAATCTGTCAATTTGCATTGACAGCTCTGGGTGAGCAGACATTTTGACACTACCGAGCCACACACGAACTCATTGCAGGATTGAACTGTTCCGAATAGGGAAACAATAACGAGTATCAGAATTGCGTATAAGGAGTTCATAACGGTTGTTTATTTTTTAGAGGTAACAGTTTCTCGAAAAAAAGGTGCTCTCTTTTTGTGTTGGGAATGATGTTGACAGTACAATAGCCAGGTGGGAACTGAATTGATGCTCATCTTGGTTTTTCCCTAAATATTTTTCTCTTCATTCAGGTAGGTGTCGGGAAAAACCCTTACGCACTTAATCCTCGCACATCAAGGATACAGGTAATTTTCAGAAGACTAAAATAAAGGTTCTCCTTGCTCCTTTAGACAATTAACACAACAACAAAAAAGGTGACGGTTGTAATCACGAATCATAGAGATTGTAATCCTCTAATGAGAATAAGGACTTACTCAAATGTGAACAAGTGCTATTAAAAATCCATAAGTAGATGATGTTGACATAAAACGTTTAGGATAATACTTTTATGAGGTTGTTTTGAATCCTTTATTTTTTTGGAACAAAATTATATTATGTGGTTGTTAGAGTTCAAGTGATTACAATCAATAAAGGAAGGGGTTTTCTTGTTTGTGTGTGTGCGAGTATGTTTTTTTTTTCTAATAACTTTGTTTGTCAACTTTTCTTAGATATTTCTAGAATTTTGTCGAAAAAACGGATTCAAAGTTTTGAGCGGTATTTTTTATTGTTTTTAAGATCGAGTCTTTCTATTTTTAAATAGAAAACTAATTCTGACCATTTGTAAAACATTGAATCAAACTAAGCCTATTAATGCTTTATTAATAATTATATCACTTATGTATTTATGACGATATTTGTGTAAATATTTAAACACTATTTTCTAAATTTTGTAGACTAAGAAATTACGATTTCTAAAATTCGAATTATATCGATTTTTGAATTTTATTTTTTTTTTTAAAGAATTTCTTTGATAAAGTGAGAATTTAATTTTCAACTTTTCTACTTTTTAAAAATCTGATAAAAGTAATTTTTTGTGGTATTTAAATTAATTTTGAAAGAAGAAATCTTAAAGTAGTATAAAAATATAATAACTTTTAACTGCCACAGAAAGTTTTGTGATCAAATTTGTACACAAAAAGTAAATTTACAAATTTTATTTTTAATTTCTCGAAAGTTTATTTTTACTTAATTCAATTTACTTCAATCCACAATCCTAGTTCATGATCTAAATTTTCCTATGAGAACATACAATTCCCCCAAACTCTAAAAACCACTTTTTGTTTAAATTCTGTATTCAAAAAGATGACAACAATGTCATGTGAACTAAAAAAATATTTACTGTCCATTTTTATTTCACTTAGATTTTTCTTATAGAATTCGTATACAAAAACAAAACTTTAAATAAAAAAATACCACAAAACAGTATTAAAAATTTCCAGTAGCAGTGGCAACCCTTAAAATGTAATTAGACATAAAGACCGCAATAAAAAAAAATGCACACATAAGTTAATCTACCTACACCTAGAGGGACATTTTATTGCTGTCACTTTAGCTGTCAAGTCAGGTATACCTGATCATCACTGCTCAATCATTTTCTCTTGGGTAAAACCAAGTTCGTTTTCATTCACAGGTTCATAACATGGCGCTCCGTGATAATGACAGTAGAAAAAATTCAACTAAAATAAAAATACAAAAACAAAACATATTTTTTTAAATAATTAAAAACAAGTCAATTAACAAAAAGAAGTAGAAGTGTTTTCAAAAAAAATAAAAATAATTTCTATTGTGATTTAAAAAAAAAAATATTTCAACATTTTGAAACGAGAAAAACAAAAAAACAAATCCATTAACAATGAATTTTTATTTAACAACAATTATTTTCATTGTATTCGATCAAATAAATAAAATTCTAACTCAAGGTGTTCCGATAAGTCCGTGTCCGAAAATATTTCAATATCGATTTGATGGTGCAGAATGGTTTGGAATAATGTCATTAAAAAATCCCGATGTCGGGCAAGTGTTGAACATTAAAGTGACATTATCGATGCGTGGAAAACCAACTACGGTGAGTGTGTTAAAAAAAAATATTAAATAAACAAATTTGATAATGGCAATTAATACATAAGTGATGCAAGTTTTCATTGAAAAATTATACAAAATTTGGGCCAAGATTAATTAAACATAAATTTAAAAAATAAAACACATAGAGCTATATTCAAAAAATGTTGGAAATTTCAATTAAGTCTTTAGACTAAAGAATATTATTTTAAAAACATTTGTTAAAAAAAATTAATCATTCGTGGGAAATTCAGTTCACACATTGTTTTTGATTAAAATATTTTCCCCTTTTTTTAAAATGTTCTTATTTTGACGAATTAATCCACTTGTATCTATTTTCAATTACAATTCAATTTAATATCAATATTGAACACATTTAACAATTTCTATGATTTATTTCTAAAAACACTCACATACATAAGAACACTTGAATGAAATAAGCTACGAGAGTATTCAAATAATTTATGTCTCTTTTGATTGTATCTTTTCAGAATTACCTAGGAGAGATAGAACTCCTAACCAGGGGCCAATACCAAGCGGATACGCCGGTTCTGTATAGAATTAAATTTCCCAAGAATACCTTTCCGCCGAAGCTACTACAGATTGCGGCAAATAATCAAATCGTTTGTGTCGGAGCAGCAGGTGGGTTTTTTTTTTTGGTTTACATTCTATCCGCCCCCCTTTCCCTCCCATTAGACTTTGCACTTTGTTTCTTCATTTCCCTTTGAAAAATTTCATTCCATCTTCATTCAAGCCCTTACCGACCCTAACCTAAATCATTCTCTATCCTTTTCTCTCATAGATCATAGCATATTTGTCACACAAATTCAATTGGAGCACACCAGAAAGTTCACCTTTATACAATCTAATGAGGAATTCACGCCCCCACTCCAGCCACAACTGCCATCGATTGCCACTCAGTCCTTGCCGTCGTCATCGGCGGCGGCGTCGTCGTCACAGGCACAGCCATCAGGTGCAGGAGTCCTGATACCACAAACTTCATTCCTCGAAACTTTCGATACCAAGTTCCTGCCGTTTGCAGCAAATGAAAAGTAAATATCTTTGCCGGGTCGGGCGAGAGAGTAGAGAGTAAGGAGACTTCATTTGAAAATGATAAAATTCTCAGTTTTTCAGACATCCCATGAAGCAGACAAGGAAAATTTGCGGCCGAACGGGCGAGAGTCGAGCCCGTTTGTCCATCGGCGGGGTTGAGATCCAGACGGCAGGCGAGGAGGACTTCAGTGAACCAACCCAGCCGGCCTCATCACTCATGATAACACGCGGAGCATGGCCGTGGCTGGCTGCTATTTATGTCAACAATTTGACATCCCTAGCGTACCAGTGCGGGGGAACACTGATATCCTCGCGGATAGTAATAAGCTCGGCACATTGTTTCCACTCGAATAAGCGGAAGTACAGTCCCAATGAGGTGTTGGTGTTCCTCGGACGGCATAATCTGAAGAACTGGAGCGAGGAAGGATCGTTGGCTGCGTCCTGTGATGACATATTCATCCACCCGGACTATGACAGTCAGCTGAAGTCCTACGACGCTGATATCGCTGTGGTTGTCCTCAAGAGTGAGGTTAGGTAAGTCAATCGAGTTCTAGTGGGGTTTTTCCACCCGGACGAAAAAAATGTTGCCCTTTCATTGCTGCAGTTTTCAAATGCGAGAAATGTTCCAACTACGAACTTATGATACAGTTAGTTTGCAACTTTTTGTTGCGAGGCGAGGACATTGATGAGCTCGTAATTAAGAAGTAAAAGTTGCAGCAATGAAATGGGAATTGGAATTGAAAATCGCCAGGAGCAAAAGATATTTCCAGATGTTTATGAACCTGCAAACTTAAATTGAAGGATCAACTACATGAATTTAATAATATTCAACCCCCCTCTCTTCTCTTCATTTCGTATAGATACAACGCATTCATCCGACCAGCTTGCATGTGGTCGAGTTCAACAGACACACAATACATCGAGGGCGAACGCGGCATCGTTGTCGGTTGGGGTGCAGCTGCCACAGCATCGTCCTCGTCGGTGGCAACGAATCCAAGGAACTTAACATCCATTGTGGCCACCCCTCGAGTGGTTGCCGCACCGATTGTCTCCAATGAAGTGTGCTTCAAGACAAATGATAAATTTCGCAGTCTCTCATCGAACAGGACATTCTGTGCGGGTTCACGAAAAGGCAGCAACGGACCGTGCAGCGGGGACTCGGGTGCCGGGCTTATGATCTTCAAGAACAATCGATGGATGCTCCGGGGGACGGTGTCAGCGTCCTTGCCGGCGTCCTACAACAGCGAATCGTCCTGCAACAGAGATGAATACGTTATTTACACGGATGTGGCAAAGTTTCTCGATTGGATTTTTGCTTTTATAATATGAAGAAGAAAAAAAAAAAGTTTAACTTTGCATTTTATATTATCTTGAAGCGGTCGGTCGTGTGAGGGGGTGATGAGGAGAAGTGAAGTTTGTAGTTAGTTTTATTTTTTTTTTTAATAATTTTAGTTCCAAAGAAATTACCATTTGTCTTTTCTATTTATTATACAAATGTTTTTCTAACAATTTCAATAAAGCAAAAGAATCTGTGATATGATTTTATTCTTTTTCTTTGAACGGACGATTACCTTAAATTGTGCTATTTTCAACTTTATTAAATTTTTCTTGCACAATTTTTTGGAGGGGGTTGTTTGTATTTTGAGACTGTTCTGTCAAAATGAATTATTACTTTGTGTATTTCAAAAAGGGAAAAAATGCACAATTTACTGGGAATTGTTTCGCACAGGATGTCTTTCATATTTTGAAAAGTGGCTTAGAATTTTCCGGATTTTATAAATCCTTGCATGTGCTGTTCATACAAAAGGACATAAAACTAGTGATACTATAAAAAGTTATCATGCTCAAATTCCAAGAACAATATTCAAAACATGAAATAGTTTTAGCAAAACAGGGGACAAATTAGTAGATAGTTTCAAGGGCTGAGTTAAACTCATGTTATAAGGTTCTTTTGGGAACATAAAGCTTCGAGGTATTTTTAAGTTCCCATAAAGAGTTATTGTTATTAATTTTCCCTGATTTGTCAAATTGAAATTTGTATGGTAATTCGAATCTAAATTCGTCATTTGTAGAGAGATGTCTGCTTGTGAGTGTGTGCTTTAAGTTCGAGATACCCTTTTCCGTCAACTTTATCTCGAGAACGAATAAAGACATCGACTCGAAATAAATTTTGTAAAATAGTTTATAATTTCAAAAGATACAAAAAGGACATTTATAAAAGTTTGTCAAGCGTTTTTTTTCACAATAGCAATTTAAAAAAGGAAAATTTTAGTTGGTCACAAATATCTCAGGAACGGATAATGCTATTGCCTTCAAAAAAATGTATTGTGTGCAAAATGATGTGATACAGACTTGGAATAAATTTGGAAAAAGTTTAACATACTTTTTTTTTTTTAAGTAAAAACTAAAAAAATTCTAGCGCGCAAATATACAATGAAGGAGAAATGATATTATTTTCGAGACAATTTTTTTACTATGTGAAATGCTGTCCTTGCATCTGGAAAAATTTTTGAAAAAATCAATTGCCAGTTTTTTTTTACAAAAATAAAAAAGTTCAAAAAATTCTACCAAAAGTTGATAGAAAATGTTTTTTGACTTGAATATCTCGAGAATTGGAAACGTTTTTCGCTTAAAATGTATTTTGTAAGTTTATACAAAATAAAACAGTTTTTTTACGAAGAATACAAATCTAAAACTGAAATTTACCTAAAAGTGTCAAAAATTGTTTTTCGGTTTTTGAAGTAAGAACCTAAATACTTAAAAGCATTGGCGTAGTTGGGCCTTTGAGTTCTTGGTATTAAAAATGTTTATGAGGGCACCTCATGTCTTTGATTAAAATTTGCACATCTTTGATTTTTTTGTTGCTTGTCATAAAGCGTAGTTTTTTTTTTCAATCAATTGTTAGATGCATTTTTTAAAGAAATAGTTTTTAGGTTTTACTGGCTCATGAAAACTTAGTATTCGATATGGGTGTTGCTATAACTTTGTGGCTGCGTTCATTATCAAAATTTAATATAAATTGGTTGTTGAAAATTCAATAACACAACAGGTGTACTAAAAACGGCGTCACTTTTATAAAGTTATCAATGTGAACATTTTATAAAATATCATTGACAGATGTCTTAACCTAATAAAAGAGAATTCAAATCATTCCACACGGTGCTGATTCCGGGAACTTTTTTTGATCAACGTAATATGAATTGATTCATCATCATTGACTAAAATAAAAAGAAGTGGTCCTAAATGACTACCCTAAAGGAATGGAATTTGAATTTGTTCTATTTTATATTTGAGTGCTCTTAATGAAGAAGTGAACACTCTTATTCTAAAGAATGAAATCCAGAAAGGTGCATTTCGTTACGCCTATAAGAATTTCAGAAGGGTCAAAGTCTAAGGTCACTTGAAGTTTTCTGAGCTCTATGAGGAATAGAATGACGGGAAGTAATTTAAAGAAACTATGAAACTATGGGACAAATTTTAAGACCGGGAAAAAGGAAACGAACTCTAGGTTTGAATAAAAACCCTTAAAATAATAATAAAAACTGGAAACTTCCTTTTCCACTGTTTCACTATTTTTCCAAAAGTTATAACTATTTAAGATTTTAATGTATTATCTATCGCTAGAGGAATTTAAATCCTTTCTTTGAAAAATAAATAGAACTGCGCCTAAAACCAATATGAACACCATAGACCAAATTTCTACGACCTCTTGAAAATTTCCTTTTTGAAATAATAGTCTTTTTACACAATTTTAAAAGAACTTCATGGAATATACACATCTCTGGCAGTTCTAATATCTTAAAAATCACCTTCGTAAAGTGTATCTTTTATAGTCCTCTAAATCTAAATTGAGTTGATTCATCAAATACCAAAAACCTATCAACAGTTTTGATTGAAAAAAAGAACATCATACATAATTTTCTTTTCTTTAAATTGATAAGCCACACGAACATAACATCCTTGAACCAGAAGCTCTCTTATGCGCCCAACACTCGCAGTTGTGCATTTTTTAATTATAAGTCAGAGTTGAAAGACCCAACAGCTAATTACCTATTTCTTCGAAAACCATATTCATCCGACTGACGCCCGCTACGACATGTATTTAGCCACCTACACCACGAGTAGACGTCCTCGTACAATTGATGTTTTTCTTGCGAAGGCATTTACATACCATACATATGTATGTACTGTACATATGTACGCAGGTATATAAAAGAAAAACATAAAAAGACCTTCTTATAAATTTAAATATTTATTAAGCTTCGTTTGCATGCATGCATTGCATTCATTAATTTAACCTCAAAACGAAAAACACCTCAAGAATTTAGCCAAATCCTTTTAAATTCTGCTCCACACACACACAAACACATAAACACACACACGCACATACAAAACAACGAATTTCCTCCTTGAGAATGTGATAGGGAATCAAATAAATATGTTTGTAAACATATGTAGAGTACTAGTACACCTACATATGGTGGTACATTCGTCCTAAACACTTCGACATTAAGCTGCAAGCATATAGTAAGCAGGGTTCGGAGAACGATAAAATTTAATTCGTTCGCGATCGAAAAACCAAACCGGGAATTTTATTTTTAATTCGATCGCGAATTTTATTTTTCGGATCCTTAAAAATAAAATTTGTGTTCGCGAACGAATTAAATTATGTTGAGAACTGAAAAATTTAATTCGTTCACGAATTTATCACAGAAGATCCAAAAAAAGATCCATTCACGAACCGATCGCAGATAAAAAAAAATTTACACTTAAATTTTTAAATGTTATTATTATTCTAAATAGAAATACATGTATTTAAATATTATAATTAGGAAATATAAAAAGCTGCTCCCATTATCTATTTATTTCCTGTCTAAAACCCCGAATTATTTTTGCTGGCGATGAAATTTAATAATAAATGTTAAGAACTTGCTTTCTTTCGGAACAAAAATGATCGACGTATCTTATTGTGACAAAACATAGATACCTAATACGTCGCGACGCAGGTCAAAGCGGCTTGGCTGCAGTCGCGGTGGCGTTGGTCGACGTGCGTCGGTCGGTGTCGTCGACTCATCGCAATAAAATAGTTCTAGGAAAAGTGTATGATGTATGTATTTTAATGCACTGGGAAATTCCCAATTATTACTTTTGGCGAACAGTCAATAAATTTTATTGCGGATAAGAAAAGGGTATTTTACATAAATGCATTTGCAGGCAATTACCTGGCCAGACTTCTACTTTCCAATGGTGTCGGCGCGCCGGTTTCTCATTTAAATAATCATCAATACTGACACCAACACCATGCACTTCCTTAAATTTTTTTTTATTTTCAAAGTCACTTTTCTTTGACACCTCAAAAGACTTCACCTATTTGTTTCTTGTTAATAAGAAATATACCTACTTTTTTAATTCGCATTCTTTTTTTCGTCCCATAATCAGCATTTTCTAATAATAGCTATTAATACATAATTAAAAACAACAGCATAAAAATCAACCAAACTTCACGAAAAACATTCAAGAAATAATAATATTTTTTCCGATCCTTTTCAGATCTTTTCGGATCCTTTCGGATCTTTTCGAATTCTATTCGTGAGAGAACAAAATCCGAAAAAAATAATATTTTTTCGATCTCTCACGAATGAAAAAAAGAGAAAGAAAATAATTTAATTCGGTTCGTGAGAGATCTGAAATTTTCGGATCCCGAGAACAGTATCCGTATGGGAATTTTATTTTTTTCGGATCGTGAGAAGATCGGAAAAATGTGAGAAGTATCCATATTAATCGGTTCGCGAGCGATATTTTCCGAACCCTGATAGTAAGGTTCCTGCAATAAGGTTGATGATGAAGAAGATAGAAGGGGGAAGGAGGAGTGTAGTGTTCACGTATACTGTCGGAAGTGAATCAACGCCGTTTCTTGTGTTTACTCCACATCACGCACATACATAGACATAGACACAAACACAACACACTCGTCCTGTGTTTTGATCCTTTCAATCGGTGCAGAGTCCTGGCCCAGATGGTTTTTGCTGAAAGCAGCCAAGCATTTGTGCATCTAAATGCGGAAACAATGTGCACTGGTTGCCTAAAGCTTTCAGCTGTTTTAATCCTTTGTCTGTCGGCGAACCGACTATCCCTGGAGTGGTTGTAAACAAGACTGGGGAGCCTTTTCATAGGAAAAGTATTTTTGTGAAAACTTTAATTTCCACAGCGCATGCCTTGGAAAACTGTTCCCAGGTGGGAAAAAAAAGAGAACAACAGTGCACATAGGAGATGCGAACTTTCAGGCGAATTGGGTTTCTCTGAGATGGTCCTTGTTCCATAGGAACCCGTTCCATCATCATCATCATCGTCCTCGTCGAGGACTACGACCGACGACAACGACGATGTCCTGGTCGTGCGTCGTAGTCCTTCCTATGGATGATGATGCTAAGTGATAAGGACTTTTTCGTTCTGGCAATTTGCAATTGCTCAACAAGTTGTTTCTGCATTAATTTTTGAGATCAAAAGGATTCAACGGTAAATTAGAAGTGTTTCCTTGGCAGTTGGAGCATCTTTGGAATGTTTTTCTTTTTTGTTTGTGTGTAGGTATAGACAGACATTGTGTTCGTATAGAAAAGCTTGGAAAATGTCAATTAACCCACTCAGTAGGTGGATGAAGTGTGATTGATATCGAGGACACTTCTTTCTATTATAGCCTTGAACATGACGTATTGATGAGAATATGTACATACATACATATACAAACTTCCATCCTAACCTAACTAAGCCTTAATTAAATGTTTAGTATCTTGTCAATTTATTGGTAGAAATCTTAATTTAAATGCCTTTTCGTGACAGTGCATTGGTTTTTGTTTTATAACATTTTTAGAGTGTGACGTTTGATCAGCAGGAATGACACCGAAATAGTATAGAACTTGAGAAGGATATTGTTACAAGGAGTAAATTTTATCCAAAAAAAAAAAAAATTATAGTTGGAACTTTGATTGTAGTTTTCTTTGGGCTTTATGGTAGGGTTTCAAGGCTTTAATTTTTTTTTAACTTCCCACATAATTGGTCCGATTTGTCAAACTGAAATTTTTGACAAATCTGGACATTTCAAGGTTCCTAAAAATAGATCCATCATTTGTAGAGAGATGTCTGTGAGTGCGTGTGTACGTAGGTTCGTATACGTTCGTTCGTTCGAGATACCATTTTTCGTCCACGGTATCTCAAAAACGAGGAGAAATATCGACTCCAATTAAATTTTGTTCGTCAGGTTATAACTTCGAAAGATGCAGAAAAGATTTTTATAAAAATTGGTCAAGCGGTTTCTTTCACTATAACAGTTTAAAAAAAAGTGAACATTTTGGTTGGTGGCAAATTAATATCTCAGGAACGGATAATGTTATTGACTTCAAATAAATTGTATTGTGCACACTGTTTTGTTATACAGATCTGGTATAAATTTGAAAAAATTTCAGGTTACTGTAATTTTTTTAAAATAGTAAAATTACAAGGAAGGAAAAACGATATTATATTCAAAACTATTTTCTACTATGTATGTGAAATGATGTTTTTGACATCTGGTGAAAGTTTAAAAAAAAAATCAATTGACAATTTCTTACAAAAAATTAAAAAGTACTCGTACAAAAAAATTCTACAAAAAATTGGTAGAAAATGTTTTTTGACTCGAATATCTCAAGAACGGCAAACGATTTTGACTTTTTTTGTATGCAATATACACCTGTTAACATATAGTATAATTTTGACGAATAACGAATTGACAAGTCTATTACAAAAAATAGAAAACAAAAATTAAGTAAAAAAACGTCAAAAGTTTGTTTCTTGACTTGAAAGTGTCGAGAGTGGGCAATCATTTCAACTTCGAATCTATTTTATTTTTTTCCTAATATAATTTTAAACACGTGGTACACTTTTGACAAATATCGAATTGACAGTTTTTTTACGAAAAATAAAAAAACAAAATCTAAAATTTAACGAAAAGTGTCAAAAATTGTTTTCGACTCAAATATCTTCTCAAAAAGCAATGATATTGACTACAAATGTATTTTATGTTCAACGTAACACATTATTTGTCAATTAATGATAAAATGTTGACAAATATCAAATGGGCATTCTTTAATAATAAATAAAAAAGTACAAAAAGTTTCCACTAGAATATCTTGAGAAGTTTTTTGAGTCTGATAATTTTTTTGTTCATAAAATTTTTATCAAACAACATCAAAAGTAAATCAATTATGTAATATCAGGATTGCCAAGTTTTCAAAGTTTGGGTTGCACCCAGCCTCTTTTTTGGTCCTAAATATTCCTCATTTAATTCCATTTATTTAAATCAATTTCTTTCTTCAATTCAATAAAATGTTGAATCATAAACATCAATACATTCAAAGTACTTTTAATGTTTCTTCTAGTCCATGTTTTTTTTTTTCTCGCCATCAAAGTTTCAGTAAACCTTGATATAATTTAGTCAGACACAAATGTTAAGCGTATACTAAATTCTCTAATTTGTAAATTCTTTCACCCTATTTATAGTAAAGGGTAGGTAAGACCCCTCTAAAAAAATGTACTCCCTTTGGTACACTACAATTATTTTTCCTTCAACTTAAAAGTCTCCGGTTTTTTTTTATCTCAGTCTGAGAACTGTTTTAATTCCAAGAGATTTCCGTTTTAATCAAACACAGATTAAAATAAAAATTCAAAAAAAAACCAACAACCATCAACTTTATATAAGTTCTAATTCAGTTACTTTGGCTAACCATATGCATTACTGCTGGTATAAAAATTACACAATTAACTAACAGCATCCGGTTGGGAAAATCTTACGAGAAAATCTTTTTGTTTTTTTTTTCTTTCTAATTGAATAAATGAAAATATCCATGGTTTTTCTTTATTTTTCATTTTTCTCGCTTCAAAGGTGAGCTGCGATGCGATGCGATGATGGTGGAGATGGGGGGACAGCAGAAAATTGCAGGGAAATGTTTGTCTAATGAATTCCTTGATGCGATAAATAACTTTAATTAATTTTGCACAAACTGCAAACGGGTCCTTTTGAGTTTTTGCTTCAGCACTTTCACAGTGGACGGTGGGCGATGATGGGCGGAGTGGGAGGGGTAGTTATAGTACCAAAACCAAACTAAAGGTGAATGTGCAGTGCATTATGCAGAGCATCGTAGTTCGCATAATGAGCCTGACGAGCGACACAAGGGGCAAGTCACTGCCGGCCGGTTCGGTTCTTTATTTTCCCTCGGGAAAATGTCCTTTAAATTGAAAACAACAACAAAACGAAAAACACAAGGAGTAAAAAATATTAAAACAGGAATTTTCAAAAAGCACTTTGTTTGTTTTGTTACTATTTAATGAGTGCTGGCAAATAATAGAAAAATAAAATTAAAATGGTTTGAACCATAAACGTGCAGGACTTCGAGTTACAACAATGACAATATGGTATGTTATGACGCGTCGCCATCCCACAGTGATGTGGGGTGACATTCTTCCGCCCATTTAAAGGAACCTATCTATATTTCAGCTTCACAGTGTAATGTGGCCACGTACGTTGACAATATAATTTAATTCGATTGCGGATGCGGTGTTGTTGCGTTGCGTCGTCGTCGTCGTCGTCCTTGTCGTCATTGTCACTCAGCAAAAATATCGGTCTTCCCCATGCATATGCCCTGCGCCTCCTCACGCATGCAACACATCCTAGAAAACCTATCTACTATAGTGCAGCCAGCTGTCCCCCCGCCGCCGCCATCGTTGATGTTGTCTTAACTTCGTTTATTTCTATTTAGCTCAAACTAATTGAAAGCCAAGCTGGTTGCAGGCTTCGCTCCACTTTTAGTTCTCAGGAACAATTTTTCCAAAGTTCATACACTCAGATACGTGCATCGAAAGAGATACACTTTCAACCAGGCCAAACACGCATCACACGGCGGATGCATTGCCATTTACAAGAGGACTTGACTTATCCACCAGAGGTTCGCTTGCGTTATGCCAATGCCTACACTTGGGGTTAGGACAGGGACGTAGTTGGAAATTTTAGAAAGGGTAACAATACATTTTTTGAACTACTGCATCGAGTGTGAAACAGAATTCTTTGAAAAACACCAATTTATAAAATAAAAATAAATTATATAAAATAATGTGAAATAAAATAAAATAAAATAAAATAAAATAAAATAAAATAAAATAAAATAAAATAAAAAAATATATAATAAAATAAAGCAAAATAAAATATGTTTTAAGAAATATTCTAGATATTAAATTAAAAAGTTAGTATTTGTTACGTATACGCCCCAGATAACCAGGTAAAAAAAAACTCAGTACAATAGAATTAACATTATTATTTCTCTTTAGTGGTAAAGGATTTTTAGTGATGTTGGTCCAATGTTGCATCCAGACTCCTAAGAAGATTTTTACAGGAAAAAAAAATTAAAGAGATCCAAAATCCTCCTAAATTCAAAAAATTTCAGCTAGTCGAGATGTCCTGGGAATCTGTTTCGTAATAAACTAGCTGCAAACTCTGGCTCTTCAATTTCATTTCCAACTCCATTTGTTTTTAAGAAAAATACACCAAACCCCTCCCCTCCCTGCGGACCTGTTCAAATGTTGAGCATCAACAACTAGTAACTGCCGATGTGGAACTAGAAAGCAAGTGATTTTTTTATTAGTTTTAAAAAGACGAAAGTGGGAAAACATTTTATAGTGCGAATTTGTAAATGCATCGGCTAAGGTGCATATGGGCGTACACTTTTGTACTCCCATTCCCATTCCCATAAAGTCTAAGTGATGACCCTGTTCTCTCTCACCAACCTCCGATCCGACCCGACCCAACCCAAACCATCAACCTTATCATTCCTTATCTTCCTTATGTTGCCATTAAGGCTAACACCCACACATACGACGACACGAGTGTATCGTATGTCGAAGAGCTTTGCCATTCAGCTCAGCTATATAGGACCAGGACCTTTTTAGTGCATGGTGCGTTGTGCCAAGGTGGCCCATAGGATGATGATAACCCTGTTGCTCTCGCATCAACTGATTTCATTTGTTCTCGTCAACAACAACTATGTGTATGTATGTAGTACGTGATGTCGATGTGATGTCCTTAGTAGGGAGTGTAAGGACAAAAGTCTACCATAGTTACTAGCTCTAAGCTACATATAGGATATAACGTTGGTAAAAAGTAAAAAGGACTCGTGTGATCATAAGGACGAGTGTGTGATGGCAACGTTGTTGTCGAGAGTCGGAGCTGTTCTATTCAATTTATAGTTAGCAACTTCTGGAGGAGAGTTTTGTTATATGAGTGAAACCAATATAAAATTATTATTGCGCTCTTGGCTAGTGGATTGCCAGTTGAATTGTCATGGTGAATTTTCATCATAAGTTTTTTTTAATTAATATTAATTTCACTCTTGTTTGTGAATTCTGTATCTGTATGTCTGTAAGTCTGTGTGTGTGAATGTGTTTTTGTAATGTATAGATGGTATGCATGTAGTAGAGATACTTTTAAACTTATTAAAAGCACTGATGAATTAAATTTTCATCAAAATCTGATTAAAGTACGGTCATTTTTATAATGGGTCAATGCTTGTTTTTAATAAAGTTAGTTATTTAAAAAGTTTTAAAACATGTTGTTAATTAAGGTTGATTTTAGACTGTGAGGTTTCTTTGTTAACTTTTAGGGGAATTTAATTTTTTTTTTGACAAAGATGTCAGGTTACAGCTCTTCGTATAACAAGAAGATATTAAGTCGATTTGAGAAAATGAATGAATGGCTATAAATATTTGAAATAATTTGATTTTGCTTATATTTGTTACTTTATCTATGATAAATGAAATTTTTGAATTGAGAAAAAAATACAAATTAAAGTTTCAATCCAACTAAAAAATTGTATAGCTTTTCTTTTGCCAAAAAAATTATGTCTAAGAATTGATTTTTTTAATTGTTTTGAACAACATATCACCATGAGCCAACTTGGGTTCACGGTGCAAACAAAATCTCACAATGAAATAATACTATTAATTTAAATGTTCATATATGTGTTAATTCAGACTTCTACAACCGTTTTAACTATAAAAATCACTTGTAAAAAAAAACATTAAATAAAAAAGTGCGTATACGCCTCAGTGTACCATGTTAAAAAATCAAGTTTGGTAGTGAAATTTTTGAAATTGAGGCTAAAATTCAAATAAAGACAAGTATTGCCTCAAGGATTCTATAGAATTCTTAAGGAATATCTAAAAAACGGAATTTTACAAGTAAGACACGGAAACTAGTATTTATAGACTTCAAAAAATATTTGCTTGGCTTGATGTTTTTTGTTTATATTTTCTACAGGACCCCAAAATTATATTCATTAATTCATACACCCAGTGAGATTTAAAATTGTGAGGTTTTGAAATTAATTAGAATATTATTTCAGAATCATGTTCGTAGAATCCCAATAAGTACCTACAAAAACTGACAGAAAATATGGGGAGTGAATATGTGTTAAGAAAATATTTATTGTGAAAAATATTGTTCTGGAATTTCAATAAAAATTGATTTTGTGACAAAAATTAATTAACTCAGACAGAAGCATTTGTCCCTGGATCTCTTGGTAAACATGTTTTGGTAATATATATTTACTCCCTGTTCTATAATTAAACATACAAAAATATTGTGTCATATAATTGCTTAAAATTTCCCAGAAACCCGGAACCAACTTTTTTGATAGCCGTTTGACGACGAGTCTTCTTTAAAAATTGACATAAAATCAGTCTTCATTTATTTTTAACTTCCCCCTCTTCCCTGTGCCTATCCTGTTTCTGTTTGTTCTATATTTTTGATTTATCAATAAAACATAAAACAAAAAAACTTGGAAAATTTCATAAATTTTTTCAACATAAATACATACATACATACTCAAATAATACCAGTACACAAATATGTACACATGAATTCATTACTTAAGGACGAGTATGTACTTTTGTCCTGTAATAGCAGCTATTTCCAGGATTTGTTGATGTTTTCATTGGTGCACATACATACATATGTATATAAACAAACAACACAAAATACACGTGTCGAAACATACTTTGCGTGGGCTATTGTGTTAACATTTTTTTTTTTAGGTTTGTTCATATAGACATTATTTTAAATGACAACAATTTAATATTTGGATAAATTTCAGTATTTTTTCTGTATTTTAAAAAAGCAAATAATAACATATGTATGTACATATATATTGTTTGGAGTTATTTTCAAAATGTATTGCCTGAGGGATGCAACATGTTGACATGTTGATGATTAAGGAAGAAAGGTAAAATTTATTTTATTAAAGTTAAATTAAAACACAAGTATCTTTTTACAAAGTAATTTTCAACTGATAAAAGATTTGTACTTAGATCTTTAAAAAAAAAAACATTGACCAAATATTTTGTCTTCACTTCACTTAGACTTAACGTTGAAATATATCAACAAAAAAAAGGCTCGGATACCTCTTTCTTGTAACTAATTTATAAAAATTCATTAATAAATTTAATAATTAATAAAACATTTTACTAAATATTTGTGTAAAAAAGCTATTAGTAGTCAAAATTCTAATCTAATTATTTTTCAAAATGTAATCATTTGTTTAAAGTCGTATTGTTTGAAAGTTAATAGAGGTACATAAAACATAAGATTAAAGTCTAGTTTTCGAGATAATAGCTATTCTTGTTAAAAAAATATTTTGTAAAATTTTAAGTAAAATTTCCTGTAGAAACTAAAATGCTTTCTTTCTTAAGCCGTGCATTAAAAGTACAACAACTCATGTCTTTATTTTCTTAAAATCAATTTTATTGGAACCAAATGTCATCGATGTTTAAGTGATTCGTTTTTGGAAACAAAAAATCTTTCAGCATGATTCGATAGTCTCCAATTTGTCAAATAAAAATTTTTAACAAATCTGGACATTTTATGGTCTTTAGAATTTAAATTCGTCATTTGTAGAGAGATTTTTATTTTTTTCAAGAAGTAAAAACTATAAAAAAAAATTGGTGCACAATTTGACATCTGGTAAAATTTTCAAAAAAAATTGATAGTTTTTTTTACAAAAAATAAAAAAAAATCTACCAAAAATTGGTGAAAAATGCTTCTTGACTTGAATATGTCGATAATTTCAACTTTATATATATGTATTTTATTCTTTGCATAAAATAACCCTTTTAATATTTTACATTTTTGACAAATATCGAACTGACAGTTTTTTACGACAATTACAAATTAAAATCAATATTTACCAAAAAGTGTCAAAAATTGTTTTTCGGTTCGAATATCATCACAACAAGCAATGATATTGATTTTAATTATTTTCGAATATTCGAAGGTAGATTATTTTTCCAAATTAAATTTCCATAATTTGGAAGTGTGTTAAACAATTTACAATTTCATATTCAAGTGTCAAACCATGGGCAAAAATAATTGAAACTTTTTTTAATCTAAAAAACATGAAGATTCGTCGAAATTTTACATTGACAAATCTGGAAAATTTGCAATAACTTCCTATGGAAAATCAGGTGGACTTGAGTTATTTAAAATAAAAGTCTTAAGTAGACATTTAATAAAATAATATTAAGTTATCGACACTTTAAAAAATTTGTCTTATATTTAAGGGTCTGGGTTCCAAAAATGACAGTTTTTTTTCTTGAATATTTAAGTTTGAACTTTTGTCTTTTCTTGATATTTCGAACCATTAACTTAACTTATTGAACAATAACTTAAACAAAAATTGATATTAATTTTCACAGAAAAATTATGATTTTGTAGAAATTTAAAAGTTAATGACTTCAAATTAGACCAAACCTGTACCTTATTTAAAAATCCATAAAATATTTCATGCTCACGACATTACTAAAGCTAAAACATTACAATGGATTTGTAGTAGTAGTATTTAGTAGTAGTAAGACCCATTAAATTATTTTTTAACCACAAATCAAGTTTTCAGTTTCTTAATACAGGGTCATGTACCTGTGCATTTCAATTTCACAAGTATTACATACATTTTTTTTTTTTAATTTCAAAAAAAGGAATGGAAAGGTTGCATTGGAAAATCGAATTTTTTAACAAGATTATAGAAGAAAATCCTTTTAAGATATTAAAAACAAATTGAAGTACTCATATGTGCATAATTCAGGAAGTTGAGAGGGAACTTAACCACAAAATCAATACTTGCCATCCAGGGAAAATCAGTGGAGTTCAACTCAATTCTAACTTTTATACATATAGTAACATTTCTTGAAATATTGGATATGATTTTTAACTTATGAATTATTGTATTTTGTTTTTCAATACACTATTCTAGAAAATTTTAAATTTTTTCTCTCTTTCGATCTCATAACTCGGAATGGTATTCTAACTTTAAGAACTTACAGGCGTTTGTACAGATTTTTGTATATTAAACCTTATTACTACTTACAATATATATGTATGTACATAGTTTGATATACCTAAATATATTTTTAATAACACTAACATATTTTAAGAAATGTTCGTAATCCTACTTGTATTATAAATGAGAAAGTTTGGATGGATGGAAGTTTTTGCTCAATAACGCCAGAACGGCTGAACGGATCTAGATTAAATTTGACACAGAGATATTATAAATAAAACGTCTTTTTACTCAACTCAAAAACTACTATTAATATGATGTGCTTTTCTACATATTAGTACTTATCTATTTTGTGTGAAGCCGGGAAGAAGTCGATAGTTTGTTGCTTCAAAAATAAAAATATTGTCTTAAAGTTTAAATTATTATTTTTTTTTATAGAAACATTTAAGGTAAAATATTAATTATATAGGTAATTGAAAATTTGTAAAAGGCTATTGCTTTTTAAGATTCGGTAAACTGTAATAAAAAAAAACGTTTTTTCGTTCGCAAATTATAATTTTCTAGACAAGGGTTGAGGAGTAAAATAATCAAATGACACTAAAAAGATATATTAATGTGTTAGTGATTCCCCATTTAAATTTTTTTAACTACGCTAATGCTTGTGTTTGAAAATTGTAAAGGTATATAAACTCAAGTCCTGTCACTTAAAATTTTAAAGTTGAATTACAAATGAATTACAGGAATTATAGTGGTTACTTAAAAAATTAAGTACAAATGAATTTTACGGATATAGTTCATAATTATAAAACACATACTAATAATCTAGAAGTCGAAAGCAAACTACTAGAAAAATTCCTTTTCCAGACAATTTTAAACTTAAACTTCATACAGTTCCAATTGATTAAAGTCAGCAAAAAAAAAAAAAACGGATACCTGTGACTTTTGAACCCAAATTGAATACCTGTAGAAAATTTTACGTAAATTAATTACAATTGTATAAATTTCATCAATCCTCATGTTCGGTACAATGAAAGTTCGTGCCAAGAATCCAAAATGTTTATTCACAATCCTTTCCTTTTGCCTTTAGATCCTAAATCAGTTTTTTTTTTTTGAGTTGTAACTTTCAAATGAATATGTGTATATGTATATAACATCCAGAAGGTAAATACAATTGAAGAACAACTCAGACAGAATGACATTAAAAGGTAGAATGATGTTCATAATTGAAAGGATTACGTACAGGACGATATAAATCAAAAGGATTTAGGAGCCACACCGACTTCTGAGATATTATTATTTAAGATTGAAACAGAATACAAATCCGAGGAAACAAATAAAATGCGCAATCTACAAGTACATATGTATGTGTGTATGTGTGTGAAGATATATTTGTCCTTGAAAGGATGTCGGGATTTTGGGGAAGGTATATTATTCAAAACAATAAACCCATGTGTACAAACGTTTACCTTCATATAGATAAGGGTAAAGGCATATACTTGGAAGATATAGGGTTGTAGACCTTAAGGCGAGATTTATATATTATGATTGATTTTATGTCTGTTTCCTGGTAAATTAATTTGTTAATAAATGGTATTTATGTATATAAAGCAAGGGAGCGGAGTTAAGTTTGAATTTGAAGCATTTTATTTCGTTATATTAAAAAGCTAAGGATTCTTTTCTCATGACAATCCCTGGTTTTCGTTGAACTCCTTAAATAAATTTTATCTATTGGATTTTCTGAGTATTGAAAAAGTGAAGTCCATAATCTCTTTGAAATCCATCAACCTTCAATAAAGACTTTTTTTCTAAATAATAAGTAATTGCTATTTTTCTTTATTTTATTTAATCAACCTTCCTTGCATCCTTCAGGGACTCATATGGCACTATTCTGTACGATTATTGTCTCCTGGACAAAGGAATGGAAACAATTACTATTGCAAGGATAAAATTGATATGTCCTTTAAGTTGTATCGTAAATCTATCATCGTTGAGTTGGGTATACATATTTTACGTAGGTAGAAAGTCATTTTTTATTTATAAATTCAATGCAGAATTGACTGAATATTAAATTGATATTACAAACTTTTATTCAAAGGACGACAAAATATATGTACATATGTGGAAAAAGAAAACAAAAAACTCCATCATAGGAAGTGTTTACATCTCTGTTAAAATAAAATAAAATGATGAGACATTCCCATCACTATTATTGCGACAAAAATAATATCGATATGGGAATGAATCAATAAAAGAAATAACTTAACTATACCCTCTCATTCTAAGTTACAAAAATACAAGGATACAGAAAAGGGGAGAGAAGATATTGAAATGCATTTTTTCAAATTTATTTTATAGTTGACGCCATACATAAATCAATATGTCATACATAAACACAAATGTAATAACATTCAATAAAATAAGAAAAGTACGTATACGCCAGAGTGTACCTCGGCAATTTTTTTTCTTTTTAATATTGATATTACATTTTGGTTAGGGTTGACACCCATAAGTTAAAGGTAGGTAGTTTGGATAAAGCTATGACTTTTTTTAGTTAAACTAAAAACATAAAAATATAAAATCACATTTCACATAACATGCACCATTCTCCATGTGAGGGATTTTTTTTACTTGGGGGCATTATTTAAGGTCAAATTTAACGTAGGTGAATGTCTTATGGTTCCTTAACATCGATTTTTTTGAACTTCATTGCCTCCCATAGATCTTATAAGTAATTCAATATCCTTGCTCTCTATTTACTCAAAAGTCTAGACCATATGGAACCAAAAAAAAAAAAGTAACAACACTAAGCGCTCAAAAAACAACCGATTATCCACTGCAAATACTAACACACATTTTGACCATCAATATTTCAATTTTTATTCCCAGCACGATTTATCACCAAAGCTTTAATAACGTGGCACACAACCTTAGCCTTACTCAGAGTCAGAGGTCCTAGTTGACCCCACCCTGCACCTTCTCAAACACAACCTTATCCCTACCAAAGTCGGATTTTTTTGTATTTTTTTTGTACGCGTGAATAATGTTTGTGGATTGTTTACCTTGAAAAATTAATGCCAAGGAACACAAACACAAATCCCATGCTAGCCCTTTGCTGACTTCTTTTATACAAGGGATAATATTTACCTTCACTATTTGAAGTTGAAAGGTAAAAAAAAAGAAAAAAACACCAACCCCTACCCCTACCAACCTACTCAAACAATGATGGATAAAAATCACTTGTTCAACTTAGGGAAGGAGCAAAAATAAAAATAAGAATGAAAATAAAAATCAGATTATTTTCGTTTTTTTTTTTTATTTTTTTCTTCCTTTAGGAACACAAATTTTATTCAAATTTCATTTTAAATTTTGACTTAAGGTAACTGTTGTGGTGGTTACCAGGGTTGAAAATTCAATTTTCCACTTCATATACAAAGAAAACAAGAACACACACTTTTAATCGAACCCAAGAAAAGAGAAAATCAAAAAAAAAAAAAAAAACAGAATCTACCCTCGAATTCAAGGCTTAGGGGTTGTTCTCTTGTGAAACACTAGAAAAATTTATCAAATTCCTTAATTTAACAGAAAATAATAAAATTTAATATTCCTTGAATTTGCTGTTCTGATGCCGTTGCTCTATATGTCTGCCGTTATGAGAAATAACAGCCAGGGGATATACCTAATACTCTTATTAATGAAATAAGAAAAATGTCCCAATTGTTGCTCTTCGGGTTATGAAGGTTATGTGCCGTTAACAATTGAAAAATATGACCACACAGAATAATTCTCTTAGAGAATTTTTTGTAAACAGCACCAGATTAAAATTGTACAAAAAAAAACCAATGGTTTTAAAGAGGATTTTTGAAAATTTAAATTACTAGAGGACCTGACGAACTTTGTTTCACACACACGTGGCTGTTAGATTGGTCGATGGCATCAATCAAAATTTTCATTACTTTAGGAACTTATAAAAAAATACTAAATTTAGTTCAATAGGCTACAACTTAAAAAGATGCAGAAAGGACTTTTATAAGAATTTGTACAGCGATATTTTCACAATAGCAATTTAAAAAAAAACTGGAAATTTTAGTTGGTGGAAAATATCTCAGGAACGGATAATACATTTGACTTCAACTAAATTTTATTGTGTAGACTGCAATGTGTATATGATACAGGTTTGGTATAAATTTGAAAATAGTTCAACAAACCGTTATATTTTTAGAAAGTAAAAACTAAAAAAAAAATTTCACGCAAATATACAGTGAAGGAAAAATGATATCATTTTCCGAACAATTTTTTTAATATGTAAAATGCTGTCCTTGACATTTGGTGAAATTTTCGAAAAAACCAATTGACAGTTTTTTAAAACCAAAATAAAAAATACAAAATTCTAACAGAAGTTGGTAAAAATTGCTCGAGAATGGGCAACGAAATTTCAAATTTATTTAAGTTTATACAAAATAAAAAAGTTTTGAAAAGATTTCTGTGTCCTGAGTTCAAATCTCACCATATATTTTTTTTCATCACGTTAGGTTTTTAAAATATACATATGTAGGTCTTTAAAAATGTAATAAAATCAATAAAACGGTTTTTTTTAAGGCTAAGGTGAACAAAAATATAGTTCTTAACAATAAGTTGTATGATGATTGATTTTTTTACAAATTAATGCAAATCGTTATCTTCGAGATAAAATTTAAATCTTTTAAGTATTTCACTTAGTTTTTGAAAAAATCTCATTAGTTATAAATGGCTTATGAGTCTTCATTCAATTTTACATGTATAAAGATTTGTAGAACCTTGAATCTCATGATTTAATGGTTTTGAAAAAAAAACGTTTTAAAGGAATTTTTTGGTCATGATTTCGATTCCAAACGTTGATTTTACCTATCAGCTGAAATTTAAAAAATACCCGTTTTTAATATTATTTCGTAATTTTTTAAATAAAATTCAAAAACTTGATGCGATTGAAAATATTCTAAAAGCTCTAATTCGAAGTCAGGACGAAAAAATCATTATTGTCTTTTTTTCTTAAAAACGGTTATAGTATTTGGTTCATTGTTTCTATGAGGTTTATGCTGGACAGGTGAAGACTAACAATCAATGAGAATTTTTCTAAAAGAGATATTGAAAATATTTAAACTGAATATTGTAGACGAGAAAATCATCACAAATTTTATTGAAAAAAATACGTCATACGTTCACATAACAACAAAAAGCCTTATTTTTAATTGGTGAAATCTCAAAACCTGAAGTGATAGAGTGATTTTGAAGTCTGATTCAGACCATTCAAAAATTTCGCAAAACTATAACTTGATTGCCGAGTTACAAAACCTTGTGAAAATGAGGGAAGAATCATTAAATTCGGAAAATGTATTGAAAGAACTTAAAACTAATAAATCACTTTTACTTGTCAATTTGTATTCAGGATGTTGTTAGTAGAAATTTGTTAAAATTATTTCAAATACTTTTAACTGTAGACCAGTGATCGAATTGACAGTTTTTTTATAAATAAAAAAAAATTAAACAAAAATTAACCAAAAAATGTCAAAAGTAGTTTCTTAACTTGAATATGTCGAGAGTTGTCAAAAATTTTAACTTCGAAGTTATTTTATTTTTTGCCAAATACTATATACTTTAACATATGGTAAATTTTTGACAAATATAGAATTGACATTTCTTTACAATAAATAAAATACAAAAAGTTCTTTAAAAAATTTGGACTTACATCAAAAGTAAGTCTTTCATGAATTTGTAAGCTTGGGCCTCCCAAATTTTATAATTTATGACTGTCAGAACAACTTCATTTTAACATACGGCCACAAATTTGGGGTGAAAAAAAAATTGACGAGACTGTCCTGAATCGGTGGAAAATAACAGTCTCGTCAAGGTCTCTTTTGGGGTTTTTATAAGGTAGTATCATTTAGAGTAGATGCATTTCTGGAAATATTTCAGAGAGCTTCCAAGAGATGCCTCCTTAACTTAACTCTTGCCAATTTAGGGTCACACTGAATCTTATTGGACATTCTGTTTCAAACATTCTTGATGTTATTTATGACAAGCCTCTTCTTTTTTCTAAATTTGCATTCATTTTATTTTTCAATTCACATCGATCCAACTTGAACCACTGAACCACAACAATTCCGAACATCCATCTAAACCAATCGGTATTCGGTAATCGGCCAATTAAGCCAAAGAGAAATCAGCTCAAAGACATGTCAATTGTTTTAAAACAACAATCCTGTCAGTCTTATTAAGCCACCTCCTCTTGATAAGTCTAACAATTCCAATCACTTGGAAGATCAAACGCCTTCGTTTGTCGACATAGAAAGGATAAAAATAATCCTGACATTCAACTCTTGACTATTCCTCGTCGTCTCGTCGTTGTTGGTGTGTATTGTTATTCGACAGGAATAAAAGGGCTTAAAATTATCTGACATAGAAAAGAAAAAAAAGGATGGCAGAAGACATTTCTTCCGCTTTGATGCTTTTAAAAGATTCGTTACTTTATTGCCAGAAGCTTAGCACGTAAAAAATTAATTCTCATTTTAATGTAACACAATCTGATTGGATTCAATCTCGCACGTATTTCGATCCAATTTCTCCTTAAAAAAAAATCCTTTAACAGGAAATTTAATATTTCACAAAATTCTTAGAAAACTTTGATTTTCAGATTGATGAACCTTTTTTAGGAATTTAGGAATCCTCAAGGACATGACTTGATTCTGATTTAGACGGCATGGCACCAGTTTAATTCGAAATCAACGAGTTATTCTTGTGTGAACCCTAATCTCACAGTGTGGAAATTCTCAAAAATGCACCCCATTTTATAGAGCCCCGTGGAAAGTCTGGAAAATATCAGCTGGAAATGCGGCGAATTCAGATTCAGAGACAGAGAAGTTCCTTGAGGCAAAAAGTTCACCTAGCACAACTCAACCAGTCGTATAGTCGTGTGTTATTTATGATCCAAAGGTATGATGATGGGGGATGATGGCTGATAGGAAAGGGGCTGTTCTAGTACCCCTCCCCCCGATCCGACCCGAACCGACCTTCCTTCATGTGTCTGATGATTCTGATATTTGTTGCTTCTAGTGCGAGCATTTTTTTCCATTCCCCTCTCCCTTGTTTGTCGGGAATATGGCAGCAGCTTATCATGATGGTTAGATGATATAAGGGGGGATGGTAGTGGCAAAGCGGTGTTGTACGGTGCCGGGTGTAGGGTATAGGGTGGTCGGTTGGTTGGTTGGTTGGTTGATGGTTGGTTTAATGTGCGTTCAAATGGGAAATCTTTATCAGTTTCAGTTCATAACGAACGTTACTTGGGCGGAGAGCCAGTGCAGCGCAGCGGACCGATAGTGCGTTCTTTCGGGAATTTTTGTTTGCTTTTATGAGTTAACTTTGAGTTTCGTTTTTGTTTTTTGAAGCGCACATAGTTTTTTGAAAAAAAAAATATAAAAAAAAAATTATTGATAGAATAGTGTTGTACCTGGGCTTTATTGGAATACGCATCAATCCTGTTCCTGTTTGTTCGTTATCCATCATCCTGTCGTCATCTACGTCGTCGTCGTGATCGTCGTCATTGTGGTCGTTCCCGTCGCTGCCGCCGTGCGTGCCCGTGCATTTTGTGCAGTTTTAATGTATATCAAAATATCAAGAAATTAATGTCTTAATTAATTGAAGTTGATTTAAAAGAGAAAAGTACCCTATCAAAAAATCAAAAAAAAAAAAAATGGTTTCATCGGAGAATTTTTTTTCTGCAAAAATAAATTAATTTGTGTAAAAAATCAAAATCAAAAAAAAAAGAGGATTAATTCCCATTAATTCCCAGGATGTGCGGTTTGAAGTGAAATACGAAAAAATAATTTATTTTTATTTGGTGGAAAAATTCACTCACACACAGACACACACCCATTCTCAACCAGTGGATAGTGGGTAGGGTGGATGCATCCCCTCATACCATCATCACCAGCAACAGCAAGATATACAGGATAATAAAATCCGCTCTGCCAGCCTTTGTGATCCCACACTATCAATCACATTTAGCAACAGGTGAAATGGTGAAAAACGGTTTTCGTCCTTAAGCCAAACAACATAACACAGCGCCAACATCAACCAAGGACTTTTTGTGTACATCTCTATCCCTCTGGTTCCTATGAGTAATTAATATGAAAAAAAAGAGGTCCTTTCCATACGGATAGAGTTTTTTGTGCAGATGGTTATAGGGTTGGAGACAGCACAAAGGATTCGCTTTTTCAAAGTTTGTTTTGTGATATAGAGTGGGTGTGGGCTGGGAAGGTCCTGGACGCCGCCGTCGTTCCGCCCCCTATCTCCGATTACATGGAAATGGGTTGGGAATGGAATTGAGGTTCATTGGATCTTCTAGTCTGTCCCCTCTAATTATACTTCGACGATAAATGAAAACGGAAAACCTGTAAAACCGAATTTATGTAATGTTCTGTGTCAGATTGCACACATCAGGCACACATTCAAATCTAGGAATATAGAGAGGTACCTCCTTTTTCTAGTTAGATGAAGGATGATGGGAAATGCAAAGGATATTCAACCATATGGAATGGTATATGGGCGGGTATGAGGGGTTTCTCATTCATTCGGACGCGAAGTGCAATCATTAAAAGTATAAATATTAAAGTTGAAGGACCGGCAGCGCGGATACGGAAATGTAGTTATAGATACAAATCGAGTGTAGGTACGGGAGCAATAGTATAACATAAAAGTGCACAGAAAAAAAAAGGATCTCTCATCTATCTGTAGGGCTATCGAAATGCAATTAAATTCCCGATTTATACATCAAGAGAAAGAGAGAGAGAGAATATATTATGTATATATAGAATCAGAATGTAGATACCAATAAGGGTTTCTTGTTTAATTAAAACGAGATACTACTGGTAGAACAATTATTAAGTATCTATGGTTTTGTTTTTCTTTCATCCTTTGTCGATATCCACCACGAAAGGGAATTTACGACACTTTGGAGTTGGAGAGTGAAAATAAGCACTGCGAGCTGTTTTATGTAATTTTTAAATCTTTATCGGATTACTTTGCTCTAGATCTATTATATCTGGAACCTTGGAGGTCCTTGCTTCGAAGTTTATCAGATTTTTCCCTTTTTTTATTATTTTGAATGTGTTTTTTTTAGGTATGTAGGTATTCCCACTCTTTTATAGGGGAGGGAGTGAGAGACGAAAAAGAAAAAAAAAACGAAGGACGAAAAACCCCTGGAGTGAATTGAGAATTTGAATCGAAACTTTAAGGACATAAATTTGTCTGGGTGATTTTTTTATTTTATTCCTTGTTTTTTTTTAACCATGTTTTTTGATTCTTTCAGTATATACATAGGTACTAGTTCATGTTTGCGACTTATTTCCGGTGACGAAAATAGGTAAATCCAATAAAGTCAAAAAGGGACTTGTTTGTGTTTTCATTGGGGCTTATTATTTTTTTGTTGGTGTTGTTGTTGTTTTTTCTTGTTCCTCTTCTTCGTCATTTTCGTCTTGATGCTTTTATATTGGTTTTGTTTACTTTGACGAAGTTCTTCTAATTTAGTTGTATAGGTTTAAAAAGGTTTAGTAGGTGTACCTAGTAGTAGAGGGGGTACTTTGTAATCTAAGCTTTTTTTATTTTTGGTATTCCTTGTTGACATTTTATGACGAACTACTTCTATATGTATGTATAAATGAGGAGGAAAAAAAAATTCATTGTCTTATATATTTTTCCATGAAATTTTTCGATGATGGCAGAGAGGGTTTATATACCTTTGACATCAGATATTTAATATCTTTATGGGTCGGTGGTACCTACATACCTATACCTACCTACTTTGGTAACAAAATATTTTTTTGATATTAAAGCAAAAAAATATCCATTAGTTTGGTATAAAATAATAAAAAATAAAATGAGGAAAAAGATAATAAATATAATGTGATAAAGCCATCTGTCAGTTTAAATGAATAAATTTTAATAAATAATGAATCTAATGGAGTTTATTATTTTTATATTATTTTATATGTTTTGAGTTAATATTTTACACTGAGTAGTAGTAGGTATTATGTACGGCATAATCTGTACTGTATTATATTCTAAAGCATAATTTATTGCTTCACTAGAAAGTGCGAAACTTTAGGGTATTTTTTATATATATATATATTCAAGACAATTCAGTGCAATCCAGTGATTATGAAATTGTAAAGTGTCACGCTAAGATGTAATAAAATTAATTTATTTTAAAACACTTCACCTATATTTCTTTAGTTCTTTTCTTTTTTTTTATTTCTGACTTATATCGTATATGTATATGTATAAAAGAAAGACGTGTTAGCTACACTATTAATAAGTCAAGAAGGGCTGAACCGATTTGGCCGAAATTTGGCACAGTAGAATAGTCATATAGACTATACTATGTTAACTAGACTATGTTACTTTTAATCCTGGTAAAATATATGGTTCGCGTGGGATAGATTGCTTTCATTTTTTTCCAATCATGCCAGAATAGCTGAACGGATCTATATTAAATTTAATACAGATATATTATAAATAAACAGATTTTTGACTAAACTCAAACACAACTATTAATTTGATGTGCTATTCTATTATTATCTATCTTTCCCGTGCGATGCGTAGGCGAGCCGCTAGTTATCTATGTATAAAGTTTTGAAAAATACATATTTTAAACTTTGAAAATTACATTTTCTCAGCCATATTAATTTTGTTGAATTAAAAAATCTTCAATTTTTGGACTTTATTCCATAATTGAGTTAGCATTTATCAAAATGGAACAAAAAATGTCAAAACTATGACGTTTTTATTGCAATATTTTCGTATACCTAACTAATAACATTTAATCAAATGCAGTACTTTGATATAAAATAAGTTTTTAAAAGTTGAAAATAGTAGGAATTTTGTTTAGTTCAGTTTATCAAAAATATATTGATTTTTGAAATGTCAGAAATTCTAAAATCACTCAACAAATTTTAAAAATATAGCGTCTAAACTTGTGTTTTTGTTTTTCATTTTATACTGTTCCCGATCCATGAGGGGCCTATGCTTATCCCTATCCCAGAGATATTGCTATCTTACATGAATTAGCGTGTCTAACCTCTTCGTCCTTAAGGCAGAGATTCGATCTTCCTGGAGACAGGGATTTGAAGATTTTGTTCGCTGAATCGTTATTGATTTCTAAAGTGAAGTGAATGCTTCTAGTCAATGTCACTCGCAGTTGGGAAGACCTGTTCAAGATACATAGTGCCTTGCAAAGACTAAATTGAAAAAATCCCATGATATTACTCCTTTTTTGAAACATACCGAAACCTGTCTATACATGTCTGAAATAGCTTATCATGTGACATAATTACGTAGCTGGCCCTTTTTCTTTTTGATTCCGGGATCCCTTGATGGCTGTTTGAAGTCGATGAAAAGATTGTGAGTCTGGATTTGAAATACATATGTTGGTCTTATCCAAGGTTTGCCTCCATGTCTGGCCTAAAATCAAACGGGTACTTATCGATCATGGTATATACATATTTCATATATGTTTTAGACGCAATGGTATGTGCAGTTTTTTCAAGAAACAGGATCGTCTTTTTGTAGATTGATTTGACCAGTCGTCGGGCATTCTTTTCTTCTTCCGAAAACTGGTTGATGAACTGGGTCATGCACTCTACCAGGACATCTCTTCCAAACTTAAAGAATTCCGAAGGTAGACCTTCCGAGTTGGCGGATTTGTTGCTCCTCACAACTGGGTGACTGGAACTCTACTGACTCATCTCCTCCTTCTTTGTTCTCAAAATTTGTACCTATTCTTAATTGTGTTGAATTTTTCTTTCTATCAATACCAACCATATTGAATAAAAAGTAGAATTAATAAAATGCAATATAATTGAATATTTTTATTCGTTTCTGACATATTGAGATTAACATTAAAAACCACCACCACATATGTACATATGAGCAACCTGCATTTGTATAATTTAATAAGCTTTGGCTTTGTATTTATCACTTTGGCCTAAATACATACATACATACTATATAAATGAAATATGGAAATAAAGAACATTTTAATTATGGCAATTATCAGGACTTTGGCTTTTAAATCGGATTATCGTATATTCATCGATTGATTATTACAAATTAATTATTGCTGGTATAAAATTTCAAAGCATAAAATGAATACAAAAAAAAAATCTATATAATTAAAGGCTACCTTACATTTTCCAATTTGTATTTTTTATTAATAATACAAAAAATTACATTCACATTGTGTTGTAAAAAATAGAATATATATATTTTTATTATTTCAACAATAATTCTACTTTGATGTTGAAACAGTTGATTTTTTTTTTAATAAAATAGACAAAAGAACTCACTTTTATCTTGAGAGAAAGATATTACAATTTATATTGAAAGTGATTGCGTGTTTTTATCATTATGATTTCGTTTGAAGTGTACTTTTCGACAAGTGCCTATTTCACTGAAACCAGGATGGATTTCCATAGTCAGAAACTACATCTTACAGTAAATTTAAAAATAGATGAAATGGTGATTCGTTAATGGCTGGACGATTTTATACGAGTGCACAGTGTAGTTTTGATTATATCCGAGAAAATTCTGCGATAAAAGTGATCTATTAACTTCGGAAATAAATTTAATTTTAAATGTAATTTCTTATAATTCAGAAGCGTTGTTCTTCAAACGATTTATGATGAATTGTTAAACCTAACTAATCAGAAATGTCAACACAGTTTGACATTATAAACTGAAAAAGCATAGACAACAATTATCGAAACTACTCATGCAGCTAAAAAAAAAAACAAAGCCTTTAAGAACAGTTTTTCAAGGTTACAATTTCTAATTTAGACTATCATATTGTCCTTACAATATATCAGAAATGTTAACAGTGTCATTCTTTGTAATTTTAAGCATTTTTGTTGTAATATTTGAATGGAATTATTTTGAAAAAAGTTTTTGAAAGAAATTCAAATATTTTTGATATACATATAACACATAGAAGGTCAAAAACGTTTTTTTTTTAATTCCAAACTTATTTCCTTTTTTTATGTTCAGGGTATTCAATAAGATTTTTTGAGACACATGATCGAATGTTTATTTTAATGTAAAGAGGAAAACAATACAATGAAAAACAATGTTAGTAAATGGCAGCCTCGGCACCTCGGCTATGATTACAGAACCGTATCTTTTTCATGAAATTTTCCATTGCCAAATCGCAAAGTGGCTGCTGTATGCCCTCAATAGCTTCAAGAATGCCATCTTTGGGGTCTGTTGGTGTAGACCTTATCTATCACTCAGCCCTAAAGGAAGAAGCCGCAAGGTGTTAAATTATAAGATTTCAATGGTCAATTGTGATCATCCCTTCAAGAGATAACATATTCCAGATACTTTTCCCTTATAAGATCGATGGTTTCATTGCTTTGTGTGGTACGTAGTGCCGTCTTGTTAAAAGTATAAAAGTTGTCCAGATCAATACCATCCAATTCCGGCCATAAAACATTATTACTCATCTCTCGATAGCACAATTCTTTCACTGTTACTGTTATTCCAGCCTCATTTTCGAAAAACTAAGGCCCAATGACTCCGCCGGACCATATACCGCAACAAACAGTTACATATTGAGGATGGAGACGGAGAGGGTTTTCTACAAAAAAATCTTGGGTTTCCCAAGCCCCAGATGCGATAATTTTAATTATTGACGTGGCCACCGAGGTGGGAATGGACCTCATCTGTCAAGATGATTTTTCGAATGAATTTCGGATCATTTTCATGCATTTCAAGGGCCCAATCAGCAAAAACAAAATGAGTTCTTGAAGCCATTCTTATCACTTGTCAAATGTCGAAAAATTGCAGTTTTATTAGAAGTGAAATCTAACGAAGTAGCGCGCTATTCTAACTAACACTTCTTATTTTAAAACCCTTTATTTTGAATATACTTAAAAGTCATTTAGTCCTGTCAAAAATAAGGTAATTTTAAAAAGTAGACTCAAGAAAATATCGTTTTTCTTGTATTATTTTGACTAAAGCAAAAGTTGGTGCACTTAAAAGACCTTTTTCGTCAATTAAATGAAATATTAAAAAGAAAAGAACTTTTCATATTCCAACACAAGTTCTACTATATTTATAAAAACATAATAATTTGAGAAAATAAAAAAGTCCTAATTTTAGAATGACTAATCTATCTCAAAACGTTTACACATATTATTAAATAAAGTTAAAACAATTTCAAAAAAAAAAATAATTTAAAGTCGTTGCGTTATTAAATACTTAAAAAAAAATAAACCGAAAGAGAACCTCCAACCAGACAAATTTTAGTTTTATCCATAAGTTAGTTAAGCTTTAATCTACTTAAAAAACATATACACAAAAAACAGCATATTTTTCACTTACATATAAAAACGAACGTACATGCATATGTAAATTAAAATCACTGCATGCTAAACAAACCCTTATTTTCGAATTCCAAGGTTATAATAATATAAGCCTTGACTTAAAAAATATAATAATAAAATATTTTTCATATTTTTTTTTTCAATTCATGCGAATTCATACTCGAAGCGGATCTAGCAAACAATAACAAACAAATAAGCTGTGAATTGAGTTAAAATATACGAACGTGGCATTTTTTTTCCTGTGTCCTTTCAAGTTAACGTAAATTGCAACCAACACAAACAAAAAAAAATTTAAATAAAATATTCACATGGTTGCCACAGAGAATTAAAATTGAAAAATGTATAGAATAAAAAATTAATTAGAATTGAAAAAAAAAGTGGACTAAATTAAAGTGTACCAAATGTTGGTGACATGAATTCATATAAAAAAAAGTTGATAGAGATAAATGTTCTTAATTTTTTTTTTTTAATTCATCAATCTGGGAAATTGTTCAGAGTTTTAGATTGAAAGCCATTTTTTGCTAAGTGATTAAATTTAAAAGTTTGATGCGTTTGATTTAAAACATTTTAAAAATTATAGAAAATTAAACACAAGTCAATATTCTTTGTAAGTCTTCATTTTAAATACATAACTTAATCAATTTTCTATAAAAAAAAAAATCATTTAAAGTACATACTTGCCAATAATTGCGTTTTATTCACTACTGCATAGCTAGTGCAGCATTCAAGTGAATAAAACGATCAAACACCTTTTTTTTTTGCTGGCTTCTTTTTCGCCAGCATTCACATTGTTGTTGTTTGCAGAGTGAAATTTTGCTGTGCTAGCTATGCAGCAGTGAATAAAACACAGCTAAAGCATGATAGTCAAATTAAAGCTTTTATGTACATACATATGTATACGAACTACACAACAAAGGAAAAAGCTTAATTTAAATTTCTCTTTAATGGATTATTTTATTGGTTTTAATTGCACTATAATTAGGCTTTTTATTCTCCTTTGGTTGCAATATAAAAGCTGTAACAAAATTTTTCTTTGAGGAACTAATATCCCAGTACTACGTAGAATTATAAAGGATGCATTTTTTGTTGGCTCTGGCTCTGGCTCTAATGGAAATGTGTCAGTTTAACCATAGGCGTCCTTAGAAATGTTTCCAAGGGATAATGTCAAACATAAAATTAATTTTAATATTTTGAAGAAACAAAACGAAATTGCAATTCATTAAAGTCATAGAACAATCTCAAAAATAAAACAGGGATACATTTTTGCAAATTCCAAATTGAGAAATCAAAATTAAGTGGGGTAATATCTAGATCTAAGAAGGACTTTGTTCCCTTTCTTGTGTCAAATTTTTAATAGTCGTTACTTTACTAGAAAATATGCAGCTAAGCTTAAAAATATCAGAAGAAAAAAATTTCCAGAGCTTTAAAACCTAATTTTTGAAGTAGGAGTTAAGACTATTTTTTGTCATATTTCCGTAATAAATTCGAAGTTGTTTCGAGAACCATTTATTTCAAATTATTTTTACAATGACAAATGTGACAATGACTTGGAGTGACAAAATTAACAACTTTTTAACACAAGAAAACTTGGCTCTTTACATTTCTTTTTTTTATGATGGAAGTCACTACTTTTTGAAAAGTTTCAATTATTTGTTCAAAGTTTTTCCTGTGTCCAATTGACACGTCTCTTGGATGAACAAATTTCCATTTTCTGCAATTTTTAAAAATTTACCATAATCCATCGTGGGATCAAGAATTAAATGCAATCCTTTATCTCAGAAACCACTTGTGCTTAAGATTTGAAATTCGACGAAGTTCATGTCCTTGACAGATTTTGTGATTGAGTTCGAAAATCTGCTGGAGTTTGTTTCGATTAAGTGCCTATGACTATCAACTTTGCTGGCCATAACCATATCCTTTTTCTGACAAATTTTTGAACGGAAATTTAATGTCGATATTTTGCGATTTTAAGTTGATTTTTATGTTATTGATTTGCAGTCATCCATGGGCCATTTCGATCCCAAATCGCTTTGATTTTCCACATTTTCCCCAAACAATGAAAAATGTGTTTCCTATTTTATTCACTTTTTTTTTAGTCTACAATAAAATGTGAGGTTAAGGCTCGATGTCATATATGGCAACCATGTGTTTTTTTTTTTTTAAATTCATTGAAGAATTATAACAAACAAGCTTGAGGTGAACGGTAGGAAGGAAGCCAGGAAGGATTCAATGAACTACATTGTCTCCGTGTCTTCGTGTATTGTTGGCGTCCGTCGTCGTCGTCGTCCTCGTCGTCGATGATGGCGTCGCATTTCAATTCACTGTGTAATACAAAAATACGTACACAGACATCGTAAAATGCAAATTAAATGCCTTCATCCTTATTTGATCCCACATCCTACGAATATCCTTCCAACTTTTCCGCCTCACCTACAATCTACATTATACATATAGACAAAAGTTTATCCTATCATAACCAAGCACATGACTCTTGCAAATTTTGCAAAAGCGAAACAACAAAAAACAAATAACAATAAAAATAATCATCATAAAACTAAGAAAACTAAGAAAACCATTTTATCGTATAAGAATCTGATTAAAATGATTTTGAGAAATTTCAACGATTTACAACATCATTACTTTCGTAACTCTCCGGCTGACTGAGTCTGAGTGAGTCAAGACTTCAAGAGTGAAGAGTGAAAGACGAAGAGTGAATGAGTGGAAATCTGAAATGTTTGCTGCCAGAAATGGATCGTTAACAAAGCATAGCAAAGGAAAGCATAAGGCTAGAGGGAAGGCAGTGCAGGGGGAGAGCAAGTATTATGAAGAAAAAGGAACTGGATGGCTTTGTGGATGCAACATCCTTTTTGATTCTCGAGTGCAGATTGTTACCGCTTTTTGCGAATTGCTTGCTGCTGTATTTTTAATATCCTGTATCTCTGGCTGTGTAAGCTTTCGATATCCTGTCATTTGAATGACGTTGTTGGTTTTGATGGCACAGAGCTCACCCTAACCCTCAGATATATGTATACCTAGACCTACATAATATACAAACATAAATCCTCCACGGATGCTTAGTTTTCTCCCTTCGATTGCTTAAGCATTGTGTGAATTTTCCCCTTGATTAATAAATATTTGTTTAATGTTTTTTTTTATTTCTTCAGTGTTATCAATAATAAAATTTATGTTGATCCAAGATTTAAAAATTAAAAAATCAAATCAAATTAAAATAGTCAAAGAATCAGTGTTTACCTGCATATTTTATTGAAATCAAAAAATAGAAGTGAATATTTAGTGTTTTAAATTGATATAAATTTAATATTGGACCACAATTAATAAAATGAGTAAAGCCACCTCAGCACACAGTTTATTATGATGGATAACAGAGTTCACATTAATTGCAGTTGACCGGATACATAACTAACAGTGAAAAAAATAAATTAAATCATAAAGTAAGTATAAAATTGATTTTATAAAAAAAAATTTTTAAATAATAGAAATCAAATAAATATACATAACTCCTAAATAAACTTTTTTCCAGTGGGTATACATTTATTAATGTGTTTTAATTTTTTGTTTGTTATAATATGTATTTAACAGTATTTGTGAGTTGGATTAATTTTAAGCTTTTTAAGGTTGAATATTAAAATTTAAAATTATTTTTTTTATATTTATTCAGACTACATTATTTAAACACTCTATATTAGGACTTTAATAAGCCCCAAAAATAAATAGGTTGACTTAAGCTTAATCTGAATTGTTTTTTTTTTTTTGAAGTTAATATATTTTTTTCTTTGATTTTACTTAGCTAAAGGCTTTTAATTATGTTTGGTCAAAATTTACGAAATTTTGGGAAGATAAAATAAAAAACGCCTGACAGTATTAACTTATAGGCAACATAAAACAATGAATCATCATTGGTGCCAATGAAAGGACTTTCAAAAAAAAATTATTGAGCGTTTTTTTTTTTAATATTTTTTGAGAAGATTTTTTTTTTAAATATTTCAAATATTTGAAAGCAAAAATGTTCCACAAAGTTAAAATTGTGCATTATTTCTAGTTATGATTTTAAAATATTTAGATGTAATTTTGAAGGAAAATATGAAAGAGAATGGGTCTGTTATGGCTCAAATTAGTAATTTTGATAAAAAACGCATTTTCGACAAAAGTGTCACTTACGATAATTTGTCGATAAGGGCTCGATATTATCATCTTAACAATTTTTTACTATGTGTAATGACATCCATGACAATGGTAAGATTTTGGAAAAAAAATAATTGACAGTCTTTTTACAAAAAATAAAAAAGTACAAAAAATTCTAGCAAAATTTAGTAAAAAATGTTTTTGGACTCGAATTTTTTTTATTTTATATAATTTTATAAAATACAACTATTTATATATGATACGATTTTGGCACATATAGAATTAACAATTTTTTTTTTACAAAAAAATAGAAAACTAAAACTACAATTTAGCAAAAAGTGCCAAACACTGTTTTTCTACTTGTATATATTTCTACAGCGGGTGGTATTTTTGGACTTCAAATATATTTTATTTTACCTTAACGATAAAATGTTGATAAATATCAAATTGATATTTTTTTACCAAAAATCAAAAACTACAAAAAGTGCAAAAAAAAACATCAAAAACAAAAATTAAAAATAATTGACAAAAATATGTTTTCTTGAAATTCTGCAAAGGAACACTTGATACTTTTCTTTTGATTGACGATTTATCGTAACACAAAAACTTCAATACATGCCAAGTTTTTAAGTCATATTGGGAAGTTGTCATTGAGGGTCACATCTAGCCTCTTTGCTATTTTGTTTTTGATTTTACAATTGATAACAATTTTACTAAAAACTTAAATATTTGTCAATATAATATAATAAAATTAATTTTATAAAAAATTGTTATATTATGCTTGAATTTAGAAAAATTCTCGAAGTCAAAACCATTGCCGGTTTTCAAGATATTCGAGTTGAAAACATTATACATATTACTATTTTTTGGTAGAATTTCTTGTAGGTTGTTCTTTCCATAATGTATACAATAAAATTAATTTGAAGTCAATACTCAATTTTTCAAAATTGTCGTAGAGAAAATTACACTCGTCAATATTTTGTTTATAAGTCATTACTGCATTTTTTTAAAGCAATAATTTGATATATGGTAGATTCTAAGGACTTTACTTAAATTTATTTGTTAAAAATTTCATTTCACAAATCAGACCGATAGCAATAACTTCCTATGGGATATTACATAAATCCTTTTGGAATTTAATATTTCGTCTAGTAAATAATTTATTAAAGCAAATTTTGGGAAAAATCTTTATAAATAATAAAACCCATCATAAATCTAAAAACGTATTCTACAATTATAATTAGAATACGGACAACTTTCATGGCTTTGACAATTTATTTTGAGAGTTCTATAATTCTGAAAACTAGTAATGAATTTGTCTTTTTAGTAGAAATAATAATATATACTTTTAATAATACCTTAAACATTTTTTTAATTCAGTTTAAAAGAATTGAATTTAAAAATAATTAATTTTATGTTAAAATGACAGCATATTTTTAGCAAAAGATGTGGAATTGTATGTCGTTGTTCCACATTTAAATCGACTTGTGCCTTTTTTCACAAGTATTAAAGTAGATTTTCAAAAAAAGTTTCTACTTTCCCAAATTAATACTTTAAAAATTAAATGTCAAATTTAAAATGTTTTAGTTATTACTATGTAAGAAGATCAAGTAATTTGTATAGGTATATTTTTTTTTGTAATTTTATGGATAAAAAAATGATTTTCTTATTTTTATCACAACCGGGTGAGTCAGTTCGTAAATGCAACAACAATCAATATTTTTTTTAATCTGAACCTATTTTAGTGAGTAGTTAATCAGTTACTTAACTCTCCTCTTTATTCATACATATTATATTCTAATACCAATGTACATAATAATATGTATCTCTATCCTTCTGATAACATTTTAGTTCATTCATAAAAAACGGATCGAAAATTATTCACAACAACAGCATTGTTCAAGACCTATGACTCATTATATTTTTATCAAGTTGTTAGCTTATGTCAAATGAAAATAACGTCAACAAGTTGTTCTACACACAAAACTCTTTTGAAATAGTCTAAAGTTAAAAAAAAAGTACCTACTGATTTTTAAAAATTAAGGCGCCTTAGACGCCCAAAATTGATAATTATCTTTGAAGGACTTCTTTCCTTTTTTCTCCAACTGTAGTTTACACACATTCACGAAAATCATATTTATTGCAAAGTGTAAAGGATGCAAAGTACCAAAAGGAGGAAAGAATTATTATGCATGATAAAATCTCAAAGGATGTTTTCACATGAAAAGCTACGCATATAGTTTAAGTGCAAATTATGTGTTGGTAGAGAAAGTCTTAGGGAACTGCGTGCGGGACTTTTGGTTACCGTGATACACTAAGAAAAACAGTTTTGTACGATAATTTAAGTTGTTTTTCAAGATTCTCATTCCATAGACTTATATTTATAATGTAAGTTATCTTATTTAGGCTTTAAATCGGTTTAATTGAAACAGACTTCTTCTTACTTAAAGTCGCGTTTACAAAGTTCGTTTCAGTTCGTTTATTTTACCTCAAGGTAACCACTTAGGTCCTGTTCTTTTCATTCTTACTTTACAATTTGAAAATGGTTTCAAAAACTAATGTATATTGTATACTCATGACACCTAGTTTTTTGAAGACCATTAAGTCGATACATAACACCTCCCTTATTGAACTAGACCTCGTCAGTTTTCCAGTCTGGTATCAGAAATAAAATCAGTCCAAACTACACAATCTCGTCTCGATTTTGCCTCTTTCCCATCTCGAATGCTATTGTATAGTCTAGTAATTATAAACGAGTTTGAACAAAAACTATGAACGTAGATATCATACAGCTATTTACCTCACATTGCTAGACAAAGCTGTACAGAGTAAAATATAGACTGTTTGTTTTAACTGGCGCCCAACACAAATATTTTTTTTTCTTTCATTTTGAATGTTTATTTCGTCCCTGCGAAGCAAATTTAATCAACCTCTTTGTCCTTAACCCCACATTCCCCCAACCTCTCCCCAACTAACTCATTGAAATATAGATAAGATTATTCCAAAGTACAAAACTTCACAAATGAGCACGATTTTATCCACTTTTATCGTTTATAACACTTTTCCGACAATAGTGTGTGACCAACAAAACAAAATTATTATTTATTGGATAAAGATAAAATATCTAAGTTACTGTATCTATCTTTTCTATCTTTATTTTGTTATAGTAAGTATTTTTATTGAGTATGAGAAAGGACATGTTGTTTCAATTAGACACTTAGTATAAATTGAGAAAAAAATAAAAGAAAAACAAAACTAAAACTTCTTCGAAGCAATTTGTAAACTTATATAGCAAGGAGTTGTAGGCGGGGTTAGAATGGTACGAATGCGTTCGAGAAAGCTTTAAAAATAAACCTAGAGTATGAAACGTGTCCTGCGAACTATGTACGAGTATAGTACAAGGTATACGTACCTTTGTATTTGTATCTATATAAAGCTCGAGAATTAATTAATTGCACGACATTAACGCTGTTGAACACTTTTCCATTGCTAAAGGGCTTCAAGTTGAACACAATTTCAACCCATTTATAATAGTATGAGTGGAGTATATCTTTGGAGCATTTCCGCTTCCTATTGCAATTCCCAAGTAATAATATAAAGTTATCATGTATTTGCAATTCGCTTGAAGTTTTATTTGAGCTGCAAACAAAAAATACAAAAAATAAACACCGAGATTCTATTTCCTTTTTGGGTAGATACAGTTAAAGAGTTCGCATCAGACTGGAAAACACATTTACATAACATCACTTTTTTTTTTTTGGAAAGTGGAAAATGTTTTGAATGTCACTTTTCGGAGAATTTTCCGTTATGTTGTTTTAACAATATCAATCAAAAGGTGAATGTTGAAAATTAAATTTTTTGTTACCCTGTGGAAATTCTCGGAAAAGTGAAAATAAAGGCTTTTTTATACAATCAAAGGTAATAAGTGGATTTAAATGGTCAATGAATTATTAATACACCCTTTACTTTAATATATTTGACCACTTACTTTATTTCCCAATTACTTTATATGTACTGAACCATTTCCATTTAGTTTTCATCGTTTTTTTTTTTTTGTAAGAGTAATACAATTTATTTACTTTTTATCCATTTAGTTGTGTGGGTTTTTGTGGTGATTTTCGCAATTGAATTTAAGAAGAGAGAAAATTAACGTGGCGGAAATTACCTGCATCCTGATGCGATGTCAGAAGCTTCCTTTTTATATTACACACAAGCTCCTTGGTAGAATAATTGATTTAACTTACCTAAAAAAAACCTTATAGTTACTGAAGGACAGTTTTTGGTTGAGTGAAACTGATGTCAGGAGTCAGAAATGTACAGCTACTAAAGTATAAGATATTATGTATTAATATGTTTCCTTTTAAAAAATTGAATTGATATCTTTAAAACGTCAAATGTCATAATATTTATTAGAACTCAACCTGAAAAAAAAGTTTTAGGATTTCAAAAATTGCGATAGGATAAATGCAAGATCTTGAAACATGAATCTTTTAAAAAATCAAATTTTTGACAAAAAAAAAGGTTTTGGTTATGGCGAGTTCTGCGGTCTGCGTTTATACATAAGTAAGCTATGAAAATATTATTCTGACATTTTAGATTTTTTTTCGAGATTGAGGCCAGCCATCAAAAGAATTTATTAAACTTTTCTTGAAAAGTTAATTTTTTTATTTATCAACTTTCTGTAATGAGTTCTTAAATTTTTTTCGTAAACTATCTACATCAATACCTACATTTAAATTTTACCTTCATAAGGATCTAACATGTCGTATTTTTATGTCTTATTACTTTTCACGACAGGGAGTTTTTGAACATAGAAAAGTTGGATCTATTATACCCTCTATTAAAAGGTCACTACACTCCATATACATTTGTGATAGGTTATTTGCCTTCCACCCTCACTATTATGGATTTCAATAATCGATCTCCTTTCAAAGAGACGTGTTTCATCAGACGATTGTCATTTCCCTGCCCTATAAGCTATAACCTATGTTAGAAGTGCAAAGCTAATTTACAATACCACCTACATACCACATCACCAACACCCAAAACAAATGGCTCCAACAAGTGACAGGATTTCAAGTCTTGAGTACCTACATATTTCTGGGTCTATAGGTACTCGTACCTCTATCCTGAACATATAGTCAAGAGTGGTGAAAGGAAATAAGGAGGAAAGCAAACCCAAATATAGAACACAAAATAAGAAAAAAAAAAAAAAAAAATTGACGAATCCATGGAAATAGTCAATCAATTCCTCTCAGAACCGACAACAATTGCAGCTCCCCTAAATACCCTAATATCCCGAAGACAACGGTAACGGTAAAGACAACGACAACGAACACCAATCTCACTTTCTTATTCGTATTCCAAAACAATGAAGCCGCAAACAAAAGTCCTTGTTCAAGTACAATCTACATCCTTAACATCCACCTTCCCGTCAATCAGAAGCAGGGGCGTTGGGACAGAGGGGACAGAAGGGACAAAGGGGAACTCGAGGAGACTAAGTAGTTGGGATTGTTGTTGTAGTCCATATTTGCAGATTGCCTTTCTGACAACCCATCACAGTTTGAAACAATAGTAAACACGAGTCAAGAAAAAATAAGTTTCTAAGTTTGTGGTGCTCGGTCGCTAGGTCGCTACGAAACTTTTTACGATGGTTATTTGTGAAGTTATGTTGTACTCGTACTTCAACATAACTTAGTTGTTTTATACTCGATATGTAGGATTTTATAGGGTGGGAAATACGTTAAAGTCTTTTTATGCTTTATTTGTGTTTGAAGTGATTTTTCGGGGCAAATATTAAATATAAATTTAAAACTTTTTTCAATTCAATTAGTTCAACATAAGTTAGTATTAAAAATTGGTTCAAATTTAGGGCTCACTAAATGCTGATATAACTTTTAGCCAAATGTGATTTTGGAAGGAGTTCTGCAAATATTGAACAGTGAGTGATCATTTTATGTCAATATCACCAACAGTTTTGTTTCAATCTCAGGTTTTTTTTTCAGAAATGCAAATTTTCTTAGGGAGAAGGGATTTTCCTTTGAACCGATTTATTTGATACTTAGCAGATGTTGTTTTGTTCTACCACTTCATTGTATAAAACAACTTTGTATACTTACATCTTTAAAACTACACAACGGATTTTGATGCGTTACAATATAACCTTTCTATAAAAAAAATCAATTTCTGTTTATTTATCTCGCTAAAACTAGAGAGCGACTTGACCGATTTTGATGATTTTGATTTTGAAAGAGTTTTTTTTGAGTTAGAAAATATTGGAAAATTGCAAAGAAGACAGAAAAACAAACAACTTCATTGCCCCATACAATTTGTTTTAAATATCAACAAAAAAATATTTTTTCAACTTTTAAGATAAATTTATTATAAAGTTGCCATTATATACAGTTATTTAAATGTTTTATCATCAGTTTGTCAGTGACTGAGTAAATCTCTTAAAATTCCAAGTTAACGAACTCCAACTCAAAAAAATTCAAATAATTTTATTATAAACTAGCTGACCTGGCGAACTTCGTCTCGCCCAAATTTAACGCCTTAACATAAACTCTAGAGTAGTAATGAAACCTAGATTATTTAAATTTTAGTGTGAGACAGCACTTTAAATGGATGCAAAAGTGTAATAATAAATTTTACAAATGCAATGCAAAATGTCTTCTAATTTTTCTTGTTTTTACAGAATAATTTTTTGATTTTAAAAATTTCCTAACTTTTTCAGATTTTTTGAATAAATTTTCATTTATAAAAACTTTGTTTTAGTAAGTACCCCTATTTTTTAAAAATAAAATTAAGTTCAGATTTAAATGTGAACGTTGAAATATGTACTTATTTATATGACAAATACACTTAAAAATGTATACAATTCAACTCACTTTTTTCTGGACCAAAAAGCAATAATAGACGATGGGCCATTTTTTTAAGCTCATAGCAAATTCATGGGCTCTTAACCCACCCAAATGAGCCAATAGTCCATTATGGCAAGAAATTTGCAAATTTCTTTTGGACGTAAAGTCTACCGTATTATTTTTGCTTTAAGAATACATACATAAACACTCACGCACTTGAATGTTATGTTCTGTCAAAATTTTAAAGCAATCGGTGAAGAACTTTCTGATATTAGCAATAATTAGGAACAAACATACATTTACATTTTTATTAATATAGATAAACTTTTTTTTCTGTAAGTTTCGAGACTAATGAAAATGCCAGGCTTGCTGTTAAAACTCAATTGTGGAGGGACAAAGTTTTCACCGGGTCCACTAGTTTCAAACAATTAATTCAATTTTAAACCGAAATAATATTTTTCAAATATTAGCTCTACGTACCTTAAGAAAATGAAAACAAAAATTAACTCACTTTAACTAAAATTTCACTTAATTCGTTACTTTAGTACATGTAAGTAATTTTTTAGGAATTTTTTAAGCCAATTAAAATATTTCAGAAGTTTGTATACGAGTGTTTACTATTTTCTGACAAACTTTCAACAACACCAATTTAAATTATGTAATAACATTCTGTTTAGTTTTTGGAATTACTTTTTTAAAAAACTAAGAAACTTTGAAAAAAAAAATTGTACTCCACTAGAGGCAAAGGGAAGTTAAAAAATTTTACTTTAAGCACTCTATTATCAAACATACATATTACTAGTTGTAGACTTAAATTCCTGAGATTGATAAGAGAGAAAATGATAAAAGTTAAGGTAAATAAAAGAATTTCAATAATGTTCCTGTTTCGTTTTCCATTGTACTAAGCCGACTAGCGTAAGGCTTACATATGGCTTAAAATTTTAACTCAACAGGCTAAAAAACATGAAGAGGTACCTCTGTCCTCTTCACCACCCTCTTCATTCATATATGTATGTACATTGTACATGCATGACATCACACCATAAACAAACTCTTAACTCTCTAGCTCTATAGCCCAACACAAAAAGCCATATTAATTTTCCGGCTTTAAGGCATAGGTATGCTCTTTGCTCTGAAAATCCAAAAATAGAATTTCAATATGCAGACCAAAGCAATCGTGCTGATGTATCGCAACTTTATACATACATCCCTTTATACATGCATCCACCCCCATCTCCACTCGTACCCGAATCCAAATCCGAACCTCGTTATCCTGCTACATCTGTTTGCATCACCAGCGAACATCAAATAAGGCATCCCTACAACTATACACTACGACGATGACTGCGACTATACAGGCAAATGCCAATCCCAATCCTCATACCGCATTATCCTGAATCCATATCCATCCTTGCAACATTAGGATTGAAGTACGAGTATAGTAAGACAATGTGCGCCGAGCAAAAGTTGCCATCGGTTGATTCCATTTCACAACAGGTGGCTGCCGCCCCTTTAAGCCAGATGAATTTCCCATCCCCCGGAAAGTAATGTTATAGCCCTGCAGTCACAAGTCACAACTTAAACTCAACTGACTCATTCACTTTACTGACAAGGGCATCGGCATGAAGTGGGGGACAAGAGAGGGAGGCACAGATGGATTGTTCTTTCAGCCATCACATCATAGTCAGGACGATGAGGATGACGATGACGATTGAGGAACAGGACCACATTTACCATAAAGTAACCCATTCCAACCCTTACCAAGTGAATTTGCAAACGCATCAAATTATGGTATGAGTTAGAAAATTTTAAACATCATTATCATCGGGGTGGATATAAGTGCTGAAGTATGTGTGTGTGTGTGCGGTTTGAAATACACAAAAGTCACACACACACTTGGATAGTTCGAGAAGTTTACCACCAAATTGTTGAATGTGCCACAGTGTGTAGTCTAAGGGTATTTTATTGCATTAACCTGCATCCGGATTCGTGTACACCTTGTGCACCTGCTATATGCACATACATAGGAACATTATGTAACGGTATACCTACACTTATCACACTCCTGTCCACCTTCACACCCTCATCTCATCCTATATGCAAGTGTACAGGATAGATGAAAGTTAAAGAAAGACAATGACTAACATCCGAAAGTTCTTTGTTAACTTGCGACATAACCACCGACCGAACCGCACCACACTGAACTGTACCGTCTTAAATGACAACTGAACTTCAGAGGTTAGGAGTTCTATTTAAAATTGAATTATTTTTTGTCAAGGAACAAGGAATCAGGTTCAGGGGACCGGAAAGTTCTTAAAAGTGACAGAGAGTCATTCCTCTGATTAGGACTTGGAAGTATTTTTGGATTTTTCGGAAATTTTTCTTTTAGATATTTGATTGAATGGAATTCCTTGAAGGTTACAGTGGGTTATCCTTATCTTTGTGGACTTTGCTTAAATAAGTTTGTGCATATGAACTTCTTTCACAGCACCACCTGGTTTCCTGGGACAAATGGAAATCCTTTTACATAACAACTATTGGAACTCAGCCAAGTCAAAACTATTCGGAAAGTTTAACTCTATTAGTTTTAATCTCCGATCAATGGAGCTGGACTATAGTTATCAATTAAGATTTGGGACTTTAAAGTTTTGATTTTGGGTTATTCCGCTTTTTTTTTTGTCTCAAGGGTTTTGCAAAATGAAAGTATAAGAAATTTGAAATGAAAATGTTATTCTTGGTTTAATATTTTTAATCCGTGGCACAGAAATTTAAACTTATTGATTTTTATTGAGGTAAGTAAAGTTTAGCAAACAAGTGAAGTTTCAAAAAATTTTAAATACCGTTAAATTTTGTATGCTTCGAATTATCAACAAAGAATGGTATTTAAATTGTATTTACTTACTACTAGAGGGCTTGGCAAACTTTGTCTAGACTTAATTTAATACAGAAAATCAAGCTTTGGAAAAATATTGTTGTGGCTTATTCGATTTTCCATGCAAGTTTTTCATATAGAAACGTGGTCAATGTTTAATCCTAGTAAAATACATTTTACGGAGATAAAAATTATCTACAAATGTGACAAATTTCATTTGGATCCTTTCAGTCATTCTGGAGTGAATGTAAAATTTGAAAGAAATCCGTCCCGAATGAACCATACATTTTACCGGGATAAAAGTAGCCTAAGGACTATTCCAGGCTATACTGTCCCTGTGCAAAATTTCAGCAAAATCGGTTGAGCCGTTCTAGAGTTATAAATAGTGTAACTAATACGACTTTCTTTTATAAATATATATATGTAGAATTTAAAAATACGTTTTTGACATTTGTTTAAACTAAATCCAATTGAATTGACAGTTTCTTACAATAAAAAGAAGAAGAAAAAATTACTTACAAGGGGTACAAAATTTTTTACAACTCAATTTTGAAAACAATCAAAAGAATAATAAATGCCAAATCCTTAAAGTTATAAAAATGGGAAATTGTAAGTGTGGGTTGCATTCAGCTTCTTTGAAAAATGTTCACTTTTAATTCTAACTATTTTAGATTTTGTTTTCAAGTTTTTATTTGTATAAGGAAAATACGTATTTTAAATATTTATGAATAACAAGCTGTCATAAAGTTGTCTACATTTTTATACCTCTTTTCTTGCAATTGGCTGTCAATGAATTAGGCATTTAAATAAACCAATATTTGAACAACAAAATCCTATGAAACTATATTATTTAAATTAATGTCTTTAAATAAAAAAAGTCATTTTAACATTCTGCGATTGACAAGACCTAATTTTCACAATTCTTATGAATGACGTCCTTCTTTATTAGACACCATTTTCACATCTAAAATTTACAAGATTGGTTTTATATTCCAATTTTAAATTGTTCTTAAGATTACGCCAATTCAGTAATAAAAAAAATTAGAAACTTCAAGAAAACTTAACTACTTAATTATTATACAAACCATTCTGATCTTCTGATCTTACGTTAGCGCGTTTGACATAACTGTCAGTTATATGAAAGTTCGAGCAATTGACAGATCCTTTGCTACAGTTTACAGCAAATCTTTGCTATTCGAACAATGAACGTTGTGTGGCCACATTGTAAGGCATTTAAGTTTAAAAATTATTCTAGTGGATTGTTTTGTGTTTTTTTTCACGTTGGAATTAAATATTCATATTTAAAGCAGGACAAACGTCTGACGGGTCAGCTAGTAAAAAAAGAGGCTGGGTGAGACCATCAATGATAACTTATTAAAAATGTTCCGGTATTGACATCTTTTAAAAATGAAGGCAATATAAATATTTTTCAACAGTGACATTGCGTTGTTCACCAATTTTTACTTATGTACCTGAAAACCTTAAGATAAGAATGGATGTTTGCTTGGAAGTCCTAGATTACTAATTTCTTTAATTTTATCAATGATTAGTATCCTTATAATAAATATGAAAAACCATCATCCAATTATGTGGATATAACTTTTTACTTTACTAACTTAACAAATTCAATGGTAAAATTATATTTTCTAAATCTGAAAAAATACCAAAAATAGAATTAAATTCGACTCTTTCTGATTTTGTTATTAAAAAGACTAAATTTCTATTTATTGGTAACAACTGTTTCAAATGTAATAAAATATCTTCAATACAGCAAAAACCATTATTCGCAAAATTCTAGATCTGGTATTTATTATTGTTTCAAGAATTTCTTTGTTTCAAAATTTATTCTGTACATAATTATTAGGTTTCTCAATTAGTTTACATTTTCCAAAATTGATGAAATTTCATCTTGATTAAAATACCATAGAATTTAATTTACATCTACCTGAAAATCACCTTAAAATATTTTGTCAAAGTGTCTCAAATCTATAATCACATACATACATAAATATTACAAACATATGGTATCTGTATGTAATGTATAGAATAGATAGAAGATATAATATTATTATTTTCTTTATAAAATAGTAATTTGATGTGTGTACATGATCAATTTACTTAACCAAAATTCTATTCATACTTTTGTCATTTGAAATTTCTCTCAGGCTAAAGTGTTTTTGTCTTTAGCTTGTTTGTATAGGAGTTTGTGCTTGTATATGTCTACAAATTCAAAGAATTATTCATAAAATGTTTCATTCATATGTGAAAATCTAGAAAGTACATTATATTCCCATTCACAAACAACATGGAGAATATTGATTCTAAAAATATGCATATGTATGTTTCTAGGTTCATCATAAGTACATACTAAGGACACAACACACACCAATTTACTAGACTGTGTATATTTTTAGAATTTTGTCAAATAATTTAATATCTACTTAAAAATTCTGATAAAAAAATTAACACAATACAATGGCGGTACAGATTAAGTGCTACACTTTTATTCCCATAATAGAGTGTTTTTATTTGGGCAACTGTCACTTTTGAAGCTGCCATTTTTTTTTTCAAATTTGGCAGATTAAAAATAAAGTTTCACCAATACATTGAAATTTATGAAATTCACTAAAAAATGGTGAAAATTATTGCTGTGTTGACGAAAACACATTTTTGTCGATTCCTCGTCAATTATTGGAATTAGACATTCCACAAATTACACTTCATTTAGTTTTTAAGGCTGGTTACTGACTTAGGAGTTTTCACAGATTTTTTTAAACAAATTTGATTAAATTTTTTTAAAAATTTACTAGATACAATTGATAGACTCAGTGTGTGTCGTCTAATTGAAGGCATATGAATTAAACTGAAATGTGAAATGCAAGTTTATATTGACAAACTAAATAGAAGAGTGTGCAATGTTGTATAGGAGGCAGGGGAAAGTAGTAAATGAGACTCGAGTTTAGATCTAAAATATGACATGACAAAAATGTAAGGCTTTACCTTTGACTAATTGGAGTGATTGGTTTTATTTACCTAAGGGAGCCACATTCATCCGTACCTATACTTTCCCTTTTGATATAGGACTCTCAAGCATAATTACACACACACACACACACGATAAACTTGGAAAATATTGAAATATAGTTATTTTCATTCAAATATAAACTTTACACACAAACACACACACAAATAAATTCTTTTTGATGAATGATGATAAGTTGTAGGTACATATTTATATTTGTATAGGTTTTAAAATAAAATTAAGAATAAAAGGACTTAAAACCCACGTTGCGTTTGGAATACGACAACAATAATAATTCATAACGGATTATAAATTGAGAAGGAAGTCTATCAACTTTTGAAAAAAATGACAAAAGCTAAAAGCCAACCGTATTTTATATTTGTTTATCCTAACCGACAAAATGTCCTCTTCTCTGACGGTTTTTTTTTTTTTTTTTTTTGTAATTCTTAAAGGAAAAATGACATCCTTTGTTTTTGTCTCCAAAGACTTAAGGAGCTTTTCTATAAGAAATTATAGAATTATTTGTTCTTCTATACAAACAAATAATATTTTTTATCTGACACCCACATAGATACTTCGAACAAAAGTAGGACAATTTTTTTTTAACAAATAAATTAATATTTAAAAATAATAGCCATCAAATATGTTACTACTAAATGTACACCGTAATCGAAAATGTCCTTTTTCATTAAGGGATAATTTTGCTGGCTTAATTTTTAACAACTAACTTAATTGATTTCATCTTTAATGGATTTACTTTTTTTTTGATAATTTCAGAATGTTGGGTGGAGTGGCTGGTCGACATATGTCGAATCGACGAAGAGGATCATCACCGATGGTCCGAATAAGTGGTGGAATAATGACAAGCTTAGAAGAAGGTGGTGGTAATGCTCAAATGATTCCTAGAATACCACCACGAAGGAGACGCGCAGTTACCACAAGTGATCATAAAAGCTGTGCCCTTATACAAACGAGACTGAAATTAGGAGATATAATGTAAGTCAGATTCTTCTAATTTTGTAGACAGTATTAAATTTCTTAAATTATAATTACTGATATTTTTAGAAAATTTAGTTTAAAAACTTAAAGAATACAAAATTTAGACAAGATTGCTGATAGACAACTTAGAGTCTTAAAAGCTTATGTTTTATTTTTTTATTCAATAAATTGATGAATTGAATTGAACAGAATAATTTCCGAACTTTTTTAAAGCCGCTTTCAAATCCAGATTCTCTTTAATGGATTATAATTTTAGGCTTTGAAAATTATATCGAACAGATGTTTTGTCAAGAAAGGTTTCAATAACGTACTTAAATTTTCTCGTACCAAAATAATTAGGAAAAATAGGTTCAAAACAATTGCAGGTGTACCTGAAGGATGCATTCTTAGTCCAATACTTTTCACTCTATTTAAGTTTTGTTGTTTACGATATTATTATAGAACTACTGAATCCTCCAGGTGTTTTAATGTATGTACATGATACATTATGTTTGTCGTAGTCCAGGGAAGGTTCAAAAAGTGAGGAAATATGGACAAATTGCGTGGAAGACAGTAAAAAGACGAATTCATTTTCCCACACAATTTGTTCTACCTGCAAAAATAATATTTTTGATTCTGAGTTGGTTGTCAAATTTTTATATTTCAGTCATCTCTCCAACGTTAACTAAAAGTCATGTTTTAAATTCAATTTGTATTCATAAAAAAACGTCCTTAGCGTAAGAGAACGCTTTTTGAAATATAAACTTCTAAAAATATTTGCTAGCTAATATTTAGTTGAATGACTTAAAATCATGTTACTTACCATGTTTTTGAAAGAATATTTATCATTCTACAATGTTTTGCAAAATTGTAAAATTTTACCTTTTTCCGTTCCGTTCCATTTAGCTTATTTCTGAAAAAATATCAAAACAGTAAAAAAGATTATAAATATTTCCAAGTTCAAAACTTCGTCCTATACGATAAGGAAAAAAAGTATTGCGTATGGGGCAATTAATTCTGTCTATCATATTGGACACATAATTTTTATTTTTTTATTCTAAGAAATCTTCAATGAAAGACTTTTCATTTCAATATAACTCAATTAAATGATAGTCACAGATAGTGAATAAAATGATTAAATTACATACACATATGCACACATATCTGCACATAATATTACAATAAAATTCAGTATGTACATAAATAAGTTTGTGATGTTATTTATCGAATATAATCAAACAAAAACAAAAAGACATTTTTAAACAAAAGAAACCCACTCAAGTGTAAATCAATACCTATTCAATTCAAGAATTAATTAAATAAATTTTTGGTTATGATACGAGTACAATAGTACATACACTCATATCCGTTTTATAATCCATAGGTATCTATGCACTTGATATAAATATACAAACATACAGTTTATAACACAAATTATGCACATAATGTGAATATAAGTTGCATACTTCATTACAAAATATAGATACCATACCTACCTGCCAAAAATGTATCTACAGGTGAAATAATTATTACTAACGAAATGCATTTTTGGAGAAAGCTTGCCGGAAGGTGCATTTATAAAGAATTGTGTTTGAAAGCTTTCACTATAAAAAAATAACTCCTGTCTTAATTTTTTGAATTGTTAATTAAAAAATAAAATTATGCGATATTTCTTCAAATAAAAAATTAATACTTACATACATATATATTTAATTTGTATAAAAGGTGGTTTTGAATTTAATTTATGATTTAAAAAATAAGAATTTATATCTGGTTATCGTCTCATTGAGAATAGCTTTAGTTATGGCTATTCAAAATGTCTAAATTATTTATTAAACTTTCCTATAAAATAGTGATGACTTGAATCCAATCCAATAGAAAGCTACTTAAAAAGCGATAAAAGTTTTACTTTCGAAAACGAAAAAGCTAATTCTAATGTTGGTATAGTTGTTTTCAAACGTTTTCTGTCACTTGAAAATAAATATTCCATAGGATGAAATTTGTGATGCAAACTTAAAAAAGTCACAGTATTTCAAGTATAAAAATAAACAAATTATTATCTTAATCTATTTTGGAACATAAATGCATTTTTTACTGCACTAAAAAAAAGGGGATCCTATAAATCGTAGAGAGCCAGGGTCTATATAGTCACTTACAATTCTCAAACATTTCTGTTGTGCGAGTGATGTCAGGGATGCGGATAGATGGGACCTAAGATTTGTATGCCTAATACTGAAAGTCTAATTTTTTTGAAAGCACTTTTTATGGAAAGAATTACACTTGGAGGATTTGTCAATTTCTCGAAAGAGGCAGTGCGTGTGTGTGCGTGATATCCTTCTTCGTCCACGGTTTCTGAAGAACAAGTAAAGATATCGACTATAAATAAATATATTTCTACATTTGGAGGAAGGACTTTCATAAAAATACTGAGTGTGTTTTTCAATATAGCAGTTTAAAAAAATAGTGAAAATTTAAGTTGTTTGTAAATATCTCAGGAACGAAAATTGTTATTGACTTCAAATAAATTTTATTGAGTTATGTAATACAGATTTGGTAACAATTTGGAAAAATAAAAAAAAAATAGTTTGGAACTCAAATATACTATAAAGGAAAATGATATAACCTTGATAATAATTTTTTTACTCTATGAAATGAAATTTTTGATATTTGGTAAAATTTTGAGAAAAAAAATCAATTTATAGTTTTTTTTTTACAAACAAAATTTACTTAGAATTAATAAACAATGTTTTTTGACTCGAATATCTCGAGAACTGGCAACGATACTGATTTCAAATATATTTTATTTTCAACATAATGCATTTGTCAATAATAAAATGAAATTGACATTTTTTTTTACAAAAAACAAAAAATTTCAAAAACTAAATGAAAATGACAACTTTTACAAAAAATTACAAAAAGCTGGTAAATTTTGTTTTTTACAGTACAGTATTTAAAAAAAATGTCTTGTCTTCTAATTTTTTAGTTAGTTAAATTGTAATAAATTAACATCAAAGTAAATCGATGAATTTCAATGTGAGTCGCACCCAGCCTCTTTTTCTATTTTAAATTGGAAAACTTTATTTAAAATCTAAAAAAATTAATGATTTTCTTCAATTCAATAAGATTTTGGAGTCAAGTGGCTTTAAAAAATTCTTCCGAAACCTGACACTTCTAATATCCGGTACTGACTGTGTATAAAGCGCAATACTTGAAAGTGAAATCATTTGAGTCTATTATATAGACGAAATACGACTCAAAATCGTTTCACACTGCATTTGTTTTCAAAACACAGATATAGGGGTTACTACCCTTCGTCTAAAATTCAGACATTAATTGAATAATTTCAATTCTCAAGTATTATTTCACTAGAAGCGTCATACTCGTAACACTGATGACATGGGTACTGGTACTGTGTTTGTGTACCTACTCTGTCCATCACACAATAATTCTCTAAGGCTCTGACTTGTGATCAGATAATAGCATCAGTCTTCTGTTGAAAGCTGACCGCTGAGCATTCTAAAAGATCAATTACCTACTATACAAATGTTTTTGATTTAATATAGTGTTAATCTAATAAAATTTATTTTATGACTTTTATGATGTGAAACTTTTACAAGTTCTTCATTTGTAAATTTAGTGTTTATCTGTGCGGGTGTTTTTTGAAGTGCAATTTTTTTGTTCTTGTTTTATTTCAAAACACAATGGATCGCTTAAGAAGGCATGATATATGAATATTTGTTTATTTTTGTGTTTTTTAATTTCCATTTTAATTTTCCCTTTATAAGATTTGGTACGTTTTTTAAAAATACATTCAGTGCTTCCGAAGGCAAAAGACGTCATGAAAATGGAATAGAATTGACCAATATTGAGGATATGCTTAGAGAGAGTATTGAATATCGAAGATGGTGAGTTTAACATTGAGAGATTACTTTTAAGATCTTAAATTGAAATTTCGATTTCTTGGATATAATTTGATACAAAAGTTATCGACTTAGTCATTAGTCAACTTAAATCAAAATGATGATCAATTTCCAAAAAAGAAAGGAAGAGAATAAAGTCCGATAAGGAAGATCAAAATACCAAGTTTTAGGTGTATTTAACAAATTTAATTTAGTTTAAAGTGTTCTTATAACATTAAAAGGTTGTAAGTTGTGAGTTTGGTAACAAACAAAGCATCGATTTCGGTTGAAAACGTGATGGAACCTTAGTTCAGACTTTATTTCATTGTATTTATAAATTTTGTCAGATTTTGAGACACATCTTTCAAATTTTGAAGTGTATCATATGTAAGAAATGGAATAAAATAAAATTTATCGAGCCATGAAAAAAATGAAGCCAATTTCTTTACCCGTTTTCAAGACAATAATTGACTCAAAAAACAATTTTTACCAGTTCTTAGTAGAATTGTTTCTTGGTTTTAACGGCATCAGAATTGTTTTTTTAATTTTAAAATTTAGCAGTGCCATTATGTGCAGAGTCTGTGGAGTCATAAGTTCTATTTGTTGCTGATACATCTGTGACCAATTCACAACAAAAACTGCCTTTTTTAAGATGCAACGACAGCGTCTTAACAATGGCTTGTGGATTATGATCTCTCCAAATATTTAGAACAATTTTCCTTATTAAGGATTCAACCAAAAATGAGCTTTATCGCTGAACAAATTTTTCTTGTCAAAATCGGGATCAGTGGCCATCTCGTTTTGGGCCGATTCACTGAAAGCGCGACACTCTTGATGGTCGTTCGGTACAATTCTTACACGATTTGGATTTTGTAAGCTCTCAAACCAAGATTCTTCCGCAAAATCTTCCAGAAAGTAGATGAAATCAGCTCCAACTGTAGCTTGCGATGGCAGATGGACTCATTCTTCTTCTATAATCTGCTCAACAGCAGCAATAGCGTATTTGATTTGTCAAGTTCAAAACCACAATTCTAAAAAAAAAAATTTTGTACCCCCTTCTTTAGCTGGAAAATTTAACGAATTCAAATTTGTATAGGTATACTAGATACAACGAACGCTGCAAATAAAAGTTTTTTAAAATATATTCTTTCCAAAAATATGGCTTCGCTACAAAAAATTTTACGGTGCCGTAAGAAATTCCATATTTTTGGATTAGATTGGGGTTTTAAGCCATCTTGTAAGGAAATTAATGCAACTCAAATCAACATGCACTGATGGCAAATTTCTAAAATAATTTTGATAAAAACGAATTTATTATTTTAAATTTATATACCATATTTTTAAGAAATTATTCACAAAAAACGTCTCAAGCCTCAAGCGCTCAAGAATATATTTTTCTTTTATCTACTAACATCTTTAGTGGTTTCAAAATTGAGTTCTAAATAGGTTAATTTTAGTTTGAAAAAATATATATATCAATTATAATAATTTACTTCTATTTGGTATTAAAAGTTTAGAAAATTGACTGCAATCTGTTTTTAAATTTAACTTCCATATTTTAATGTGCTTAAGGATATATAGAATTTTAATTACTTAATTTGTTACAATTAACTTCATCACAAACAACTGTCAAAACATAACAGCATTCAAAAACCCATCAATGCAATAAAATTAAAAAAAAAAAAATAACTAACTACAAAATATACCACAACAACTTTCTTTCAACCGGATTCAGCGCCAAAATATTTATCCAGCGCAGCGGCTATTTTCCAAAGCTCCCCAAAACACATATATTCTCTTTTCCTTTTCATTATGGAAAACAACAAACTCGAGTACACATGAACTCCCTTCTCTATTCAAATGAATCTTCCTTTTCTCCTATAAATATCCGTCCCAACCCCGCAAATAAACACAAATCATCGAAACGAACCCCCCCCCCCCCCCAGCCCCAAAAACACATCCCGACCGGACCCCACAACAAATTGAGTTCATCAAAAATTATCATCACCGAGATATTGAATAACACCCCGTGTGTGTGGTGAAGCCAACCCCCCCACGCAAAATCAACCCAATCTCTCTCTTTCTCTCTCCCTCTCTCATAATTCTCACATATCGGTCGGTGTGTAAGGAATCTGAATAGTATACTTTTGCGTCAAATACCGGGAAAACTAAAAACAACCACCTCGCTGCCATTCGTATCCCCCTCAACCCCCACTAAATCACCCAAAAAAAAAGTCCGGAAAAAAAAGAAATTATGGAAAATCCATGGGAAATTTCCCAACACCCCTCCGCAGAATGAACACACACTGTATCTCAAATTTTCTCTTTAAGGCACATACACTGTGCTTAATAAAGTAACCAGTAAGGGTTCGTTGAATTTCTCCCCCCAAATGGTTAGACGAACTCGAATGGTAGCTCTGTGGAAAATTTTAATAAAAAGTGGTAAAACTAGTGAAAAAGTTAGTAAAAATAGTGAAAATCATTAATTTAATACGTCGCGAATTAATATACCTAAAAATTTCATCAAAATCCATAAAGTTTAACCCCAAAATGTGCAATTGAAAATTTGGGTGAACAAATTTTCAAGCTTTTCACTCTATAGCATAGAAAAAGAAGAAGAAGAAAAAAAAATTCCCATCCAAGACGAAGAAGAAACGATAAAAAAAAATTAATATATAAGAAGAGAAACAGAAAATTTTGCATAAATTAATTTTCAAAACGAATTAAATCAATAAAATTTAATAAAAAAATAAGTGAAAACTTGAGTGAAAATGAAAATTTAATTTTCAGCTTTAAATATATTTCCAAAAAAAAATACCTACCTATATAGAAATTAAATTCCCTGAGATAGAAGAAGAAAAAGAAGAAGAAGAAAAAACATATTTTTCAGAACGAGAAAAAAAAAATTACAAAAATGTTCCCATGAAAAATCAGTTCATCGCTTTTTTTTTTTCTTTCCTTTCTTCCTTTTTTACTTTGCATTCGCTCGATGGATGGAAACCATGAGAATTTCGGTCAAAGTGTTGCGAGAGTGTGTTAGTGGAATGGAATGAGTAAAAAAGTCCCAGTCCTTTCGTTTTGACTTTCCCAAAACCTCGTTAAGTTTCTCCGTCATGTGGTGGAATTTTTTTTTCTCTGTTTAAATTTGGATCGTTTATTATTTTTCTTATTTTTGACTTAAAGAGCTGTGTTTTCCTGTGCGTGTTTAAATTGATTTGATATGATGTATAAAATTATTATTTTTATATTTAAGTTTATGCCGAGTGAAATTTTGGTTTGAGTTGGGAATGGCGTGAAGTGCCGGTTGCAATTTTGAAATGACTTCTCACTCGTAGAACTGTGAAATTTCACGAATTTCATGCGAAATGAAAAACGAATAAACTATGTGTTTCTATTTAAATTAATATTTGTTTAATTTTTTATAAAATTTTTAATTTAGACATTCCCTAAAGCGGTTTCTCGAGGGTTCTCGTTGTAGGTTTTTTTTTTTTTTGTTTTTTGTACTGAGTATCTTAACTGTGTTAATGGAGCAAAGTTTTCCCAGTTATACTCGATACACGTACCTGTACTATATAATATCTCCCCTACAAATACTGGCTAATTTTTCAGCTGTATTTGTTTACAAATTGTCTATTCTAACTGTGAATAATTTCGCTTTCAATGTATTGGTGGATGTCTTTTTGTTGGAGAAAAAATTGAGCTTGATTTTTCCAGATTTCATTATTAGAATCGGGAAATTGTTTAGGACGGAACCCTACGAAATATACTGCGTGAAATAATTTCTTTTTCATCTTTTGTGTGTCTTTTTTTTCAAAATATTTTCAAAACGTTGAATGATTATAATATTTAAATAGTTTTTGATAAAAAAAAAGAAAATACTAAAATAGTATTGTGTGCCTTTGTTTTTCTTCTATATCATTTTTTTTAGTAATGTGTGAGAAAATGGGAAGAAGAATCCAGCAAAGTTACTAAAAAACACAAAAAATACGGAGAAATTTAAGTTATAAGATACAAGAATTTTAACACATTATAACTGTACATACGAAAAATAAAATAAAAAAATAAAAAAACTAAAACTTAAGTAAACATAAAACTGATGTATATATATAATATATGTGTACTATAATATTAGATATATATACATATACGAAAATTCTCTGCCAACGTCTGATTTTTTTCCCATAAATTTTAATTGATTGCATATATAAATAAATTCAAATTATATATATATCAATAAATGTACATAATAAATAATAAAAATGTTGTTAAACCTCGTTTTAAATTATAGTATTTCATTTACATTTTTACCGAAATTCAGTGAACAACAAAATATACATAATATATAAAAAAAAAGTAAATTTCCATCATCAACAAAAATTATGCCGATAAATTATAATATCAAAACAACAACAACATCAACAAAAGAATACACAAAAAATCTAACGAATTTGTAAATATATAAAATTAATAAAAAAAATTCATAGTGAAAATAAATAAGGAAAAAGAAAAAGTTAAATTTAATCTAATTTATCTGTGATTTTTGTGATTTTTTGTGCAAAACTATTTCCGAGTAATAAAAAAATAATAACAAAACAAAAAATTAAATTCAAATAATACAAAATGTCTAAGATTATGTAAAAAAAAAAATGTAAAAAATAGTCTTATAAATAAATTTAATCAGCTAATAGAACTTCAGTGGAAATTCGGTAAAAATCTTCGTGCCATCATCGTCACTGACAAAAATACACACACACACAAACATATACTTCAAATTATTATAACTTAGGTGTTTAAATAATAATAAAAAAAATTGTTTTCCTGTAAATGAAAAAAATATTCATAAAACAAAGAATACCAGATTGAGAAAAAATAAATTTAACTAAAGTTAAAAAATAAAAAATAAATATAAAATTCGACAAAAATTCCATCAATTAATCAAATGCTGAATGAAATGAGGATTATTAGTCAACCAGGACGAATGTGTGCTGCAGCTAACGTGGTTTAACACAATATGGCCGAGCGGTCGTCTGTTACATATAAAAAGTTGGAAATATTGACGGTATGTCCTGAAATGAAATATCCTTGTTCCTTTTTTTTTTTCTTCTTTTACACTCATCCGTATCCATTAACAAAATATGGGTTGACATTTGGCCCGAATTGTGACATCTGTCACAAAGTCACAATCAAATAGCTATCTACAATGATTTTGTCATTTCTCAGAGCGTTATCCTTTTTTGATTCTCAAAAAAAAAAGAAACTTGAAAGGATGTTGGTTTTATTAATTAAATAATTGACTGCAGGACATTTTGTAGTTTTTGACTTTGACTTAAGAGAATTGATAAAAATTCTTTTAAGGATGTGATATATATTTTAGTATGGAAATATTTTTTTCTTTCAATTAATTAAAAAACAAAAGCCTAAACAGGACATCATTACAATTAAAATGCGTTAAATTTTATTTTTATATTTCTCTAGTTCTCAGAGTTAGTAGGTAATATTTATTTTTTCCTTTCTCGTCCTGTATAAGGGACACAAAAAAAATATTACATGTGTATCTGCAATTTTTTGTCCATCTCTTACGCGTATACTATTTTTATACACACACACACACGCACAGACACTCTCGGATAGGATGATGGAGGATTTGAAACCCTTATTTTAAAGCTTTTCCTTTTCAGTTCCAGGAGTGTGCTTTTCTCGACAAAATAATATACACAGATACTCTGCTGTGTCTGAGTGTATGTGTGTGATGTCCTTTTGTTTGTATTTATGTATCCGGTCTAAATACAATAAAAGGAAACGAAAAGAGAGTGCAGATGCACTCGAGTAAAAACAAAAAAAAAAAAAAAGAAGAAGAAACACCGAAAAAAAATCAGAGCAAGATGGGTCAGTAGCATTATCGGCACAGTAGCACAACAATGGTAACACACACACACACTAACACACAAACATAATAGATAAATGATAGGCATATACGAGTACATACACGCACACACACACTATCACACACAAACACACAGATGGTAGTTAGATAGATGAACCGATTTTTCTACCCATTTTCCTTGCTTTGTGACAAATAATCGTGAAATCGTTAAAATAGAGAAGAGGAAAATCAACAACAACAACAACAACAACAAAAATAAAAGTAAAAAAAAAACAACATGAAAATAAAGGATTTGAAGTAAAATCATTCAATAGATTAAAGACAAAAAAATTGATTGAAAATATGAATGAGAGAACTCATACCAATATTGGTGTCGAGATTCAAATTTCAAATTCTACAAAAAAAAAAAATTGAAGGGAAAACTGAGCCAAATTGTTTCGATGTAGGAAGAATACTAAATTATGCTGAATGGAAAAATGGATGTGTAAATATACAACACAATTGTGTGTCCTATTTTCCTTTAGCCTTATATTTGGAAAATGCAATTGGTAAACTAGAACAAATAGATTCAAGTTTAGAATTGCTACAAAATTCAACTGAAAAAAAAACAAGAACCTAATGATCTTTTTTGTTGTTTGTATTTTTTTCTAAATAGAACAAAAAAAAGAAAGTATACGCCATAGTGAACGTCGAATGATTTGTGATGCATATTGTTGATGTGACATAAGATTAGGATGATTTTTTTGTTCTCTCAACTTTTGATATAAATAATGGAACAGGGTTGTAAATATACAAATGATGGATTGTTATGCCAGAATTGACAATATACATATCTAGAGTAATATGATTTGTTTTGTCTGTTTTAACTATCTATGGGAAAAATTCATGAAAAATATTTATATTATAAAAAATATTGGTAATTTTTAATGTTTGAAATGCAGTAAGAAATTAATGATACTAGTTCAACTAGATATTGGGATTTAAGCCTCCTTTGCATCACGGCAAAAAAACTTTTTTTCAAATCTATGCAATTTTTTTTAATTTTCTGTTTTACACAAGTAGTTTTTTAGGTCAGTTGAAAATATTGTAACATTTGCTTGACTTCCAAATTGATAATAAATCACATAAGTTTCTAATCTCTCGCGGATCTCTTCTGATTAGTTTTCTAACCGTGTTTACATAAATATATAGTTAAAATAAATTCATTTATCGGAAAAATAGTTTTTTTTCGCTAAAAATTCTATAGTGGGGTACAAATTGACCCCGTTCTAAATTTATGGATTTTTCCAGAAAAAAATGACAACAAATTTGTAAAATATTAGTGATCATAAAAACATACAAAATAAATAGAAAATTTAATTTCCTTCCTGAGTATTAACCTCGCGAAGAAAAAATGAAAAACTAAAGATTTACAAGTGTTCAAACTTGATCTAGGGTACTTGTTAACCCCATGACGTAAAAGAGGGTTAAAGCTAAAATGATTTTCAAAATAAGTTTCTATTTATATACAAATCTTACTTTAAGAAAAATGCTGAAAAGCTGTGCTTCAAAGTTAAAACATCCTGAGTCGACTTAAGCTGTTTTAGCAATTCAACTTTTTTTTTAAATTACGTCTTCGTACTCCTTAGATATAAATTATTAAGGTGTACATAATTTAAAAATGAGAAATTTATAACTTAAACAAAACAGCTTAAGTCATCAAATGTAGTGTATGCATAAGTTAAAACAGCTTATGTTTATTACTTCAAAATGTAAAAGAACTTATGTTCCAGAAAAATCTTTTTTTTTAATCCAGTAAAACATCTTATTCCTGCATTAATTCCTTCATTGACGTTATTACATGCAAGACACTTTACCTCGATAAAAGTCACAATTTTGTATTTCTTATGTCAACTTAAGTTGTTTTACCAAATTTTGTATACAAAAAGCTACATAATTTGTAAGCAACTTTTATTTATTAAGATAACAAATAATGTACTCATATTTGGTTTGGTAAAAGGACTTGAAAACTTGGCATTTATTCAAGTGTTTCTGTTACAATAAATCGCCAACCAAATGAATGGTATCAAGTATTCCTTTGCAGTCTTCAAACAAAATATAGTTTTGATAATTCTTGCGAATTTGATATTTTTTGTAAAAATTATTTTATCGATTTATTCTTTCATGTTGATTGATAACAATCATACCAACAAAAAAATTATCAGACATAAATAATTTCTCAAAATATTGTATTGGTGTAACTTTTTATATTTTTTTTAATTTATTTTTTGTAAAAATGTGTCAATTTGATCCTTGTCAAAAATTTACCATATTTTAATAGTTGAATTATGTAAAAAAATAAATAAATTAGAATTTAAAATAATTGATCACTTTCAAAATATTCAACTTTTTACATTATTTTGTAAATTTTTTATTTAGTTTTCTATTTCAATGTATCACAAATTAACTATGAGATAACAATTGTAATATGATAAAATTAAATAAATTTTAGTCAATATCGCTGACTCTTGAGAAAACATTTTTCACCAATTTTGGGTAGAACTTTTTGTTCGTTTTAATTTTTTTGTAAAATACTGTCAATCGATTTTTTCTTTCAAAAAATGTATAAATGTCAAAAACGTCATTTCACAAAGTAGAAAATTGTTTTGAGGATAATATCATTTTTCCTTTATATTATTTAGTTTTTCTGTTTAAAAAAATAAGGGTATGTTGACTTTTTTTTCCAAATGTATACCAAATTTTGTAGGGCATCATAATGTGTACAATACATTTTATTTCAAGTCAACAGCATTATAATGGTCTTAAGATATTTGTGACCAATCAAATGTTTCACTTCTTTTTTAATTGATATAATGAAAAAACCGTTTTATAAAGTCATTTCTGCATCTTCTGAAGTTAAGCCTGTCGAATAAAATTTAATTGTTGTCGATATCTTTATTCGGCTTGAAATACCATGGGTGAAAAAAGGTATCTCGAACGTTGAAACGTAAAAACCAAACATCAATCAAAAAATTTCGAATTTAAAAATCCTAAATTTGTCAAAAAATTCAATTTGGCACATTGAACCGACACCCTAACAATAATTTTCATTGGAAAGTTAAAAATAAAAAAACTTTCCACCAATTTCAACAACAGAATTTTTTTTAATTTTTGAAAAAAAAAATTAGATTAGAAAGTCAAATTTTAAAATTTCTAAACGGGAGTATACAAATTTTGCCATAAAACTCACTTATTCCGCTTTCAAAAAGAACGACTTGAACATCCTATGTTTGATTCACTTTTAAGTTTATTTATACGTTTTAAGAAAAAATGATTAACAAAGTAATAAAAAAATTACAATTTTAATATTGTTTTCAATGTTTTATTCAAGTTCTTTTGTCGTTAAATTTTTACATTCATAACTCAAGACTTTTTCAAATCGAATCATACTTTGGAATTTGCTTTAACTCTGTAAAATGAAAAAAAAAAAACAATTTAATGAGTCCTTTAAAATAAAATTTTCTTCAATTAATAATATTGAAACATTTACACCATCTCATGAAATTACTTAAAATTCTAGTTTTTTTTAAATTTATATTAATTAAAAAAAAATCAAGAACAGTCTGTGCAGTCTGTAAAGTGTTTCATAAATGGCTAAATACCATTACACCAAAAAAAGTCTTTAGAAGTAGGATGACGTTCCATTAAATTATATATAGACAATTAGACATACAAACCGGCACCAAATCACCACATTTATGTAGATTGTATCTTAAAGTTATTTTACACTTTTTGACAATGTTAAAATGCTTTTGGGGTAAATTGTCAAAGTTCTAAGACATTTTACACTACTCTTCTCAATTGATTGATATTGAATGCCTAATAAAAATACATAATACATTATATCATTTAAATATATGCTTACATATTTAATACTCTAAATAATTAAAATGACTTAAGCATTTCACATTTGGAAATTGGAATTTATAAGCTTTCTATGCACACACATATAAAATTTATATAATTTCAATGAATTTCCTATAAATTTATCATTTCTCCAAAAAAAAAAAAAAAAACTGACATGTCAAACTGTGAGATGAAACATAGTCAAACTTATTTCCATAAGAGAATAGCTACTCATATCTATTTTATTCTCTATGATGTATTTGAAAAAGTTTTTGTTTTTACATCAATTCCATTTACCAAATGAATCAAAATCATTTTGAAACAATATTTCAAAATTTATCAGATTTAGTTTTTTACATGCTCTCTTGAAAGGCTCATTGTGGTTTCTTCTGTGTTCCTTTTAAAGCCAAACCAAAATGGTTTAGTTTTGTGTTGTGAAGTTCTCATTAAAAAAATAACTTTAATTTTATCTTAGAAACGGCTTAATACAATATTTGCTAAGATTCTCTTCAAATGTGAGTAAATTATAGCCTACATTTTTGTGCAATGATATAAAGTTAAAAAATATATTCTAGAAAATAAAAACAAATACCCTTAAGTCATTATATGCACATAAAATATAGATAGTACATATTTACATACAAAATTACTTGTTTAATTTAGTTCATATGCTTTTATATTCAAAAATGAAAATGGAAAAAAAAAACTATGTACCCAAGAAAACCCCAGGAGGAAAATGAAAGTGAAAAACAAAACAACACAACACATGTTTAAATAAAGTTTTTCTTTTTTTTTTGTTGGTTGCGTGATTGTTAATTTATTCATAACTTTAAGCAAAATAAGACCGAGAAATAGTATTTGGTTGTGAATGAGATATAAACTTTGACAACTCTATGACAGTTAAAATAAGTAGACATCAATTAGTTTTACTGCAGTAAAGTGCTGTTTGACGGATAAGTTAATGTCATATTATTTTCATAAATAAAAATAAGGACACATTGGTAAGAAATACACACATATGTCCATAAGTTATATCCTTATTGTAAATTCTGCAATAAAAATATAATGTCGTATATTTTATTGAAGTTTGTTTGTTAAAAACTCTTTTGATGCATTTTAAGTCATAAATTTGTGTTCACAACTCATGCTCAAGATTTGATATTTCAAATCCAATATCTATTGTACGGTTTAAATGAAGTTTATAAAGTGAGGTTAAATCGAATTTAAGAATTTCTTGGTATTAAAGAACGCGTTGCTATTTTGGCACTAGAAAACTGGGAATTCGAGATTTTCGAAGATGTCTTTGGTACTTAATTATAAATCAGGGCTTTGAGACTTTAAATTGTCGGGATTTAAAAAAAAAAAATATTAATTCGGCAAATCTTACCGATTACAATAACTTTCTATGAAATGTCAATAAATATGAAAAATAAAATAAAGTAAACAATGTACATAAGTATTTCATTTAAAAGAAAATTGTACAGAAAAATATTTCATGTTAATATTTGCTTTTCCTAAATAAAATACATATTCTCAATTCTTAATTATTTTTCGTTACTTCGTTAACTTTTATCATCATCGGCTTGACAACCAGGCCTTAGTCCTGGCCTCAATCGACTTCGCAATAACGAAGCACCTTAAGACTTCGAGCGTCCTGGTCTACTCCATCTTTCCATGCTGTCTTCTACCATAAAGTGGACTACAAAGAAATTTTCGAGCTAGTTCTACTTTGCCCATGCGATCTAGATGATCAGCTTAATTTTTCCACGATATCTGCTTCGAGGTTGCATACAGTTCATGATTGTAGCGTCTCCGAAATCGTCCTTCCTCACATACGGAACCAATAATTCTATATAAGGATAACCTCTGAAACGGGCCTAAGAGCTTGGAGTGTTTTTTATTCAGAACCCAGGTCTCGAATGCTGGCAGAACTATCGTCCTGTACAGGAAGCAGCTTAGAAGTTGTGGTAAGGTTTCTGGTTTTAAAGAGTCTTGGCAGACTAAGTAGGCTCTGTTGGCTTTGATCAGCCGTCGAGTTTTTCTTCTTCTATGTTGTCATCGGCTGCTACTATTGATTCATGTTCCGCTATCTTCCTCACAAATGTGCAGCCTCAGATTTTAGACCGCCTGCTCAATCTAGGTACAAAGGAATCATGTTCAGCTTGTTCGGTTCTCCCGATGATGTCGATGTCGTCTGCTTAAGCCAGTATCTGGCTGAACCTGTTGACGATGTTGACTTGTTGGCGCGTCAGAGTCACGGACTTTCTTCTCCATCGGTATGTTGAAAAGGAGGCAGGCCAGACCATCCCCTTGTTTCCGTCGTGTATCCGGTCCGTTTCCGAGGCTTATCTCGTAATGATTGTTTTGTACGGAACAGGTTATCAGCCTCTCGCCAACTTGAAAAACTAGAATGACCATATTTGATAAACCTTTTGGGGTATTGTTTTTAGTGGCGTCCTCTTCACGTTTTCATTAGTCCCAAGTAGTTACGACACGTGCATGTTCTTGTATGCTTCATGTTACCCCTATTCGACTGGTAACTTACCGTCTCGCCTGTATGGTATTTTAAATATACATGTACTTGTAGTTTTTGTTGAATGTTTCAAGAAAAATTATTATAATTTTTTTTGGAGATGTTGAAAACAAAATTTTATAACATTTAAGACACATTTTTTTAAAATTCGTTTGCTAATATTCATTTTAGTCATAGAAATATTCTACGTGTGCTTAACTTCCTTAAACCATTAAGTTAAACAGTTTAGAAAATCGGAATGATTTTATAAACTTTTTTGTCTAATTATAGTTTTTATGTTTACAAAATGTTTAGGTTATTAAACCTTGTTATTACTCTCACTGCATACAAACGTAATTATCCTGCATCAAATAAAATTTTCCTTATGCTAGAAATTCCTTGCAAGGCATTTCCTTTTAAACTCTTTCTAAGATCTGTTAAAATAATGTCTTCAAGTATATAAACTTCCCTCTTTTCCGTTCTTGTTTTTTTTTTTTTTTTTAATTCGAAAATGAAACTCTCTTATATTTTAAATCCTTCTTGAGATTCAGATTCCTCTTGCAGGCGATATAAACTAAATACTGCATTTAATTCCAACAAAATGCAAAAATTAAATTGAAAACCAAAAGAAGTTCAAAAGTGCAGATAATACTCTTATTAATGCTGGAAAGCTCTCCAGACTTCCTTTATTTTTTTTTAAAGGTACTCATTCTCCACTCTTTTGGCCAGCTACCTAGAACCCATAACACTATATGAAAATTGCACACACCACATCCTTTGCATCCCTTGCACTTGCATCCGCATTTAGCGACAACGACGAAGAACGACGACGACGAACGACGAGGACGAGATAAAGTATTAAATATGGTGGTGACTCTATACCTGATTTTAAGCAAGAGCTCTCGGAAACTCTTGGAACTTATACATACATAATATACTTATGGAGGTATATCCGAGGCACACATAGCTTCCTTCAATGGAAGTAGGACAAGCATCTACAACGGATCATAGCTCCTCGTTTTCCTCAAATGAAAACAAAAAAAAAAAAAAACTAAAAGAAAAACTAAATAAAAAAAAAGTAAAATAATAATAATAATTGTCGCAATGTACACAGATTGCAGCAGGAGCACTGTGGCGTCAACAGCGAAAGGATGCTTGGTCTCCTTCTAGATCTTGCATGAAACTGCATTTGTTCTATATGTACATACAACCTAGGCATTGTTTGTTGTAATGTTGAATAAGTACTCGGTTGTGCCTCTTTTCCATGAAACATTGCCCTTAATGGTCAATGGAAAACGAGGTCAGAATACCCGACATAACTTTTCGGCCAGCGCAATTTAAGGGACAACAAAAAAAAAAGGATATACATATAGCCCCCCCAAGGATCGTCAATTGCATGAGTATAGGATTCATGCTCTGGGGCCTTACAGTATGGCTGACTTTTGTTTGCCAAAAATTGTTGCCCTACTGTCACGAGTTGCAATTAAAGGGGACCAGCATAAATTCGCCCCACTCCCAGGAGGCCCTGGAGGGCAAAATTGCCAGCCAATAAAAGAGAAAACCGCTGTTCAATTTTGGCAGGAGTTTGCATTAAATTAAAATGAATGGCTTGGAATTGATTTTGATTTTGATTTTCGTTTTGATTTCGAGTTGATGATGCATAATATACAAGGAGGTGCAGAAGTTTAAATTCATTCACGATTGTAGCCTGCCAAGATTGTTAATTGATTATTTTGTCTCGGTTTGGTTTGGTCCTTTTTTTTTTTGTTGTCCTTGTTGTCATTTTCGACAGCGACACAGAGCATTTTCCTTTATATGATTCATCTTTTGGGTGATAACCCAGAAAACTCATCAACTCAAACCCATGAAAACCCACACTGGTGGTTGGCGTGGGAGTACCCCCATCCGTTTTTCTCCCCCAACCACTAGGCGAAAGGGTGTTTGTCTATGTAGTTGGTTGCGTTTAACAAACAGCATGAGTGAGTCATATGACGTCGTCGTCGTTGTCGTTGTCGTTATTTTTTTTTCTCTGGAATTTAAAGATGAAAAGTCGCGTGGGACGAAAATAATGTGTTCTATATATGTATGTATGTATGTATGTAATGCACACTATGAACATACAAATATATGTATCTATGTAGGTACACATTCGATTGCGTTGTATTGGGAGTTTTCTTAAAGGTCTATTTCTTTTGTGACGTAGTTTTCCAAAACCCACACACCACACAAGCCGAAGTCGAGTCGCAATTGAAAATTGTAATGAAATTGGCTTTCGTGTTTACATTTACGCTTGATATGTGAAGTACAAGTAATGGAAGGGGCACAATTTAAAAAACAATATTTTAATCAAAATATAGTGAAAATCGGTAGTAGTCGAGTCGGGCCTAGTTGTCTGTCAAAGGACTATTTGAACATTTTCAATGCTCGTCACTGAAACGAAAAAAGGTTCAGTTTTATTGGAAACAGATTTTTCAATGAATTCGGAAGTTAAAACATTTTCTGTTTAAAAAAAAGTTCGTCAAAATAAGCTTCGAATTTAATATGTGTGTCATACATGTTTAATGAGTCAAAAGAAAAGTTTAAAATAGTTTTTTTTTACATTCACTAATATGTACATACACACAAAATTATATAATTTGGGACACTGAGGCGTATGTGCGCTATTTTTGTTTAAATAAAAAAAACTGAAGTTGAAGGAGCAAAATATTTTTTGAAAAAATAATATAATATATATATAATAATAAAATAATATTTGAGTATTCACTTTGTGCCAAAAACACTTTTTAGTACTAGTAGGCTTTATATTTAATTGGGTGTTATTTTCAAACTTTAAAGTTATCAAAAGCAAAGACATACAATCGATTGGTTTTCAAGAAGACCGAGGTCGAGGTCTTCTAATTTTTCTGTTTTTTCTTTTAATGTCGTTTGATTTCTTTTCTTTTTTCTTTTAAGATCAAAAAAGAGAAAAATGTTCACCCGCACTGGTATAAGCCTAGTTTAAATAACTGGTAACTACCCATTAGTACGAGTACCTTTCACATTTACTTATGGTGTTTTTTTTAGACGTGTGGTTTTCAAGAAGAACTAAAAGGCATAGAATTTTATGCTATGGTCAAAAATTAAGCTTTATTATAAAAATAAGGTTTCGCCAATATGTTTTAAAATTAAGTTCGGGCAAGTGGAGACTGTGGCTAGCTCCAATAAATTCCATCCGAGAGGCCCAATTTTTTTGACCACTTTTTGCAGCAATAACGTTCCAAATATTCTCTTCTAAGGTGTCAATCGCCTCTTGTTTATCTGCAACTTTACAAAACCCTTCTAAAACAGTCCATCAGTGTTAAATCGCATGATCTTAGATGCCACACCACAGTCCAACGACGCACGAGTTAATAATCAATAAATTGATTGTTTCGTTTGCTGTATGATATATATGACCGCAAAGTCATGTTGGAACAAACGATCGTACCATCAACATCTTTGAATTCAGGTCCTAAAAAGTCTATGATCACCTTAAATACAACAGTTTGGCTTATTAAGGTTCCCATTAAATCAAAAATGAGTTTCATCGCTGAACAAATTTTTTTTTGTGAAAATCGGGATCGGTGGCCATCTTGCTTTGGGCCCATTCACCAAACGTGTGACACGTTTTATCGTCGTTTGGCTTCATTTTTATGAAATGGCAAATCAAACTGAGCATAAATAAAGTGCAACTGTCAAAATCTCACTCTAAAAAAGTTTTGCCACATTTAAAAACACACGTCTAAAAAAAATTGTTATATTATTTAAGCAAAGCTAAATTCTAACACCTTAGTAATTTTGTTTAAATAAAATTGTCTTCTTATATTTTTACTAAAATGTCTTCAACTCAAAGTACTTTAAAAACACCAAAAATTAGTTTAAAACAGTTAAAAGTTTTAAAACCAATTCAACGCCTTCTCGTCCAATTTTGAGTGCATATTTTTTTATCGATTAGGTTGGATAAAATCCAAATAAGCACAAGTCTATTGTTTCCTGTTATCCATTGTTTATTATTTAACTTGTATTGAGCCCAATTGAAACTTCCAAGAGCAAGAACCGTGACAAAGAAAATGAAACCAGCCTAGAATTTAATAAAATTCTGACCTTAATCTTCCGGAAAAACTTAAACGACCGACACGATGACAACGACGACGACGTGAACGTGGTCATTTTCGGTGTTCAGTGCACTCTTTCCTTTATAAACTCCAAAACAATGCAAATATAAAACTACACCAGTATCCGCCCCTGATTTTAAGGCCAATGGACTTCACACAAAAGTGTCTCTGTAAAAACGTGCAAAAAGTATCTTCAGACTTTTCTTGAGTTTTGTCCTCAAACTTATGCTAACTAGAAGTATATGTATATGTAGGTTCAGGTAGGTACATCTAGAGTCTCAACTCCATGTAACACACTCAGTTGAGGTTTAGTTTGTGGTACTTTGTTTAGCTTTCTGAAAGGTGGAGTCGCCAGGTACTTACTAAGTATAAGTACTTCACATTGTATTCGAATCCCTTTGGTGTCACAAAACGAAAAATGCGGCAGAAAAAAACAACCTAGGTACAGGTACGGGCACATACATACATATACATACGCATAATATGAACTCCTTGTCCTGTACCTGTACGATCTACATACATACATACATACAAACAATCTACGACACGACACGACACTATACCCGTACACAGAGGTCCTTAATTGCATTCATTTGAACACACTATGCTTGTTTAAGGAACGAGCTTTGCAGCTTGATTCTTGGGATAATAAATTTTAATAACATTAATTAAAAACTTAAATTAGGCTAAATACATACAAGAAAGCTTTCCGGTTTTTGTTTTTGTTTTGCTGTCTTCTTTCCGAAGAAGAAAACAAGTGTCCCATTGCCTGGTTAGGGTTGAAGTTTTCTCCCTTATTTAATTTGATTGTATGTATTTGTGTTCGTGTTTTTTCTTTTTTTTTGTGTGATTGAAGATAGAAGACCGAAAACCGAAGACCGAAGACGAAATCAAGTAGGAAGTTACACTGGGACAAGTTGAGAAAAAAACTGGAATAAAGGCAGTTTACATAGTTGTTTTTTTTTTCCCGCGCAGACGCCATCCAGTTTGAGCTTTTCGTTTTCGATATGAATTGAATAAACAGCTCTCCGTGGAACCCTGAATTACGTAGACGATGACGTGTAGGTAAAAATTGGAAAATAATTACCGATGGAATGTGACAGGAAAAGATGAAAACACAAACACAATCACACGGGAATATGCGGGAAATACTGGGAAAATTACCCACCAAAAAAGAAATTCCCGTTCGGTAAAAGGGATTTTTTTTTTTTTAATTTTAGACCTCTTTTCAAAATCACAAAAAGAAAAAAATTATGAAATGTTAGTTGGGGGGAGTGAAAATTATTTCTAGAATTTTGAGTCCCTATCAAAAACCGGCAGAGAGTTGAAAGCACTAAACAACTACTGTCAATAAGTACGAGTAGGTATGCAAACTTAATTCAGTTTAATGGATTTAAACTTTCAATTTTTCGATTGTAAAATAGTGTAATAATTCTAACACTATTTTGCTTTCTCTTTCATGATGATGGCATCAATCAATTTCATTAATGTATTACTAACACGGCTTGAAAAAAATAATGTGGTCCCTTGGGATTTCTGGCCATATTCCCGACAGAGTGTTGACCTGAATGTTTTTACATTTTCTATTATTTTTGTGATAATAAATTATACAAATTAACAATGTTTTAGTAGTCTATCCAAGTAGGGTGTTTTTTTAATGTGTGGAACATTAATTACAACAACGAATAATTGACCTTTGAAAAGTGAAATTGAAATTATTGTGTTGCAACTTTCAACTGCTGATACAATTATTTGTTTTTGAAGGGAAAGTAGATAAATGGTTTATTAAAACATACACATTTTTCTGAAGGTTTAAAAATGTTATATACTTAGGTACAGGTATGCCACAAATCAGTTTCTTGAAAACTACTGATGGATTTTTTTTTCTTAACTGATCAACAAGGTTTTGTAACTGAGAATCAAATTATATTTTTCCGAAGGTTTATGTTGGCTTGAATTTGAAACCGAATTTAAAATAACGTCAGGTTTTTGAGATATCACCTTTTAAAATTTTAAAAACGCCATAAATTAAGCTTTTTGAGTCTGTGTGAATTCGTAGAGTACTTTTTTTTCATTTGTGATGATTGTTGGAAATCTCATCTTTAATATTCAGTTTAAATATTCTCAGTATCTCATTTACTTTTTGAAAAATTCTCTTAATTGGAGGTCTTAACGTTTAAACATATGTTAAAACAGTTCTGGACAGAAAAAAGCAATTATGGTTTAAAATGATTTGTTTGTCCTGAAAATTAATATTTTCTATCACATCAAGTTTCTGAAATATGTATATTTAAAAAATATAAAAATAATGTTGAAAACGGGTATTTTTTAAATTTGTGCTGATAGCTAAGTAAAAAGTTCGGATTCAAAATCATCGTCAAAAACTAACTATAAAAGGTGTTTTTCAAACTGATGAAATTATAAGATTCGGGGGTTTTTAGATCTTCATATAGAATCAAATTAACATCTCATAAGCCAATGAAAACAAATGATATTTTTCAAAAGCTAAATGAGATACTTAAAAGATTTAAATTGAACCTCGAAGACAAAGATTTTAATTTGCAAAATCATCATAAAATTTATTGTTAGGAACTCTGTAGTGTTTTGCCAGGGTTGCAAACAAGCTCAAAAGTGAGCTGCGCTCAGCTCACAGCTCAGCTCACTTTTGAGAAAGCTCAACTATGAGCTAGCTTACAAAAAGTTGGTTGAGCTGAGCTGCGGGTGAGCTAAGCTGTTGGTTGAGCTGAGCTAGCTGAAAAGTGAGCTGAGCTGAGCTGAGCTGAAATGTGAGCTTTTGGCATCCCTGTGTTTTGCCTTAGACTGAAAAATTTTGTTTTGATTCATAAATAGCAAAGAGGTCATAAACAAGGTTTTTAATTAAATTATTGTTATTTTAAACTATTATATAAAGTGACTAAGTATTTACAACGATTCAAATTTTAGTAAAGCCAACGTTTCGACAATTTTTAAAACAAAATTGTCTGCGAAATGATAGTGTTACCAAATTTTTAGAAATATCAATTTTACAGCTTTTATAATAATTTAAAGTCAGCTAAGTTCCAACATCTCATTAGTTGTTAGATAGAACCATCAATTTATCATTATTGTCATATTATCAACGATAGTAAAACACATGTTTTGCAGACTTCTTTTATATTTTTAATTTTATTTTTGAAAAAGTTGGAAGAGAATTTTGTATCCAAAATTATTGTATGTGTTTTAATTTCACATGATTTTTTTATAAACACTATTAACAATGTTAAAAAATTCTGTTTTTATAATTGAGTACAAAGTTATGTTTTATTTCATTTGCGCTCTTGAAACAATACATTCTTGATTAAACTGGAGTTCCTTAAATTATTGAATTATAATTGAGATAGAAAAATCTGATAATTTCTACAGTTGTGTTCTTGCAGATTACAGAAGTCACTATCAACATTTTTTTTGATAAAATTATAATTTTTTAAACATTTTCCCAATAATAAAAAAGGGGTGTCATAATTCTTCAAAAAAATATCTTGAGCTGCAGATATTATATTTTGAATAAAATTTAGCTAAAAAATATCAATTATTTTTGAAAAACTCGCTTATAAATTATCAGATTTGGAAATGTCCCATTTTAAAAAATTTTATTTTTGTAAAACAAATCGATTTTTAACCATAAATCATAAAACTATTGGAAAAACATTATACTTCGTTCTCGAGATATTCGAGTCGAAAACGATTTTTTTATTTTTTTAATGATTTATTTTTTTATAAAATCTTATTAAAGTCGTAGCTAAAGATAAAAAAGGACAAACACTGATGTCAGTTTTTGGTTGGATTCTAAGAGATTTATAAAAAAAAAATAAGTTTGAAAAATTTGGAACAAGTTAAAACTCAAGAACGACTGAACCGATTTGGATAAAATTTGACACAGATATAGATTAGTCTAGAATAGCAAATATATGAAGAATTTTATATTTCTAGATCTTAGGATAATATAATATTAATTTTTATATTATTTAATCATGTTTAACTTATCAAGTTCATGATATATACATGATATATATATGATATATAATATAATAATAATTAATATTTTTATATGTATTATCAAACCTATATCCTGAGACAAGGAATTACCTAAAATCAAACCTATTGGTGGTTTTTTATTTAATTGTAGAAAATGTCATCTAAAATATTTATAAAATGATGTCTCCTTAACACTTATGCAATCTGTTGATTTTTTCATAAATCCTTTTTTATGATCACCGTTCGTACATTTTATGTACAATTCATTTTGTAGGTAGAACAAAAAAAAAATGTATAAAAGATTATAAAATTGTTTAATAGTAATTATTGATTTGTGTTAGAAATAATATTCTAATTGTTATTATTACAATTATAAATTTACCTACTGAGAGCTCGTTAACCTTTTATTTTAATAACTCCGCTAAAAATCTTTCCTTTACTTTAACTGAGGATATTTAAATTTGCAAATGAAAACAGACAATTATAAAAAAGACAACACGTTTAAGTACATAAAACGATGTCTGATTTTCAAAAAATCGACAAAAGTTATGGTAAAAATTCTCAGAAGTTCAAAATTATATTTATTTTTTTTTTTTTTTTCAAAATTCAAAATAGTAAAAGAAAAGTTTTTAACCTGTTAACATTTTCTAATATGCTCTTTTTATACTGGTTACAGTTTTTGATATAAAATTTTCTCTGAAATCAGCTTTAAAAAATGAAGCGTTGCTCTGGAAAATGTAAGATAATAATTAAAAATGTATTTCTGGAGTTTTTCATTGTCATTTTTTACACAAAAAACTATGTTTTAAGTGTGGAAGCTTAAGTTTTTCTAGAACAATATTGTTAGACTATTAGAGGAAGTTTTTTTTTTTATTTTGTTCAGAGTTTTGTAAAAAAGACAACATTTTGCAAAAAAAAAACTTTGAAACTAAAAATGTCACTTCACAATTCACTCTATTATATCGTTTATGTATTTTTTTTGTCTGACGTGAAGATTTAGCATATAAAAGACATTTTAAAGACATTTTTCTCCTACTTTCAAAAACGTAACTGATAAAATTTGATTTAAAATACTGGTTCTTAAAAAAGCCATAATACTTACCTGGTACATATTATATAAATAAATATTCTAAAGTTGATATCATTTTCGTACTTAAGATTTTAGAAACATAAAATAATTGTTCGCCGTTTTTCTAATTTAAAAAAGAAATACCACCCTTTTTGGAAAATTCACAACATTCATTCAAATCAATATGTGGTTTAATTTTTTCGTTTTTGAGAGATTTTTTTCAAAATTTTCTATTTAATGAATAGAACCAATTAAAATAGCTTCCTATGTGAAGTTTAAAATAAAAAGAATAAAATGTCCTTAAAAAGGTTGCCAAAATTTTTAAAAAACATCCTAAATTGAATAAAACAAATTTACATTAACAAAATTTTTGGAATCCGAATTTTTAATTTAAAAGCAATATTTTTCCAAAAAAAAAAATTCAACCAAGTCACAATCCTGACATCAACTGAATTTTTGTTTACTTTTCGTATAATTTTTTCATTCAATAATTTTTTTCATTCCCTTTATGAATGACAATTAGAATATATTTCGTGAATATTATGTAAAAAAAAAAGATTGTCATAATTAAGTCAGTTTATAATTTATGTATTACAAAAAGTCACATTCTCTTGGGAAATAATATGTCAGAGTGTATTACACATTAAAATCCCCAACATAAGAACATGTAAAGTTGAGTTCTTTGTCTTTCAAAGATGCACATTATGGTTGCTGATGTTTCTTTGACTTAAGTCACTAAAGATGAATCTACATACATACATACACTGCTTCATCAAAATGAAGCTCCTAATCAAAAAACTACGTATATGTATGTCTATGTATATAGAGACAATGCGTTACTTGTCAGGCATCTTCTGACGAGGTTTTTCTATCTCCATCATATATACATACATACATACATGCATGTATGGATCATAGACTCAATGTGTAGATATCCTGAGAGTATACTTGTATGTGTTGGGACATACATACATACATACATAAGAAGATACCCATATCGAGGATGTTATCAAGCAGTATTGGTATTGATATACACATAAGTATGTATGTATTCTAGACCTGGGCTTCATATATTGTAGGACAACACATACAAAAAAAAAGAAAAACTACACATTGTTGAACTTAAAGAAGCTTTCATGAGGCGCCTTCTTTCTTTGAACTTATTATATCGGTCTTTAGGATACGTTCTGTCAATGTATCTGTGCTGGATTTTCCACACAAACACACACACACACACCGATTCATATATATGGGACAAGAGCAGAAGCAGACCGAGGCACGGATGTATTGGTGTCCTAAGCACAATCACCCGGCTTTGTAATGCAGTGGCAGCAGCTTTTCAAGATAGATAATTGTACTTTGTTTGCAAATAATCACACACTATGGTAGGTATCCTTCCATTGTATCCTTTTGTGTTATTTTGCTCTGTTTTGTTGTTTGGAAACTGATTGCATCGGATGGGATGGCGATGGGAACTCTCTGGTAGCTGGTAGCTGGTAACTGGGGGCTGAGAAATGGGGACTGGGGATTGGGGGCTAAAGGGCTTAGGGGTTAGTGGAACGATGTGTAGTGAAGTGTTTAACTAGTGCACAGAGATGTGATCCAACAAGGAAAATGAAAGCTATTTTCGATGATGTTAGTGTATAAAAATAGAAAGAGAGACAATGAAATGGTGAGAGAGAGCAAGAGAGAATGCTTGTTGTTGTTGTCATTGTTGTTGTATTGCCATTGTTGTTGTGAATTTGATGATGTCGCTGATGTGGGTAGTCAAATCATATGATGAGTTTTGTTTCTGCTTTCAGCTTTAGTTGTGTATATATTTGTTTTTTTTTTTTTTTTTTTTTTTTTTTTGAGCCTGAGCATATTAAGGACGACAAGGGACATTACTTTAATAGGTACCACACTTTATAATTGATGACTTTTGAATGAATACTTACTTGGGTACAATATTTTTTTTTATTTTTTCTATATTTTGTTTATTGAAATCAAATTGAGAAAGTCAAAGGAAAATCATCTTTGTGTTTTCAATAATATATTTATTAATTTCGTTTTTGACAAAAGTAATATTTTAACTGATATATTAGATGAAGATAAGCAAAATAACTTATTTAGAAAAACATTCGTTTTTTGCTTTCAACGAAATAGAATTGCATTTGATTTGATTCTATTGATTCTATTTTTGCTTGAACAGCTCATTTCTTTGTTCTTCTTGGTCCCTCGACACGTGAGACATCCTGAGGGTACCTCTGTAATAATATGACAGCTTAGAGTTCACTGATATTTTATTATGAAGGCAACTATGATGTTTTTAAAATTTTGGTATTAATACAGGATTTTTTCAAAAATAAAATTAAACCTCATATGAAGCTCAAGTTTTAAAATCTAAACAAGCAACAAAAACTATGATGAATTGAATTTTATAAAATTCTTATTCCAAACGTTTGTGTGTTCCATTTTTGTACATCAGGATATTCAATGAACTTAAGTCCTGATGAGTGTATAATGTATATACTATATTTATGTAATTTCTTATTTTTTTTAAATTGTTTTTTAATATCCTTAACGATCTTTGTTCCTCTAATGATTAAATTAAAAAAGCACCTTTCTGTAATGAAAGACAAAAGAGATGTGTAACGTACTTAATTTTCCATTTAAGATTTGAAATGTACATATGTACGTGCATACCTAAAAAAGTTGGTAGTTACATAATTTTCAAAAATAATATTAGAGAAAAAAGTGCGTATACGCCCCAGTGTACCATTTGTTTATTATCTTGTTGCTAGGCCAACATGTTTTAATTAACTGGAAGCAGAGTAAAGAATTTACCATACTTTAAATCTATCCTTATTTTATTGTTAATTAATGAATATAAATTTGATTCAATAAGTATTCACATTCGCAGTTTGTTTAACTTTTTCTGACTTTATTTTTGCAAAACTTCAAAACATCTTAAAATTATATATTGAAGCCTGATTTCAGTATAACAAAAATCACAACATAGTGAAATTTTATCTACATTTTTGACTAAATATCAAAAAGAAAAAAACAACACCATCAAATTATATGTCTCATCGAGACGAGACATCAAACTTAAGAAAAAAAAAAAAATAGCTACTGCGGACTGCTGCGGATAGTCAACAAAAATTTAACTTTTGCGTCATCAAAAGTACTGCCCCCGTGTTTATTTCTTATTAATCTTTTTTCTTTCTTCAGATAATGACGTAATCGGATAAACTTTGTATGTAAATATTATACAAAATTCTATACACAAACATACCTACACATACTTGAGATTATAAGAGTCAAAGTCTGATGCCAAAGGTTCTATTTAACATTTAACTACCCACCTAAACATAACCACAATATTATATTCTATAAAGTTGAAAAATATTACAACTCTTAAAATATATGTTTGTATGTTTGTATGTATGTATGTATGTAAAAGAAAACTCTGGACTTCGAAGGGAAAAGTAATTTTGACTTTTGTCGGCGTCAATTTCCTTTATGAATTTCCAAATCGGAGTCGTATTGTCTGCAAGACAATCATTTCACTAACAGATCAAGGACGAAAAATAAAAATCTTTGTCTACGCATCGCATATTTAGATGTATCTTTATCTATTTGTACACATATTTAGATACATTTAAACTCTAAGATACGATACATATATAGAATCGGCTAAGCCAAACAAAAAATAATAAAATAAAGTCTTAGTCAGTCATGTAGGACATAAATTACAAATAAATTTTCACAGTTGAAATTAAGAAAGAAAAAACAAAAACAAAAAACTGCCCATACAGACTGTGATTTAATATTATTAAACACCAATAATATTGAAACACGCGCCACTTTAATGACGTCTTTGATTTTTTAGAATATCGATCGTGGAATTTATAATTTAATATTTTTTTCATTACATACTTTTCATGTAAGAAATTTTGTAAAGGGCAACCTCAGATTTGAATTGAAGACATTTTTAAATTATAATACATTCATATGTATATGAAAAGTAGATGGAATGTGACAAAAAAATGTCATCATTTTTAATTCCGTAACTGTCTTACTTCAATATGGTATTTAAAATTTAAAAAAGAACTAGACATGTTAAAGATTATTTTTTTTGTAAAATAAATAACGTTCAGAGAAACTAAAGCCTTAAATTCGAACCCTCTGGTGCTATGAATGAAGTAATTTTTGATATAAAAGAATTTTTGGAAATTCTTTTAAAAAAGTTGACTTCAGTTTATTAATTCAATCTATGGTCAAAATAATTGAAAAATATTTTATGACTAGAGGACCCGGTAAACTTTGTCCCTCCTAGATTCAGTTCAAAAAATACGCCTGGCTGTTAGATTATATATATGTATATCTATATTCTATATGTCATCAACCGATCAAAATTTTTATTACTCCTCAGAACTTATAAAAAAAGATTATCCATAATAAAATTATTGTTATTGTATTGAGTTGAAGTCTTTTCTTCTTTACCTTGGCACTTTGAACCCATTAAATTTTGGGCACTGACAAACTGATGATAAAAGATGACAGAATGACAGAAAACTTTATAACTATTCATTAACGTTGATCTGTCCAACTAAAATATAAAAATTTGACAACCAACTGACAATCAATCAAAAATAAATTGTTTTTGTAAATAGAACAAATTGTATGAGAAAATTAAGTTTTTCTTTTTACTGTTTTCCTGAAAATGTTTCCATAATTATTGTCTCACTTTTTAAACCTTTCCTGGACTACAACAAATATTTCAAACCAAAATCGGCCAAGCCGTTCTCGAGTTTTAGCAAGACAACAAACAGAAAATGCTGCTTTTAGGAGTAAATGAAGTATAGAAACCGAAAAAAACATTACTTAGTTGTATAAAGCTTCCTCTTCAATAAATCTATATATTAAAAAAAAGCATTAAAATCCGTTGTGTAGTTTAAAACATCTGAGCATACATAAGAACAAAGAGACAGCAGTAAGTGAATTTGTATTATACTATTTAGTGAAGAACAAAATTTTTCTTTAGTCCTGTAGTTTGGAATTCGAATGTATTCTGTAAAGTCCCTGAAGTGTTTTTGGAGAATTTTAACACAACTTGCAACTTTTTTGCACCAGTTTTATTCTGACAGCCATAATAAGGTACACCTATTTTATAAAAAAATTGATGTCCTTCAACACAGACGTTAAATTGCTTTTAGGTAAAATAAAGAGAATAGTACCTAATGACTACCTTGCGGGATTATAGATATATTATTATGGAAACCACTAAAAAATATAAAGAGTATGATCTATTGAATAAATGAGATTGAAGCCCCTTTACGAAATGTTCTCTGAATGCCAGTTTTCAGATTTTAAAGAGCAAAACTCGATGTGAGCGTTTGACAAAAGCCTTTTGTAAGACCATGCTTATTTGGAACGAAAAAAATTGATATACACGTGTAACATATTATATATGTACATAGATTTGTTGAATAAATGGATTTAATTTTCTTATACATATTTCCTTTTTGATAAAAACAACTAAAAAAATCAATTGTCAATTTTGCATTACAAATGTTGATGTTGAAGCAAAAGACAAAATATAAAACAAAATCAATGTTTATAATTCCGACTTATTGCAATTTATTTCATAATGAGTCTTTTCCCATTGAACTTGAGCATTCAATGTGTTTTTATTTTTTTTTTTTATTTCTATTTTTCTATAAGCAAATTCTTACCTATAACTAGTGATAAGTTTTTTTTTTATAAAATATGGTCTTGTACTTGTAATTAAAAGACCTTAAGCCTCGAAGTTTTTAAAATCACTCAAATCGGTTTTCATAAGTCATCTTTTGGTTCTTTTTAGTTTAAAGTAAAAAAAGACTAAAAATATAAAGACCAAATCGGTAACAACCTCTAAAAGAATTGATTTTACATTTTACGATGGACGTGTAGTCATCAAGGTGTAGACTGTAAAGTGTAGACTACCTGATGTATATTCTACATACATACAAACAAACATATGTATGTAGAAGATACAGCAACAGTCATTTATAATTTTTTTCCTTAAAGTTTTCTTACACTTGACTTGTTTAGTGCGAATTGTATTGTTGTTCAATGTTCCATGGCAGCTATAAGTCTATAAGATCCAAACGATGGTTATTCAATAAAGCCACAATAGACATACATACATACATATACACATATGTATAAGTAAAGTACTCGAAGTCTGATTGTCTATAAGTAAGTTTTCTTTTCACATGAGTCTTGCACATCTTATAGGTTGCCTTTATACATAGTAAAAGTACTTGATGCAATATCTCAGGAAGAAGTATTTAAAGGTTTTTTTCAAATTGAAGTCCTTCGATCTATCTATGTATGTATGTGTGTGTCAACATTTGACATTACTATAGGGATAAGTGGGTCCAATGGACTAACGACATTTGACAGACATCTTAAAAGTTCAGTAACATCACATGTTGGGAATGTTGCTACCAACATCTTGTTCAAAGAAAATCTTTAAATCTTTTAAAAAGACAATTATATGCTTGTGGCGAACAGTGGTTATAAAGTTTATTGTGTGTGGTTAGTTTGACTATAAGTTATTTTGAACTTAAGACTAAAGCGCTGGAAAACATGAGTTAGATTTGAGTAGTCAATTTTAGGTCCCTCAATCAATTAGGCTGTTTAAGAGCAATACAATTTTGCCACTCTGATATTAGTTCAGTTTTTGTTTTCAAATTAATATCATTTTAGGAAAATTAGGCAAAACAATACTTTTTTATAACAATGCTGAATATCGGTGAAAAGCTTCATTTTTACCTTCTCAAAAATGCATAAAAAGTATCCTAAATTTGAAGTGGTTATAAGAATTTATACCGAAGGGAGGGGACTATCTTACTCAAAAACAATAGATTTTTGTGAAACAAGTTGTAGTTTTATATTATGACACTTTTGTTTGTTAAGAGACGAACAATGTCTAAAACAAAACATTTTCTTTAAAAAAAAAGCATTAGTAAAAATCCAATTTTTCTAAACTATGTATGTATGTATTTTTCTTCCCAGGACCGAATCAAATATGTCCGTACGGTTCTTATTTTACAAACATTTTTAAAAAGAGATCTGATTTGAGAAGAATCTTAATTCAGCAATATTGTAGAAAAGTCTCGTGAAATCAAGACGAGACAATATTTCGTTAAAATTGTTCAAGACGAGACCCTGTTTATAGCTTGCATGGAATTTTCAAGAAAGTCTTAATCGAGTTTCATAGTTTCAACAAAAATGTTCTAATTATTTTGATTCAATTTTTCTACGATAAATAATTATTTTTAATATTGAAATAAATATCATTTTTGACATTTTGTCTTCAGGATGACATTTGAAACTGAATATGATTCCAAAATATGGTCTGTCCTTTATATGTTCAAAGTCATAAACTTATAAATTTTATTTAAGAATAGCTACGTATTCGATAAATAAAAATGGAAGATAAAAATGTTAAACATTGTCCCGTCTCAGATGGAGAAGATGAGGGCGTTAGAGCGGTAGTGTCTTCGACGCTGTACCGCCTTGCACCGAATTTCTGAATCATCTTATATTTATTAGATACTATTCCAACGAGATCCTATCAACAAAATTTACAACTTCGTGATAAACTTAGTTCGAGGTCTACGGGGGATTTGACCAAGACGAGCAATAATTTTTTTTTCCGGGCGTTCTATTCAAATGCTTTCCTTTATCCAGATACATTCTGTTTGATACAGAACAGTTCAGCAGTGATGATAATCTACCAAGTCAGACGAAGAACCATGGATCGGTGGCTCCTTTAAAATCAAGACGTCCTCGGAGAAGACGAATCTTAATGCTAATGCCTTTATACTAATTAAAACTAAATTAAGTGTAGGGCTTGAGAGATGCATTACATCCTACATTTTGGAGAAATTATAATATTTGATGTCAAATGTCAAATTTCACCCAAAGAGTCCGGACCAGAACCTGCCGTAACTTGAACTTGATTTCTCGATATTTAGAAAGAACCTATCGTAACTAATAATCATTTTTCTCGATTTTCAAAAAAAAAAAATATGAATACAAATTTTGTTTGTGCTTTCCCACTTGCTTCCCACTCAGATCCCAGTCGAAAAAAAGATTTTTATTTTTACTTTGGACTTTCCCGGTTGGGTCTCGATTGGTTCCCAATTTCTAGTCTGGTACCTTTTTAGTCTAAGAATTAAGATTAAGTAATGTAAGCATGCTGGCACAAAAAAAAAAAATAAATAAAAAAAAATATGTAATATAAAAAAATACAAAAACAAAAATTAAATAATTTACCAATTAAGTCATTTTAAAAATTAAAAAATTATGAAAGATAAACATTAGCAAAATAAATACAAAATAAACGCGATAATGAAGTGAACTTTCTAAGTCGTGTTAAAAATTTGATATAAAATTAATATTTATAACTTTATTTTTAAATTAAGCCAGAAATATAAATTATTTTGTTTCTATTTTGCTCATGAAATAAATTGCTGTGTATTGTGACTCTCACTGTTTAAACTGTTTATCATGTCGATTTTTAAAGAACGAATATACCTAACTATGCTTATTAAAATCCTGAGAAATTAATTTATTGTTTACTATAAAAATTAAATTAACCTACAGAATTATTAATGTAGAATGAAAAAAAGCCAAGTGTCAATATTTTTAAGGTACTTCATTATATAACTAATCTTCAAAAATAGATCAAAGTTTTCTCGTCATCAAAAACTATCGGCCTCCAAATTTATTAATATTTATAAATACGCTTTATAAACGTATGACAAACTTTAGCTAAATACAAATTGTATAATACATATAAAAATTTATTTAAATTTTAAGATGTCACGCCTTTTCAAGGCCAACTGTTTTTGAATACAATGAATAATGGAAGGATTTGCAAAACTGTGATTTAAAATTTTTAAATTATATTTTGCATATCAGTTTTCTCGATTTCCTCAATCTCATATCAATTGAAAGTGAATAGAATTTTCCTTTCCCTTTGTTGACTTTTTTTTTTTCTAACCTTAAAAAAACTTCGATTTCATGGAATGCAAGCGATGATCAAACGGAACCTCATGCACTCCAAACAATCGCTCCGCCAAGGAGTCTTTTGACCTTTTTTCAATTAGCATTACATTTTATAGCTGTATAACGAACCTGTTGAATACTGCACCTCGGTATTCAACGGCCAATGGGCAATGAGGCGGAAGCCCAGGTCCACAAAAGTCCATAACATGAATTTTCTTTTCTATTTTTTTTTTCTACATTTTTACAGTTGAGAGTTGTAGTTGTTATATTAAATTATGTATTTCTATATTCATATCCTGTTTCATTTGTATGTATGTATGTACATTTGCAGGTTGGCAGCGGCTCAGGAAGCGGCGCTAGCAGGACAGCAACAGGGCTCCACAAGCGGGGGGCACTTGGGTCGAAGGGGAGCCCATCGCTTAGCTGATAGAATGGGTGGCCCGAGTAGTCAGGGCCAATCACCACCCGGTGGTGGGCCCACATCACTTTTTATCCTCACCGAGGATAATCCAATTAGGAAGTATACACGATTTATAATAGAATGGCCGCCCTTCGAGTACGCTGTGTTATTGACAATCATTGCCAACTGTGTAGTGTTGGCATTAGAAGAACATTTGCCTGAGGGTGATAAAACAGTATTGGCTCAAAAACTGGTATCCTTTTTTATCGATATATTGAATTAAACTTGTGCAAGAAATTCTAATTCGTTTTTTTTTTTTTCTTCCTTTTCATTTTTTCTTTGATGTTTGCAGGAAAAAACCGAAGCCTATTTTTTATGCATTTTCTGTGTAGAAGCATCGCTCAAGATCCTTGCCTTAGGGCTAGTTCTGCATAAACACTCCTACCTCAGGAATATATGGAACATAATGGATTTTTTCGTTGTAGTAACGGGGTAATTATCCTTTTGACTTTCCTTTTTTTTTAATTTTATTCAGGGCATACAAATTATAAGCTTTGTAAATGTCTTAAAAAATAAATAAAAATAAAATTCAGTCTTGGGCAGGTTAACTATAAATTTGTTTATTATTTTATTTTATTTTTTTTTTTAATTATTTTTTGTTTTAATTTTTTTATTTTAATTTTCATTTATTCACAATTCGAAAAAATTGTAATTATTTTTTAAAATAATTACTTCAGCGCTATGACGATCTTCGCAGAAGCCAATATCGATGTCGACCTGCGAATGTTGCGGTCTTTTCGTGTCTTAAGGCCGCTTAAGCTCGTTTCGAGAATACCAAGTAAGACGTCCGAGTGCTCAGCAAGGAGTGCCATTAAGTAGGAATTGTTCGCTGAACTTCGTTTAACAATTTTTACGTTATCTATATATATATATATAATTTATAAATACATATACATACATATGTTTAGATATATATATGTGTTATCAGTTCCATCAGTGTGTGTGTGTGTTTTCGAATTCTAGACTCTTATATACATACATACATAATAATTTATTATATGCATAGATGGTCTTTAGTTGAATAGAACATACAAACAAAAAAAATATACAAATACATTACATTTAATTAAATTCAAATAATATAATTATGTATTTCATCGTTCCTTCTAGTGTGTGATCTCTCAACGGCATTTTAGATTTTTTTCAAAATACGTCAACTTGACAGATAATGTCTTCATAAAAATCAGGCAAAATGTAATTTGTCATTTTGTATCTATAGACATTTTTATAGTTGAAAATCTTAACTAGTGCCAGAGAAAAAATTAGTCAAAACTTCGGCTATGAGTTCATTTTCAAAAAAAAAAAAAAAAACTATAATATTAAACTACTTTCTCCGCTAGAATATTTTAAAAATAGAATAGATTTTTTTAATTTTATTTATATTTATTAATTTAATATTAAACATAGTTATATCTTAGATTGTATAGCTCGTGTAGTTTTTAAGGGCCGTCTAGAATTCGTTGGCTTTCGACAATTTTTTTCTGATTCTGATAGTTCATAATTATTTTTCCTGTGTGAATAGATTCTTAGTTCAACTTCAACAAAAAATACGCTTTTTACTAATATCAATTTATTTTATTTCATAGGGTGTTCTTGATTTATTTTTCATTAATGTTTTTAGAAAAAAAGTTCCTTAGTGGATATGAGCAGTCGATAATTCAATGTCTGAATTTCTGATCTAACATAATTGTGAATAAGAAAATGCCAAAAATACTAGTTCTGTCTAAACTGAAATAATTTCGTTTTTTTTTAGTTGAAAGATACAAAATATACCGCATAAGATTTGTCCCTTTTACATGCGTTTCATACGTCAAAAAATATAAAAGAAAATAAACGGCCAGAATTGTCAAAAACTGCAATTTAACAAATCAGAAAAATTATAGCTTCCAAAAATTTTAATAATATACAATATAAGTGTTTTTAATGACTTATGGATTTGGGTTAGTTTAAGTAACTGTCATCCTGGTTTTATGTGGATTTAAGACGATTTATTCATGATCTGAACAACGCTTTATTCACTTTATAACTAACGCTTAATTTTGCTCCAAAAATTACTCTCCCAACATTAATTACAGTGTGTTCGAAAAAAAATTGTATACATTTCTCAGTTCGAGTTGAACTTGCATGAAAATGTCAATCGAGTTGAAAAATTTGTGGAAATATTTCCTCACTATTAAATTTACAAAAAGACTTTAAAAAAAGGTGGTTTTGTTCTTACTCACATCTTTACGTTGCTCATCCGAGAAATTCATAGTTAAATTGAACAAACTATGGAAATAAGTTGTCGGCAACTTTAAGGACCAGTTGTATAATCGTAGTTCAATAGTTTATTCAAATTGTTGTACGATTAATTTTTAAATGCCTTTTATTTGTTGAGTTAAAATTCCTAGACAAAAAATCAACTTAAAATAATTACCAACAAACAAAACACGAGACAAACATTTCGGGAAGTTGCTCTAAGTTGTGAAGTGAGCGATGAGATATGATTACCAACTTATTTCTACAAATAAATTTGCCAATGTACTTACAATTCACTTAACTGCCTTCTACATTTCAAAATCCGGAACTCTATCTTCAATAAAATACTTTTACTGACTATAATTGACTTATTTTTGTTCACTAATGTTCTCACCAAAAAAACACGGCTAATGTGACATCAAATAATAATCTAAGATTTTATCTTCCTACTACCCGTTCTTAAAGTTTTATTCCTTTTGACAAAATCAGCATAACTTTTAAAATTTAAGATGGACTTTTAAACTTTAGATTTAAAAACTAAAAATAATTAACCACATTTTTTAAACAATCAGGTAAACGTCTGAAAATAAATTTAATAATTTTTCATGGCTCACTATTTTTTTAAAATTGGAATTTCACTCTTGATCAGAAAATTGTCAGGTTGTCAATTTCTTTCATTTGTATAAAAAATATCAAAAGATTCTGTTCTTTCAAATTCCATATTTCTAGAAAAGCTTAAAATACTCTTCGGACCGTACTCAAGTCGATACTTATATGAACAAAAATGTTCTTTAAACGGTCTAAATGGTGTCGAATGAAAAAATTGTTAAAGATGGTTTTTTAACAGGAAATTACTTCATAGGTACCTTCAATACAATTATTCAGTTTTCTAGATATTGTTATTATATTAAGATGTTCCTTTTATAAAATTTCTCAAGCGGTCAATGCACACTTCGAATCTTATACCAAAAAAGTGTTCGATTTTTTTCTTCTCAGATTGATACATTTGAGGATCACAAAACCTACGTAAATGCTAGTCCTAAAATATTGTAAAACTTTATTTGCGTTATTTTAAAACACAGCTAAAAACATTGAGCATTTTTATCGAATTTTCGAAAAAATAGTGGAAAATCAAACCCTGATTTAACTTTCTTCTCTGAAAATTGACAGGTAGTTGAATTTTAAGAACATTTGGGAAGATGATATCTGAATTTTGAAAAAGAAAATGTTATACCTCTTGACCACCTTTAATTTTGCTCAAAAGTTGTAAATGAAAAATGTTTTCGAAAAAAAAAATATTTCAAGCTACACAAAAAATTGTACAACGTTATTTTACAACCAAAAATTTAAGTGGTATTTTTTTCCAAGTTGTCGTCTTATTAAAAAAATGTTTCCATTTTGTTAAATCGGACCAAGGTACCTATCGCTATCAAACTGTACAAATTGTACATGTAAAATGTTTTAATTTCAAGTAGATTTTCATTTTTTTTTTTAAATCAGTTTTTATCAAAATTTTAGTCTTTGCAGTAAAATGAAAAAAAAAAATTCTGTAAAAACGAAATTAATTTTTAAATAAAAAATATCAAATTCGGCACAATTTCTAATAGTTTTGTTTTATTTTAAATTTTGTTTTTACTTTTCTTAAGTTTAATTAGTTTAATAAATTTTTTTTTTAAATATCTAATAGCCCTTAGTTTTTTATTTCCTTTAGTTTATGTGTTTTTTTTTTAATTTTCTGTGTCTTAGCTCTGTGTTAGTTGGTTTTTTTTTATTCGTTTTTATTTTCGTCTTAGAATACCATTAAATAGAAAAATTATTGAGAACTACAAATTCTTTGAATAATTTACAAATATTCCTTTTTTTTTTCTTTTTTTGCGATTCCCAAAAAAACTTATTGACAAAAAAAATAATTTTAACAAATCGCTTGTTTGATGTTGAATTAAAATTAAAAAAAAAAAAACATCAGGTTCATCACAATGTTCCCACAAAAAGGGCCCGAAGTAGATCTAAGAACATTAAGGGCTATTCGTGTGCTAAGGCCCTTAAAATTAGTTTCTGGAATTCCTAGTGAGTAGTTAAAAAAAACATTAGTTCGCTAGAGTTGTTGTTGTTGATTTTTTTTTTAGTGTAGTATTTGTGTGTTTTTTTTTTATTTTTTTCTTAGATATGTCTTTAAAAAAAAAGTTAATTGAGAATAAGATTTTTGAATAACTTAATCATTTTTTCAACTCAATATTTTCTAGAATAGTTTCATAATTCTATAAATTATTTTAATTTATCTTAAGCTAAATACAACTTATAGATGCATGCTTTTAAAAAATAATTTATTAAATTTTTATAAATTTCAGAATAATTTTTTGAAAAATAACATAAACTAATACAATCTCTGTGTGTTTGAACACATTGAACAATCTTCCAGGTTTACAAGTAGTTTTAAAATCAATTATCAAAGCAATGGCACCGTTACTTCAAATCGGACTTTTGGTCCTGTTTGCGATCGTTATATTTGCAATCATCGGACTCGAGTTCTATTCGGGCGCACTGCATAAGACTTGTTATAGTTTAGAGGATCCAAGTAAAGATAACAATTTTTTTTGTATAAGATTTAAATAAATTTCAATTGTTAACATTATAATTAATTCATTTTTATATTGATTGAAATTAATTAATTTTTTTTCGTTTTTCTTAATTTTTGCCTAAACAGATAGAATTGTTAAGGAGGGCGAGATGGAAACACCGTGCAACACGGACAACTTCACTGCTGCGTCGGGAGGTTCATACGTTTGTAATGTTAACACAAGTATGTGCCTGGAAAAATGGGATGGACCAAATTCTGGAATAACTAGTTTTGACAATATCGGTTTTGCCATGTTGACCGTATTCCAGTGCATCACAATGGAGGGCTGGACTGCAATACTGTATTGGGTAAATTGCTGTGTTTCAAAAAAAAAACAAACTAAAATTCAAAAATTACTTTTTCTCAAAGTAATTTTTATAATCTGCATAATTATAAATGTGTGTGTGCCAGACTGTATTAGCCCCAATACTAATATGCACTTTTTTTTGGTATTGCGGTTAATATGGAATTTTTCTTCTTCTTTGTATAGAATAAAATGTGTGTTTATATGTGTAAAAGTCTTTTACATATTATACTCGTACTTCGTACATAAAATATGTCGCAAACTGTCCTGTGTTTTTCAAATTTTCCATAGATTTTATTTTATTTCTAAATAAATAAAATATAATTATTATTATATTCATTATTATTATCTGTGACTAAATGTTTCTCAAACTGTGCTGCACTCTCGTTACCTATACTATATAAATTTACCTAATACAGAATTGCCTATCGATTGCGATAGTAATAAAATAGTATAATAAATACTTATACAATTAAATGCCTGCTTTAAGTGTGCGAATCATAAAATAATGTCTTAAGTTTTCTAATTTTGTTTGGGATATGCACACAGATACAAATTATTTCCTTGAAATTCTCTGCTTTTGGGCGCAAATTTTAATACTCATGGACCTAAGAATATGACTTTCGAATACAATTAATATTGGATTTTGGTTGTTGTAAAGATATAAAAATTATTTCTGATCTGAACTTAATAGAAAAATGTCATTCAAATTGGGATTTAACTTAATTTATTGGATTCTAATAAAATTTAGGAGTTGGGACTAAATTGGTAATCAAAATTATTTTCCAATAAGAGAATTCATTTCGAACTTTACTATCTTTAAAGATATTATTTTTTGACAATCTAGAAAATTCAAAAAACAAAAATTAGACCATTTATGTATATCAAAATTTGAGTTCAAAAATTATAAAAAATTGTCACTCACAGTTGTCATAACTCAACTTTGACTAGTGCATAGATCCCAAGTTTGTCAATTCCTGGTGAATCTTTGGAAAAACAATTCAACAAACCACAACTTCAGTCAACAATAGTTAATCAGAAATAGTAGTTTTTCACAAATCGAGATTGAAAATTCAATATTTTTTCAAAATCCAGGCGTTTATTTTCCAAAAAAAGAGTGATTTTTTTATGATAATTGACATAAAATCAACGTTCTTGAGCGTTTTCAAGAGTGTAAAAAAATGTAATGCTCTGTCAACAAATATTATCAAACTTGTTTTCAAAAACTGGTAAATATGCTCCCTTCACTTAAAACTATTTTTTTGACAATAATAGATTGACGAGTAGATAACGTCACGGAGATATGACTTTTGACAAAAAATGAAAAATGCAGGTTTTCAATTTGTAATAAATTCATAAGCTCATAATTTTTAAGCTTAAGATGACATACAATTTTAAGAACAAGAGACAAATTTTAAGGAAATTAATACCAAATGAAAATATTTTTAAAAAAAGACAACAATAAAAAAGGAAGAGTGAAAAAAATCAAAAATTCGTAGGGCCTTACAAGTAAATTTAAAATGTCGAAAAAGAAGAATTAAATTTCTTTTCCATCTTCAGAACTTTAATAATTTCTGACATATAAAAATTTTTTTGAAAACATATACCAACGATAGAGAGGCAAAATTGTAAACTTTAACTCATGCTATTTACCAAAAAAACATTAAAATCTAAATTTTCAAAATATGTACAAAAAATTCTAAGCGATATTATATAAAATCTTTGAAATATTTTTGACAAAGGTACTTAGGTAGTAATTTAGTCCCCAAAAATTCGGAAAACATATTTTCTATTTTCAGTTCAGAAATAATATACAAATTTCGAAAAAGTTAAACATTTCTGAAAGCAAATTTTAATCAAACTAAAAATTATGGGTCATGGAAATTTAACCTTTGCACCAGCATTGAATTTCATAATTGTGTGCATGAAAACTTTTATTTTACTATAATGTATGTATCTGTATATTTCTTATTTTAACTTAGTTATTACCTATATACATGTATATTTTTATATAATCTACTATACATAATTTCTGTCTATAAATATTTATACTCTATGTGCAAAGATTTCATTTTGACTTGTGTGTAAGTAAATGGAATATTTTAATTTGGCCTTTTTTATTGTACAAATACACATACGAACAAAAACACATAAGTACATTTACACATACACAAATGTGGGTACAAAACTAACAGATTTTTTTTTTTTGATTTTTTTTAAATTAACAAAAAAAAAACTATTTAAAATTACTAATGATCTTTAAAACGGTCACCCTAATCGTTTATCAAAAGCAAGCTTTTTGAAATTGTTAAGATTTCTGTGCCTAAAAAGTTATCTATTGTTTGATGATGATAATGTTCATTTAACATTTCTTAAGTCAAAAAACTCCAAACTTTTCCAAAAATATTTAAAACATAAGATTCTTAAAGTAAACGTTTTTATTGGTATTGTATTGGTAAAAGTTCTTAGACCAAAATAATAATAGACAGATTAAAAAAAATGTGATTAAAAGATATTACCTAGCTTAAATTGACTTAAGGTTTTTGGTTTGAAAATGGCAGTGTATCTTAATTCACACCTTCTCACAAAATCTTATGTCGATCTTTTACCATTATTGAATTTTCTTAACCTTTGCCCCGAAAACGGTAACAAGGAGCAATACAAACATTCTATCTTATGTCAACTTGAGATGTTAAAGCTTTTCACTCATGTTAAATATGATAAAAAGTGCTGAATTTTAATCGCTTACTTCAATAAAGTGCTAATTTAAAAAACGCTTCTAAAGGTTAAAATCTTAAGTTTTTTAAATATTTAACATCCAAACTTACACACATAAAAACATCATTAATTTTAACTTTAAATTAATTTTAATTTTTCTTATTTCAACTATTCCATTTATTTTAAATTTTACTGTGTATATGTTAAAAATAATTATTTTTCAATGTAAAAATGTGAATAACTATAATTTTTTTAAGATGTGTCTTTATGTGTATATCTACATTTTCTATAAGCAAAAAAAAAAAACTAAAATCTACTTAAATCAGATAATAACTTTATAAATATTGTAGAAAAAGTCTGTGTATTTGTTATCTTAATCTTAAACTTCTTCTTCTAACTTTTGTGTGTATTAATTTAAGTTTTAAAAAAATAGGATTTTTTAAAAACAAAATTTAAAACAACAAAAAAAATACTATATAAATAATTTCAGACCAACGACGCATTAGGTTCAACGTTTAATTGGATATATTTTGTGCCTCTAATAGTAATAGGCTCATTTTTTATGCTCAACTTAGTTCTTGGTGTTCTTAGCGGGTAAGTCTTAAAAAACACTTGGTATTTTTTAGAAAAACAATTTTTTACTTTTTATTTAATTTTAGTTTTTTGTTTCTTTTATTTTATTTTTGAATTTATGTTTTACAATGTTTTTTCTATTTTAAACATTTCTTCTTTTCTTTATCTGTATATTATATAATACTGCACAAAAACTATAATAAATTAAAATCTTTTTGAAAAGCAAAAATCAATACAAATATAATTTATTTATTTTTTATTTTTATTAAATTATATATATCTATACCTGAATGTCATTTTTGAAGAGAATTTTCTAACGAACGTAATCGTGTCGAACGACGAATGGAATTTCAAAAATGCCGGACTAGAACATTATTTCAAAATGCCATGACATCATATCTTGATTGGATAACTCAAGCAGGTTTATACAAAAAATCAATTCAAAAATAATAATAAATTAGTTATTTAAAAAAAAATAAAAATTCAAGTAAATCCACTTATATGCGACACAATTATATATACTACATATATAAATATATATTTACCCAAAATATACACAAACATTTAATATATAGTTGAAAAGTTTGATATGTAACAATGTGTGTGTCCAATAAATTTGTTTTTAGTAAATATTCAAAAAAATAATTTAAAAATATTGAAAATGTAATAATTCCATTATTATACATAGGTGAACACAATCATCTCTTAGATTATTTTATCAAAAAAAAAAAAACTGATGTGTGATGAATTGCTAGTTTTTTAATGCCTAGTGAAGTTTTTTTTTTCAATAATATTATTACTGTCCATCATCCACAGCACAGTGGACGGACAATGTAATTTTACGAAAACGTATTTAGAAACCAACAAGTTATTTAGATGGCTCGAATTTTTAAGGCAAATGACACGTATGAACCCAGTTAAATGTCCAATTTAATTAATGATTCCTCTCGTAGACAATGCTATCCAAATAAAGTTATATCATTCCCATTATAATCACAAAATCATGGAATTATATTCACTTCATATCGAAAAAACACTTCGCTTTATAGGGAATACAAATTCACAAAGAAAAATGAGACAGATATAGTGGGACTCCGTACACCGTACGTATTCTCGTTATCGACTTAACTTATTTTTATAAAATTATGTCGGTGTCGTTAACGTTTTTAAACGTGATCTTTTCTATTACTTCAAAAAAGTAAAATGTTAAATTTTCTTTTGGAATATCAATTTAAGAGTTGTGATTTGTCGAGTAAGCTTTTCGTTTGAATTCTGAGGAATGAAAACGTTATTCAAATGGGTTTAAAAAAACTATTAGTTCTCCAAAAAGTTTTTTTCACCTTTTTTATGTCATCGACCCTTTTCAAACATTCTCAATTATTTATCTGAGCTCAATTTTCAAGGCACTTATGATATTTCAAAATTCGAAAATTATATTATTCTTATATGAAATGTTAAGAGTGTTTTAGAATGAAATTGTCATTTTTGATTACTTGAGTAATTAGACTAAAAATTTTATTTTTATATGTGTATATGAATGGAAAACAAAAATTTCGTACAATAATTGGGGCCAAGAACTAAGTAACTTGCTCAAACGTCAGAAATATTTTCTTCCAAGCAAAGATGTTAAAAGTTTTCCAAAAATAATGAAACCTTAAAAATCTCAACCTAAAATCCATTAGAAAAAATTTTCAATTTCTTAACTAAAAAAAACTTCATCTATTGGGGTTTCGAAGCAGACTGTGTTTCAAAATCTCTGGTTTTTTAAAATTAAAAATGATCAATAAGAAAGTAAAATATTTATAAAATTAAAAAAACTATAAATAAGTTTTAAAATGGTCTTAAATTAAAAAATATCTAGGATCTTCATCATCCTAGGAATGAATATTTTTTTAAGGAGTATGAGATATTGAAAAAGTATTTCTGAGCTTTTTATTTTGATTTTCTGCCTAAATTCTGATATTTGTATTCTAAATACTTTTAGGTTCAACACTTCATATTTCTCTTTAAAATCAAAATTTATTCACAAAGTTAGATCTGTCAGAATTTTTAAAAGCTGAAAATCTGAATTTCTATATTATGGACATTAAAATTTTGAAAAGAAAAATTAAAAGCAAAATTTTGACGTATTACAATTTTTAGTGTAAGGAGTTTTTTTTTGAAGAAGAAAATGAATATTTTGTCTAATTTGTATGTGTCATAAGTTGACCAATTGTTTTCAAACTCTAAGTGGTAAAAAAATTACCACGTTTGTGTCCAATCCGGAACACTTTTAAGAAATTTTAATAAATTGTCAACTCATTCATGAATCAATTTATGTGCAACCAAAAAACAAAAAGTTTCGTCAGGTTCCTGGTCACGACCGTCAATTCACACAAAAGGGTTTTTTTCAAAAAAAGAAATCACAAATCTTCGGCATAAAAATGACTCCTATATGTTTTGCCATTACAATATTTATAATATTTCGTTCAGTGTAAATACAAACATTATACATTTTCCACATTTTCTCTACATATATAGTTTTTTTATTTTCTTCCATTTATTCCTTTAGTAATTCTGTTTTCTGTTTTCTATAAATTTTTATTTTTATTTTTTTAATTTAATTACACCTGAGTTATATCCTGAGTTTTTTATCCCTCTGTAATAAAAATAATTGTAATTACCAATTTATTTGCATTGTTTTCGTTTTTTCAACCCAACCAAACCAAACCAAAAAAAAAAACAAAATTTCCACCAATGTTTTGTCTTTCGTAGTGAATTCGCAAAAGAACGAGAAAAAGTAGAAAATAGGCAAGAATTTCTTAAGCTTAGAAGACAACAGCAACTAGAAAGAGAGTTAAACGGCTATGTTGAATGGATTTGTAAAGCTGGTAGAGTATTATAATTACAAAAACAAAAAACCAAAAAAAAAAAAAAATAGTTGAATGCTTTTTTTAACATAAACAACAACACTGTTGATATAAATATTCATCTTTTTTAAATGTTCCTGCATCAATCCTTACACATTACACCAAAATGCTCTTCCTATATACAAAAACATCCTTTGCTTGAAAATCAATTTTTTTTTTAATTTCACTTTTTTGTATATGATTTTTATAATTTTTTTTTTTAATTTTAATCATGAAAATTCCAGAGGAAGTTATACTAGCCGAAGAAAGAACAACAGAAGAGGAAAAAATGCACATAATGGAGGGTGAGTGTTTATTTTTTCTTTAATTTTTAGAAATTCAAATTTGACAAAAATATTTTTTTTTTATAATTTAAGCGAGAAGAAGAAATGCCGCCAAACGAAAAAAGCTGAAAAGCTTAGGAAAATCCAAGTCCACAGATACGGAAGAAGAAGAAGGCGAAGAAGATTATGGCGATGATGGTATGAATAATAAAATAAATGTTTATGAAGAATAAAGCCCAATTCTATCTAAAGAAAGCCTAAATTCAAGCAGAATCTAGAAGTTTTAAGGTCATCCTCATGTTACAAACAATTTTAAATCCCTTTTGATCTTGCACTTAAATGATGAAAATGAAACACTTGTAAAACAAAATTAATACATTTTTTATAGTGTATTTTTTTGTGTAAAGTGCTGGTTGCAATAAACAAATTTTGCAATGCAAAGAACTTCAAATGAAAAGTTTCAAAAATTTCTTTAAATTTTTTTTCTTTTTAAACTGGGTTCAATAGCCAACAAAAATATTCCATAAAAAAGTGTATAACTTTGCCATTGACACTTTTTCACATGTTCAAAAAAAGTCTCAAGTTTTATTTGGCAAAATATTTGTAGATTTATCTTTACATGGTTTTTATAGCAAAACAGCGATTCAAAACCTTTTAAAAAAACTTTGATTCTTTTTTTAGGACTATCATATTTCGATGCGTTTCGGAACTTAACGAACCTTGAGTATTTATTTTGCAAATAATTTTAAAATATAGGCGTATTTTTAGTATTTTTTAGCTAAAACAGAATTATAAGTTATAAGAAACACTTCATTCACTTTAAAACTAGCAACTTAAAGTAAAAAACTATGCAAATAAGTTGCGTGCAACGCAATAATCCAGTTGCATAATTGTGGTTCAATATTTTCTTCAAATTATTATACAATTTATAATAAAGATCATTGACTTTTTATTATGGACAGTGATGTATCTATTGTTCAAAATATATATTTGCCAAAAACTTGGGCTTTCTTTAGAAAAAAAATTATGATAATAATAATTTAACAATGAATTTATAAATACTTTACTTTTTTAATATGAAATTAATTATCTATGTTAGTTTTATGGAATACAATATTTTGAAACATAACATCTAATATACTTTTTAAATAAATTTATTGATTTAATTTTCTTATTACAAATTTAATTTTTGTTTTATTTTTGATATGTGATGCGTGATAATTTATCATTCAACAAAATTTTACTTTCAATAGAGACTGATAATGATAATGAAAAGGAAGGTACGACTAAAAAAAATCTATCAACTGTGCTAGTGTTAAAATTCAAATACTTATAATATCTATTATAATGCAGCGTGTTTCGGCAGTTATTTTTTACTCAAATGCTTTTGTATAGAAATATGTATATGCATACAAAGTTATAAAGTCAATAAATAATGTTATACTCATACATACATAATATAACTTAGTTACTTTATAGTTTTCCAAAGCTTTTATATAAAAAAATAATATGTTATACCATATATGCTCCGCTAATAAAATTTTAGATTGCAAATTTAACATCACGTTCACCTTCTCAACAATCTTTGTAAAAAAAGTTGCAGTTTTAATTTTATTTAAAAGTAAAATGTGTCGTTTTTGAAATCAAAATATTTTATGCAACTAAAATGTGTATTGTCTCTTAATGTAAGCACATTATGTTACGCACACTTCACCGGAAAATATTTCCCCATTAAGTATGATGTAATTAATTTAAATGTTTTAATAAAAACAAACAAATTGTGCGTTAATATCAAATTAATTCTAATAAATTTTCAGAGCTTCCAATATGGGCGGGAATTTTTAAAAATTAAATGGCGAAAATATAGAATATATCTTTTTAAATGTCTGACTTCTGACATATCTCAAAACCTACATATACGATTTTTCTAATAAATAAATCTTTTTTAAAACATTTTATAATTAAATTTAATAAGGACGAATCTGAAATACAATCAGTTCAGCATCAGTTAGTTTTAATTTTAAGTGTCGTTTAATAATTCTCCAGTGAGTTGATTCCAATGCATTGTCTATCCTGCAATGCAGTCAGTGTGTCTAATTTACTGCCATTTACGCCTTCGTATAATAATTTCAATGGCTTCCTGATCCGTTTTCAAATGCAGTTCCTTTTCTTGTTGGTAATATTAGCTGTGTTTTTTTTTTCACTGCTGCGTAGCTAGTGCAAAATTTCCCATGAAAAACAACAACTATTTGATTTCTGGCAAAAAAAGAAGCCAGTAAAAAAATGACAGTTGTGATGGTGATATATATGGAATGTGTTTTAACGTTTTATTCACTTAAATGCTGCACTAACTATGCAGTAGTAAACAAAACACTAGAATTAATGAAGGTTTTCAGTTCCGTAGTGATTGTTGACGTTTGAGTGGAACACTACAATTTTTGTGTTTAAGCTGGAAAAGTTATTCCTCTAACATTGGACAATATTCCGAACGCAGCCATTGTTCGGTTCTTGCCTTCAGTAGCGACAATATTTTCAAAATACCCTCTACTTTCTGTACTGGTTGTTGAGCAACGTTTATCAGAAAGTTTTATTCCGTATTGATTTTCAGAACATCGAACTCGTTTTCATTCGATATAGATTGATGATCTCATAAGTTGTCAGATTACATCGCATTACTCCGTTTCCTGCCAAGGCTGCAAAAAAAAAAAAATTGGTAACAATACACAGCACTCTATCTATGATTTCAAACTCTAATAACAATCTACTTCTGTGTGGAATCCTGCTGGTTCAGCATCAAATGTTGCTTCTGGTGTTCTGATTTTTATCTTATGTTGTGTTTTTCAATTCCATTCGTGACAATATTCAAACATAGGAATAATATAGGCATTTGAAACTGAGAACCTAAAGTCTAAGATACTCCTAACATTTTTCTCAAAACTTGTTGAAAATTCATTTGATCAGAAAGAATGTGGTTAATATCTTAAACTGAAAGCGTTGTGTGTATCCCAAATGTATGCCTTAATATTATCTGAGTTTTAACATTAGCTTGTCATTTCCTACAGTTCCAGCTTTAAAAAAATTATTAATCAATAATACCGAGTTACTATTCCCATAGTTTCAGACTGCTTTGAATGATTTCAATTATTTAACAACATTACTTGTAAAAAAATTACAGCTATGCTCCCTCATACAACATCTCCCATTAGAAACCATTTTAAAAAAATAATCATTCAACTGAATTTATAAAAATTCAAAACAGGTACAAATATATTTTTGTGTTTTTCAAAAATTTGTCTTAATTTTTAGTTAAATGTTCAAATTAAAATGGTAAATCACATATAATCTATAATGTATCGCTAAATAATCTTGTGTATCTTTTATCTTATTGTGTTACTTGTTTATAAATATTTTTTTTTAAATGCAAAATTTGATTATCAAAAAAAAAATAAATCATGTTGAAGATACAAAATAAACTAAAACAGTACCACTTTCAGGATATCTTAAATCGCGAACGAAAACACAAGGCACATGCAAGGGTTTCTGGCATGCAGAGAAACGATTTCGATTCTGGATCCGGCACACCGTCAAAACGCAATGGTTCTATTGGTTCGTCATAGTTTTGGTGTTCCTAAATACCGTTTGCGTAGCAGTAGAACATTATGGCCAGCCAGATTGGCTAACGAAATTTCTGTGTAAGTATTTTCTCAAGGATCAACATCAAAAAAGTGTTCTAACCTATGAACGGTTGCGATCCTGATGCTGTCTCATGAGTTAGAGTAAGATGGTGACTTGTCCAATGTCGATGTTCGATGTCATTCATTGCATTGTCATGTTATGTTGACGATTGTCAATTGAAATCAGAATGGGGTCCAATTGGGACAAGATTTTAAATGAGAAAATTTTCTAATTAGAAAAGACAAAATCCGATTTCGATTGATTGATCTCTGCAATGGGAGGGCGAGGGATGAATAATGTGTCAAATACAATTTTTTGTTTTTTTTTCTTTCGAATTTTACTTACAGATTATGCAGAATTTGTGTTTCTCGGGCTATTCATGACAGAAATGTGGGTCAAGATGTACGCCCTGGGTCCGCGGATATATTTTGAATCATCATTCAATCGTTTCGATTGTGTCGTCATTAGTGGTTCGATATTCGAAGTGGTGTGGTCCGAGGTGAAAGGCGGCTCATTCGGTTTGTCCGTTCTACGCGCCCTCCGTCTGCTACGTATATTCAAAGTGACCAAATATTGGTCATCGCTGCGGAATCTTGTGATTTCGCTGTTGAACTCGATGAGATCCATCATTTCATTGTTGTTCCTGCTCTTCTTGTTCATTCTGATATTTGCATTGCTTGGCATGCAATTGTTCGGTGGACAATTTAATCTGCCGAATGGTACGCCGGAAACAAATTTCAACACATTTCCGATTGCACTATTAACTGTATTTCAAATATTGACCGGTGAGGATTGGAACGAGGTCATGTATCAGGGTATTATATCACAGGGTGGAGCCAAAAAAGGAATGATTTATTCGCTGTAAGTTTTTTGTTTTTTATTTTTTATGTTTTTTCTGTTTTTTTTTTGTATATGTATTGTTTTTCGTCAAAATTTTGGTTTGTCTTTTGTTTCATTAATTTATGTTCAGTATTTTTATCAAGTCCACCTGTAAATGTATAACAACTTCTACTTCTACTACATTAAACGTAATTCCAAATGGCCTTAGATATTCGTAAACAGTCCGCGTCACTTGATTGCTCAGTCCGTCTTCTGTGTAGGAATTTTAATCGATACAAATATTTGATGTCATTTTTTTTTTATTAATAAGACATTCAAAATTTCTTTGATTTAAGCACAAGAAGTCTGTGTATCAAACAAAATTAGTTTAGTTGATATGACAGGTTAATTATCATTAATGTTTCTATAAGAAACTAAATAAAATGTTTATTTTCAATTTAAATGTCAACTGTCATGTTGTCATAAATTGTGCTTTTCGTTTAGTTAGATTTTCTTGATTTTTAAAGTTCATTCAACTTTAAAGTTGAGCTAATAGAAAAGTTAAAGTTAGATATGTCTGAAATGGATCGTCTAGCAGCTCTTACTTTATTCTAAATTCTTTTTTAAGAATTTATAATCTTTGACAAGAAAGCAGCGTCTGAAATTTTGTTAAAAAATACTATTTTTTTTAACTCTGTTTTCTAGCTCATTTTGATGTTTTTAAAATTCTAAATGTTCCTCTTTATGTCTTCATAAAGCTCATACCGTATTAGCAAATATCCTTTTAATAAAGTTTAAAACCTAAAAAAAATTTACAAAACTAAAAAACAATCAAGTGACGTAGAGTGTATATCTTTATATTTTCAACAAACGAGTACTATGACTGTTTAAAATAATTTTTGACAATTATTTTCAAATAGAAAAGATATTTATTATTTTTTTATTTATTTTTTTACATAAAATAATAGGTACCTTTAATGTGTATAACGTAAAATAATGAATTCTAGTTAAATTACTGTACTCGTAATAATTTAATATTGTGTCTTTTGTCGGATCAACATTTTTTATCATATCTAATAATTAAAAAGTAGTCCATCCTGTAGTAGCCAATCAAAAACCATAAAAGTTTAAAATAGATTATGACAATTTTTATGAGTATAATAAAAAAAAATCATGGCTAGAAGTCAAGATCAATAAACGTTGAACGTTGAACCATTAATGTGCGCAATCATCGTCTTCAAAAAAAAAAAAAAACAAAAATATGAAAATTAACTATTTCAAAATACAGATTTAATTTAAGAGAATTAAATCAAAACAAATTGTTGGAAATCCAAATATTTTTGGATAATGAAGAATCAAAAATCCCAATTTTTTTTCTGTTCTTATCTTAAAAACTAAAACACACACAAGTAGTTTAGTAAATTAGTTAGATTTTTAGAATTTTATTAGAATTTAAAATATATTACATTTATATACTTATATATTCTATATGACGTGATTACTTCTATTCAACAATTTTAATTCTCTTATTAAAATCTGAGCTAAATAATCAAATCAAATCAAATAATGACAGGTGATTAATGTTAAATTATTTTTTGTTCGAGCATGAAGTTATGTTGCAAATAATTATTATATTAATGCCAATCATATTTACGTTATTTTTATATTTAACACTTTAGGTTGCATGACTTTAAATAGGTTTTTGTTTTTGAAATTAAAAATTTTTGTTCAAAACTCAGAATTGAGTTAGTTAAGTTTCTTTTTTGTTTCGAATATTTAATTGGGAGAAAATTATATTTTTAAAATATTTATTTTTAATATGAAATTATAAGTGACAAAATTAAAACAAAAGGCACTGCAAACTTTCCAATTAGTCAACACTCCTCAGGAGATAAAATAAGTTCAGCGTTGCCACAAGCTAAGTAAAAGTGAAGAATTTCAATTAAATAAACCAATAAACTTTCAAAATTTGATTCTAATTAAAGTTAAATAATTACAAAAATTTACTTTATTGAAACAGACAGAAAATTTAAATACAAATTTAATACAATAAAAAAAGAGAAACTTAATTTAAAAGCTAAATCAAAAATTTATTGCAGCAGTTTTGTTTTATTTCTAACAATCTGGCAACACATTATGAGATTTTTGTTAAATCAATCATTTATCAGTAAAACAATTTTTGTGAGGATAGAGTTTCGGATTGTGAAATATAGGAGGCAGTTGTGTAGTGTTGCAAAAAATAATAATAATGGCAGACTTGGAGGTGTGTTCATTGGAAACAATTTTCTTTAGTTAAACTTTTAAATTATTGATAAGAGCAAGTTGCAAATCATCGACCACTAGGCAACTTAGAATAATTTTAAGTTGACTGTTACTTTTATCTTTTTTATTGGATAAAGAGAATGTATGTACAATAAATTGTATAACAATTTGATAAAACTATTGAACCATATTTATGCAATTGGCCTTTAAACAAAGTTGCCCGCAACTTATTTCCATAGTTGGTGGTCTTATATAAGTGAATGTAATGTAGCTTTAGGTTATTGGCGATTAGCCTGCGAATAAAAACCACAATTTTTCCAAAGTTTGGCAGCATTTTCATGAATTTTAAGTCGATATACATCTTAATGCATTTTTCAATTTGACCTTAGTAATGTATTTATACACTTTATAAACACACCCCAATTAATGTATTGAAACAAAATTCGGAAGTAAATTTGAGAGTGATCCTAAAGTTTTTTATTTTTCGAAACTTGATTTCAAAGTTTTCCAATAAAAGTCCCTACAGTGCTTTTCACTTTTATTATTATTAGGAAATTTGTTTAAAAATAGAAAAGATGAAGAAAGAAAAGTAATTAAATTAATGCATGTTAAACAATTTATAGAAAAGTTTAAGTTTTCAAATTTAATAAATTAGCTAGTTATTTTTTTTAAAGAGGTTGTTAATTTTTTCCCGACAAAGCCATGCTTTTAAAAAACTCCCTGTTCATTCGCATAAAAGTAAAGACCCTCTTCAATAACAGGCAACCAAAGTCTATAACTTTTGAAACTAATAAATAGTAAAAATAGTAAATTAAAATACCTACTGTGCATGTGTTTTATTGAGCTCGAATTTGTTTTCTAACGTTTATAAGATAATCATACTTTTGCAAAATGTTTGAAAATAATATAAAATTAAAAAAAAAAATATTCGACATATTTTAAGGGAATTTAAAGAAATTTTTAAACTTCAATTTTTTTCGTCAACTTTAAATAGTTAAACAAGAAGAAAAATTGGTAACAAGAAAAATTTGATTTATTTTAGGATTTTTCAAACTTCACAATTCTTTTGTGATTGATTTTTTATTTCTGTCATAGATTTTGATAAAATGTTAATTATTGTTTTTGCGATCATTAGCAAAAACACTAAATTTGGAGTTCAATAAAACTTTCGCATCAATTAAAATTTTCTTAAAGAGTGTCTTTATTTTTCAGTTTTATTTATAAAAATGAACAAAAAAGTGAAATTAAGAAAATACCAATTTTGAATAACACATTTTGCACTTTTTCCTAAATTATTAAAAAAAAAACTAACAAATAAACTTACTTCAATTTTGTATATACAAAAAATGTTAATTTTTCACAAAAATTTCATAATGCTGCAGCAATTGAAAACGAAGCGCACAAAATCAAAAACTAAGCAAAAAAAAAAAAGAAACTAATTTGCAATAGCTTAATTTGCTTTATTTTAATAGACACAATAATCTATTACCCAATAATAGTGCATGATTACCAAATACATTTATATACAATATTTCAATTAATTATAATGTTAATAATTAAACTTACGACAGAATATAATACTAAAAAAAAAAAACAAATCAACGATAAATAAGAAGAAGGGAAAGGCAATCGATATATTTTGACAGTGTCATTAGTCAAAAAGTACAAAAATCAAAAACCTGTCAAAAATAAAAAACATAAATGATTTTATATATAATTTCATACGAAATGAAATTAGGTGATGGATTTTTTCGAGTTCTCAGGAAAGTGCAATATTATTGTCTTCGTTTACATTCGAAAGAAAAAAGTAAAAAAAATATTATTTCGGGAGAAAATGGCAGCCTAACGTTAATCGAACAAAAGAGAGTGTATTTTGTAACATTTTAGAATATTGATTCTTAAAAGAAAAAACTATTTTCATTTTTATTATGAAAAAGTTTTTTGTTTTTAAGTCTCAAATGCTAGAAAAATCTTTTTTTTTGTAATCATTTTCTTTACACATTTTCATTTCTGTTGTAACACCACAAAAACACATTTAAACATAATTATTGTCTACTCAGTAACATTTTAGTATGATCTACTTCTAATTTAATATAAATGGACACAATTAAACTTAAACAACACACATATACGTACACAAAGTAATATTCCCCAAAATCACATACTCGTACCAACTTTAAATACATTTTTAGTACTCGTTTAAAAATTTAGTTTTTTGAAAATTAATACAAAATAATCTACTATTTTTTATTTTCGTATCGAAAAAAAAAAGAAACAAATTTTATTATTATTTGTCGTGTATCTTTTATTTTACACACAAAATGCAGATACTTTATCGTTTTGGTGCTATTCGGTAACTATACACTGCTAAATGTGTTCTTGGCTATCGCCGTCGATAATTTGGCAAATGCCCAAGAACTGACAGCAGCTGAAGAGGAACAAGTTGAAGAGGACAAAGAGAAACAATTGCAGGAGCTTGAAAAAGAAATGGAAGCTCTTCAGGGTGATGGTGTTTATGTTGAAGGGGCAACAACAACGCCCTCTACTGGTGGCAAGAGTAAAAAGAAAGAAGAGGAGAAAAAAGAAGAAGAAGAGGTCACCGAAGGCCCCAAGCCAATGTTGCCATATTCATCAATGTTTATTTTATCACCGACAAACCCGTAAATATTGTTTTATACATAATACAATTTTTTAATTTTTTTTTAGTTCAATTGAAGTCCGCTAGGTGGCTCACTGATAATATGAATGTTATTTTATACCGATTTGTTCTTTACATAAAAATGCTATGTTAGATGAATTTTATAACTGACGGAAGAAATTGCCACCATCTTGGATTACTGCATATCACCACTCGTTAGTGGAGTACCACAAGGATAAATTCTTGAACCACTTTTTTAAACATATTTTGAGTTGGTTGCGAAAATCTCAGCTAATACTTAATTTGATGATGTCCAAATATTAAGTCATATCAATAATCTTGACCATTTCTTCTTCGTGGACTTCTCACTACCGACAAAGAGGTATTTTATGAGAAAACTTCAATTTTGCAAATTTAAGTTAAATTACAAGATTAAGTTTTAAAAATTAGAGGTATAAATCCTGGGCTTATAAATTTATTGTATTTGAGAAGCTTTGTTGCTTGAATTTTTAAGTTGAACGCAACTTAAATTTCTTAATGGTTTTTTAATTCCTTTTTCATACAGAAAAATAAAGCAGGAAAAACAAAATGGACGATATTATTGAAAAATCTAATCAGCTAATGCCGTTTTTTTTGGAAGTTAAAAATCTTTTTAAATACTATTCTTTTTCCACGTTACCTAAACACTCCTTTTTTAAATGTTACCAAGAATTGATTCAAAATTTTTATGATCTGCCAGTGAACTCACCAATTACGATTTAGGGATTTTCAAAGTCTCATATCTCATAAACCACTCATTTAAAATAACTGAAATTTAGTAAAATTGTTGGCCGATTTAAAATGAAAAACTTTGTTAGGAATTTCTAATCCAAGATTGTGGCCTGAAACCGTAAATAAGAAACAATCGAAATAAAATAACTTAACATTATACAGCGCCACCTGTCGGACTTAATATGTAGCTATTTAAAAAAAATTACACACAAACAAACTTAACTAAACAAAACAATTGTTAAATTTTGTTTTTCTATTTCCCGATGCTCTCGATATCTTGACGATGATGCAAATTTTCAAAAACAAAAAAAAAATCAAAAAACAAAAATCGAAAAAAAAAAATACAGCATTCGTTGTGGAGCCCATTGGGTGGTCAATTTGCCATACTTCGATTTTTTCATTATGGTCGTCATCTCATTGTCATCGATAGCGTTGGCCGCCGAAGATCCCGTCATTGAAAATTCGACGCGAAATAAAATTTTAAATTATTTCGATTATGCATTTACGGGCGTATTCACAATAGAAATGTTACTAAAAATTGTAGATTTAGGTATTATATTACATCCTGGCAGCTATTTAAGAGAATTCTGGAATATTATGGATGCTGTGGTCGTTATATGCGCTGCAGTAAGCTTCGGTTTCGATATGACCGGTAGCCAAGCGGGAGCAAATTTATCAACGATTAAATCGTTGCGTGTATTACGTGTCCTGCGTCCATTAAAAACAATTAAACGTGTACCGAAATTAAAAGCGGTATTCGATTGTGTGGTGAACTCGCTTAAAAATGTTGTTAATATTTTAATCGTGTATATATTGTTTCAATTTATTTTTTCGGTAATTGGTGTACAATTGTTCAATGGGAAATTTTTTTATTGTACGGACGATAGTAAACATACTGCCACAGAGTGCCAGTAAGTAAATTAAATCAATCAAAAAATTTTATCAAAATTTTTATAATGAAATTTTTTTCTTATAATTTTATTTGATTTTATTTTTATAAAATGTGTGTGTGTTGTGCTTAGATGTTTTATAAAGAATTTATAATTGGCTTGTTTATTTTTTTATTTGTTGTGTTTTTTCATTTTTTTTGTTTGTAGTTTTTGAAAGAAAAAAGCTAAAAATTATAGAAGATCTCTGTCTATCCTATCGGTGTTTGCTACATAAACTACTATTATATTTGTTGCATTTTAATTTCCATCTTTAACAAATTTTATATTTTATTTTTATTTTCGAAACAAAAACTATCAGCCCTGTAGATAGCTCGCGTGTGTAAAATATAAAATATCTAAAAATATATGTGTAACTTATCCTTCTCCAAATTTACTGTCTACCTATACAAATATATTATGTTTTGTATGTGGAAACTGAATTGAGCAGTGCGTGACTATTTTTCTTTAAGCGACCAAACTTTGTACATAAAAAAAAAAATCTTTAACCTCATATAGGTGCTGGATTAAGACATACTAAATCTGACACCTATAGATACTATTAGAATTATATTTTGTTTTGTTTTAAGAAATAAAAAGAAAGTTTTGAAAATTTACAGAAACAAAAATAAATCTAGATAAATCCGTTTATGGAATTTTCGAAAGGATAGTCGTGTTTTAGAGTTTTTCAAAACTTTTTTCTTATTGATTATATACAAAGAGCACGCAACTTGCCTATTTATAATATTATAGTCTGTGTGAAGCGAATTAGAATGAACGCCTAAGTTAAAAACTCTGACATTTTTCCCTTAAAAATAAAACTATAGTATATTAGTTTCTTAACTGTCTTTTTTATAGAGAAATCAATACTATCTAAAATATTATTTTATTCTTTTCCCTTAAACATAAAATATATAGTTGTAGAAAAAAACTATAATGTTTCCTCTGTCTCTGTCTCTCTTTTGTAGATGATTTTTGTTTTTTTTTTTTTTTTGAATTATAAAATCTAGTGTTACCTTCTTTAACCTCTTCGTAGATTTACATGAAATGCGTTTTTGAATTATGAAATATTATTTGATGACAATCTAGTTAGTTAAAGGTGACATTTTACTTTTGATAAATTTGACAAAAAATAAGTTGCAATTATTAATACAGGCATATACAAAATTACAAAAAAAATTAGAAACAAATTTTACAAAATAAAAGTCAAAAAATATTATTCTTAAGTTTTCGAATGAAGGAAATTAGCAATATTTTTTATGAGTGAAATATAAATAATACATATTTACTCCAGCTTAAAATTAATTTTATAAAGTTACAGTAGTCATAGTGTTTCAATAAATTTATTTAAAATTATAGAAAAAAAATTATAAATTTTGTATCTGGTTCAAGACGTTTTTTTCTTAGGAAACTTAAATATATTGAAATATTTTTTTTTCTGTTGGTAGTAGTTTGCGAATTTTTATTAAATTAAAAAATACAATTTTCGAAATAGAAATATCGGCTTTCTAATTTTTGAGATTCTTGTTAAATATTTGAATTTTTTTATAAATTACTATTATTACAATTTACATAGATTTTTAATTCGTTTTTATATATCAACAATAAAATTTGTATTAAAAAAGGGTTACCTGGTTTAAACTGAGTTAAGAGCCTTCAAATAAGCCTTCCTTGTACATATAATTTTGGGTCCATTGGTCACACTGACATTAAAGTACTGGCAGCTTTATCCGAGTTCTAAGCCATCATTTAGAAATTTAAGCATGAGTTGAAGGTTGGTTAAGTAACTACTTACTTCTAACAACAAAATATATATTTTTCCACGTTTGTACATATTATTTGCATTTAATTTCAAATTTTAAATTTAATCCATAGTACCCTTACTATGTTAATGGGGGAGGGTAAAGCCTCCAAAATTTAACCTGTGCTTATGATGCTTATTAGGGGATTAATTTATAGACCAATAATTGTCATTTGATGCGAAAATAATTGACCAATATTTTGATCATTTTGGCCACAATTTAACTTCGACAAAATATTTTCCAAAAACGTATAAATATTATGTTTAAAATTAAAAGGATTTAAAAATAGAAATTAAGGCCATTTTTAATACAAATTTACTAATTTTTCGTATAGTGAAATGTTGATATAAAATATATATTTTATTAATCAATTAGACTTTCAAATTGTGTAATATTTAATAAAATAAATTGGCCGATATAAATTAATATTTTACTTAAAAATAATTTTTTTCTTGTTGAGTTTTTTAACTCTTGTAGTTTGTTGCATATATTAAAAATTATATATACATATATTGTTGCGTTAACTTTTTCATATAAAAATATAATACTATATATAAATAATTGAGCAATAATAATAATAATAATATTTTTTTTTCAAAACTACTATCTACTATAATGTTTACCATTTCAGATTTTTTTTTAATAATTCAAAAACTGTGCCTAATCGCATTCAAAAAAAAAAGAAACAGTAAAAAACTTTAAATAAAGTTTTTTCAGATGCGAAAGATACAAAGACAGGATCGAGTAAAGTTTCGCTTTTTCAATACGCGCTTGTTTCGTCGAGAAATATGAAACTCGACACAAAAATTACCAATATACATTTTAAAACACAGTTTTCTTATTTTTATAAACAGGCTTAATTAATGATTTTTTATTATTTGCAAAGAATTATAAATTATTATAGATTGTCATAGATAAAAAATAAAATTAATTTTAATATATAATCAATATTTTTATATAAATCCACTGCAAACTAGGTAAATCCTTAGGATTTCTATATTAAATTAAAACAAATTAATTGTTGCTTTAAGGAGGAACTTTATTTTATAATGAAGGAATTAGGGTACAAAATTCGTGTCCAATCTGAAAAAAATGATACAAAATTTAAAATAAAATTAGGTAGGTCAACAGAGGAAAGGAATCCATTTGCTTTTAACACAAATCAGAAAAAAAAAAAATATCCAAAATGTCAGAAAAATTATCCAAAAGCTTTATAAGCACATGCGTCAAATCTAAGGATTTCTTATCTTATTTCTAAATACTTTTACCTGCCTTTTAAGGGCTCAAGTCCCAAGTCAAGCAGAAAGACTTCACGCAAAACAAATATAGTTACGCACTAGCTTCTCTAAAAATTAAAAAAAATATATATTAAATAAAAAAATAAAATAAGATTTGTGTTATTGCTTGTATCTGATGTCACAAGTACCTAAGCTTTTTATAAAAGTAACACAAGTATACCATACCAACCATACTACTGCCAGAAGATTTCTTAATAAGCTAAAAATCATCATTCACGAAGCTAACAAACAGCAAAAGAAAAAAAAATAATAATAATAAATATAAAAAAAAGATTAATTTTTATAGAATTTAATGATAATAATATTTTATTTAAGGACACGCTACAATCACTTTTTTGTATCTATAAGATAATATACGAAAAATTCAGTTTATATAAAAAAACATTAAAATATTTTTTGCAACTTAAGAATTTAGTACAGTTTTTACAGGGTGGGTCATAAAGAGTAACGAGCACATTTATTGTTTTATTAATTGCATTTTTTAAGCACATGTATTTAAGTTTTTTGAAATATACAATTTAAGGTAATTAACCATATTTGAAAAAAAATTATGCTTATGTATTCATTTTATTAATTTATTTATTTTGTTTATTTAAACTAACACTAAAAGCAGTTAATTTTTTTTTTATTTTTTTTTTTTAATTAAATTTAACACTAATATGTTAAAGTTCAAGTAAAGAAAAAAAAACTGAAAATTGAAATAATATAACTCGCTGACCCGACAGACATTGTTCTTCCTTTTTCTATGAATTCAATTCAAAGAATCATATTTTTGATACATCGGGTGTTTTTTTTTTTTTTGAGACCATAAGAACTTAACTAATGCAAGACATAAATATTGTTGAAATTAAATCTTTCTTATTATAAAATGGGCATGAGTTTAATGGTTCATTTGATTAACCAATTTTCCACTCCTTTTTTCATTTTTTTTTTAAAGTAAACTTTCTTAATTTGCAAGCATTTTTCTGGCACTAAATGATTAATGAATTGCCAAATCTTACCGAATAGAAATGTCAACACAACTTGACATTCTCAACTGTCAACCATCGAGAAACTTCACATTGATCTTAAAATAACACACCCTTTTATAGTCTTTCATGGTCTTTTATGTTTTCAGTAAAAACTTTGTGTAACCAAATTTTCATATCCAAAGTTAAAAATAAACACAGTTTTAACAAATAGAAGGCAAAATTGTAAATAATTAAAAAAAAAAACACTGAAAAGTGTTTAAAATGACATTATTGTGGATAGTAAAAAAAATAAACTGTAATACAGACTTATCTTCTGCAGCGCCATCTGTTGAATGGTAAATTAATTGAACAGACAAAGTAAATATGCGCTTACAGCGTCACCTGTTGAGAATTCTCTAAATTCTCTGTCACAAGGAAGAATTTAATTTAGTTCAGTTGTTCTCAATCACGATGAATTTTAATTTCTATACAATTTATAACATTCGTTATATTTTAGTTATTATTTTTTTTTATAAAATTATAATATTGAGCTAAACACTATTAATTTTATAATTTTAGTTTTTATTATAATTTATGTTTTAAATATACAAAAGTTGTTTATTTATTAACAAATTAATTATGGCCCATCCTGTACACACGGAGAGCGATATATTTTTTTTTTTAATTTAATTTTTATTACCTTAAGAGCTTATTGTCATCTTAAAAAATAAAATAATAGAAGAAAAAAAAATAAGAAAATGACCTCCAGCTTGAGATTCCTGTTTGAATATATTTTTAGTTTAAAGTCTTTAGTTTTTAGTTGTGTTTTGTTTTTTCTGTCCGCATTAATATGTGTGCTGTGTGTTCCCTCACACTTTTATACAAACAACTACACTTAAACCCCGCTCCTTTTCAACCCTAACAGCTTTAATCCAATTTACAATAAATTTATTATAATTTAACTATGTGTGCTAGCCGTCCCCTAAACAACTTAAAAAAAAATAAAACCATACATAGGCTATTTATTTAAATATAGCTAAATATTTCATAAGTCTAGAATGTTTAAACGTTAATAATATCTAATAATATATACAAAATATCCGTATCCGTAATCCGTGCTAATGTAAATGTCAATTATGTCCACACTCTTCTAAACTCGCATTATTACTCGTAAGCTACCGTTAAACAAAAACAAACTACATACAGAACTGTATTTTGAGCTTATTTCCATACAAAAATAATAATCAAGAACGTTATGTGTATTTGGTTTAAATGTATATGTTCTGTAATCGATTTTGTAACATTTCCTATTTTTTTACGCCTAATTGCAACCATAAAACAAATTATTTTTTGTACAAAAAAAAAAAAAAATAATAATAATAATTAAAATTTAAAAACACACAAGCAGACAATTTTCACACGAAATTTGATATAATTACCAGGGGTTCCTTCTTCAGATATGAAGAAGATGAACTATTACCAAAAGAGGAACGGCGGATTTGGAAAACGCGAAACTTTCACTACGATAATGTAGCAACTGCCATGTTAACATTATTCGCTGTACAGACCGGTGAAGGATGGCCTCAGTAAGATATAATTTTCTTTTTGAAAATCTATATATTAGTCTAAAAATTAACAACGATTTTTAAATTGTATTTTTATATATTTTTAATTATTATTAATATACAAATTTTTATATATTTATTTTCCTTCTTACAATAAAAAAAAAACCATAAATAGAGTCCTTCAAAATTCAATGGCAGCCACATATGAAAACAGGGGTCCAATTCAAAATTTCCGGATTGAAATGTCCTTATTTTATATTGTATATTTCATAGTATTTCCATTCTTCTTCGTTAACATTTTCGTGGCCTTGATTATCATTACATTTCAAGAGCAAGGCGAGGCTGAGTTGCAAGATGGTGAAATCGATAAAAATCAGGTGAGTTTATATTCAAAATTTCAAATTAAATTATAGAAGAAAAAAAAAACGTAGTGAAAATAAGAAAAAAAAAATGTAATTAAAAAATTTTCTTCACAAAAACCAGAAGACAGCACTGCATCATTTATGTCTCGAGTGTAGTGTTAATTTATTATTTTAATTTTAGAAACTTAAATTCTTTTAATTGTTAATTTAAACATATGGTATTGCTTACAGCAGAAAACTGACTTTTGATATTGAAAAATGGGCTTCAGTGATGCCACTTTTTCAATTGCCAATGATTTTATCTAGATTTAGTATGAGTATTGATAACAATAAAAGTTATGTTGAATTTATGTTATATCCTTTTAGAATGTCCTTTGTGATTTTACTACTTACATTTTTAATTTTTTCCTTAAGATTGTTTACAAAAAAAAAATACTATTGTACTTTTTATAACTACTTTCTGTCACATTGCATATTTACCCTATTTTAAATAAAAAGTTAAATAAAATCATAAAATGTGGAAGTTTAATTAAAATATAATAATAATTAATACTCTCATGTTTTTTTAGAAATCTTGCATAGATTTTACGATCGGTGCTCGACCTCTGGAACGTTATATGCCGAAAAATCGTAACACTTTCAAATACAAAGTGTGGCGAATCGTAGTTTCAACACCATTTGAGTATTTTATAATGATGCTAATTGTGTTCAATACGCTATTACTTATGATGAAGGTATGTTAAAAATATAATAAATAATTTATTCTTAAAAAAATCATATAAAATAATTTTAAAATATCAAGTCTTCCCTTATAAACAAAAAAGAAAAAAATTAACTATAAAATAATAGCTATTTCAGACAAACACTCTCTTATATATACACACACACACACATACATACAAGTTAAAATATTTTCCGGTTTGAATAAACATTAATACATAAGTAATACAATAACTTCTATAAACAAAACACAATACTTACTCTTTTTAACATTGTTGTTTTTTTTTTATTTGAACAATAAAATAATAAAATAAATTGCTAAATTGTTGTTTGTGTATGTAAAAAAACAAAAATAAAGCTTTATTTGATTTTAAAGAATTATTACATTTATTTATGCACGATAATTAATAACTTTGCTTTAAATTAACTGCATGATCTTATTTATTTAAATTTTATTTTGTAATCGCACAGTTGGTCTTTATTTTTGTAAGGGTTAGCTTAAGATTAGTTATTAAATATTTTGCCAGCACAAAGCGTATTCTGAAGCACTAAGTTTATTGTAGTTTAAAATAAAAAGTAATAAGTATTAAGGACCTGTTGACCGGTAAATTTTTAAGTGCAAATAAAATTAAAATTAACAAAACAATTGACATTAAAAAAACAAAAACAATTCAAATGTGTAATTTTAATATAAGATTAAATTTTGTTGTTGTCTATTTTTCAAGAATAGATTTTTTAAAAAATTTTGAAAAAACGGATAAAATGTGTGTTGCTTAATTTCGAGGATTTTAGCATTACTTTTGTTGTATGAGTAATTTAATGGAAGCAAATATTGTTTGACAGTGTAAAAAATGTATTTCTTTTGTCCATTAACACATTTGACTAATTTATTAGCACATATAATTCATGAAATACAAAAATATTTTTATTTATTTATAATTTTAATTAATGCATTAAACAAAGGTCAAGTCACTAAATGGATTTAACGAGCATTTAGATTTCTGTTAGTATTCATAAATTTGAATACTAAGTAAAACCAAATAATTAATGTTTAAACTAAATTTTTCAAAAGACAGAGATTTACCCTTCTATTAAAAAACTTCTCTATTTAAAAATTCCAATTTCTTCAATTTAATAGAATCTTAACGACTACCTACCTAATTTTTTTTTTAAATCTATATTCTGTATAAATAAAAAAGATTGTTTACATGATGGGAAATTAGATTATTATTAATTTGGCGAAACAATGTAGAAACAATAATTTTTGGAAAATGAATTCTATTGAAATTTTTTTTGAGAGATTATTTCTAATTTTGTTATGATTTTCCAAGTGTGAAATGGGGTAACACCAACACAGGTAAGGTACAAACACAATTTATATTTTGTATCCAAGGTTACGAGTGTCGAGTATGTAAAGTCTCCGAGTAATTTATTTAATGTAATGTTTTTTTTTTTTGTGTTGCCTTAATTTTTGTGACTAGTGTATGTAATTTATTTCAGGAATCATCCCTCAATTTTTTCAAAAAATTCCAAGGGGGTAGAAATAACGTTCCCCTACACAGTTGCTTTTTAAAACGATCTCAAAAATCATCCCTCTTTTTAATTGAGTTATAATTTCTATAATATAATTAGATCACTGTGAGTCATTGTTAAAAATTGTAAGCCGTTTCAGATTTCACCACATATTTCATTAATTTTTGAACATACAAAATGTATGTATTCCAAATAAGGGTAGTAGGGTGAAATATAATGTATTCTACTTAAAAAAAAAACTACCTACTCTTTCGATGTTCTTATAATATTTTGTTCAATCAATTGGGTACAGTTGCATTTATACATTTAAACTTTGACAAAAACTATTTTATATTTATTTATTATGTTTTTTTTTAATAATTTTAAAAATGCATGATCCATGTCCATATTCTATTTTATTAAAATGAATGTATGTGCTCGAATGTATACATTTTATCTACATATGTTATAAATAAATAAAATACATAAATGTCTGTAAATACAACTAAATGTTCTGTTGCATGTTTTATAATTTAAATTTTTTATTTTCCAAAATATTTAATGCTCGAAACATAGAAGGAAAGTATATACACTAGGTAATACATTCAAAAGTAAATATTAAAAATTGGACAATTTATTTAATAACTTTTTTGTTTATTTTTTGAAATATAGAAAGTTTTGTTCCACAATAAAGTGTTTATATAAATTTAGCAACTAGATAAGGTAGTGCAAATTTAAACATACACACACAACATAAAATGAAAATCAAAAACAAACTAAATACTTTTATTTCAATTTTTTACAAACTACCTGAAAATTTAAATTCAAAAGGAAAAGACACGAGAAACGACAAGAAGATATGTTGTCATTAACAATTATTATTTATTTTTCATAATTTAGTATCATAACCAAGGCGATATGTATGAAAAATCCTTAAAATATATCAACATGGGGTTTACCGGAATGTTCAGTGTTGAAACAGTACTGAAAATAATCGGATTTGGTGTAAAGGTGGGTGTTTCTTTTTTGGTCAAAACGTGCAAAGCTGAAATTTACAATGCGAAGTAATTTTTTTTTAAATTATAATTTTCTGAAAATGATTTAAGTGAATTTATTGTATGATGATTTTTCAAACATTTTGTGTCAAAATGGGAAATCAGGGTTGTTATTTCCTTAGATCCAGAGATAGTGAAAAGGTAAATCACCATCAAATAACGTCATGATAAGGTGAAAAATTAAGGTAAGTGCTTTTTTTATTGATCATTTTCGCCATCAAAGCATGTTTACCCAAACCCAGCTTTTTAAGCGCACCATAAATTGTCACATAAAAATGCATGTTTTGTAAATTATAATTTAAAGAATATTTGCATATACTAAATAAGCAAAGTGAGGACACCACTGATTGTAATTTCAAAAAGAGCATGTTCAACTTCACTTCTTTCGTCTTAATTTCCTAAATTTAAATCCATCTGATTTTATACTTTTTACCTGACACACACTTTCAATTTTTCTAATTTTATTATTATTATTAAACACACTCACGTTATACCCCTATACACGTCTTTGACACACAATTTTGACATTAACATGAAAATTAATTTCAGATAAGAATTAAAATTACAAAAAAAAAAGAAATTAGAAATTCATAAATCAAAATAAATGTTTAAAAAATATTTTTGAACAATATGAAAAAAAAGGTGTCTTCGCTGCATGTAGCTAACATAAATTTAAATTGAAATTCATAATTCATTTTCAAAAAACAAAGCATCATAATTCGTTTTGATATTTTAAAAAATTTGTATCTTTTGTTTCCTAAAAAGTTCAAATCTGCGTTTTGCATTAAATTCGTTTCTAAGTTTGTAATTCGACTATATTTTATAAAATTACTTTTTAATTGTTAAACTTAATATAAAAAAAAATATATGTTGGCTGCAAACAGACGAGTCCAGTTTTTTAATTTTAAAATTAAGAAAAATGTGGAAAAAAAAATTCAAATTATTTACAATAAAAGGAAAACAAAAAACAAATAAGTGGGTGATGACAGAAAACCAAACTTGCAATATTGTCATTTATTTTATTTTAGTTTCACGATGCACCGCCTACCCAAATCGACATCTTGACATACATGAATTTGGTGTTTACATTGTTCTTCTTTTTGGAAACCATCTTAAAAATAATTGCTTTTGGATGTAAGGTTGGTACAACAAAACATAAAACAAAAAAAAAAAAACTTCAAGGGATACAATGAGTTCATCGTTTTTGTATGATGTTTTTCTGCTCACAAAATAAGCTTTAAATGTTAAAAATACATTTTATTTAATTTTATTTTTGGTTTTTTGAAAATCATAACTAAATATCATATCGTATATTAAAATAAAAATTTAAAATAAATTTATTGATTTAAAGCTTTTTAAAATTTTATTTTATTTTGTTATTTTAAAAATTACAAAAATATTAATTTCCTTACTTATTGAAAAATAATTTAAAAAAATACCTTTTCATCTACGTATGTACAAAACAGGGCTGTCAAAAATACATATTTTAAAATGGTCCCCGTTTTTTAATAATTTATTAATAATTTTTAAAATTTGAGCAACCAGTTTCACCAGTTAACAAAATCAAGAGATAATATTATTTATACTGTTAACCGTTATATTTTTAACAAAAAATTTAATATATAATTTGAATATTGCTACAAAAAAAATTACTCTAAAATAACTCTCCAGAGTATCTGTTTTAAAATTGAAAGATATTAAGAAAGAACACGTAATTAAGGTGATAGGGTCCAATTTATGTAATCAATATAATATGAGTGGATAAGTTGCAGGAAACTTTGAGTTTTCTACTTACAGCTGTTCTCTCCTTAAAGCTTCAATCGTATCTTTAATAAATGCAAAAATGGACAATATTAAATTCAAAATTCTTTTAATATATATAATTGTGAGAAAATAATAATAAATGCGTAGATAGTTGTTCAATGAAGTCAATTCAAAAAATTTATTGAAAATTTCCCCGTACCTATTCGTTTCTACTTTATTTCTTTATATTACATTATCATTATAAATTCTATTTTTGGAATAAAGAACACAGTTTAGTTCACAAAATTTAATATTTCCTGGTTGCTTTGTGTTGCCAGAAACCTTAAAATAAAACTCCGAAAAACGTAAAGTAAAGTTGCCACAACTTAGATTTACAGTACCTGCTAGACTAGAAAGTTTCAAAAAACTATAAAATATTTGATATGATTTGAAATTGCTTTTTTATACTTTTATTTACAGGAAATATTAATATCTTTTAAATAAAAAATAATAATAATAATTTATTAAATTTACTCTTGTTTAATATTTCTACTTCTTGCACAGTCTAATTTCTTCAATTCTTCTAAAATATTAAATCTTTATTCTATAATTATTTAAGTCTATCATAAAATATACAATATCTTATCGTAAAGGTGTTAACATATATACCAAAATATAAACTGTGGCGTTTGTAAATTTCAGCAAAGTGTGCTTAATATTGTAAATTTTATTTTCATAAGAATTGTAATAATAATAACTAATTTTTTTTTCTATTTTTCAAAATAGAATTTCTTTAAGGATCCATGGAATATCTTTGATTTGATAACAGTTGTTGGCAGTATCATTGATGCATTGTGGATGGAATTTGGGGTAAACAATTATTATATAATTAATTTATTATTTCAAACAATACTCGCATATATACGAATATATATATATACTTACACAAGTGTTTTGGTTGAAAATACATAAACATAATAATATTTTTGCAATGATATTACCATTATAATCTTTTATAGACTATACATAATTTGATTTTTCATTGAATTTAGAAATAAGATTATTATCATTAACATTTCTCGCCAAAGTTAAGTTGAAATAGAAAAAAAAAATATAATTACAAAACTTTTATAAAATAATAATAATTTATTTGTTCTTACAAATATTTTACATTTATAATTCTTATATACAATAATAATAGATTTTCTTCTTAAGACAAAAAAAAAAACTAGAATTAATACAAGCATAATTACATAATGTTATTTTTCTTATCTTGAAAATACTTTTTTTTCATAAATAATTTATTAGGTATTCACTAAAACATAATAATCTCTAAACCCATACAATTTCAAGGATGTGCTGAGTTACTTGTTATCGATCTTATAAATATAATTAAGTTACACTTTCTTAAATTTAACATCAAAATTCATAAATATTTAGGCCAACACTAACAAACACATGTATGCATAATATAAATTATGTAAAATCCAACAAAACAAAAAATTATATTTATTTTATAATTTTTAATAAAAAAAAACAAAATCAAATTTATATTAATCAAAATATATATTTTTTTCTTAATTTTCCTTTTTTTCATACTTGATTTGATTTGATACGAATACGATATGGGGTCGAATACATAATCACACAAAAATACCAATACAACAACAAAAAACACCATAAAAAAAATCTGTCAAATCATAAAACAAAAAAAAACTTTCTTTCTCTTTTTTTATGATTGAACTGTTTTTATTTTGAAATTAAAAATGAAAAAAATGATTCAAAAACTATTTCCTGATAAAATAATACACAAATAAAATTTTATCGCTCAACAACAACTACTACAACAACAATCAAAAAAACAACAGCACGATGTAAGTACAACACCTCACACACACATTATATTATTATACATACGATATTTCATTAATTCATTATTAATAAAGCTTGTCTTGTTAGATTAAACTATTCTGTTATTAGTCAAATTTTGATATCATTTTTTGTTTTGGGTTTGAATATAATTTTGATATTTGTATTGATTTAAGGCTTTCTGTGAATAAATCTTTTTTTTTCTTTTTGAGGAAAATCTAAGAATATGTATTTTTTTCATTTTGTAAATCTTTCATTTTCATATTTTATTAATTTTAAGTTTTTTTTGTATAGCTTATTTTTGTAAATTATAAATTTTTTCAGGGTTTAAAAGGTTAATCTCGAATTAAATGAATCTTAAATTTTTCATTTAAAACATTTTGATAACTAAGTTAAAAACATTTTCATATAAAGAAATATGCAAAATCTTGAGTTTTTCAAAATTCAAAATATCAAACAACATGAGTACCTAAACGTTTTGTTTTAATATTCGCAACTTTTAAAGAAAGCTTTCAAAATTCCTTATTTTTAAATTCGTATTTCGTTTTTTTTTTTTAATTAAGTAAATAAAAGAAAAGTTGCGAAAATTGTAAATGCATTTTTATAGGAAATTGTACAGTTAAAACTTATACTTAAATAAAATTTCCAAACGGATTTTTTTGCAAATTTAAATTGGCCATTTTTTAACATTATTACATATTTTAATTTTTCACACTAAATACGATTATTTAAGATTATTTTATGTAATCAGAATTATTTACAAAATTTAATTTTAAATTAGCCAAATTTGACGAACTATTTCAAAAATGAGATTTGAAATTTATTAAAAGGACAAACAGTTTTAATTGTATACAACAAATTTATTTATAAAATTAAGAGGTCTTTATTTCTTATATTATGTAATTTTGTTTTTGCCAATTTGTTTATTTGAATATTTTTTTGTTTTTTTATTTCCTGATGCAAATATCAATAATTATATATTTTATAATTAATTTTTCTCAAAAAGTAGTTAGTAATTTTCATTCATAAGCTATTATAAGCAAGTATAAAAAATCTTATCGCTTTCTAGAACTAATTAAGGCCTATTTGTGAATGTAATAGGTCATTTTATTGTTAACATTAAGTTATTGTATGCTGTTTCTTATAAAAAAAATAATATCTATTTTTATTAAATTGTTGAATTTGAAAAAAATATACTTTTAAGTAGGTTCTGAATCTACAAGATTTGTGTGTGAACCCATCCCCAAATTTTCCACTCTCTATAAAAAAACATTACTTTAAAAAATAAATTACAAGAATAATTTTATTTTAATTTATTTCATTTTTTCCATAAACAAATGTGTCACATTCACTGGATATACAATCATTCTTTATTCTTCATTATAAACTTTTCAAAAAACAAAAAATACAAAAAATACAACAACAATACAATACACAATATTATAATTCTCAACATTATTTTCTAATAATAACATATTTTGAAACATAAACAAAATTCCATCGAAACAACAATCGCTTTATTCATCTTTCATAATACAGTCAACTGATCCATCAGTAAGTAATCCAAGACGAACATAATATTTTCATTAATTTTAGTTAGTAAAGTTTAGTTTTTTTTGAAAAAACATACAAATAGAAAATAGTATTGGATTGTTGAAAAAATAGCAAATACTTTTAGTTTTTTAATTATCAAATTTAGATAGTTCAAAGTTTTGGAGAAAAAAGTAAATACTTTAAAATTGAAACATCACAAAAATAGAACGTAAAATAAAACCTTTACACCAATCAACTTAATATTTGATTAGATAATTAGAAATTATGCTAATTACCAACTTTTGATAATACCCTTTTTAATCCTCAAAATAAAGCATATCTTTACTTTCCACGGTAAAATTTTGACAAAGAACAAGGCACCAAAAAATAATAGCAGCCAGACAAATACATTCGAAAAAATACTTAAATTTATTTTTTTGGTAAATGTTTTCTTAACAGAAATTGATAAAGAAAAATGTCAATTTTTTTTAAATATTGTGAAAACGAGAAATAAAATAATTTCATAATTTTCAAGTTTTTGATTTCCGTTCATAAAAATTCTATGAATAAATCTAAACTTAAAAATATAATGTTTCGAAGTCCAGAGAAGAGAAAAATATATAACAGTAAATTATTTTGACACAAGTTTATAAATCCACATTTCAAAAGTTCAAAAAAAAAAAAATTTAAACACTGATTTCAGAATGGAGCGTTGCAAAATTGAGTCCAAATAATATTAAAAACAATTCGAGCTCCAAACTTCATAGTTTTTCAATAAAAAGTTTTACTTTGGTAAAGAAATTGTATTTTTGAGTAAAATCAATGGATGTTTAATTTATTGCTAAATTGAAGACACGGCTATAAATGTATCACTATATCCTTTTTTATGAAATTTTTCAACACTGATTCGAACATTTGCGTCTGTATTTCATTCACGAATATCTTCTCATTTCGACAAGAGTTTTCAATAAGTTAGGTCCAAGTTAGGTCATTTTGATGCATTTCAAGGACCCAATCAGCGAAAATATGGCATTGCTGGTAGTTGACTAGCTTGAGCTCTTGTGTGAACTTCACTTTAAAAGTCCTAAAATCTACGTAATATAATTTCATTTGTTGAAAAACTGATCAAAATGATCGACAAAGAGTCATCAAATCTGCGTTTTCGTCAACACTTACATAAAGCTACATCTGAAATATTTATTTTCAACTTGTCCTAACAACTTAAATTTTTAAAATAGTTCTACTATTTCCAAATGAGGAGTTGTTTCATGACGTCGAAGGCCACCCAAAAGTATTTTATTTTTGCGAACTTTGGGACTTAAAAATATTATACTTAATTTTAACAATTAAATTCGTTGTAGAAGTGGTTATCGTTTAATTATTCGTAATGGCATTTTTAGTAAATGACAGATGACAGTTTTAATAATGACAGATCCACAAATTTTGTTCTATTAAAAAAGAAGACCTCATTGGAAAATCTTTTTTGTATGATTTCTAACCATAATTCCTAAAAAGAAGAAAATTTTCCTTACACTATCTACTATCCGAAGCAAAAATTTTGAAAGGTTTTAAATTTGAAAAAATGTATAGATAGTTATTTAGTTTTATTTTAAATTGCAATATGTATTTCATCAAAACACAATACTCATTAATTGAACTATCTTCATAAAACCATCATTTCCGACTACATTCACATCATATTTTTATTTATAAAAATAAATTTTTAAATAAAATAAAAACTAATTTAATTATAATATTATTGATGGGTTGCCACACAATATTCTATGGTTAACAAAAACTGTTAAGTTAATCTAGCTATATCCCTTGTTGGCGCAAATATAGTTGGCTTGGTTCTTAATTAAATAATCCTTGAATTATAATTAAAACCTGCTCGAATATAGCTCCAATTCGAAAATCTTCCTTCTTGCTAGTGATGCTTTTAGAGAACAAAAAAAAAAAACATCCTTAGAGTAGAAGTTTGTTGGCAAATACTGCGCCGCGTAGAAATTAAAGTTACTTGAATGTTATCGCTCATAATAATTATATAACTCTTGTTGTCAATTTTTTGATATGCCATTTTCAAGATATCGATTTGAAAAATATCTGATAAATGCATTTATTTCTTCTTCTTTATTTTGCAAAAATCAAAATTAAAAAAAAAAAACAAATAATAATTCTATATTGAATGAAACTAACAAAATTTCTTAAATTTGATGATGCCCGTGACTGTTACAACTTCTTCTGTATGTGTTAACTAAAATAAATAATTAATTAATCATCGAACAAAATATATAAAATATCGAATGTGAATGCTAATATTGCTTGCGCTGTTTGAAACAAAAAAAAATGTATTACAAAAACTGCTCTAATCTGTCAATTTCATCATCAAAAAACAACCACACAAAAACATCACTCAAAAATATATCAAAATATGAAAATATCGATATTAACTCGATACCGAATATAAAAAAAAATTAAATCACATCCAAAAAAACATGAACTGAATTCGAATATACAAACAATATCCAATTCCAACAAACATCAGGACGTAAGTAAAAATTAAAAACAATTAAAAAGTAATAGAAACAATTTTTTTTTTTATGAATTTAAATAAAGCTCAGTAATTGTATTTGTATCTTAAAATGTAAAACTTAATTTTAACTACAAACAAATTTTGCTATATTAGATGAAGACTTTTTTTTAGACGCAATTATACTCTTATTATACTTAAACTGTCTACTTAAAAGAAAAAATAATTAATAATACTTGTGTAATGCTTAACGTAGTGAAAGCCTAGCTTCACTCCCAAAAATTGATCGATCCATAAAAAAAAATGAAATCAAATTATATCGTAACTAATTTCTATGAATTTTTGTGTATTATATTATCACATTACTTTTAGATTCACCTCAATAATGTTGTTTCTTCTGTCCGCTCCCTTTAGATGTTATCTAATTTTTTTCTTAATTATAAGCTTTTGTTTCTATCTAGAAGTTGTTTATTTTTTTCTGTCGAAAACATTCTTAAAAATCAACGTTGGCCAAAATAAAAAAAAATTAAAAAAAAGAAAACTCCTCTAAGTCCTGCTGCCCCCTTTAATTCTGTAGTTGATTTCGATAGACACTTTCGAGCCTTTTATAATATAAGTTCGAGAGGTAATAAAATATCCTTAACACCATAAGACACTGATGCCCCAAAGGATATTCTGTTCTGTTTATCTCTTTGGAGCTTAGATTTTGAATTTTGATTATTTGTTAAAACACTCCGAATCATCTGATTGGTTCAGTAATGGTAAAGGACAAGAATTATAGAAGAATTTTTAATGTTTCATTTTTTAGTTATTAAAAATATCACATATAATGTACTTAAAAAATAGTAATTATTTATTTTATAAGTTTAAGATTTACTATTTAATTTTTTTTTTTTTTTAATATGTGTAATTAAAATATAAAAGTGTTTAGTGTTTTAATCACTATTGAATTGGCAGTAAGACTTTGGAAAAATGAAGGATTTTGTTGTTAAGTTTGCCGCCCAATACTTATAGATACTCATTCGAGCGCAAACTATGGAATTTAGTTGTCGACAACTTTAAGTGCCAGTTGCATAAACATGTTTCAATAAATGAGATATGTACAAGCAAAAGTCAAATTAAAGTTACAAAAAAAAAAAAACACTAACAAAAATTCAATAAAGTTTCTCTACTAACAACTTTTTACTTTTACCAATATTCAATATTTTTTTTCAGTTAACTGATAATTTATTTCTGATTTTTTTTTAAAGCTTCAAAATAAATTTCTTCTTGGTTCTTGTCAGACACAAAATGCATTAAAATTTATAAAATAAAAAAAAAATTAATATCGATACCAATCAAGATCTTCGGATTGTTCTTAGGTTTCCGTAAAACACATTTAAATTTAGAATAAAACATACATAACCTAAACATCTTAGAAATATAATAATTTAGATTATTAGTTTTTAAGAATTAAACTTAAACCCCATTTTACTTTTTAATAATTCAATATTATTATACTATCATCTAGTTTAGTTGATACTATTTATATCCTATTATGTATTAGTAAAAACAAAAAAATAAAATAGTACAAAACATTATTTAGTTACTTTAAATGTTTTAGTAATTAAAATGGTAAACAAATTTAAACAGTATTTTAATTTATTAAAAAAAAAATGTGTTTATGGGTTTACTTTGTCTTTAAGAAGAAAATACATAAATTTAAAAACACAATAAGTTTCTTAAAATTGTGTTTGCGAAAGCAAATGTTCTTAGTATCAAATTAATTTCTTAAAAAAATGAGTAGACTTGTTCTCTAAAAACTCCTAAAATTTTTCGGTCTGAAAAAAAATTGAAGCCGTTTTTTACCTTCAAATACATATAAAAAAAAAAAAAGAATTTCACAATTTGTGTAAATATTTTTATCGAACAAGAAAGATCATTTTTACTTTTAAAAATATTAATTAAATAAAAATCAAAATAAGTTTCAAAAATTTAGTTTTTTTTTTTACAAATTCTGCTTCTCTTGAATTTCTAAAATACAATTCTATCATATATAATTGAAAATTGAGAAAATAAAGCTGAAAACGATTTAAAGAACTTTTTAAAAATACGTAATGTTTAACATTGGGTTTATCTAAAAAGACAAAGAAAACAAAATCAGCACAATTATCAAAATTAAACAATAGTATAAGTAATTTCTGTTTACATTTAATTGGTCTTTATGTATTTTTTCATTTTAAAACTTACATTCAATTTTAATTTTAAATACATTACATTTTTAATTTTTTGTTTCTTTCCATACTTAAACTTTAGTTGATAGTTTTTGTGTTGAAAGTTTTTCGTTGTTTTTTTGTTTTAGTATTGGATTACAACACTGTCCAATGAGAATAAACAATCAATAAAAAAATTATAATAAAAAATAAAAACATATTGCCTCACACTCTACAAACATTTTCTCTAAAATAGAAAAAAAAAATGTAATATAAAACTTCTAAAACTTTTATTTTCTTGTAAAAATTTAATTCTTATTTTTATAAGAAATAACTCTTTCTTTATTTTATTTTTAATTAAATTGAATGATCTTAGGAAATTTTATTTTTTTTTATAAATATCACTATCATCCTGAATTGAATTGCTTGCCCTTGAAAAGCATTTTTTAAAAAATATTAAAAAACAACTTTTTCTAACAAAGTAGTAAGAACTTTTATTTTTCGAATAATTCTGATGCACTCTGACTCTTGGAAGTGTTGTATGCCAAAAATTTATCATTAACTGTCCTAATAAATCTTCTAAATTTCATATTACCTATATATTAAAAAAAAAAAATTTGACTTAATATAAAATAAATGTGTAAATATTTAAATGAAAAAAAAAATTATATATATAATGATGAATAACTGTAATGCTCTCTCTCTACCTATCTCAAGTCAATCTTTAGATATGCAAAAAAAAAAATCGAAATATCTTTTATTTAATTTTTACTAATTTTTGAAATTATAATAATTCCAGTCGAGTTCGATAAACGTTGGCTTCCTGAGATTATTTCGTGCCGCTCGTCTCATAAAACTGCTCCGCCAAGGATATACGATACGAATTTTACTCTGGACATTCGTACAATCGTTCAAAGCACTTCCTTATGTCTGCTTGCTTATTGCAATGCTGTTTTTTATTTATGCCATTATTGGCATGCAGGTAAGTTTCGACACATAATAAACAATTTTTGAAAAAATAATACATTTTTGAGTTTTATCTTTTGTCTTAATTTTTGTGCTTAAATTGAGTTAATAACATATAATAAATATTTTTTTATTTATTTTTTTTTTGTTTCAATATTCTATAAAATAATTTTTAATTTTTAAAAATCTAAAAGGGTCAACAGATTATTATAGAGAAAAAAATTAATTATTCACATTTTATATAATTATATCGAACAAACAACACAACATTAAATCAAATTTCAAAAATAATTGGTAGCGAGAACACACAAAGAATCACTGATTAAATTAAATTTATAGAAAACTATTAATTTATATATGAACTACCTTACCTACACTTGATTAGGGTTTGCAACAACAATTTCCACCTACCTACTACAAGGACCCGTTCTTTAAATGAATTTAATATTTCTTTCCCTAGAGATTTTTTAGATAAACTTTATACGTAGAGAATGAAAAAGTCATTAATATTTTTTAATAGAGATCATAGATACAAATATATATGCTTAGATGAAATTAATTGGAATTAATGGCAATGCCTTAAAACATATAATAAAATTTGGAAAAAAAAATAATACAACAAACAAAGGACCTCTAGTAGCCCCTTTTTTTTAAAAAATATAATATTTAAAAAAAACACACACAGTCCACCTTTTTTCTTCATTGTTTCGAATCCAACAAAAAAATTTTAAATATTATAATTTAAAAAAAAAAACGACAAAACAAAAAACAATATTTATGATTTAAATATTTTTCTTTCGTTTTTATTTTAATCATAATGTAAAATTTAAAAAACAAAACAAAACAAAAAAATATTATACATAAATGTGTATACGAAAATAAAGGTTTTTGGAAATATAAAATATGATCCGGATACTCAGCTCAACAGGCATAATAATTTTCAATCGTTCTTTGGAGGAATCATGCTGCTTTTTCGGTAAAAAATGTTGATTAAAACAAGTATTGAAAGAAAAAGTAATTATTTAAAGTATTATTAAATGTAATTACAAACAGTTAATTTATTTATAATAATTATTATTATAATTGAAAAAATAATATAAGTTACATTCATATATAAATATTTATAAATTTTATATATGACGTACAATCATTTTGTGTTTTTCTTTTAATTTTGTTTGCTTTGAATAATTATTTTTTTTATTGAAAATATTTTTTATTTGTTAATAATTTTTGAAAAAAAAATAAAAATATTTGTTGGTATTTTAATTTGTTTTTAATTCTCATGTACAAGAAACAATTTTTTGTTGTTTCTTGTTATTTGTAATTTGTTTTTTAAAAATTAACACTGTTTGGTTAATTTTGTTGAAGTAGTTATATAGTGGTAACTTTGGTTGTGTGTTTTATATATTTTAGAAATAGTAGTTTTGAAAAACAAAACAAAATAATTTTCACAAATAATTTTCTCAGAAGCATTGCAATTTTTTTTTTTTTTTAATTTTTAAATTGAAATTCTTAGAACCCAATTGGTAGGGGCTTTTGAAATTCACTATTGTAGTTTGTAATCAAAAATAGTTCCGGCCACTTCACTTATCCGGGGAAGGATAGAGTTTTTATGTTCACTATTATTTAAATGAATATTATAGCAGCAAAGGCACTATTTGAAACATTTTCAAATCCATCTGTGTTTGTGAAACAAAACTTTAACATGACAACAATTTTTATACATTCAATGATTTTTATTTTTATTTTACATATAACTTTATAAAAAGGTATTTTTATTTTTACAGTTTGTAAATCTATTTTTCTACTTATTTAGACTCCTTTTGAAAATACCCTGTGTTATAAACGGGTAACTTTAATGACCCGTTTTAGTAAATGCAATCCGTATAATATTGTGTTAACTAAAAATATGACAAAATGGAACCCTGTAGACTAAAAATTAATGGTTAGAAGGCCTGGATCAGGTGTAGCCGCTCAAGATATCAGTCGTATTATGCAAATTTTTTTTAATACTAAAAAAAATAAATATTCAATTTCCGATTCAGGGGAGCGAATGTACTCTTTATTGCTTCCTGTTGGACGCCAATGCTTAACTTAACTACTTAAATTGAAGAGAAATTGTCATATAATTCAAAATTCTGTTCAGAAAAAATACATACAAACTTTGTTCTGTAATATCACACAAGAGGTCCAAGAATTTCCTTAATACCCTAAGTTAATAAAAATATGTCATTTGAGGGTTTGGAAGTAGGATTGGAAAAGAATGCAATCATTTGTGAATGCAATCCTACATGACATCAAGAACTGGAATTTAAAGACTTTCAACCGCCAAAAACATAATTTGAACGTAATATTAATTGAAAAATATTTTACTTGGAGAAAGTTAAAAAATAATTATCTAAATAAAAAGCTTAGCAATTTTCTGTAATTTTAAAATTAAAACATTTTAAAAATGTTCTTATGCCATAGTATATTTTTAATCATTATATTATTATGATACGAATACTCTGGGGCCCACCTTAATCCAAAGTCCATCCCTGGATTTATGTATGCAAATCAGTACTCTAATAGAAGTTAAATATTTTGTTGTGTATATATGCATTAAATTTTAAATAAAAATTGTTTACCTTTTAATTTAAAAAAAATATATTTAATTTAAAACCAATAAAATAGGAGAAGTGACAGTGGGGCTCGTTATAAGGATAAAAGACAAAATTCGATTTTTATTTTATTTTTTCGTTGTTGAATTTTGATCATTTTCAATTTTTATATATATTTTTTTTAGAATGTTTTTTTTTTATTTGTGTAAAATATTTTATATATTTTTTAATTTTTTATTTATATTTTTTTCGGTTTTTTTCTTTTTCAAGCATCCAAGTTTGAATTAATTTTATACGTTTAAATTTGAAAATGGCTTCTTGCATATTTTATTTTCTTTCAAAATTTTATTTTATATATTTAAGAAAATAAACTTTATATTCTTCTTCGATTCCAAAAATAACCCAAAAGTTAACAACATGAGACCCCATTTAAAATTGCATGTTTGTTAGTAAAAAAAAAAACTAATACTAAAAAAAACTACTATGTGTATGGTTTTTATAATATTCATTGTTAATCTTTTGATTTTTACTGGAATGGTTGTAATAACTCCCCGTTTTAAGACAGTTAAAAATGTTTTTTTTTTTACAAAAAAGTGTCCATTATTATGTAGCTAGTCATTTTTCATCTAGCCCTTAAGGTAGACCCTTGTCCTGTACAATGTAAAAACAATTCTTCATTTACCGCAAATCCCTTTCTTATAAAACTTTTTAAAAAAAGTAGGTTTCATAATTGAAAACCCCCCTTCCCCTGCATTTCTTCGTAAACAAGACAGTGTATAGCTTTGAAACTCTCGTACCACATCAACAATATACATAATTTTTATATATAGAAAAAAAAACATAAATATTTGATTTAAAAATTTGTTCTTTGATCTATTTATTATTATAAGTATTGATACAATATTGACCCTTTTAAAATTCTGTAAGTACAGTAAAAATAGATTAAAAAAAAAAATAAAAAAAACATGTTAATAATATAACAATTTATTATTACTACCCTCGTTTGAAGATATTTATTTTGATAAATTGTACTACAGCTTGTCAAATCATCACTTTAGAATATTTGATACTCGCTGACAAAACACAAACAATTATAAACTTTTTGTTATACAAATATATATTTTTTTAATTTTTATTTTATACATATTTTTTTTATTTAACTTTTTAACAAAAATAAATAATTTTTAAAAATATACAAAACAGCGAACAGAAATCAATATTTATTTCTCAACTAACCATTTTTTTTGTTTTCTATTTTTGGTTAATTTTTTTTTTGGTTTTGTTTGATTTTTAAAATTCTTTTTTATGTAAAAAAAAAAAACATTATTACATTGCAAATAGGTGTTTGGAAATATCAAACTAAGTACACCGGAACAGTCAATAACTAGACACAACAACTTCCAATCGTTTGTGCAAGGAGTCATGTTGCTGTTCAGGTATGTAATCTATTGTCCAATTCAACAACAACAACAACTTCTACTACTACAGCGAAAAAAAAGATAGATGAAAATAAACTTTAAAGAAAAGAAAATATTATACAGATCCGAAAATTTAATATTTTTTTAATAGTTTCTCTTAGCGAAGTTTTATAGTTATCAGTGTCCGTGACGCAATAGGCATCAGTCCATACAGAAAGATATTTTCTTCCCTTAGAGAAGAGACATTTTTGGAAATAAAAAAAAAATATATATATAATTTAGTCTATTAGGAAGTTAATCTGATTCTAATTAATAAACATAGATTAAGTGCAGTTGCTGAAAGTTAAGCATTAAAATGAAATAAAAATCGAATATAAAATAACGCTCACAAACAATCGAAATCTAAGGCTATACGCGTTTTTATTTATATTAAAGTTTATGTATGTATATTTTTTTTTACTCAAAAAATATTTGAAAAAACTATATTCTTATAAATTTTAATAGTTTTTGAATATTTTTTAACAATGGTAATTTTTTTTGCCATGGAACCTCTTTGAGAAGTATTTTCTCTTAATATTCTTTAAATATTAATTGATTTGTTTAATTTAGTTTCTGGTATGAGGAAAATTAAAAATAAAATATTCTTGTATAAAAAATCGTCAAAATTAATTTATAAAAGTAGTGAAACTTTCAGCAATTGTACATCTAGATAGGTTATTTTTTCTGTGTTACATAATTAGTTTATAAATAATTTTTTTAACTTTTGTTTTTATTTTACAAAAACAAAAAATGCACTCAAATACGAATTAAGAAAAAGAAAAAAAAAAACACACACAAACATTTGTTTGGTAAATACAATCTAATTAAAAATTAACAACACACATTCAAATCTCAATTATACGAAACACTTCCATTCATTCATTAAAAAATGTTGTTTATTTTTGTGTATTATTTTATATTTCAAAAAAAAAAATCTGCTTTCACCGTAGTTTTCATGTACCTTTAGCAATATTTTCACAAAATTTGATAAAAAAAATGTTTAGCCCCCTTATGAAATAGAAGATTATCAACTTTAAATCCAATAAAACTTAAGTTAACTTTGTGTGCAACAATTCAATATTGTCACAAACAGTTGCTTCAAATCCTCAACTACACACCAGCCTGAAACCACCCCACCCTCCTTCCTTCCTCTTGTGCCATAAGTTAAGTATTTGTACTTTCATTGAGTGCTAAGTCAAAGTTTTACCCTCCTCCCCACCACCAAAAGCACTAAATATAGTCCATTATTTTTGTTTTTAATTATTTAAAAAAAATAAATTATTGTTTCATATATATGTTTTTGGAATGAGCAAGATATATTAAAAGTTCAATTTAAAATTGCATATTTATATATTTTAAAATTCCCTAATGTTGAATTTTTGTAGAAATTCAAAAAGAAATTAATTAAAAAAAAATTACTACGTTTGTTTGCGTTCAATAATATAACCAAGTTAGTAAAATTTTGAAAGTAAATATCCGTAAGTATTGAATTGGATTATCCTTGGAATACGGTCATCTCTGAAAAATAGGAGCACTTGAGTGAAAACATACACAAAATTATCGAGAATGGATGTCAAAATCTTAGATCAAATTTTCGTTTTGAATTCATTAAACTTACTGAATTTAAATGTTCATTAAGGTAATATAAGATTTGCAAAAAATAAATAATATTTCTAAATTGAAACTGAACTGATTTAAATATTTTTTAAAAATATTGATAAACATCTGTACACAAATCGTTTACAGCAGTTTATAAACATCACAATTGCAAAAAAACCTTTTAAAAACTTGCAACAAAACAAGGAAATGCTAGAGATATCAATTTTTTGAGAATACATCTAAGGCCCAAAAAAGTTGAATCCAGCAGAGTCTGTCGGTCTGTTAAACTAACTTTTACATTCATTAAATCACTAACAAAAATGGGAAATGCATATTTCTAAAAACTAAACTCATACAAATAATTTTTTTGAAAACTATTCAATTTATTTATTTCAATTTTGATTTCATTAAAAAGTGTTACTTTTGAAAAATAAGGGTTTCTGCCTGAGACACGATGTACTATACAATTCCAAAAAGTAATTTATTTTGAAAATGACCGTCAATTTTAGAAAATCAAATTTTCAATATTTTTAATCTTAAAACTGTCCGAAAAAATAAAAAAATGCAGAAATGTGCCAGATTTGTATGTTTAACTAAATTTTAAAAATGTTGATTTAATTTTTACAAAAAGTTCCACCCTCCTGTCCTGTTCCAAGGAAAATCCATCTTTACATGGAAATAATTTTCAAAAACAAATCTACTAACAAATTGGTGAACAAAAACCCTTCATATTGTTATTATTAAACCCACCTATCAAAAATTAAAACTTTTCATAGTTCTATATAGAATAAAATATCCCGTAGAATTCAATAAAAAAAAAAAGTTAATTTTGTTTAGTTCGTTGGTAGATTTCAAATGGACCTCTTTTAAAGTTGGTTAAATAATTTTTGTTTTATTCTCATAAATAGCTAATTTAAAAGTTTAAAAATAAAATAAAATTTTTATTGTTGAAATTCAAAATACCAACTTTAAATTAAATTAATTAAATATATGTATGTATATCGTACCAAGTCACAAGTATAATGTGCTATTTTAGTCGTTTGAAAACTTCTGTAAATAAAAAAAAAATGATGTACCTTAACGTTTATTGTATACTTTAGATTAAAAAATATAATTCAAAGTTTTTTTTTTTTTTTAATAAGCAATCTATTTTAGTTAGTAAATTTTTTATTGATATAATACAAGAAAATAGTTTGGTGTTTTATAGCTCACAAAAAAAAAGTAAAATTATACTAGTTAAAATAAAAGTTGAACAAATAAATAATAATTTTATTTAGAATTTTGAATTTTTTTTTTTTTTTAATTTAACAATTACTAAAGCTGTTTTTACTTATAGATGTGCAACGGGCGAGGCGTGGCCGAACATTATGCTGGCGTGCCTTAAAGGGAAGCCATGCGATGAGCGTGCGGAGAAGGGGGACGAGACATGTGGTTCCACATTGGCATATGCATATTTTGTGTCATTCATATTTTTTTGTTCATTTCTAATGTTGAACTTGTTTGTTGCCGTCATCATGGATAATTTTGATTATCTAACTCGTGATTCCAGTATATTGGGTGCCCATCATTTGGACGAATTTGTTCGGATATGGGCTGAATATGATCCAAATGCGACGTAATTATCAAATTTAATATTCAAATATTTTAATAATTATGATATTTATTTTTTTGGTTGGTAATTCTCTTTAAATTAATACAAAATTAAAATTTTTGAAATTCTCTTATCACATTATTTTGTGTTTTCAATCGAATCTTTGTGAGTTAAGTTAGTTATCGTTTGTTTTTCCGAAATCATTGACATTCAATTTAAAATAGTTTCAAGATTTTTAAAATTAACTCTTTTAAATGAGAAAATATAAGAATAAAGTACATATTTCTATAAATTTCAAAACTTAAATATTTCGAAACATAAAAATGCAAATTTTAATTTCAAAGAATCAATAATTAATGATAAATCAATTATTTATTTTTAATTAAAAGTTTTATATTTTTTTCGAACTAATATGAAAATTTTAAAGTAAACGTTATATCTTATTTTTAAAAAAATATTCGATGAAAACACAACATATTTTGCATACAAAATTTGTTTCTATTTCAATTTTGAAATTGGTGTTTTAAATTCTTCGTATTTTAATTAAATTAAAAAAATTAATTTTAATTTTGTTATTTAAACTGTTTTTATGTTGTGATTAACCACATCGTCTATTAAGAGTGTAAAACTTTTCACAGTTCCAATTTTTTATTACTGAATTAATTAAAAAAAATTAAAAAAATGGACCTCACCAATTTACACTCTATATCGATGAAAAATGTACAAAAATTTATTTCGGTTAACACAACATGTAGTTAGTAAAATTATTAAATTGATTATTATTTGATCGTATTTGTTTCATATTACAACTTGCCTTAAAATGCATTTATGCAAACAAATAAACCACGTTTCACAATTATTTACTTCAAAATAATAAATAAAATTAACACTTCTATTAATAACAATAAATAATAATCATCACCTCACAACTACTAATATTTCTCACCTTAAAAAATAAAACATACTAAAATAATAACCACAAAAATAAAACTATTTAGTAGATACTGAATTTTCAACATTTTTAATTTTTATTAAAATGTTATTTGCATTCATCGTTAATGTAATTGTACATTCGTTTTTGTGTGTGTGTATTTCTATACAATAAAAAAATTATAAACCATTTATTATCTATATTGTTAATAATTCTTAATTATGTGTTAAATTAATCAATATAATTTTGTGTTTTAAATTTAAATAGGTTTAAAATTGCTTAAATATTATTTATATATTTTTATTTTAACAAAAAGAAACTAAAATTATCAATCCAATTGAATAAATTTTCTAGGGGTAAAATTCACTACACAGAAATGTATGATATGTTAAAAAACATGGATCCTCCATTGGGGTTCGGTAACAAATGTCCCAATCGCCTCGCCTACAAAAAATTAATACGAATGAATATGCCGCTTGATCAAGAACTGAGAGTGAATTTTACAACTACCCTATTTGCGCTGATACGTGAAAATCTCAGTATAAAAATGCGATCCGGTAAGTACATATTTTAAAAAAGAGAAAGTCATTTATATGGATTGAAATTGAGAGCAGGACCCTTCTTAATAAAAAAATTTACTCCGTCACTGTGATCTGTTAATTGAGGTTGTATTTTCCTACTCCTATTATAAATAGTTGTTTGATTTTTTTTACTGATAATATAAAAAATGTTATTAATTTTTTTTTTATTTTTTATTAAATTTAAATTTTATTAATTTTATAAAAATCTAAATTATGAGGAAAGCTTTTCTGTCATTTAAATTTTTAAGGTAGTATTTAATGGTCAATTTCACTAAGCCTTAGGTTGTCAGAAACTCTTATTCTTTTGCATCGTATACTTTTCAAAATATGGATGCAAAATTCGCCTAAAATTCTGGTTTTTAGCATTTGCTTTGATTGAAATACAATCCCTATGGAAGGTCTTTTCTCCACTTGAAAGTTTTTTGTTCGTGTCTCATAAATTTGTAATATATATAATTATATAAAAATCAATGAATGATTTTATTAAAAAATCACAAATATACAAAATTATAATCCATATAGCTGAAGAAATGGATCAAGCGGATATGGAACTCAGGGAAACCATAACGCATATATGGCCGTTACAGGCCAGAAAAGTCCTTGATTTGTTGGTGCCGAAAAGTGATCAATTGAATACGGGAAAATTATCAGTTGGCAAAATTTATGGTGGATTTCTAATCTTAGAATCCTGGCGAACGACGCGTTTTGGACAAATAGATTCAGGAATGCCGGTAAGTTATTTTATTTGTTTCAATTATATTTTCTCTTCTCTTTTATAAATACCTACTATACATAAAAAAATACTTAGGTTATATATATTTTATTATATACATTATGTATTTTATATACATATTATATATTAAAAAGGAAAAAAATTACTTTTAAACACAACAAAAATATTGGTCCATTAGATTTGTTTATTGGTTAATTTAATTTTAAACTATTGTAAATTTTTCGATGTATTAAATATTTAAAAAAAAAGTATAAGTTTATAAAAACCAACAAAAAAATCCAGAAATAATTAAATATTATTATAAATTTGTAAATACAATGTGTTATTTGATTTAAAATTGGTTGTGAGTTCTAGATAAATTTTATTTATAGACAATTTAAAATTTATTTAATTAATCAAAAATGTGTTATGAATGCAATAACTGGAAAACATGGATTGATATTACTTGAACAATAAAACAGATCTGAGACTTAGATATTAGAATTTTATTTATAGCTAAGCATCCATTTCTAATATTTTTAATTAAGACCTCCTCCCTCCTCGAAAATATTTCATTTTTAAAAGAGCTTCACAAAAGTGGGGATGGCATTTCACGGATTTACTTAAATATCCGCAAACATCTTTTTATGTGCAAAAATAATTTTTTGAATCTAAAACTAACGGTACTTTTCACGAAAATTTTTGTAGATCTCTAAAATCACGCATAATGCTAAAAAAGCCATAGTTTATAATTTTTTAACGTTGAATTTTTGAATTTATTGATCTATTGAAGAATGTCCTTTTTGGTACAAGTACAAAATTGAGCATTTGTTTGCATTTTAACAACATGAAAACAACAAAACGAAAAACTTAAGTCAGTAAATTAAATCCACAGTCATTGCATTCAAAATACGTTTTTGAAATATATTTTGTAATTATTTTATGAAAAAACTAAGACTTTAGATACAAAAAAACTGTTAAAATTTAGAACAGTTTTTGGATGTTATGATAAAACACTTTAATTTTTTTTTTGTATTTTATGTTAAATTTATTTCACGTTTGATAAATAAATGCAGAATTGGAAGGAGGTATATTAAATCGCACTAACTTTTGTGTGTTTTGTTTAATTTTAATTAATAAATAGTTAATTTGCCAAAAGTAGAATTAATTAATTAATTTATTAACTATTAAATTTAAGGTTGTAATTATTATTAAATTACCTTAATCCTTTAATATACATACAATATTATATTATATTTAAAAAGTAAATCTTGAAAAGTTGAATTAATGTTGTTTTTGGATCAATGTTCAATGTTAAATTTATTAAGTAAATTAGAAAAAATTAATTGATATTATATTTATAAATTGAATTTTGTAGGTAAAAAGTTTTATGGCCATAGCAAAGTTTAAACTTGCACAATTATTTTTAAATGGAAAACATTTTTAAAATCTTTTGATTTAAATACAACTTACAAATCAACTAATTGGTTAAACAAAAAAATAAAAATGAAAAACAAATAATAATTTTAATAATAATATAATAATTAATTATATTTTTGAAAATATTTGATGATAATTTTTTTTTCCGTTTTTTTTCTCATTTACTTTTTGACTCACATCATAACGACTTGCAATTTCTTAAAATATTGTTCCTTCCAACTTAAAAAAAGGCCAAGAAAGATGATCATGATATGAAAAGTAGTCCTACCGCTGCCGATCAGCCGGTACTTGCTTTTTTGCAAATATTCTTTTCAAATTATTAATATATAATTATATTTAATCAAAAATTATATCATTATAATCATGTTTTCTTAATATTCAAATTTTTGCTAAATGTATGGAAAATTATATAAAAAAAAAAAAATCCTGCTTCATTTGTTGCCATTTTATATATGAAAATATATAAATTCTTTATTTATCGCTAATAATAATACATATATAATAATTGATTATGTTGTACTCTTCCCTATTTCAATTTTTTCCCTGGCAAATTTTCCCTGTGTGAAATTATATTCATACATATATAATCTTATTTATAGATGAATTTCTATAAACATATTATAATCAATTAAAAAAAAAAAAACACCTACCTCAATAATTTTCCTAAAAGTTTCTGTCGAAGTTTTTTTGACCTTAAAATCCCAAATCCAAATAGAAATAAAATTTTTATTGAACAACGAGACAGTCAATAAAAAAAATAAAATTCCAACCAAAATTTCGCTTGCTTCTGCCAGTCCAATTCATTTGAGAACTTTATGCATAAATACAACACCAAAAAATTAAATATTTTTAGTTTAAAAAGAAACATGTTTTTTTTTAAGTTCAATTTAATTTCTTTTTTTTTTTTTTAATTTTTGGCAGCATCACAATTTAAAATTAGTTATAGTTTTTGCACTTTTTCAATATAATTTTGAATCATTGTTTCGTTATTCTTCAGATTGTTGCATCTTAAAAGGGGAGTTTTTTTTTTAAATTAACATAATGTGTTAAAATATTTTAAAACAAAATTATAAAATATTTATTAAATAAAAGAGCCAGCCACAATATAACTCCCAGTGATAGAAATACGTTTTTTGTATTCCAAACCTAGCTAGTTTCTCATTCTCATGATTATTTTAATTTAAATAAAATATAAAAATAAAACTAACTTACATAACTCTTCTTTAAGTCTCTTCGTTAAATACAATAACACTTGGAATCTTTAAGTTCCAAATATTTTTGGATGGCATTCCTTAATACATATTTATACCAACTTCACAAGCCAAAAAATGTGTGAGAGATTAAATAACTTAAAGATAAAGATAATAAAATTAAAAATAAAATTAAAATCGTATCAAATAAGAGTCATATAATTCTAAGGTTGTTTACCCTATTACTATGGAAACATTTATTTTTTGAAAATTATTCTTTTTAGGTTAAAGTCGTTATACATCCAAAATAATCACTTAAACAGAATAAATATAAGACCTCAATTCCGTCAATGATTTTAAAAATTATGTATCTAAAGTTTACCTGCGTCAAAAACACACATTCGAAAAAGGCTTTAAAAAAATCCTTAAAAAAAAGAGTTTTCTACACATTACACAGTTGCAAAAAATACAGCGATCTTCAAATATTATAATCAGTCCTTCTTTTGAGGAAAAAAGTAAGTTTTTTCATTGAAACTGTATCTATGAACTAACATACCCTAACAGATGCATTTTAAATTATTTCTACTAATTTAATAAAACTAATTTTGAAAACTAACCTAAAAATTGCATACTTACACAACATCCCAAAATTTTACATAAAAGACAGGAACAACTTTTCAGTGAACAAAAAGTAATAGTATTTTTGTGAAGGTTGAGCTTCGGATTGTGAAATGTAGGAGGCATGTTGGTAAACTTAAGGATGTGTTCGTTGATACTTAGACCAACTAACATAGAAACTAAAGCCACGAGTTTTTGAATTCGATCTATTTTTCATGAATTTTTTCTTAATTTTAAAATTCACATATTTATATTTCACTCACGTTCCAAAAATGAACAGAAATTAAAAATAATAGCCTAAAAACGAAAATCTCAGAAATCAGAGTGATCACTTTAGGTTTTGATACATTTCAGTTCTCATTAAACTTAAAAAGTTTTCATTAACTCAGTAAATTTTTAATATGGACATAAATATGAGACTAAAAAATAAATAAAAGAAGAAAATAACTCACGTCTGAAAGTCTTGTATAATTATTTTGTTAAGTAAATAATAAAATATTTCAAAGATTCTCAAAATAATATTATCAAATGCATGACCAATGTTATTACAAAATTCATAAACAATAACCCCCACATTATGTCTGTACAAAAAAACTCCTCATATAAAATTAACTTTAATTTCATTTTAATTTTTTGTTTTATTTTTTTATTTATCAACTTTATGTTTTTTTATTTTATTTTTCGCACAACTTGGAATGGACTTTTTTAAATAAAAAAAAATTATAGAAACACATTGAAAAAATAAAATAAAAAGTAGTTACCAAAATGTATACTTGCTCGTTAAATATTATTTATATTAGTATAGAAAAATCAACACAATTTTTAATAAACCAAGTTGCCTTTTACAATAGTTGTTACCTTAGAGTTAATGCTATGGTCTTTAGTTTTAGTGATCACATTTCACTCAATCAATAAATAAATATTAACATATATTTTACTAATAAGTTCATCAAGGGTTTCATAAATTAAATAAAAAAAAATATAGAAACAAAATCGAAAAATCATTTAGACCTAGGAACCAGAAATCTAGAAAATAATTGTCCTATATTTAAACAAATAATAAATAGTACTATTTATCTTAATTTTTTTTCTTAGTTTGATTTGATTATATTTTTAAATTCTAAAACTAAAACTAGGCATGTTCTTAGTTTTCTTATTTTTTTTTTAATTTGATAAACTACCTTTGCATGACTATTTTATAGATTTTTTTTCTAATTTTGTAAATCTCTTGTCTTACCTAAAATAAGCACTTTTAGTTTTATATTTTTCCTAAATCTTATTCTTAATCTTAAAAAAAAAACAATAATTCAGAAATCAATTCGATAAAAGTGAAATTGTATGTTTTGCGTGTTTTAAAATGAATGTGAGTTTGTTTCGTTGAAAATTGTTTTGTCTTCCCCATGTAAATTGTTTATAACTTTATCAGTTACATTGACAAAAACGATAAATTATATATCGAAGAGATTTCTGGAAAACGCAACATTTTTTTATATTTAAACATTTTTCCCACTGAAAAAAATTATATAAAATAGTTTTTGCATGGAATAGACATCTTTATTCTAAACAAAATACTACTAAATAAATATGAAATTTATCCTTATAAAATATACAAAAACTATACTATACTTATCCTTCTATTTAAGTACCTTATAACATTATTCACTAACTAAAACTTAAAAAAAAAAAACAAACAAATATTTACTTCTCCTAATAGTTTGATAACATTTTTGCTAATTTTTCCTCTAAGAACTTTTACATATAATACAATCTATTTTTTTTTTTTTAATATTTACACATTTTTAATAAACAATAAAATATTTCTTGCTTGATTTTTTTTAATTCTTTCTCGCTCTTGCTCACTGCAATCATATTTGCTAAAACCAAAATCAAAAAAAAAAAAACATAAATAAAAACCAAAATAAACATAACTACTTTCGCAACTATGGAACATAACTAATTGGATTTCGGGAAAAAATCAAACCTTAAAAAAATTAACACACTAAACACAAATTTAATCACCTAATTAATCTTGAAATAAATTGCTCGAAAATTGAAAAATTAAAAACTAACTTACAAAAAACATCACGTACAAAATCCCAATACTCCTACCAAATCAAAAAAAAAAAAAAATAAAACACACACACAGAAACAATCATTCTTCAATTGCTTGCTTGATATGGCTGCGTTAGACAAGGATGATTCCCGTGCAGGTTCCATTAGTTTAGAGCCAAATAATGAAGGTGCTAATTCACAAACCCATCTCCTGGCCAATAATAATAATCATCAACCGCTTAATGGTGATGCCGATCATAATAATTTGGCCACATTAGCACGCCGGAGTACGATACGAAAGCGATCAATTAGGTAAAAAAAAATTGAACGATAATTTTATTTTGTTAAAATTTGTTTTTATTTAAAATTAGCTTAAAATGATTGCTTTTATATTTTCTTGAATATATTAAAATTTACTTTATTCTTCAAACTCGGCTTACCTATGTAAGTCCAAGTTTCTATCAAATTTTTAAAACAATTTTGAAAAAATCTAGAGCCAATTTTTCAATCATCAAATAAACACTCAGTTAGTAGTAACTAAGTGCTGTTTAACTGATTTTTTTTTTTTTTGAAAAATTGGTTTTTAAAAATGGCCCTTTCTTCAGTTCTGTTAAAAAATGTTTGATTCAGTCTTTACATCAATCAAGTGACGTGGGGTTTTTGTTTTGTATTGGACGAAATTCCAAAAATATTTAAAACATACAAAAAATATAAAAAAAACAAATATGCAATCATTTTAATTACTAACTCATTATTTCTATTTAAAAAAAATCTACCTATTTTTGTTTTAAAATTTTTATTTCAAGTAATTTTTTTATTTTTATTTATCAAACTAATTAAAAATTATATCCTTTACGATTTTTTTTTTAAATTTCAGAAACAAAAAGGTGATATTAACTAAAAGTGGTAACACATAAGTCAGAAATTTATATCCTTATATACGTATTAAATGTGAATTAGTGTCGATATTTTATAAAAAAAAATAGAAATTCCTACGTAACTATATTAAAATTATAACATATTAATATTCGTGTTTTTGAAAAAAAAAATATATATATAAAAGTAATTAGAATTTCTATATATTATTATATATAGCCCCTTTATTATTATATTTTAAGTAAATCGGTGTTATTGTTGTTACTGTTGTAAACGCCTTTTAAGAAGCAATTTTCTTTTATAGTGATTTTTAGGAATCCTTAACATTTGTGTTTTTTTTTTACCAAGAAAAACTAAAATATAGATAGTTTACTATTTTATATCGACTTTTTTGTAGGAAATATTATAGGTTAGACATTCAATTCGTTTTTAATTCAAATCAAAAAATGTAGAAGTCAAAAGCGATAAAATTATTATTACTTAGACACTTTTTGAATCGGAAAGTAATGGATATTATGTTTCTTTCATATTTAATTTTGTGACTCGTATTTTTGTACGAATTATGTATTCTTATGTTAAAAAATTAAAAAAAAACTTTTCTCGCTTTAAACTTTAAAAATAGATGATCAATAGTTAAATTTTTAATTTATTGTAATTTAGAATAATATATACCTACATTGACTGATTGCAAAATTAAAGTCTTTTCTAAACTTCAGACATAATTTCTGTTGTACAACAACTGCACTCTTTTCTTCTCCTTGAAAGCTTGTCCAACAATTCATCGAAAATATGGGATAGTTATTCTTTACATCTCACTATCTAACATATATATTCGGAAGAAAGAAAAAAGAATGTAATCCTTAAATAATATCCTCACTTATTCAACTCTGAGAATGCATTCATTGATTCTTTCTCAGTACTCACTCGATTTACTGCAATCAATTGATTGCAATCGAATTTAGGAATGTATTTACATTCATGGTATTTTTTTTTATTCGCTTTAAGTTTTTAGTCTTCTTAAATTCATTAAAAAGGCCTCAAATTAATGTAGAGAATTAAATTGAATACAGTAAATGCATCAACTATAAAATGGGAAACATTTTGCAATTTTTTTATTATTGCAAACTCACACAGTTCAAAAGTCCGATACATGGTTGCAAGCAATTTCATGTCTTGATACTTGAATGTTTTAACTTGAAATCGGATTCCAACATTCCGCCGATGTTTACATTAGAGCCTTTAACATATTTTTCCATTTGTCTTCTTGAAAATTTTCCGTACTAATCGTACTTTAGTCATGGGTTAGATATTTTTTTTATTTACACGTTTCTAGTTATAGTTTTTAAATTAGATTTAAAAATTTTGATTTCATGTTTAAGTTTGAAAAACCCAAAACAAATAAAATTAAATTCTTTCTATAGTCTTATTTATTGAAGAAAAATTAGGAAATCCAATTTTAGCAAATACCTAACTTAATTTTATTAAATTAATACAACACTTAAATAAATGTTATTTGTTAAAACAAATTCATATATCGCTGGCTTAAAAAAAGCTTTTTCAATAATAATTTAGTAAAAAATCTTAAAACTATTATTTTTATTTACTTTACCATTTTTTAAAAATTATATGTTAAATTGCAAAGGCTTAAGTTTTAAAAATTAAGGCAATTATAAGTATAAGCTTTTAGAATTAATGACTATAAGTAAGATATATGATTTTTTATTATAGTTTACTACGGTTATTTAAAATAACTATTTGAGAAAAAATAAATTGACTTCATTTCAATTGGATCCACTTTTTATCTCAGTTAAGGGATGTGTGATTCAATTTGTTAAATATTCAAATCACTGATCATCTGATTTAAGTTCAGTTAATTGGCACTTTAGAATAATTAATAAAATCTCCGAAGACCGAAATTTTATCCATTGTGACATTGTCACAAATCGAAAATTTTTCAGTTTAAAAACGTTATTAGAGATCTGTTGACACTTTTAGTGTTACAACAGTCATGATCGTGTCACTTAAAACTTCAGAACCTACCCTTAGATTAAAAATTTTAAAAAACAAAAGATTTTCAAAAATTGATTCCTCAAAGTATTTAACTATAAAAAAAGTCACCACCTAGGTGGACAAATATTTTAGAAATAGATTAAAGAATACTAAAATTTATAATGATAGTTTCTTCTTAGTTAAATGCTCTTAATTTACTTTATATTTTGCATTGCTATAAAAATTATTTAAATGGTGTTTCACATTAATTAACACATACAATTCAAAGTTCTCATTTTCAATATTAAGGAAATTTGTTCAAAATTAGGCTTTTTAATAAAAAAAAAAAAACAATTCCAATATGTGTTTACCTTATATCACAAATTATATGTCTAAGAAAAACCTTATAAGTTCCCACTTAACCCGTTTTTCTTTTAAGTTAATTTTATAATTTATTTTTATATGTTTAATTTACAAACTTTATATGTTAAATGTGCCAATAACTATTACGTGTTCGTAAGTCAATGTTTCAAAAAAAAAATGTATACAATTTGGTAAGTACCCACTATAAAGCTTCTAATTCATAAACAATTATAATAATTAGAAACCTAAATAATATTCCAAAGTAGTTAAACAATTGTCATATTATAATCACTTTGCATGCGAAAGCCTTGAACTTTATCTTAGAAAGTATCTTTATCTGCAACTATCTACCAATTGCCTGTCAACCTGCATGTTTTCAGTATTTTTTTTTTAACTTTGAATTTATTTAACAATATAAAAATAAATATATATTTATCAAAAAATAAATATAGGACAACAGGAAACAAAAATTTAGAACTTAAATGCTAAACGAGTAAAATTTAATTCAAAATAATTGTAATACAACTATTACAAGTCTATAGATTCATATTGGTAAATAGAAATTAGACTAAAAATGCAGTCAATAGAAAATTAATGTTCACACAATTTTTACCTATACAAAAAAAAAAAAAAAATATTTTAATTTATATAGAAAAAAAATAAAAAAAAAAATAGAAAACTTTTCATAACAAAATAAATCATAATTACTTACACGCTACATATATACCCACATACAAACAAAATCTAGATGTTGGAGTTACAAGATGTTCCATCACGGCACCCTTCTCAGGAATCGTTAACTGGGGGCGATGCTGGCCATCTGCATCCTGGTCATGCGTACTCAAACGGTCATCGAAGATCACCTAGCCTAAGGTAACCCAGAGACACAAAATTAAAACTTAACTTAAAGTATTTTACAATAATTAACAAAATTTTTACCTTGTGAATATCATTTGTAGGCATAACGGATCTCCTTTGGCCAGATCTCCAAGTCCTAGACGGCGAGGTCATCAATATATACATCATGATATTGGGTTCTCCGATACCGTATCTAATGTTGTAGAGATGGTCAAGGAGACCCGTCATCCTAGGCATAGTTATGGTCACCCTACTCGATATCCAAGAGGTAAATTTGTAAAAATCAATTAAGACAAAAAAAATTAAAAATAAAAACAATAAAAAAAATATTTTAAGTTTTCTTATACTCGATATCTATGCTTAAAAGGGCTATTTTTATATTTTAAACTTGATTTCTATATAATTTTGTTTTGTTTTGCAAAGATACAATTACTTCTTTTTTTTTAAGATACTAAAATGTAAATCTGTAAAAAAGACTTTTGTTTGATGTAACTTATATATACGAGCCTAGTTGTTTAGCTTTCTCGAAGCATGGTAAAATAAAATAGTCAAATTTAATTGTTATAGATATTATTATTTTTTATATGTTAAGTATAAATTTTTGTAAAAAAAAAAAATATTGTATATAGAAGCAGCTTCAATGCTAAACACACACGGTAAAACACTATATGAGGCAGATGCCATCCTGAGACCGACATATTTTGATTTTTAGTTGATTTATCTTTAAGTGCTTTTTAGTTTTGCTCCTCTACGGGACAGCTACAATTTTTAAATTTAAATCATACATAGAAAAGAACTAATTATGAACATGAAATAATGCCATTTCTTTTACGAAGAGATGCATATAGTCCTTTTGTGCAGACTTCAGATCCAAAGGCATTATGATCGAGGACAATATGTTATTCCATCAATAAAAAAAACCCTTTTGCAGGTCAAGTTGGGTTTAATTAGACTGTCCTCAAAGTGGTAAAAATAGTTTCAAATTAAGATGCAAACTTTTTTATTTTTAAATTTAAAAATGAGATAAGTTAAGGTTTAATTTAAATCAAATTTTGTTGTAAAGTTATAGTTAGAATTAGTTAATTGGCGTATGTACATATGGAAAGAAAAAGACACTCAATTAGGTTTAAATTAAACTTAAAAAACTTCTTAAAAACAACAAAAACAATGCCCCTCTAAATATAAATATAAAAACAGCTTTTATTGGTCCCAAGTCGCAGATATAAAATTTACGTTATAATGTTCTTTTTTTAATGTAAATAAATAAAAACCTAAATTTTAAAACACTACGAGTATGTTGTAAGTTTGCTTCTTTTTGTGTTAAGCTTTTATTTAAATATCTACAAATTAAAATGTAGAATATTAGATATGTAGATATTATTACTATATTAGACTTCAGAAATACAAAAATAAATTTAAATACAAAAAAAAAGAAATCAAATACAATACAGTTTTTTATGCAATTTTATCATAATCACACTTTTATTTTATTTTTTGCTTAACCTTATTTTTTATTTTTTATTTAGTTTTTTAATATATTTTAATCACATTTGCATATCAAAACACATAAAACAATAAATTGAAATATTGAATATTAAAACTTTACTAGAAGAACATGAACACAAAACACTAATTTAATTTTAGAGTTTTAGCTAAATATGTAACTACCCATGTTTTTGTTCGTATTTATATTAATAAATTGTTAAAACCCCCTCAAAAAAATAATAATAATTAAAGTATATTCGATTTTAATTATAAATCGTTCAAACGGAAGTGTTTAAACGGTTTAATTACTTTATTCTAAAAAACAAATAGAAAATACAGTTTGCATAAAACACAAAATTTGATACTAATCCGTTTTTCGTAGGGAATGGCCACACTATAATTCGATTTCGAAAATTGAACTAAAAACTCAAAACACTGTTTGTAAAAAAATTTTCTTCTAAAAATTAAAAATATAATTTCATAATTTTATTTTATTTTTATATGTTAAAATTTTAACAGTTGTTTAAACGTTCATTAATGAGTTCAAAAATATTTTGTTTTAAGCATATTTTGCTCGCAAATCACTTTTCAAATTTTTCCAAGCCGAATCTTAAAACTTATTAAAATTTCCAGCAAGAGTGTTAAAAATATATCTTCGAAATATACTGGGCCAAATTTTTTAAAAAGAAATCAGGATTATTCTAGTTCCAAAAATTACAAACTATTTTCCTGTGAGCTAACACATTAGACAAAATTGGTTGAGGAGGAACTGAAATTGACTTATAAAGGGAAAGTTTGTTAATTTGCCTCTTAAAGAAACTCGTAATATGTTTTGAAAAATTCCAATACAAAAAATCAATTACCCACTTTATTTGTGTTGCAAATCGATTTTTGTATTTCGGCTTCGTCCAGGTTAATAATCGAGACTTGAATCTTAAAACCCAAAATCCCTGCAATATTTAGGTGTAGGTACACAGATGGTTAAACATAACATTGTTATTAGTTTTAATACACAATTTATTCCTTTTTACCAACACCACAATAGGTATTTTTAGAAGTTAAAAAACTAGCCCCAACATCTTAGATTGTTTTTTTTTTAACCCACATAATAAAGTTGGTTTACATTGTCCCAATTCCGCGTTGAAATTTTTGTGAAAGTGAATTTTAAATGTTTAAAAGTTAGTTTTTTTTTTTAATTTTTAGTTTAAATCTGCTTTGTTTAGTTATGATTTTTCCAGACAAAGAAAAATATTATAATGTAATGTCTTATGCTAGAAAAGTTCAAATGTCCAATTCTATTTATAAATAAATTACTTTATACTAAATGTTTTATTTTTTACTTTGAAACTTTTTCAAATGATAATAATAACTAAATAATGCTTTTCAAATACTTGTTTCTCTTATTATTTCTTTAATTTTGTTAATTTTCAAATAAAAAAAAAAAAACAAATTTCTTAGAAAAAAAATAAAACACTTTCCTTAACACTTTCTTGCGGCTAGTCAAATTTAAATCTAAAAAAAAGAATTAAAAAATCAGAAACTACAACTTTAGCAATATACATAAATATCTTTCCCCAATGTAGGTTCATGGTCAGCATCGACAAGTCCGGCCCGTTCGCCTTCACCTTCTCGATTTGGTGGCCATTTATCTCGAAGTAGGCGTAATCACCTGCCTTATCCCACATATGGGACGACAAGTCTATGTCAAAGATCACGATCGCCAAGTCCCGCTCGACTTCAGGAGATGCGTGAAAGAGATAGACTTGGTATTGGGATTGATGAAATGGGTACTTTTGCAAATGACTTAAGAATCAAAAATCAAAAAAAAAAAAAAATAAATAATAACTAACAATTGGACAAATTTTTTCAAAAAAAAAAATATAGAAAAAAATATCAATAAATAAACACTAACATACAATCAGTTCAAATAAAAAAAAAATCACCAATTCATTTGTGTTAAACTACATTTCATTACTCTCAACATTTTTTTCTTTGTGTTGTGTATGTGTTTTGTTATACTCGTATACATATATATTTTTTTTCGTATTTCTGAAATACTATATCTATATACACACATTTATTTCATGGATGCGTGCGTGAGATATTTTCTATAGAATAAGGTCCTTTTTTTTTATCGAAAGAGCGCGCGCATGGCACCAGGAGCAATGTGCGTTTTATTTTTCAAATTCAAATTTTATTCAAATATTGTTCATTTGTTTATCGATCAGTACATCCTTATGTATTACAGGCGCAACATTCTTGCAACACAAACTATATACTACTTATTCAATTAATTCATTTATTCCAATCAACATTTTGCATTTTTTAATATACTCGTATTTTTCCATTGAAAATTATAATTTTGGCCATTTTACAATCAGCATGTTCTTTCGCACTCTCATTTTATATACAGAAAAAAAAATCTTTAATTATGTATCTCTACAATTTTAAGTATCTCAATGTATTTTTCAGTTAAAATTCATTTTATTTCATTCATTTACGCTGATTTCTGATTTAATTTCAACTCTTTTGTTTTTTAATTTTGTTTATTACTTTTTGTATGACCACTCTCATTATCATAGCTCTATAGATTTTGCTCCTTTTTCGTCCTTTTTTTTCGTCAAAATCAACAACTTCAACTATAATTTTGTATTGTTTGCTTATTTGATTTTTTTTGTTTTTAAAGGAGGTACACATGTGCAGCATAGCTATCCAGTATTGGCGGCGAGACGTGGGGGAGCTGGAAGACGTCTGCCGCCGACGCCGTGTAAACCATCAACGTTGCAGTTGAAGCCAACAAATATAAATTTTCCAAAACTGAATGCAAGTCCAACGCATGTACGATTTACATGATTTTTAAAAAACAAATAAAACTTTATTGAAATTTTTTTAATTAAATTGATATTTTTTTCTGTTTTATTTGTTTTTTTTTTTTTTGTATATATAGACACATCATTCGACGCCTCATAGTGTTCACTCATTGCCACACCACCGCGATTTGTTGCGGGATCCAAGAGATATGTACTATAGTAGTAGAGAACGAGATAGAGATCGTGAACGGTATAGAGACAGAATGAGAGACTACGACCTGCGTTACGAATACCGAGATCGAGAACGGGAGCTGTACGAAAGAGAAAGAGATAGGGAAAGAGAGCTGGAAAGAGAAAGGTATGATCGAGACCAATGATATTTTGAGCAGATTTATGTTAAGTTGGTCAGATAATAATAATATTGGTTTTTTGTCAAAATTTTTAAGTACCTATTTAGTGTTTGGTTGAGTAAAAGCCTTTCAGAATCGATTGGTTATTTTTTATTATATTAATTTTCTTTAATGAATTGACCAGCTTAGCATAAAAATTTGACATGAACCTTGCCAGTGTAAAACCAACACCATACATTTATTAAAAAAAAAAACATACCTCAATTCTAATGGATAAAAAGTAAGTGATACCTACCTAAGTTTTTTTTTTATTTTCTGTAATTGGTATCTTTACTAAAAAACTTAAACAACATTTTTAAAAGTCTTAGTGTTTATAAATAGAAAACAACATTTAATTGCATATTTCGCAAAAAGAAATAAGTAGCTAGGTACCTACTTCAATTTTATTTAAAATAGTCATTCCTCTTGACAATAAAATCCAATTATTCGTGATATTGCCAAACGATGATAGTTTATGTATGTACTTCAATAAAACAGCCAATAATGTACACTTGTTTAACTTGTGGCTTCGTTCTAGTTGATTCTCACAGTTTGAATTGAGTTTTAAAGAACAAGTAGCAAGATTCGTTCTCCGTGATTCTCATTGAATCGAGTCACTAGCATGTGACAAAATTATATGTAGATATTTTATAATGCGCTCGCCTTATGTATTGAGGAAGTTAAGAATGAACAGACAAAATGTATGCTTGAAGTATTTATTGAAAAACGAAGCTAAGCTGTCAAATATTAACTCACATTTCTTATGGAGAGGTTAAAAACTGTGAATACATTAGAGTAATTACTTTGAACACCAGTAAAAAAAACTGAAGATTTTTAAAAGGTATCTGGAAACTCATACAGCTTCAATACAGCTGCCCCAGTTGATCAGAGACAAAGGACGTTCAGCAATAGTCTGCTCAGTATTTTATTTATTCACAAAAAGAAAAAAACAGCGATTAATTTGATTTATTACGTACATTATCCATCCCGTATTGTTGTCTCTTGGCTTCTCATGGTATAAAGAGCAGACCAATCTGCTAGAATTTGATTTTTATATCTCACACACATGTAACAACATTCTCTCCTTGCAGACTGGAATATATTGCACCTCTGTCCTTTGAACAGGCTCTTGCCATGGGACGAACAGGACGAGTTCTGCCTTCGCCAGTTTTAAATGGTTACAAGCCAAAAGGTGGCCTACATACACGACATTCGGATTCAGATGAAGAAGACTGGTGCTAGCAAAGGCTTTGATTGAGGCGTGACCGCAGGGAACAGATCTGGGTTTAGCTAAATTAACAGCAACAACAACAACAACAACACATTCAAATAAAACACAAAACCATCTCATTAATGACATGCGTGAATCAACAAAAACCAACAACAACCAAAAAACATTTAATAGTCTATAATATCTTTCTCTACAATCTGCTACAATAAGTTCGAAGTTTTATACGCAAGAAAAAAAAACAACTACAATTATAAACAAATTAAAATACTTTTGAATTATCATAATCAACGGAAAATATTTTAAAGATCGTACAAAGTATGTAAAGAAACTGACAAATTAACCATCTCAACAAAAAAAAAAAAAAACAAAACTCGTATAAACATTTAAAAAACAAAAAAAAAAGTTTTATATCTCAAAAGAAAAACAAAAAAGGAAAAACATATATTGCCGCAGCTTTAACATAATAGCTTATAATTTTTCGTTTTTATTCCCAAATTAAAAAAAAAATATACATAAATTTATTAAAAATGAAAAATGAATAAATATAAATGAAAAAGGCATTGTTAATTTATTTCTATAGACAATTTAAATTCGATATAAAATATACACGTTTTTTATAAACAAAAAAAAATATAAGAAAACAAACAAAAAAATACAAGAAAGAGTTGTAGAGGTACCTTTGAATACATAAAAATTATATAGAAAGCGTAAGTCCAAAAAAATGTTAATTTGTCAAAATTATCCCAGTTATTACCAACAACATAAGAAAAAAAAAAAACAAAAACACGTTGTTATTTCCTTCAAAAGTTTACGTTAAACTATAATACAAAAAAAAATATTAAAAATTTATTCATTATTATTAGCACACTGTTTTTGTTGACTGATTGTTAAAAAATGTAATAGATTTTATTGCGAAATCTTGGATGCTATACCGTGTATGGATTGTTATATACAAGAATTAAAGATAATATTTAGCCAATCTATTGTTGAACTTGAATTTTAATATTTTCCTTTTAATTAATTTTAATAGACATTTTACTAGAACAATTTAAACCTATTTAAATTTAACCAAAGAAAAAGTATAACATTTTTAAATAAAACAAAAATATCTTCTTGAAATGATCGCCAAAATATATTTAAAAGATAAACAAAACAAAAAAACACTAATAAAACAAACTTATTTTTGTTGACGCATTTAATAGCCCTTTTAATTTTCTTTGATCTTTAATTTTGCAACATAAATATTTTAAAATATTATATTTGGACATTAATAATACAATCCATTTCGCTTTACATACTCACTCATTAGATAGGTAAATTTAAAAACAAAAACACTATAGCAACATAACATAAAAAAAAATTACAGAGATTGAAACTTGATAATTCATTTAAAATCAATAAACATAACAAATGAAGTATTCAGTACTTTAATGTAGGAAATGTATAAAATAAACCTCTAAAAACTTAACCAACAAAAAAAAAATAAACTGATAAATATATAAAATTTAGATAAAAATAGATAAACCTACAAAAGCAAACGCACAAAGTTACGATGCGATACGAAATGATGAATGGTTATGATTATGATTTCTGTGTTGATAAATTTATCTTTTTTCATTTCAATTTTAATTTCCTTTTTTTTCTACGAAATCATTAAATTGTATAATGCATCATACAACAACAACAAACACTGTACATAAATTTAGAACTTCGCTGTACATTTTAAAGCTTTAAAATTTGTACTATATCACCCAGCAATGAAATAGAAAAATTTTAAAAAAAGCATCTACATAATACAAAATATAAATTTAAAAAATACGAAAATGTTTGAGAAAAAGGCATTTTTAAAACATTTTAAAAAATAAATCACATTGATCTCATATTTTAAAGGATTCATCATATCATATTACTTAAAGTACGATTACATCAAAACAAATTGAACTAAACCCTATTTATCATTGATATTATAAATAATTCGGATTTAAACAAATTTTATTTATGACCGCCGAAAAAAAAATGAGAAGAGATGTGTTAAATAAACAGAAGTCGAAAAAATTAAATTTAATTTTTTAAGAACACTCAAAAAGTCCATCCAACTGAAGGACTCATTTTTGTGATCATTTGATAAGAATCCATGATCCCATGAGAGATTAATCAAACATAAGCCATCTATGTAATCTAGATAATTCATGTGACTTTTCAGACATAACTCAATATTTCCGTTTCCTGTTAAAAATAAAAATATGATTGTTGACAGTGTATGCAGTCCAGTCGGACTCCACTTTAGACTTCAAACTGACGAAAAAGCTTATTAAAAATAAAACGGAATTAAATTTTTAAAATGAAAAACGAGTACAGATGAAGGCTCAAATATTTATTTTGAATTCATCAGGTTCTTTACACAAAGAATGTAAATTCAAATAAGAAAAATCTCCTGACATTTAATTTTCTTCAAAAAACACTTAAATTTTTGCTTTGAATACAAAACAAATAAAAAATAAAACACTTAAATTTTACCTTTGAATATAAAACAAATAAAATACATCAAGTTGATCACTTTTTTCTTCAAGTTTTAATAGTTGAATTTCATTTCTCTAATTATTTTTTTATTGCTATCCATATTAATTTTATAATATCAAAAATAAATCATCTTCATTCAAACATACCTCACCAAGGTCATTAGCGTAACAAATTCAACGATAACAAACTACAGATTAAATTGGATCAAGATCACCATTTTGATAATAAAAAAAAAAATCACACACACAAACCATAGATCATTATTTTACATTTTAGTATTAATTTTCACACTATTTAAAAATGTCCCTTAAGTAAAAAAACTAAGTTAAATTTTATTTAAAAAAAGGAAAACTAAAAATGGAAAAGCATAACCGTGTGTAAATATGTCCATACATTGTAAAATAAATCTAATTTAAATTCTTAAAAAAAAAACAAGTAAATCCCAGAATCAACATTTTTTTACAAAACGAAAAAAAAAAAGAAAATACAAAATAAAATAAAAACAAAATTATACAGAATAGCTTGGTCTGTTCCTTTCTGTACGGCGGTATGTAAAATATATAAATTTAAATAGGGTACTTTAATAAGATAATTAATTTTATTATTATAAATAATATAAACACTAGATATTCAAATAAAAGAATAAAAACAAAAACATTTTTATTCATTGATTAAAACGATAACAAAACAAAAGAAAAAAAAAACAATTCCTGAAACTAAAAACTATAAAAACACCTCCCCATCAGTAACACACAAACAAAAAACAAAAATAAAAAATGATAGTTTAAATTCGTAATTGATGTTACGTGTTTCAGGAAAAGTTTCACACGTCAAAATAACAAACAACAACAAAAATGATAAACGTTTTAAATAAATAGAAAAAAATTCTTAGGTAAAAATTATTAAAAAAATACTAAAAAAAACTCGAAAAAAAATATTTAAAAAAATTTCATACCTAACTTTTTAATAATATAATATAAGATAAAAAAAAATTAAAAACCACAATAAAAACAACAAAAAAATTAGATATCGTATTCAAATTATGTAAGTTTAAAAAAAGAATAAAGTAAATTAACTATTTGAAATAAGAAAACAAAACAAAAGAAAAAAAAAATATATGAATAAAAGTTTAAAAAATGCCTTCAATAAAATATATATATATTTAATTATATATTATTAAAGTATGTATAAATTTAAACCATTTAAAAATACAAAGAAAAAAAAATAACAAATCACATAACCAAATCCAATCACTATAAAAAAAACAACATTTAAATAAAATAAAACAAAAAAAATTATGTTTATAAAATCGAGTATAAATACTTAAATTAAAATAATAAATTGAACAACATTTGTTTTATTTTAATTATATAACATAATTTTTAAGTAATACAAATTCACATAAACGCTTCATACTTAACGATAGTTACATTCATCTTTATTGTAAATAATAATAATAAATTATTACAAAAGAAAAAAAAAATAACAAAAAACAAAAACTATACAATTGTAATCACTTTCCCTTCCCCTCCTTACGAAAAAAAAAATATTATTATATCAATGAGAACATTTTAATACAGTTTTGTACGCTACAACAGTTCTTAACTTTGTTTTTATTTTTCCATAATTTTTATTTTTTTTAATTATTTTTGAATTAATATCGACGACGACGCAAGTGTAGATCTTTGAAAAGAGAAAATTAATTTTTATCATTTAAATTTAAAATTTAACACAATTTAATTTCGTATTTGTACAAAATCTGTTTTTTTCTCCTAAGAACTCATTTATGTCGAGCATAGCGTTTCTTATTATAAATTTTGAATATTTTTAAATGCTTGTATCTTAAGAATGGTTACGGATGAAAATAGGCACTGAAGAAAAAAATAGGTACAGGTCTTCAAATTCTGATTTTTTATAAGTGTCAAGTTTTTAAAAAAATATTTAATTTGTTGCAAATTAAAAGCCAATAAAATACAACTAAGGTCTCCTCGGTCTTAAACGATTCCAAAATCTCCAGAAACTAATTAATTTTGGGGAAAATTTATTGACAGACATTTTTAAGATCTTAAGGTTTAAAGATTTCTTATCAACCTGAGAGTTTTTGAAATCGAACTTGAGTAGTTTTTCAGTTTGAAATTTTATGCAATTAATTTGTATATTTGAAAAAATCGTTACAGCTTCGTCGAATGAATAATTAAAGAATTCTGACCAAAAAACTTAGTAAACTATTAGCATCGTGGATACCTAAGATAAAAAGAATAGGACCTTAATGACTGCCCTGAGGAACCCCAATGAAAAGGGAGATTATTAATTTCATCTGTTAAATCTCATATTGAGTTTTTTTCCTGTTTCTTAATTATAAAAAAATAATTTTATTAATTCAGAATTAACTCTAACAAACATCATCTCCAAGGCTCTAGACATGATCTCTTAAGTAGGGCGACAGAGATAATTTTGTTTTTATTTTTTTTTTTAACTTTTAGTTTTAGAAAGCAAAAAAAAAATGCACTCCTAAACTTTCCTATTTTTCTTCTCTCGTTTTTTGTATGAAAAATTTCTCGTTAAAAACATTCAACGTCACACATTTTTCTTAAATAGGTAACATGGTTATCTAAAAAAGATCAACCACCTATACGAACTTATAAATTTCGTTAATTCAAAATCTGCCAAACAGAAATCGAAGCTGCCGAACTTAATTATTTTTTTTATTTTTGTAATCTATAGATAGTTTTTTTTTTTATTTATTTCTTTATTATTATTATTATTATTATTTAATAAAGACGGAAAAGTTTTAATAACTATATAAAGAATGTTAAAAGTTAAAAACGGGCTTAAAAAATTATGTTATGCACTAGAAAGTTTATCATATTAAAACATTTAATGAAAACAAAAACCATTTTGTTTTTTATTTTCATTCATATTAATGAAAACTGCCAGCATTAAAAAATCCACATGTCATTATGAATTTGATCATAATTTTAAAATTTATAAAATCAAATTTTAGCATTTATTGTAGACCCTCCATTAAATTCTGTCTATTTCAATTAATATGTTTCTTTTTTAGAGTTGAATTAAATTATAACCAGAATTTTTGACTTGTATTTTATTCATAAATGTTTGGTGCAGTGCATTTTTATAAGACTTAAATGTCTTAACTTTAAAGAATGTTGATTTTGTGAAAAAATTACATGTCATGATAAAAAAATGTTTTTTTTTAAGATCGGGTATTTTGGTATTCTAGCCTCTTCTAACTTCTAACTAAAGTCTTGATAAACCTTTGAGTTAATGATTTAATTTTTATTTTTAACGATTTATCATTTAGTTTAAAAATCTTTTAAAAATTGTCTACAATTGCCCACATTAATTAACCTAATGAATGACAGACAAATTACTAAATGGAGATAAATAGCCAAAAAGCCATCAAAGTGGAATGAATTTTAAAGAGAAAAATTCGAAAAAAAATCGTTTTTAAATAAATTATTATTGATTAATTTGGTATTGGTACAATTTTATGTAACGGAGGGTCTATCTTACAATTTCAATTCAAAATCTTCTCAGAATTCTTACCAAATTAAGAAACTTTTCATTATTAATTTTAAAACAAAAATAAAAATAAAATAAAAACACTAATTCACTTCCAAGTCACCACATTTTCATCGTATCTCATTTTCACTTCTTCTTAAAATTGATTGATTGTATATACGAACAATTGTATATAGTGTTGAAAATAAAATTAAATAAAAAAAAACAAACAAAAAATAAATAAATAAATACAAATTTTTGCTACATTAAATTATTATATAAAAAATAAAAACAACGTCGACCAGGAGCAATTTGTTTGCCATTTCTTTTTTTTATTTTTCTTAGGTAGTTACATTTTTAGCTTAACTACAAATTATTGTATTTTTCGCTTTCATTTTGACGTTCATTTGAATTTTCTTTTAAATACCTACATATATATAAATTTAATATTAAAAAGCTTAAACAAAACGACAGTGAAACAGAACTTTGATAAATTAAAGAAAACATAACTTTAATTCTAAATACATACATAAATAAATTTAAAAAAAAATACAACAAAAAAAAAACAAAAATATTATTTATGAATAGAAAATTTTCTTATAAAACCCATCGATTAGTTCTTTGACTATAAAATGATACAAGTTTTAAGTTGTTTTTTGTTTTGTTTTCTTTTATTCATTATCTTCGACATAAAAATTATAAATATTTAAAAAAAAAACTACATGATAATTTTATATTAAAACAAAAATATCCATTTGCAACTATTTTTTAGTGATTTTAACAATAACACATTACGACACTCCGACAAAAAATCAAGTTACAAAAATAAACACAAAAACTGTTCTAAAGACAACTTGCAGTTAAATAAAAACAAAACAAAAACAATATTGTCTTTTAATTAAAACAAAACAAAATAACAACAACAAACATAATAAAATAGATATTTATAGACAAAGCAAAAAAATGGTCCAATCCTATGATTATGCTCTTAATATTGAGAATTATAATTAAAAACTCAACTTAAAATAGTTTAAACTGATGAACACAACAACCGTTGAAGTTGGTCACCCAACCGAATTAAAAACATCATAAATTTCATATAGATTTTTGTTACTTCTAATAAAATAAAAAAAACATAAATAAAAAATATATCCATTTAAAAAAAATAAAACCAGCATTAACTTTATATAACAAAAATAACAACAAAATACCAACGTGAAATAGATTTTTTGATTGAGAATGAAAGATTTATGATAGATACAAACCATTGCGAAATTTGCTAAAAAACTGCGAAGAAATAAATACATTAATTAACAAAAAACAAAAAAATTAAGAAACAAGAACAAATGGATAATAATATTTTATTTATAAATTACTGTAAATTATTATTACAATTATTATAATTATTATTATCATCTATTCAAAGAAAAATTAAAAAAAAAAACAAAACAAAACAACAAAAAAGTAAACAAAACAAAAAATTATTTGTAATTATTATTACATAGAGCAAAAACTAAAATCCTTAATAATTTTAAGCTTTTTTGTTAAAGCATGTTGTCGATACCAAGCCGAATCTTATATTTTAAATGTGTTACTGTTATTTTAAAAAGGAAAAATTCAAATGAAATGAAAAATCAAATATTATAATAATATTTAAAATGAAGAAAAAAAAAAGAAAAATAGTAAAATCTAAAAAAAAAAATATAAAAATAAAACATTTTATTAACGAAAAAATTCAAAATGTTTGTTTTATTTCTAAAGGTTGTTTCTTTTTCTTTTTTTGAGTGCTTATTTAATGACATTGATTTAATTTTGGTGGACCAATTGAAAAAAGGTGGGAGGGGTTCCCCCTAAATCAAAATACTAAAGTTTCACTCCTCTCCGGAGATTCGGTCCGCAAAATAGAGTACAAAATTAACCGCTGGCGCTGTAAAGCTATTATTTGACAAGATATTAATATTTAAACATTTTCTGATTTGAAACGATTAGATGTTAGCAGTTGAAGATCCACTTGTGCATTTTTTAGAAAAAATTTGTTCTCATACGAAAATGCGGAAAGAGGGGATTTCCTAGTCCTGTAGACCCTTTTAGATCGTTTTCGCAAGATATGCGATTGCAATAATTAGCAAGTTTGATCCCTCTACGATGCTACATAATGTACCGATATACATATGAGGAACTGGATGTTCAACTTTTTTTTTAAAAACTTTTGTAAAATTTCTCTTGTACAAAAATGGTAAGAAGGCCGATTTTCTAAAATGGCAAGGAGGTATTCCCAAGATAAAATTAAGCCCTCCCAGTATGACTTCTCTAGGACACTTATTAATGAATATATGAGCGGTAAAAAATTAAAGAAGTGATTTCCAAGTTCATAATTCCCTCTAAGTGATCTAGTTGGCGTGATTTGGGGTTACAATTTTCAAATATCTATGTCCTAGATTGAACTATGTATGTTTAAATACCCATTAAAGTTTGTAATATTTCCTTTGTCGATTTCATCCCTCAATTTCAACCTTTCGAACATATGATCAATCAAGGTTTTGTAAAACTTTTTAAAATACCCGATTTTGTCTTCTTTTTCTAAAAATTAAAACTATCTTTTATTACAAGAAGATAGACCTAAAACAACATTCAACATAAAATTCTTTTTAAAATGTGCTACAGTATAACCCCAACTATAAATGAGGTGGTGCATTATTTTATTAATTATATTGCAGAACAACAACAAACTTTTACATAAACGTCATTATGAATACCTAAGAGTATGAGCTACTATATGACTTTACCTGTAACAATTTAAGTCCAAATGAGATTGATAATTTTATTTTTATTAGATGTGTGTAGGCAGGTATGTGTGTACTGTGTACGTATTGTATATCTACTCTATACACTGAATAATACTCAATACTCATGTCATTTTACATCCCAATGTTTATTTGGAATAAATTCATTGAGACAATGCGTCCTACAATTTATTCATCCCTCAATTAGTGTAAACAAAGTAATAATAACAAGTGCTATATTTATATTTACACTCCGAGTAAAAAGATTAAAGCCGTCGATTATAATATAAAAATTATAAAAGTTACACAGAATTAATTCTTAGATATTAAATTTCGCAGAAGTAGATTAAATTAGGTATTCACATTCAGGAGCATGGAAAAAGAACTCAAAATTAAAATTATTTACTAAAAATAAATAAAAGAATAACAGAAGCTTAGTTTTGGGGATTGTTAAAAGGTTATTTTCATGAAATTAAGATGCCAATTAATATTGAACACTTGCGAGTTCTGCAGCAAAATCATCATCAGTCAATGCTGTAAGTTTACTCTTAAGATTGATTCGAAAGAGCGAATTAGTAGAAACTGGAAATAGAACTGGTCCAAAAACTGACTCTTGCGGAACACCTGAACTAAGTTATCATCTGTCACTCTAAATTTACTCCTTGACTTCTACTCTCAAGGTATGAAGTATGTCGTGTTACAGAATATAGACTTTTTACAAATTAAATTAACAGTAAAGAAAGTATTTTCGAAAAAAAACACAAATTATTATTATCAATATGACTTACCACAAAACGTTTGAGAGACGACACAAACTGCAAAGTACCTGAAAAGATACCGAAACAATACTGTTAATTTTGGAAGGACATTTTACTAGACTCTGCAGTCTTTTAGTGCCTAGATTTAGGTGGTATTAAAAAACAAAGTATTGCGTAAATGAATAATTTTGAATACAAAAACGTTCATTACAAATACATAGTAAAAATAAATTTATTTTCGATAACTCTAAATCTCTAAAGTTATCTGCAAAAGACAATATTGATCTTCGTTTATGATTTCATTCGCCGTAATTTTGTGAAAAGAGCAATGGGTTACGCTTTATCGAGAGGAAATATGATTGAGTTTTTATGGCACTATCCTGTTGAAATCAGGATTCAACTGGCCTATTCGAAAAAAAGGAATTATAATTTGGCTTAAATCATCCAACGTGGTGTGTAGATTTTCACCCACCTTTTCCGACATCGCAAACAAACACAATTCATCGCACTGCCTGTGTACTTTATTTACAAACTAAAAACAGCTGTTACATCAAATTGCGAACTCCTGCGCCGAAATCGATTTTTCTAATAAACGCCAAACAATCCCCTCGCTTGTTCATTGAAAAACTTATCAGAAAAACCAGAAACTGTCGCAACGACACTGGGGTCGCATCGCTATTTCAGCCAGTTCAAAATGGTTTCGTCAGATTAGTGCGTTTAATTTTCTTGTGTCGTTGTCCCTGTCGTTGACGTTGACGTTTTGTTGGTGTTGGAGCAGTGTGTCTGTGTGTCTGTCGTCGGTCGTCGTCGTCGTCTAATCGGTCCTCATATTAAAAAAATAAAAAATGTGCCGTGTGAAAAATTGAATTTCAAGAAAGTTTTTCGCATCTGATAGCAATTTTTCCTTAACAATGGCCGTGATTTGAGCCAAAAGCAATTATTGAGAAAATTAGTGTAGTTTGCCCTAAAGCCTTTGGCTTCCTGTTTCCTGCTTCCTCTTTCCCACGCCCTTTCCGAGATTTCTGAAAACGATTATTGTGTGAAAATTTTTCGGTATACAAAGTGAATATTGGCTGCAACTTTGAAGAGTGTTAAAAATGGATTTGACCAGTCTTTTGCTGTTCGGTTTCATATCGCTTGTGATCGGAGCTGTCCTCATGCTAATTGTCCAGTATTACATTTATATGCGTTTCTGTGATATGCCTCAGGCCAGCATCGAACAGAAGGACTTCAATGAAAAATATGCACTACCCGAGGTATGTATGTATCCTATGTAAACGAGTATGCCCCTAAATTGCGTCTTTACAAAGCAACAATAACCCACAACAACAACAATAATAAAAATAAAGTTTATTTATATTGTGTTTTACACGCTTCTTATCAAATACAACAATAAAAATCAACCCTCACTGTTTTGTTTTGTTTTCTTTTTTCTTTTTTTGTATGCGTTCAAAGGATATACACGAGAATGCATCGAAATTCGATCCTGAAAGTAAATCCCCCCTGATGGCTCTTAACTTGATAATGCAATTCCTGTTCCACGAATTGAAGCACACAAGCAGGGTACGGAAGTGGTTCTATCGGAAGCTCTCGTTGGAGCTGGATGAATTGGTTACTAAGACCACTACTGGCAAATTATTCGATAAGTTGACGGTAAGTGTAATGGCAGATAGGACTTGGATAAGTTTTTAAGTCGCACTAAGGACACTCTGTTGGCTCTCTTTTTTTTCATTTACATTTGTACCTTTGCTTTACAACCACTCGTAAATATACGAACGTTTTGAGGGGTTTTATGTTTTCTGTTTTCTGTTTTCTGTTTTCCATTTTTTTTTTTTTGCTTATCCTGCTTTGAGGCTTGCTAAGGCTTCACCATCCTAGCACCGCTCCGCTCTACCGACTGTCCCACTGTGAGATGTGAGAGGATTAAAAAGGATATTCTACGAAATACTTATAGAAACGGAGATTGATCTGAATTGGATGTTTAGGGCAATTGAAACATTTTCGCAGTGTTCTAGTTTCTGTGAGTGGGTTATAAGGAATTTGAATTCGATTATCAACACGAGTAGATATGGTTTATCTTTGCATAGTTCCTGTATCCTGTTGCACATGATTTGAACAAGGATGACAAGAACAGCGTCAGACTTGTTAACCTAATAATAACATATAGCTATAGTATTTATGTGATATGGGTTGGGTATGAATGAAACCGTATAAGTTCATATTTAATGAATGGAAATGTGAGTTCATTTTGCTATTTGTTGCATATACATATTTGCGCGCTTATAATTGAATTTCCGCCTCCGTTTCCTTCTCCGATTCTTCCGATATTGATTGCATGAAACGTGCAAACTTTGATCCTTAGAAAGGACGCAGATTGTTAAAGAATTTAAAGTGATGACTTGCTATTATTTATGGGAGAAACTTTAAGTTCTTTAAATCTTTAAGAACATGAAAATGAGTATAGAGAAGTTTTCGTACAAAATCTTATCATAAATTTTTTGATTAGATGTAGCAACGAAACGATATTGATAAATCTTAATTGCAGCTCAAAGACCTTGACCTCGGTGATCAATTTCCAGAGATAAAGATACTAAGCGTCCACGATTTGGAGATTCACGAAACAGAAGGTCGTATTGAGAACTTGGACTTGCAGATGGATTTGAAGTACACTGGTAATTTTCGGATGGCTGTCGATGCAGTGATGGTTTTGGGGAAGAAGGCTTCATTAACACTGAAAGGTTTGTTATCTTTTATTGGATTAAGAACTCAATATAATTCCTTATTTAACATCTCTATACATTTCAGTAAAACGCTTATCTGGATTGGCTAGACTACAATTTACCAGGAAACCCTACACCCATTGGTCACTTAGTTTTCTTGGAGATCCCGAACTTGACTTGGGAATTGAGTCTAAATTTCAAGGCCGTCATATGCAATCGAACATCAGTAGTCTAATATCGAACCAAATTCGAAGAGCAGTTCGTCGCAAACACACTCTACCCAAACACAAGCTCAGATATAAGCCTTTCTTCCAAGAAACCGAAGAAGAAGTCGATGCGGATATTCAGCCGAATGGATTGCTAGAAGTTAAGATATCGGAACTTTCTCGACTGTTGATTCCGAATGCAAGTATTACTGATGTCTATTGTACTTTGACAATGGCCTCTCTGGCTTGGGTGGAAGCTAAGCAAAAGGACGACCGAAATGTTACCGTTTCGATAGATGTCGAGATACACAAGGCGAAAAATCAGCAAATTGGTATTCTCTTTAAACAGGGTGAGCATAATGTCGAAATCGAAGCAGTCCTTCCGAACACTCCGGCAATCAAGTCTCAACTGCGGTCGGGTGATACTCTTATATCTATCGAGGGAACAAGGGTCAACTCGATACAGCAGGTGGCGAAAATTGTCAAGAACCTTAACAAGTCGGTGTTTTTCCTACGAATCGAACGTTTGATACCCGGAATCATACGCAACGATGCTATTTTGGAAGATCTAGACGTATACGAAGATCTTGGAGAGCCCAAGCCACCTCCTACTCCCAAAATCATACCCCATGCTGAACTGCTTCCCCCGCCGTCGGTGGCTCCTCCGACGGGAAGCCCTCTACCACGTCAGGTGCGCAGCAATTCGTCGAGTGAATCGAGCATTTCCAGCACCCCAACTAATTCTCCCAAAAAGACAAAGCTGATTGCTAAGGCCATAAAAAAGACCCTCACCAGGGAGAGCAGTGACACTTCGGTTGTTTCCCAGGATGACTCTAAGAGTATTGGCAAAACGAGACTTCGGGAAGATTCAATCAGCAGTTCTGCTTCCCTGCTCATATCCCCGTCTGTGGTGCAGCCGGTTCGAACTGAAGCCTCGGATGTTGAGCATTTTCAGCAGCACTCGACCATAGACTGTTCCACGGATAAACTCATCCACATGGATGATATCTGCCGGTTCAAGTTGGGTGCAAACTGCAAATACTTGAACTTGTGCGTTTATGGCAAGTGTACCGGGGATAGCGTCCTCTTGGGATTCTTGAACATTCCAGTCAAAAGTATTATCGGCGAGTGCATGGACACGAGCTTGATTGAGATGATGAAGACGTTTCACCTCATTCCTCCCGTTCAACAGGATCTGTGAGTGAATTTGATCTAAAATTCTCAGGAATAGTCAATTTCATTTTTTTTTGTTTCTTGATTTTTCTTTTCAGGAAATCCCATGAACTATCGTCCATGTCAGGATTCAATCCTAATTTATGTTTTGGTGACATTCTCATGGCGTTTTCGTGGGACGGAAACCCAATACAGGGTGATATTGTGAAGAAACCTTTAAAGGCCAAGTAAGTCACATTTCGTCATCATAAAGTTGACAATACCCGTTTCTCTTATTGATTTTTGTTTTCATTGATAGAAGTTCCTCAGAGAAAACGGAAGAAACTGAAAAGTCTGAAGCCACAGCTATCGCTGCCGCTGCTGTTGCTGCTGCTGCTGCTACTGCAACATCACCTAAAACGCACAATTTTGTCCGAACGCATTTCCATCGAGCGACACAGTGCGATTTTTGCGGCAAAAAAATTTGGCTTAAAGATGCCGTCCAATGTCGTGATTGTTCAATGACTTGCCATAAAAAATGCATAACAAAATGTCAAAATTCCACAGTTTGTGGTCCCGTTGATTGTTCGGGAGTTTTGAATAATATCAATGCTACAGTTCATCAGCAACCGGAATTTACTGTGACTGAAGCGCCATCTTCAGGCACAACAAGCATCGATGAGCCATGTGATGAACAGGAACAAAAATTAACGGAAACAAAACCAACCACAGAAACGGTTCATCGTCAAAGTTTGACAGGTCTTATTGCACAAGGATTGAAACGTGTTAATTCGGCAAATAATTTGGTTATACCTGGGATTTCGTCATCATTGAATCAGAATAGCAAAAGTCTCCCACCAAGTCCACAACACAGTCCAAGGTGTGTAAGAATTTGAGTTTTTCAAAAACTGTTTAAAATTGACAATTTTTTTCCTAATTAAAGTAGAAAACAATCATTGGTTTGTCAAGGAGTCAGTCCATTCATAATTGTCACCCAAATACTTGAGTCCATTCCTAATGACCTTGAAAAACTTTCAATCGATCAAATAAACAGCATCACTGAACCCATCATCAATATTGGACGCGATGAGGATGTAATGACACTGGCCAAGGATGCTAGCAAGGAGCTATTCGGCGAACTAAGTTCGATAGAGAGAATGGCCAAAATCAACGAGTTGGTAAGGATTTCGTCGTTTACATATTGTTTTAATGCTAATTTTATAACTTTCCTTCACAGCTCTCTAAACTTCGATTGGCTTTAGATAGTGAGACTTCAAATCATTCCAAGCTTTTGGAAGTCAATCCGAATGAAAGTTCAATCATCAAATCAACCACAAATGACATTGCCAATCGAATACATCACAGTAATGAAAAAGTCCACGAATCCGATGCATCCATATCACCAAATAGCAAAGAAGCTCTGGCCCGAAAAGCCTTCGATTTGGGCAGATCTGAAGAGCGAGTCCAAGCCCTAAGTGTCATAATGCTCTACTTATGCACTGGTCTTCAGCATGCCCAAGGTGTAGCATTCCAATGAGTCCCTTTCCCAATCTTAGGTTAAGTTAAGCAAATTAAAATGGAAAGCAGTCACTCCGGAATATAGGATAATTAAAACATATTTACTAAAGTCAATATTATTATAAATAATAAATTTTTACTCACCAAAAACTTTCACAATGAAATAATTACACTTAAAAAAATAAAAACTAACTATTGTCTAGAAGTCACACATTTATTAATGTTAGATTAATAAGATAAAAATTACTGTCGAATAAACTACATATAAAAAATGTAAGATGCGTGGTAAATGGTAAAATGTATTTAGTAAAATTTATTTATATTGTATTATTCATGATTGTAGTTACAACAACAACAAAATTGTTTGCCTTTACAGAATTTATATCAATTATTTTTATGAAAACTGAAGACGAAGGATTTAGGTTTTAAGTGAAAAAAAAGGGAACGAAATCTGCTATAGTATATTTAACATTATGTAGTTAATTATTATAATTAAATTATTATATTTTTATCTTGGGTAGAAAAATTATTTAAAAACACATACATACATATAATTATAATTAAGTTTGGTTTCAACCTGAGATTGATTAAAATAAAAAGAATCTTGTTTTAAATAAATACAAATTTAATTTAAATGAGTTTTTGAGTTTCTATTTAAAATATTGCCATAATTGCCCTCCATAATTTTTACTCTTAAAGTAAATAATATGGTGGCCGGTTTTGGAGTTATCACGATCAACAACTCCCCGGAGTTTTTTTCCCCATTTTGGAAACTTTGCGGCAGTGAATCATTTTTCCATTTTTTTTTTATATCTATGTATATCTTAAAAGAAAGTCTGTTTTTTTTGTGTTCGTTCACTTACCAGCCAAACCGGTTGGCCGACTTTCCTATTTTTTTTTTAAATTAAAGAGGAATAAGAGTAGAAGGTTTAGGGCGCAAAACAAAATTATAAAAAAATATGTTAAACAAAGAAATTAAATTTTGATTGCTTATTTTAACAATATTTAGCAATTTTCGCACAACTAAATCAGTAAAGATAGTGGTGTCCTGGTAAGATCTCCGCTCTAGACGTGAGGGGTCTTAAGTTCAATTGCTGTCCCTGGAAACTTTTTTTTTTATAAAAATTCATGGCCAAAGTTTTGGTAAGGAAACGACAAACAATGAATTATATTTGTTTATACTTTTTTATATTTATTATCCAATTTTAGCAACAAAATAGTTATTTCAATCACTGTTTTTATTTAGTTGGAGTCGATATCTCTACCCGTTCTTGATATATCGTATGGGAAGTTAAAAAAATATTTTTTTAACGCCCTGCAAAGCGGGCGGGGGTTTCGCTAGTATGTTCTTAATAAAAAAAAGACTTAGAAATCAATCACTCTGCAAAAAAATGTAGATGTTCTGTTTTATTTTATTTTATTTTATTTTATTTTATGTTATTTTAATTTATTATATTTTGTCTTATTTTCATAATAATTTTATATATTTATCTTTTTTCTTTTTCTTTTATATATATAAAACAAAGACGGGTTTGTTACAACACTTATAACTCGAGATCTGCTGAACCAATTTTCATGGTTATTGATTCGTTGGATTTGTCTCCACCCCGAATAGCAGAATACATCTTAAAAACAATGAAAATTAACACACTATGGCTCATTTTTGTCTCTGCACTATTGAACACTGTACTATGCCAAATAATTTATTAAAAAAATGTTTTTTCCTTCAATATTTTAAATTAAATTGCTTAAGAAATTAAATTAAAAGTCTTACAAGTCTTATTTCGACGCATATTTTAAACCGCCGCCGTGTTTTTGAACTAATTAACTGACAGTTAATAGTCACAGTTGACATTTAACGTCAATACTTATTATTATCGATAAGAAAATACAAAAAGTGTCCTCCTGGAAGTATGATCAAGACAAACGGTTGCCACTTTTCACATCTGAATTTTTTTATTGAAATAATTTAGACTTGCCAAATACCACTGTTTACATCCAAACAGTCATAACATTCAAGATTGAAGTTTAGAATGGTCGAATGGAATTTTTGACAAAACGGCCACAGTACCTAAATCCATTGTTTCTCGAAAGAGTTGGTAATATTTTAAGACTGTATTAGGTAATCTCTAGATCTACTGAACCGATTTTTAAAATTCTTTTACCAATAGAAAGCTAGCTATATATTTGTGATAAATTGGATATGGAAAGAAGTAAGAAATAGTGCTTCAAGTGAAAAAAAATATAAGGTCCATTTATAGGTTTTTATGCTGGATTGGAGCTGGTATTTTCATGCCATCTATTCTGTTAAGGCTTTTTGAATCTTCAAATCTAATCATATAAGTTGCTATTGTTCATGGTCCTATGATGTGGTCCTGTATGTGAAGAGAAAAGATTTAGGAGACGCTTTTATTGTGCAAACAAAAAATTAATGGCGTTTCCAGAATTTCAAAAGTCATTAACCAAATTGAGATTAAAAATTGCGCTCATTGGTTAAGTTATGAATGCCAAAACTTTATTAGAATCTGGATATGAAGATTTAAAGCAATTTCTTTTACACAATTTGAAAAACAGGGCAGAACAACGTCTGCGGGCTCAGCTAGTTTATAATAAATTAAGAAATCTTAATTCTGTTGCGTTAGCATTAATATGTGTGTGCAAGTTTGGCTTTTGTCGTGGTGGCTTGAGTCTGGGTCAAGTTGACGAAATTTGAAAGTTGACATACATTTTATATAGATTTATGTTGAAATTCATATTCAAATAAATGAATGTTGTTTAGTTTGAAATCCCAAGCTGGAGACATTTTTTAAAGTTCTTATTTTTCTTTTTCTTAAATCATAAAAGTTTTTGCTAGATTTTCATTGCAAACAATCCACTGTCAGATTGAAAAATTAGACATTTCTAAAATAACGAAATATGTTTTTGAATTTGTTTTTGAATGCGTGCAGACAGTTTGGCGTCTCAATGTTTTTCACTCATTTTGTATATATGTACATAGACGTACATATTTTTGTTTTTGTATCAAAAAATTAAATCAATTTGTAAATTTTCATGTTATTAAAATTGAAAATGTATGTAGTTGGTAAAATTGTGTAGGTATATTAAATATACAATTTTCATTTTTCGATAATAATTCTAAACTTCGAAACTTCAACTTTTTGTAGGAAGTTTGATATGCAAGTCGAAATAATTTGCTGTACAAAAGAATCTTTGATGTAAAATTAATTTTTAACGTATTAATGCATGCATATCTATAGACATCATAATATTTATAATTTTTGGCACTTTTCCAAAGGCGAAGCTAAAAAGCTTCAATTCAACGGAAAAAACAAACAGGAAAACAGTCAGTATGGAGCTTTTTTGCAAATAAAATAAATTATTACCATCTTATTCACTTTCCTATTTTTTTTTTAAATTAAAGAGGAATAAGAGTAGAAGGTTTAGGGCGCAAAACAAAATTATAAAAAAATATGTTAAACAAAGAAATTAAATTTTGATTGCTTATTTTAACAATATTTAGCAATTTTCGCACAACTAAATCAGTAAAGATAGTGGTGTCCTGGTAAGATCTCCGCTCTAGACGTGAGGGGTCTTAAGTTCAATTGCTGTCCCTGGAAACTTTTTTTTTTATAAAAATTCATGGCCAAAGTTTTGGTAAGGAAACGACAAACAATGAATTATATTTGTTTATACTTTTTTATATTTATTATCCAATTTTAGCAACAAAATAGTTATTTCAATCACTGTTTTTATTTAGTTGGAGTCGATATCTCTACCCGTTCTTGATATATCGTATGGGAAGTTAAAAAAATATTTTTTTAACGCCCTGCAAAGCGGGCGGGGGTTTCGCTAGTATGTTCTTAATAAAAAAAAGACTTAGAAATCAATCACTCTGCAAAAAAATGTAGATGTTCTGTTTTATTTTATTTTATTTTATTTTATTTTATGTTATTTTAATTTATTATATTTTGTCTTATTTTCATAATAATTTTATATATTTATCTTTTTTCTTTTTCTTTTATATATATAAAACAAAGACGGGTTTGTTACAACACTTATAACTCGAGATCTGCTGAACCAATTTTCATGGTTATTGATTCGTTGGATTTGTCTCCACCCCGAATAGCAGAATACATCTTAAAAACAATGAAAATTAACACACTATGGCTCATTTTTGTCTCTGCACTATTGAACACTGTACTATGCCAAATAATTTATTAAAAAAATGTTTTTTCCTTCAATATTTTAAATTAAATTGCTTAAGAAATTAAATTAAAAGTCTTACAAGTCTTATTTCGACGCATATTTTAAACCGCCGCCGTGTTTTTGAACTAATTAACTGACAGTTAATAGTCACAGTTGACATTTAACGTCAATACTTATTATTATCGATAAGAAAATACAAAAAGTGTCCTCCTGGAAGTATGATCAAGACAAACGGTTGCCACTTTTCACATCTGAATTTTTTTATTGAAATAATTTAGACTTGCCAAATACCACTGTTTACATCCAAACAGTCATAACATTCAAGATTGAAGTTTAGAATGGTCGAATGGAATTTTTGACAAAACGGCCACAGTACCTAAATCCATTGTTTCTCGAAAGAGTTGGTAATATTTTAAGACTGTATTAGGTAATCTCTAGATCTACTGAACCGATTTTTAAAATTCTTTTACCAATAGAAAGCTAGCTATATATTTGTGATAAATTGGATATGGAAAGAAGTAAGAAATAGTGCTTCAAGTGAAAAAAAATATAAGGTCCATTTATAGGTTTTTATGCTGGATTGGAGCTGGTATTTTCATGCCATCTATTCTGTTAAGGCTTTTTGAATCTTCAAATCTAATCATATAAGTTGCTATTGTTCATGGTCCTATGATGTGGTCCTGTATGTGAAGAGAAAAGATTTAGGAGACGCTTTTATTGTGCAAACAAAAAATTAATGGCGTTTCCAGAATTTCAAAAGTCATTAACCAAATTGAGATTAAAAATTGCGCTCATTGGTTAAGTTATGAATGCCAAAACTTTATTAGAATCTGGATATGAAGATTTAAAGCAATTTCTTTTACACAATTTGAAAAACAGGGCAGAACAACGTCTGCGGGCTCAGCTAGTTTATAATAAATTAAGAAATCTTAATTCTGTTGCGTTAGCATTAATATGTGTGTGCAAGTTTGGCTTTTGTCGTGGTGGCTTGAGTCTGGGTCAAGTTGACGAAATTTGAAAGTTGACATACATTTTATATAGATTTATGTTGAAATTCATATTCAAATAAATGAATGTTGTTTAGTTTGAAATCCCAAGCTGGAGACATTTTTTAAAGTTCTTATTTTTCTTTTTCTTAAATCATAAAAGTTTTTGCTAGATTTTCATTGCAAACAATCCACTGTCAGATTGAAAAATTAGACATTTCTAAAATAACGAAATATGTTTTTGAATTTGTTTTTGAATGCGTGCAGACAGTTTGGCGTCTCAATGTTTTTCACTCATTTTGTATATATGTACATAGACGTACATATTTTTGTTTTTGTATCAAAAAATTAAATCAATTTGTAAATTTTCATGTTATTAAAATTGAAAATGTATGTAGTTGGTAAAATTGTGTAGGTATATTAAATATACAATTTTCATTTTTCGATAATAATTCTAAACTTCGAAACTTCAACTTTTTGTAGGAAGTTTGATATGCAAGTCGAAATAATTTGCTGTACAAAAGAATCTTCGATGTAAAATTAATTTTTAACGTATTAATGCATGCATATCTATAGACATCATAATATTTATAATTTTTGGCACTTTTCCAAAGGCGAAGCTAAAAAGCTTCAATTCAACGGAAAAAACAAACAGGAAAACAGTCAGTATGGAGCTTTTTTGCAAATAAAATAAATTATTACCATCTTATTCACCATCCAGAGGGAAATAAACAAAGTAGGTTAAAGAAACAAATAAAATAAAATCTAAAAAAAAAAAAACAAGACACGAGTTCAATGTTTATCAAAAATTAGCTTTGTTTTCGTGGAAAAGTTGTCAATGACAAAAATTACAAAAACAAAGTAATAACAGGTTGATGTTTTTTTTTTTTTTTGAAGAAAAAAAAAGATATAAAAACATATGGACGTTGAAACGTAGTTCTTGTTTTTGAACATTAGATATTTTTGAATTCTTAGGAAAAAATGTGAGTTCTCAATAATTTCAAAGGTGTTTGTTCCAAAAAAACATAAACTGTAGTTTTCCGAAGAGAATTTCGATGTGGGATTTTGAATTTCAAGTATATCATCAACTTTTTAAGTACTTAACTTAATTAAACCAACAAAGTTGTTTCAGTAAAATATTAAACAATTTTCAACTCAAACCAAATTTGTTAAATGCATGAGTTTTTTCATTTCCACTAAACTAAGTTGCGAGCAACTTAATATGTATTACTTATTGTTGCCGCCAACACTGAGTATTTAAAATTCTCCGGCAACTATCGGTCCCTTGTAAATAAGTTTATGTCGCACGCAACTTTGAAATAATTTTCATTTAGAAACTAAGAAAATATTGCATTGCAAAATCTAATAAGCGACAACAATATTTTTAAAAACTCCAAAGCTTGACTTTCTGCATTAAATTGGAGCGAGACGAAATTTACCGAGCCCTCTAGTTGAAAATAAAACTTAGTTAAAAAAGGTTTTTTAAACAGTAGAATAGAAATAGTAGATATTATTTTGATTGCTATAAGACCCTTAAAGAACTCCAAGTCTGTAGAAAGTCTTTCCAAATATTCGGTAAAGCCTCACTCTTGTATCGAAAAAACGAAACGAGTCCAAAACTGTCCCGTCTTGAAGCCAGCCGTGCTTTTTTTTGGAAGGCATTATTGAAAATACTCGCACTACGTTTTCAAGAAGTCGAAAATTTTGTACTACTCACAAAAGTCATGAAGGTTACTCAAAGGTGCAACGATTCATCAGAGAAGGTTATTTAGAGTTTTTCAGTGAATCGATGTTAGGTAATGTGGTCAATAAGTAGAAGAACTTTTTTAATTTCATTTGAATTAAATTTTTTTCAAAAAAAAAAAAAAAAAACAAACATCCACGAAAGCAAACGCATTTCTGTGCAAAAAAAAAAAAAAAACAGAATGCAAAAGGAAAAATTTTGGCCGATCGAATGGGATTGATGCCCAATTTAAAAATACCACCACTTACGATCACTTCTCGGTCTCTCGGAGCCCAACTGAGCGCGCGCGATTTTTGGCCTCGGTCCAAAATAATTTGTTGTTGTCCCTTTTTTTATGTCAAAGGCTGATGTCCTCACATACTATGTGAAATTTTGCAATCTGTAGTTTTTAAATTAAATTAATTTATTTTATTTTTGCGTGCTTATTAAATTATTTTTGGCCAACTTTTTAAAATAGAATTATTCTGCACACGTTTAGGCGAGTGACATTTTCGATTGATCGAACAAATGTGCGATAATTGCAGATTGTAGGGCTATAAGACTCAAACTCGAGTTGTTCGTATCTTGAAGATACTTCTTTTTTTATTATGTATCTAAGACTAGGTAGATATTTTTTTATTTATAAAAAAAAGAGATTTTCTAATTTCAGCACACGAACACTCCTGAGTTGCGTAATGATGCGTGCGATGAAAAGTGCAGTAAGAAAAAATAAACTGCATTCAGTATTTTTTTGTTCTTTGTAAATTTTGTTCTTCTATTTTCGAAAACATTTGTTTATACTTTATTGTCATCAGAGTATAAACAAAGATTCATTGTGTCTTTGAGATAAAAAGAAGCTAAGTTAAACATTATTTGTTTTCATTGTACCTATTTTCAAATTGATTCGTGTGCCATGATGGGATGGGACGTACTTATTTACGTCAAACTGTGATGTCCATATCCACTCGTGACAAAGTGCAATAGCATTAAATTGGATCACATAATTTTTGATGCGGCGAAAATTCATTACGATAAGAAAAAAAAACAATGTTACGTAACAAATGCATTGGTAACGCGTAGAAACATTACGACTATAAATTTCAATATATCATGGGAAATTTTAAGTTTTATGTAGTTGTTTTTCTAGGCAAGAGATATATGCAATTTAATAAATAATGAGTGGTGGCATAGTTTTTTAACAATTCTAGGACTGCATTGTCAAAAATTTTGTATTATTTTATTTTTTGTTGAAAATATTTGTTTTTTTTTTGTAAGATTTTGATTTTTATTTTGGGATTTTTTTATTATACTTATTTTTAATATTACTTAGTCTAAGGGACAATGATAAGTAAAGGGTGTTTTTTTAAATGTGTGGTTTTCAATCTCGCAATACTTTTTTCGAAGTTAGTCTCTTTGACAGTTGTTACTTGATTTATGCTCAATTTGGTTTGCCACTTTATAATAAATAAACTTACTTCTAAAAAACGTTTAAAAATCATGAAAATTTATTACTAAAATAGGCCAAAAGCAAGATGGCCACCGATCCCGATTTTCAAAAGAAAATTTTGTTTAGCGATGAAGCACATTTTGGTTGAATGGGCTGGGTACTTAATACTTATGTAAGCAAATTTGTCATATTTGGAGTGGTGATAATCCACAAGCCATTGTTAAGATGCCAACGTTACATGCTTAGAACTCACTGTCACTGTGAATTCTTATGGGCAGATGGAATCATTGGTCCATATTTCTTCAAAAATGAAGCCAGCCAAAATGTAACAATCCAAGGGGAAAGCTATAAAGCCTTGATTAATGTTTTTTCGTGTCTGATTTGGAGGATCTTGATATGCAGACGGTCTTTGGTTCCATCCACGAAACAATCAATTTATAAATAGGCTTGTGTTGTGGCCTCCAAGATGGTGCGATTTAACACACCTGAACTATATTTTGTGGGGTTATGTGAAGTCGCTTGTCTATGTCTACGCAGATACTACTCGAGACGATCGACACCTTGGAAGAGAATATTCGGCTCGTTATTGCTGACATACGGCCCCAATTGCTGCAAAAATATGCAGTGGTTGAAAATTGGGCCTGTTGGATGAAATTTATTCGACCCAGTAACGGCTGCCATCTACCTGAAATCATGGCAAATCCTTATCTTTATAATAAAGCTAAAATCTTGGCCGTAACATTAAATTATATGCGGTTTTGTTTATTCTTGAAAACTAAACGTCTAAAAAAAACACCCTTTATTTCAACTGAACACAGTCAAAAATGTAACAAACTTTAAAGAAGTCTCACGTATTTAACAATCATGGTAAAATTCATAGCGAAGAAAAGGGTTCTTTTTGATGCTCTTAATATAATTATCTACAATTGACAGACATTTGCGATTTCTTAAAATATTGCAACCCTAAATTTATATGTAAGTAGATACTGACACTGAGCTGAGCACTATTGTAATAGTCGGTTATAATTCTAAACCAAAGTAATAGTTCGTCATTTTTTTCCAAGAAAATCTGCCAAAATAGACCAAAGAGGAAAAACCAAAATTATTATGTGATAATTCTGACAGCTATTGGTTTTGATCTTCTTATTTGTCTCAATGATTAAAAATGCCAACTTTAATAAAATAACAGAAGACCAATAATACCTCCTGCGTACACATTTATAAACAATTCTTAAAAATTTAACCTTATAAACATAATATACATGCCAAAAAAAAATCACTGCGCAATGGTTTTCCTGTACTGTCATATTTTTCCCACTCAAAAACCATGTCCATATTGCTTCACCAAAGAAACAAACGCAGATATCCAAACGTCTACAATAAAATTAATAATAAATTTCACCAAAATATTAAAATTGCAACTTCTGTCGCGTCCCATCAGTTCAAGGTCAGATTTTCTTTTACATCTTACATCTAATTATAAATACGCGATCACTTATAATGTAAATCGTTATTTTTGTGCACCTACTTAAGTATAACGTACCCTATAGCTATGTTAGATACTTTTGTCGATAGTGAAAAGCTTTACACGACTTCTTTGTTTTCCTTAGAGAGGCCAACTTAACTACGAACAAAATTCGCTACGCATCAGTCAAAAAAAAAAAAATCTCCTTTCGAATTTTCAGCTCATCAACACCAAAACAAAGTTTGGGATGGGATGGGAAATGCTGCTGGTGAGCTTTTCATTCCAAAAACAAAAACACAAATAAAAACAATAAACAGAAAACAGAAAACCAAAACAAATCGTAATAAGAAAAATCCAAAACAACGAACAACAAAAATAATGAGTAAAAACAAAACAAAAACAAAAAAAACAAAATGATTTGCGCGATCATTGATCGCGTTCTTTCTTCTTCCGCGATATAAAAACAACTGACGCAAAAGCTTTGGCACCATTTGAATAGCGGAACACGGACTAAGTGCACGTTAAATAAAAAAGAAAATTGTTATAAACCAAGAAAAAACGTTAAAAGCGAGAAAAGTTAACTCCGAAGTTATAGTGAGTTAAATTGCGCGATCGTTAAGGAATACAAAAAAAAAAATAGATACAAGAAAAATATTTTTTCACTCAAAAGATAAAAAACTATCTTTGGATAAATATTTTTGTGATTTTAAAAAGAAAAAAACGCCATAAAAAATGCGTCCACCATCACGTTCATCCTTCGGTAACGATATTACAAACACTGCCAATAATAACGGTAACAATGGAAATGGCGATGGCGATGATCCTACTGGAATTCCACCACACATTGCCAGGATCGGTGGGATCGTTACATTCTCACCGATCGCCGGACGAGGTGTCATCAAAGTTGTTGGCCGTTGTGAAGATGCAAAGGAAAATAGGAAGTTAGGTGAGCTTGAAACTTTTTTGGTTTATGTTAACATCTTCATGAGTTTGTATTGAAATTTTTACGGCCAAAAATAGTTTAAATTTTTTGTGAAAAATTTGATAAGGTAGTGTTGGAAGTTAATTTTTGAATGTGAACGTGATAAGTCTATGAATGAAAAGATAATAGTAAAAAAGTTATGGCTTTGGTGTTTGAAGATTAAAAATTTTGTTTTAAAATTTTGTGATCGCAAGTACATTTCCATTTTTTTTAAAATAGCACTTTTTTTTACAAGATCGGTAGCTTTTGAAAGTTAGAACGTGATTTTCCCGAAATGTTTTCTTCAAAATACCCAAACGTTTCTGGCTCTATAAATAATTTATTGAGAGTGCATACTTTTTTTGAAATAGATTGCTAAAGTCAAACGAATTTGTATGGTCAAATTTGACATGAGAAAACTAGAAACAAAGTGCAAGTACCTAATAATTCTGTCAATGTGAATCATAAAAATTTTGAATTCTGAGTTATTTTAACGACTTGAAACTAAAATGGTTCCATTTCTTGAAAAAAAAAATTAGATAAGTCAAATTATTTAAAAATGTATGTTTCAATTGATGATTTATATACTATATTGGAATATATTGGATTTAAGAAATTGAAATTAAAACTAAAAAGAAAAACAATTCTAAAGTTTAAAAAAAATTATTTCAAGTTAAAAAATGTGAAAACCCATTTAAAAATATTTAATTAATAAAGGCTTAAACTAAGGGCTTGAACTGGGCTTGATCTTATCAAAAAATATAATAACGCCTAAATTAAAAGCAAAATATGTAATATCGCCCAAGAACTCATCAACATCCCAAAATAATTTTAAAATATAATAATACCGAAATCAAAAAATGGATATTATTTTAAATTGTTGGTTAAATGCGTACACGAATATGATAAAAGGTTACTGTTGTTATTGGGGCATATTTTTGTAGCTCCCGTAATAAATTGATTCTTCAAGAGGTTACGAAAGTAAAATTGGGAAAGTGCTTAAAGAATTTGTATGTTTTTTTTTTTTCAAAAAATGTTTGTTTCAAAACATAATTTATCTGAGACCACATTAATTTTTATCGAGGCAATTGTTAAGGCCTTAAAATTAGTTTGAGTAATGATTGGCAAAATTTTACGCAACTAACTTATAAATTTACATACGTATATCTCAAATCAGCACCTTTTCAAAAACAGGAGCGGATTTAAGGTTCACATAAGACTGAAAAATATAAATTTTAAAAATTAAACAATTCTTTCTTAAAAGAATTCACAAAATTGTTTTATGTTGCATACATAAATATTTTTTTTAATAATGAAAACTATACAATCGCCTTTCCGTAAAGAAGCAAGTTAATCCAACCCAGAAGCCCATTTTTTTAAGATTAACATTTTACATTTAAGATATAAATTTTTGCTGTCATTCATAATCAGCACACTAAGCTGGTCATTCGCTTTAATGCTTAACCACCTTTAACTCAACACGTCAAGGAAGTTACATTATTCAAACTAATCAAATGTGACGTCTATGTGTGTATATTCGCCCAAATAGGAAAAGAACTTGAAACTTGGATACAGAGACAGATACTTAATTAATTAGCTAAAAGCTTACAACATTTATTAAAAATGAAATATTATTACAAGCTTGAATGACAGCTTAACGCACACCGCCTCGTGCGGCACCTACAAAGTTAAATCAAAATGAAAAGAAAATCTTTATATTTCCAGTTGGATAAGCAGTGCGGGTAAAAATTGTGAGTGTTTATTTTTGCAATTGTTATGACTTAAAAAAAAACATAAACAAACAATTATTGCGTCAAAAATACAAAACAAACAATTTTATAAAATTTCCTAATTACTATTTTCAATTTAAACAATTGATAAATTATATTGAATTGTTAACTACATTTTTTCAAATAAAATCAGGAAAATATAATTTCGGATTTATAATAATTTATTAATTAATAACTAATTCAATGCGTGCCAAATGAGTACACACATTTTAAGTGTGTTATTCAATCACATTTAATTGCAACAATGACTAGTCTTAACTTGTTTATACTTTTATTTGTGGTATTTATTAACACTTTTCTAACTCAAGCCGAAAGATAAGTCGAATTAAAAAATATCGGAAATGTAATCGAAATGATTTAATAAATTAATATTTTTCATTTGCCGCTTCGTAACTCTTTAATATTTATCAATTATCATCGAAGTTTCCCGGAGACTTATATAACTCCAAAAACTCAGTGAAGCAAATAACTTCTTATCCGGAAACATCACTTTTTTAAACATGATGAGCTTGTTTTATTGACCGATCCAAGTTTAAGTGAAAAATCAACGGGTCATTAAAAATGCTCAAAATTTGTAATACTTAAAAATTTCCTACTGAAGGAATCCCAAAGAAATAGCATTGACATCACTTAAAGTTGCTTACCGATCAATAAACAACTAAGTTCCTAGAAACTTGTAGTTACTCACGGAACTTAATTGCTAGCAACTCTGAATTACTGAGGAGCTTTAAGTTGCCTGAACACTTACAACTTTATCTTTAAAAATCGTGTCAAGTTCAAAATGGATGTCAAAATGACCTTTCCACTTGTTATTATGTGAATATTTTTAAAGTTGCACACTGTTTGAAGGAAGAATAAAGTTGAAAATGAGTATTTTCAAAAAATTTAATTTGGCAATTGAAATCAGCTTCGTACACGAAATATTTCGGTGGACTTAAGATATTTTAGAAGCAATATTTTGCGGTCAGAGAATGAAAACTTTGGGTCTTTAATAAGATTTTCAAATATATTTGTATTTGCTGACACCAACGTAAGAATTGATGGTAAACTTTTTTTCAAATCTCTAACAGAACAATAAAAATATAAATTTTTTTTAAAGTTCAAGTTTTATTTTAACTCATCATCTCAAATCATCTTTTTTGAATTTCTAAAGGGTCCCACTTAAGAAACATTGTATGCATGATGAAGCAATTTTAAGCTTACATTTTCAAATGTTATTACAAGAACGTTTTTTTTTTAAGTACTGTTTATTTAATTAAGATGGACATGTTAGCAATTAAATTTAAAAGATTCAAAATTGAAGTGTCACTCTCATTATGTCTTGTTCTTTAAGTCTCAATGAAATATTGAAATTACTTAATTTTAATAGGTGTTCTATTTTATTACGACTCAATTGAATCTTATCTACTAGTTTTACCTTTTTTTATGAATGAATATTTTTATTTCTGATGCTTATCAATATGAATCATTTATTTTAATGCGCTTTTATAAAATTACGTTTCTCCATTTGATTATTTAACTTGATAAGTTTTGATAAGTACAAATTAAATTAGAAGCCAACAAAGTATTAATTGTCAAAGTAAACCAAAGAAGTTGTGTCGATTTTAATCAGCATATAAAAGTTAAGATAAACATTGTCTTTGTTTTTATTGTAAACAATTTTATTTTTATAAGATTTTAAGGTGTGCATAAAACCTCCTACTGGTCATGGGGGATTTTTTTGATAGGAAAAGTAAAAATAAAAACACAATCACTTTATTTTAAGTGAATTAAAATTAAACACTTTTCTTTTTATAAAGAAAATATTACTTACAAAAAATTCATTAAAATTTGTATTCTAAATGCATAACACATTCACAACTATTTCTGACAGTTTAATAACAAAGTGTCATGTTGTCATTAGTAAGGAATTGAAAGTTGTCAGATTTTAACCTTTAGTAAAATGTCAAGAAATAATTGATATTAACATCATTTAGTGTCATCCTAAAGTTGCTCGAATTCCGTGTCAAATGGACTTAAATATGAAATGATGAATATTTAATTTTCAGACTGTAATTTCCCTTTAATTCAAACATTTTGTAATTGTCCATTTCTACAGATATTCAAAATTTGAATAATTGTTTCATTAAAAGTAGTTAATGACCCACTTAAAGTAACAATTACAATTTTAATTATTGGAATATCTTAAGACAATCTTCTCATAAATTAAATTTACCAAAATAAAAACAAATTACCAAAACGACGATAGACGGTTAAACTTTGGCGGTGACTCATTAATTAATTTTTTTGTTTGGTTTGTTTCTGATAAGATAAAAAATTGATAATAAATTAAAAATCTTATGCAAGTTTTAGTCAAGTTCATTGCTTTCATTTATTATTATTATTGTTTACATTATGCCCTTCATATATAGTTTGATATTGATAAATCATAAACAAAATGAATAATCATTATTTTCTTGGCCTAAATAAATACTTACATACTCATATAAACAATAACATTCATTGTTCACACCAATTGGCTTACGAATTAAAATGCGCATTCACTTTTTCAAAAAAAAAAAAATTAATAAAGTTTTTATTTTTATGAAGCCTTTGTGTCCAAAAATCAAATTAGCACAAAGGAAAAATTAGCTCATCATTCTTCGGAAAATCCCCTTAGTTGGTACATACTCGTTTCGTACGTAAAATTCGTATCACTTCGAAATAATTTATTACACAGACTCATATTTTATTTGTTTATTTTTTTTTTTTTTTGTTAATAAAAAAAAGAAAATAATTAAACAGTCGACGTAAACTGACCATTTGGCTGAGAGCCAAAAAAAAAAATGAAATCGCGCAGACAAATTTTCCTTATAAAATTGAGAAAATGAAAATTTCCGATGTCAACAGACTTACACATAGATGGAGCTGTAGAACAAGGAAACAATCTCATTGTCCGTGGGTTTGGTGCATTTTATTCTTCTTTTTTTTCAATTCATAAAATGAGGGCAATGTACTTTTCAGATTGAAAATTGGTCAATTTGGTCACTTGATGAAAATAAATAAATAAAAAGATAATTTTCTTTTTAGCCTTTAATTCATTTTATTTCCAAAATATGTAGGTACATTAAAACAAAAAACAAAATTAAATTGGTAGCAACAATTCGGCATCTTCATCGCCAGAGTCCTCAGAAGACCTACGCCGTACCATTCCAGTGCGTGGCCTCTCGGCTGGTGGTCCAAGTGGATCTTCATGCTGCACGAATCCCTCATAAACTGTGCCGTTGATTGCACTCACTTGCGACTGCTGTTGATGCATCATCGTTGTCGAACTGGAATCATTATTTCGAAGAGAGGCTGATTTCCGTTTACTCCGTGCTGTACCCGCTCTTCCTGAACCCTGTCGCATTTCTAACGCCGACTTATCAAGCCTTTCATATTCCGCACTGTACTTTTCATGCAACTCCATCATTCCGAGTGACTTTGTCACCCGAACCAGTGACTTTAGACACGTCATGTTTTTGGGGAACTTCGCATAGATCTTTTCGAACATCTCCAGATACTTTTTGGGCATGTAGAGATGTCGGAAACAGTAGGCTATCCGTAGCATGAGGTTCGGATCATTGGGATCGGCCAGAACTGAACGTTCGTAGTAGTAGAGGCCCTTGTCGAGAGCCTGAAGCTTGACATAGTAGGACCCAATCGATGTGGCTATTCCGATGTCACTCGGATTGAGGCGATAGGCCTCGTTGTAGTACTGGTTTGCCTCCTGGTGATCCGAGAAGCTCTCATAGAGTGCCGCGAATTTTTCAAACAGCTTTGAATCCATCTCGCCAGCCGACCCGAGGACCTGCAAGTACACCTCGAGAGCCGAATGTGGGGAACTATGTAACTCGTTAATTCTGGCCAGTTGATAGTGCACATGGGGATGTTGAATGTTTTCGCCGACCTTCACGAATTGCTCTTCGGCAACGTCAATATCATCTTCACTCAAATTCTTCCCCGCCAGAAGTCCGAGATTGTAGTTTGCTTCGAAAAGATCCGGCCGAGCATCCAAAGCTGCCCGCAGCTTCTGCTTGGCATTGTTGAAGTCACCGGACTTCATGTCACAAACGGCACTATTGACAAGTGCAGTCGGGTTCTTTCTGTCCATTTCGAGGAACTGATTTGTGCACACTCGGGCATTCTCCATATCCCCGATGTGCAAATAGATGAAACTCAGATTTGTCAGGGCATTGGCCGCCATGTGTTCGTCCTTTTTCTCGTACATTCTCAAAGTTTCCACTGCTTGATTGACGTCATTTTGACGAAGGTACACCAGAGCCTTATTCAGTTCAAGGTCACTTGCCAGCCAGGCTAAGTTTGCTGATGATTTTATAATCTCAATGCACCAATAGTACCCGTCGTTGTAGTTCTCCTCGATGACTGGCGAAATCAAATCAACCACCATGGTGATGGCCTTCTTGACAGAACTCCGCTTGATCTTATTGTAGACGGCGAACTCATCGACCTTCAGCATGTCGAAGACACTCCTGCTCTCTTCATTCTCTTCAATGAAGGTCTGCACTTTTATGTCGTCCTCGTATTCGAGTTGAATATCAACGAGTGACCTAAAGGCGTTCCTTATTTTGTCCACATCGCCCATGGCGAAGTAACACAGCACCAAATGAATTCCACTACGTACATCCGGTCGATCTGACATAACGAACTCGAAACTCGTTGCTGCATCCGAGTATTGGCCCATTTTGATGAAGAGGATCCCAATGTTCTGGGTTATTTTCAAGCGCAGCTGCTTCAGATTACTCGGAACCGAATCCAAAGCCATGCGGTACATTTTTATGGCCTTATTGTAGATGCCCATTTTGAAGTAGATATTGCCCATGTTCAGTTTGAGATGGTTAACTTGGGGGAACATCTTGTTCTTGATCATCATGGTGTAGGTGTTGAGAGCCTCCACGTACATATCGTTGTTGGTGTACTGCTCGGCTAGATTGAAGAAGACCGCATAGGTTAGTTCAAGATTGTGAAAGAGATTCTCACCGTACTGATCCCGAAGCCGATGGAGTGTTCGATCCAGTGAAAATGCCTCCTTGGCCTTATTCAGACACTCTGCGTAGTATGGTGTCGACTCGGCACTCAACACGATTGAAGACTCCAAGAGATCTGAAATCTTAGCCTCCAGGTGTCGGTAACGAATGAGAGGATTTACTTCTTTTGCAGCTGCATCCACGGTATTCACTCCCAGACCCTGTTGGTGTTTGGCCTTTTGTAGAAATGCTTGGTCAATGAGTCTCTCGGAATCTGCGGTATAGCCTACGGCTCGGACTGCTGTTGAGGGTCGAGCTAAGGAGGTCTTGTCGCCTCCCAAACGACTGCTCACAAGATTCCCCCGCGAAAAGAGCGATGATGTTGGCGGACGAGTGTAGCCGGTCGGAGGAGCTACTGATGGTGTCGGCGTTTGAAGTAAGTTTCGTTTCTTTGCACTATCCGAGTCAGACATCTTGAAGATACTTGCTATCTATTTAACTTTGGATCCTATTCAAGATTGATTTTTTTTTTAATTTTAAAAACTATTTCTTTGAAAAGTATAAACATAAACTGCAAAAATTGTTTTTGAAAAATGTTACTTTAGTGAAAGGATTTGTTTTGGTTTGAACTTCAGCATGGTAACGGACAGTTTATTGTGTCCTGCGCATTGAATGCTGTGGTGGGAATATATATCATTTAAGTTTAGGTCTGAGGGGTTGGTTAATGGTTTTTTGAATGATAATTTTCATCTTAAAAAAGAAATTTTATTATTTATTTATTTATTTATTTTTTGAGGTGTTAAAGCTTAATTTGCGGTTAATTTAAATTTTCATTAAAATACTAAATCACGGTTTTCTGGTTACTGATTGTCTTCAAGCGTTTCGTTAAATAATAATTTATTTGTAGAATTTAACATTAGTTTTAATTAAAAAAAAATAATAAACAGTTAAAATTCTTTGTTTTTCTTCGTTGATGGTGATTTTTTAACCTTCATAGCACTTAAAAGGTTAAAATGAGACAAAAAAAAGAGATTTGATTATTTGATAAAATAGTTAAAAGATTGCAATATAAAATTATACACACCTTAATTTTTTTTTAAAAAGTTATTACCTACTTAAAAAATATTTTTATTTTATTTTTTCAAAACTAATTTAAGAAAACCGAACTTAAGTAGAACTTTTTTTTTGTTTTGTAAAAAGCTTCCTATGCAATTTTAAGTTCATACTTCCATTAACAATATTTTCAATACAAATTCATTTTCAACATTCAAGAAAAAATTACCATAATTATTTCAAATGTCAAAAATATCGTGATAAGAATATGATAAGATACCAACTTATTACTTTAAGTTCAAAACGAACTTGAAGGCATTTAATTTTATTTTCCAAGACATTTTTTGTACTCATATTTTTGTCGAAACATTTTAAGTTCTATAAACTTGGCATCACTTTGTGCTTAAAAGAGCTTTAAAGCTTTATTATTTCACCACAGCCCTTTCACCAGAAAGATACTTGTTGAATTTCGTATCTGAAACTTCGTTTCGTTATCACTTCATTCCCTTTGCTCATGTTCCAATTTCATTCCAATTCAAACCTATCTAAATCTAACTTGTTGTTTGTATCTTGTATCTTTTTTTGTATGTTATGTTCTTGTTGTTGTGACTGTGAGTAGATAGACAAAACAAAAACCCCAGCTATGATTCATGATTGAATTTTAATTTCATTTTCTTTGGGAAATTCTCAATTCAACTTTATACCTGATTTTATTCGGTTCAGTGAAGGCAATTAACTAAAAATAGATACACATGTACTTATAGAAAGCAAGAAAATTAACGCGCGAAAGTTTAGTCTTTAGTTTGTCAGCTTTGGTGTTGAGTGTTGTTCGCATTTTCGGCATTTTTTTTTCTTTTTTTGGTCGGATTTATTTCATTTTTGTCTGCATTTTTTTCGATTTGATTTTTAAATCTAAAATATGGCAAACGCAGTGGTTAAAGTTGTTGAAAGGTGTAATAATGCAGAAGAAAATGAACATTTAGGTATGAATAAGATATTTTACTCATATGTTATAATCATCATAACCTCATTTACTTTCTTTCCAACAAATGATAAAAATAACATTTCATTTAATTTAAGACAGAGATTTATTAATTTATTGTACCCTTACACATATTATATTCATATCGAAAGTGAATATTAAAATAAGTCTTTGCGTATAGTAAAGTAAATAGTATTTATGGATATGGGCTATATTTAGATAGTTTCTTCTTTCTTGTTCTGTTTCGGATTTGTTTCGCTGCTGTCAGTTTGTGAAATTAATGGAAATGAAAAATTAAGTGAAATTGTTTTCGATAAAAAACCGGTACCTACCAACATATTATTATGCTACTTTACAGGGTGTTCACTGTTCACTTCACAAATCGCTACCACAGAAAAAAAAATCATTTCCCTGTCTCTTAAAGTCATGTTAAGTCTTAAAACTTTAAAGATTTTAATTAAGTTTTTTTTAACATACATATATAAAAAGTGTAAAATTTGCAATGAATAGTAAATTTCAAGAAATTCTTTATTTAAAAAATAAAAATTAATTTTGTGTTAATTTTTTATATTTTATTTATTTTCATTAAAGATCTCTCTGAATGTGAACTTATGCAAGTACCAGAAGCTGTATATCATCTTATGAGGAATACATCATTAAAAACTTGCAACTTAAGTGGAAATGTCATAAAAAAGATATCACCAAAATTTGCTGTCAAGTTCAATCTCATTACAGGTATAAATACAGTTTTTATTTAATTTCGTAAGATTCTTAATTATAAAGTTATATTTCATTCTTTAGATCTCAATTTATCACACAATCAGATGGCAAAGCTTCCCGATGAGCTAGCAGATCTGGCATCATTAGCCCGCCTTAATATATCACATAACACTTTCATTGTACTGCCACCAGTTGTCTTTAAAATACCAAATCTTCGTGAATTGGATGCAAGTAATAATGCAATTATAGGTATATAAACTTATTCAAAAACAAATGCATTACAATTAAATTAATTTAATTAATTTATAGAAATCGACACAGACCAAATGATAACAAGTAACAATTTGGAACTTGTTGACCTGCGACACAATCCTCTTGGCCGAAGCAGCCATCGGAAGTTGAAAAATGCCAAAACTCCTTTCCGACTGGAAATCTCCGAGTACAACGAAGATGAAGACTGGTAGACATTTTTTCTTTTTGTTTTCACATACAAACGATGCTGTTATAGATAGATGAACTGTTAAGAAAAATGTATATATATTTTTTTGAACTGGTGTTTGTTTTCTATAGATATGCATACATAAGTGATTTTTATACAAAGTGCTAAATTTATTATCTAGAATAATTAAGTTTTAGAATCTAAGTAAATGTGATTTTGAGATTAAAAATGGAAACATTAATTCGGTACGTCTGCGTCCGGTCCGTCCGAGTGTTAGACATGAACAACATCAGGCTTTAGCAATCCCAAAGATACATTAGTTGTTACTTAATTTTTTTTTTGTTTATTTCATTTTCTTTTGTCATAAAAACTTTGCGAATATTGTATTTTTAGTTTTTATTTTAGTTACTTAGATTTCTGTGATTTTTTATTTTGCCTCGTTTTTAATATTTTGTAATTTAAAAAAAAGTGCTTCTTATAATTCTTTTTGTTTTATTTTTATCAACAAACAATATTAAAAAAATATTTTAGCAAAGCACTGAGTCATTTTTATGACATTTCATTATATTTTATAATAATATAATATTTTTCTTTTTAATAATTATAATGTTTAAACTGCCACATCACCTGCTTGTATATTATTTTATTGCACGATTTGTTAAATTTGATATCAACAAAATGATGTACTCAAAAATGAAATACGAATTTAAAAATTCGATTTAGTTGTATAAGAAAAGAACTAACTAACTTTTAAGGTTTATATAATATAAAAAAATATAAATTCATAAAAAATAACAAGAAATAAAATATTATTTTTAGCATGGTTACATGCGAAGAAAAATTTGATTTTTTTTTTTGTTTATTAATGAATAAGGGATGGTCACAAATGTCTTAAAATAATTATGGAAATAAAATATTTAACAAATTCAGGAAGTTTCAAGGCCCCGAAAACATTTATTTGACTCAAAAATACAGTGAACTAAAAATGATATCAACTTCAAAAAATGCGTAAAATAACGTTTTGGACTAATAAAATGTATACATTTTTTTACAAAATTTAAAAAATATACGAAAAATTCTACTAAAAAATGTCAACATTTTTTCCCCTGGAATATCTTGACAGCAAACAATAATAACGACGTCAAATATATTTTTTTAACAAAAAATGAATAAAATAAATCAATAGTAGGTAGATAAAATCAAAATTAATTAAAAACTTTTTTTCAAAAAAAAAGAAAGACAATTTTTTTAATATCTTTTCTTATTTTTCTTCTTAAATTTTTATATTTTGTTATATCTTTCATTCGAATAAAATATAAAGTCCAAGCAAGTCTACTTTGCTATTTTCAGAAAAAATTTAAAGTTAAAATATTGTTCTTAAAGAAGTCTTCGAAATTTTGTAACGTAAGATAGTGTTATAGTTATTAACAATTACATTTTTCAAAAAAAATTTTAGCTTCATCTGAAAGCCTTACGAATGTTCTTCGAAATTTGACTTCCTTGAGTTTTTTTTTTAATTCCTGACAAAAATGAAATGATTTATTGAAAATTTATCCAAATGTAACATGAGTTATGTACCATGAAATTACCCATAGTTCAATTTTTTTTTTAAAGAATTTTATCGAACGAGAAACAAAATGATTGTGAAAATGTGATCTATGAAATTTTTAAACTTCCCCTGAGGAGTTATTGTTATGGGTCCGATTTGTCAAATTCAAATGTTTGAAATAAATTTTACGTTTAAAAGAAAATTTGTCAAAATCGCACTACATTTAAAATGTGAGTAAACCATTATAATACGACTAGTTCGACTAGTTCATAAAAAAAGGAAATCGAAGAATTTTCCAAAATTTCTAGGATAAAATTACATCAAGCAAATTATAGTTGTTTGGAGGCATAGGTAGAAATGAACTGCCCACTTGACCCGATCCCAGAAGTCAACCGAAGAAAAAAAAATTAATATTCAGAAATTAAATATTTCTGATAGAATCAAGGTCAGAGTTTAAATACTAATTCGAATTTTAAATAAACCGCAGTAAATTTTAATATCACTATACATATTTTAAAGAAGTACCTATGGGAACTTATTATTAAAACGTCTACATATACCAATTTTTTTTTTTTTTCCAAATAAGTTATAAATGCAAAGTCAAAGTTAATTTTTAAATGTTGTAAACACTATAATTCAAAAACGCCAATTATATGTTTTATATTATAAGTATATAATTTTAAAAACGTATTTGCAGAAAAAATCATCATTCTTTTAAAGATCAGAATCTTTTTACTATAGCTTTTGTATTATTATTATTTATTTAATCGATTTCATACACATTGAAAATAAATCATTTAAAATTGTGAAGATATTAATATGGATAGTAAATAACAATATTTAAAAATGAAATATGTACATAAACTATAAAAGAAACTACATAGTTAATAAATCAATTAAATTAATTAGATAAATAAATAATTTAATTATAACTTTTAGATGGAAAAAGTGCCAAATATGATATTATTTATTTAGTGGATTCGTGCTCTTTTAATTTTTAATAAGTAAAAAATATATATAAAATATCAAAACCGACTTACCTTACAATTTTTATTCGAAAAAATCCTTCAGCCAAACTGCAAATGGCCTACTAACAATATTAAACGTTGTTGTTAATCCTTTTATTATCTGCGTCTAAAACTTATCACTGAAAAAATAAGAAACAAATAAAATACATGGGAAAATAATATTTAATAAAAACATAATAATTTTTTTATTTCTTCTGTATTTAGGAATAAATTTATGAAAAAAGAACGCTCCTCGGCTTCGGTGGTAAAATAAAAATGTTATTTTAATAGAATAATTAAATTTGGTACAAACCTTTTTTTCAAATTCACTTCACTTCATTTCATTTCATTCACATTATTATTTTAAATTTATTTAATATTTTACTACACTTCACTTAAATTTTATAATTTTTTTGTTTTCACTTTAACCGAGCGCGGAAGAAATGTTTGAACTTAAAGGAACGACGCACTTTTTCAACTACATTCGACTGAGCACTTTTCTGTCTGTTCTATTCTACTAGTCTCTTAAATCTCAGCTTACTCTTGTTTTCTCACTCAGCCGAGATAAAACATAAAACAAGGAGAAAGCTCAGAGCTCAGCGCGGCGCGAACGACTTAAATACCAATACTTTTTGTATTGGTGCGAGTGTGGGTGTAGGTTGGAAGCGAGTAAATACTCTCACTGTTCTTAGCTTTGTGAGAGAAATTCAACAAAATGGTTGAAAGGAGAAAAAAGTGTTAATGTGTAGGTGTTGCTGGGTGGTGAGAACTGAGAAATTTAATATGTGTATTTAGGTGGGGATACTCAATTATATTATTTGTAATTCCCGTCCACATTTTTGATTGTTTCGAGTCATTTATTTATTATCATTTATTACTTAATTTTGAATTTACCAACTAATAAAATTTATAATTGATAACAAATCCTTTCCGCAATTTATTAGAATTTCTCTCACAAAGCTAAGAACGATGAGAATATTTACTCCCAACCTACACCCACACCAATACTTTTAAGTTTTAAGTCGTTGGCGCCAGTGTTGCCACTGTTTGAAAAAATTTCCGCAGTAGATTCACAAAAAAACGCAGTAGATTCTATGTTTTCGCAGTAGATTTTTATTAAACAGCAATTTTTTTATTAAATACTAGAATGCCTGGCAAACGTTGTCTCGCCCCAATTTAATGAAGAAACCCAAGCTATTAAAAAATATTGTTGTTGCTTATTTGATTTCCCATTTTTTCATAAAGTTTCTCGATGGCCCGCTGTATACTTCGTAAGTTTAATAAAAAGTGGATCGAGCGACAGGATAACCAAAGTTCATGTCCTAGTTGTTGTAACCATCTGTTTCGTTGTGTTGAATTTAAAACAGTAACTTCAGATTGCTTCAGTTTTTATGTAAAACGTGGTCCATGTTTAATACAGGTTTTCTTGGGACATCAAATCATATTATTGTCTTAAAAAGTACGAACATCATATCAGTGTACATTTGGAAATGCTGAGAAAGAAAACTTATTGAAATAATCGACAAGTCCCTCTGAATTAGATCCAATTGCTTCATAATGTTCCACTAAAAAAACTTGCTCATGAGACTACTATGATTTGGATATACAAAGATGACAGCGAATGCCTTCAGTGACTGCAGTGACTGACCTAAATTAAATTCATTCATGAAGATTTCGATGAAGTATAATTTTTATTCAAAAACTTAAAGCGCAGTAAATTTATTTATTTGGTAGTAGATTTATTTTTGGAAAAAAATGCAGTAGAACTACTGCAATTGCAGTAAAGTGACAACGCTGGTTGGCGCCAAGTTCTGAAAATTCTCCTTGTTTTATCTCGGCTGAATGAGAGAACAAGAGTAAGCTGAGATTTAATAGATCAAAATCAAAACAGTAAAATAGAATAGACAGAGTAGTAGTTGCAGTGCAGTTGAAAAAAGTGCGTCGTTCCTTTAAGTTTAAATATTTCTTCCGCGCTCGGTTAAAGTGAAAAAAAAAAATTATAAAATTTTAGAAAAGTGTAGTAAAATATTAAATTAAAGAACTGAAGTGAATTTGTTTTAAGAAAAGGTATGTAGCAAATAAATTATTCTATGAACCGAAGCAGCAGAAATGTATTCTTAAATACCTACAGGAAAAATAAAAATTAATTTAGTTTTTTTTCTTAAATATTATTTTCCCATGTAATTTATTTGTTTTTCTTATTTTTTCAGTGATAAGTTTTAGACGCAGATAATAAAAGGATTAACAACAACGTTTAATATTGTTAGTAGGCCATTTGCAGTTTGGCTGAAGGATTTTTTTCGAATAAAAATGGTAAGGTAAGTGAGTTTTTATATTTTATATATATTTTTACTTATTAAAAATTAAAATAGCATGAATCTGCTAAATAAATAAAATTTCATTTGCCTTTTCTTAAAGCTTAAATTGAATCATTTACCTATAATCAATTTATTTCTCTTATAATTTATTTTTTTAATTTTTAAATAATTTCTGTAATTTGTCATCCACATTAATATCTTCACAGTTTTAAAGGATTAATTTTTCATGTATAAGAAATCGATTAAAGAAATAAAAATATTTACATATAATAAAAAATCAAGATAATAATATTCCTGTCTTTTAAAGAATGCAATCTCATTTTTTGTGCAATAGAATAGTATTTTTGAAGTTCAGTGTTTTCTAAATTTAAATATAAACTTTTACTTTACATTTGTAATTTATTTAAAAAGTTGATATACACGTTTTCATAATATTTCCCATAAGTAGATACTTTTTTGGAAATATTTATATTGACTTTAAAATGCACTGCGGTTTATTTTAATTTCGAATTAATATTAATCTCTGAATTTCATTGCATCTGAAATATTTAGTTTGCGAATGTTTGTGTTTTTATGTTGGTGCATATTGGATCTCTAATGTCGATTTCTGGGAGCGGGTCAAGTGGGTAGTTCCTTCCTACCAAGATCTCCAAACAGCTATTATTTGCTTGCTGTAATTTTATCCTTGGAATTTTGGGAAATTCATCCCTTCTCTTTTTTTGTGAACTATTCGTTTACGGTTTACTTACATTTTAAATAAAGTGTAATTTCGACAAATTTTCTTTAAAAAGTAAAAGTTTTTCCAGAAAGATAGCTATCTCTGGGCGTCTTTGTGCGTTTGAAAGGATGTGTTCTGGAATACCGTAGAACCTGATGAAAGATTTTCGTTCTTTAAATTCGTTTCAGTTGAAACTTCAATTTATTGAAAACTGTACAAAAAAACATTAATTTTATGTTTTAAGGTCTAACAGTAGTTCTTAAGATATTTAAAAATCAGAAGTTAAAATTATGTGTCAAAATTATTTTTTTAAGTATTCAAGACAGAAACTAGCTTAAATAGATTTCATTCATAAATTTCACAATATGCTTTCGAAATCATAAGTAAAACTCATTTTAAATTTGTATCTACTTGTCCTTGACATACTCGTTTGGGCGACGAAAAATGTATTCGAATTCAGATTCACGTGACCTTTAACCATTGAAATTGACAAAATGATATTGATTGACAGCTAATTTGAGGTCATTTAGTTGATGTTTATTATTTCTTATGTGAAAAATAATACCTACCTTTTTGAAATACTTAAGTTTTTATTTTTTGTATCAAACTCTTTAAGTTAAAATCGATTTTTTTCAAATTCTAATAAAAAAAAAAAACACCAGTTAGTTTTTTTTTTCAAAGTCAGTCACTTTATTATTTAACTTATAGGTTCTTATCATATTTCATCAAAATCTTAGGTTCAATATTTTTTTTTAAAAGCGCAAATTGGTGATATAATTCGACAACAAATACGTTCCGACCCATTAAGTTGTCTGAACTTTCCATCTACATTTTTTATCATTCTTTCTTTCTTATTGCATATTCATATGTATTTTAGAAAAAAAGTGAAACTGTCAATCCAAAACTTTTATTGAAAATCAAAACCGCGAAGAAATTCGTATTAAGTCGTTCAGACTTTAATTTTATTAGCTGAAAAGCGGTAGTCTTATAACTAATATTGTATGATTTGTCAAAGTCCTAAAACTCATTCAGAGTTTTCAGGCTGAAGCAATATCAATATCGTATAATTTTTTAAATCGAAACAAAAAATCATTAAAGTCGTTAACACAGAATTTTAAAGCCTGTTGACAGTTTTTAGTTGCCTTATGAAATTTAAAAAAAAATTTTAAATTTCTTAACCATCTTAAATTCCTTGATACCCAAAATTTTAACTTTCTTGAGGCGAAAAATGAGTTCAAAAAGTTTGCTGAAAATCAACAAACTCCTTCATAGTTTTTGTTTTTTTTTTTCAAAATTTTGACTTTAAAATATTTTATTTTCAATTAGTAAAACTGTACAAACAATACAAAATGACTTTTTTGATCTGGATAAGTTTTCGACAAAATTCAAGTGACAGTATACTACAAAAATAAAAAAATAAAAAAAGATCGGGCCTACAACAGTATCTTGTGGTACCCCAGCTAATATTCCTGGCTGAAGAAATATCCTTTTGAAGACTTATTTGTTGTAAGTTTCTCCTCAAAACCATTGTTTTTCAATTATTCATAATTTTTATTTCGAAAAACAAAAAGACAGTTGAAATTTTTTCCAAGTGAAATTCAATAGATTCACTCAATGTTTATTAAAACTAATTAAACATACATTTATATAAATTTTTTAGTAGTATAACATTTTCCTTTTTGTTTTTGTTTCAATATAATAATGTATTATTTCTTTTTATATATAATATTATAATATAATATTGTAATAATATATGTATGTATGTAAACACAGTTATTTTCTTCTTAAATATTTTGATGTTAATTTCACAGAACACAGAAAGAGTATCTATTCCATAAATGTTATTATGATGCAGAATGTAGATAGATGACAGTCAAACTAAGATTTAAGATCACAAACTTTTTTTTTTCCTCCGTTATCGACAGAATTTAGGAGCCAAATTTGTTCAAGAGTTGAGAAACAGTAGGGTTTCAAAATCGGCACAGTAAAAATACAATGGTTTGTGATTTCAAAAGAGAGACTGACTTTATCAAATGTGAAAATGTGAAATGAAAATCATAAAAAAATGCAAAATTAAATAGAAAACAGTTTGATATACTCGTAGGTATAATAATTTACAGTTAGAAGTTGACACATAATGCTAAATTTGCAGTCATGATGTCAAAAATGTCACATTTATGTCTAAATCTTTTCTCTAAGAAAAGTTTAACACTTTGTATTTTATTTTTTATTATTTAAAAATAGCAATAGAAAGTTTTTTCTTTTTTTTTTCTATAAGAAGTGTGTTGCAGTCCCTTTAAATAGCTTTTAATTTTTAAAGATTATTATTTTTTTAGATTTGTTTTTTTTGTATTCAGTTTTGTCTGGTTTTGTTTTGCTGAAACCTCAAAAGTTGTTGTGAGATCAAATATTGAAAATCAATCGAATTACACATATTATTGCACAGCACTGTCTCCGAGTCCTTCGTCGAGTTTTCATTCGTTTTTCCGTTCGCGTTCGCATTCCTGTTCCCATTCCCATTCGCGTTCGTTTCAATTCCTTTGCCATTGACTTTTGAATCAGTTGAACTGAAAAATTCAGCCGCACTCGGATGTCATTCGTAGGAGCGACTCGCGATCGTAGGGACATCTATGGAGTGCTTGAAAGTTGTTGTTGTTGCAGTTGCAGCCGACGAGCCTGAAGATGATGTTGAGGTGCTGAAGGAATGTGCATGAAAGTGGGAGTGAGTGCCGGTAAGCTTGGACAAGGGTATTCGATAGATGCGGAGGGGCTTCAGTCGATCCGGCGAACTAAAGGAGGCGTCGCCCGAGCTGCCGGTGAAAAGGTTTCTGTACTTGGAGTTCCTCTTAGTGGGTGACATTGGGGAGCCACATTTCTGCTGTTGAGATTGCTGCTGGCCACCCGCCGCCGATCGGGGGGAATTCGGAGGCACACTTGGCTCCTTGTCCTTGCCATTGTCCGATCTGTATGGATCCCCACATGAATTGCTCTTGGCTATGATGGGCTTTGGATCTTCGGTGACGTTGTTCGTTTTTTGCAGAGACCTTGCTCGCTGTATCGATGGGTTTCCCCCATCACACCTAACCGGAAGAGCCAACAGGGTTTGCAGTTCATTCTCTGGGTTAATGGGAATCTCAACGAAGTTCTTCCTCTCTGGGGTGCGCGACAGCTCCTCACTGGACGACGTATCACTGGGTGTCTTCTTAATCTTTCGCTCAGGAGTGTGTTCATTGATTTGCAAACCCTTTATGTTTAGATCCTTGGAAATGAATTCCGGCGCAGTTGTGACAAAATAGATGTCACGTTTCGATGTGATCAACTGGAGCTCTGGCATTATGGCTGTGTGCACCAAATTGCCATTGACCAACAATCGGATCTCAATGGAATCAGAAGTGAAGCCAAAAATGTATGGAAAAGCGCAGACGATTGATGTGGGCGATGTGTTCCAGTGGAAGTCGAATTCTGTGGACGTTGTGTCCTTATTCAGTTTTTGAAAATGACAAGTATCTGGGGAAAGGACAAACATTGAAATTCAAACATTCAACTTGATTTCGGGATTGAACTCACGATTATAGCACAGAAGCAGCTCTGTTTCCTGACCATCACAGAGCTCAATAGCTGCATTCAGTTGGGTTTGGTTTCGTTTGGAGGCGTCAACTTCAAAGAGCCGTGTTGCTGACCCAGACTGGTCACAAACAACTTCATAGTAATACCTTGGACAAGAAAGTGGTTAAGTATATGGTTTAACTGAGAAGAAAAAATCGAACTCTATACCTGTAGCCGACGCAAATGAGGCCTCCAGCATTCGTGTTCGTGGGCCCTTCGAGGAGTGTCATTATAGCCGGCGACTCGCAGAGCTGAATCTCTTTCTGGAAAATAAATCCGTCTACCGTTTCCGTGTCGCTCTCCGCACACCACGATGCCCAGGCGGCAGTGTGCTTCCATTGGAACAGCTGGAGCTTCTTGCCCACAGCAACGACCAAACGCAAGTGACCACCATTGATTTTCGAACTCGCAAACAGATGACACCCTCTCGAGCGTTCTATTCGCCGGTCCTTGACTTCGTTCCGACCCCTGACTCGTATAGCATCGTCCTTGAATTCCCTAAGTCGGAACACATGGATTCGATTAGAATCTCGGTTCGTAGCAGATCCACCGCGAATTATCAGCAATCCATGCTCCTCCAGAACACTCAGTTGCTTCACAAAAAATGTCTTGTCAAAAACCAGCTGCAGTGATTGGTCATCTAATGTGTGCAAACACAAAGAGAAGTCTTATCAGACCACAATTTCGTCTGCATCCAAGGATCAAACTCACCCTTTATCAGGAAAGTACCATCATCGGTGGCCATGAATATACCATCATGATTGAATGAATCTCCAGCCAGGGTTCCTCGATGTTGGAATGCCGGATAGAAACATTGTGGCTCCCATGGTGGTTTCTTGAATATCGTACATGGACTTGCTGATGCTATGCTCGTGGGGGCGTCACCACGCACGATGGCTTCCAATTTGAGCGCCTGTCCAATTCGAACAAATTCAATTTGTCTTGCGTCCTCTTTGAGCTTTGAAGCACGTGGCACGTCGTACAGCACTTCGGAGAATGCTCGTCTATTTAACATGTTCTATGTAAAGGGGAGATCCAAATATAGATGACAACGTTTTTTATTTGAATTGATTGAATTAAATCAAATGATTGTCTTGGGATATATTTGATTATATTGTGTATATGGATAAGTGTGAACTTACCAATTTACTGTCATGGACATACTCTTCATGTAGATCCTTGATGAGCATTTCAAGAGTACGTTCACGTTTTTGGGAGAAAGTTGGTGTTTGGAAAGTTGCCTTTTCAGCATTTATCAATTTCACTAGGAGAAATTCACGGAACATAAAAACATCCTGAAAATGAAAAAAAAATTGAAGAATATTAAAATGGAGGAACATTTGTGAAAAAATTTTAAACCCTTCCAATATATTTTTCCTATAGGTGCCAAATAAAGTTTTGTTATGTTAAAAAGTACTTACAGAAAATTCAGGTGGATCCGGTAAAGTTGGTCCAAACGGAGGTACAGTTTCATCACAGAAAATAGCTAAACGATAAGTGTTCTCTACTTTAGTCACAACAGCAAAAATATCTAAGATTGTTATTAAATTTAGTTAAGGAAAATTTTTAATTTAACTTTTAGGAAATTTTAATTATTTTTAGCAATTAAATTTTTTTATAATTTGATTTTTTTTAAATTGAAAAAAAGGATACGAGTAAATTGGCTTTTAATCCACATTGGGTCAAAACTTGTTGGTAAAATTTTATCAGTATTATTGGCATTCTGATCGATAAAAACAATATTAACAATATCATTTCCAATATGACGTTTCCGTTCCACCTAGAAAATACAAAAAATGTTTCAATTATTAATTTTTTTTTACTATTAAAGAACTTCAAAAGCAAGGTCCTTGTCTGGTTTCTGAGTTATTTATAGAACCGAATAAATATAATTAGAAGGTCTTACCTGTTGTCGATTATCTCTGGAAAAAGGCAGCAATGTCGACACATGAAACATAATTTCATGTCCTTCGTATAACGTGTACACGGAATACTTCCCTGTCATATCACCTAATTAAAGTCCCCCACATAAAACAAACACACATGTTTTAATTAGCCATAGGGCAATTGCCTCTAAAGTAGTCATACCTTTTACATCCAAGCCACCTCGGAAGCGATCCCATCCCTTCAGTCGAACTCGCTCCCCCAACACATCAAGGAATTCTTCGAAATCCTGACTGGAATCCTCTGTGGTTTGAGAAACAACAAAAAAAATATATCCTCCATAAATTACATGGGAAAAAAAAGTTGAGAGAACTTTTCTTTTATTCTATGTATCTATCCACTAACCATTGCTGAGCATCTCATCGTCACACTCTTGTCCTTGTCGCATATAAACCACTCCGAATTTGAAATTAACCGAACCCTCTTGCTCCTCGAGCAACAGCAGGTCCTTTTGTATATCGGCTGAGTATATTTCCTTGGGGTTTTTTGTCGAAGCATCTATGCCCGAGAAGTGGGCCAGAATTTGCTTGACTGTCAGTTTTTGCCCAGCACTGCATGGCAAGGCGATCTTTTGTGCACCCTGTAAGGATAAACAAAAGGACAAACAAAAAAAGAGGTAAATGCAAATGAAAGAGTGATTTTGGTCACAAACTGCAGTTTAATCTATTTTTAAGGACCTAATGGAATTTCCCTGCCCTCTCTGTCGGGTCGGAAGAGGAAAACTATTTTAATTGGAAAGATACAAAAAATGGTAAAGAGGATATCGCGGGCGATTAATTTGATTTTAGTTTCAATTTTTTTTTCTTGTTTTTTGTTTTTCTATTTTCTTTCAATTAGTTTACCACACAAATGCAAGCTGAAACTGTTTGTGTCATGCAAAAGTCCTTGTCATTGATAGCTACATATAACAAAAGGCGACCCCACTGTGCACTATGTCACCCTTAACCTTTTACTCTGCCGTTTATTTCCTTCGGGCAACTAGGTGAGAGGGGGAGGGGGTCGAAATTTACATATATTTATACTCTTCCAAGGAGATTATGAATAGTTAAAGAAGGAGCTTAAGTTCTGTCCCTTCTCGTTCATTCGGTTAGTTTCCCATTACAACATTTTAGTTAATAACGACTACGACCGACGACGACGTAAGGTTTTTACAGCTAAGGGCGAGCAATGAATAATTGGTAGAAATTTTCCAACGTGAAAACTATGATGAAAACTTTGACCTTACATTTCACTTAAGAACTCAAACATGTTGCTGATGAGCAAAATAAAAAAAAGAGTCATTATCAGGTTGTTTTGGTTGTATCCTTTAGGGGGTACGTGAGTTGTCAAAACATTCATATTATGGACCAGTGTAGTGAAGGTCGTGGGAGATATTTAATGGATTTCATTGAACGATAATTAGGAAAGGTCGAAGCTTTGTTTTGTTGTCGAATTTAAAATGACCATGTTCAAAATTATTATGTAACACTTTGAAAACCTGAGCAGAATATAATCCATAGGGAGCTCTAGAGTTTAAAAACAAGGAAGATTTGCGTCATAAAGGTTATTCAATAGTTATAAAAGGGTTAAAGATTAGTATAAGTATTTCTTTGGTATGAAAATAATGGAAATATTAATCTAGGATGCTTTCAATGTCCTAAAAAGTTGATTCCGTCATCGTTTATGAATGTTGACTGTGATATAAGCGGAAGCTTTTGATCCGATTGGTTTGGGATTATTCAAAGATATTTCTCCAAATCAATTTTTGACAAAAATGAAACTGAAAATGAAATACAACGATAATTCAATTGGGTAACCAAGGCGCATACGTAATTTCATTTTTTTTTCTTTAATTTAAAATCATGATCAACGCAACGTTTAACGGGGCAGCTTGTCCCATTTTATATTAAAATTTGCACTAAAATATGTTCTTACAGATTCTTAAGGTCGATGGACGTCCGGGTTTTGACAAAATTTCTTCATTTCTCTGAATTTTGTGTAGAATTCTGATTTTTGTACTCAACTCACCTGTTTCCTGAACAAAATCGCCCTATTCAATGGGGATCCTTGATTTCCAGATTCCTGTGATACGACTGATAAGAAATATGGATTTTTCTCCACATCTAATCCAACATAATTTTGATGAACTTTGGAAAAAAGAAGAGACAAAAAAAATTAACTTTTTATTATCTACTTAAAAAAAAAACAAGATGATTGTCGATTAGATTGTTTGATACAAAATCATATTGTTATATGTATTTATCTTAACAATATGCATGATTAATATTCAACATACGTTTGCCCAAAAAGTATTTGAAATACCATCTTGTCTGATGTTCGGGATTTTCAAGGATAGGTGTGCTCGGTGAACCAAATACCTGCAAATAACAATTAAATATAAGTAGATTCAAGGGTAAAGTGTAAAAGTAACTGTAAAGGTACATACATATACAATGTTATCTATACATGCTATGATACTCGGTAAGGGTACTTATAGACTAAAAGGTAGATCCATATAGTAGTTGAGATGAGTGTGTGTAGGTGTATAAAAAGTTTCTTATATGAGCTTGACATAAAAAAGAATGTTTGTTCTGCATGAACAAATTAATCCACATATATATTATTCATTAAATCGCACGTTTTTGGTATATCCATTTTTTTTCCCAAGGACTTGTCCAATTGGTGACTGTGAGGTCATTTACCCTATTTAATGTTTCGGCTCTATTTGAAAAGATTTTTTTTTTTTTGGGGGGGCTTTAATTTTACATTAGGTACAAATAGCTTTGGTATCTAACCTACCTTATCTGGGCATCTAGCACGAAATATGTGCGTATATACATACATAATATGTACCCACATTATGTACATTTGAGCTGACGAAAAAAATATTTGTTATGAATTTTCTTCAGGTAAATAAAATCAACTTGAAAAGACAAGAGTGGAGATCTTCAATCAAGGATATGTGGTAGCAAAATGAAGATAAAGATTGAGGACTCAAAGTTTGTCTAATTATATTAAGTATTTTTGATCCGAATTTAATCTTTAATGAAAACTTTAACAAGATACACGATTAAATTGCACAAACTTGCTTTGAGTTTAGGGTTTAAGGTGGCTTATACCGACTTAGTTGGGAATTTTCCAACTAAGTCGTATTTCAAGTTTGAAGATTTATCATCGATTTTTTTGAAAACCTTAAATGGTGTATTATCGCAATTATTTTGAAAATTTTCGAATCTTTGTTTTAGAAAAATCGTTCCACGGTTCTTGAGTGACACTCAAAAAGGGGTATACTATTCAGTACAGGTCTGTACTTCCCAATTATTGTTCAGTTTTTACAGTTTTTGTCTTCTGACCGATATGTCAGCTAGACTTTGTCAGTACTTCATTTTTTCTTGACCTTAAACTTTAATTTAAAACAATTTTATGGGCAAAATCTTGCTGTTGCCAAATGACCTTAAAGAACCTGAATTTCTGCGTTGTTTGAAAGGATAGATTTTGGGCAGTTTTGTATCCCATGAATGAGGTGTTCAGATGTACATAACACAAAGTGGCAGCTTCCATAATATACCAACTGGAAGTAAAGGCCCATTTCCAAGAGTTGTTTCTATTTTTCAGTAAAGCAAAATCTTAAGACTCAGACTTTTTTTTATATTTGCGCAATACCTATCCTTAACGTTATTATTTAAATATATTTTTTTTTTAATGCCCCAAAGGTCATCCTGTTGAACATAAAAAAAATGTGGTGAATGCCTCGAAGCCATGTGCCGTTTTTAAATGTCGAATATTTGACTTCATTTGGCTTTTACATTTTTTCTATGATTCTATCAGACATTTTTTTTACCGTGCCGGTGTATAAATATAAATTTTTATATAACACCAAAAAATAAATCGCCTCTCTCCTGTATTCCACTCGAACATAAACGCGTATATTAATTGGATTTAGTTTGACATGAGTGTAGGTGACAAATCCATCTACCTTACCCTGCACAAAATCACAATTGATTAAGGTGTAACGCAAAGCTTCCAAATCCAAATCAATCCTATATACATATGTGATTTTTCGTCCTCAAATTTGAAGGAACCAAAAAAAAAACAACTGAAGATGACACACTCCCACACTCTCTCTCCCTCGGGGTAGCACAAATTGAAATTATTTAAATTACATTGATTTTCCAAAGAAAACCATTTTTAAAGCAAACAAAACAACCCACAAAAAATAAAATTACAAAAATACAAAAAAAAATAAACTTACCTCGTCCTTTTCTGCAAGCGATTCACCATTTTCAATTCGAAATCTTTTGAAATTCGGATCGAATCCATCAAGTTCCGATTGTGGCAGCTGAAAAAAAAAAACAAAAAAAAAACATAAAGAAATAAAAGGAATTACACACATGTAAACTTGTATATTTTATGTTTGTCATATTGTTCACTGATGTCGAACCAAAAAATGTTCACATGTGAAGGTAATTGCACTGTCACAATGTTACAGGTATTGTTCAATGATGTACAATGTGTCATAATGTTGTTGTTATACATTTTTGAAACATGTAGACACATAAAATTGACCAACATTTCCAAAGGGAATTCCTCGTACACAAAATGTTTTGTAATTTGTTGTCCCGTCCCCTATAAAATGATGTCTGGATGTCTGTGTGTATTATCCTTGTCATATAACATTAAAGATTTTAAACAACTCAGACAACAGTTGTTGATTTGTAAACATTCTAAAAATAGACACACAACACAATTCATTGTGCCTCAGGACAGAGAATTTTTAGGCCCGAAAGGTTGTTTTTTTTTTTTTACTTGTGTTAGTTAATATTTGCATATATTGTAAAAAAAAAATATAACACCATTAAAGTTCCCTGTAGGTAGTTCTTTTGAATGAGACAAAATACATAAAAACCCTAAACTTACAAAAAAGTTAAAATACATTATAAAATAGAAATACCCTTATATACGTTTGCATCAGAGTCTTTCATTTTTGGGAAAGATAAAATAGTATCAATTGCCTTAAGGGCTTTAGGGAGATATACTCGTACTTGTATATTTATAGGAATTGGTGAGTTTTGTCATCTGCATTCCTGACTACAAATCCCCATTCATACCCCTATGAAAGTACCTACATCTGTATGTTGTCAATCTTTTGACAGCATATCTTCTATCGCCTCTCACTTCTCACACCATTTTACAGACCTCTTCTTACTATCATACATACTTGTGTCAGTTGTCAATAGTAACCATTTATTTGGGGAAACAAAAGAAATGATTGTGGCAGAAATGGAGAAATGGTTTCCGTTCAATGAACCGAACATCAAAGAGACTTTTTGGTCTTTGGGTTAATAGTGGTGGTAGAGATGCAACACACCCACACAAGAATGTATTATGAATTTGTTGACAGTTTTAAATGGAAAAAATGTGGTATTTGGAAAATCTTTGATTTTTTAATTCTTTGAAATTGTTATTCCTGTTACAATTATTTTGATAGGTCGAAATTTAAATTAAAGTTTGTTAGAAGAATTTGGAATCATTTTCTAAGTAAGAGTTTTAGTTTCAAAGACAAAACTAAGTATGAAATACCTATTAAAAGGATTTTGGTAAAATTCAATCAAGATTTAGATTTACAAGATCTAAAAAAATATTTAACATTTTCTGATGACAATAATTTAGGAAAGAATGGAATATTAGAACAAAAACACCTTTTTAACAGTAACCAAATAAATTTCTTAACATTTTTTCAGAGTAATAAAAGCTAGGATGTAAATATATAGAAAAACGAGTATAAAAATGTATGATAAAAGTAATTTGGATTTAAAAACTTTTTTTTATAAAACATTACTTTAAAGAGATCCGAAAGCTTCAAATAGCAAGTTCATTTTTTCCCAAATTCAAAACATTCGCTTAACCCTCCTCAGATAATGACGTCCTTATTACAAAAATGCGTATGAAAGACAAGTCAAAAAACAATACATATTTCCTTTTTCGAAAAATCGTGTTTTAAAATTACATATTAAAAAATGGTTTATTTTGAAAAAAGAACAGAACTGGGGTTTTATGGCACAAAAATTTGTTCAGGAATATTTAAAACTATTGTGTTTTCAAGTCTTATGCATACAACCATAAATTTTGAATTTGAATGCTAACAATAACGTCACAACCATAAATGTAATATCGTCGTTGATTTTTTTATGAAATTTTACAAAACAATTGTCATAACTCCAAATTTTGTAGTATTAAGTTAAAATTTAAACTTAACAACTTTCAACAGGTTTTGGTAGTTTTTTTTAGTAAAATTTTGTATTTTTTTGGATAAAAACTATTTTTTGAAATTTATATTAAATTAGCTGACCCCGCATATGTTGTTTTTTCCTGTTCTTCAAATTGTGTGACAGAAGGTACTTTAAATCTTCATATCCAATCCAGGTTCTAATATAGTTTTGGCGTTCATAACTGAGAAAATAAGAGCATTTTTTAAACCCAATTTGATTAATGATTTTTTTTTTAAATCTGGAAACGCAATGGATTGTTTTTTTGCAAAATAATATCGTCTTCTAGTCCACAGTTAAGAGGTTGAGACTCCTTTTGCTAAACACTCATGAATGCATGTTATGTGAGTCTACTCATAAGGACCATGAAAAGCAGCATATTATATGATTAAATTTGTGGATTCAAAATTCAAAAAGGCTTGACAGAATAGATGGCATGAAGGGACTAACTCCATTACGTAGTTTTTTATTGTGGAAATAATTTTCAAAATCGGTTCAGTAGATCTAGAAATTACCCCCTACAATCTTACAAATTTTAACAACTCTTTCGAAAAACGATGGATTTAGGTACTGTGGCCCTTTTTGTCAAAAATTCAATTCGACCATTCTAAAATTCAATCTTCAATGTTAAGTCGGTTTTGTAAACAGTGCCAAATATAGGCAAGCCTGAATTAGAAAGTCATTTTGAGACATCCCATATGAGCCATAGTGTGTTAATTTTTTGTTATTTTTATATCACACAAACCTTGCCCTAACAATAACGAATATAAGAATCGTCCAATTTGGTGCAGTCGTTCGAAGGTTATGGGCGTACATACATTTCTAAGATCCTTTTTTGTTTATATAGAAGATGACAAAAACGTCTTAATTAAAGATGATATTCTTCAGTCTTTATAATTATATTACAGCCATGAGTTTTTCCAGTTCTAATGATTAAAAAAAAGTACGGCCTATTGAATGTATTCTAAAACCCGTAACTAATTTGTTTTGAAAATCCTTAATTAATTCTTTAAAGTTATAACCTGTCAAAATTTTTTAGCCATTATCTCTTAGTCGTACTTGAGATCTCAAATCACGGATTATGTATGACTCTAGAGAGACCTTGATACGTCCAGATTTATCAAATATAGTTTTAAATAATTGGCGTAAAATTTTTTACCAAAAATATATAATTTTAAGTTTTTTTCGTTAATAAGTTAGTAAGACTGAATTTTAATTTTTGAGAATATTTTGAAAACATTAATTTAAAAAATATTTTTCAAATACAATATTTAAATATTATTTTTCTAAATTAGTTTTAAATCTTTTACTTGCAAAATGATTTTCATTTTTTTTACATTATTTCAGTTATTTTTAATATCAACTTGTTAAATTTTATTTTTCTGCAAAGCTTTGGTTTCTAAATAAGAACAACGTAATATTTAATTTTTAATAAATTTTTATGACCCTGTTATTGCGTTCACAATGTTGCAAATAGAGTTACCAATAATTCATGTTATATTGTCTTAAAATATAAAGTTGTTAATATGAGTCCGATTTGTCAAATTAAAATATTTAACAAATCTGGACTTTTCAAGGACCCTACAACAACTTCAAAATATTTGTTTACTGTGTAAAGTAAGGTTTTAACGTTTTGAAAAACTCGTAAAATTTTCGAAAAATTGAATTGATAGTGTTTTTCTTACATAAATTGGGTATATGAAAAATTCTATTTAAATATTCTCAAAAATTGTTTTTCTCCGGCATATCTTGACGATGAGAAATGATATTGACTTCAAAAATATTTTTTTTACAAAATGCGATTGTTAACAAATGGTACAATTTTGAAATTTATGGAATAATTTAATTTAATAAGGATTTAAAACCTGATACTTTTTCTCGGAGTAGTGTGTTTATTATTACACAAAAACTTTAAAAAACGCCAAGTTTTCAAAGATAAAATTAGAAGTTATCAGTTAGCGAAATTTTATAACTTGAGTAACCAGTCTAAATTGAGTTTTAATTAATAAAAGTTATGTTTTCCAAACATGATTAAAATGTTATCCAAATGTATCGTGGAATTTCCCTTATGTGGTTCATTTTTTTTTTTATTAAATATTAATTTTATACAAAATATGGCGATGTCATAATGTTCAAGGCGTTTATCATTCAACCAAAACAAATGCAGTTCTTGGACTTTTTAAAATTTTTAATTTTGGCCTTAAGAAGTATTATTTCGTCCTAAAATTAGTTAAGGACCGCAATTTGCCTTTAACCTTTGCTTTGTAGTGGTTTTGCAGTATAACCACACACTTAATATGTTTTCCCTATACTTGTTTTAAATATTAAAGATCACATCCTAAAACCACTATCAAAAGCGACAACAAATTATATGAACAAATTAATTCATTTTGTACTTTTAACACATGTCTACTTACTACTAAGTATACTTTTTTTAAAAATATAACACATTTTTATTTACTTGGGTCACTTGGACGTATACGTACTTTTTTACTTTATTTGGTATTTATATTAGTATTTTAAATTCACGCCTTATCATCATCTCACTTTCATGTTCGGATTAATAGAATATCAAACATAGTCAAATAATAAAGAGTTTAAAATGAGATAATAGGGTTAAGAATTTAAAAATATCAAAAGGCAAAAATAAAAGACAAAAACACATAATGCCATCGATTTCTTTGAATTATTAACTCATACCCAGTTCCACCCCTGCTAATGAGTTTTCTTCCCTGACATTCAATGGGCTGTTTTCGTATCTACAAATAATGATTATGTTTTTGTTCCTTAATATTATTATCCATTGTTTCTTGGCATTGAATTAAGACCAGCATGGTCATTAAAATCGTTATAGCTTATTATTATCACTTTTGAATACCTTCCTTTAAAATATACTGTGGCAGGGTTTCTTTAACACAATTTAAGTTGGCTAGAATATACATATAGATATCTACACCCACACACTGTATTTTATCTAGGTGTTTTTTAAACAAAGGACTTCCTAAAAGATCTTACAAAACCCTGGTGTCAGAAGTCGTGGGTCTTTACGCAAAGAGGAAAAGAGGTAGTAAGGTACATTTAACTGTTGTATAATAAAAAGTGTAGAATAAAAGGTGAAAAAGTAGGTAGCAATAAGTGAGTACTTAATCTGAAAATTAAATGAAGAAAATAAGTACATAATAAAAAATGAAATGAAATGAAAAAAAAAAAATGGAAGAAAAGAGCTCGAACAATAGAATGCACAACTGATTTGCACTTATGTTTCCCTTCAGGGGGTTCAAGGCTAAGTGTGTAAAAGTTGCAAGGTAATGGTTTATTATTAATGCAATTACTTTCATTGTAGTTGTCACGAAAATAGAGAGAAATGTATGCACTTACGTTATATTATTCGAAAATAGAGTTTTTTTTTTGTTGTATTTCTTTTTCATACGTTTTTTGTTGGTTGGTGAATACAATATATCAACTTGAAGAAGAAAATACGAAAATGTTTTACAAACTACTACATATGTGTGTATGAATATGGAGGTATTTTTGAGAAATTTAGTGTTTAACTTTTTGATCAACAAGAAAAATACTTTCATTCCGTTTAATGGATATTGACTAGTTTAGATAATTTTCAGTTATTGCATTGCATTATTTTTCAAGAATTGAAAAAAATTGTCAAATTCCAACATTACAAGTTTATACGAATATATACATATATCTTAATTTTTAAAAAAAATGTGATTTTAGAGTTTTTTATTCTAACACTTTAGTGGGTTTTGTTTTTCATTCAATGATTTTCAAAAACAGACAATTTGATTTAATTTAAGAATTACAAAACGAGTATTTTTGACGAAAAAAAAATTTTGTTTTGTTGCAAAGAACTTCTCTTGCAAAATTGCATTTGTAACAGAATATGCAATCGACCGATTTCAGTTCTGGTGTTAACTTAACTTTAAAAGCTTTAAGATCTACATAAGTCTTAAAATACTGCATCAAGTTAAATTAAAATCCTAATAATTTTTGAAAAAAAATTCGGTCCGATTTGTCAAATTGAAATTTCAAAGTGCTTAGAATCTAGATCCTTATCCGTGTATGTATGTATGTTCGGAAGTTTTTTTGTCCGCGATATTTACAGAACGGGTCTCCAATTGAATTTAGTTCGACAGGTAACTTCGAAAGATGAAGAAACGACTTTCATAAAAATTTATGGAACGTTTTTTCACTATAGCGCTTTAAAAAAAGTGAAAATTTTGGTTCATCGCAAATATGTATATCAGGAACGGGAAATGTTGCTAACTTAACAGATTTGTTTAAATTTGGAAAATTTTTAACATACCGCAATTTTTTAAAAATAGAAAAACTTAAACAAGAATGTTGGGAACTAAAAATGAGGGAAAAACAATATTTTCTTTAAAACAATTTTCTACCATGTGAATTGGTGTTATGTGAAATTTTGGAAAGAAATTCAATTGACAGTTATTTTTGCAAAAAATAAAAAAGTACAAGAAATTCTTTAAAAAAATGTTTTTTCGATTCGAACATCTTGACAGCTGGTAACTTTATTGACTTTTATTTTGTACATAATACAATTTTAAGCAAATGGTAAATTTTTGACACATATCGAATTGACATTTTTTTTTACAAAAATGTCAAAAAATGTTTTTTGAATTGTATGTCTTCACAGAAAGCAATGATATTGACTTCAAATATATGTATTTTGTTTTCAACATAATACATTTGTCAATGAATGAAAAAATATAATATATAGCTCAACTGCAATTAAAAAAAAAGTTTATGCAGATTTACTTAACTTCCAAAATAAGAAAAATCGTAGTTTCAAAAATGTTTCACTGTTGAAATTTTTAATTTTTTTATATTGCTGTCATTTGACTTTAGAAGATTATAGATTTCATAAAAAAAATAACTCAGTAATTCAGCAGCAAAACAGGAAATTTTTTTACTCAAAACCTATGCCCCAAGATTAAGCATTTTACTTAAATTAAAAATGTTTGTATGAATGTTATTTAAATGTTGTTGCACCTACCAATTAAATAATCCAATACGTCCCTGAAAAACAAAAGAAAAGTACAAGTACCTATCTACAGAAATACAAATATTACAAATAATTATTTCAAATTGATGTCCTTTAAATTGCATATTATGACAGAAAAATATGTGTTTTAACTTTGTACGATAATAGTGTCTTTATCCTGCACCCCCTCACATACATTTGTACCATATAATTTACGTAACAGACTCTTAAAAATGCATTTTCCTAAATGGACTGCATTTAAACATGCAACAAGTGCATACCTCTCCTCGGGATTGTTGGCAATGATTTTAAGTGTTTAATACTTTCCCTTTTAATGTTTATATATCTTTTCCCTCATAATGTTTATATCTTATTTTAGTAGACAAGTACCGCACACACAAGTTATACAACAATACATGTAAGTACATACTACATAGTTTCAAACAGGGTGAATACTTTGTGACCATAAACCGTTTAGGTTGTATGAGAAGAAAACATTTTTATTGGAAGTACCAGCTTAAGTATATTGATCCTTTTATTGAGAATATAAAAAAGGATTACTTGTTAAGCATTTTATGATGGGGAACGAATAAAGAGTTATTTGAATTTAATTAATAATTTAAGAGAATTTATGAGATTTTTGAGCTTCTATTGAAGTTTGGCAGGATAATTTGGTTCAATATTTATTTTTTAAATTAAAACTTAGAAGAAGAAGAAGAAATGTCTAGAAATTAAAAATAAGATTTTCATTCTTCTTCATTTTTCCTCCTTTTATAAGAAGTACTTGAGTTAAATGCATTTTTAAATGAGGCCACGATAAGGAGAGTATGGGCTTTCTGAATAAACTACATCGTTGATTTTTTACAAAATATTATATTTTATTTAAATTTTTTTCTTTAATAAACAGAGAAGGAGATTTTAGTACAAGTTGTATTATATTTTGACACTGTTTTATTGACAAAATATTAGTTTTTCTGTCAGTGCAAAACGGATGACTTTAATGGCTATAAAACTTTTAAGTGTTGAATTGACTTTTGATGCTTTTTGTTCCTGTAAGAAAATTCACTTCGAACGTGGTGCTTCGTACCGTGATTTAAAGTCAAGAATCGCTAAAACTCTTTATTTTGAAACATTTATGCGACTTACAAAATACATTTTGTCAAGTGTTATGACATCATTCTGAAATAATTAAGTAAATTATTAAAACCACCAAATAACTTACTCCTTCCCTTTAAACAATAATTAATACGAATCAAACACCACTTCTATTTTTTTTTTTTAAATCAATTTTGTATCGATTAAAGAACATCCTAACAATGGTAATTTATCACTTTAAAATGAAGTAGTATCAAGCCATGTCGTCGTCGTTCTAAGGATCAAACTTTAAGTGGGTCTTATTTCCTGCTGCGGCTCCGCATCAAGAAGCTTAGAAAATAATTTAAAAAATCTTTTCTATTCTCTAACTTGCATCATCATAATTTTCGTGGTGGGTGGGATGACAACGTCAATAACCACTCAAAACCAAAAATGCTAAGGGTTCATCGTTCATAACAACAAAAAAAAAAAAAGAATAAAAAAGAAAAAACAAAATGTCCACTTCCGTATGAATCAAAACTCGATATTCAATTACAACTTGAGTAAGTAAAATTCGCAAAGCAATAAAAATTAAATTATATTCCTCCCTCCTATTCGTCGTTGTCGTCGTCGTCGGTCGGTAAAAGGAAGGAAAAAGTGGTATGGAGCATCATCTGGTTCCTTAAACAAAAATCTATTTACGTTCAAGATAAACTTCAACTAAAAACAACCTCCAAGTACTGTCCTCTCGTAACTACCACCTATATTATACAGTAGAAGAGCATAACATCCAGTATTGGTCCATCCATATAGCCAAGGCAACTAGAGACTATACCTACTGAATAGATGGCTCATGGTTGTCTTGTTTTTTGTATTGTTGTTGTTGTGTTGTTTCTTAGAATGCACAGTCACACGCACACAAAACTTTTGAGTGTGCGTGTTTTTTGTTTTGTTTTAAACATCATGGGATATATATTTAATGGAAAAGAGATTATTCCCCAAAGAGCAGCAAACAGGAAACGGAAGCTGAAAATTGCCAACTTTTCAAAAAACAACACAATAAACTTTAGCCGAGGTACCTATGAGCATGGGTACTTACATACATATATGTATGTATGTGTACCATACCTAGAACAGCCAAAAGCAGATGTCTTGGACTAAAAACAAAAGATTCACCAAGATATGAAACATTTATGTTCATAGACATTGAGATGGAGATAGACATGAACAGGAACTTCTTTTCCAGGGTGAGCTTGAATTAAATATGATTTAAAACCGAAAATGGTATATCCCTGTCCTGGTGAACTGTGTTATGGCCAAAACAGCATTAAATGCACAACCCGAGGGTCATGGGTATAAGTAACACCTTGGTGTGTATTTGAAATGCGGACACGGACAAAATGGTATTGTTTGTAAGGTTAAAAAGCTTATGTATGTTTAAAAATGTATTATTGGAAAAAGGAAACACGAACACGAACGTATAAATAAAATCTATGGAGGTCATCCATTATAATAATTTTTAACGAGCCACAAAAATACACTATACACAATACACATACACCTAAATATTTACCTCAAAAGGAATCTCTTTTGTTCTATACATACATACATGTGTATGTACAACTAGATGAAAATTAATGCGTGTATGATTATCCTCAATGTGTTTTTAAGGCATTGATCAAATTCTGATGAAATTTTGGAACGGTCTTGCGAGAACGGGAAAATAAATATATTAAATTAAGGTTTTCAAAGTATCAAAATATGAATCAATGTCCAAAATATACAATTTATTTTACTTTTCGAAAGGTGTTAATAAAAGAATTAAATTGGAAAATGTATTCAAAAGAAAGACCTTTAGAAAATTGTAAAAAGTTTGAATAAATTCGGAAAAGAGTTATCAGGGATTATTTGAACTTTGAACAAGTAAGAAACAAAAATGTTTGAGAATGTTAAAATTAATTTCATGCAGGGTATTTTGTTTCTTAACTTTGTTATCCAAAAATTTCACCTTTTTTTATATGAAAGTATTGATTGTTTTGAATTTTTTTTTTTATTTATCAATTCGAGAGTTTTGAAAATCGGGACTCGAAATACAGCTTTTTAAAATTCTACTTTTCAAAAAATTATGCTTTCCCAAATTCTTCTTTTCCTTCATTCAGGTCAACAAAATTCTAATTCTGAAAATTCAGATTGTTGAGAAAAATTTTGCAAAATTTTTGTTTAAATAACTTTTTAAAACAAAAAACCGAACAGAAAAGCCAGAACATGTTAAGAAAGAGAAAAGCACATCATATTAATAGAAGTTTTTGAGTTGAGTCGAAAGACTGTAAATTTTTAAAATATGTATGCCAAATTTCATCAAGATCCGTTCACATATTCTGAAGGGATTGGAAAAATTAAAGAAATCTATCAAACGTTAACCATAGATTTTACCAAATTTCATCCAAATCCGTTCAGCTGTTCTGGTGTTACTAAAATCCATACAAGCATCCCAACTTTAACATTTATAACATAAGATTAGGATTATAAGCTCGAATTTCTTAGCTATACATTTGATTGACTGTAATTTTACTATATATTCATTAAAAATGTGTTCAATTAAAATTGCAAAGCTTTTTAAAAAGATTTGTAGCACTCCTGCACACATACCTGCATCTGTCAAAAAATTGTAAGCACCCGATATTCTTCCTTTTTTTATTGAGATTTCTTTTTTATAAATGACAGATTCTGACAATACAAGTAAAATCCTATAACTATTCCAATCTACACCATGAGTTAGCAAGTTATCCAATATTAACCTCTCTTAGTTAAATTCGATGAGTAAAAAAAGCTGAACATCTATTACAGCTATTAAAACGTTCAAACAACCAACGAACTTAACATTTGACATTTTAAAACCAAAATTTTACTAAAAATGAAACATTACCTACACAAATTAAAAATGCATTGAAAATATTAAAATTCACTTTAAAAATGGCGTTGAAAAAATTTAGCTGTTGGTACAATTCATAGAATCGAATCCGTGTTCATCACTCGAAAACAACGGAGATTAAGGCATTCCAAAAAAAGACTTTTGAAAGTTCGATCTTCTTGGGATCTTTTTGAGCCTAGAAGGGCCCATCAAAACTCAGGAGTACCAATATTTCTTGGGATTGAATTTTTATGAACTTTTTTCCCACTCCTCTCCTTGAAGTGATATAACATTTTTCAGTGCAATGCAACACAAATTAACAAAAAACTTCCATCAAATAATGTATCTTACTACCATTTAAAAATGCATTAAGAATCCTTTTAACGCTTAAATTATTTACAACTATAGAGTATGTTATTTAAGGATCTCAAGATGCCATTCAACCTGGTTTACGTATGAGTGTTAAACAACCAGTAAACATCCTCATTTAGCTTCATATTAAATGCACTTAGCCAGAAAAATATAACATTTCGAATTATATTAAACATAATTTACTGTTAATATACGAACACCATAAGTACCCTACTGTAGTGTGGGTTAAAAAGGAAACTTGTGTTTCAAAACTTAAAGCAATGTAATACATTATAAAATGAGTCCTTAAAAAATAAAAGAAGAACAAAATAGCAACACACTCAATTTGTTCTTTTCTTTACTTCTTGGTTAAACGTGCACACACACACAGACACAGACAAACAGAAAACCCTCCATACATACAGAAGAGTGGAAAATAAATGACAACCAAAATCACAGCATGAAATCACAGCTCAGAAAAATGAGCTCAATATTGAAGTGACACATTGATGTGGGGGTTGGAGCTGGAGGGTTTATATTTATTTTTTTTTATTTTTCATTTTTATTTTGTCGCAATGTAACCGAGCAAAATATCACATTACAGTGTGATGATGAATTAAAGCGAGTAATCGTGTTATAATATGACACAATTTATCAAAGAAACCTAAAAAGGATATAACATATTTTATCCTGACTGTGATGTAGTACAAAATGCATTTGAAATTTTAAAAACTCCTGAGCTTGAATTTTAAAGCTTTGATCGTAAAATTAGGTTAGTATTTTTTTTGTCAGAATCAGGACAACCATAAATTGTGTGTGTTTTTTTTTCAAATTCTTTTGAAGTGAAAATGAAAACTTCCCACACAATTTCCATAATGAAATTCAGGTAAGAAAATGGTATAACTAAAAAAGGACGAAAATAAATAAATAAATAACTCACCTGGTCAACAGATCCATAATGATGACGTGCAAATACTCCTCGCCTTGAAATCAATTCAGTTGCTGAAGAGCTGAAAGAATAAATCAACAGTAGAATATTTAAAAAAATTTTTATATCAAACATAAAATCACTCTTCAAGGATAAAATGCAATTATAATGTGCGTGTGTATGTGTTTGTATGTGTGTGTGTGTTGTGTTTTTTGTCATAAATTTTGGCCCGAGGTTTTAATGTATTTGAGTAAAAATAATTTCTGCAAGAGATGAGGCAGACAAAAAAACAAAGTTTGTTATTAAAATTCCATTTGAATGAAAAACAAATATTCGCAGTAGGTATTCAATTCATACCTGCAATCGTAAGCAAACTTAAAAAATTATTTGAAAAGGTAAATAACAAATCTGTACCGGTTCAATTATTCATAAACATAAAATTGAAATCTATACTCAGTTATTTATTTATGTATTCGAGTGATGAGTAGGTTTGTATTTGTATTATTTACATATTATTCTGTATTTTTTAATTCACTAAAGAGCTTATACTGAATTCACGCTAAGTTCCAGACCAGGGTTGCCATTTGTTTATGAACATAGATAACGGTAATGGTTCTTAAAAATCGGACAAGAACTATTTCAAACATTTTAAGTTTATTTGATTTATTTATTGCTAAGTAAAATGTATTGTGACAATTAAAAATTGTCGTGCTTTGTTTTCGATGTTTTTTTTTTAATAATCACGCTCAACTTACAGTTAAGAGGGAATATATGAAACAGTAATAATTTTTACTTAACTATTTAAAAAAAATAATATTCTTGTTTCATAAAAATTTAGTAGAAAAGCAAAAGCAACATCAAAAAACATAGAAAAACTTTATAAAAAAATTAACAATATTTTAATCAATCAAATTATCACAACTTACACAAAGAACTTTTCCGTATTTAAATAAAGTAAGTAAGAAAAAAAACATAGAAAACATAGAACGACAAAGTTTAAATTCTTAGAACTTATGAAACATGAAACATCTTATAAAAAAACTAAGAAAACATAGAAAATATCGAACGTCAAAGTATCATAGAAAACATAGAACTATAAAATTTAAATTTCTTTAATTTATTTCCTTTAGACAAAAAATATTTGTATTTGATTTTGTAAGATGGAGTCCTATTTAATTAGTTTGAACAAAATATAAATGAAAAAGAACATGGGAAACATTGCAAATATTAAAAATTAAGATTATGTCTTTAATCAACAAAGATTGTGGTAGGTAGTATAATCCTTAACGTCTTTTCCAAAAGTATAATTTTGTATACATTTGAATGAAACCAACAAAAACATAGAAAACATAGAACGTACAAATTGAAATTATGGTACAAAAAACTGGGCAATTTTCTTTGTTATTAGTTATCTTTGACGATTGTTGAAATCATAAGCTACCTTTTATAAAAATTACAAGAAAATGGAACGAAAATTCAAAAAACGTAGAATTTTATTAAAAGGCTTTTATAGTAGAAGCAGTAAATTATTTTTATTTTTTCCATGCATTTTTTTTCAGGCATTTTCCAGTTTGAACTTGTGAACTTCTTTTTATGTCTAAGATCCTTACAATTCTGACACAAGGTTTTAAATTTAGAGATTAAATGTTTCTTCAATTCTTAAGCTCAATTCAAAATGTGCACAAACCACTACTCCTATATATCGATTAAAACGTCTTTAAACTCATTGCACTGGATTTACGTCGTCGTCGTCTATCTCTTGCAGACCTTATAAAGTTTTATTAATTTTGAAACAATGCAGCGAAATGAAAAGAGAAAAAGTTTTTCAATAATGGAAAATGGAAGCAATATCAACCATTAATGACTGTGACTGTAGTTGTTGTTCTTGTAAGAAATTCCATAAACTTCTCTCAAATATTGTCTTCTGCAGCAGCATCAGCGCGGAGAGTAAATATTGAACGAAAATAGGTTTCTATGACACGAAAAAGATAAAGATATTTTATCTATAAGTAGGTATCCGTTACTAGATGGGGTCTCTATATGTGTGTGCCTATGAAAATATTAGTATTTTGAGTATAAAGTTGAAACTGATCGAGGACGACGCACGGTGGTGGTGGCGGCGGGAGTGAAGAGGAGGAGATAGACAAACAAATTCTTGAAATTGATTTCAAAAACGACATCCATCAAGGCATCAACCAACAAATGAGTTCCATTGTTTCGCATTTTATTTTCTTAGATTATCATTGTAGTGGGGCTTTGTGGTTGTGTGTACAATAAACCAACAGGAAGTGAAAGCGAGTGGGTGATAGACCATTGCTCGGGATTATATTTAAATTGAATTTTAATACACTGAAGAATTAATTGGGAAATGGATTTTAAATTGGAAAGGGTTGCAGAAATATTATTATTTCGTAAATAATAATGTCTGCCTACGCGCGACGACAACGACGACGATGACGAACCTCGAAATCAGAAAGTTTTGTATCCCTTTTTATCCTTCTTCAAATTTGTATAACTTAAAAAAGGGAAATGGATTTTCGATTAGACTTATTGTGAAGAAAGGAAAACGAAAAACGCAACAAAGTTTAAGTTTGTTAAAAAAAAATAAGTCCCTTAAATTTTTAAGGGACAGTTAGAATATTTTGTCATTGGAACAATACAGTCCATCACCAAGAAACAACAAAGTGGCAGTAAGGTCTCTGAAACCGTTGTAATTCCGCTGGACTTCACTCTGGACAATTATTCAGATTTTTGATGAGAAATGAAGCTTCTTCCAAAAAAAAGTTATCAACACAGTTTGGCTTAGATGTGGTTAGGACTCAAAAAGAGATAAAAATTCTTTCGTAAATTACTATTGACTCGAAGTCTACATAATATATATCCTTTCCACAAGGACTGTCACTTATAAAGTGTATTTTTTAGACATGTGGTTTTCAAGAAGAAATAAAATACATATAATTTAATGCAATGGCCAAGAATTTAGCTTTATTATAAAGATAAAGGTTTGCCATTATGTCTTGAAAATGATTTTAAGAAAGTGGCCACAGCGGCTGGCTCGAATAAATTCTAGCCGGGAGCCCCAATTTTCTACCATTTTTTTGCCGCAATTTGGGCTGTATGTCAGCAACAACGGGCCGAATATTCTCTTCCAAGGATTCAATCGACTCGACCTTATCGAAAAGAAGCGACTTCCATAAGGGTACCAAAAATAGTCCAGCGGTGTTAAAGCACACGATCTTGAAGGCCACACCACGCTGCACAAATCTTGTGAAAATAGGGATCGATGGGCATCTCGTTTTGGGTCCATCACGATTTGCATACGTTGTTCAAGAATAAGTCTATTTATTATAAAATGGCACGTTAAATTGACTATAAATCAAGTGACATCTGTCAAAAAATTTAACTCCTAAAAAAGTATAAAGAAACACCCTTTATTAACTAAAAAAAATCACCAATATAGTGATGATTAGAATTCCCAGTTTGTCGATGTTTTGAAGTTTTTATGATTCGCTGAAAGTAGTCTTAAAAGTCGATAAAAATGAATATGATTTAAGTTAAATTTGACAAATCTTTAAATGCATCTTTAAAAGCATTCAATCCAACTTTTATATGCCAAATGTTACAACTAGAACATTATCTTATAATTTCTTTTGGCAATTTTTATCCCCTCTTTAAAAAAATCATCAGCTCTGGGAAATCGATAGACTGATACATATAGCTTCCAACTTCCACATCCTATAAAAATGACACCAATTTAACTTCGACTACGTAGTACTATAATACTCTCTAATATTATGATTTATTATTATTATGTTCTTTCGTTCACAAAATGCAAAATGTTATCTTATGGGAAAATATGTTCAAAAATGATGTTCATTAAATTTATATGACAAGACTATAGGGTTATACTGCCACACTATCGTTCGTCTATATTACAAGACATAACCGAACTCTTGAGATATATTTTAAATTACATAGTTTTCAGACACTAGATTGAGATTTATCTTCTTGTTTTTTTTTTCCGTTGTTGTTTTAAGTTAAGTTTTATTCCTCTGCCTTTCTTGAGGTCATAAAATTTTCATTAAAACTCAAGCTAAAATGAAGATGATAAACTTGAAAACCCTGAACTTTCAAAACCCTTCCCATGGACATAGAATGGGTATTTAAATATTAACGAAAGAAAAGCTTACAAGCATGACACTACCAAAAGAAAATGGCCTTATTCGTTATTCCGGTTTAGCCCAACAAAATGTATTTTATGTTAGTTTCAAAATCAACAAACACAATAAAGTCATTATGTTTAAACTTTTGTGTGTGGAAACATACATGAGGTTTTACAAATAGTTTTCAAAGTAACAAAACAGTAGACTCTCTTATCAGACTCAACAAAGTCACACTCTAAATTTCAAATAGAAAATAAATTGTATTTATTTCAAAACACTCATACAGTTTCATATCAGCAACTTCCGGTTGTTATACTCGTAATTCTTCTATAGCTAGAAAATCACAAAGCTAACCCAGTGTTGCAGAAACAATTAGAGATTAAACGCTTCGCGTTGCAATTTCAACAAAAGTTTGTAGAATTATTTGTCAATTTTGCAAAATTCACAAAATTTACAAATTTACAAAATCAAAGACCCGAAAAAGTTTTCAACCAAAACGCCCACAACCCAAAATCTGTGCCGCATCAAAAGTTACTCCTTTAATTTTATGCAGAAGATAAATAAAATGGACAAAAACTTTTGCTGGCAGTAACATACAAACATACATACATATGTGATTACATGTACTGTACATACATTTATACATGGCTTCGAAACCAATTAGTGTTTGCTTTGAGTTCACGGCTGGACTATCAAGCCGGAAGTTAATATTATTATTTAAAAAAAAAAAACATGTTTTCGAAGACTTTGAAACATTGAAAATCTTTGAGCTTTAGACTCAAACTAATTGATTGTATTTGATTTTTAAAATGTTATTGTTGTAAAAATATCTTAAGTTCTGACTTGTTTCGATAACCTTTTACAACTCATACAATTTTTATTATACATAAAAATATAACTTGGCTAACATTCAAAACTTCTAAAATTTATTGAAAAAAAAAACAATCAAAGACTTAAAAGAGCGCAATTTAATAATAATGAAGCGCGCCAAGTGTCTTCAAATATAATCGAATCCGGCCCAGTTTTATTTTAAACAAAATTGTGACTTTCCTCAAAAAGTACCTTAATCTTTTTTGTTCCTTGACATTAAAGGGCTTTGAAAAGGCCACACTATTTAACTATTATAACTAGAGGAATGTAATGTTAGTTTTATGACAATGTGGTTTGGGAAAACATATAAGATGTGTATTTAATGTGTAAACAATTTTAAAAAATTCACTAAATAAAAAATTATAAGTAGAAACAAGTAAATATTTTTAAAGTAAGTTTTTTATTTTTGATTTCGATATTTTTTAGTACTCAAAAATATTGTAACTATAACAACAGAGTTAGGTTCTCAGGGTAGTCAACTTACTAAATGACAATTTTAAATGTCAAATGTAAACCAGACATCGGATAGAGACTGTCATTAGAATGAAAATATTTAATTTAAAGCATGACATAAGTAGTTTTTCAACATTATGGATTAATAGACGAACAGGTCAAGAACCCGCATTGACACTATTATACGCGTACGAAAGCGGAAGTAGCAGTGGATTTGACACACGCTCACATAAAAAGAAAAAAGAGTTGGTATTCTGAGAAACACACGTGGAGAAGAACACTCAAAGAGGAATCATCGAGATTGAGGAAGAGCTGCAGGGAGCTTAAATACATTTCCGGAAGCTAAACACTATGATGCCGCGTAGGAGTAATTGATGCTATATCCCGCTAGGGAATACCAAAGGACTTTATAGCTCTGATGACCTAAGTAACCAAGTCATCCTAAAATTTTGGTTTCGATCAAAAATTGCAGGTTTTGAAATAATATTGGTCTATTTTCTTTTTCTTTTGGAAAATTGTTGACTTGTGATTGTTTTTGAAGTTGGAACTTAATTCTATCACTTAAATAAGATACTAGAAAAATTTACTTTATTAATATTTTTTGATTTATTTTATCATCAAGGACATTGTGTTGAAATATGATTTTTTGTATCATCTTTCTTTCTGTTTCTTTTTAATGTCGTTCATAAATTATAATTTTATATTAATAGGTGCAAAATATTAAAAATTTTGATTTAGGAAATATTCATCATTTACTAAAAAATGCCTGTTTTAAGGACGAATTTAATTATTTATTAACCAACAAGTAACTGTGTCCTCGTATGTCAGTAATTGTCTTAAAACTTGACAGACATACAAATCATTCCCTAGATCTCTGTTAATTGTGTTAAAATTGTGAAAAACAAAGGATTCAAATGAAGCCTATATAATATTCGAGGTGTAGATACTGTGGGTACTTAGTCCTTTTTTTCAGGAAAGGGAAAATATTTTCATGTCAAGAAATAGCAATTTGTGAACAAAATGGTGTTCTTGGCTTGGCACTCATGAGTGATTTATGGTTCACAATTTACATACCACTCTACCACAACCATACCATACCACAGATAAGATAAAATCAGATTTTCCATGCTCAATTTCTCAAATGAGTTGAAAAAAAAAAAGAAAATAAGAAAGAAAATGCCTTAAGCTAGATATACATTATACACACATAAAGTGAAAGTCCCTAAGTCATAAATTATTATTCACCATTAGCTTATAGAAGGGGTTGTCATTTTATGTGGAAATTTTATGCAACTAATCATTCTCAGCTGTGCTGTCAATATACCAGTATTTACCCCAAAAATGTAATTAAGAGCAACATAGTTTTTTGTAAGTCCCGGGCTTTTAGCTCGTTTAAAAACCCTTTTCCTTTCAGTATTAAAAATTGGGAGAAAAACTCTTTCAGTTGTGTAATAAAAAAGTATTTAAATACGTAAGTATAAGAATATAAACTCTTATTTGCTTAAACTTTTGTATTTAATTTGTTTTATGAAACAATTAAGAAAAATACAGCTAAAGAAAAAATACTTCATCTAGCTTTAATAATTTGAGAATGTGGGTTCAAACATATACATACACACTTTATTCTGCTTTATTAACACCGAACACACATAAACAAGCACGCAAGGATATTATTGTGTAAGAGGTGTTTGCTCTGCGTAGCCCGTCCTTCCGGTTCTTAATGACATGAGGTTTTGTAGCCATTAATTATTTTACTATAATATATGTGTATTGCATATACGAGTACCTACATAATTATATCTGCTTTCGATAAAATTGACAGATTGGAAATAAAATCCAATAAATTGAATAAAAGCAATTTGCTTCCATCAATAAAAATTTATTATTTATTATGCTTTTCCATTGGTTTTCACACTCTTGTGATTTTCAATATTATTTTTTTCTTATTTGTTTAAACATTTTTTGACTTTTTTTTAGTCGAGTAAAATTATTAAACAAAATAAATTTGAATAATTTAAGTTCAAAGTCGAATTTTGTAATTCTTCTGTAAGAGTCTTCTAGTCTTCAAAAGTTTTGAAAAATTTTACCGTCGTGGTTCTGTCGAAGATCGTAACCGAGTTTTTGAAACTTTGAAACTCTAGATCTCTACATCAAAAATACATTTTTTTTAATGGTTACTCAAAAAGATCCCACTTTTGTGCCAAATTTGTAGTTTCTATGATATCGGATAGTGCTTAGAGTTTTGTCAATTAGGATTTTTGTAATTTTTGAAATGCAGAAGAAGTCATAGAAACCTCAACTGAAATTATGTAATTACGGACTCATCCTGGGTTAAGGGTTTGCATACATAGAGTTTAATGAAAATATTTCGTAAGATTTTCAAAAAAACACAATTTTAACGATTATAGTTATGAATATTTATTTTCTGTGAAGATACATTTTTAGACTTTTTATCTGAATTGGAATTTAAACTTATGTATTTGTCAACTTCACATCATAAGGAGTTATTATAATCGGTTCGATTTGTCAATTTTTTGTTAAAGGTTTCTCAAGAACGAATAAATTTATCGACAAAAATTAAGTCTTGTTCGACAGGTAATAACTTCAAAAACGCAGAAAAGTCTTTTATAAAAATTTAGTGAGCGGTTTTTTCACTAAAGCAGTTTAAAAAAAATAAAATTTTGATTGTCTATAGACTTAAAATAAATTTTGTTGTATACATTGTGATGTAATACAGATTTAGTATACATTTTGAAAAAGTTCAACTTACCGTTATTTTTTTAAGATAAAAAAAAACAAAAAACAAAAAACAAAATTTGGCCCTCAAATATACAATGAAGGAAAAATGATATTATGTTCAAAACAATTTTCTACCATGTAAAATGACGATTTTGACATCTGGTAAAATTTTGGAAAAAATTCAATCGACAGTTTTTTTTACAAAAAATAAAAATCTAAATCTAAAATTTACTGAAAAGTGTCAAAAATCGTTTTTCGGCTCAAATATTAATTAATTGATTTCAAATGTATTTTATTTTTATTATAATGCATTTGTCAATAACTAAATGATTGACGAATATCAAATTGACATTTTTTTGTAATAAATAAAAACCACAAACATTTTAAAAAAGTTGGTAAATATGGACAAAAGTTTCGTCCAGAGTCATAAGTTACCTTTTATTTAAAAAATCGTCTCCATGTAACACCTGCCTAAAATATGGTTGAGTGATAGGGTTGCCACCTCTTAAAGGTCTATTTTTTTACTAGTAAACTTCAATACTGTTCTATTTGTTAAATTCTGTTTCTTCTGCAGTTTCAACGTTCCCAGTTACAAAATCTATAATTTATTTATCATTTGTATTCAAAACACATTCAATTTACGACAAATTCACTTCCGGCAATTGATTAATGTGTTTTCCTTGTTAGTGCCTTAAGAAATATCTTACTGTACCTAATTGCCCGCCTATTTCCATTCAAATCCTGCTCCTCAATTCATTGTACAAAGTGTTTTACTCATTTGTCCGGAACGACATTTACCGCTTGGTGTTTGCCTTTGAGAACAATTTTGTCTTCTTGATTGATTCTGATAAAATTCCTAAAATACTTCACGGATACATATTCAAGCGTCATAGCTCATAGATATTCAAAATTCATATTTCTATTTCAAAACGAATACAAAAAGGAAAATAAAATATGTAACACAATTTGTGTACAAAATCTACTCCGCCGTCTTTTTGTTTTATAAACACCCCTGTCCCAGTTACAATGGTAAGACCATTACCGTCCAAAACCATGGCACCCCTGTTATTTATTCAATCAATTTTCCAGGTGCTCCTTTTATACAATTTTACATTTTTCCCGCTATTATATTGCCGTAGGTATCTGTGTAAATGTGTGTGCGAGTATGTAAGTTCAGGAAACGACCCTTATTATATAGTTATCAATCAAGGGAAATACAAACAAAATGCCCAACTCATTCACGCTTCGCTTTCGTCGTCGTCGGTCGTCGGCGTCGATCGTCGTCGTCGTTTGTAGGTCAACAAAGTAATTCATTAATATCATTCACCTGTCCGAATAAATCGACACGGATGGCGCAATAACGCTTCTGCTTCGATGCCATTTTATACCTCACTGCTTGAAACGGTACCATCTTTGTTTGTCACTGCTTTATATCTCTCAATTCTATCCAATCAAAGCATAATGATGTAACACTCTGGGTCAAAGGATTGAGGTCGTTCAGTTGAATGATAAAGTTTTATCTGAGGCATATTTTTTTTTTAATTTTTAATTGGCAACTAGGGAGCGTTTAATTGCTCACAGGAAATGTAAAACAAAGTTTTTATTTTTCATTGATGAAAATATCCAATTTTTAAATGATTCAGATAAAAAATGTTACTATTACATCAATGGAATAAAAAAGATGAATATTAGAGGTCAAATATTTTTTGTTATAAAATTTTAATAGGTACCCCAATAGACTGACAAGACTGAGTCTCACAAAGTTAAAACCCCTTCTCGTTTTTATCCGTTTCAGAAGATCAAGGTCTTTCATTATTTGAGGTTGGTCTCTAGTGGAGTATTTTTTTTTTTTAATTATTGAATAATTTTTGTTAGTGGATTTCCTTTTTTTTAACTTTAATACAATAGTCTACCAATTTTAACGGAAATTACAGCAGTTCAAAACGATTTGAAAACTACTCGAAACTCTCAGGTTTTGACTAGTTGACTTAGTGATCTATTAGCGGTTTTTTAAAATAATCTTACGATAGTTCCAAATTTGTCCACATTAAATTGTGTTAATTTTTTCTGAGAACCAAAAAACGTTTATGACCGATATCTGAAAAAAGGTGAGGGCTTACAAAAACTGACTAGCTACGACTTGAATTCATTCGATGTTTTTTTTTTTTTGAAAGTCTTTGTTTCAATCTTTGTATATAAAACCTTTGGTTTGGATATTATTTTCTTTAAGGACTTTTCTGTAAAGCGAAGAAGATTATAAGAGACTGAACCCCATTTTTTGGATGAGTCTCTTTAAATGGAAGCAGAAAAACTTGAGCTTGAATAAAGATTGTAAAAAGATATGTTATTTAAGTTAATTTTATTGAAGTTTTTAAAATTTTCAGCAAATATTATGAGAAGCCTTTAAGAAATACTAACTTATAATACTTGAACCTTAAAAAGTTTGGCTAAAGTTTGTAAAAAGAATTTTAAAGAAACTTTAAAGATAGTGATGCGTGTGATTCTCGTAAAAGTAAAGGATCTTCAATTGAAAACTAAATTTTTTATGTGACGATTTTCTCAATACTAGTTTCAGAAAAAAACTTACAATTTAGAAATTTCCAAAATAATTACTAGTAAAAATTTCGGTGCCTTAACTTTCAAGATTTTTAAGTGTCTTAAAAGAATTTGGTATCAGTTAATGTTTTTGTTGTGCAAACTTAAGAAGATTAAATATCACGTAAGAGAACTCGGGTTCCATCCCTTTCCCAGAAAAATATGTTATATCATTTATGATTTGAAATTATTTTTTATAGTACATTAGACATGCATTCAGGTTTATAATTGATTAAATGCTGAAAAATTGTCTTCAAAGAAAAATAAATTGTTTTTATTTTTCGTTATTTTTAAGCTTCAAAAAGAGTTCCTGTTTATAATATTTTAAAGAAGCTTAAAATACTCTGTGAAAATCTGAGCTCCGAATTCCTTTTTTAAGTCTTATAAAAAGTTATTAGAGATTGTTTTATGTTTTTTTATTTTGTTTAAAAATGTTTTAATGACATTCGAAATAAAGGCCCTAACCTTAAAGTACATAATGAACTTCGAAATGAAACAATTTGAAATTTTATTCATTACCATAAATTATGATTGACTGAGGAATTATTAAATAAACGCAACACTTTTGGTGTTCAAACTGATCAACCTGCTTTTAAAAAAAAGCTATGAAGTTAATCCAGACTCAATCTCAAGACATCCAATGTACTTTTAGTCGGTGATAAAATTTTAGGAATGGGGGTTTTAATCATAATTGTATTTACTCTTAGCACCTGGCTTTAGCAGCTATTCATGTCAAGCTGTCACTTGAAAATAGCACCTTCCTAATGATGATGGCACAACTGTTCCCCCTTTATACAGGTATAAAAGACACCCTCTATACCAACAATTGTATACATACAAGTAGATACTATATACGGAAACAGACTGATTAATTTTATCGCTATAATATACTCACACTTACATCACACTCGAAGCCCGACGCTGAAGAACTCTCAAAGCACCGATATCCTTATTCGGTGGGGCACGATTCTGAGGTGCACATAAACTTTGACTGCGGTCACGTACGGAATCCTCACGATACGATCGAAAAATGGCAGCCAATTTGAGATTGAAGCACAGCATCTTTACGCTACAGATGATGATAGTAGAGTTTAGACCGGTTGATTGAATGCTCCCGAATTCGAATCAAACACGTAACAGATAACCCAATAGACATAAGGTAACTCGTCCTTGTACGTTTCGAAAAGTATAAAGGAATCCTTTCGAACTATACGCAACGCAATGCAAGACAACAACAAGACGATGACGACGTCGAGGGAAATTGGAAAAAATAGAAAATAGAAAACGGAAAATGGAAAAGAGGTCAAGAGTCGCGAAATGTTAAGTTTCACATTTGAATCACAAGGACCTATGAGTGTGCATGTGCATTGTGCATATCGGTGAATTCTGCTGATGGTATGGATTGTTGCAGGAAGTTGATTCAGTATTGTAGTTGAAGAAGTTGCAGCTCGTAGCTTGCTGCTCACAGCTCACAGCTCGCAGCTGGTAGCGCACAAGCCTACACTACTTGTCGTTTTGTTTTGATGACCTAAATTCGTTGTGCGGCTTCGTTGGCAATGTCATGGTAGTGAAATATCCTTCCTTCTGCACTGTTAAATAGGTAAGTAGTTAAATTACTATATTTGTAGTTTACAACTCTCCACGCGCGCTGTTGTGCAGCAGCAAGAGTGGTGGGTGTAAGTGTATCTGTGTATGGGTATAATGTCAAATGGACACTTTAATACTAAAATTTAACACTAACGAGACTACCGAGTATAGTGCAGGAGGCTTCAAGGACACGCACGAAAAACGGAGTCGTGACCGACTTGGCTTGAGTCAGTACTGGGCTGTTACCGTAAGGTTGGGACTTTTACACTTTGCAGCACAGTCTAGCGGCAGGAGTCGGGAGCTATGGCCGTATAATGAGATTAAGGGTCGACAAAAAACACCAACAACACTTACAAACAAACAAAATATATCTACGCCTCTATCAGATTGTCTTTATCACGCACCCGGTAAAATTATTATTGCTGCGTTCATTAGAATTGATTTTTTTTTTTGTATCCTTCGATTTTTGTAACTCAAACACGTATTTTAATTTCGTATTCGTGTGAGAGCTTAAGTTTAAGTAAACAAAATCACATATTTTTATTCGTTGTTCCTGTTATAATTTTTTTTTTTTTTTGGTATGGTACGAGTATATCCCTCAATATTATATTCGATTATAAGGACGTGATTTATATACATACGAGTATGTATGTGTATCAACTTTTATGGACGTTATATTTTTTGTTCGGAATTTCGACTTTGACACGGCAAAGACTTGCGTCTAACTGAACTCAAATCAAATGAATTCCTTAATGCAGAATTTTACATAACCTACATAATACGACCTACAATATGGTCCTTTTGGGGGGCGCATAATCGTACATACGAACCACCTATAATGATACCAGTTGCAATCCACAAAAACAGACATTTTTTTTTCGTTGTTTGTATGGACAGACAAATGTATGTATGTGTAGTGTATAGTTCCGAAAATTGTCTGCATTGTTATGATACGGAGACAGTTATATTTTTAAAATATGTGTGTTTATCCTAGTTGGACAGCATGGTGGATTTCATTGACAAGGCGCATGGCATGAAATTCTGGACTGCTAGAAAATTGAGAAAAGTCTGAAAATTATAGGTGCTTAAGTTGCAATAGTGAAATGTTGAGGTTTTTCTATTCGATGTACGTTATGTTCAAAAGTTCTTTGGAATTTATAAGATACCGAGAGCTTTAACGAATTTTTTTTTGAAGTTGATTAAGGAGCTTTCTTATCAAAACTTTTTTCAGACAGTTTTTGATAAAATTAAGAAAGCTTTAGCAATATCCAAGGCACATTGTTTTTTGAAAATTTGGTAATTAACGGTAAAACAACTATAAGCTTTTCAGCTTTTTATGTAGGGTGTATTAAAAAAAGCCCATCAGCATGCTTAAAAGCTTTATATAAATTTGTTTAAATAAAAAAAATCTGTAAAGTAATAAAATAAAATTTAAAAAAGAAACCACTGTTAAAAAATCTGAAGTTATCATTGGATTTTTAATAATATATAAAATTATAAGAAAATAACCCGCGGCGTTAAAGCACTCAGAAGGATTCGCCTAATGCCCTTAAGACAAATTTAAAAATTGTTTTGGGCAATATGACAGTTTTTAAGTTGTTTTTATTTTCTTATAAGACTTCTGTCGATATTAGTTTTATGGGACATAAAACACTGTTTGGAAAAAGTAAGGTAAAAATAATAATACCTTAATAAATTGAAAAGGTTTTACAATAATAAAACTCAATGCCAAATAAGAGTCCTATAATTGATCTATACTCTCAAAAATTTGAAAAAATTAAAAAGATCTTAAAAATAACCTTAAACTTATGAAGTTCTTAAGCCGTAAGCCCGAAGCTAATCACTTTTAGAAAATAGAACCTAAATTAAAAATAATTTAACAAGAACAGTACCATAGTGTCTAGTGAACTCTAAGCCTGAAAAAATTGAGTATACGCCTAAGTGTACAATTGTTATTTTATAAATTTTTTAATTTCAAATAATTGCTGGACTTAAAATATGTTTGTATGTACGAATATTTTTCCCAGTTTTTGGCTTGCTTGAGTAACTTATAACAATCCCTGAACTTGATCAGGATCAGCATAAGTTTTAGCTTTGAAATCATCATATTATATTTTGGTTGATATTCAATCCCAAAATATTCCTGTAGTAGTAGTATAGGATAGTAGTTTAAACATAAAACCTTTTTTAAATTTTAAACCTATTTAAATTTTGGCAAAATGTTTAAACGTATTTAACTTTTTTTTTGTAATGATTGTCTATGTTTGCTTTTGTTTATGACAAGTTTCTTATTCAATTTATTAATAAAATTGAGAACCAGTAAAAAAAATATTTCAAAAAATTAAGAGAATTTATGAATAAATTTGTTACAACAAATACATCACTAAAACTTCAAAAAATGGTTGGAAACATTTCTTAAAAATATTACTTTTAAAAAATTTCAATGTTAAAATTAAAAATTAATAGTTTCAATATTTGAGAAATGAATACTTTTATACAACTCTCAAATGAGAATATTTTTTTGGGGATAAAGTGTATTTAAAAATAAAATTATGTTAAAAATATTCAAAAACTAATTTAGTTTATTTTAAAAGGGTTAACTTAATACACAATGTTGCTTTAACTTGAAAAATTTAAATATTTTATTTGTGAATGCTGAAATTGGCAATGAGAAAAATAAAAGTAAAAAATAAAATAAAAATACTGCGAAAATATTTCCAGCCGTTTTTGAGATAATTAATTTCTGGCATTACAATTTACTTTTGTATATTGTTACAACAAAAGTCTTGGTTTTTTTCCTGGTTTCCATCATCATTTTGATATGTTAGATTAACTTCTTTTTTCGAAAAATTTTCTTAATAATACAAATTTAAAAATAAACTTTTGTTTAACTTAAAGTTTATTTATTTTAATCTTAAAAAACAATTTTTAAGAAATGTATGTTATGAAAATTTGTAGCATTGGGTAGATTTGTAATTCTTTTTCTTATTCATTCAGATACACTTGGAGTTCATTTCATTTCTTTACATATCGTCTGAACACATCCTACTTAAAAGGGATGTCATGTAAGAAACTACAAAATTATCAATCTGATATAGAAAAATAAGAAAACACATTTTCTTAATGGGAAAGGGGTTAAACTTCCGTTTATGTTGTAATGTTTTTTTTTAAATTCTTTTTCTTAAGTAGTTTAAAAACCAAAACCACTTTAAAAAATTTGAAATAATGTATCGTATTCGAAAAAAATTTGAAATAATGTATCGTATTCGAAACATCAACTCTACAAACATTTCCATGGAATTCGATAGAACCATAAATGAGATCAGCAAAAATGAAAAGAAAAAATCAAAAAGTTCGATTTTCCACATATTCAAGACATCCCCATCCAACACAAAACCTTTATCTCCAATATGACCCGATATTACATAAGTTTTGACAGAATTCCTTGCAGTTTTTGTTTTTTTAACATCACAAACATATTCCTTTAAGAAAAAAAAAAACTTACTTCTGATCGTTTTGGTTTGATAATAATCCATCACCCGGAAACTTCCAAGAGTTCAATAAGAAACGCCGCCTTTTTTGTAAAACATTTTCCAATCTTCTTCGTTGCAAACAAGGTGAGGTCATGGGAATAGCAATTACAGCCGCCTCCAGGGTATTCAATTCGGCCGAACTATGTTGGTAATGGCGACCAATAATGTTTCGTGTCACAAAGTCAAAACTTTTGAATTTCTTTTGTTCACTTAAATAGGGTCGATTGAGGGATGGTATTTTTTCGGTCTTCCTTCGCCATTTGAGGAGACTCTTTGGCGACGACGATAAGGACGTCGTTGTCGTAGACGAGGACGGATCCGCACTTTTACGTTGATGGTATGAACGTTCATCGGTTGTTTTTATGGGAACAAATTCGTTACGCAAAAACGACCACTTTGACATGGTTGTGACTTTAAGCGCGGTTTCGACGTTACAATAAAAAAGTGAAAAACAAAAATGGTAAAATCAATAGTTTTTCAATTACTCCAACTGACACCTCAAAAAAAAAACAAAAAAGGGAAAACCATTCAATCGAAAGACAAATCAATCTATGGAAATTAATTAGTTAATTAATGCCTCGGACACTTTGTATGTTTGCCCAGTATGACAGTGTCAAAAAAAGCCACATTTCCCAAGAAGGATAACTGTCCAACTGAAATGGTTTAAAGCCCACACAATCTCAGTGGCAATGGCAGGGAACTGGCTTAACACGATGCCAGAATTGGTTAACCACCTTATTGTTAAGTGGATGTGGACGAGGACGAGGTGTCCCTTTCACCAAGGCGACACCTAGAATATTTCCTTTTGGTCTTGTTTTTTGTTCTTTTTTTTGTTGTAGTTGTTGTTGTTGCTATGATTTTCTTCGTTGAAATGACCAACATGAATCAATTCAAGAATTTATTGATTGGAACCAGCAGCAGTGGCTATCTACGAAGCGAATACCAAGCCCCATCATCTATAGGCAGCAGAGTGAATGGCTCTGGCCGGCTATGAGGCAAATAAGGCATGTGGCCTTATAACGTTGTCGCCGCCACTGCCGCCATCGCACCGGCCGCAGTGTCAAAGGAGGTGCACCATTATTTTTAGCTATCGCAAATTGGAACAAACGACCTGCAACATGGTGTGGTGGTGGGGTTTTGTATAACTAATTTTCAAACCCTCCTGCGGGGTAATATCCTTTGGATACATGTGCTCGTGTGGCTGTCAAGACCATTCAAAAGGACGACCAACAGCGTCAGTGACACCGCTGGTGCCGTTGTCGATGTCGATGTCGATGCCGACGAAGTCGAAGTCTAACAATGAATTGTCTGATAAATGGAAACGAGTTGATTTGACGAAGAGCAAGGTTAATGAGAGACGTTGTGTTATCGCATTGCAGACGATAACGGGGGGCTAGGTTGAAGTTCAAAGAAAATGGATTGCAATTATTATATCTGACCCTCTAGTGTATTAGTAGATTGAATTTTATTTGCAGAAACACTCTTTTGGTTTTCACGTCAAGAACGGAAACTTGATTTTATTCCTGTATATCAAAACAATGCAAGAGGGTGGAATAAAGGTTAAGGTGATAAAGTGATTCGAAATACATATTTGCAAAAATTGTAATTGGAGAAAATTTTGTGAAAACGGATTACAGAGGCGTCTGAGGTTGGAAAACAAAGATGTTCTTTAGAAACCAATCAAGAGTTAAATTGCTTTTGGAGTTTGTTGTTAATTATAATTCAGTCAAAGATGATTTTACGTATTTAATCCTTGTGAATTTATTTAGCACTTTTCACCCTATAATCTTAATTTTATCAAAAAAGTTTCGTATTTGTTCTGTTCTGAAATCTATAGAAAACCCAAAAAATACCTGCTCCTGTTCAAAATGTGGGCCAAGGTGAAGACTGGGTTACTAAGACTCATAAGAGGTTTGGTTAAAAAATCTTTTTTGTTATCTTTTAAGAAAACGCTTCGTACTTAAAAAAAGATATTTTAATAAGTCATAGCAGATTCAAGATGTACAGTATAACGTGTTGCTTTCATGCGTCTTTGTAGGCCCTGCTTACTAAATTATTAGTCCCTTTTAGTTCAAAGAGTTTTTTCGAAAACACCCCTAATTTTGATGTTTTTAAGGAATTGCTACAAAAATTGGTTTCTTACATAATCCATACTAAAAATTGAACTGTTAAGATGTTTAAACACATATATAATTTGATGTTTCGGCCAAAAATTTTGCTTTATTATAAGTAAAACGTTTTACCATTATGTTAATGAATTATTTCGGGCAAGTGGCCGCAATGGCTGGCTCGAACATATTCCAGCCGAAAGGCCCAATTTTAGACCATTTTTTGCAGTAATTGGGGGCCACTTGTCAGCAAAAATGCGGTGAGTATTCTCTTCCAGGCGTCAATATTCTCTCTGCACAGACAAGCGACTTCATATAACTTCACAAAAAGTAGTCCAGGGGTGTTAAATCGCACGATTTTGGAGTCCACGCCACAGGCTCACGAGGCGAGATAATTTGCCAAAAGTTAAATTCAATAAAATGATTGTTTTGTTCATGCGGTCTTGTTGGATTAAAAAGTCGTCCACATCAACATCCTCGAATTCAGGAAACGAAAAATCATTTATCATGGCTCTACAGCGTTCCCCATTGACTCTAATATTATGACTGGCTTTATTTTTGAAAAAATATGGACCAATGCTTCCCTCTTCCTGTAGAGCACACCAAAGAGTGACTTTTAGAGCATGTAACGGCGGCTTGTGGCTTGTGGATTATGATGACTTCATATACGACAATTTTGCATAGTAACCAAAATGAGCTTTATCTCTGAACAAAATTTTCTTTTGAAAATCGGGATGGGTGGCTATCTTGTTTTTGGACTCATTCACCAAACACGCGACGAGCTTGATAGTCGTTCGGTTTCATTTTTATGAAATGGCAAGCCAAACTGAGCATAAATCAAGTGACAGCTGTCAAAAATGCCAACTCAGAAAAAAGTATTGCCAGATTGAAAAACATACGTCTAAAAAAAAATACTCTTTGTAACAGCTTTAACTTTATGATGCGTTTTTGAATTTTTGATTTCTCAACAACTCTTTACGAGTTGATTAAATTTTTCTATAGCTGCTTTAAAGATTTTATTTCAAATTCAAATCTTTCAAAAAAATGTTTAAAACAATATCAAAACATGTATTTATGACGAATAATCCATATCGACATATTTTAATTCGAGAAATGGTTTAAAATTAACATTTTCAACTTAATTGGATGTGTTAATACACTTTTGAATAAAAAGGCCGGTTACTGTTACCATTAAGTTAAGATTCATAATACCAACATTAAAATTTATAACTTCATTAAAAGTCTATTTTCGTAAATCAATAGGTCTTACATTTCTGTTTCAAAAAAACAATTAATACTCTTTTGAGAGTATGGTTATGTTAATTTTGTTCACTTAAAATAACACGCCTGTTAATCAACATTAAAACAAATCGATATTATTTTGAGCAAAAAATAAATTCTAAAAGTCGTAAAATATTCACAAAGCCTCCTACACACACAATTTAACATTAACATAATTCAATATGTCGAAAGTGTTCGACAAACATCGATCTAAAATTTAATTTAGCTTATAACAATTTTCTTTTCTTCACCGGCAAAATAATTAATAGCACCTACTTAAGGAGACAAATTTGTTTCTCACCTTTTATATTACATATATACCAACAGCTGTTAGGCGCAATTAACTTGTTTAACTGTTGTTGGTTGGCCTTCTTCTTCCCAGCATCGTTGTCATCACCGTTACTTATTACGTCATATTTCATGTTTGTATTTGTGTTTGTGTTGTCTTTTTATGTTAACAATATGCTGCTCCATATCCGTCCAAATCAAGTCAAGTCAAGTCAAGGCCAGGAAAGGCCCAGCATTCCAGCATCCTAGACTCAGTAGGTATAGAGAGAAATATGTAATTACACAAATTTCATCCCCATCCCTCCCCACTTCCTTAAATGTAACTGCCGTAATAATAATAAACAAGTTTGTAACATAATTTTGTGATATCCCACTGTCAATAGGCCATTTTGATGTTGCATGAGGAATAGTGGGGCGCAAAATCGATATAGTAGACTCGTCCTGGGCCAGGAGACCAGGGTATCATAGGTAAATTTGTATCCTTTACTATCTCTGTACCTTTATCGGTTATGTGAATTGAGAATACTCGGGTGAGTTAAGTTGTCGGGGTCGGAGAGTTGTGTAGATGGAATGGGGGGAAAGGGAGTGATTTGCCATCGAGGCAGTTATTAAATTTTGTATTATTGTATACCTATAGACCAGGTCTCTATACGTATGTTCGTAGTCCATTGTCATACGCCATGTATGCCGGAAGGATGCCATCCATCCTGCCGAGTTAAGATTCTAAGTAAACATTCTTTTAGTATGACACAACGAGTATAAGGACTAAAACGACCAAGGTAACTCGATATAGATGGAATTCTAATTATATCTATATATATGTATATTGTATATGATGCTCAGCTATGATTTTTGTATCTACTATTTTTTAATTAAAAAGTTTATGCCTTGCAGGAAAATGGAAACAAATTAAAAATAAATAAACACTACTTTTCCCAACGATTATACAAACTTAGAGAAAAGATATATAGGTATAGAGGAAAAGTTACTGATGTGCAATTAATAAACCCCAGTCATCGTTATTACTGTAATTTTTTTTTTATATTCTATTTTGACTTAATAACTTTTATTAAGAGTTGATGTAAGATTACATTTTAAATTATAATTATTATTATAATTCTCATTTGCAGAAAGGAATGAAGTATAACGCAATATTTTCTTCGTCTTTATTTTATGGTATACCATAGTTGGGTTAGATTATTTTTTTTATTAAAAGAAAGATTTTTAATTTTTATAACATCAACGTTAACAAGAACAAGCTTTTAAAAATCGTTGAGTCATATTTGAAAAAAATTAATTATTAGATACTAAATATTGGTGTACCTACATCTGTTGAAATTAAGAACCATGAAAGAGTCAAAATTTTAATTTTAAAAGAATATTTTGTATGTCCTTAGTTCCTTACTAAATTACTATAATTCAAAAAAAAAACTGTATTATGTTATTTTAGAGCTAAGAAAATGTATGGTGTAGTTTTTCTTTTAACTTTAAGGAACGCTGAAACTGAAAAAACATGCAAAAATCATATCAAATGTAAGTTTTGTTTATCTGATAATTTTGTATTTATATATAGCTAGAGGCCCCGGCAAACTTTGTCCCCCCCCGTAATTGAGTTTTAAGAGCAAACCTGGTTGTTTTTATTACTTTTGGAACTTAAAAAATATATACTATGTACATATAGAATAAAATTATTCGAATTGTTTTGAGTTGAAGTTCATCTTTTTCTTGACATTTCAAGACCAGTAAATCTCAAACACTGACAAACTTATGATAAAAGAATTTACAAATTGTATAATGGTGACAGAATGACACTATAACAGGCAACTTTATAACATTTCGTTAACTTTGGATAGACGATTGAAATGTTTAAACTTGACAACCAACTGACAAGAACAAAGTTGTATAGGAAAATTAAGTTGTGGTTTTTACAGTCTTCCTCTCAATTTTTTCATATTTTCTCACTTTTAAACCTTAACTGGACTGCGACAAACATTTCAAAACCAAAATCAGAAAAATCGGTTAAGTTTTTCTCAAGTTTTAGCGGGACAAACAGACATAAATTGATTTTTATAAATTACTAGCGAACCTGGTGAACTTCGTTGAAAATTCAACTATGAACATGAAAACAGAGAAGTTCGAAATTAATTAAATTTCTGATGATGCAGATTCTGCAATATTATTAAGATCGATTTCACCTTCAGCTGTATGCGGCACATTAAGCAAGTTAAAAGATTCCTCCGCCATTTATTGAATTCATTTGTTACAAAATATTGTGATAAATGAAGAACCACTCGGCGGATTTTGTGCAAACTTCACATAAACCATCTACTAAATATTCCGAGCAAAGCCTAAAAATTTGGTTTGGATAGCTGAACCCGTTCTTGAGTTATAAAATTACAACGAAAAGTGGCATTGATTGCTAGAAAAATTACTGTACCGCCTTGAAGTATACAATCTCAATTATTGTCGTTTAATGTATTGCAGCTTTTATGAGTTAGTGAAGTATACAATCAAACGAAGTCTAGAATGAAGTTTTAAAAACTAATTTTTTAACTTGAGAAACATCATCTTGTTATACATAATAAACCTTCCTCTTGAATCACTTTACCTATTAAAAAAAGAAATGCATCAAAATCCGTTGTGTACTTTTAAAGATCTAAGCAAACATAGGGACAGACAGACAGTGGGAAGTGTATTTAGCACTTTCAAGAAATTCATCTATTTTAATTGTAAAAGTTTTCTTAATTTAAAAATTTAAATTTTCGTCAAGAAATTTTAATAAGTAATAAATTGACTTGATTTTTTATTTGATGAATAATATTTCTAATAAATTATATCAAAATAAATTTATAACGTCTTAACCATTCCATAAAAGTGTTAACTCCCTAATTTATTGGCCACTATTCAGCTGTTACATTCTTGATACAAATGAAGCCATAGCTTGTCAGCTTATAAGATGAGTTCCTGTCAATATTGAATACAAAAAAAAAAGTATTTGAGTCAATAGTTTTAGATGGTTTAAAATTTGAAACTCAGATTATAACGTGATTTAATTGCTTTATGATAGATGTCCCTTTAAATCTGATGAGGGAGATTTGCAGTTGATAACCTTGTCTGAAAATCAAAAAAAAAAAATTGAAAAATAACTCACCTTGTCGGAACAGCCTTAACCCGGTCATCAACCAATTCCCACGAAGTGATTTTAACCGGCCATGCCACTTGACCAAAACTTTCCTTAATCAATGCCTCCCAGGCTGAATAAGATGTTATTGACACATTGTCAGTTGGCAATCGATGGGACCGTTGAAGACGTCCTTTCTTCCTTTGCAATGACAACGGTGTAATCAAAGATGACGTTGATGCTCTGGTCTCTGAATTTGGATCGCCTTCAATAATTGGTAATGACACCGATGGTGATGCCGGTGACAAGGATTTTTGATTATCTTCAAAATCCTCTTCGGCTCTTTCCTCCGCGTCGTGGGCTTCCAAGAATGAACTTTGTTTGTCCATTCTTTGAGATTATTTTTTTTTGTTTTTTATTTTGATTTTGATTTTCTTGCTTTTGATTTTGGTTTTTCCAGCTGACGTGATCTGAATATAAAATGAGAAATTATCCATTTTAGTTTAATTATTTATAAAAATGTTGTTGAAATATTTGATTAAATAATAAATAATCAAGGCTTTAGGTTGAGAGTTTTAAGGATATACAAATCCTTTATGGGGAGTGTAAAAAATGTTCTTTCATTCGTTCTGTTCATTCATTAAAAGGAATGAAAAATGATGTTGCTTCGTACTTAAGTTGTGTTTGTTTTTTTTTTTTATTTTTTTCTTCCTTTTATACATGATTTTATACACAATACAGCCTCTTTTAGGTTAAAATGAAAGATATCCTTAATACACAAAGTACTTCCGAAGGAAACGATCTGGATCGATTAAATTAGGCTTTAATTTTTGTTCTAATTTTTGTGGTAATTTTTTAATGCAAATGAACTCTTTCAAGGACGTTAGTTTAGGGACTACTTAAGCTGTATTTTCTCGTCAAATTTTATCCTAACTGGTTTACAAAAGACCTCTTTGGAAGGTTGAACAATTCAATTTCTGTGGTAATTAGAACATTTGTGTTTGCAATGATTTTTCTAAGCGTGAACCCAAAAACTTCGTCATGAACTTTCAAAAAGATTTAAGAAAAACTGAAAAAATGATTTATTTCGTCAATTTGAATCGTGTTTTCAAAACTAATTTAAATATCTTCGTATTTCTATTTCCTTATCCGTATTTCTTATGAAAAAGTTAAATATTAGTTTGAAAGTGCAAACATTCGAAACACGCGCAGTGTTTTTATTTCCTCGGGGAAATATTTTTCATGTTTTTCTTCACATTTTAAATGGGAATTTTATTGATTCATATACATCTTTATACCTTTCCTTGAACTGCGGAACTGCGAAACTGGGAGCGAGGAGAGGTTTGTCTTCTTTTCTTCTTTCTTTTTTTTTAGTACTTGTTAAAGTACACCACATCAATTTGGTTAGTCTGACACGCACAATAATGCTAATGTAATGAACCTAATTAAGTGCGGGTAACATTCCTAGGAAAATGTCATGAAATACTTTTGTAACTAAATTTTAAGATCATAAGAGAAAAATTTATCTGAATTTTCTAAGCAACATTCTATTATATAGTATTATAATAAAGATATTTTGTATATAATGTATAATGTATTTTACCTATTAATTTTAGTCTTATATAAATTACCAAAAGAATGAGATACTCAAAGTATAGAAGAAAACTTAATTATAGCTTAAGGAATTTCTTGACGGAAAATTAAATATCGTTACAGTGCTGTATTCGATTTGATTCAAGGTACAAGGGCTCCGTTCTAATTGTATTCAAAAAATAACTGTAACTACAGTTTGGTTTTGTAGCAAGTTTCTGAAATATTTGAACATACATAGCACATATATTTCTGAATAACTCAAAAATAACTCAAACTTGAAAACTTGGCACAGTGAATTCATAAATTTTTTTAAAAAACTGTGTAATCGATTTATTCTTGATATTAATAAATTGACTTTTGATGTTGATTGATAACAATTTAATTAAAAAAAAAATATCAGACTTAAGAAATTTTTTGAGTGGAAAAACAGTATTTAAATTTTTTGACATTTTGTATTACTTTTAAAACAAAATGTCAATTTGTCAATACTTTACCATTTATTGAAAAATGTATTATTTTGAAAATAGAATATATTATTTGTCAGTATCATTTCTTGTTGTGAAAATATCTTAGCCGAAAAAAAATCTTGACACTTTTCAGAAAATTTTAGTTTTAGTTTCTTATAAGAAAAATATATTTTTCGTTAAAAAAACTCAATTCAATATATGTCAAAAATGTACCATATGTTAACAGTTGTCTTATGAAAAAAATTAAATAAACTTGAAGTTAAAATGTTTGACCAATCTCGTCATGTTCAAGTGAAGAAACTACTTTTGACATTTTTTGGTTAATTTTTGTTTAAGTTTTTTTTTTCATAACAAAACTTTCAATCCGTTATTTTTCAAAATTGAAGCATATTTCGTTTAAACTTAAATTAATTTTAAGTCAAAATTGTTGCCCATTCTTGAGATATTATAGTCAACAAATTTTTTTACAACTTTTTTGTATATTAAAAACAAAACTGTTAGTTTAATTTTTTTTGAAAATTTTACCAGATGTCAAAGACGTCATTGAGCATCGCAGAAAATTGTTTTGAACATTATATCATATTTCCTCCATTGTATGTATATTTGAGCGCACTTTTTTTTAGTTTTTCTACTTAAAAAAAAATAACGATAAGTTAAAAATTTTCCAAATTAATATAAAGTCAATGGCATTATTGTGAAAAAACCGCTTGACAAATTTTTATGAAAGTCCAGCTTTCATCTCTCTGCATCTTTCGAAGTAACAACTTGTCGAAAAAAATTTAATTGGAGTCGATATCTTACTCGTTCTTGAGATACCGTCAACAAAAAAGGGGATCGCGAACGTATGAACAGGGACACGTTTAGCATGAAGATTTATTGCAACAACCATTCCTGAATATCCCAGGCTCAAAATGCGACTTGTGACACTTTTGTAACTAACTTAGCCTCCGAGGTGAAAATGGAAAAGTAAATGGCACGGACCCAATTAGCAAAAAACGACGACGTTGGTGGTAATCAACTGACCTCAGTTCTCGTATTTAATACATTTAATTTAAGCCTTAAAACTTAAGTTTTTACGAAGCAAAGTAAGTGACGCACATGATAATAAATTATCCGAAAAACTTAATTTTTTAAACCACATTCTTTACTGTGTTTTAGATTTGTGACCATGTGAGCCTGTGACTGTAAAATTTTCAGTTTTGTATTCAATTTCAACCAATGAGTCGTCTATTTCCATTAAACGAATAGTTCTTAATTGTCAAATGCCAAAAGATGACATTTTTTATACATAAGTGACAAATGCCCAAAAAGCTATCCTCTTCTTTTCTGAGTAAAAATGATGATATTTAAATTATCTTTGTCATGTTGGAACTACCATAGAAAGTTCATGGCTAAATTAGCTTTGACTGCAAGTTTCGAAGAATCCATTACTCGAAAATAAACATTTTCCTCTTAGTGCTTTATGGTACCTATACATTAAATGAAAACAAGAAAAAAAAAACAATTCAGGTGAAATTTGAAAACTAATGAATTTTCTAAGCCAAAAAACCAACACACCATCTCCCCATACATCGCCATCACGCACCGTGGCCCGACTTAATCCGACCTTGTCTAGATTTATCTCAATAAAGGGTATAAAGTTAATCAAGACACGAAGCTGTTTCCAACTCCTCGTCCTCATCTAAGGACTAAGGACATGGAGGCATAGCTCTATAATATCGATATAAATTTTCTGTCGAAGAAGACTGTCAGCGCTCAACGCAATCCTATACGTATACACGACATCACTGTATATCCTTGGAAGGAGAAGATTTTCCAAACCCTACCGTCTCGAAAGGATAAGAATTTATCTCATCCTCAACTATGTGCCTCCTCTAGCTGCCGCAGCAGCCTCGCCGCCTCGCCACCTTGGTGTTGTATATCCATTGAATGAGATTCAAACAAGCGGATTAGATGAATTAATTTCCGTGTAACTTAAATTATAATTTCGAAAGTTGCATGCTTCGCTGGTTTTGAAAAGGTGAATTGTTGATTAATTAATTTTTCATTTAAACGGCATCATGCTGATGTTATGGTATTTAGTTGGCTTTCGGGCTGTCTTGGTGATTTTTTGAGTGTTTGAAATTGAAATTATTGGAATACTCGTACCAGCTGAATACTCCAATATACGTATATCCAGTGCGAAAAGGTAAGCATATTTGATGAGTTTTTAAAGTTCTAAACGTGTTTTTTTTATTTATTTTTTGTTGGATAATCAAGTCTCGGTGCGATTAGCCGTCATAAAAGATTTCTCCAAAGTCTGTTTCATGTATTTTAGAAAGTTTTAAGCAAATATTAAGGACTCTTAACGGTATAACGTGCAAATAAATTATGTATAAGTAAATGACGACAACGACGTCAACGACGACGATGGCAATGGCGGGCGTGGCAAGGACGATGAAGGCAGGAAACCATTTTCTTTATACTTTCCTCAGCATATTGCCAGACCATGGGTTTTATCTTGACAAGTCAGACAAATTGCACAAAGTTGTGGGTGTGTACGGATTCTTGGAACATGATTTCCATTTCTGACTTATGTAGAGAGCAATCCATTTTCGTCGGACTTGGCTTATTTTTAATTCAACAGGGTTATCAAAGAATACAACAACTTTGCGATTAGGCACATTATCATCAGCTTGTTTCTGGTTTTCTAAGAAACCTAAGTTTCCTTGGACAGTTTTAGGAACATTAAGCGAGGATTTTAATAATAAAAGATACACTTCCAGGAGGACTCGTGTCCATTTTAAGAATTTTTCAGGCTCCTAAAGACCATTAACAGTTTTCAACAAGTTAAAAGTCAAATAACTGCTAAAAAATGTCAATGTAAGGGCTGGCCACTGGACGAGACTTGAGAAGCTTAATCTTGTCAAAATAGAAATCGGTCTTGGTCTCGATTTTGTGAGAATAAGTCTCATCTTCTATTTTTTGTTTTTAAATAGGTTGATTTGTAGTCTCTTCTTGAGTTTTCAAAATATTTATTTCCAAGTGTCATCTCGAAATTCTAAGATCCGTTTTTTGGAGCAACAAAATGAAAAGAAAAAAGTTATTTCACACCTAATTACCCTAAGACTTATTAAAAGACTAAAAGTTGAAAAGGTTAAGTTAAAGGCAAAAATTAGAACATAGTCTAGAAGACATTGAAATCAGTCTTTTACTCGTAAAATTAATTCCAAAACAAAAATAGAAAATCAATTGAGTGCAAAAATAATTCATGAGAATTTTCATTAAAAAGCAGTCAACTGTTAAAAAGTCGTCTATAGCAAAACAAAGAAAAACCCAACCTAAGCAAATAAATTTTAATTCAAATCTATGCCAAAGTCCTTTTAGTCCTAAATAAATATTTTTGAATTCAATGAATTGATATATAAATTATAAATTAATATATCCATGGTATGAGTATACGTTCTAGCAATTAAAAACCATAATTATTATTATATCAAATCTCAAATACTTTATAGCTTACATTTGCACACATACAAGAATCCAATTAGTATGGGTTAAACATTGGACAAATTCATGACGACGACACAACGACAACAATTTAAAACTGAAATAATTGATGATAAAGATAAAATTATTGCCATTTGACATTTCCTGGAATTTCGCACCTGGTTTGATATCAAAGGAAGATAATAATAATGTTGGGTTATTTTTATTGGGAAAATCATCAAAATGTTTTTGATTCTGAGTGGAATTCTACGAAAAAGGGTTCGACTTCAAAGGATTAAAAGATTTTTAGTGTTGTTTTTTTTTTTCTTGTTTCATGGTGAGAATTTTTATTGATACTTGATTTATAATAAAGATACTTTTTGAAACTGAAATATGACACATTTTCACTTCTCTCATTTTTTTAATTAAAATAATGGAAAATTGGAAAAGTATTGATTTTAAAAAAGAACAACGAAATACAAAAACAATCACTTTTAAGTTTATAAAGTTAGAAAAAAAAAATAATATTTCTTTTGTGGCAATTTGAATATTTACTGTTTGACAATTCTTAGGAAACGTTACGTTTTAATACTCCAAAACTATGATTTTTATTTTATTGAATTAGTAACTAAAAAACTTTTTAATTTGATAATAATTGATTATTTTATGTAGGTAGTAAAAAATTTTAATTTTTTTAATTGATATTTGCATAATGTTATAATCTGTACAAAAAATATTTGAAGTCGTTCTTGAGATATACATACATAAGTACATTTTAAACAGATCCAAAACTTGAAGTAAAAACATAATATGTCAAATGTTATCTATTGAAGTCTTTGACCAGTAAAATGAATTGAAAAAAGTCAAAATTAACTTTTCTAAATTAAGTTTTCTAGAAAAGATTGTACTTTACTTTTTAATTTATTTATGATATTTTTTTATTGTGACATTTGTTGAAGTCAAAGTGTTATACTCAAAAAATCGCTTTTCTTCAAAACATTCCTTTTTTCTTTTTAGATTTTTTTTCAAGTTTATAAACGTCACCTTAATAAAAAAATATGGTGGTGTCAGTATTTGAATCTCAAAGATATCAAACAAATTTTAGGGCTAATTTTGATTAAAAACCAAAAAAGACAAACACATTATGATTTTGTATTTCATAAATTAAAAACTGTATTTTTTTTTTAAATGTAAGAAATTGTAATATTAATAATTAATGTACATATTGTTAAAAAGCGTAAATGAAATGCTGGTTGCGTCCCACACTGATAACTTTTAGAACTTTTTGTAGTTTTTTATTTATTGTTAAAAAAATGTCAATTTGATATTTTTCAATATTTTATCATTAAGATATAAACAAAAAATAAATTTGAAGTTAATACCATTGCTTGCTTTGAAGATATTTGAGCAGAAATCAATTTTGGACACTTTTAGGTAAATTTCAGTTTTATAGTTTTTTCAATTCCGTAAAAAAATGTCAAAAAATATCAATTTATCAAAAATGTTCCATATGTAAACAGTTGTATTATGCACCAAAATAAAATAAAATTGAAGGTAAAATAATTTACCTCTCTGGAAGTCAAGAAACAACTTTTGACAGTTTTCAGATTTTGTAAAAAAATTTTCAATTCGACATTTGTTGAAACTGTAGCATATATTAAAAGTTGTATTTTGTATAAACTTAAATAAATTTAAAGTCAATATCGTTGCCCATTTTCGAGGTATTCAAGTCAAAAACCTTTTATACCAAGTTTTGGTAAAATTTTTTGTACTATTTTATTTTTTTAAGCGAATTTTTTTCCAAAATTTTACCAGATGTCAAAGACGACATCTCAATGACGTAATACTATTTTTCCTTAATTTTATATTTGAGCGCAAAATTTTTTTTTTAGTTTTACAATTTAAAAAAAATAAATGTGTGTTAAACTTTTACCAAATTTATACCAAATCTGCATCACATCATATTCCACACAATAAAATTTATTTGAAGTCAATAGCATTATTCGTTCCTGAGATATTTGCTACCAACCAAATTTCCACTTCTTTTTTAAACTGCTATATTGAAAAAAAAAAACGCTCAACAAATTTTCATAACAGTCCTTTCAGCTTTTTTTTGAAGTACATAATAACGTGACGAACTAAATTTAATTGGAGTCCATATCTCTTCTCGTTCTTGAGATATCGTGAACGAAAAATGGTATCTCGAATGTACGAATGTCAAAAACTTCAATCTGATAAATCGGACCAATAACAATAACTTCCTATGGGAAGTTAAAAATCTAAAATCTTTAAAAGTAAAAAAAAAAAATATTTTTAAATATATAAATTAAAATTTCTGAGGTCTACGAATATTTTAAAATAAAATACATATTCTAGTCATACTTGAGCTTGTGTTATGTTCGGTTTTTAAGTTCCAAAAACGATGACTTAAAATTCTGTCAACCCCAAAAAATCATCGTCAAAAAATTAGAGCCATCTCTTGGAACATATAGTATTCCAATTTTGTTCTGGGCATTTTACTTGAAAAGCAGAATTCAAAACATAAAAATTCAAAAACTCGTGTACACTCGATTACAAAATTAAATATTTAAATAAATTGACAATAAATAGACCATGGTGTACAAGAAAAAAAAATACTTATACCAACTCTGGTATTGTAACACTTATCCCATTTAAGACTTTTATGGGGTAATTATTTATACGCACATTCAGTTTCAGCCATAAGCCTGAAAAAGTAACTTACAGCTCCTTAAAATATGAGACCGTTTCCATAACGTCTCCCAATGGCGAAATGTCACAACGTATAAATGTATACCTAATTTATTATATTTTTATTTTTATTTTTCCTTGAGATTTGAATCACCCTGTCATGAGTACAGTTTTATAAAAAATGCATGTCTATTATTATACACGTAAAGTTCATGTAATCGTTATGTTTTTATAAATAAAATGACAGTCACTCCAAAAAAGAAAAAATGAACACCGAAAAGGTGTGCTCCCGTCACTCAAAATTCCTTGGGTAAAAAAAAAAACCATTTATTTAAACAACAATAGTAAAATTTTGTGTATGATATAATTTTCAGGATTAATTAGAAATGATGCAATCTTGCCCAGTATTATGTGGAAAATAAATACAATAGCAATCTTAGTTAGATAAACTTAATTATAAACCAAAACTCTTCTGCAGAATTTGCTTTGTTCTACGTTAATTTAAAAGCAACAATTGTCTGTTTTCTCATGCCATTGGCTAGGTTGACAATTGACATTCAAAATCCTCAACAGCAACTGATGGCTCCTAGTTTACAAAATGAATTTAGGTCATGACCACTCAAAAATACAACACCACCTACGTACAACACACATATACAAGTGCAAACCTACATACATATACCTAAGCCATACATTGTTCATGGATATTTCTGACCTAGACACACTGAACTTAAAAAAAAAAAAATAAACGAAGATATAGGAAATGGAATGCGCTTACTCTGCTTGCGCTTTACCCTTGAAAATTTATTTATCCTTTAAACTTTAACAGAACCAGCAACAGCACGAAAGGGAAACCATCAAAAGGAATAAATTAAAGCAAGTATACGTCGTGTAGTACTTATGGTGCATAGTGCGAAATGAAAGCTCTTAAAAAACTGTTGAATTGATTTCGAACACATTTTTTAAGAGAAAAAAGCTTTCTCCATGAATTTCTCTTGATATATTGAGAGAGTTTAAGAGATTTAAGAGCAAATATACATAAGATAAAGATGAAATTCTTCGAAATGAGAGAGTGAGTGTTTGTTGATTAGTAATTCTTATCAAGGTTTTATTGGTAGATGAAGATTCCCTAGGCTTCCCTAGACCCTGGATTTCTAGATAGAAGGAGCTGAGACTTTCAAATGGGGTGTATCGTCGTGTGAATATATCTCAGTAATTTTGGGGTTGAAAGTGTAATAGACCCTGTAAAATGGTTCAATGAAATAAGAAAAAGGGAAACCTCTACAAGAAGTTAAAATTTGAAGCATCATTTGTTGGATTTTAATGCATTGACGGTAACAAAGAAAGAATGAAATTCATAATTTATGCCCACCAAATATTTAAAGTTACAATCAACTTTGAATACGCACGTTTAACTCATTTGTCAGAAAGTTTCAAACTGAATTAACTTTATTTAAATGATGGATTTGTTTTGAGGAAATTATTGCAGCTTCTGATGAGTGATACACTGTAAATTGCACGTGTTCTGTAACCAATTACTTTTGTAAGGACCTCTAGTAAAAGTTTTATGATATATGCAGAGCTACATATCCAAGCCAAGGTAATTCTCGCAACAGATTGTTCATCAGAAAAAGTTTGTCAATGGTTGATACTAGGAAAATGTATGGTCGTAATGAAAAGCGTTTTACTCCGAGTAGGGGTATTAACTATCTAAAACTTTTCGTCTTCAACGCTCAATCTAGTTACAGCAAATACCATAATATGTTAAGGAACAACTTTAAAAGGAGTCGTCATGGGAATGTATTAGTTTTGATTGATGGAAAAATTAGTTTTGCAATTTTATCTTTGAAAATGTAAGGTTCATAATAAAAACGGTTGAGTTATATTTAATGGAATAATGCAAACAACTAAACTATAAAAAAAAAAACAACACCATTCGAGGTAAACAAGAATTTTTAAAACTAATAGAGTATACAATCGAAGAATTATTCTAGACTCAATTAAAGGGTGTTTTTTTTTGATGTGTGGTTTTCAAGGAGAAATAAAAGGCATATATTTTAATGTTATGGCCAAGAATTTAGCTTTATTATAAAGATAAGAGTTTGCCATTATGTTCTAAAAATAATTTTGGGCAAATAGTCCCCGCGGCTGGATCGCATAGATGCCAGCTGAGAGGCCAAATTTGGGGCCCGTATTTCAGCAATAACGCACCGAATATTCTCTTTCAAGTCCGCAACTTCTCGGGTTGATCTGCGTAGATAAACAACTTCACGTCCACATAACTCCAGACTAACTCCGAAAGTATTGCCAGATTGAAAACCACATTCCTAAAAATGCATACTTTTCTGAAAGCAAGTATAACTTTTAAAAATTAAATTATTTTTGATGATCTCATAAGATTGCGTTTCCATGGTCACCAAAGAAGATTAAATACTCAATTTTAAGAACGTATAAGAGTAATTTTAGTAATGTAAAAATAAAATCGTCACGTTTTTTCGTTACGCTCCATGTTCTTTTTTGTGTTAACTTCAATCAATGTCAAGTTTTAAAAGGAACCAATTGGAAGTTTTCAGTGTAAATCGAACTCAGTATTATTTTTGAGAATTAAGTGAAACTTCCTGAAACATCATGTTTTTTTATTTAAAAATTTACCACCTACCTACATATATGCTACTTATGTAATTTTCTCTGAAAAAAATACCAATAAAGAATATATAAGCTACTTGGTTGGTGTCCATTCATCACTTTGTAAAAATGAATAAAACGATTTTTAATAATTTCTGAACTCGGCATAAAGATGATTGTTAATTAAAAAAAACTCTTTTATAACTGCTTTAATTGAGTTAAGTTATTCATAAAAAGCTCAAAAGGTTTTATTTCAATAATAATAATTAAAACAACAAATAAAAAAACTTTACAGACGTGATGTTAGTTCTTGCTACAATAATTTTTTTATTCATTTCAAACAAAGCAATTATTATTCAACTCTTGGAATTTTTATTTTTTTTTTCTTTGGTATTAATATATTTTCATCCTACTAACTACAGAATATACATATGTACATATGAATGTGTGTTGGGAGTATTTTTGTTTCATCAAAAGATTAGCAATTTTTCCTCGTGAGAGTGGAGGTCTTCTTTTTCTTTTAATTGAAAATTGGCAGTATTCTATTGTAAACTTGATACTTCTTCAAAAGACAAGAGGCGTGGATTTTCTGAAACCTGAGAGCCAAGAAATTGAATGTTTTACTTTGTACATACATTAAACCAAATCCGTTTATGGAACAAAATGTCAAACTCATTATCTCGATGCCAGATAGAATTATTCCAATTTTGAATATTATAGCATTCTTAATGAGTACAACATTTTTTTGTCTGAATGTTTTTCGTATAAAATGTCTCTAATTTTAGTCCTCAAATAATTGAAACGAAACTACTGTGGATGACGCAATCGGCATAAAAATTCAAATATTTTATTTATTTTTTTTTTCCGAAATAAAGAACCATATTTTATTCAAAAGATAAGGAAAGTCCTTTTTTTCTCTCGTATTAAGATCGTCGGGCTTTGATATCACAACAAAAAAAAAAGTGCTAAGTGATAGGATTTTCTCTTGTCACATAACAAAAAACAGGGGGAAGTTAAACCACACACATTTTTTGATGAAAAGATATGTTAACAGGAGTGAAAATGAATCATTTTATAAAACGAAAAAAAAAGGTCAAGGACAAGGGAAACAAATTCAAGTAAAAGGGTATACATATCCGAGTTATTATAGAATTCAAAGAAGGTAAATAATATGGAATATTACAAAACTGATAAAAGGGATCATTTAATGTTTCAAAAGTTTAGTTTAAATAAAACATTATAAAGATTCTTATCCTTGTTTGGTTAAGGCAAATTGTGTGTGTAATTCGTTGGATATCCGAAATGGAACTCAAGCGTCAATGTATTAAGTTTAAGGCTAACAAAAAGGACTTTACCAGCACTCTTATGATAAACCTTGGTTTTATGCACAGGTAAAGATTTTCCTGTGACTTTTTCAAAGTATAATTTTATATATTTTGAATAGAATAGAGATTTGATGATTATAACTTCAAACAATATAAATTCGAATAAAATATAATGGTCCTCAAAAATTCGTGAGGGGGCTTAAAAATTCCTTTAATCAGAAAGTTTGGGCTTTAATAGTTTAAAATATTTTTGAGGGACACAAAATTTTGAGAATTTCAAAAAAAGGTACGCTTTTACTACTTATGGCAACAAATGAGTTTACATATTATATGCAAAATTTAGAAAATACACATAGATATACATACATTGATATAAATTCCCATGAAGATTTATTTTTATGGGTCCGATTTATAAAATTGACATTTTTGACAAATCTTGACGTTTTACGGTCCCTAGAATCTAAATTCGTCATTTGTAGGGAGATGTCTGTGTGTTCGTATGTTCGTAAGTCTTAAGTTCGAGATATCCTATTCTCGTTAACAATATCTCGACAGTGCAAAAGGATATAGACTCGAATTAAATTTTGTTCAATAGGTTATAACTTCGAAAGATGCAGAAAGGACTTAGATACAAAAATTTCCAGCCATTTTTTTCATTATAGCAGTTTAAAAAAATTGTACAAATTTGTGTTTGTTGCAAATATCTCAGGAACAGATAACGCTATTCACATTAAATCAATTTTCTTGTGTTCTTCGGAACAATTTTTACTATTAAAAATGCTGTTTTTGACATCTGCTAAAATTTTCAGAAAAAATCAATTGCCAGTTTTTTTACAAAAAATGCAACCAAATGTTGGCAAAAAATGTTTTTTGACTTGTATATCTCGAGAATGGTCAACGATATTGACTTCAAATTTATTTAGGTTTATACACAAAATACAAATATTAATATATGCTACAATTTTGACAAAAAACGAATTGACAGGGTTTCTAATTTAAAATCCTAAACAAAAACTTACCAAAAATGTCAAAAGTACCTATTTTATTAACTTGAATATGTCGAGAGTGGTTAATCATTTTAACTTCAAAAGTATTTTATTTTCATTATAATGCATTTGTCAATATCTATGTATATGCTAAAAGGTTGACGAATATCAAATCGACATTTTTTGCAATAAATACAAATAAAAAAAAAAGTTATAAGAAAAATAAATGGTATATGTATATTGTATAATTATTATGAATATACATCAAAATTAAATCGACTTATATTTGGAATGCCAAGTTTTCGAAGTATGCATAATGGAAAGTTATCAGTGTGAGTCGTACCTACGAAGTCTCTTTTTTATTGTTTCGCTTGGAAAATATTCAATAATGTCGTATTTTTTAAATAAAGGAAAAGTTAAATTAGCTTTTTATCTCTTTATTATTTTTGTGTGTGGTTAAAAAAATGGTTGAGAGAATATTTTCCATACAAAAAGAAATATGTCAAATTTTTAGTTCTACAACTGTCAATTTTTTAATGTTCAGAAGCTTTCAAATCCTATATGGATGCTTGTTGCTAAATGGCTCCAGAACGGCTGAACGGATTTGAATTAAATTCGACACAGAGATATATTACAGTCTGGAATAGCACATAGACTACTGGTAAAATGTATGGTTAACTTGGAATATACTTCTTTTAATCTTTCCAATCCCGCCATAATGGCTGAATACATCTGTATATTTTTTTTAACACTTTATAAATTAAAAATGAATATGTTTGCTTCCCAAACGTTTCTACAGCAGTCTTGAGTTATTGGTTATATTTAGCTAAAGCAGTACACATTCCAAAAAAAAACCTTAATTCATTTTTTATAGGTTGTGTAGAAAAACACATGAAAATGTAGATCGAGTCTTACTCACTATTAAATTAAGTTGCCGGTAATTTAAAGGGCCAGTTGCATAATTTAGGTTCAATATATTATTTTGTTGAAATTATTTTTCGATCAATTGTCAAAAATCCTTTTAATCATTAAAAATATAAAATTAAACAAAAGTCAAATTAAATGTACAAAAAAAAAAACAATTAGCGAAAACTCAGGGAAGTGGACGATGATTAGCAACTTAATTTTAGTATTTAATAATAATGCTTCATATTTTCATTAGAAAAAGGTTGTTCTGTAATTTGCGGAACGTCCACACTTTTTAAAGCAGCCGAAGTATAAACAAAATAATTATCCACAAAAATACCCTCAAGTTTGTCAACTTCCCCCTACACTTCATCATGATCCGAAACTCTATCTTCACTTCACTAAAACACTTTTACTGACTATTGACTTATTTTTCTTCTTACAATGTTAAATTTTGTATTCACTAACCAAAAAAACACAACTTTTAATTGTTTTTCTATTTCATATGGTATGTATGTATATTAGTTGATTTTCTTGGTACTTCATTCAATTTTCTATCCTACAGAAAGTTCAAAGGTCAACATACAACATATTTCATGTATTAAACATTAATAGTACACTTAAGTGGTAACATTAGTCAGTTAATGAATAAATAAATAAATGATCACGTACTTTGTGCCTCTTGATTCTATTTATTTTGTTTTTTTGGTTTGTGTTTTCCTCTAATTACAATAATCAAACAATTTATTGTAGTCTTAATATTAAAGAAAATTCAATATTATATTGATTTTCTCTTCGACCTAAATTTGCCCCCAAAAAGTTATCTTAAACTTGATGTGTCAATACTACTCGTAAACTTATTAATCTCTACTTAACTGGAAAACTTTCATATATTTACCTTGGCTTTCTAAGCAATTACATATCCACTTTCTTCATGATTTTGTGCCTATACATCATATTAACTGGAATATTATTTGATTGATGTCTCCACATTCACATTATAATATTATTCCCATTATTCAACACATCAAGATATTAAGGACTTATTTCTTGATTTTATCATGAACTTATATTATTTTATATGCGGGTACATGGAGAAAAATTGTTTAAAAGTTATCAGACGGAGACTTAATTTTAGTCTCTTATTGTAACTAACTTAAATTAATTTCTAGCAAAACTATATTTTAACACAGGGTTTCAAACGAATGCATTCGTTTGTGAATGCAATCGCTTCTAAATTGTAACCATTTCAAAATTTTAATTCATCAAACAAAGTTTCGGATTGCAACATCAAATTTTCAATAATGTATTATTAGATATAATAATTTGACATTTAAAGTTTTCAATCGTTTGACTGAAATCAATTGATTGCGATCATTTGAGACTTCATGAATTAATTTGCGATCATTATTCATTTGAAGCCTTTTGAAATCATTTTCAAGCTCTGTTTATCTTCGCTAGAGTTTCCACTACCAATTCTAAATTTCAGTTATAATTTTTCATGAAAGTTCTGCTGTACTTTGAATTATTTGACAGTGACAGTTTGCTCAGTAACATCTTTATTTTATAAAAGCAAAATAGCTATAATTTTTTCTCAGTGTCCTATCTTAAGTGAAATTTTCCTCAACACGTGTTTGTTATACAAAAAATTATCTTCACTCTTTTTATTCATCAAACCAAAACTTAGGAGCATCGACCGCTTAACATCCCAAAAAGCTTAATAATATTCTCTCTCAAAATATTGGTTTTTGTTTTAAGAAATTCCATACACCCGAACAAACTTTTCCCTTAACGACTTTATTTAACTTAACACACATATCGAATGTATTATTTACTAAGAAAGTTTGGGTTTTCGATTTTTTTGGGAGGGGGGAGATCACAAAAAAAAAAGAAAAGGGAAAGTTTTATGAGGCTTCATTTACCCTCGTAAATTTTCCAAGAATATAATTAATTTTTCTTGCTTGTGCTTTATGGAATCGAAATGGAATGGTGTGACCATGAAGACATCGGGAATGGGCTAAAACCTTTCTTATCCTTTACAATATTATGAATAAATACACATACCTACACACAGAATATATAACGGTATTCCAAAACTGGCAGCACTTCTAGGCATACATATAGAAATACGAGTCCTTATGGAGGTTAGATTGAAACTCTACAAGTTATTGCCTTTGGAAAAAGGATCTTTTGTTGTGATGTTTTTTAATGTGAATATGGAAATATATAAAGTTAATCATTATTCCCTGAGGTATATTTACCTCTCATGTGTGTTGTGTGTGTGTGTTTGTGTTTTCTGATATAGAATACGAGTAAGGGAATAAGTTAGATGGGAATATTAAGTTAAGAAGAGATAAAATAATATTCTGTGTTGTGTTGATAAAAAATGTGTACAAATATGCGTAAAATGTGGGTTAATATCCTCAGGAATTTTGAAATTTGTAAATTTCGAATTAAAAACACATTCATATACCTAACTAACGAACCATAACCAACAAATCTGTGTAAGATTAGGGTGGTCCTTAAATATCTCAATGACCATCGATTCGATTTTTAACCTACAATAGGAAGTTATTGTATCTGGTTGGTTTAAAGATCACTAGAATTTCAATAATGAATTTTCACAAAAAAAAAATCAATCAATAAATAAAAAATAAAAAAAAGAAACTTAAAAGAATCTACCAAAAATGTTGACAGTTTTTTTAACAAAACTAATTTCTCTCTGATAAAATGTTTTATTTTTTTTATTCAAAAAATTTAGTTGAATTTGAAAATTGAAATTTATTTAAATTTTATTAAATTTTTTACTTTTGCTAAATGGGTTAAAAATAGATCAAAATTTATTTTTGAAAATTTAACTTTAAATTTTCAGTATTGTACCCGTACTTTGAAATATTTTTTTAAACTAATGTAAAAAAAAACATGAATTAATTTTGTCATTTTCAAACATTTTTGATTTTAGCAACAAAAATGGGCAAAATTAAATAATACTTTACTATTTTATTGATTTCAGTTTCAAATTATAAAAATATAGTATGGAAAATCTTAAAAGTTAAAAAAAAAATGTTAACATTATTTGTAACAATAGTTGAAGTTTAGGATAGTTGAAGTGAAAATATTTTTTGCTCAAAATACATTTTTTTAAAAATTATTTAGTCACACAATTTTAATTGGCAGAAGAATTTCCTCTCTCAAAATATACGAATGGTCTTAAAAAAAGAATTTTGAAAATCGAATTTCACAAAACAGAATTTTAAAAAAGCAGAATTTGGGAAAAACTCTGTTATAAAAGTTCCCTCTCTTATTCCATAAAAATTAATTATTTCTACAAAGAATCTAATTGATGCATCTAGACTATCCATTTTAAACATGGAACTTTCAAAAAAATTTATTTTAACATATCCACCTTAGTGCAATACTTATGTAGGTTTTTATTATGTAGCTATTATTTCTTGTCTTAAATTTCACTTGAATTCATAAAGTTTCTAATTTTCAGCTTCATCATTATCTTTATCCTGTTTTCATATTTTGTCTACTTACTTTTTTTTTTTTAAACAATTAAAATATCTCTAGGTAGTTATAATAAGTGAAACAAGCTCAAGAAATGTACTTGCTTTTGTAGTTTTCAAGGTAAAATTTATCTTGTTTTTAGTTTTCATTCTAAGAAAATATACATTTTTCATACTTAAAATAAACTGTATAATATTGAGTTCAATTTCAACAAGATTTTTTAGAACTTGAAGATGAACTGCAAGTAAACTGGATATAAAAAAGAATTTGATTCAAAGTTATTTAAAATTGAGTTTAATATACTATGATTTATTTATTTCATACAGATTTCTGTCAAAACTTTGTACTTTTCTTATCTGTAAATAAATATCTTGGAACAATTTTAAAGATTCAGAAAAATTAAATTAAAATTTGAAAAAAAAAATTTGATTTGAAACTTCCACATTCTAAAGTTTATGTGAGAAAATATAACATTAAGATTTATACAAAATATTGAAAAGTATACAAAATACTTTAATCATAGAGATCAAATCGTAGAGGTCAAATCGAGTGGTCTCAATTATTCAAAATCATTCAGTCAATCACTCATCCGTAACACAAGATTAACAACACAGGGTGTATGAAAAACTCTTGGAACATTTCATTCCCACTGCCCCTCTTCTCCTCATCAATCCATGAGAGCATGCTATAAGTTTATATTCTTTAAAAATGTAAATATACAATGGTACACTTGGGCGTATACGCACTAATTCTCTGACATTTTATACGTTATTATTTTTTTAAACTCATCATAGTCATCTTGAAGGAGTAGAACAAAGTCTGTTGGATCAGCTAGTATTAACTATAAATCAAAAATAAATTTGTTAAAAATTAAATTATGACAAAACTACAGACAGATTGAATTTGATAGCAATATTGACTAAAATGTGTCTTAAACGATTTTTAAAACATCTCCGTACCAGATTCTACTTCAACGTAACTATCTTCCATTGTTGCAGACATTTCTTTATTTTGAAAAATTAATGCATCTAATTAACATAGTTTTCAATACTGTATTCAAAAACTATATGCAGTGAACTTTTATTAACTTGGCAAGCAAACACAAAGGAGGAGACAACTCTTTGATACTCTGGCGTATGAGTATTTTTTTTATTCAACAATTTAATGTTGTTTTTACGATTTTAGTTCTGCAGTGTTTTTTATTCCGGATGTCTCTTCATGAAAACAAGGAAGTGTTGGAAATAGAACATAAACTAAAAATAAAAAAGGAAAAAAAAAATCATTACATTTTTATTACCCCTTATTATGTACATTGTGACTACAGGGGGCTTCAGTCTTTCATATACCAAGTCTCCTGAAGAGAGAAAGTATTTTCACTGTGATTCCTTCAAGGAAATGACAAATCTCCGAGACATTTTCTTGTCATAAAACAGGATTCGGGTGCCTCCATGAAATTTATTTTCTTTTTATGCAAAACACCCTGTGTATCTTTAGAAAATTTACTAAACATAAAACTTCAAGGAAAACGACTTTAGTCTCCGAATTTGACCATTATCCTTAATGAAGAATTATCCGCCAGTCTGATAAGGATAAAACTTTTACAAACGTGCTGCAAACCAAAGTTTAAACTCCCACAAACATTCCCGCACTATTATTTCATTTCAATACCATAACACAAATAGGAACACAAAAAAAGAAAAAAAAATGAAAATATCCTTAACTTTTTAGTCTGAATCCTGGATTTTACCATCAGGGACACGTGACCCTGGGGGGTAGGATGGCGGTTCGCGGAGTGGTATACGTATTCTTGATGTTCTTATTGTGCAGAAAATGTCTATAAAAATGTTCGAGGATATTTTTTCGTATAATATATACTTTTCAATACCAAGACCTTGATGACTTGAATTATTGAAACCATCAAGAAAGTGAATTATTTATTACAATGCTTTCTTTATATCACTCGATTCGTATTCTTATGAGTTTATTTCTATTTTTCTTTTTCTTTTTATCCGGATTTTTTGCATTTGGATCCTTTGTGAAATAATGTCATGAATTTTACTCATTTATATACAAAAATAAATATACAAATATACAAATATATGTATATATAAATATGTGAATGGAAATGGATTTTGATGGAGAGTTGATTTTATAAAAGTGAATAAAAGGACAGATGCCATCTTTGAGAGTGCCAGAAAATTGGTTTATTAAGGATATTCCCTTTGGACTTCTTGGCCGAGTTATCTCCTCACACATATTATTGAGAATGTATGAAACTAGCTTTTTATATATATGGGTTTTATATTTATGTTTGTGTTTTTGTGTTATTTTCTATATGTATACATTATAAGTTTCTTAAGGTGGGAGCATATAGACGTTCGCATAAGGACTGATGGTGTCAAGCCAGATATATATTATTTACCCAATTTGTTTTCTTTTATTATATCTCATTTCACTAACATTGAGTGATATTGGATCAGGATCTTGGTCATGAAATTTATGACTCCACAATGTTCTTTCGGAGCAGATGCAGGGTGGTCGGAAAATATGAAATTATGTATTTTATTATTATTTGCATTTGATTTTCTAAAAATTTAGTGGAGAAGAAGAAAATATTAATTTTATGATTTATTTCAAACTAACACTTATATTATAATAATAATAAATTATATAATTTTTTTTAAATGAGTTTTTGAAATAAAAATATAGAAAACTATGCTCCAGATGTAAAACTGTTTACTTTAAATTCAGATGCTAATTTAAAGACATTTTAAATCCTTGTTCCGTTTTTATGTATAATAATTAAATTAATTTTAAGGTCTTATAATTTAAAAAAGTAAAACTAATTTTTGCTTTCAATCTTCTGCCTAACTAAAGTTTTTGCTTGTAATACTTAAAAAAAAAATTAGAATCCTTACAGTTTTGATTCTTTAATTCGGCAGATTTTATCTCTTATATTTTAGATTTGACTCCTTTGTCTAAATGTCATTTTGGTACATGACAGATAAGGTTATTTATTGAAATCATTATTTGATGAGACACCCTGTTGTGAAAGTCAAAATAAACTTTGATTGAACTCGATTGATTTTCATCAAGTGGGTGATTTTGATAAATTTTTATACCACAAACAATGGATCTCAGCATTCTTTTACAATCTTCATGGATGACAAAGTAATGTCAATAAAATGAAAGAAAAAGTGACGAAGTAAAAAAAACAAACATACACACCAACACATCTTCACCTTAACTACATACATACATACATATACATTTTAGAAACATATGAGTATAGTGAAATGAAAAATGTGTGTGTACGGTTCAATTGGTACTGTGACAAATGGATGGTAGTAAATTCAATTAGGCTTCAATTTATTTAATAGAAATATCTAGGTAAGGACATTTTTATTATAGAAAAAAAAGGACTCATACTTTAGAAAGATGATAAATTTTCAATATTAGTTTTTCAAGAACTGTAATTTAGTGATATTTTACGTGATGATGTCTTTCTTTCTCTTTTTTTTTTTGAAATATGTACAACTATGTTCATAACTTTATAAAAATGAAAGTTATAATTTGATTGATAGGAAGAATTCAAGTCCTTATTGAATAATTTTACCGAAGAGGAATACATTTTTTTATATTTTCTAATAAATATTAATTTAAGTGTCCTTAAGTTTTATTTAATGAATCGCAGGAATATGAATTTATTTACGGTTGTTATTACTAGATACTCAAGACCTTTTCAACTTTTTGTTTTTAGTTAAGATTATCCCCTTGTAAATAAAATTGACAATATAAAATTCAAAATTCATAACATAGCAAATTTTTGACAAAGTTTAAAGAAAATCTATTTGTAAAATTTTTCTTTCAAAATTCTGTTTTGCAAGTTATGAAAATTTTATAAAATTTGAAGAAGTAAGAGCTTAGGAAAACCTGCATTCTAAGGTTTTAAAATTAAAAATTCTTATTTGTTGAGCTTAAAGTTCAAATAAGAATAAAAATTGAGTTTAACTTAGTTCTAATATTTCGATTTTTTATTCAGCAAATAATTTGAAAAAATTTCATCTTAAAAAAAAAACATACACCATAAAATTTACTCTCAAGAAATTTTGTCTCAATATGAAAAATACCTAAATTTAAAAAGCAGGATTTCTTTAAAAAAAAAAACAGATGATTCAAAAACTTGACATTTATTTAATTTATGTATATAAAAAATTCCGCAATAATAAACGGTATTCAATTTCAATATAATAAATAAATTAATTAAGAAGTTTTTAGTTTCTTGTATGTATAATAATAACGATTTATTTTGTTAATTTAAGTTTTTATAAAAAAATATTTTAAAAAACTGATAATTTGATAATTAACTATCAACATTAAATAAATTCTTAACAATTATTGTATTTATGTATGAATAAAATAAAAACTTTAAATTCATAAATTTGCTCGTTCTGCTCCAAGAATAATTTTTACCCAATTTCGGTAAAATTGTCAATTGATTTGTTTGAAAAAAAATTCACGAATTGTTATTACCGCGATTTTAAGTCGCATAAATTATTATAAAAAAATATTACATTCATTTCGCAAGGTTTTTCATCCATAAGATAGTTCTTTACAGTTTTTCTTAAATTTAAAAAAAAAACTGTAAATTGATTTTTTTTGCCAAATTAAATATACAAACAAAAATTAGAGTAAAAGAAAGTTTTTTGGTCTAAAACTTTAAAAAGATTGTAGCCTTGTATCTTAAAACTTTAGAACTATTCAATCTGTTCGTCATTGTCTTTAATATAAATAACATAATATAAGTAAAATTTACAAGTAAAGGCCTAATGTTAGTGGAAAAATCAATGGAGTTCCACAAGGCATCGTTTTGTGTCCAATTTTCGTTTTTTTTTCATCATTTAATGTTTCAAATTTAACCTCCCAACAATTTTATTCTCAGCTTATTAGTTTTTTTTAGGTTAATATAAAAACAAAATTTTATTTTCTGTCATTAGGTGTTCCATTAAAATATATTTTATTAGTTAAGCCTTGAAACCCTCAACTTTTAAATATATGGAGCTTCTTCCTTAAGTCCCATAACACAAATGTTAAAAGTTTAACTAGCCTCATTTCCGCCATCCCATTTGGATATTCTAAACCTCCTAACCCGTTGATCGGTATCTTTTTTTAAAATATGTCCATATTTTTTTTTAATGTCCAAACTTATGCTTGTTCATTTTGATATAGGCAAAATCCCTTTGAAGTCATAAGGGGGTGCTCTATTGAAAACTTTGACTTAAACATAAATTCTTAACACAAGCTTTCACATGGCAAACAAATAGTTTAAACTTTCTGCCGTTTCTGTCATGTATAGGAGTCATAAATAATAACTAACTTTTCAAAAACAACAGAAAGTTTGAAATCTCCCTTGTAACCAATTTGCTTTCTTCACATTTAAAATACAAAATTATGGCCTATTTAAGTCTAGTATATTAGAGTCATTCACTTAAGTGAGGTACCACCATATGCTGGTTGCTATACACATTCCAAAACCAATAAATTTCATCAAGAAAATAAAAGAAACATTCCAAAACTCATTCCTCAAATGAAAACGCAAAAAAAAAATCAAAAACTTAACCATCGTAACATCTTAACTCCAAGTCAATTTACTTGAAAAAAAAAGAAGATATTATCAGATGAGAAAAAAAAATCAATACATGGAATCTTAAACATCGACCCAAGGATCCCAAGGATCTAACTCCTTTTCCCTCAACCGATATGGTGGGCGAAACAAAATGTTTTTGTTTTTGTTGGAAATGCTAATAATATTAAGTTAAATAGAACAAACTGAATCTATCGACGAAAACATAAAAATAAAGGATCCCATTGAAGGATTCAGTTTGTTCCTTTAGCCTATACACACATACATATGTATATATAAGATCCAGACTATTTGTACCTTTCCCATACTCCTTTGTGAGCATTTTGTAGGCTTGTTGGAGCCACATGGAGTATGGACAGAATAAGAGAATTTATGTAAATGTAAAATTTGAATCAATTTCAAATGCAATGTTTAATTCAGAAAGTTTTCTTTTCTTTTGTTTTTTTTTTGTGTTTCATTTAAAGTTTTTCCTCCATGAAAAACCATTAACTGGTAATGTGATTAGCTTTGTGAAGCAATATGGAAAAGTTGATACAGCATAATCCTTTATCCTAGGAAGTGGAGGATTATTTTTTGTTTGTCTTAAAAACAATTGCATTGAAAAGTTTTTCCTATTCAATGTTAAGTACTTTACAGTGTGTTTTTTTTTATATCTTGAGAATTTTATGTAAAGGTAAATTATACCAAAGGACTGAATAAATACTTTTGAAATGTGTAATTATAAGAATTTTAATGAAACTTAATCCAATCAGCCATAAACTAGGTATTTGTATTCTGAGAAAATGAGAAAGAAAAAGTCAGTTGTTGAGATTTGTCGAAGTTAATTTTATGACAAAACTAAATTTTGTTTTACAGAAATTAATTTCACAAGATGCTGAAAGGACTTTCAAAAAAAAAATTAGCAAGAGGATTTTTTTGTACAGCAATAAAAAAAAAGAAACACTTTGGTTGGTCGAAAATATTTTACAGGCAAATAAGACTGTATTGACTTTTACTGATTAATTTTTCCTCACTTAACGGTTGTTGTTGTTGTAAAATTAAAAAATAATTCCTTTTAATTATGTAAGTACTTTTTTCGTGGAAGAATTTTCATATTTCGTAAGATTTCGTTCAAAATCGAATTAATATTTTTTCGACAGAATAAAAAAAAATAATGTATTTAAAAGAACTCTGTAAACTGTGTCAGATAACAGTTACCTTCATTCTAACTCGTCCTATTATAAAATTTAGAAAACTGTTAATTCCAAATCGTTCTTTTGAATGAGACAAAGGAATTTAATTGAAAAGCGATACAATGCCCTTTGTTTAAAAACACATTGTTTTCCAAGGATTTGTCGCACGTATCGCACATATGAAGATAAAAATGTTCCGATTTATTGATTTGAAATGTCTTTTGTTCCAGATTTACTCTTTAACAATTGGAATGTAATTGATCCATTGTCTACTTATCTATTCCCCTCAACACAATTCATTTTTTTTCTTGATTTAAACAGACAATAAAATTTCCTATAAAATTCCTTCATTACTCATTCCATCTATGTAATTATTTGCATTGTTTTAAACGTTCTCCTTAAAACAAAATGACAAAAGACATAAACATAAAAACCTCGTTAAAAAAAGAGAGAAATACCTACATTTAAACCATCAATTCAGAACCTACCTTACCTTACCATAAAACCTTGAAGGAATTATGTCAAACAAAGAAAGGTCACTAAAAAATTCATCAAAAAAAAAAATATATCTTAACTATAAGTCATCCATTAAGATCTCTTTAAAAATAAAGTCCTCAAGTTGAAAAACAAAAACGTTTTCACGTCTTTTTTTTTTTCTTTTGATTTTTTTATGTTCATCTCACTAAAACGATTTTATCACGAACTATAAGTACGTTTTCTAGAGCGCACCCACCTCTCTACACTCTAGGTAAAGGTACTCTCGAAGTTTATTTGAGCTTAAAACATCGCTAAAAGGTGTTCAACTGTTCCATTTATTCTCACGAATCCTTTTCTTCGTTTTTTTTTCTTATTTCTCTTATACAAAGGTGTATGTATGTAGGTAAAGGTACCGAAGTTCGATCAAAGTACTATAAATTCATCGATGTTCGAGTTTAATCCCAAAAGAGCACACATTTCTTCTTATTTCATACAAACTGCACACCTCATGCCACCGATAACGACGACTCGAATACAAATTAAATCCTACATAGATTCTAACCTATATCTATGTATCTACATCATGTTATACTCGTAGATAGATATGTATAAAGGACGTGACCCACACATCCTTCTATTACACTAAATCCATTGCCCTTCGCTTAGCTTAAAATAAAAAAAAAAGAAAAAAAAAATTGAAAAAAAAAAATGTCGAGCAGGGAAAACTTAATTATAATGTTATCCTGTGAAGGATCATGATGCAGGGCTCTTGGACAAAAAGGCATACGAGTATGTACTCGGTGTATAGTGAAATAACATATTGCTTGCTCTTACTCAGACTATGTTAACTCGTTTTATCTGGAACACTTCGTCTATCTGCTGGCTAAGAGTAGATAGATAGGTATGGCAATCAATCACATGGTGCACGGCACTCGTACAACGTAGATGCACATTGAGCACGTTGTAAGTAAATCAAGATTTCCGTAATGTTGTATTCCCTTGTAACTGCAGCATCACCATCACCATCACCAGCAACAGCAGTAGCAGCAGTACATCAACTTAGAGACGAAGGTACTGCGTAGGAATTGTAAGGATTCCCAGGGGGTGCAAAATACAAGAAAAACCAAAAAACGAAAAAAAAAAATAAGGACGAAAATCGAAACTGATTATGCAGTTACTACGAGGACATGCACGCGTACAGGATTTATAATATTAAACATTATACTAAAGTACACTCAATCCGCGACGCGAACATCAGTGCCAATTATACGCTTTGTTCGTTACATAAACGCACAAAGGAGTACAACGGATGCCATTCGACGCGGAACAGGAAACAGGACAATCAAAAAGATGAAAGACACCAACAAGAAAAAAATAAAAGCTCAGATCCTGGCAGCCGAATTAAATTACCACACAAACAAAGGGATTTATTTTATTTTTTTTCTTTTGCAGAAAAATCTATTCTTTTAAAATTTAACAATATCACTTTCTCATGCAAAAACAAGGAATTTGCTTTGTTCGAGGTCCTGCAGACGGGGATACACTCTGACAATGGTTAAAGCATTGCTCGATTTTGTTCAGGACACGTCCGTTCCGTGCTGATGGAAAAACGAAACTACCAAACTAAAACCAAAACCAAATAGCAAATATTCAGCGTCAGAGTCAGAGTCGAGTCAGACAGTAGTATACGTAGAGCACTTCGGAGTCGGGAGAAGGGACACGCTCAGCCAAGAGTTACTTACAGGACGAACTACGGGAGTACAATGTACGGTACGTACCGTACAGTCAAAGCATGGTTCGACTTCTCAATTGTGTTTTTTTGGGAGCGCGGGAGTGAGAGTGAGTTTATAAAGCTTTCAAGGACATTCAAGGATGAAAGCACTTTTGTATTGTTGTATGTGTTGCCCCATTCCAGTTTCAAGGAGCTCCAACTGTTGATGGAGGCGCCGTTTTCTGCTTTCTGTTTTCCGTTTTCTGTTGTCTGCTGCTTCTGTTGAAACCTGAAGGTTGCTGCTACTTGTTGGTTTGTCCTTTTTTCTTTTTGAACTTCGTGCTTGTGTTCTCTCTGTTTCGTGCTCTCGATACATACAAACATATGTACATATTATTATTTAACCAAGTTTACAGGTCATACATTAGACTTTGGGGATACAGATACAGACTGCGGTTTTAAGAGCATAGAAGTACTGTTGCCAAAAGTGATGATCTATTTAGATGGGAGAATTTCTCCAAGTGAAATATCATCAAATATTAAAATGGAATCAGTTATATGAAGAGAAAATCCGGATAATTTTGATGCATTTGAAGGACTCAGTCAGTAAAGAAAGTGGCATTGCATTAAGTGAACTTTAGAAACCTTAAGACCTAAGTCATTGTGAAATACCCAATACCACAGTTCCCCGGGGAATCGAAATCTGGGTTTTCGATAACACTTTTGGCTACTGCACCAATATTCTCCATTTTCCTTGAGCGACGCATTCGTCTTCGATTATTTGCAGCTCAAATTTTCGCACCAGTTTCACTATTGACAGTGGTAAAGCTGCTTCACGATGACCCAAAAATAGTTTAGATTTGCGAACTGTGACTGCAAGACTGTTACCACGTTTTTAGTAAATTTTAGCACTGCTCAATAATTCTCTTGGATGGTGACCCAGATGACCATCATCAGTAGAAATTTCCATTAAACTTTTTTGTCCTTATTCTACACTAGATTCTACGAAGTTATCCAAGATTCGGTTCTTAATTTTCAATACGTTGGCAACCATAACTTCATTACACAAACCAAAAAAAGAGAGCTTTTCCGACGACGACGTTAAACACAATACAGTCGTCATCATCATACAACTCCCAAATGCACTCACCAAAGAGACAAAATTTAAGTTCGAAAAAATACAAAAGCAACCATCCAACCGAATGCAAGGAATTCTTGGAAAACTTTATCCACAAGGATACGTCTGTTAGCATATCTACGTTAGTTCGGTTTTGCCTTTTGTAAGAGTATTCAGGTGTAAATACATGTACATACCGAGATAGGTAGGAGTATGTGTATTTTGTAAGCTGAGACTCAAAGCAAAAAAAAAAAAAACAAAACGAAAAAAAAAGTAAAATCTAATTGAAAGCCAGGACTTTGCTTTTGCCGCGTTTTCAGTTTCAGATAAAAGGTAAGGTAAGGCTCCTTGGTGGAAATAAAAGAGAAAACAAAGGACAACAAAGTTAAGGTTAGGTCGTAAATTTCACTATCACCACATTTTACTTTCTGGGCTGACAGTCACAGCAGTGACTAGTACCCTGTAGGTTACCAAGGTATACAAATATATGGATGTGTACACAGCATAAATATATATGTATGTAAGTCGGCTGCTGCGGGGTGTATCTGTGTATAGAGATGAAAAGTTCGTGCTTCAAAGGACCACCACTTACAGTGAAGATTTTTTTTTTCTTTTTTTTTTTTGGTTTATTTTCAAGTCTAAGGTGCCCCCTTCTACCTTCTGCCTGTAGGAAATGTAGGACTTGCTTTTTAATCATCCCGCAAGTTATGGCTGTCATCCTCGTTAGAGATATAGATTTAATTACTTCTTGCATTAAGGGGGAACTTTGGTGATGTATAATATGCTTGAGTGCAGAGATTGTAACCTACCTCCTGTATAGCTTCATCAAGATAAATATCCCTCTGATGATTTTCCGCCTCTGTTGTCGAGTTTTGATGTTTGGTCCTTTAAGCATTCCATCAGCAGTTCCGTGGATATAGTGGTAGGAATATGGCATCAACCAACATCCGGTTGGTTTTATGTGAAAATGAAGAATGGCGGCGCAGTATGCGCGCGCGAAACAAACGAAAGTGTTGTATTTAAATTAATGAAGGTAAGTAGGGAGGTAAACTGATACTCACACCAACATGAAGTAAAATGCACTGTACAATATGAAAAAACTATGCATGTGGAAGAAGAAAATGCATTTTATTGTAATTGGCAGCATAATTACCGGAGGATAATTACCAGAAGATAAAATTTCATGCCTTAACTTTAGCCAAAGGCGGAAAACTCTCACGGAAAGTAGTTAAGTTCGTATTGTACACGTTTAATAATTGTGTGTGTGTGTGTGTGTGTTTGTAAAGTAAGAGATTTATGTGGAAAAGGAGATTTTTATTTCCCAAACATGCATCAAAAATTATATACAAATGAGGTTGAAATCTGAAAATCGATTAAAATAATTTCCTTTGAATCGAGTGAATAAAGTAAGGTAAGTTTTAAAGTCTATAGCTATTCAATGTAATTATAATTGCGCCACATCTCATTGAAATTCAAGACCTAGACCAAGTGAATAACACTCCATAAAGGATTTCTGTGTGAGTTTTGTTTATTTTTTTGATGTGGAAAGAACAGCAAAGCACTTTATCCCTAACAAGAAGTGTGAAAGTTTACAAGAGAAAAGAAAACATTTTCTCAGGTTTAAAAATTATAATAAAAAATATTTACATTAAAGCCACCATTAAAAAAAAAATTTTAAAAAACGAAAGAAAAATATAGTAACGGACATTTATTGAATATTTATAAAATTTAAAAAGCACGTATACGCCCAGGTGTACTTTTGTTATAGAAAAGGTCATAGAGAGAATAAAAACAAAGCATATTTTGTTGGAAACAATAGAATTCGCTGGAAACAAATCAAAGAAAAATGAAACAAAATATTGTTATCTTCTGTAACTTACGAGAGGAAGTGACACTGGAATACTCTGTGTGACACATCAATGTTGTCAGTTTCATGGCACGCATGACTGATTGACCTAATGATCTGGAATAATCGTTTTGACAGTTGTTGTCGTTTGCTTTTGATTTAAATGTTTTTGTTGTTTTCTATATTCTTATTTTCTGAATTTCTATTTCCATTCTATTTTTATTCTTTAATGTTTATAAGTTTTGCAATGAAACTCAAAGTAAGGTATAATATTGTATTTTATAAATTACTAGCGGTTTGTCCAAGGTTATATATAAGTAGATAATAATAGAAAAGCACATTTTATTAAAAGTATGGTTTGAGTTGAGCCAAAGGTCTGTTTATATATAAGATCTTTCTGCCAAATTTCATCTCGATCCGTTCAGCCATTCTGGTGTCTATGGAAAAATTTAAAGAAATCAATCGCAAGAGAATCCTTACTTTTACCGGGATAAAGTGCTATTGCCGAATCTTTCTCTTTGCAGAATTTTATCCAGATCCGTTCAGTCGTTCAAAAAATCAAAATAAAAATAAAAATAAAAATAAAAATAAAACTCTAGTTAGTAATTTATTATTTTATATGTTATAAATTCACAATTTAGTTACTTATACATTTTAAAATTTATTTTTTTATTAAATTATTAAGGTTCATCAAATATTATATGAAAATTTTATTTTCATTCAAATATTGTTTTTTTTTTAATTTGTTTTATTTATTTATTAAAATACTTTTATTTCTGTTTAATAAAATATATAATAATATAGATGATATTTCTTATTATACAATTACAGTTTTTGTTTTAATTTTTTTCTAACTTTAATTATGATTTTATATTTTTTGTATTTCTTTAAGTAACAGTTTTCTTAATTAATTAATTAGAATATTAATTAACAAATTTATAAAACATTTATTATTGTTGAAAATTGCAATTGAGTCCCTCCACCTATAAGATATACATTATATACGGAGTAGATACAAATACAAATAAAGTTATGCATTTAAAGTTAGATTTTTTGTTTTTTTTAATTACGATGTTATTATTTTTTATATTATTTTCTTATAATATTTTTTTAAAAACCCCATTTTGAGTGAAGTTAGAAATTTAAATTTCATTTGATAAATTTCTAAAATTTTCAGATCAACTTTTTCCAGATTTTCACATTTTTATTATTATTTTTTTTTTTTTATAAAATGTGAAACTATATGAAAAAGGTTGAACTTAAATTTAAATAAATGAAAAGAAACAAAAACAATTTGATTGGCATTTTCAATAAAAGTTATTGAAATATTTTGGCAAGTTATATGGATTGTTTGAAAAAAAAATTGTTTTGTATTTTTTGTGAAATTTTTACCAAATTCAAATTCGTTGTTTTGGAATTTTGGATTTTCTTAAAAGCACGGAAACCTATTAAAAAAAATTAAGAAAATAAGTTCCAGAGGTCTCGAAATCGACATCAGGTTAAAAATACTTGACATTTAAATAAAGTTGCATTAAATGTCATTCCACGAAAGTTGCTTAATTACAACGGCAGTATTGTTGAGTATTTCTTATTCTATTCACAACAAGAGTGCTAAGTTAAAAAATATCACACAGTCCATTTCGAAATTAATTAAATTCGGAAAAATTTTTCTTATTTTTTGTGTGTTAAAGTTTTAATGGATTGTGTGATATTTTTTTTTTTAAGTATTCTATATCTTTCATAGGCTTTAAAGATAAAGATTTTTATTTTTTAAGTTTGAATACGTTGGTCTTATGAATAATACACGATTTAATTATATTTCCATTTTTCATTTCTGAATATTTTTTCTTTAATATTTTAATGTTTTTTTTTATTTAAGAGATATTTTTGAAAATATCACAGTGTTAATATAATTAGATCACCAATATTTTCTCAGCATATTAAAATTTTATACATAGTGATAAATTAAAGAAACAAAAAAAAATTTATTAATTTTATTTCTTTTAATTTTTGTTTTTTTTTTTAAATTTTGGGTTATTGGCACTTATTTTATTTAAAAACTCACAAAATTATTGAAAAATTATTTTCGGTCTTATAAATTTTCAAACTTAAGTTGATTGTTGTTTTTTTTTTAGCAGAGATTTGTAGAAATATTCTTCATTGATTCTGGAACATATTGTTGTCCATTTTTCTACCAATCTCGAGGACGGGCTTCGTTTTCCGTATGGAATGTACTTGTATGAGACTCAACATATTGGGTTTGAGTCTCGGTAACTGTTCGTCCAGCACGTGGGGGCGGTGGTGGTGCGGGACCCTTGCTCTGGAATGTTGTCTGGAAAAATAGAAAGTAAACATTTAGTCAAAGTTCAAATCATTCTTACGAAATCCTGGGACATTATCCCACATATAACCTCACAAGTCAAAAAATTAGGAACAAGATTTCAAAATAAGAAACAAATCTCAGAAGGTTCAAAATTTTAAGTTTTTGGAACTATGAGGTTTTGACATAAAAATTACCGAACTTGTCTCCATTCAGAAAAAAAAAAATTACCAAACACTTACCACCATTCGCTGAGATCTTCTCGATTTCGGGGTTGTTTCCGGGGATGACATATCTGAATTGTCCGGAGCGGCCCAATGTTCGGTAAATTCGCTAGCCGAACGTGCCAAACTGGGATGGCTTATGGAGCGATTGAACGATCGTCGATCATAGGACTCTTCATCGCCGAAATATTGATTTGGATAGAACGAACTTGCATCGGACATATTATCCAAATGGTCAGGTCGGGCGAAGTCCACGGTCATCTCGGACATTGAACGGAAATCGATGTTGTCCGAACGATATGAGGATCTTGAGTTATGACGTGACCGACCGCTGGGTTGGTAGGAGTTCGATGAAGACGATGGATGGATGGGATCATTTCGGATGGTACGTACACTCGATCCACCGTCACTGTCGTACTCGTACAATGTTGGCAAGGAGCTGCGACGTGATCGGGTGTCCCATGCCTCCTTTTTCTTCGAGCGCCTAGCAGCTGTTGGTTCGTCACTGCTGTCATCGGCAGGTGGCGCTAGGATACGGACAATTACATCCCAGGTCTGGGGCTCGAAGATCCTCTCGTAACGGGTGTCTTGACGGATGCGTTCGAAGTCCTCCCTTATGACTGCTTCGGTGAGCATTGTCCGGAGTGAAGACTCAGTGGTTATGATTTCCTTCCACTTGGCTTTGTCGTCGTAGCTGATGTGGTGTGCCATGGGATGTACACTGGACTGAATCGAACTGGCATCGTCGATGACATCGGGCATGTTCTCCTGTGGTTCTTCGAGAACTCGAATGAGCACGTCCCAGTTGGGAACTGCCTTGTCCTCGGGTGGAATTTCAATGGGTTTCATATTGCCAACCAGTTGTGGAGAAGTCAACTGCTTGCCGGTTTCCTCAATGTGTTTTGGTGGAGGAATACTCAGAGTAGAACGTTCCATCTTGGGTGTGAGGGTCATTCCGGAAGCACTTGAGATATCCGAGAAATTCTCCCATTGCTGTTGTTGTCTTTCACTGGGGTAGTTGCGGATGGTGACATCCCAAGTTGGATCTGGTACTGGTCTGGGTTTGTATTCGGTGATTCTGCGCTTATGGCTCTCAATGTCTTCGATGGTCTTCTTCTCAGTGATTGTTCGCAGGAAGACGTCGTCAACGGTGTGCGATGAGATTTGAGGTTTCTTGACAACAATTGGTGGCTCCGGAAGGTACTGGTTGTGGGTCTCGAAGTAGTGCGATGTGTCAACCAATTCACCAACCGAGTGCATATCATTGACTTCCGAATCCATGGAAATAACACTTCTAGTTTCGCTAGCTGCTGGTCCATCGGTAAAGTCTTCGGACCAAGTTTCCTGGCGTGGATTGAGTTCGTGGTGAGTTCTGGTATAGACCGAGAAGACCGGTTGTGGTGGCAGTTCAGCCTTGGGGGCAGCATGGAGTTCAGGAACATAAGTGAATTGACTTTGAGCATTATCTTGTGGCAATGAGTCCATGGTTATAACACTCTCACGATCTTCGTGGGTTTCCATAATGGTGGAGAGATTGTTGCGTTCATGGCGCAAAGTGGCAACACTCTCGGTGTCGGAAGTCACTGGTGATGGAGGTGGTGGTGGGGACTTCTTCACTCGCACTTGGACGTCGAATTTAGGTGAAGATTCCTTGGCAGCGATCGGAAGGCGTGGCACAGTACTTGGTACAGCATTCGAAGTCTGGAATTCCTGGGTGTGTCCGTAGTTTTCACTATAGATGCTTGAAGTCTCTTGAACAAAGGCTCGGTTTTCAAAGCTTCCTGCCGAGCTGAATGGCAGAGATCTGTCAAAAAAATTACATAATTCTAATTCTTGTAAAAGTGAGAATTGTGGCTTACCTTGTGTCAATTTCTTCAATTTCCGAATGCGATTCACTTGGATAATCCGATGGAATAAGCACACCCTCGCTTCCTGAAGAACTATGAACAGCGGCGAGTGCAGCATGAGCCCTTGGAATTTTCAATACTTCAAAGTTCGATAGATTGCCAAGACTACTGTCACTAAGTTTCGTGATCTCTGAACCACTTCCCATTGACATCGGAAGTCGTCGGACAATCGGAATGGGTGTTCGGCGAAGGCAGTAAGAAGACACAGCCAGACCAAGGAGCAACAGAGTAAGGAACATAATTCCACAAATGATCATAAGAATCTGAATACCCTTTAGAGGTGGCTCTGAGATTGCTCCAGTTACAAGTTCATTCAAGCTAAAAATAAAGTTCGACAGTTAGACTAAGGATTTCGAAGAGTTATTTTAAGGATAATACATTGGTGCTGGGAGGCCTGGTGGAATTGATGGAACTGGTGGTGGATATCGGCAGACAATGGTTATAATTTCATCACCATCCATCTCGAGACCAGGATGGAAACGGACAACAATATTATTTGTGAAGACACGTTGAGGTTCCTGCAAGAATTTAACAACACATTTTAACAGTTTTTTTTTAAATAATTTTAAATATCAAATACGTACTTGTTTAGTTCCACATCCTTTCAATGGCAGTTCGAGATTATAGCTAAGTTCTCCCTTACCAAGAACCTGACAGGCACTGTTTCTATCAAAGTCAGCATAAGCAATTCCGAAAAAGGGTTCATTGAATTTAAGACCAACCTTAATTAAAATAAGAAAAAATTTAATAAGTTAATGATTTAAAAATTAAGTTGACAGTTTATTTTTGCGGAACAAACCTGCATAGATCCAGCTGCACAGTTCAAAGCTGCTTTGGTGCGATTCAGGAAAATAATTGGACTTAGATCATCAAGCTTAGTCACCTGCAAAAAAATAAAAAAATTGTTAATATTTTTAAATTTAGAATACATTATTTTAATTTTATATCTCCTTCAAAAAATATCTATTTACTTATTTGCTTTTTGTAGGTAAATTTTATTTTTTAGTTATCAGATTAAAAAGTTCTCTCATTAAGGGTGATTAGTATTCTGCTGGAGCATTTTCCACAAAAATATTCAAATTTGATAGCCTTGAAAATGAGGATGAAAAATGACTTAAGTTTATCACCTAAAGAACATTTACGATGGACAAAAGCAACCTTGTAAATAAACCTAAAAATATTGAAAATCAAATCGACAGACTATCAAACAAAAAAGTATAGGTACCTATTCCCACTCCTGAGGTACCTCGATGGTAGTAACCATTATTTTTTCTAGTAGGCAAATCGCACTTGAGGCAAATAAACTTTTTTTCTTTTTTTAAATACCTTAAGTATCTTTTACAAAGCCAATAAATTTATTTGATCGGAATTCATTAAAAGAATTAAGCCATTTTATCGAAATCGAAAGCAATTACCTGGTATCAATACTAAACAAAACCCAAGGATATGTATATAGGTACTTTTTGTGGTATAAACTTAATCCTCTTCATTTATTCGTTCCAATTGCTTTTACACAAAGATAAATGTCCATTCCCATGGATATCACTTATTCTACCTCAATCCCATTTAGGTATACAACAATTTTAAAACGAAAATGTTTATAACGAAGGACGCCCTCAAATAATAACAGGATATAGCTCACAATCAGTCCGAGGGGGGTGGGAGCATTTTAAATGTATATCCATTGGATATGGTAATCCATTTTAATTGTACTCTTCATTGCAGAGAAAATTCCACAATGACACCGCTAAGCACCCTCACTCATCCCATTTGTTTTCAGGAATTTCCGTAAATTCAAGAAAAAACTAAAAAAAAAAGATCAGACAACTTCTGCTTAATTTAAAGGTAAAAGAACCTGGAAGCAATAAAATCCCAACGTTCCTTGTCATCAACATCGCCTCTGTCCGTTGTCAGGGCCCACTGACGCTGTGTCGCCTCTGCTGGAAGCCTTGACTACCATATCGTTGTCGCTACCACCTTCAAGTCGATGTCCGCTAAGACGATGTGACTATAATGTTCGTTAAAATCGTCCGTCGCCGTCGCCACCGTGCGTCGTTCTCGTCGTCATTTCGAGTGCTCTAAGCATTAAGCCCATTTTTTTTATAACATTTCGATTCGCTTCAATAGATTAGATGCCATCGCCTTTGGAAACAACTTATGTATCTTGGAAAAAGTCCAACGAAACGTGATTAGAATACCTGAAACCTATGAGCATGCAAAATCTTGAAGTTATGGCTTTTCGTCATCAACTGAAACGACTTAAAAGTTAAAACCAGACCAACGACGCAACGGTGTGGTACATTACAATGGTTCCAGAGCAGAGGTTTCCAACATCCATGTTAGGAATATTTTTGTTGAATAAGTCTTTCGAAAGTAGGCAAAAATTATGTTTGTTCATTTTTATGTAAAAAAAAGAAAAATGTAAGAAAATTCAACGCCAATTTAATGGCATACCTAATAATTCCCTAATCTGCGCTTATTATATAGATACCCAAAGTATAATCATAAAAGAAAAAGAACCTTTTGAATAGGCCCGTTATCCCGTCATTCCGTTTTCCCATTTTCCACATTTCGTTTTGCTATATTTATTCAAAATTCATTGTGGGAACAATAGATCTCATTATGGCTTTGAGGTTGAATACGTCTGTTGTTATTTTTGTTTTGTCTTTTCACGCCAACTGAAACACTCGGTATTCCTGACTGGATGATGGAACATCAATGTCGTGGATGAGTCTTTTGTCAGGTCTTAAAGTGCTGTGCAAAATAAAATTAATGATGAAAATTCTTACGCTGCTGGGGGTTTATATTTCGACAGGAATCATTTTTTTACCAAAACATCATAATGATTGCTCTTACATAATTTTAAAGAACGATATTTTGAGATGCTCAAGATCAATAGAGAACAGCGCTCGTAGTGTTGCCAGAAACCTAATTTTGATGATTCCTCTTTGGAATTGGGAATTCGACAAACGACATAATACCGTATTTTAACTTTGTTGTTATCGGCTGCTACTATTGACCAAAGGTATTTGACTTCAAACTTTTGCGATGGTCCCCATTTTTAGTGTGCTAGAGTCACGAATTGCTTTCTTCAATAACGACAGGTTAAGGACGATAGGCAGGCCAGACCATCTTCTTGTTCGAGTCTGCTGTATAGATGATTGTGATTGGACCTTTCGTATTAAAAAACGAGGCTGTCCCAAAAGTGTTCTTAACTTACGATGTTTTTCAGAAAGACATGGAAAAGGCTTCCAACTTAAATCAAATTAAAACATTAATTTAATTAACTTTACTTCCAACTTTATTTTCCAACTTTTGATTTTACATAAAACAATAACAAAATTTTTTACACAGTACTGTGTAAGTAATAATGAGTCAAAAGAGAGCTCGTTTTATTAATTTGCATACAAAGAGAAAGAAAGAACAAAAAAAAAATGATCTGAATAGATAATAAATTATAATCATCCCATTTCAAAACCAAAAAAAAAGGAACAAACCAAATGCCTGCTAGAAAATGACGGGTTTTTGTGGAGAGTGTCCTTTGTTGACAATTTTCAATATGAGTATTTTGCTTAAATTTCTATTTAAATTATCGATCTGACACACGAGAGATATCCCTTTAGGGTGGAATACATAAAATATGAAAACACACACACACAGGTAAGGGAGGTATTTCTATAACCTTCTCTACTATACCCGACCCACCTAAACTGGGTGAAGTTATTTAATGCAAATTTACCGTTTCTAAAAGCTATGTATGTATGTATGTGTGTGGAATTATATGGAATGGTTAGAAGGACATACCTATGCAAATGACGACGACGTTTATTGTATTTGAATTATTTTTTGCTTTCAATGTTGTGAGAGTGTACCTTTCTAATATGCCAATGATGGATTATTTTTTTTTGTATTTTTTTTTTTTCAAACTCAACTATTGCATCATTTAAGCTTTTGTTCACTTTTTTTTTTTTTTTTTGTTATATCCACAAGTTTAAGTAATCAATTTAGTAGAATAAGTTATTAAATCAAAATTGCTATGAACCGAAATTTCATAAAATTTCTATTGCATTTTAAAATTATTTGTATTATTTAATATTTAGATAATAATATTTTCGTTTTAGTCATTTTTTAATTAAGTGATTTCATATGAAATAAATAATATCTAATAATTTATTAATAGCAATTAAAAAAAATAAAATACATTACAATAAATTATTTAAAATAGTTTAGAGTTTTCTATTGAATTCTAAATAACATAATTTAATTGCTTTAATCTGATAATAATTAATAATTTAATTTTGTAATCAGGATTACCGAAGAGTCAAACTTCAGGTGAATTTTTACGAAAAATCAAATCAAATAATTACATAAATTTTTGATGTATTGTTCTAAAAATGAAAACCAAAAGCAATATTTTTATAGAATCATGAACAAACTTAAGGGTTTTATTTACAAAAATGATGAACATTTAACTTTCCTTTCTATTTATTTTTTCACATCAACTTTAATATAATCTAAGTTTATGTAAGAAATGACGTTTTTGACATCTTGTAAAATAAAAAAAAAAATTAAAAAAGACATTTTTTTACAAAAAATAAAAACCTACAAAAATTTCTACCAAAAATTTGTAAAACAAAAAAGATTTTCAACTCAAATATCTTGAGAGTGTGAAATGATATTGACTTAAAATTATTTTAATTTTCCTCATAATATTATTATTTTTAACAAATGGACAAATTCTGAAAAATATCAAATTGGCAGTTTAAAAAAAAGTAATAACCTAATTTTTAACAAAGTTGTTATCAGTTGGTAATATTAAAAGTGAATTTAATGAACCTATTTTTTAAACTAAGAAAATTCAAAATGATTATCTAATTAAATTTAGTTTGAATATTGAAATTGATAACCCTGTTTTTGACTAAAAAAATGTATTGATTCAAATTAATGAAATCACCACAAATACTTTTCATGGATAGGTAATACGTCCTAATTGAATTTATTTGAATAATAAGTTAAGATTTTTTTCTTAAACAAGCTTTAAAAAAATTTTTAATTTTTGTCTTCGCAAATTGTAAAAATACCAAAAAAAAAAAATAATATAATCCTGTATTTACTTATGAAAACTTTGAAGGGTCACAAATTTCATTAACATGTTGTTTAACACGATTTTAAAACATCATTTGAATTGTCAATTTTTTATATACATTATTATGAACCTTTTTTCGTATACACTGAATTATACTTAACACTAAAAATCAGAAATATTTACCCCCAATTAACCCTAGAAACACATTTAGTTTGGACTTTTACTACCCTGTGTACCCTGTGTTCATCTCTGGTTTTTGTATATAAAATTAATTTTATATATGTATGTATTAAACATTTTTATTATACCCCAAGTTTATTATTTAAATAAAAACATTGAAGTTTAAATTTACGTTCTACCTTAAACATTTAAATTAATTGTTAACAAAAAAACTACCTATAAAATTAAGTTTAGGCGTTAAAACCGAGATAATGTAAACATTTAACGAAGAAAACGTTTACCTCTATAAAAAAACTAAAAGTTCTCTGACTCTAAGATCAAATTCCCTTAATTTTATTTAATTTAAAAAATCGTTAAAAAAGAGTCATTCAAAAACGTAAAAGGATATAAATTTAAGTTCTAATCACACAAATCAGGAAGAGGATATACATCTACTTAAAATGTCAAACATAAAACATATTCCAATTAAAATTCCAACACAAGAACACTATATTTTTTAAACTTTTTAATTTACTCACTAATTCATGTTTATTTTTGCATATTTTATGAAGAAAAGTCCTGTCCGTATTTTCATTGCATTTAAACATTTAACTCACACATGTGACATGCAGAGTTTAAATTAATTTACTTTGCATAATATATTATTAGATTTAAAAATTACAAAAACAAATAATAATATATTACGATATACGATGCTATAAAATATTCCAAAAACATCAAACGTAAAAACAAAAACCAAAAAAAAAAACAACATATAAAAAGGGAGTATCTTCTTACCCAACACAAAAAATAAAAAATCGCATCATAACGTGTTATGACCACATAACGAAAAACATCTTTTGCTCCAATATACAACCACATACATACATCTGTACATATGTTACGTGTAGGTAGGTTTACATACGAGTTTACGGCCAAACCCACCGCATCAAGCACAAAAAAAAAAAGAAAAAGGGTGAAGAAACTCGTCCTTTTTTATGACCACGCAATCATTCAAATGAAACACACAAAAAACATAAACCTTAAGTAAAACACAACATGAGACAGAGTGTGAGTATTATGCCTGGCCAAAGCCAGTCAGGAGCCAGGACCGACCACAGGCAGGATGAGGGTGAGCTCTTACTAGATTCAATGAATTGCTGCACATGAAAGTGGGTCAAGAATTTTATCCCAAAATTAAGTAAATTTAAATTCCTGCATTTTCTTAAACTCAAATTGAAAAAAGTCATTCCTAAAAATAAAATCTGAAATAAGCTTCGTTTATATTTGAAAAGAGTCCCCCCATAGGGATCATTGAACCGAACAAGCCCCCCCCCCACCTCCTCATTAACTACGAACCTGTTGAAATATTTTATCTATAAGTCGCGGCAAAATTTTAATGAGTATGGGCGCACCTTGGGGCAAAAATTTTATATGCCCTTTGAAAGAATTTTATGCTTTAATGTTTCAAAGTGAAGCCCTGCACTTGATGTTCGCTTCGTCGTCATCGTCGTCGAATGGGCCGTTCTTTGGCCCGCTCGACTTCAACGCGTGCACCATCTCATAAAAAGCACTTTATTTTAGTTATTGGAAAAGATTTGATATCTCTGTTTTGGCTTACCTTTCCGTCGAGAGTCGCCTCCTCTGGCAGTCCTTCGCCTTGGTATTCGACATTGTTGGCATGGGAAGCGTAATTCGATTGACCCATAACATGAGTGGGATAGTGCAACAGGATGCTGGCGAGGACAATGACCAGCAACGGTGGTGTTGTCGTTGACTTAGTCATTTTTGCAGATTTTCTTAGGCGCATCTGCAAAGAAATAAAAATCTATTAGACAATGTTTATTGTTATCAAACAAAGAATTTAATTTGATTTTCAAACATCCTTAAACACAAAACAAATACTTTAAGCTGATGAGCAAACAAAAGACACAAAATGCTTTTAGTAAACAAATACCATTACAAAAAAAAAAAAGAAATCCTTGAGATGACTCAAAAAATGTATCTGATGATGATTGGATGAAGAACGTTAAATAATTGAATAAGATTAACAAAGTAATGGATAACAGGAAGTGAATTAGATATACAAAAAGGCGCTGGCATGGCGGGGGGTTGAATTAAAACATAATGAGGTCTAGATTCAGGAGTAGATATGTAGTTATCGCAATAGCATTCAGTTAAGAAATGTTTTCTTGTCTATCAAAAGCCGAACTCGCTGGAAATAAATACATTTTTTGAGTGACGAGAGAAGAAATATATGTTTCATTCAATTTTCGAAACCATCTTGAAAATCTGTTTAAAAACGAAGCAAATAAAACTTAAATGCTTTAATTGCACTTGTATTGTGATTTCAAGTCAAGAACCTTCTTGCTATTTTAACAAAACATTTTTTAAGTGTGTTTTTAATTGTGATTAAATTAATTTGTTCATTTATTTATCAAAATACTACATAGCCAATTGAATAATTTGGTTGAAAGTAATTATGAAAGATACATTAGATATAGTTTAACAAGGCCACATCAAAGCAAATTTTTCATTTGAAAACAAAATTATTTTTAATTTTTAATATTTTATTAGTAAAATGTTTTCAGTTTTATTTACAGAATTTTTATAAACTATTTTTTTAATAGTCACATAAAATTGAAAAACCATTTAAAATAGTTTGCTTTTTGACACAAAAAAAAAAAAACCACATCGTGTGAAATAATATTTTACTTGAAGTTTTCCATGGTTCTACAATATTTTTGAAATTGTATTTATTAGCACTAAAGATATTGGAATATTTTAAAAACTAAAACTGTATTTTAAAGAATAATATAATAGTTATTATTTTAAAATACTATTAAAACAATGTTAACTTAATTAAAATGTGTAGACATTTTTAACTATGCATAAAACAAAATCTTCAAAAAAGAGCAGAACAACGTCTTCAGGGTCAGCTAGTTCGTAAACACATTTGTTTGAATAATTGGCTGATCTAGTGCTATAAGCTCAAATTTCCCTTCTCTGCAGAACTTTCGTTGTATTTATTTTGATGATTTGGAAATTACGAAAAGTAAAGTGGAAGTGTTCAAAAAAAAATGTACAATCGTACTTGAAAGATTTCTTGGCTCAACTTTTGAAAAAAATTAGTTTTGAAATATGTTTGACGGTAAAAATTTTAAACAAATTGTTACTACACAATATAAACAAAAATCCCCATCGTATCTCTGTTTGTTTGCGTTATTCTCAAAAACTACTGAACGGATTTTCATGCGGTTTTGATCAACTGACGATTTCTGAGGAAAATAGTTACTCTTTTGTAGGTCTGTAAAATAGTCTACCGTGGTATATGTCTACCTTTACAAAATAGTTAACAATACCCATTCTTAAATGTAAAAAATTATCGAATATTTGATAAATAATTAACTGGCAAAGGAATTAGGGAACGTGTTTTAAACCAAGAATTCCAATGAAACTTTTAGAATTGCCTTTTTAATTTTATATGTTTTTAAAGAACTAACTCAAAAACTGCTATTGAATGACACAATGTTCTTTTGTTTAAATATATTATTCAACCGTGAGAAGTATTAGAGACGTGCCGCTAGTTTAATAATGAAATACAAAAGAAAAACTTGTATAGAACATGAAATGAATTTTTGATCCCTTTTTAACATCGACAAAATTCCTACTCTCAAAACTTGTTCAGGTATATATAAAACAAGTAATTTTTGGTTTTCATAAAAACATTTTCTAAAAAACAAAAGCAACATTCATCAACTGGAAGTTAATATAAATTCAACTGACAACTATTTCAAAGTCAATTACCGAGCTGAATTGCATACATTTAAGTAGATACCCATATTTCTGTTTCCAAGAAAATTTTCACAAAAAACCAAAACCGTCATAATCACGAAAACTCCTTCTCATAAGTCAAAACATTTATATCAATCTTCAATTTAGCCCCTTTTCCACCGTAATTATACTCTGCATCATTCTGAAAGATAAATTAAAAATCTATACATGCATCACTCAAAACAAATTGACTCCTTTTGCGTGATGACAGTTGTAACAAAAACAACTCCTTAATAAGTGCTAATTAGAACAATTAGGATAGCTTCAATGAATCCAATGGGAAACTACATAAATACGAGTATATATTTTATATACATACATATTTTATAGCCATGCCTATGTATGTATGTAAGATATTACATCTTTAAAAAACAATCCAGATCAATCCCTAAACGAGTTATTGGATGAAGCCAAGTCCTGGGGAGTAATTAAGCAACTTAATGACTTCTCAGAATCAAGTCTGGGCAGAAATTACATGTGTGCCACACTCAATACCTAGGGCGCTAACTTATGTCCAAACTCCATAAGAAGGTATTTTTCATATAGCCAAGACAACACCGCCGCCGATAAGAATACAAAATCAAGAGTTTCGTCGCTTGTCCAAGATGTTGCTGGTTCTTAATTCCATTCTCTAGAAGGCTGCTGGATGCTTGATGCTGATTCCAAATGGAGTTGACGTCAATCATTTAACGTATGTACAAGTTGTTCAACTTCATCATCCTATCCGGTCTCATCAGCCATTCCCACTTCGGATGTAAGACACTTGTTATGGAGTCGTTTTCCCGATTAAACTAGCAACACGCAACTTTGTTTTTTTTTTTTTTTGAATCCATATACACAATAACAGGACAAGCAGCAGCAGCAGCATCAGTAAAACCAGCAACAAAAACAAGAACAAACCAAACAAAATCCAACTGACATCTCAATGGGATGCTAGAGAACATAAGCTCCTCCATGTTTCAGGAGGACGAGGCATCTATCCTCACCAACTATACGACTTTGGCTACGACCGACATACAGGGGGACGTTTCATTTCAGTTGTACAAAACCAAGTCGGAATGATTCTTGACTTGATGTGGGGATGCAATCTCTGGTTGTGGCTGCTCTTTGTTATGTGCAGCCGCTTGTTAAACAGAAGTAAAAATTCTAGTCGATGCGTGGTATTTCCTTTGGCGAATTGGACATGATAAACAAATAATTCAAGGAACACAACACACGACGATCATTTGCAGAAACGATATCATTAAATGGTGTTCCTAGCTGTCTTATTTAATATTGTTTTAGTGATAATGGATGGGTTGTTCTTTTTAGGCCGGCCGTCTCTCGTTTGCAGATGCATTGAGTGTGTGGGTTGCATCTGCGTCAATGCATACGAAGTTTCGTTTCTATATGGTACCGGATTTTTTTTTTTTTATAGTTAAATAGAATATTTCAATATTCAAATTATACATATTTATGCAAGGTGCGACAAAATTTAATAGTGTGTGGGCTTAGGTTCAGTTAAGAATGAAAAATTGAATAAAAAATAATTTTTGCATAAAAGACAGATGCATTTAACATTCCAGCACAAAGTACTTTAAATAGTATAATTTTATATGGCATCTTTGATATTTTATCTAGTTAGTAGGTGTGTTTTATTTGAAATGGAAATGGGTGAAGCTCGGATTCTGTCATTTCTTTGTTACATACTTGAATAAGCAATCATCGTTTACTCAGTTCGGAATCACTTAAAATATGAAACCCTGAAACCACTTAAGTCCTTTGTCTATATTCACGTAGATATGATTTGACAAAACTTTGTTTTTAAAATAACAGACAAAATCGACTTAATTTACAAGAAAAAAATTAAAGGGTTCCATTGATTATGTTAAAAACTATTCAATTCAATTTTCAAAACTTGTGCTTTTTGCTAATCGCTTTTCAAAAATATAAAATAACCTCATGGAATTTGAAAAATTCAAAATAGAAACGTAATTTTTTCACAAAACAAATTAATACAATCGTAAATAAAAGAAAGTCGTATTAGTTATACACTATCTATAACTCAAGAACGACTGAACCGATTTTGGTGAAATTTGGAACAGAGACAGATTATACTATGGAACATAGGCTACTTTTAGTACACCAAGTCATCTAGAAACTATGAAAAAATTTCATAGATAATCGAATAAGCAACAACAATATTTTTCCAAAGCTTGAGTTTTTGCATTAAATGGGGGCTAGACGAAGTTTGCCGGGCCCTCTAGTTTTATTGTAAAAATTGATCGAATTTTCCTCTTTGAAAAGAAAAAAATATAACCCAAATTTTCAAATTTCTTCTGAATAGTATAGGGTTACTCATTTCGTTATTTCACTTGACAGTAATGGAATTTAACATACCTGTCAAATTCAGCTGTCATTTGAAGTGTTTAATATTGGTTAGGTACAAAAAAAGTGGTGATTGTGAAGAAATTTGATGTAATGTCTGATGTCTTCTCGTAAGGCATGTGCATCATTGTACGTCAAACACATTTTAACTTCAGACTGTTACAGTCAGTTCAAAGTAATGTAGATAGACAGAGTCGGGAAGAGTAGTTAAAAATTACCATTTTTTACACTTAATTTTCATCAATGATATATCACTGCTTCTATTTCCGATATCTAAAATAAATGATCTTATATTAACTCACGTCTCCCGGCAAATGTAAGTTTCTTAGTGAAATTTCTAACACTTGAAACTTGAGGGATATTTTCTTAAATATTTATCGCATTCAATGAACGTGTCTTAAGTTCGAAAATATTTTCCAATATTTAACCAAAAACCAACCCAAAATGAACTTACTCGTATGTTCATGTATGAATTTAAAAAGTTATTTTCAACCATCACTAGCATCACAATTCCCAACATGACTTTATTGAAAAGTTGAAGCAAACATCTATATTCCTTAATCTTATTATTCGTTTTCCTCAAACTTTGTTCACTATAAACATTGATTTTATTGTTAAGTGAATCTATAAAACTTTTAAAATCATTTTAAGTTTGTTGACGAAATAGACTTTCAAGTTAAAACTTTCCAATAAATTCAATTTTGGGGGAAAAAATATCCTCATTCTTCTCTACTACCTTATATGATGATATTCTGACGCACCAAAGTTTCTATTATTATTTTCTTTGACTTTAGCTTTTCCGAGAATGGTTATGGTTTATCTAAAATATAAGTTTAAGGTAGTGTTGTTCTTTAGTTCAAGTGAATTAAAAAACTACAAAACTAAAATTATAAAGCAAAAATATAAATTATATCGACAGAGACAAACTGTGAAAAGGAAAAAGCAAAACTATTGAAAACAAAAAGCACAATTACATGGAAATCAATTCATCAATTCTTTTTTTTCAATTTCAATTAAAAGTTTGTATGATACTTAGATGCATATGTATCTTTTACTTAATAGAATGTGTATCTAGTTCATATCCCAGTTTATTGAAATGGAATTATATGCTACGTATTTACCTGGAAAAGAATGAGATTGTTTAATTTTTTTCACTTCGTCATTCTTTCACTTACTTTAATTTCTCTTCTTCTGTTTCATAAACAAGATGAAAATAAAAACAAACTAAATTTTCAACTTATACTTTGTACGAGTATTTCCAAAGCTATCGAAACCCCATCATCTATCGTCGCCGTCGTCGTCGGTGGTCGTTGGAAGAAACTAGAGCTAAATGGCTATGGTTCTGGCTTAAACATCGACATTGATAAATTATCAAAAACACTTTTTCTTGGTATTTAAAGAAAAAAAGGAATTCATTTTCCAGAACTGGGAAACTTTGAATTAATAAAAGATTTGTTTTATTGATAGGTGGTTTTCTTTGAAACCATAAGAAATTAACTTTTGTTTTAAGAAAAACAAAAAACAGTTTTTGTTGCTGATAGAAATCTTCTTCGACAAATTGTTGCATTTAGTAAATAACATATTTTATAAACAGTCACGCTATGAACGTATTGATTTTAACTTTTATCTAGAATATATATTCTTTTGAAAATTGTTTTAATTATAAGGTTATTTAATTCCTTATTGCTTAGCGCTGCTAAATTTTACACAATAGTGTTTTGATTTGGTCAAACAAGAGAGCTATGCAATTATTATTAACATGACTTTTGAGTGGTTTAAGATATAAATTTTGTATCGCTTTAAAATTCTATTTTTGAAATCTTGAAAAATGAATTTCGAACGAGTTTTCCAATAAAAGCTTCATTTTATGCAGCCTCCTATTCGAACAGTTTTCTGTCACTTTTGCAGCTTTCACATTTTGAAATTTTTTAAGTAAAAACTACACCGTTACTGAAAATTGCATTCAAATTGTAATTCACTGCAAAAATGATAAAGATTTTGCTGTCACAGATCTCAAAACTAAGACACTTTAGGGTCATCGTATAGCACTAGGGGAACAATAGTGAAACATGGTGGAAAAAGTTCGAACAGTTTGTATTGCCCCCATAGTATTGAAAAATCCTGAAGTTTGTCCATTTTTAATCGATATTTTTAGGTTCAGTTCATAGAAGAATTCAAACCGTTCGATACCAGCAAAGTCGTAGTGCGTCCTTGAAATGCATCAAAATGATCCGGCAGTACTATCGCATTTGTGGTTCGAAAAATCAAAGATTGATTGTTGAGAAGCTTCTCATATTTACTTTTTCGATTTCAAATTGTTAAGTCGACGAGAAAAAATCAAAACAGATTAAACTGTTGAACGAACAATTCTTAAGTGTCAGAAGCTGATCGACACAACATTTTTTATTTCTTCATTTCATTCCCAGCCCCAAAGCTATCGGAATAGATAATCTTCGACAACTTCATTAAGATGCATTTAACATTTGCTTTTTGATGTGTTCTTTTATATACTATATACGTAGAAAATCTATCAGCCTCAAGAGTTCTTAAAGAATAATTAAAAATACAAAATGCTTCGATAAAATTAATCGTGAATTCAAGTGAATAAAATTCGACATCAAAGGAAACCGAAAATTAAAATCAACAATTTCGATGGTGTCAAATTCGACTCCACCTTCATCGAATAGCAATTAAAAATCAACTCGACTCACAAAAACAAAACAACAACAACAACGAAAAAAAATGATTTTATGGAATTTTCATTTCCTCTGGCAGTATGGTTCTATATTTTCCTGCTTCCAAACGAAATGCCTAAGCATCAGCACTCGAACCGATTCGATCAACTCTCGAACAAAAAACCGAGGAAAAACATTTGTTGCATTGCATTGTACTCGTATATACTACGGGTTACGACTTTCGACTTACCAGGCACTATTGTAGTTTTGTATTGTTTTGATTTTTAGCCCGAAAGATAAAACCATTAAAGCCCAACTATTCCAACACATAATCTGCTCAATGTAATCCACTTCTCGTCTAGGTAGTCTCTGGTTACCTTTTTCCAACACTCTGCTGCACTGCACTGCACCACACCGCGCTGCAGCCAGCGTCGCTCCATGAAGAAAAATATTACGTGGAAACTGGTTTATGGCTTTTCCCAATCACATAGTTGTAGTTCGGCTTGAGGCCATAACAACTGCTCTCCACCATCAGGCAAATGCATCGAATATGCATCGAATGTCCATTCCCAGCTTCAATTGTATCTACAACCTACATATCTGTCTATAAGCTATGGGATAGATATTTTTGTGTATATCAGTGTCTAGTCTTGGTCCTGGCCTGACCGTCCCTCGTTCGTCCGTCCAGCCGACGGATGACGAAGAAGTTGTTGTTCACGAACAAAGGAATTGTTGTCAGTTTTCCCTTAGTAAACCGCCAATCAATGCCGCCCAACATCCTCTCGCTGGTTACCCCAATGTCCCCTTGGCAATGGGGGGAGAGGTGACTGATGGTTAACTGGCTCATAAGCCCAGCATTCGTGGCATGGCAAAGTGAGTGGGCATGCCGAACCACCACCGTCACCTCCATCACAACCATCAAGCTATATCCACTGCACTGCATGCATCCATGCAGTTGATGCTATGCATCTGTCTATGTATACGAAGAGGAGAGGTACACTGCACTAGAATCGGAATTGAATTAGAATTTGTGGGCTATCGGGCGGTGGCGGTGGCTTTGTTGTTTGTTGTCCGGACAACAGATGTAGCTATTTGTGTTGTGCAAATATTTTTGCATTTTCACGAGCGGACAATGGTCATAGACTACGAACTGGTTATTTCAATATGCAGCTGGTCTGCAGCTGCTTTAGGTTCACATAGAATACCTACATAAGACAACTTCAAAGTTGGCCAAAATCAAATTTGGAATATTTGCCATGGATTTCTTTTGTATAGCAGTTTTATATACGCATCGTCAGATGTGTGATATCGATATTCAATTTATCGACACTTTATACATACATAGATACAATGTATAGATTGGTGGTATTTGTGTCTGAAATTGCCTTTTTTACTCGAAATGTATGCAGAACATTCATTAGTGATTGTGTTGCGACTGGGAATTTTTGTAAAGTACCTCAATGTTATGGTGAACATGTTAAGAGGTTCATTTGAGTTTAAGGACGAAGTTTTGGGATTGCAAACAAATATTAGACACTATGAGAAATATCGAAAATTGTATTTAGGATTTTAAGAACATTTAGAATTTTTTTTTCTAACACCAAACAAATTGCAGTATCGGAGATTGAGATTAAGTTATGAAAACCAGAGGTCCAGAGTATTTCGTTTTTGAAAACGGCTTTATCTCCCTTTAACTGTTTCGGAGCACCGCTTTCCTTAAGGTTTATATTTTCCTTACGAAAAAACGAATGTGACAAGCTTAGAAGTTTCTGAAAATTAGTTATCAAAATAATTAAAAGAGTGGGAGACAAAACGGAGCCCTGAGGCACACCGCCAGCGTTAGTTTTGAGACATTATCATTGTTTACATTTAAAAAAGATATAGAAAAACCCAATAAGATTCTGCTGTATGGTATCTTCGTCATCGAATCGGTCAGTGTCTTTTGTCTACTATCAAATGTCCTAAAAATTTCTGCGGAACTTTTCTTCGAAGTCTACTGATCTAATTTTGTGTCATTATATGGCTTGAGGTTCATAATTGCAGTTTCTCCAGGACTATATCCTTTCTCATATATTGCGCCAACAATTCAACATAAGACTTGTCATTCAAAATCATAACCTTTGTTAGCTGGAAGGTTTCAAATTTCAAAGTAATCAAGTCTCAATTAGAAAACCATTTACAAGCCTGTGTCCAGTATGTAACACCCTCAATGATTTTAATGAACAAATTCATAACTTCACCTTTTACCTCCATGCTCTTAAACCTCAAATAGTATGTCCATCCAATAGAGTCTACTTCCTGCCTGATTTATGATTTAAGCCAATAATTGAATTGGATGTCAATCTTTTCCTCCGATGACCCAAGAACAGTGCTGTCATTTCGTGAGAACATGAACATGAGCATGAGCATAAACGTAAAACCAAGAGGCACTACATTGTGATTCAATCTATAGGTACGATAAAACTTTGAATCTTATTTTTCTATCTTATGAAGCCTATTTACCTTTCGAAACACAAACCTATTGGAGCAAAAACCACAAGACTCGGTCAACTATCAGAATGTATTAGCATTATGATGAAGGGCAATTTTACATAGATATCTATGTATCTATGTACTCGTATGTATGTATAGATGGAGTCGATTATAGCCAAGTTGGCGTCTGATTTGTATACCCACAATTCCTGTCCAGTGTCCATTGACCCAAATTGCATGTGACATTATCCTTTGTTAGGCTCTCTTATAGTTAGACGATATCAACACCGATTAAGGTGGCAAAGCAAGGCAAGCACTCCAAAATTTTAAGGGGTAAATTATTTGTCATTCCTATAAACTACATATACTATACAGATACACCTAACGAGGTAAAAGCGATCTACCATATCTACATGAAAATATATTTTTATGTCCTGACCAAAATCCAGTCAAGTCCAGTTGGATTATGGCAGTGAGCCAAGAATTAATAATAAATTTCAGGAATTTATTGGTGGTGCTATAGTGATGTGGCTGCTACGGAGTACGGTGTGGTGGCGTTTCTGATTGTAATGGTGGTGGTGTGGTGTTGGTGGTGATGTTACTGTATCCTGCGTCCATTCGCATGTGCATGGGATTATGGACAGACATTAAAAATTTATCGTCAATTCTAAGTTTTTTTTTTTGTGTCTGTATTTTCAAAGGAATAACATCGTCGTCGTCGTTCGATAGACACACGTAGTGTCTGATAGGCTTTCGGAGAAAAACAACATGAAAGGTTGTCATATAAGTGTTGCCAGGGTTTTAAGAGAATGCAATTCTTTGAAAATAAAATCATTTTTTGAATTTATTCATTCATGAAAATGGCATAAATTCAGGCTAGGACTAATATTTTCAATACTGCAATCTAAGATCATTTTAAATTTCAAAAATTGCTACTTTTTCACTTTACTACATATTAATACTATAAAACAAAGTCACTTCCCGCTCTCTGTCTATCTCTATGTATGCTTAGATCTTTAAAACTACGCAATGGATTTTGATGATTTTTTTTAATAGATGGAGTGGAAGGGGAAGGTTTATAGGTATAACTTGTTAATGTTTTTTTTAAATTAAAAAACTTGATTTAAGATTTAATTCTAAACTGTATTTAACTCCATACTTCAATTACTACTAAAAGCTGCTGTTTGTTTGCCTCGCTAAAACTCGGGAACGACTTGGCCGATTGTGCATTAATTTCACAAGTATGGCAACACCATTTGACAACACAAAGTTGCATACACCAACTGTTTTTAACTTTTGCAACTAACTTCATCTACCATCCCTCGATATTCTGAGGTTGATGGTTACGCAGCGAAGATGACAACAAACAAGATTCGATTTTGTAATCGACGACGGACGCAAAGCACATGCACTGCACACTCTCCACTATACAAAATGATTTTTTTTTATATCAAAAAAAGTGAGTTTGATTCGGTTCTGGATAAATTTGTATTGCTTAGAAATCACGACGCATTGCCATAAAGTATTTATACGTATGTATATGAAATTTTCTGACGGAAGTGAAATTGTCATCAAGCTGGAATATTGCTAAAAATTATTACCCACTAAAAGTTCATTGATATTATTTATGAATATAATCTTAATAAAATTTACGTTTTTTTTTGTAAAATAGAGTCCACAAGGCAATTTTATTGAGATCCGTTATGATATCCGCTATCAAATCAATCGCAAAAATATAAGCAAACAGCCTTATAGACTTAAAATATAAGAATTTTATTCTTTATCACTTTGATTATTGCTTTAATATTAAATTATAAGGTCTTAATCAATATTTACTATCAAGTCGAGTAATAAACATGAATTGGAGGAATTTTGTAAATTTTATTTGCATTTAATATCAAATTGGTTTAATTCATTTCAGTTTTGTAGGCCACAAGGATATTAAATAAAAACGGATACAATATTTAAATGGAAAAATCCTTTATTATGGATTGTGGCGACATTGAGAAAATAAAACACACATTTGTCACGATTTTTTTCCTCATTCTGTTTATCAGAAAAATCGTTACTAAGATGTTACTCGGATGAGTCTTACAACAATTTATGAGAAAGAAAAACTCAAGTACAAAAATTAATAAGGAAAGATTTAATTTACGATACTGAAGATTTTTTGGCAGAGAAATTGTTTAATTAAGTGAAAACCTTCTTGTGCGATTATGTAGTTTATTTGGATAATTAGAACAATAACTTTCAACTTCACCCTTACTTAAAACTCCTACAAAAATTGGGAACCATTGTTCAATTCAATAAATGAATATGAATGTTGCGTATACGCCTAAGTGTACGTTTGCTATATTTTTGGTTTTAGAGAGTTTAAATTAATATTCGAAAAATATATTATATTTGTGTACATAATGTTTATATATTTTACCTATTAAATAATACATTTTGATCACGTTAAATTAGAATCAATATATTCAAAGAGACAACTTTATAAATTGAATGACACATTAGCTAGTTCTCGTAAATAAATTCCTTCACCACTTTGAACGGAAATGATTCATTGTTGCATACTCAAACTCAACTCAATCATCATCCATCATTGTTGTGTATCTTGCTAAAAGGTCCTTATGTAAATCCAATGAAATAAAAGGCTTTGACCCAAGATATGTATAACTTCAGTTTTATTCGGTGAATTAAAAGAACTTACAAAAACTATGACCAGATGGGTCGGAAGCCAAAAACAGAAAAGAAAGAAAATACCACGTTGGGTTATTTGACACAAGAATAAATTCTCGTCTCTCAACTATTTCCGTCAGGTTCGCAGCCATGTTTCGTTCAGTGCAGTGGCAGCGTTTGGAAATACACAACAGTCCTCACCACTAATATTAAGTATATCCGAAACGATCCACTGGCTTTCTGTGGCGGGTGCTCCGTCTCAACTCTGGCTGATCATCCACATTTGCCTTGTCACCACTCGTTGTTTCTTCAACCGTTGAAGCTGTGCATTTAGATGGTTCTATATACGGTTCGGTTATATTTGGTTCCTTTCTAGGAGCTTCATGATTTTGATCTGTAAGGGTAGATGGAGTTTTAATAAGTGGAAGCAAAGATGTTACCTCTATATCATTATCATTTGTATTGTTTGATGGGTTGATTTTGCACTTCATCATTTGATCCGTATGTCTTCGCCAAACCTTCCCATTTACATTTATAAAGTAGTGTAGCAATCCGTCTCTGCGTACAATTTTACCAAATTCCCATTTTTTATCCTTTGATGTATAATTTCTCACCTGCACCATATCACCCGGAAAGTACTGTGTTCCACTTTGGTACGGCGTACCCTGCAGTTTCTGTTTAACAATTTCTTCCGTTTCGGAACGCACCAAATCCAAGCGAACACGAATATCTCTCTGAAGAAACAATACACAAGGAGAAATCCCAGTCGTTGAGTTTGGTGTTTTCCGGTATTGCATTAGGTAGTTAGAAAGTTTAAAGTTTAAATCTCCAGAATCATTCACCATCTTGCGAAGTGCCACTTTCATATTCTGGACGAATCTCTCTGCCTGGCCATTTGTCGCGGGGTGGTATGGTGCGGAAAACTTGTGGGTGATTCCATTTGTTCTGGTGAATTCCTTGAACTCCCCTGAGGTAAATGTGGAACCATTATCGCTGACCAATGTGACTGGTAACCCAAATCGAGCGAATATGTCACGTAACACGACAATTGTTTTCGACGCTGTCATGCACTTCATTGGGACAATCTCCGGCCACTTGGAATGCGCATCGACTACGATCAAAAAATATTTATCCATAAAGGGTCCCGCAAAATCTATGTGTACTCTCTGCCATGCTCTTGTTGGATACTCCCACGGATGTGGAATCTTTTTTGTAGATTGCTTCAAGACACTCCTGCACGCGATACATTCGCGAGCAATATTCTCTATATCCGAATCGATGCGTGGCCACCAAACGTAGCTCCGAGCAAGTGCTTTCATCTTCACTATACCTACGTGTGCTACGTGTAATTCGGTTAGGATGAGCTTCCTCAAGCTTGCAGGTATCACCACTCGGCTATTTCTTAGAATAATGCCATCAGACAAGGAAAATTGCTCATCTTTACCTTCAAAATCAGGGTGTTGAAGCTTCTTCCCTGTCAATAAGGAAAAATGGACAACCTTCAGCACTTCATCTTTGGTTGTCTCTTTTGCAATTTGCTTTTGCGTAACCGGAACCGTGTTGAATTGCTGCATTTGGTAGTACGTGATGTAGTCCGTTTTATCAGGCCCTTTCGATGTTAACGGCAACCTTGACAGCGCGTCTGCATTGGAATGCTCATCCGTCGACCGGTACACAATGTCGTAGGTGAACCCTTGAAGGAATTGGGCATAATGCAGCATGCGAGTTGCCACCATGTTTGGAAGATTTTTTTCGGGACTGAAAATAGCAACCAGAGGTTTATGGTCAGTTATTAAGGTAAACTTACGTCCGTAACAGTACTGAAAAAATCTTTTCAGTGCCCAAAATATCGCAGTTGCTTCTTTGTCAATTTGACTATAGTTCCTTTCAGACGCTGACAAGGATCGAGAAGCATAAGCGATCGGATGTTCCTCTCCACTAGGAAAAGTGTGTGACAGTACTGCTCCCAGTCCGTACGGACTTGCATCCGTGGCCAAGGACAAAGGCAAAACTGCATCATACGCAACCAGTACCACGTCCGAAGTAACTTCGTCTTTGATAAGGTTAAATGCGTTTTCGCATTCTTTGGTCCAGCTGAATACAACATCCTTTTTCAGAAGATGATGGAGTGGATGAAGTTTGGCCGATAGATTTTTTAGAAACCTTCCATAGTAGTTTACTAACCCCAGCCAGCTTCGCACCTCCGTGATGTTCTTCGGTGCAGGTGCATCCATAATGGCCTGAATCTTGTCTTTGGTTTTCTCTAGCCCTCTCGCCGAGATCACGTGACCTAGGTAACTAATAGATTTTTCGAAAAATTTACATTTGTTGAAATTTACCCGTAGTCCAGCTGTGTTAAGTAAGCTTAGTACATCCTCTAATCGAGCTAAATGTTCTTCAAAGCTTCTCCCCTGGATTTTGATGTCGTCAAGAAAAACACATACTCCTTTGATGCCTTTCAACTTCTGTTGGATGTATCTCTGCCAAATAGCCGGTGCCACCTTAGTACCATACATTAGCCTATTAACCTGGTAATCTCCTTGTATGGTTGAAATAGCTTGCATCTGCGCACTTCGCTGATCCATCGGCATGTGCAGATAAGCCTCACTGATATCCAACGTTGTGAAAATTTTCCCCCCTTCCATGGACGTCGCAAAAATGTCTTCTATTGGCGGAATCGGGAAATTATCACTTTTAAGTACTTTGTTTAGGGTAATTTTGTAGTCTGCACACAGTCTGATTGACCCGTCCTTTTTCAGAATTGGCACTACTGGTGTGCCCCATTCACTGAATTCCAGCTTTGATATTATTCCTGCCTTCTCCAGACGGTCAATCTCTTGCTCCATTTTACCTTGCATAGCATACGGTACCTTACGAGCGGCAATGTAAACCGGTTGAGTGTTGTCTTTTACATACAGTTTGGCCTCGTAGTCGTTAATTTTCCCAATCCCCGGCAGAAAAACCTCTGAGAACTTGGTTTTTAAACCTTGCATCGCTTCTTCTCTTAGCTCTGGTGTGAGTTCTTGCACTTGGTGAATTTCTGGCAATTTAACTCGAAAAAGTTTTAACCACTCTCTGCCAAAAATTGCATCCACCTTCCCAGGCATAACATAAATGTTCGCATTTGATATTTCTAGACCATATTTTACCTGCATGGTAGCGTATCCCAGTGGATTTATCACTTCCCCTGTGTACGTCTGAAAAGGAATGGAAGATTCAATAATTTGTTTTTGAGGCCACGATCTTACGAAATCCTCATGTGAAATTGATGATACCGCTGCTCCTGTGTCCAGCTCTAAATTTTTCAACACACCATCTAAAGTGAGCTGCAACATAATTTTGTTGGGTTTTTTTTTCTCTTCTGGGAGAAAAACTTCACTCATGTGATTAATATAAAACCGGTCGTGATCATCATCTGTCTGCAAATCTAGTGATTGAAGCTGGTTTTGACAAGTCGTTTTGCTTTTAATTTGTTTAGAGGGTTGCGGGTGCAGCGAGCCACTCATGCACACGCGTGCCAGATGTCCAATTTTTTTACATTTTGAGCATATTGTCTGAATGTGTCTACATTTATTACCCAGGTGCTGCTTATCACCACAGCGAAAACAACTTGTTGTTGGACTCGAGTGCACTTGTTTACCTACCATTTGGTGCCGTTGTTTTACAATTTTTTTTTTTGGATAAGAACTATATTTTGTTATTTGGTTCTGGTGGCTTATTGAAGCTGTGGCTTGCAGGTTTTGGATTTCTTTTGAATCCTTTTGTGCTGACTCCATAGCAAGTGTAGCCGTGACGCAATCCATGAATTTATTGTTAGGTTCCTTGAGTTGAATGAGTTTTTCCAGCCAGTGTACATTTCGGAGACCACTAATAAATTGTTGCCTTAAATGTGCATCCGCTGTAGATGCTTGGCACGATGCGCATATGAAATAACAATTTTTGCACATTTTCTTCAAATCTGCCACAAAGTTTGAGATGCTTTCTCCCTCATGTTGTATACGTTTTGTAAACCGATTTTGTTCAGCGATTACACTGGGTGCTGGGTGAAGGTGCTCCTTTACTAATTTCACCAATTCATCGTAAGTTCTAGATTGCGGATCGTCCGGGCTTGTCAAATTACAAAGAAGTTGTAAGGTTTTTGCTCCGATTGCATGGATTAACCAATCCTTTTTGCTTTTTAATACTTCCTCAGTAGACCCAGTCAAATTTTTTAACCTAAAAAAATTTTCGAGCCTTTTAATAAAGATTTCCCAACTTTCGTTGTCTTCGTTGAAGTTCTCAATTTGGATAATTTCCTGCTTTGATTGACTGGCAGGTATACCCTGAATCGCAGTTGTGAGCGCAGATAAAAGTGTCTGTAACTGGGCTTTATCCATATTGATCAGAAAGATTCTTGCTCCTCCTCGTCGCCACTGTTGTGTATCTTGCTAAAAGGTCCTTATGTAAATCCAATGAAATAAAAGGCTTTGACCCAAGATATGTATAACTTCAGTTTTATTCGGTGAATTAAAAGAACTTACAAAAACTATGACCAGATGGGTCGGAAGCCAAAAACAGAAAAGAAAGAAAATACCACGTTGGGTTATTTGACACAAGAATAAATTCTCGTCTCTCAACTATTTCCGTCAGGTTCGCAGCCATGTTTCGTTCAGTGCAGTGGCAGCGTTTGGAAATACACAACAATCATATTATAAAAACGAAGAGAATAACTTTGTCACTTTGTAAACAGGAGGTATTATCATCATCATCATAATCATCATCGTCGTCTACGACTCAAATCAAAACAAACAATCAAACTTCAAGGTGTGTGAGTTTGAAATTATATTCATTTAAATGTTAGAACACAAATGACTTAAATATATGTGTAGACTTTAAGGCAGAGGGGTGAAGAATTGAAAGTTAAAATATTTCAGAAAATTTGTTTTATAAAGCTCAGAATGATGACCAATCCTGGGTTAAAAATCTGGGCAACTCACGGTATGACTAATGACAAAATATGTCAAATTGATTTCGTTTATAAAATAAAATTCATAAAATTGTCTCACGTACTTTTATTCCTTATTTTTATGGTTCTATTGAATTACATTTTTTAAAAGATTTAAATTTAAAAAAAAAAAACTTGGATTAAAATAAAGAAATTAAAAACTTTTGAAATCCACGAGACAAAAATGATGATGATGAGATGGTTTAAAGAAATGGTAAAAATTGTACGATACTTTTTAAAATTTTGAGAAATTTTTAAAATAACTATTGTTTTTTAAACATAAAAAACTCTAAAAATTAACACTAACATTCATATTCTAAAAAATCAGCTATAAATTTTATCAATCTTTCTTCTAAATATAAGATGACGTTAAAAATTTACAATTCAAAAAATAAAACTTTACGAAATTGTAATATCATTTATTTAATAAACTTGCAAACTTGAACACAACAATTTATACAAATTTTACTATTCTGTGGACAGGTTTTATCACATTTATTTTTGAATAAGTAAGGTCCAATCAAATTGGCTGGCAGTACAAACGATGGAAAGGATTTTCACCAATCATTTCCCAATCAACAATTTATAACCTGAGTTACAAAATAACCTGAGTTATAATATTACTTGAAATTACCTCGGTCATAAAGTGGTCAGTTATTGGTTATTATTTTAACTGGAGCTATGTTTCAGTATAAAAAAGTCTAAATTCAAGCCTTAGTTGAATTCAGGTAAAAATGTATCCTTAAAATGTGGTAAATTTTGAGCTTCAGTTATAATGTGGCTCTAAAAATACTTTTTTTCAAACCGTAGTTCAAATTTAGATTATTTTTTACCAAAAAGTAACTTTTCAGTAATTTTCTGGGAAAAATAACGTGTTTTACGATTTAAGTTTGAAATAAGTTCTGAAATAACCAATTTAAGTGGTTAAAATCAAACCAAGTTATAAATTGGTTATTAAACACCTTTAATTGTTAGCTTCAATATAACCTATTTTTCTTAAAACTCATTATTGGTTTCAAAATAACTAATTTTCTTGGTTGCAAAATAACCAGTTTTTTTTTTACTCCAAAATAACTCATTTTCCTAGTTGCATAATAACCGGTTTCCAACACCAACACATACAACTTCGATCGTATGATTCTTAAATGAGGTCTTTTTTCATAATGGATTTTTAAAGGCGATCCAGTGTGATCGCATGTGTGTTTATGGTTTTGCTAAGCTGTTCATTGATTGAATGTGACCAGCCTCTACTCTTCTCTTATTTATTGTGTCACATTTTTTTTTTATAAATTATACCTCTCCTGTATTTTTTAAATAAATTTATTGTTTTGAGATATGAAAATTGCAACTTCATCTTTGTTTTGTACTTCTAAAAATATAAAAAAGCTGTGTTTAGCGTAGTATAAGAAACAATGTTTTTTACTTTTTGCGTACGTATTCAAAACAGCTGGTAACACTGACCGCGACCGTCTTTTTGTTTATGTTCTTCATTTTAGCATAATGTGTTTCAGTTGTGATTTGGGCTTTGATAAGTGTGGTTCGTGTAAGAAAGTGTTAAAGTCAAAGTGTTAAAAAGTGATAAAACAATAAGAACAATAAAATATATAACAAAATAATAGAAAAAGGGTGAGTCAAATTAAATTTATAGTAAGATAAGTTAAAATGTATAATACTGTGTTACATAGTTTATTTTTGTTGTTGTTTGTAGCTTTTTTACTTATTTTATTTACTTATAATAAGTAAAAAAGCAACCCACTTAGTTACTTAGTTTATTTTTGTTGTTGTTTGGGTTGCTTTTCTACTTATTACAAGTAAATAAAATAAGTAAAAAAGCAACAAACAACAACAAAAATAAAAATAAACTACGTAGTACAGTTCCCAACCAAACACAATAAACAGTTATCGCAATCGAGTTATTTTTTTACTTGTGTCCATAATGGAAGAAGTTAAAAAATAACCCAAGCAACAAAAAAAAAAACGAACTCAAACAACACAGCTCGAGTTATTTTTCTACTTCTTCCATATGGACAGAAGTAAAAAAATAACTCGATTGCGATAACTGTTTATTGTGTTTGGTTGGGTTGGGTTATTTTTTTACTTGTGTCCATATAGACTTAGATAGATTTCTATAAACCGATTATAAAGTAACACGTAAATATTTTAATAATACAATACAATGTGTAAAATTCTTTAAAATGATTTTTTCTTGATTTCTAGAGATGAAAAGGAAAATTCTCCAACAACAACAACAAAAACAACAACAACAGCATCAACATCAGCATTAACATAATCATCATCATCACTATCATCATCAGCACAATCACCAGCAACAGGAACATCAGCAGAAAATTGAACTATGTAGATAATGCATGTTTTTTTTTTTTAACTTTTCTAATTACTATTAATATAAGGACTATTATAAGTACCTATTAGCATAAGTATTAGCATAAGTATTAGTATAAGTATTACTATAAGTATTAGTATAAGTATTGTATAAGTCTATGAAGTAAATATCTAATTAAATAAAAGTTAAAAAAAGTAATTTTCAAACCATGTTTTTTTATAAGGACTTTATTTTTATTATTTTCAGTAATTTTTTAGCTGGTTTTGGAACAAAATACTGGGTTTTTTCCGAACCCAGTAAAAACCCTACGTGGGTTTCATTTTGGTTACAGAAAAACCTAAAATATAGGTTTCCTGGTAACCAAAACAAAACGGTTTTTAAAAAGCGTCACTATAAGGTTTGGAAAAAACGTTTAAGGGACGTTAAATAAGTACCATATTTAAATGGTAAGTTAGTAACTCCGAAAAGTAGTTTTGAAGTAACTGCTTTTTAACCGCTTTTAAATAACCAAAATAGAACTCAGGTTACAAAGTTACTGACCAAAATTGGTTATGGGAACGTTTCTGTAACGCTTCTAAGACGTCTTTCAAACCAATTTCTAACTTTAGCGGTTTTTAAACCGAGGTTATAATCCGGTTTATAAACCGCTTTTTAACCAAAAATTGTTTATTGGGTTATGGGATTTTCAGAGCCCCAATTGAGACTTTTTAACTTACGAACGTAGCCCCCGAGGTAAAAATGGGCATCTGCAATCTGCATGATAACTGAAGACGATTTCTCGATGAAAGTCTGAATTTAGTTTGAAGGACCCAATGTAGCCAAGATACAACTTTGGTGTTGATCGACTGACTTGAGTTTTTGTTAACTGAATTCCATGCAAAATATGGTGTAAATTCGGTTTTGAAATTTGCAAAGATCTACTAAATATCAGAAAACTTAAGTTTTTTGTCAGCACTACCATCTACAGCAGCAAAATTCTCAGCTGTCAATTTGTCAAAAAAAAATTCTACCATCAGTTTCACTTTTAACGACCGAGAAGGATGATCGAAGACGACCCAAAAGTGATTATGGTTTGGAGATATGTGATTGCGAAAAATAATCATTTTAGTAAAAGCTTGTGTAGTTTTAACTTGTCAAGTTTTCCAGCTTCAGCTTGGAGTCACCAAATGTCATCACCTGAGTGTCATCAGCATTCACTATCTAAAAGACACATTTTTGTTAGTCTTCAGCCCTGATTAGCGTTCAGAAGTCCAACTCGAAAATTTAGACTACTAACCAGCGCATTTTATGAAAATGTTCTTCTATTTTTGTAATTCTATTCAATTTCGATTTTAATGTAGCCCATGTTATTTTTCTGATTAAATTTCAAGTGCCCATTTAAAAAACTTCACTATGTGGCCCTGTTAATGAACTGTACTCAATTCATGGTATGTTTAGTTGAATATGATCTGCCTCCCTTTAAAATCTAATTACAATTATTTTAGTGTATTAGTATGACATTTTATGCCACTCATTGACATACTATACGCAACAACCATCCAATCAACTGACATAATTCACTTCAATTCACCCTTTTAAAAAATCAAACGAAACTATTTCAATTTTTAATTGCATTTCAATATTGTTTTGTGGTTTTTTTTTTTGTCTACTCCTAGTCCTATACACCTACCTTAGAATTCGATTTTATTATGTTCTTAAATAGCATATCGGGTATTCAATATTTTGATATGATTCTAATGATGATGGATGGGGTTATGAATCTAGATATGAGAGGAGGGCGGGCGAGAAGAATTTATGCCATAGCAAGCAATACTTTCACCTCACGTTGAATTCAACAGAATCTCCATTTATAAAAAAAAAGTCTATAGATAGAGTCTCATATTACGTCAGCAAAATTCATGTCACGTTGCAATATTTATTATTCTCAACACAAACACAAGCTATCACTTGCTGTTTATACATACTCGTACACACATATGTATATACCAGGTATTTAACTACATACACAACACATCAACCTACAACAGTGAAGGATAAAATGTTTCAATACGAACATATGCGTAGGAATTATTGGTTAAATGCAAAGCTAAAATGCAGAATGTTTTGATACGTTGTCGTTGTCGTGTCGTCATCCGTCCGTCGTCCGTCGTCCGCCGTACACGCACGCACAGTTGCCGTTGCTTTAAATTCTAACTGTTGTAGATATGTTATGGGTTTAAAAGTAGATTCCTGATTGACGCTATTCGCCTTCCGTCATTAATGCACAAGTACATGCTTATGACTTGACTAGTTATAGTAATAGAGAGAGGAGTTAGAATTTCAAAGGATGCGTGTGTGTGAGTTTCATATGACTTGTAAAATCACTGCAGTTCTGCAAAACTTGAGTTGTCATTCACATGCATCAAATATAGGCACTTAAAATGCAAGCCATGATGCATCCCTGATATGCTCGGCTCGTACAGACAGGTATGAAATTTTCTAAGTCCTTTGACTTTTATGTTTTCTCTCTATTTTGTCGTCCTCGGTCGTCGTGAGACTTCTGGGTAGGGTAATTATATTTATTTATTTTTTTTAAATTGAATTGAATCAGCTTTCGTTCTTGGAATATTTTATTACACAACAAAAAAAATATTATAAATGCCTACATTGGGACTTATGATGGTGCAGGAAAATTTTACACTTTGGAAACATGTACATAGGTTTGTATCATAGATATAGTCACATAGAATTGATTGAACAACTATTGAAATTAATTGAATAGCAAGTTTACGTAATTAAAAGCTTACCCATTAATTACAAATTTTTGCGAAAATTTTGTTTCTTAAAAAATTTAGAACGATTATTATATAAATTAAAAATTAAGTTGCTAAAAAAATGTCCTTCTTTTTTAGAAACACGAATTTTCATAAGATTTAAAAAATAAAAATTAATCGAAATTTATATGAATATTTATTAAAAATTTCCAATATGTCTAAAAATAATTCTTTTAATTTTCAAGATGATATTTGTAATTTAAAAAATGGCTTCATTGAATTTAGAAAAAAAAAATAGTAGTTCTACCAAAAACCAAAAAAGCGTAAAAAAGTCGTTCAGCATTAGTTTTAAATCCAAGAAAAGAATTGGGTAAGGATGTCTTCAGACTCAAAATTTCTAATTTTAAAGAAAATAGTTGCTGTAAAGATGAAAAAAATAATTGAAGCAATTAAAAGATGAATTGCTTAAGCGACATTTTCAAAAATTATCTTTGCCTAAATAACCATCTAGGTGTGATTAAGTGGTATGCATGAGACAGAAATTAAAGTGCATATAAAATAGTTTGACCTTCATCTCAGAAAAATTAAATTGAGATATACAAAAATTTAAGAGACAGATTAGACATGACATGATCTCTGAACTTATTATATTCAAATATTATATCGAGAGAATCATAACTTATTAATATTTCATTAACATTATTGCGAAAAATTGATTTTTATAACTCTTTGTATTTACTAAAAACATCACTACAAAAATGGTACACCTGGGCGTATACTCACTTTTACAATTTCATAGATATTTTATAAATGTTTCTTTAGCTTTTTTTTGGCATTTCCTTATATTTTTTTACCGCATCAATGTCTATCGGGCCTGCACGTTATATCATAATTAGCAAAATGATGTTTCTATTAAGCACAATTCTGTATAATGCGTAAATCATTGAACAAAACAAAACAAGTACATAACAATAAAAAAAATATTTTTTTCCAAAATAACATAACCTTCAAACTTCATAACTAACTTATATAACATTTGGATGTTTTCTGTTCCTTCACTAAAAGAAAAGATTGAATTTGTGAAAACCTAGTCACTTGAAAAACATCAACTTCTAAGAAATTTTTCATTACATAGGATATTGCTTAATGGTCTTACACAAAGTGAATAATTTATCGTATGTAATATTTCTTCCAGGAAAAAATAAACTATGGTCCATAAACCATTAAGGCATAAAAAGATTTCTTGAATTAAAGCAATAATTTGAGGATATACGAAATTAGTTCCAATTAAATATTCACATACATGTTTTTTAAATTTAAGCATTTCGATATTTTAAGCATCACATAATCTTATATCTGGATGATCAAATCTATCCTTTTTATATCGAACCTTATGACAACATTCGAATCCTCTTTTTAAATTTACATAAATATTTAATTCTGTTTAATGGAACAGTTATGTTTCCTAACCTACATTCAACTCTTCATAAATTGGTAATGATATTTTTTTTTCAAAGATTTTCATTACTAACAATAAAAACCTTCAAATTAATAACTTAATAATATTTTTCGCAAATGTTTATAAATGATAAATGGGCTAATAAATATCTAAAAAGTCCATTAAAAGGTCATTAGGTGCATGAAACTTCAAAGGGCGTTCTGACTGGCCATAAGATAGACAAAACTCGGATTTCACTAATTCCCTTATTTCTATATAGATACAATATTACTTCAGGAAAATACCTACCTATGCTATAGTTCATTAATTATGTTTTAACATTAATGCTGACGGGAATCATTAAATAATGACGGATGAGACAATGTACAATTTAACACAATCTATATTGGGTTAACAATTTGATGGTCACTCAGGATATTATGTGGCATCGATTATAATTACACACAGATACAGATACGAGAAGTATAAACAAAATTATACACCAACATCTATAGATTCACATAGATACATATGAATGCACGAAATATCTGACATTGAATCTGGACATCATTTCTGCCAAACGAGCGGAAAGCCTGGTGATGCCGTTGTCGATGCCGGTGAACTTGTATTATTCACATCCATCTACTAGGTGAAGTGTATCACTGTATACGAATAGTTCGGCGGTTCCACGAGAGAGAGATAATGGAATCATTAATTTTTCTGACTGCTAAAATGACGTTTCTGTCAGCCAAGTTGGCAAATCACGTAGGCACTTTTATATGTAGGTACCTACAAACAACCTTATGTAGATTTTGCTAATATATGGTTTATAAGTGTGGGTAGCTCGTGGGTCATTTGGACAGAATGCATAATTACACTAATGTGGTTATCTTACGAGTATGTATACGAGAGTGCGAGTATGTGGGAACGTTGCAGCTGTCATATGAGAATTAAATCTCATTATTTACAGTCAGTAAAAGTTGTGTTGAAACAGAAATTAAAAAAAAGGAAAGAACAGGAAAAAATTAATTAAAAAAATAAATAAAAAAGCATAATCTATGGTGTGCAGCATTTTTGCTGTACCCTGTACCTTGGCTGCAGTATGCATCCGAGATAAAATACATTGGTACTCGGTTCGGTATTCCTATACAACTCAATAAATTGGACTCGTATAAGAGTTGTACCTTACATAGCTATGTATCTTAACTCCTCGCTGATGTCCGTACCGACTGCAGGTTGATACAAAATGATGTATTATTTTTGTCTTTTCTGGGTGTACTGAGAGAAAAGATTTGCAACATCAGTGTGATAAAAATACTAAAAAATAAATTTATCATAATTTATTTTTAATCATAGCCCACAGTGTTTTTTTTATAATTTTAAGATGAACTTTGCCTTGAATAAATGGAATTTTCACTCCTCAAATAACTGACCTCAGAAATTTGACAATATTATTCAACTTTACCTTAAAGTTGCCGGCAACTTATTTCCATTGTCTGCTCTCTCTTATACATATAAGTGAATTTAATATGAACCATGAATTGTTCAGAATCTCTTAACCAACTCGGCATTCATTTCAATGAGTATTTCAACTCGATCTACAATTTCATGCGTTTTTCAACTCGACCTAAAAAATGTACAAGATTTTTTTTAAACTGGACCCATTTGATGTGTTGATACTATTTCTGAGAGTGATGAAATTAAGAGTAATTTTTTTTAAAGAGTGAGAGTGAGTTATAATGTGAGTAAGGCGTTTTTTTTTTTTGAACTTGCGTTAATAACGATTACCAATAATACACGACTTATTTTAATGTTTTTCGATTTTTACAAGAAAGAATCAAATATGAGGAATTTGGATTCTAAGGACCCAAAGTTTTGTATATTTGTATACTTGGCATCCAAATACCTTGTTACGCCACTGGTCTATGTTCCAAGGCTTCAGTGGTTAACAAGTCAATGAATTCCCAGAAATAGTTGTTATAAACTAATTTTAATATTTTTGTTATTTTATGAAAAAATTGGAAAATGACTTTTCTCTTAACAGTGACAAGTTTTTTCTCTAAGTGTGTTGCAGGAAGATCCTTGTAAAGTTCTAAAGTTTCAAGTTGTAATGCAACAGGGAATAAAAAATATAAATAAATAATAAAAAAAAACAAAAAATACACTACATACATACATATGTATACCTGTATAGTAGATATGTATTTTTGTAGAAAGAGAGCAGTCTCTTTATTTATGCGATGACATTGAACTTGTAAGTCTTGTTATCTTGCACGTTTGGAATGATGTCAACTTATTATGTCCCGGAGTTTTCTTTTTAGTTGCGTTGGCCAATGATAGTTGATTTTTATTTTTTTTATTTAGAAGAAGTCAAAAGAATAATTTTTCTTTTTTATTTTATTTTTTATAATTTTATATATTCAATTCGTAACTTGTTTTTTGTTTTATTTCTTTTTTTTTTTGTTTCACTTGAGAAAGATGAAAAAATAAATAAGAAAAATTTGAGTTGGACTGGACACTGGACAGGATAGGGCATTGGAAAAATGTTAAAAAAAAAGAAAAACAGAAGAAAAAGAAGTGGGAACATAATAAATGTTTACAAGTGATGAAAGTCATGAATCAAAGTTAATTTATTAAGGTTAAGCAATTAAATTAATTAAAAGGGGTGTTTCTACCATTAATTAAGGAACAGAAATAAACATTTATATAAATAAAGTGATTTTGAGTAGATTGTAGACTATGTTTCTTATGTGTACCTGTTTATCTGGGATAAAATGCAGAACATGTAAAATTTTTAAATCTTGAACCATGTTTTCCTTTAATCAGGATCAAAAGTAATTTTTTTTTTTAACAAAGTGGAATCATCGATTTCATACAAGTTATCAAAATTATGAAGTTAAAAATTAATAACTAAAAAACGTTTTATAAGATTTCTTAAATTTTTTTTCTATAAAACAAAAATGAATTATTTATTTAAAATGAAAATGACAAACTTTACTAAATAAAGGGTGTTTTTTTAGACATGTGGTTTTCAATTGCGTACAAAATTTTTTGGAATCAGTTTTCGTGAAAACTGTCACCTGATTTGCACTCACTTTGGTTTGCCATTTTATAAAACTGAAACTGAACGAACATCAAGCGTGTCGCATATTCTGTGAATAGGCCCCAAAACGAGATGGCCACCGATCCCGATCTTCATAAGAAAATTTTGTTCAGCGATGAACATTATTTTTGGTTGAATGGTATTTGGAGTTATCATTGTCCACAAGCCATTGTTGAGAGACTGCACTGTGACATCCTCAAAAAGTCACTGTTCAGTGTGCTCTATTGACAGATTGAATCATCGGTCCATATTTCTTGAAATGTTTGACAGTTAAAGATGAAATGACACTGAGACGATAATGACATTTTACAAAGACTACAACGAGATAAGAATTCATAACATTACTTTACAATTTATATTTCTAATCAACTTTTCAAAAATACATGCACATCAAGTACATTAGCCAACTGACTAAACCTTTTTGCATTTTTAATTAAAATTTTACCAAATACACATAACTCGTCTGAGCAATTCAAAAATTACCGTTATTTTATTAAATAACTAAAAATAGACAACTATGGGTATTATTTTAATTCCAAAATAATATTTCCCCTAAAAAAGAGAATTTCAATTAATTATAAAAAAAACATCGAAGGAAAACAACTTTTGAGCTCAGTTATATATTTTTTTTCCTTATTTAAATTTAAAGTGACTGAATGCATACAAACGGTGATTACTCATTTCACAGTCACATTTTGTATTTTTTTTTTTTGTATTTTTATTTCTTAGCAAAGACGAAAAAACAATAAAAATCGAAACTGGTTGTTCCAAAAATCGAAATTCAAGGTCAAGAGTGTGACTCCATTAAATCGCTGGCTGATGCCAACAAAGGCAACATGATGGAGAACTTAATGGACTTTAATGCACCTTATTTAGCCTTGGTTTAGTAACAGGTAAAAACCAACCACAAAAATAAGAAGAGAAAAAAATAACCGCATGCAAATAAATTTAAAAACTATTTGACGTGCGATGTATTGAATTTTAATTGGCAAGAAATGAGAAATGAGAGACAATTTTTCCTAAAAGCTTTTCCATAGATCTCATAGTGTTCCAATTTTGAATGTATACAAAAATGTATATAAAGGTCTATAGAAACATATCTTGGCAAGTGAAGTCGTTTTTTTTTTCATTGATCAGCAATTTTACGTAAAAGAGTCTGAAGAAAGGATTGACAACCTTGATATGAAACGTAAAACTTGAGTTGTTTTTTGTCGGTGTATTGGCTTTTATGCAGTTCTGTGAAATACTGCACAGGGCTGTGCAAATATTGTGTTTTATTTTCAATTTTTTTTTTTTGCAAATGGTCACTTTAAAAAATTGTAAAGAGTCTACAGTAGGACACATTTAGCAATATGTAGTTACCAAAAAAAAAATTGACAATTTTATATCATTTTCTAATTTGTTTTTTTTTTTTCTGCAGATTTCACAAAATCGTCATTGATCAAGACAACAAATCTATAAAGTAAGTACTGAACAAAGTCACTTTTTCTGACTTTCATAGCGCAGAAGTATTTTTTTTTTTTTAAAGGATCGAAATGGCAACACTATGTTGCTAAAAGTTGCGAAAAATATTGATTTTCATTTTGGAGAATGGTGTTTCATTAATTTATTCAATTTAAAAGTTGAATTTTATATGTGGTATTTCCTTTTTCGTATTTAGATTGTGTCTTGTGGGTCTATTTAGGACCGAAGTCAAGACAAATTGAACTTGTCGTCGTTGTCGTTGTTGAGTAATAGGCTGTTGCATATTTTTGGTCAGATGGGGAAAGCTGGTTTTAAAGTTTTCAACAGCCAACATCTTCTTGATTTATTCAACAGGTGGTATGTACATAGATTACGATGCTATGAAAGACTTGGACAGCAAAGATGTGGATAAGATTGAGATTATGTCATAAAATTGTATACCATCTGAAATGGTTTTTACTTGCGAAAATTAAATATCAGAGATACAAAAAATGTCTTCTGTTTTTTTTTTTATAAAATAAAATGAAAAAAAAGTTTAAATCCATAACATGATGTATCTGGATGATGATGGAAGTGTTTCTGTTTATACTTTGTGGACAAAAAAAAAAAAAATAAAACGATAAAACTACCAGAGGCATCACAAGCTTATAATTGAATTTGAGTGTTTTATTGGTGTCTCAGTAACAAACACCAGTATATCATGAGAACAACATAAATAAATGCCTATACTTGTATATAACACATGTATACTACTGTACATTGAGTATATTGCGTCGTCAGGTGTGTCGAAACATTTGTAAGAGTGTAGATATAAAATACAATTTATCACAACCGAGAACAGGCAAAAGATTGATGGTTGAAACCCACACCAAAATACTCGTAATTAATACCGCAAAAATGAAAAATTCAAAAAGATTAATTTTTCAATTTTTTATTGAATAATTTTAAAATATAAAATTAGTTAGTATGAAAATAAAGACAAATTTGGAAAAGCCTTTAAGAAGTGTCGGGAAACTAGAAATTTCTAAAATTGATTTTTTTTTTGAAAATTTTAAAAATTATTTTTAGACGAAATTTTCCATTCAAAGCAAAATTTGAATTTCAGAAAAGTAGGATATTCATTATGATAACAACGTTTTTCATGTGGAGAAATTAACAAGACAAATAAATGGATGGCGTTTTGCTACGATCAATGCTACAACCTGATATTTGGCATTGTACCTTGACTTTTGACAGGGGTCATTTTAGTACTGTCATTTCCTATTGCGAAAATTTGCTATTTTTTAGCTGCAATTGATATTAAGCATAGGTAAAAATGATTCCTAAGCGTTGTGGGATATTTTTTGGACTTTTCGTCATTTATGTTTTCAAGATTTCCTAAATGTCCTTAAAACTTTTCATCGATGTGCAATATATTCTTGCTGGAACAAAAATGGATGAAGTTCTGATATCGTAGTTGCCTTGCATATTTTTCTTATGATAATTATATGTTTAGATACTCCAAAGCCTTTATGTCAAGGACCCTTTGACCCGCAAGGATATTTTCAAGAATAAAAAACAAAAAAGTTACAACATTTTATGTAAGTATGGTTATTATTGAATTCCTGGAATTTTATCGTCCAAAATCCCAAAACCCTTGTTATTATAAGTACAAGTAGGAGTATATATCAACCTTAAATTGTTATTGTGACTTTCTCTCATTTGTTTAATAACGTTCGTTTCCCGAATTTCAAGTTGTGAATGTAATCTATGCATATTCGTATTTTGTAGGTATTCACGTAATGTACATACATACATAAATGACTCCTTAACACGAAAAGTCCTTATCACCGCATTTTTTCTTGACCTAAAGTCCTATTGTTTTTCTTTTTAGCTTTTGGATATAATTAATTTTGCACATGAGCTTTGAAAGAAATATAAAAAATTGCAGCCTATGTTTTTTTCCCAAATTTCAAAAATGGTATAGCGGGTGATGTTCTGAAAGGTGTGACCATATGAATTAATAAAAAATTAAAGGTTTGTTTGTAGGTTTTTAAAAAAAAAAAAAAAAAAACTACTGCAGGATAAAAGATAAAAATCGATCGATGACGTTAAAGCTCAAATACTTGAAATAGTCACGTATCTATCCAATGTGGATACTGGTGCTAGATAGAATGTATACGTTAGATAAGGAAACTACCATATTCTCGTACATAGATAAATTCGTATCCATTTTTCGCAAATTCATGTTTGGTGCGTGCGTGTATATACTGTGTATCCGGTATTTGTATTTTTCACTTACCTACATTGAGGTTACAGAAAATAAAAAGAGTAGAAAAAAAATTAAGTGCTGTTTCAGCGAGTTCAAATAAAACATACCTTTTTTATCATTTACTGAACTTCACTTTTGTATCTTAGTACATACATTTTTGTATCTATACCTAACCTATGTATGTTTGTTTGTATATACATAGATGAAAGGAGAAAGAAAGCCGCACGATGATAATCATCACTCTTATTCTTTGAAACGAACTTTTAATAGAATTTTTTTCTTCTATACCCATAAGCTTTTGTCTTAAATTGCTAAAGGTATTTTTTTGGGGGTTCTTCAATGGTTTTGTGTTTATTATTTGTATCTTAATGTGTTGTCAGATACATTCCAGAAAAAAATGAAAATAAAATATTCTCTTTGGAAATTTATGATAAATTAGGTTGATTATCTTTGAGAACAATGAAAACAAAAAATGTAAGCACTTAGAATGTGATGAATATACCAAATCGGAATGGGTTTTTACTGATTAACATCTTTACTTACTCAGTACAGAGAAGGTATTAAGATTCTCCTGGTCACGATGTATTAAAATAAGAAGATTTCATCAAATAGAACATGGTGTATAGAAATTTAATTAATTTAGAATTTTAGTCCACACTTATATTTGTATTTTAGTTTTTTGCATTGAAAGATGGTTTTTATTATAATTAATTTATTAAAAAATGTATAAACCTAATTTTTATAAATTGAAATTTTTCGATGATTTTGGAATTAGATTAAAATTTAAATTAAAACTTCACCATGTGTAAGCAAACATTTACGAACCACTTTTAACGACTTCATTAAATACTTGACTTTTTAAAGCTCATTTAAATAAAATCGAAATAAGATTGAAAAATTGAGGCATTCTTTCATAAAGTTGCCTACAACTTGGAATTTAATATATGCAATGACAGGAATTTTATTATAAAGGATGTTTTGTGGTTTTCAAGGCTCTAATAAATTCCACCCAGAGGTTCAATTTTCGATCACTTTTTGCAGCAATTGGACCGTTTTGGGCTTATCTGCTTAAAGAAGCAACTTTAACTGACGCCAACAAAAAAACAGTCCAGCGGTCTTAAATCGCACGATTTTGGAGGCCACGCCACGTACCCATTCAAGCAATAATGAGCTTCATCGCTGAATAGAATTATCTTGTGAAAATTGGAATCGGTGGCCATCTTCGTTTTGGGCCCATTCACCGAACGTGTCAGGCGCTTGGTGGTATTTCGGCTTCAGTTCTTGCACGAGTTGGATTTTGTAAGCTTGCAAAATAAGATCCTTCTGCAAAATCTTACATAAAGTGGATGGTCAGGGTCACTGCTCCAATTGTTGCACGCGATGGCGGATGGATTCATTCGGGTCTTCTTTGATACGCTGTTCCACAGCGTGTCTTCAGTGAGCACTGTATAAGGTCTCTAAGGATCCGCATTATCCACTTTACTTTAAAAATTTATATCAAAAGTAGTAGTAGTTAGTATCATATTTTTTTAAAAATTCCTAATATTATATTTTTAAGTTACAAAAAATCAGTCTTATTAAAAAAAAAAGTCTTTCCCAAAATTTTTTTTATTGATATGTTATTTAAAGTTTGCTTTTCTAAAGTCACTCGAAAATCAAAATTAATCTCTTTGATTGATCATCAAAGTTACCAAAAGTTTCAACTATAAGGAATTAAGTACAGTATGACCCAATTATATATTAGATTCGATGAAAATCACATCCATGTTTACGTTTCATAAATTATGAAATTAATTCTTATAAGCTAATTACCTACAAGAAACTGAAAAAACCACACGCAATGAAAATTTATATATGTTTTCTTGTAAGACCACAAAAAAAAATGTCACCATTTCCTCAATGGTTCATAAAAATCAAATTAATTTTATTGACCAAGCAATAATGCTTGTTACAATTTCTGTCACTTTATTTGCTAGATGTATGTATATGGTTTCCCAAACTAATTTCCTTAATGTTCACAAATTTACAATATGGAAAAAGTAACAGAAACATAAAATTTTTATTGCTTTTATGCAAATGATACTCAAGAATTATTCAAATATTAACCCGTTTAATTGATAAATGTTTTCAATTGTTTCCCTTTAATAAAACAATACCCCATCATCATCATCATCATCATCGTCGTCATGAGTATAGAGGATATCCATTAAAACAAATAATAATATTTAGGTCACAACTATTATAATATTTTACACCACTACCACACAAATATTGTCCAATATTCATGCAACACTTTACTTTGCATGACCATTGATTATAATTTTCTCCGAATGAAAAAAAAAACATCATGCACATCAACATCACTATTATGCTCGCCCAACCCAATCCCCTCAATGGCTATTAAATTAATTGGGATTTAATGTTATGCAATATAATGTATGTATGTGTATTTGTGTGTGCTTCACTTACTCGTATTATTATGCAAAATATGCCTACTAAAGTAATTATAAAATTAATTTTGGTTTTGTGAATATTAAATATTTATACAATGTTTACGTATAATGCTACTATCGACAACAATCCTTAAATAATGTCCATTAACGAGGCTCATCATCATCATCATCATCACCTCCATTGAATCATTGCATTACATGCACGCATTTATGGAATGTGGTTAGTTTGCACTATAAGCGATTATATGTTAAATTACACAAGCCATAATATGTTTGTAACATTTACATAAGTGTTAAAGTGAATAAATGCTTTTGTAAAGTAACATTCTCTTTGCACAACTAAATACGAGTCTGAATACTCATTCATTCAAAATGAACATGAACACCCAAAGGTCCAACATTTTAAACTACCGTGCGTCGTCGTCTTTATAAAATTCCATTTATTGAAGAATTTTGAAGCAATCTAATATTCATCTCACTTAAGAAAGAACTTAGTCATAAATTTAATTTATTTTTTGTGTATGCTTACAACGACTTCCTAATTTGATACCACGTCAACGCAAATGCATTCGATAAAAATCCATAAGATACAATTTATCTGACGACAATGCGCCGCCGCCGCTGCGCCACGACCGTGACAATAACCGACAAGTGACGAGCTACGACGACGACGTCTTGGCTGCATTTTATGAATGCAACTCAGAGGAATTAATTTAAGGTGTGTACCTGAACATTGTTCAAGCTCGTGTCCCACGGAAAAGAACAAGAACCAAAGAAATTCAATGAAAATTGACAATTCACAAAACAACTTATCAGTAGTCTTGTCATTCTCTTGTAATTTGTGAACGGGATACATAAATATTCTTCACCTTCTTGCATGATGTTATTCTTAGCTTAACTGTTTATTTATGTTTATTTTTTATTGTTATTTTGCTTTGTAAGTAAATTCAGTGATAATTATTGTTATTAAATGGAATCAGAAGATTTACAAATTTTGATAAGAATTTTCGAGGTAAAGAGTTGTTCAGTTTGGTTTTCTTTCATTTTTTTGGGGTGTAGTAAATAAAAATTTAAATAAATATTATAATTTTATTATTCTAGGCCATATTGTTGCAATTTGGGTGGTTATTTATTAACTTAAGCCAGTCATTGCATTGTTTACAAAAAACAAAACAACATATCATTTCCTTTCCAACCACGTCCAGCCATTGATATTATATTCTGTTGTTGTGGAAGTGTGTGACAGCCATCTTTGATTTGGTTTGAGATTTTATTTCAATAATATTATTCAATAACACTATTCTTTAATTTTATAGAACAAAAGTAGGTGAAAAGTGGCATTGACCTCTCATAAAAGAGCTCAGAATATATTACATCTAATCAAAACAAAAGAGCTGATATGCGAACTTGCTCTAAAATAAATATTTAAATCATATTAAATATTCATTCTCTAATTTTTAATATTCGACCTAGTGACCGTTAGTAATTGAAATGCAGAAAATAAGAACATAAATTAAGTAACTATCTAAACTTATGATCATCTAGATCTTTCTGCTTAGTGTTGCAAAAACAATTTATAGATTTAAATGTAAAATAGAATTTGTCTCTACAATTCTAATTAAATATAATAAAAAACCTTAGTATGTGTTAATTTGTATTTAAATTTAAATTAAATACATACAAACAAATCCTTAAGCGGATTATACAATTTTATTTTTAAGATAAAAAAATACCTAACAGATAATTTCTGACAGTTGAGTGATATGCCATATCTGGTTAGGGCAGGTATAGTTGTCTTAATGGTGGTGGTATAAGTTATTATTTTTTTTTTTTTTATTTCTTAAACCCGATATGAAAGTGGTATCAGTCAATGGTGATGTTGATGGTGATGCATACTTCCACTAAGATAGTTTATAATCTTTGTTTGTTAATTAAAGATGCTGAAAGAGAAAGTGCAAAATATACAACGGTGATCTGGTAAACAACGGGGTTAAACATATCTTAAGATGTGTTAACTTTAAGTGGCATGCACTTTTGTTTGTTTTGCGTATGAGGCTATAGGTTGAGAGGAGGTACCAAAGGTATTTTTCTGTTCCTGAACATTTTTTGTCAACATTTATGAACCAATTTCCACTAAGAATAATATTTTGTTGACTACAGATCAGAATTTCTTACTAATTCGCTTTTTCGTCATAATCAACCCAATAACAAAAAATTAATACACAATGGGTTACCTTTATCCATTCTTTTAATGTTCATATAAAATCCATAGCCAAAAATTCAATCATTATAACACAGCCTGGCAAAACCTTTGTGTTTCTTAATTGCAACATAATTGATGTTTTAACGCCTCTCCTCACCTTCAAACATCCATTTTCTTTTGTTATAATATTCCCTTAAGACTTTGGATGAAATTCATAGACATACAAAAACGGAACTAATGATTTTTTTCTGAGAAGAAACATCTTCCTTTTCTTCATTGTATTCCAGAAGAGCAAGCATCAGCGACAGACCAAAAACACAAAAAAAAAAAAACAACAACAACAACAACAAAATATACCGATAGATGGAATTACATAAATACTATATACATAGCTCTCAGGTTAATGAACTTTATTAAGAGCTTTGCTTTTAGATGCGATGAATAAAATATTTTTGCTTTTCTTTTTGTGTGTGAAAATTTATTTTACTATATAGGTACCTACGTCGGGTTTATTAATTTTGCAAAAACCAAATATCTTCCTACATACAAACATACAAAAATACTCATACCTAACCGAGCATCAATATTAACACGCATTTCTTCTTGGAATGGAAGGTATGTAGATGATGGGAAATTAACTTGAGTTCTTTTGTATAAAAACATCGAAGAAACAGTTGTAAACTGTTTATATAAACATGAAACCACCTTAACCACACAATGGCTCAATAAATTTAAATCAATTTAAGCTAATGACGACAACGACGAAGTTTTAGCGGTTTTTCTAAGTTGGTTAATTTTAGTTTTTCAGCAGATTTAACTTGGTTAGTGTTAATTATATTAGCATAGCAAAAATATGAAATTGGCTAAAATTTCGATTAAAAGGTTTGAAATTAATTGAATTATTATACAAATTCACATGGATATATGTATGTACATACATATGTATGTAGCTTCTCGCAGGCTCAAGGATAATATGTTTTTTTTCTTTGAAGATTATTGGGGTCCAATTATGTATAAATTTGTTGGAATTTTCTTTAATTTACCTTAGTCCTTAAGCAGAAGAATAAAAGTGAGGAAGAAAGAAAATTTTAACTGAATTATATTTCTTATGAGTGTTAGAAGATCAAAGGTGCCTAATTAAAAGCTTTTTTATCTCTTAAGAGGCTTCCAGTTAAGCAAAAAATGTCTTAAAATAATTTCTTGAGTTGGTGTTCAGTTCAAAAAAAAAGACTTTTTACCTTTATCCCAAAAATAAGAAATGTTTCCTATCTATCTTGGTTATGTACACTTCAGTCTTTATTTTAATTACCTAGATATACATATATTTGAATTTTAGTGAGCTCTATATTTCCCTTTACCAACGATTCTTCTTCTAAATAGAAACTCAAGCTAATCTTAAAAAAGACACCAACTATATTTAACATTTTCAAAAAAATATTGGATGGTTTTCTCTAGGTCACAATACCGAAGCTTCAAATGTGTCACAAGCTTTCTTCGCTCTTCAAATTATGGTTACTCTCAGAATATACCTTATTTTTCTTTCGGCCAATTTTTTAAACCCTGATCTTATCAAATATAAGTGAAATCAGCTAAATGATGACTTGAGCCTGTTGGTCCCTGTCCTCCACCCATAAAGATGATATTGCTTAATTGACAAACTGTCCCGTTTTCCAAAAATATTTTAAAGCGTTTTGAATACGATAAGTCTTTAGGTTTTCATATAAAACATATGTTGTTTTCAGAAATGTAAGTCTCCAACCACTAACCTTGCTGGATGTACCTCCTTCATGATCTGGGCCACAGATTTTAGTAAGGACTTCCATTGACTTATATTATTTAGGGTTTTTTTGGACTTTGAACCAGATTTAATGTGATTTAAAGATTTCTTTTAAACGCTCTCTGCTACCCTTTTCATGCTAACTCTGATGTTTCCAAGATTAGCCATCTAGGGCATCTCCTTTTTATGATTATCAATAAAGATGAGAAAAAGGCTACCTTATCTCACTTCACGATGAGGACACCAACTTTCTTAAGACCATTTCGTCAATTCATAACTCCTACCTTTTTCTAGTAGACCTTGATTTTTTCTCAATCATGTGTCATAAAAACTGTTTTTCTGCGTGTTTAAACTTGACCTCGTCATTATTTTCTCTATAATCAACCAATACCCTCAGTTAAAGTTGTTCACATCATTGGGCTTTTACAGACGATTTATTAAAAATAGCTCAACATCAACACTAGGCTTTGTTAACCCTTATGTTACCCGATCCCTATAAACACCTTCCTGAATACGAATTCCAATTGGTACACTTTACAAAGATTACATATTTCAATAAATGAGAATGTTTAACGGTGGCGTTTCCTTTGATATAGAGACCTTCATTGGACTGATCATGCGTGCATATCAAGACCGTCTTAAATTTGTCGCCTCAGTGACACAAAAACGGATGTCAATATTTTCTAATTTTCAGGATTGTCGATTGAGTTGCTAAGACTAATGACAACTTCTAAGCTATATCACTTTTAGAGGTACAATTTTTTGCCATAATATAGAATGCTATATTTCCAATAAAGTGGCCAATCAAAAATCGTAAAAAATGTAGTACATATCTTAAAGTTCTGCAAGAAGAAAGATGTCAATCTCCTACTTTCAGTATCTCTTTCTTACTAGCTTAGAAATATTCGATATTATTTCTGAAACTAAACCGATTCAACAATTTCATTTAAGTTAAAGTATCTCTTTTTTGATTTCAGTTAAATCATAGCAAAATTTCAATTTCATAAAATTCTTTGAAAGTTCAATATTTCCGATCAAAGAGTAAAGTGTACTCAGTATGTTTGTACTTCTATCTGTTTGACTTTTGAGTTACATCAAATTTGACCTTACAATTTATAAGATACTATACATATATGTATGCTCTTCAGATTTATTTATTCAACTCGTAGGAGTTGAGATATTATTTCGAGTGTATGAACCGGTCGATACCCTTTAATTTTTAGTTTCCATATAAATCGTATCCGGTTCGTAACCATTATTATGTATGTATGTAGTACTACATAGATAATTTAAGAAAAACATCCATCATATTTTTTTTTTTGTCTTATATCCATCAAATAAAATAAGTTTTTTTTTTTTCTGCAAAAATATCTAAGTTAAGACCCACGCCAAAAGGTCTTCTACTATAAAATTATGTAGGTACATACATCGACTTGACATATAACCAAAACCAACGCAATGCTTTAAGAGTAAGCTCAAATAAAATGTCTAAAACATGAAGTGGCCATGAAGTCCGAAATATTTAAGGAGTGTACTTACTTATATAACAGTGATGTGCACAAAATTTTTGAATCTTAAAAATCCTTAAATCACCATTTACAGTTTAAGAGAGGCTTAAATAACAATTTAACGGTTAAACCAATTTTAATTAATAAATAATTCTAAAAGAAAGAACCCTTTTTTATATTTTATCTATAAATTTTTATAAAAAAAAATCTGTTACAATTCGTTAAGTATGTAAGTTAAATTGTTAAAATTTATTTTTTAAGATATATAAACTTTTAAAGAAAGTGAAAACATTGCCAAGCTAGTTTCTTATAGCAACAGTTTGACTTGGAGCATTAATAAATCATCTTAATAAATTTCATAGTAAATTATATTTCAAATGAATGAATTATGACAATAACTTTAAAATAGATTTGAAGTTGCAAATTCAAAAATAATTTTTTTGTTAAAATACAATTCGCCTTATACGTCCATTCTAATATAAAAATGATTTCCTGCAATTACCTACACTCAAAACTAGGCGGCACTGTAAAAAAGTCCTTGTTGTGTATTTTGTGGTTAATTAAATCGAACATAAATGCTATTAGTATTATAGAAAAAATAAAAAAATCTAATAAAATATTTTCGTCCGAGAGTTTTAATAATACTTACTAGATACTCGTAGATGTTATATTCTCATAGTTAAGGCTTACAAAGTTTGAAAATATATTATTATAAAAAAAATGCATTTGAAGGAAATCTATGATAAAAAGATTCAGTTAGTGTAATTTCTTCTGCCTCTGGTCTCTTATGTACCTTGATAAAAAATTCAACAATAGGAAAATATCCATTTTAAGTTTGAATGTATCAAAATTTAGTGTGAGTAAAAGTGTATAGTTTTTGTTGAATAAAATTTAAAAAAAACACACACATTTTGTTTATTTTTCAAAATTTGTTTCTAACATACAAAATATGTCTTTTTTGAAGCACTTTTCACTTTTAAGATTGACCTAAGATCTCAAGACAAAAAAAAAATATTTGTAAAAAATTGAATCGGTCGTATCGTATTTGGAAAATTATAATTTTAATTTTACTTAGTTGTACTTTTTGCTTGATATTCTTTAAACTAGTGAGTTTTTTGATAATAAATGTATATATATAAATAAATATATATATATATTTATAAATATTTTCACGATAATCTAAAAATTCCCCTATTTAAAATCAATTTTCTCAATTATGAAAAAAATTTGTAAATAAATGCACCAATTTTTTGTAAAGTAGTTTAAGAAAAAAATAGGTACATGTATAGTTAAATTCTCCTAATAAATAATGTACATTTCCATTTCTTATCCTTAGGGGGCTTCCAAATTTGAAATATTTTGTTACAACCCTCAAAAATGTATAAAGATATGACATCAAAAAATACAAATTTCTAAAACGGCAACGGCGGGCGGGCGGTTATGGAAAAATTCAACGATTATAAATTTAAACAAAAAAACGTTTGTGGAAAAATTACACTTTTAAAAAGTCCTTATTAATTCAATACACATTTTTATTTCTATAACCTAAATACACAGTACATATACATAATGTAGCTTATTTGCACTTATTTTTAAGGGACATTATACTTTCCGTTTTATGAATCAACAAATTCATATGAAATTAGTTTTAACATTTATTTACATTCCGAATAACTATGTTTGCGAAAACGTGGTCTGAAATTAAAAAGCTGCTACACTGAACTAAAAAAAATGATTTACATGAATTTTTTCATTGAAACTAATATTTTTTCATACATTGTATGATACAAAATTAAATTTATCCATGTAACTCTATATTTTTTCTATAATTTTTGTTTTTAATAAAGTTCGTTTATATTTCTTCTTTCAAGCAATCAATAATACAATAATAGTTATTCATATCTTTCATAAAGTAAATTAATTAAATAAAGCTGATCCAGAGTTATTTTTAATAAGATTTTGGAATTGAAATTCTTTATTTTCAAATACCTTCCATTGCTGGATAAAACCAATTACCTACGAATTATTTAATAACCATTGACATTGATCGGTTCATAAAAACAAATATAATCGTTCATAAATGAAGTTTATAAATATAAAATATTTAGGAACGGAAAACTGATATAATATTCATGTACATAAAACAAACATCAATCTAATCATATTGCTAGTTTCATATTTCTCAATTTTTAAAATTGCTCAATGATCGCCGTTCAAAGATTTTATGAATTGTTTTTTTTTTAGTGTAGGTATAATTACTATTTAACAACAATAGAATAAATAATAGCAAACAATGTACAAGGTTTTCATCTTAATGTCTGTAAAATTGTTGTCTCGACAATGCTACTGGAGAAATAATAAGTATATAATTATAAAACAATTTAATTCTACATACATACATAATATATTTTTCTATAGAAATGACTCAATAAAACCGTTTTAATTGATTGCATATACCCCATTAGTGCAGTTATTAACAATTTCTTTTTTAATTGTGAAACCAAATTTAGAATGTGTTAGAATAAATAATAATTATTATTAATGAAGCCATAACTTGCATATGTCTGACATAAAGTGTCAATCACTAAGTACATTAAATACACAAAGGTGAAAAAATACGACAGAAAATGAAATAAATCAGCAAAGCGTGAATTTTATCAATTGATCCAATTGAATGAATTTTCAAGGCTCATGGCAAAGTAACTCTAACCACACTTTTATGTACTCTGCTACCGGATCTACCTTCAAAAAGCCACCAAAATAAAATGTAAAGAATTTTTTGCACATCACTGTGTATTTATTAGCAAAATTAATATCAAATACTAACATCTGATGACACACATGTCATTCGCAGCCTTAAAATTCAACTGTAGGCGTTTATGAATTATAAAAAAAAAATAATTCTCTCATTTAAAACAAAATTTTGGGATTGTGTTTTAACTTACCATTTTATCAACTGCATTAAAGACAAAATGCAAAAATGTCGTTACTATTTTTTTCTCTCTTGTTTGTTTGTTTGTATTGTATTATTTACTTTTAGTAATCCGCAAGTAAATGTTTCAATAGATAGTCGAGACACCAACGAGTCACACACAGTCACAAAATATCACAAAACTTCCAGATTACCTTGAGATACACCTTTTGTTATTTAAACTAATACATCTATCGGCGGCGATGATGATGGTGACGGACGGGATGGGAAGTTAAATAAAAAAAATGGAAAAAAATTATTAAACAGAAAAAACAATAAATATTAAAAAAAACTGCAAAAAGTTGTAAGAATAACTAAAATTGATGTCTCTAAATTAGAACAAGACTTTTTAAACCAATTTTGATGGCACGAATTTAACTGGTTTTTCGCAATTTATTTTTTTCTTTCTTTCTTTAACATGTATTAGTAGATTTTGATCTAACGAAACCGAAATTGCCAAAATGAGAGAGTTAAAAAAAAACACGAAAAATTTAAGTAACACCAAAAAGAAACATGAACGAATTTTGTTAAAATTTGAAAATCACAAAAATCGATTTAAGCAAACTCGAGTTTTCAACAATCTTGTTTACAATAATTCATCTGGCCAATTATTATTTTCCAACAATATACTTTCAAGTTGGCTTATACAACGCTTATATCATTTGAAAACGTGTACATAAAAGGGTTACTCCGACCCACACTACAAGACACGTTAGAAGTACATATACAAAAAAAAAAGAGGCAAAACAATGGAGAAACAAAATCAAAAACGAAAAAAAAAAACAACAACAACAACAACACTCAAACAAAATTAGAATTACAAAAAGCGGTACCTATAAAACAAGCGTTACCCGTACTCGTCGGTTACCTGTTTTCGACTGTCCATTGAGTGCATTTCCACAAAGTATCTACCTGTTTTGTTTGACGGTGAGATCGGAGTCGTTGTCGTAGTCGGAGATCGGATCGTTATGGAGGCGATATTCACCACTCCGTGACTTCATCACTATTTTCTGATTTCTGTGCGAAAAGTCTTGAATACAAGTAAGAGCCAAAGCCAGAGCTAGAGCGAGCCGCAGCCGGCCAGTGTTGTTGAAGCCTCGACTTCGAGTCTTTTCGAATCTATTCGCTTCCCACTTCCAGTGGGTCTTTTGCGGTATTGCTTTTCAAGCCTTTATTTTTTTCAGCTGGAAGGCAGAATACAAGTGTTAGATACGACCGACGACGCACGCACGACGACGAGAGGTGGGTATGGTGAATTTAAATAAGCTCTCTATTGTTCGGGCGAAAAATCTGCGAAAACCTTAAACAAAAATGAAAAAGATACATTTTTGTATCTAACGTTGGTTGGTTGTGTTGACCACATAATGATTATTGTGTGGTTAAACCGGAGAGGAAAGTCTTATAGCATCTTTGAAGCATGGCTTGGAGGCTTTAAATGTTTTGTATGTATATGTATTTTTACTTTGTTTTGTTTCCATTCTTTTTCGGTACTTTTTTTTTTTGTTTGATCTGAATCTGATCATTACAAAAGTTAAGTGTGGTATATAATATTTATGTGTTTGAAAGTAAATAGATATTTCTATTGAAAGAATTACTGACCGCAGACGGTTTTGTATTTTTTTTTTTTTTTTTTTTTTGGTTGGGGGTGCTTGAACCTGTTCTATGTACGAGTGTATCTCAAACACCATTCACTGTCTGAGAACAAATCAATAAATTTTATATTTTGACAAGCAAATCAAAACTTTTGAAGGTGATCTCTGATGATCATATACGTTGGATAGGTTGCAGTTGAAGTGAGGTGTCGAAATATGAAAACAAAATGTTATTATGTAATTTAACCTTTTATTATAAACCGTTACATACCTAGGTTCTTCGTACTTAGACTTCAGTAGCTGCATTATCTCAAGGACTGCCTTGAGAGCTAGACTTTTTTCTGAGTGATTTTCTGAATAGAAAAGGGTAATAGGTACTTCTGAATTTAAAGAAAAAGTGTCGTTTTTGATGTTTTGGTAATGCTCGATAATGGCTTGATACTTTCAGTCTTATTTTTGTTGTATACCAAAAATGAACTAGAAATATATTAAGCAAAATGTTTGATAGAATGCAATTACACTTATTTCTACTTATCTGTCTTTTTTTTTCAAATTAAATCACTCCTTGTAGTAATTTTAAATTCATACTTTTTAAATAAAGTTCGGTGCTCAGCTCTTTTATTTAACCTAATTGCAAAGGAACATTTTTTGTTTGTTTTCTATTGAAAGCTAAAATATTATTATAGAATATGACAACTCAATACTTTTTTATTGATATGACTTTAATATATAAAGTTAACAATATAAAAACAAATATAAAATTATAAGACCGAGAGTTAAAAAAAAGAAAATGTAGAAAAGTAGATATATTTTAAATTTCAAACACTGCTCAGATCCACTGTTTTAACGTGCTATACTGCGTACTAGTATTAGTTTCATGATAAATTCTTTTATTTGAATAAAAAATGTCGGTTATTGAAATTATGATTTTTAACAAGATTTAAAATAAAGGAGTACGCCTAAATTATTGCAATAATATAGGTAGTACATACATACATAGTAAGGTAAATGAATTGTAAGTGAAAATTCAATTTTGTGTTTCGAAACTGATAATAGAAAAACCAATTGACATTATTAATCCAGCAAGCTTAGTCATACCTTATGTGTCTTAATGAATCGAAAAGCAATTTAAATCAAATATTTACTACAACTTACCGTCTTGGAATTAAAAACAACTTGAGATACAATTTTGCTCCCATAAAAGAATACCAAACTGACGTCATCCCTCGCAAAATATTCCTCAAGATACAAGATATAACCATAAAAATAACAACTGGTCATATTATGTACGAAAACCTATATTTGATGTCAATGTTGCGTGTTTGAATCGGATGATGATGTGGGATGATGGTAGGCATACACGATAGAGATGATAAAAAAATATCTTTTTCTTTAAATTCGGAGAATTAAAGAGATGAATTCAGGAAAAAGAAAAAAAAAAATGATACAATTTTTCTTTATAAGAATACAAAAATTTGGCATCCAGAATTCTTGACTAAATAAATGGAAGAAATTTTAAAATGGAGGGAGTTCATATTGTTTTGATGAATCTTGAATTCTAAAAAAGATACTAGTTTAAAGATAATTAAATAATTAGAAAACTAATACAAAATTATCATAAGGAAGCTGAAATCAAAATTTCTTGCTATTTGTATATCGTGATCTTCTCATCAAAAATCATTTTTTTAAATTTATTCAGGTCTAAGAAAATAAATATTTAGAATAAAAAAAAACAAATTTTTAGTCACCTATAGTTGAATAAAAGAATGATTGATCTTTGATTTAAAATTTAACTTTTATAATATTCAGTAAATTTTATTGTGTCCAATAAGTAAAAAAAAGTTTTTTGAGCAACTGAACTCTTTCTGATATTAAGGTATACACTATACCTACATTATTTTTTAGATCGATGTTAGTTTTTATCTTTTTTTATGAAAAGACGTAAATTTAGCAGTTTAAGTAATATAGACATAATATCTATTTCTCTTTAAACTAGATTTTGTGACATAGTGTCAGTTTTTCTATCCCCTTCAAATTTGTGTATGTTCATTAAAAAATGAATATTTTATCTTTTTATTTGTGTACTTATACTAAAATGGAAACGTATATTTATATTTGAGTTACAGCAGCTGCTGATTTTTCAATTCATTATTTAAATTCAAAATAATTGAAGTGAATTCTTAAGAAAGAAAATTTTATTACGAAAAATGACGTTTTTAAGATCTAGGAAAGGAAATACAAAAACCAACAATTTATTTAAATATAATTTTACTACTCCAAGAAATTGAGTGGAATATTCTAAAAGTAGGCAACTTTAATTTATTTTTTATTTGTACAGCGGTTGTTTAAGTTAAAAAAAATCGTAACATTTTCATTGCATACTCTAAGGCATATTTAAATACTAAACTGATACAAAAGTCACACTCCTGATTTCAACCAAATTAATTCTCCACGTTGAGCGAGCTCTGCACTTCAACTTTTAACATAATATTTATTAAGCAATGAAATTCATTCGTATTCCTAAAGACTGAAAAGGAAATTATTTTCCATATAAAAAAACGTATGCAATGTTCAATCGAAGCGTCAATACAGGATTATTTAGTAACGTTTTATTATTTTTGAATGCTTGATTAAGAAATAAAAAATATTGATTTAAGAAAATAAATATTTTGTCTCAATATTTAAGTTTCTTATAAGTTAATAACACATTAACTAAACAAATGACTAATTTTGAGAAATTATTTTAAAAACCAAAAGTAGGATAGCCTGCGTTATGTACATAAATATCGATTGACACTAAGACCCTTTCTTTTTGATCTATATTATTTATGAATAGCTGTACAGTAGACTTTCGCTAACTTGGACATATTATAGGTACGATAAGTTAAACAATCCAGCAACTCAAACAGGTCTCTATTCTTATGTCTTTAAGTAATCGAGTTTCCATTCCACTGTACATATTATGTACAAATATAATATGTACCTATTAATTCGTAAATTAACAAAATATTCACCTTTCATTTTGGCAGATTAAAATAACAATTTTTGTAAATAAGTTGATAGAAAAAATCGAATTCCTGATTAAAACTTCGAAATTAACATTTAATAGAAACTACATTAATGGACATATTTTTAAAAATATGAAACTGTGCAGGGTGACCATCTTATGGTTGCCAAAACCAACAAAATTAAAATTTCTTAATTTTGTTATATGTATTTACATATTTTAGGACGATTTTTTACCTACCATTTTGTATGTCCATGAATAAGTTTTCAAAAAAAAAAACAAATTTCATACTTTTTTTAACAAATCGAAAAATTTTATTATACTTTATTTATTTTTGTTTTTTGTTTTGATCAAAATCATACAACGTTGTTATTAAGTAGTATATATCTAAATTATGTGTGCATGTATATTATTTACAGTTTAATGAATTATCATTTACTAAGTATATAATATGTTATACAATCCTGAATGTTTTCCTCTATTTAATCGTCTTTTCATTTTATTCATGTTTTTTTTGTTTTATATATTTTTTGTATTTTATTTTTAAATTTTACTTTAATGGAAATATTGATGCCAAAATTAAGAATTTACCAAATTGTTGTTGTTTAAATATTTTTTTTTTCTTTTATTTGATGCTGATAAACAAATAAAATTTATTATTTATATAAATTAATCTAAAAAATGGTTTCTTATATTAAACTGTGTAGATTTATGTTTTTATTCCAACAACGCAGGGATTTATCAATCAATCAGATCAGTTTTATTTGTGTTTTAAGAAAAAAACAAAAATCAACTTTAAAAAACGCACTCCCATTTTTCTTCTTTTATTTTTAATTTGAAAATCTCGACTTCGACAATTCCAATCAATTCAGATATGAATGAATTGGTCCCAATTTAATTTATCTACTTAAAAACACGAAAACCTATAGAACTAAATAACTTTGTTGGTAGAACTTGTATGATTTGTATTTTTTTTTTTATTTTGTAGATTGGTAACACTTTTTTTTTCAAAAAAAACATACAGTGGTATGGTTTTCAAAGGATTCGAACTTCAAACAAAATTTAGAAGTGTCACATCAATGTTTCCATGTTATGTATATTTTTAAGAGTTCGTTAAAACTTTGTTTTGTTTTGTTGACCGCGTTTTTTTATTTTTATTTTTTTTTGTATAGATTTAGTATGTATATTTTTTTGTTTTGTTTTATTTGTTTTGTATTGAAATATGATTTAATAAAAGTTTCACGTTTGATAATAACGTTTTGTCTGTTTTTTGTTTTTGTTTTTGTGTTCGCAGTGAATTTATATCGAAATTCTTCTATTTGAAGGCAATCGGCGAATTGTTTGTTCTCTTTTTTCGATGAATTTTATTTTTACATTTTTATATTTTTTTTTTTAACTTCTTTTTTGTTTTTCTTTAGTGTATAAAACAATAAATCATATTTTTTTTGTCTAATAACTACGTTTTCATGGCAAATAAAGATTTAATTTTCAAATAATATTTTTTATTAAGTATATTTTGTTTTTGTCTAAAGATTTTCTTATATAAATTTGATATTGTATTAGCTATATATATATTACAATAGGAATTTAAGACTAGTTTTGTATATAATTTCAAATATATATATATTGTATATATATATATATTTTTGTAAACAAAAACCGAACAGGAGAACAATTTTAATTTAATTTAGTTATTATTATTTTGTTTAATTAATATTTTAGTTTAGTTTTTGTTTTATTATTTACATTGTGTATTATTTAATTTACCTTTTTTAATATTTTATGTTTTTTTTTTTTTGAACAAAGATAATAAAATATTTATAATTTTTGTTCATACATTACAGTGTATATATGCAAGTTTATGTATTGTTTTTTTTTATTCAATTATTATTATTATTTAAGGCAGTTTTATAAATTTCATATTCCTTTTTTTTTAAATATAAGTCAATTTTTCATTTCCTTGGGACTAGGAGTAAATTTTATTTTATTTTTAGCATTCCATAGAATGAAAGTTTTTTTGTTTTTATTGTTATTGTAATATTATGTTGATAATTTTTTTTGTTTTGTTATAATAAATGTGCTTGGATAAAAGTGCCATTGGAGGAAATTTTAGTGATGAAAGGAAAAAAGAGGTGCGCCTTTGCTTTGTAAAGAATTTATTGGAATGTTTAATGTTCTTCTATACTATTTATAGGAATTTGGAAGAACAAAATTTTAGGCACAAAATAAAATAAAAAAAAAAAAAATAAATACATAAAATAACTTCATTTTATTTTTTATTTTTTCGAAAATAACATCAAATACAACACTATAGGTTTTGTAGGTTAAGTCTGTGGAGAGAGTGTTTTACTTTTATAACGTTTTTTTTTTTTTTACTTTGAAGTGCAATTAGATCGAAAAGGTTTTTTTAAAAAGCCGCTAAAGCTTTTTAACAAATAAAAAAACAATGAAGAAAAAAAAATTAAAAGAAAAATTTAGGTTCAAAGAAATTTGTATTGCCCTAAGATTATGGAAGACTGCTATTATCTATTTTAAATTACTTTTTTGTTTAAATATTTTATTTAAATGAAGAAATAAAATCAAATTAAATCAACATAATTAAAATTTCATGTCAAAGCGTATTGTATTTTTTATTATTAAAATAAATAAATTATATGAAATTGAATTTTCATTTAAAAATCAGTACAAAATTTTGGATTAGATTTTTATAACATCGTTAGCTATTCTCCGAGAAAATTAAAAAAATGTCTGATATTTTGAATTTGAATGTCTATTGAGCAATCTTTATACCTACCTTCACCATCAGGCCTACAGTAAGTGTACAAACGTTTAAATTTTAAATTACAAATAAAAATTAATTCAAATTAAAATTATGTATAAGAGGAACAAAATTTCTATGGCTCCTGATTTTAGTTTTTAAGCTAAAAAAAGTGGCATAGTTATTAATTGCAAATTTGGGAATCTATTAAATTAAGTTTTCTAATATTTTATTTACACTGAAATAAAACTAATTAAAGAACGATTCATTACAAAAAGAGTGTAATCTTTTGGAATGCAATTGCAATAATTAATTCATAAACCATCTTCGTCATTCCGAACTTATGTATATCTGTCATGTTTTGTCTTTTCTATGTTTTAAAATTATGACCAAAATCTTGATCAACTCTTTTAAGCTGAAAGCTTTTAAGATTACCCTCTATAGCCAGAATTGGCTAATTTTTTTAATGACTTTTGATGACAAATCAGGGGTTCCATAAGGAAGTCATTACGGGCCTCTTCTTTTTATAAAAATAATAATTATTTGATATTATGACAAATATTGTATTTTGTTGTCAAAGCCATTATTTGATTCTAGAGGTTTGACAAAATGGTATTACAAAATACTACATTCATACGAATGTATGAAATTTTAAATTATTGCAAGCAATCTATAAAAGTTAAATGATTTGGAAATTAATATGTTAATAGAATTTATTGTTAATGTCCATGCTTTTGAATTCTTCTGAATCCTTAAATCATATTGAACTAAAATTTAAAGTTTTCAACTTCTATAATTCCAAAACTAAAATCTTTAAAAGCATTGAAAGGAAAATATATTATTTTTCATGAAAAATCGAAGAAAGAACTAAATAATATTATTATTTATAATTTTTGGTATTACTAAATTTAGAAAGCTCTAAGCAAATTATAAAAAAAATCTATTCATATACTAAAATTAAAATTAAGCACGTGTACCAATCCCTCCACATGATTTCAACTCCTAAACAATCCACTTGGCAGTTTTTTAATGTTTTAAAAATTCTTGATTTATTTGTATTAGTAAACAAAATTAAGAAATTGAATAAAAAAAAATTAAAATTCAACTATAAGAGCATTTTTTTTATTTTTGAGAGAGAGAACTGTACCTTAAACTAATTTGTATTCATTTTACTATTTTGTTTTTAAAGTTAAATTGGCAGTATAAAATTGTATGATATTTTTTTATTTTATTTTTAAATTTTATTAATTTATATAATGCTCTTGTATCTATGAACAAAAATTTTCTTGGAATAGATTTGTTTGTATTTTAAGATATAATTTAGTACATTATGATTTATAAACTTTGAAGAATTGACATGATGTTGTTATTTATTTTTTAACTTTAACTAAAAGAATAAAATTAATAAGAAAGGGGAAAATATTAAAGAAGTTTTAAAAATTTAGTTTTTAAAAATTTGTTTTCATTTGAAATACAGAGCATCATTTTAAGAAGAGTTCAGTTCTTTCTTTATTTGTTAGTAAAATTTGTAATCCTATATTTTTTTATTAAAAATAAAAAAAAAACTGAAAAAAATATACAAAACGAATGAAAATAAAACGAAAAACAAAAGAAATCTTACTTTATTTGATATTTTTATTTTATTTTACTTTATTATAATTTATTTTTTTTACAATTTCATACAAAAATTTCAATTCATACATCGCATTCGAATTCATACACGTCTTCTAATACAATATTATTATTCTGTTTGTATCTGATTTTATTTTTATTATTATTATTATTTATATATATATATTCTTATTCGTATTTTATTTTTATTATTTAACTTAAATTGTATTTTTTTTTTCTATTTTAAAATTCTAAGTTTATTTCATTTATTAATTTGAATTATTGACTTATCATTTTCGTTGTCGAAAATATTGCTATTAGTATTTTTTTCTTGCTTCTTAATTAAGATTTTTTGTTTTCTTTTGATTTACATTTTTTTATATTTTATTTTAACTTTGAAAATAAAGTTTTATTTGTTTTGTTTTTTATATATATTTTTTGTTTGCCTATCATATCTATTTTTGTAGTTTTATTTAAGTTTTTTTTTTAATTTAATATTGTTTATTTTTCTTATAGTTAATAGATTTTGTTGTTTGTTTTTTGTTTTTCTTGTTAATTTCGCTACTTCAGTATTTTAAATTGACTAAAAGCTAATGGCAATTTTTTATTTTTTATTACTAATCTTGTTTTTTTTTCTTTTTCTTTAATTTACTCTTATTATTATATTTAACTAGTTTATTTATAAAAAAAATCAATTCGCTCTAATTATGATGGTATTTTGTTTTAAAATAATAAATTTTCTTTTTTTCAATATCTAGTTTCGTCTTTAATATAATTATAATATTTAATTATGTTATTGTGTTGAAATAAAAATGGGCCTTATTTAAGAATGAGTAATGAGTAAAATTGTCAGGAACGAATCTAAATTTGTGTTTTTATTATTTGTTTTTGTTAATTAATTAAATATTGAAAATAATTTAATATTTTTACTATGTAGGTATATTCGTATTACTTTTTACAATGAAAATAAATTTTAAATTTAAGATCAATATTGAATTTTACTTTTTTCTTTTTGTTTGAAGGGGGGAAGGGGTGATGGTAGCATTTTGGGGGAAATTCTTAGGGCTCAACTTGGAAATTGCATTTAATTCTCCTTTTTTTTGTTTGTTTTTTTTTTTCCTCAGGCTGGTATAATTATTTTTTGTTGATAAATCTACCTAAGTTTTCATAAAATTTATTTGTTGGCAGTGTTGACGAAATATATTTAATTTTTATACAAATATTTATTTATTTTTTCTTATATTTGGGAGATGGTGAGGTTGTTATTTATAATATGCAATTTGTATTATTTCTTGGCAAATGGTGACTTTAAAATAATAAAAGAGAGGAGAAAAATACATTTGTATGATATGGTTCTGTAAAATGGCAGTTTAATATTATTATTGTGTTTTTTTTTTTTAATTTTATTACAATTTTTTTTAACTAAAAATTTATATTTTTTTCTGTACAAACATAAACTAGAAATTATTAGTTTATAATTTTATTAGAAGAAAACGTCACCCATTTTATGCCTCAACATCATCTCGTTGGACGGAGATTTGCTAACAAAATATTTCGAATTTTTGTGTGTGTGTTTTTTTCTTCTTCTTTTCAGTTGCTCCCCAATAGTACCATCATAATTATTTAATTTTTTTTGTTAATACTATTCTGATATCAATACCTAGTTCATGTCTAGAGTTTTTCAGTAGGTATGTTGTATGTGTGTACCTAATAATTTCATTATGAATAAAAAACAGAAAATTATTAAGTTTTAATTTTTGTGTATAAAATTACTCGCAGATTCTGGAATTCGTTCGAAATTTCGTTTCAATTAGTTTTTGTTTTTTGTTGTAATTTTTTTTTTTTGTATTTTCATAGTCGATGTTTTTTATTTAATTTTTTTTTTTGTAGTTTTTATTGATTTTTTTTTATAAAATTTATTTTTATCTCTCCCATGAACACAGTATAATCATTTCCGTATGCATTTTTTTAAATTCACTTTTTCACCTAAATAAATGCATAATTTAAATTAACATGAAAATATAAACAAAAAAAAAACATTTTCCTTCTTTCTCTCTTAACCTTAAACATAATAATTTACAATGAACTTAATATTTTTTTTTTTTGTGTTACAACTATTTTTATTTTATTTGTTTGTATTTTGCTAATACTCCCAATATCATGCATCCTGAATTTCACCTTTAAGGCCAGGCACCCTGTGGTGTTGGTTGTGTCCTAATCGATTCGCTAGATCCTGTACAACATCGCGGAATATGACGGTGTCTATATTTTCTCCTAATAAATATAATAAAAACCAATCGCCCATTTTCGATCGCCGCACAATTATTTCTATAGCGTCTCGACGCACTAACCTATAAAAAGTAAAATATTTTTTGAATTAATAAAATGTCCTTTTTTTCTTTTATTCGATTCGATTTATAATAAATTTTAGTTTCTAAGGACTCTACTCACCTAAATCGCATACGAAATAAATAAACTCTCATACGAGGCGAGAATATAATAACCACCCTGTATATAAGTGTAAGTGTTGTTAAAATCGTTAACAATATAAACCAAAACCAAAGGAAAATATAAATTTTTTCATTAACAACATTCAATGGTAAAATACATATGGCGTCATGTTTTTCCACCTTGAAGAAAAAGTTTTTGTATTTTTTAATTTTTGTTTTTGTTGAAATTTTTTTTTAAAATTAAATAAAAAAATTGTGGCTTTAATTAAATTATCGCATTTATGTATGTTTGTATATCTTTACCTCCCCACTTGAGCCATATTTAAAAAATGTACATTTGGTCATTCGGGGAAAGATGTAAATCATTGGATCTAGTCGATCCTCCTGATCGGCTTCCATGTATGCTATCACATCTAAGCCAAATGTCATAAATTCGCCATCGAAAAATTTATTCATAAGAAACATTTGACCTGGAAGAGGAGAGAAAATTTAAGATTTATATTTTGCCAAGAATTGGACGCAAGCAGACAAAAAAAAGAAGACCAACTAACAAATTAAATATAAATCTTAAACATCAATGTGTTTTTTTTTTTCGTTTTTTTTTTTTGAATTAAGCGCAGGTTCTCATAATTTCTAAAAACAAATTTTCAGATCGAAGGATTGATGACATTTTTTTGAAATCGATTTTTGACCCAAAGTAATTTTTTAAATAATGGTTTTTGAATTTTATATCTAATGTTATTGTGTGATGGAGGATGAAATGGTTTCGATGAACCATTTTTTGAATTTTTATACGTTTTTTGTATGCTTCACAAAGAAGTCCTTTTTTCGAACGAACTTCGAATAAAGAGAAAATTATTTCACTTATTCGAAGTTCGGGCTGAAATTTTCATCTATAGTTAAAAATAAAAATTAATGAAATATCAATCGTTTAAAATATGGAAAATGTTAAAATGTTATTTGATATAAATATAAATACTAATTTTATATATTATTATATGATTAAATAATGTATAAGACATAATTAAGATATTATATTTTTTGGCGATGCATGTATTAAAGCCAATTAGTTACTTTATACCTAAATAAAATTTGAAAAATGTGAATTTAATAAAATAAATTTAAAAAATATTTTTGTAATTTAAAAATGAGTAAAAGCTACTTACATGCTGGCATGTATTTTTTTATGTTTTTAAATATTTTTTTTTTACAAATGTCTGAGTTTCCTTATTACAAAAATAAGGATATGATAAAAATGGATCCTTTACATTGTTGTGATATCACCCAAATTGTTATTAAGGCTTCACTAATACTATACCATTTTTAATTTTTTTATACTAAAATGTATTTGTTTTTTAAAACTTTTGTAAATATTCCTTGTAAACATACTTCCTTATTTACATGGAAGATGGGATGAAATTAAAGATAGTTTGTCACATTTTGTATCAGTTCTAGCCTCATTGTTCATAATAATAAATTATTTTTATTTAATAAGCAACAAAAAAGTACATATAGAAATAAAAAAAAATAAAATCAAATGAGTTTTATCTTTCTGCCTTAGCTAAAAGTCTTTGATTTTGGTCCTTAAAAATCTTAGTTTTGGTTAAATGGTAAATTATTAGTATTTTTAATTAGTAGTAGTAAAATTGTTCATGAATTTTAAACTGACCCTAGAAGGACCTGGTATCTAAAGGACTTGTCTAATGTCTAATACAAACGGCTCAAACATATAATAACTAGCTATAAAAAAATATTTAAACCTTATTCTTAAATTTTTTAGCAGTTATGTGAATTGCATTAAACTTAAGCTAGCAGTTGTAGCATTTTTGAAATAGCAAAAGCTTATTTTATTTATTTAACTTATTTTTTTTAGCAAAAGCTAAATTAATTTGTATTAATAAAAAATAGCTTTAACTTAAGTAGTAAACGCTACCAAAACGACACATGAGTGAGACAACGAAAACGTTGTAAACAAATGTCAAATTTATTAAGATGACTTTCATGACATGTTCGCTTTTCATTTGAATTTCGGTTTCAGTGATTGGATTTTAAGAGACTTTTCAAACCGTAAGGACGAAGTAAACTGATTTGAGTAGAGGATGCAGATATTTTTGAGATGTTTGAATGATTCAAGGATTTTTGTTCAATGTAAGATAAGATGTTGGAGTAGAAAGCACTTCTGTGTGAAGCTGTTAAGTGCTTCCAATATATTTACCAGTTTTAGCTAAACCTAGTTATGTCAAACAATTTGAGTAAATAAGCAAAAGCTAGGTTAGGTTAGGTTAGGTTAAGGTGGCTGCTGGAAAGAAAGCCAGCACACTTAGGCGGTTAATGGTCCATTGTGATACCATATAGATCATAAGATCCTCCTACTCGTTGAACCATTTGGAGCTAACAATAAAGCGTTTGAGACTGTGGTGAATGTCTATGTTAATTAGATCATTGGGATCATTGTAATAGAAGTCACCGAGGTGTAGTTTATGTTTTGGTGAAAGTGCAGGACAGTAGCAAAGAAGATGAGGAACTGACTCTTCCTCATCCATACAGCTTCTACAGAAATCATTTGCCGGAGCAAAATCTAAAAACATGAAGTTTAATTTTGAATTTTTCATCTATGATTATTTGATTTAAATTGTTCCTTATTCACACAAAACTAAGCTTAAGCTAGGCCTGTCAAAAAAAAATTGTGAAAGTTAATCGAAAAATAAGCATATGAATCGAAATCTTATAACAAAAATTGATATTCTACAGTTCTTGGGTGCAATCTAAGTGACTTTTAATTTGTTTGAAAAATTAATTTTGGGGTAGTAGCAAATATTTTTTTTTCCTTGACCGTTTACACCCCAGAAAAACAAGTTAATATTTTAACATTAAGAATATGAAGAATAAAATTTTTAGCTTAGGTTTACTATTAATTTCAATATTGACAATTCTAATGTGAATTAAACAATAAACATGATTTTTTTGTTTTAATATGACATTATGCCAAAGATGAATAGTTTATTGATTCCACGTTCCTTAACAGTTCCTACATAATTCTTCCTTCATACACTTAATAAATTAATGAAAATGTAAACAAAAAATAAAAATTAAAAAAAATTGTTCACTGCATCCATTCCCTGATGCCGACTCGCTGTGATATCCATTAATTCAGTTCGATTTTATTTACACCATGAATATGAAATCTTTTTGGTATTCCAAACAAGAGTTGCATTTTAATTAAATATCAAACAATATAATCGTTACATCGACCTTTGTGAGAGTTCAAAAATGAGCTTGATCAAAATCAAAATTAAAAAAAAAAAAATTTTAAATCGAAAATTTTATGATGACCTACAAAAGTGTACGTGTACTCGGAATAATTTTTAAATACAAAATTACACTCATACACACACCCGAATCCTTAATCGATAACCGTGTGTAGTTTTCTTTTTTTTTTCGTTTTTAATTTGTTTAAATGTAAACATAAAACACCGCTGCGGTGGCGGGAGGCAGGTGGCATGATGATGTAGAAACAAACCAACTTACCTATCACATTTATAAGTGCTAATAATTCGCACACGTAGTATCTGTAGGCCCACCAGTTGTGATATCTGTGTTATAAATTTCATATAAAAAAAAATTAGTCACTGTCACGGTTTGAATGTGTGTTTGTGTGTATGTGTTAAATTCATTTAATACTAACCTAAGATTTTCCCATAAATAATCTAAAAGTAATTTCTTTTTTTGCTTTTTTTCGGCTTCGGAGCATATTCCTATATCTAAGTCCATAATGAGAGCGTGAATCTTTCCGCCTTCCCAAGATTTCCAAAGCCATCTTGGGGTGTAAAATAAAATGGCCTGAAATATAAATTATAAAAAAGTAGATAAATTCAAAAAAAAAAATATTAATTGAAGAATATATTAAAAATATAGGACTGACAGCTTTATTGGGAATATTTTTTTTATTACTTCATTATGGTTTAATATTTTTAAAAATATTACAGATACATTTTTTAAAGCAAATTTTTGGAACTAAGTTTAAAAAATTAAAATCGATACTTGATTTATTTAAAATTAATTTTATTTTATATTATTTTATTTTATTTTATTTTACTTTATATTATTTTATTTTATTTTATTTTTTGATTAAGACGAGAGCTTACATACAAAATTTGAAGACAAGAAATTTCATAGAGAAATTATTAGTGATGTATAGATAAAAAAAATTATTAAAATTCGTTTTATTTATGTATTATTTTAATTTTCGTTTAACTGACTTAATAAGATTTGACATTTTTTATCTTTTACTTAATCCCAAATATAATAAGTATCACTAAATAATATCCACCAGCTTAAGTTAAATACACGCGCACTAATATTTTTATAAAATTCAAAAACTAATTTGATAAAAAAGAATATAAATCATTTTTTTTTTTTTTTGCAAATTTTATCTCTCGCAGTTATTAAGATTATTATTGTGTAGTAGGCGTAATTAATTTGATTGGGGGTGAAACAATTTTATTACTATGTTGACGTTCTTAAAATTTTAAAAGAATTTTGTGGTAACTAAAGCGTGACTGAAACTGTATTAAATCTTGACGCCTTCGTCTAATTAATTGATTTCCGTGTGACATAACTCAACTGCTAGAAATTAACTTTCAAAAAAAAAAAAAAAAAAAAATTAAACAAAATTCCAATACCAATTTTAAAATTACAGAAACAATACATTTTTGTTCTGAAATACTGCCCTATATTTTTTCATATTGAATAGTTTTTGAACTCATGGGTATTTTTTTTTCAAGTTATTGGCGGAATAACTTATGTATATTTACTGAGAATCATGAAATGTGTTGACAAGACATTTGGCATGTATGTGGACTTAATCTCTCAAATGTCTTAAGTTTTTCAAGACACATTGTCATGAATTAACTAGCCCCTCATCATCTTGACTTTTTGTAACTTTATTTATGTATATAGAACAAAATAAAAAAAAATGTTCTGAAATTAGAATAAAAAGCAAAACCGCAGAAATGTAGTTTTTTTTTAAGAAAGATATTTTTTAAAGGTCGCGAACAAAACAAGCAATGACATAAGTTCGGAAATGATAAATCTTAATATTATTAGGTTTTGTAGACTATATATATTAAATTAACCACGTGAAGAGTAATTTTTGAGAAATTGTCTAATAAATGACATATAAATAAAAATAACATAAATAAATGACACATTTCACTCGAAATTCCACTTTGAATTTATTTTTTTTTTAATTTTGATTTTTTTTTCTCCATTCGATATAGAAAAAATAAAAAAAGAAATTATTTAAGTTCTATAAACAATATTTCGTGACCACATAAAGTGGATTAAAAAGAATAATATTTCATTTAAACTTATATGTACAATGTACATACATCAGTCACAAACGTGTCGACCTATTTCAAAAATAAGATTTTTCATATTGATTATTTTCTATGTTGTTTATATATTATATTTTTTGTCTTGTTAAAAAATCTGTATTTTTAATTATATTTCCTGTATAAATAATGCAAACATTGTTTTATTTAATATAACAATTTTTAAATTGAATTTAATTTATGAGTTTCCGCTTTTGAATGAAGTTAAACTTTACGGGCTTCGAAATGAAGAAAATTCGGAATTTTAGTGGAAAGAAAATAAAGTCACGTTTTAAACAATATTTTGAATATTTTTGAAAAATCATTTTAAAATACCTTAACATTTTTCCGATTCAAAATTTCCAATATTTTTAAGTATCCATACTTCCATCTCATTTCTGTGGCAATATCAACACCCAAAATATTGTCAAAATCCCACCACAACTATTAATGATCTTGTTTAGAAATCAAAAATTATATAGATACCAGTTAATCATAGGAAAGTTAATAAATAATAATTTTATTTATGTATATTTCTTTTTACAAAGTATCTTAACATACATATGTACATATGTATCTATGTTTAAAAACTGACAATACTCAACTTAACATGTGTCCACTTTTTAGGAGAAAGCTATCAATAGAGCACTAAATCTTTCTTTGAGTGGGTGCTGACACATTATCGTTAGTTTATAATTGGTGTCTCCATTTTCCAAAAACTGGTGGTTAGAGGGGACATTTTTTTTTTCGACAACAAAAATAAGAAGACAAAAATCACTTCTTTACATTTTTTTAAGTAAGACAGTTGACAATATTTTAAAATGTGTAACAAGGCTGAATAGTTTGTATTTTATGATGGTTGTCAGAAAATTAAAACATGCTACAAAATGTTACATTGGAAAATATTTAATGTCACCTGGACTGACAAAAATGCATGTTTTTTTTTATCGAACACTCTGTGTCACTGAGGAAAAGTTTGAATGAGAGTGGTGGTAAAATGAGGGGAACGTTAAAAGCACTTTTCGAAAATAAGAACTAATTTTCGTTTATTGTGTATCACATTTCAAAAGGAGATAATGTATGAGTATGTAACTTGATCAATGGTTTTAAATAATATTAAGAAAAAAGTTCAAAAGTAAATATTAATAAATAAATGTTTTGAAAACGTATTAAATTGCACATAGTGTGCTTAAAAATAGAAAATGATTAGATTATGGTAATTGGTATTTAAGAGTTTTGTTTTAAATGTCTTAAATTTCAGCCCAGAGTTACCAATATGTCTTTGTCTGTTCAAGTTTATATAAGATAAAATATATGTCCATTATGTCCAATTCGAATAAAAAACGTAAGTTACGGTTTTTCATTAATGTATGTCAAAAGTTATTTTAATTTTACATATATACAAAGTAATAAACAATTTTATAATAGCATTGTTCTTTTGGTTTATGAATTTACTAAATTTAACATGGAATACAAAAACAACAGATAAGTGAAGAAAATAATTCAGTACTGCCAGTAAAAGTATTTTGGTGAAGAAATACATGGGCTCGGATTTTGAAATGTAGGTGGCAGTTAAGTGATGTTAAAAATTAATAAATTTGGGCAGACTTGAAGGTTTAAGCAAAATGTTTAAATGACAATATTAAAAACATAATTATTTCGTTTTTAAACTCATTTTGTCACAAAAATTGTAATACTAATAGGATCAACTTATATGACAGCAAATAGTTTCGTTTAGTTTTTTTATTACAAAGTAGCGGCTCTTCCCGATACAATACGGTTGTTTATTTATACTACATTTGTACCAAATTTCATCCAAATCCGTTTAGCCATTCTGGCGTGATTGTTAATGTCAAGTTCAAATTACATGTTATTAAGCATTAAGAGCAACGTGGCCTCTATGAGGGAGGCTTAAAATACTATTGATTGATGTTTCAAGAGTTGCTTAAGAAAAATGTAAAATGAAACACCTTTCAATTAATGAAATGTTTTGACCTCTACAGTTCTTCTTAAGGCCTTCAAAACCCCATAATTGGCTTTTTGTCTGGATTTGCATGCTTAAAAAATTGTTTTCTGTAGAACATAAGCGTAAATCATTACTAAAGAAGAATCCCAAGAATCTTACTCTAACTAGTTTTTATTTTACGGGGTATTTTGGAAGAATCTTAACAGTTTGTCTAGCGCACAAAAATACATCTTTTTACGTGAAATCTAATATTCTGACTCATATGTCATATCTAAGAAATATCAAATTTAAAGTTAAAAATATGCTACAATGCTTATATCGTTTTAATTTTGATTCCAGTACCTCTTTGCTTTCCTCACTATTACCTTTTTTAAAAACTTCTAAAAAAAAAACCAAAAATGTACATTTTGGGGAGGATTCTGTTCTGCATTTGCAGTATTTTGTTAGGTCTTGGGTACTATCATTCTCAGTTTTAAATTTGTTGTTTATATTTCAAAACCAAAAAAGAAAAAAATTTAAATTACCTGTCCATAATCATTCGACGTTGAGTGTCTAATAGGAAAAAATTCTTTTTTGACAGCTTTTATTGTCCCGAAATATCAGGAAAACGTTCATATATCTAAATGTATTTATATTCGCACGTCAATTGCTGTAAATGCCATGTTCTTGTCTTGAAAATTGTGTCGTTTTTTTGTTCGTTAATAATAAACGTCCAAACACACGCTTCACAATGCATTCATTAACAAGCTAAATCACCTTTTAGAATTTCTTAAAACATCTATACATACAAAAATATACATTCATACATATACAATATCTAGGTATATGTGCAAAATAACAAATTAGTTAAAAATTATTTCCAGAGCTTAAATATCATGATGCGGTAAATTATATTGATCATAACTTGAATTTGACATATTTATTTTGGAATATTGCCAATTCGTCAGAAAATAAAACAACACAAAAACGGGAATTTCCTAAAATATTTTTTGCATAAGAAGATTTTGTGATGATGATGATTTCATGGGGGATATTTTTTTGAGTAATATGTGTCAAAATTTATAAAATATTGGTAGTTAATTTTTTTGTCAGTAGATAAATTGGTTTGAGTTGACAAATAAAATTTTATTAAGTAATATTTGAACAAAACTCTTATAAATAATAGTTTTTCTTTGTGGGTTCCAAAAAAGGTCTAATGATGGACAATATTTTCGATTTTGAGTTATTTGTTTTGAGTTAAAATTTGTAATCTAAGAATTGTCAAAATTTTTAAGTTCGAATCGTAAACACCAAAATCTTGAAAAATCTTATCATTCTCAAAAACATTCACACAAAAATGCAGGTAAAGTGTCTTTTATGGAAAAGAATATAACAATTTAAATTTTTAAAGCTTCATAACGAATTTTTTCACTTTCATATCGTCCAAAGTCCAAAAAAAAATCATTTCTCAATTTTTCGTCATTCCCGACTTCCAAAAAAACCTTCTCTTGGCCATTAAAAACAACTGAATAGAATTTAAGTAAAATCAGACCTGACGTCATCACACAATTTTTAAGTATTATTTCTTTAATTTTTTTTTTAATTTTACTTTAGTTTTTCAATTTAACAATGTTTTTAATAATTTTTCTTTTATTCGGGACGAAGACTATTACAAAAATAGAAAACCATGAGAATCGGTCCAGCGGTTCAAGAGTTTAAGTGTTCGGACAAACTCACTTTGTTTTTCTTACTCGTATGAGAATAACGTTTTATTATTTTTTTTTCTTAAATGCGATAATACCTCAACTTTTCAAAATCAATAGGCCCATTTTTTAATATATTTAACATTTTTAACTAAAGGGTGCTTTTCCTTCTCTTGGTTTTCAACAAGAAATACAATGCTATGGCCAATAATTAAGCTTTATTATAAAGAGAAGGGTTTGACATTAAATGATTTTGGACAACTGGTCAATGCGGTTGGCTGAAATAAATTCCAGTCGACAGGCTCAATTTTCTTTTACCTTTTGCAACAATTGGAGCCGTATGTCAGCAATAACGTGCCGAATGTTCCCTTCCAAGGTGTCAATCGTTTCAAGCTTATCTACGTAGACAAGCGACTTCATATAACCCCACAAAATGATGATCACTCCAAATATGCAAATTTTGCTTATTAACGTACACCTACGCATTTAACAAAAATTAACTTCATCACTGAACAAAATTTTCTTGTGAAAATCGGGATCGGTGGCCATCTCGTTTTGGGCCGATTTTAGAGGTAGATTTGTACGATTTGCAAACGTTGTTCAGGAGTAAGTCTATTTATTATGAAATGGCAAACAACCTGAGCATAAATCAAGTGACAACTGTCAAAAAGAATAACTTGGAAAAGAGTATTGCCAGACAAGAAACCACACGTTAAAAAAAAAAACACCCTTTATAAGCAATAAATTTTACTATCCTTTGTTTCATTACCCTTTACCATAAAGATGCAGAAAGGACTTTCATAAAAAATTGTCAAGCGGATTTTTCATTATAACAGTTTTAAAAAACATGTTTTTGACATATCATACAATTTTGGAAAAATTTCAATTGAAGTTTTTTTGCAAGAAATAAAAAAGTACACAAAATTCTACCATTTGTTTTAAATTGGTAAAAAATGTATTTTGAATTGAATAGCTAGAGAGAGGGCAACAATATTCAACTCATATTTATGTTTTTTTTTACACATAATACGATTATTAACATGTACTACAATTTTGACAATATAACAATATGAAATAACAAATTGACAATTTTTTTACAAAAAATAAAAAAACTTAAACGAAAATTTATCAAAAAATGTATAAAGTGGTTTCTTGACTTGAATCTGTCGAGAGTGTTAATCATTTTAACTTTGAAATTATTTATTCGAATTAATTCCAAAAAATTCACGACTGTAACCATTGTAAATTATTTAAAATTATTTTCTATCTTTAGAATATGGAATGGGCTGAAATTCCAAATAAAATTCAAAAATTCCAAGACACTCAAATTCCAGCGTTTGCAAAGTCAATTTATTTTCAATCTTCCAAATCAAATAATACTGCCAAATTTAAGTTTTAGCAAAATAATTTATTGCACTCAGTTGTTTTCAGTTGTGAATCAATTTTGTATTTAATAAGTCAATTAAAATTGATTTTTTTTTTGTGTTTTTGAATAAACGCTATACTATCTATACTTGTTAATACAGCGTCAACCACAAAAATAATAAATTTGTCTATTTTCTGGGCTTCCACATCGCACCCACCGATGCATCACGTATAAATGTATGGTGTGCATTTGCATAAAACTAAATATTTTTCAATAAATATTAAATGGAATGAAAACAAATAAAAAAAAACTACATACATACGCACATATACTCATTTAAGAGGTATGAATAAGAGTCTTAAGCTTGAATATGTAAATCGATTAAATAAATTTTGAAGGAATTCATCGTCATTAAAAATTCTGATGATGATGATGATGCTGTCCAAAAAGTGATGCACTGCATTTAACTCAACGACGATAGCAGATCTTAGACTTTTTTCTCTATATTGTAATCGTACCTACATATATGTTCGTTTAGTTGTATTTCTAAAACGAAATGCAGTCAGTTAATTGGGCCCATGCGAAGCGTACTATACATCAACAGCCAGGAACAACAACAACAAAAACAACAACAATACAATAACAATGAAATAGAGCAGAATTTTAATGCATAAAGCATTTGACTCGCTTCCAAAAAATTAAATATAACATGCGTCAGCCTCCCCCAAAAGCCATTGGGCACGACATCACTTTCGCCACGAAACCATATTCACTTCCATAGACAGGGGGGCAGAATGCAAAATTCCCTGTTATATACCGAGATCGAGGGTTGTGAATTTACTTAAAAAAAACACACTATTTTCCAAAATCCAGGACCATCCCGAATTTAATTTCTAAAGATTCCCTTTTTTAGTTTCTAATTTAACGAAAAATTTTCGATTCAGACTCTGAAAAGAAGGCAATCATTTGAGAATGCAATCTTTTTGACCTTCAATTTAAGGATATCATTGATTGAATTCTTTTTACTCAATCGTTTGATTGCAATCAATTGATTATAACCATTTAAGACTTCATTATGGATATTCAATATTTAATTTTCCATTTAATACCTTTCGCTGGAAATGTAATCAATTAATTCTGTTGATTTGAAGTATTTTATTTTTCATTTATTTGTATTCTTCTCCATTTTGTTGTCTTTCACAAGCCTTTGCCTGAAAGTGATTTTTTATTTCCATGATCTGTCCTGAATTTAACTGTCACTCTTATCATACTTTGGTTTTTTTATTTAAAAAAAAAATGCTTTGGATCAAATATTGACACTTTTAACATTCATTAAAGGTCTTAAGGGAAACATAAATGAATCATAAATTATAAGAATTATGCAACAATACCCTCCAGACTATTCCCAAAAAGCTAAATTTAAAAAACCATAATTCTAAATGCTGCTCACATGCAAGCAAAAATATACGCCAGATCAAATTCAAATGTTTTCAGTAACAGCCACTGAGCGTTTAAACAATGTCAAATTGGTATTGTGAACAGATTGTTTTTCTGAAACACGTTCGTTTCGTTACTGTCTATATTATACATACATATACACATAAAGATTTCCCTTTCCATGGTTCGTTGGCAGGATATACAAAACATTATGTTTTAAGTTTATGTTTAGGTATTTTGAACAGATGAGAACCTAAAGCTAAAGTTTAGAGTGATGATAGAATATGTCCACGTCCCAAAAACTGAAAACTGAACTTTAATACCCAAAACTAAACAAAATAAAAAAAAAATCATTTTCGAACACATGTTGAAAAATTCAAGTTTTTGGAATAATTGTTTATGAGAGGAATATGAATCAGTGTCTTTGAAAAAATGAAAATGAAAATTCTTCAAGCTCAAATTGTTTGACAATAAAATAGCATTTCCCGAATTATTAAATGAAATTCCGAGAATGTAAAACTAACAACCGTTTATAGAAATGAAACTATCACAATTCCTTATATTAATTTTGTTGATTTAATTTTTCATTGAATGATAACAAGTAACAGTATAAAACTTAATTTTTAGATTGTTTTTTGGAAATTAACTTTCAGTTTCTATGTGAAGTTTATTCTTTGTTTTTTGATTTTTTACAAATATTGAAACTCTTCTTAAAACAACAAATGTCAAATTATGTCAAAGAAAAAACTAACACAAACCTTCCAGAAAACCTAAAGTAAATTAAAAAACGTATCATTTTTTTTAACGTAAGTAAACATTTTTTACCATAATAGACCAATTTCAAAAACACAAAAAATGTTCTAGATCTTGGCGGTGTGGCAGTATCTGATTTTGGTATAAAGCGTGATAAAGTCTCATCCACTAATGTAAGCTAAGACTCAAGTTTTAGAATGGTATTGGCAAAAGTGATTTCACTAAGTCAATTATACGCTGATTTTCGTAATTCAGATGAAAAATTTTAAGACTCTAATGTGGTGTCAGTCTTTCCATCACAATTTGTCAAACGATACTGAACAAAAATGACAAAGCAGGTTGACGTGTGGTCTGTCAAAAAAAGTCTAATACAAATTAAACCTCCCAATGAAAATTAATTCGGTACCTCTATGATTAGTTTTGGGCTTGTAAATAGCATTTTTTTGAATACCAGTTTTTAAGCAATACATATGTCAATATTTTCGAAGAGCGACATTTTTCTTATTTTAGTACTTAGAATTAGGATAACATACCCAAAATAGGTGTCATAATATCTTGAATTAATTATTGAAAACAGAAGATATTTTTTTCAAAAGTACTATCTCCAACTTTCAAATTGTAGGGACATCTATTAATTGCATCTTTTAAAAATAAAAAATCAGTTTAAAGGCATGAAGGACCTTTTATTATGACTTGTGAATTGTCAATTTTAAGCTGGCCGAAATTTCACCATTAAAAAAAATATTAACTATCAATTACAATTATAACTACATAGATATTTTGAAAGAACAAATTCAAAACCTCTTTCAGTATTATTTTTCAATATTATATATATATGTATATAATTTAAAAATAATATTGAGCTTTCATCGGTAGCCACATTTTTTTAAAAACAAACTTTTTCAAAATCATGGCTTTGTTTGGTTCTAAAAACTTACAACACAATTTTATTCAGTTTTTCATATGAACATTTTTCGGAATAGAATTTATAATGAATTGTCGTCAATGTTTCTACATGTTTAAATTTATTCAATTCCTTGAATTTTTCTTATTAATACATGATTGCACTTAAGTAAAAAAGGATTTTAATTAAATCTTGTATCTAGTTGTCATGACTGACAGAACTTGGCAAGGATACAAGCCAACACTGCTATGATTGAATCTTTTGATAAATTGAAAAATAACTTTCTGGTTTCTTACTTTTATATATAACCAAAAAACAAATGATAAATTGTTTATGTTGAATAAACAGTGTTTAGTATGAAAGAAACACATTTTTAAAGTTAAAATATGTTTGAAAAAATGTCTACCAATTTTCTTTTCAATGTAAATTGTCTCAAAACAAAAACCAAAGTATTTTGTTTTTGAAATAAGATTATCGAAAAAAAACATCTCATCTCACATTCATTGTTAAAATTTAAATTTCAAATAAATTTAAATTCTCAACGAAAAGAACCTTATGTACTATATGAAATCCAATTTCATATAATCCACCTAATCCTACTCGTACTTAAGCAATTCATCACATCTCACAGGTAGTTTCGAATTTAATGGATTACTCTCAGACAGCCGCTACAATTTGTGTTTACAGTCGAAACGGTGAAAGATCTTTAGATTTGTCTATATGTCTATATTTACAAAAATCCTATAGACTATTATTGACTGCAAGTTGAGCGGCTATATAGACGATTGAATTTCGTTTAAGTGCATTGTTTCAAAATTTCAACTTTATTTTGAAATTAATTCAAAGAAACAAGAAACAAAAAGAAAAAATACAACACAAAACATTTTGAAAAACGAAATAAAAAAAAAAACAACACTAACAACGAATACGAGTACTCTATACATGATATAGTCATAAATCGGGAAACTTAAGATTCCAGAACTTCGTCGACGAGAAACATTTTGGATAATTTCGATCTATTTTGGGAACTACAATCGAAATTGTGGCATAGGTACCTATGTACATTATTATACGAGTATACAATACAATATGAGATCGAACGTGTTGTCTGAACTACTCGTACTATTAAAGAGTGTATTGATCTCCAATACATAAAGGCCATCTGCAAGTTTTGCAAAGTTGTGTATACATTATGATTTTGGAATCCATTTTTCAACCACTATAGAACAGAAAAATAGAATAAAAGAAAATTTTGAAAAACAAAAAAGTGGCACTTTGACGATATTGAGGCAAGGAGATGGGAAATATACTTTCAATATGTGCATGGACTTGATGCAAATGGCATCTTTTTTGTAAAAAAAAAAAGTTTTCAAACTCATTTCATTTTCAACTTTCATTTTAGTGCTGCTATAAGGAAAGTAACATAATATTTTTATTTAAAAATCCATAAAGTAAGAAAAGTACGCATACGCCATGGTGTCCCATTTTTATTTTCGCGATGGGACAAGCATTAGGTTTGTGTAAAATAGAAAGTTGGAACATTACATAAAATTGGGTTTTGTCACACACACTTTACAGGTGTGAGGGGAGGGGAGTAAAAGGGGTATTTGTCTCTGGATCTGGACACTACTAGCTACTTCTTGACAAAAATTCTTTTTACTCAGGAATTTTTCCAATTGCTTAGGTTTCTCTGTCATGTTTCTTTTAAATTCAATAATTGTATTGTTTATATTCAAATGATGATCAGAGAATATTGCTGAATATGCACAAGATTAGTTTTTTGATTAGTTCAATTAAATAGTCAAACAAAATTCAATACGAACCTGAAAAAATAGACAAAAACACACCCACTGATAATATTTATAGTGTTTTTTCTCATGGTCATCGCCTTCAGAATTTCCAATACCCGGATAAGGCACAGCAATGCCGGTTTTTTTATGAAAATGAGATTTAAGCGTGTACGTCGAATGTATCCAACAATATGTATTTAAAACATCCTCTGGTATATCTTTAGTATGAACACAATCAATAGGGTTGCCAACATATTGTCGTGTTGTTATTATTAAGGAAAACGCCATAAGTACCATCACAGTGATTGAATAATGTAAACGAAATACTGGTGAATCGGTTTTAACGTGACTGACCTTTACAAGGTTTTTTAAACCACGAAATATATCTAACATTTTTTTCATATACCGTTAAAGGTGTATTAATTATTTTTTTTGTTTTTTTTTATGCCATCAACAACATTATTTTGTTTCTGTCGTTGAGTTCAAATATTGTTGTTTCGTAGTTTATTAATTATATTTTTTTTAATTTTAAGGTAGTTTGTAATTTTAGGAAAATCCAAAAACCAAAAATGTTTTTTGCATTATTTTATTCATTTTGTTTTTTGTTGTTGTTAATTTTTAACTAAGAAAAAACCGGCTTAATGAGTTGTGGAACTTTCTTTTTCTTGCCACCTGATGTTGTCGTATTTCCATAATTGTTTGTCCTTGAAGGCATCTGAAGATATTGTGATCCTGTCTCCTGTCCGGTGGTTGTGGTGGTGGTGGCCCTGGCCAGTGACTGAATTTAAATGTAGAATTCGTAGCGATATTTTCGAATAACGTTCGCATTTTATTAAAATCATTTACAAAAAAGGACCAACTACGCTTTGATATCCTTTGTCTTTTGGGTAAAGCACTTCATTTTTAAGGCACATCCGATGATAAGATTTTTTATTTTGTTTTATTTTTCTTTCTAAAAGAAACAATTTTTTTTTCAAATTTTTGTACTTGTAGATATTTTTTTGAGTCGAGAGTGAAAGAGAGATTTCTATACAGTTGATAATTTTAAGATATTTTTGAGGTCAAAAACGTCACGAAAAAAATCTTTTGTTAATTTTTTTCTGTCAGATTGAAAAATCTCAAATTTGTTCCAAGTTGATTGATTAATTAATTATTTCTCATAAGACGACAGTTGTTGGGTTTACTCACATGTTTAAATGCTACTGTCTCAAATTGATTAAGACATAACAATGGGTATGTAGGCGATAAGTAATTTGTTATGTGTCTATAAATGTTTTTTGTTTTTTTTTTATTTTTTTTTCAGTTAATCCTGTTTATACATATGTTGATTATCTGTCATTTGTTTAAGTAATAAATAAAAGACCTTAGGAGGAAAAACCATAGATTTCCCTAGTATATCAATTTCACCGAATTCAAATTCTATAATACGAATAATAGGGTTTTTTATTATTAACAATTAAACTTATGTAGTTAGTTAGAAGTATTACGATAAAAAAGACATTTTAAGGACTAGGTTTAATAACAGTACCAAATAGCACAGAAACAACTCAGGAGTTCTACTTTAAAATTTTTGAATGTAGAATTAATTGAAACATATAGTTTTAGCTTTCTTGTTATTGAGAATAGGACATTTTCATAAAATTGCAACTATAAGGAATCAAGCTAATTCAGCATTTCTGTGGATTTTTTTTTTTTTAATATTTTTTTCTGAATTTATTTATTATTATTTTAATCTTCAACCATGACGATAATAAAATCTGTTGTGGCTTGAATAAATTAAATTAAATCTACCGTCACATTTTTTTTTTTTTTCAAAATTTTATTTTTCGAAATTAATTCAATTTATCATGTCATCTTTATGTGTGACAAAAATCGAAGGTGTTGAAAAGTTTTTGACAAATTTTGTCAAACTATTTTGTTAGAAAATTGACAGATATATTGCAAAATATTTCATAGCAAGTAAAAATAAACAAATGAGCTATTTAAAAAAACAAGTGTATAGTACCTAAAGCAAAAAATAAGTCAGTCGGCAAGATTGTTATTTTGTTGCTGAGTTATTATACTGGCTAAAAAAAGTGCTGCTGATTCAGAAACCTAAAATATTGAAATTTTCTTTCTTATTTTTATTTTTTTTTCTTCCTCTTCATTATCTGATAAAATTATTTATTAAATTTAACCAGATGTGAATTTTTTTGTTAAGAAGGAAAATACGAGTATTGTTGTTGTTTTTTTTTTTTTTGGTTTGCAATTGTTTATGTTTATTTGGATCATAAGGCGCGTTGGAAGATACTTATGTTTTTTCCAAAAGAAAAAAAAAAAAAGAAATGAGGAACCTAATTCGAAAATGTTATATTGAGTATGTGGAATCTATACTCTGGCAGAAGATTGATTGTTTTGAGTAATTCGAAAAGTAATTGTAATTTAAGTATTCCAAAGAGATTTTTAATTATAGAAAGGTATATTTAAAAAGCTCGTGCTGTTTAAAGATCTATTTTTAATTAATCTTGCTATACTAGTTCTACGAAAATCAATGTAGTTATTTTTTTTTATTTTAAACTATTAAATAAAACCATTAGAAAACCCCACTCAATAAATACAAATAGTTTATCTTTATGCATACTCATAAGTATTGTATATTATGTAGAATGTTCAAAATGTATCTTAAACAAATATTTTAAGATAAATTTGATAATAATAAAGCAATAATGTACGTATATACATATTGTATGTATATTGTATATGACCTTCTAGCTAATTAGTTCTCAATTTAAATTAAAATAGAAACAGTTTTGCAGATTTATAAATATATTATGACTTGAATTCAGTTTCTGATGATAGCTAATTGCATTAGTTTTTTTTTCAAAATTCAAAGACATAGGTTGAAAAGGGTGAAACTTTTTTATGTTAAAAACAAATAAATTGAAATCATAAGTTCAAAGTTAATACTGTTTATCGCATTTATCACCTTAAGAGTTTTTTTCCGTAAAATTTTTCTAGACTTTCTTCTTTTTCTAAAAAAGTTGTATCTCAAAATAACCATTCGGAATCATCATAGAAGCTGATATAGATACAAGGCCTATATCAGCGATAGCCCTTAAATTGAACTTATTACATTGAAAATTAAAAGTGAGTCCTTAAACTTATCTAACTCTTAGTTCTTAACAAAAGTTTGACATATTATGTATATTCAATTCTGCCCGTATCAAATCTCGAATAGATTTTTCAAAAATTGTTAGAAAACTATTTATTTTTGGTTCCTACATTTATTAACAATTAAGATAAAAAAGAAAATTTATAAAATCACATTAAGGTGGAGATATGAGGTTTTTGTTAAAATTTTTAATATTTAGGAGAAATAAATAATTCAAACAAGCTCATGGTAAGACTTCAAACGAAGGTGTCAAGACCAAGAGGTCAGGAAATTGAACTTTTTTTTATAATTTTAATTTAGAATAGTAAAGATACTTTTTTCATTTAAAAAATCTCACGGTAAGTTTATATTTCTGACTAGGTCAAAATTCTTTTGTTTAAAATTCAGCTCTTCAATCTGTTTTTCAAATTTTTTATTTTCGAAATCCTGTTTATATAATTTTATATATTACTTGATTTTCTCTAAAAGCTTATAACTATTTTAAAGATATTTTAAGGACTTTAATATTTTTTAAAGTTCATTGAAAAACCAAAATTTTAACTTAAATCTACTTTAATTAAAAAATCAGTATTTTGAAGATGATTCAAAAACAAACACAAGGGGAAAACATCTTAAGTGTGTTTTCGACGCCTTTTTTAAATTAAAATAAAATATAATTTAAGGTTACTTAAGATAATTTGTCAGCTTGGATATTTAAAGTATTAAAAAAAGTAGAATTTTGAGTAAAATTTTGAAAAACAGATCAATTTAAATTCTTCTTATTTCTTTACAAAACCTCCTTTTTTAGTTTTTGTCTGAAAAATAGTCAAAATAGCATGTCATTTAAGTAAACTACATTTCATCTTTTTGAAGTATTTTTATTTTGAAGTCTTAAAAACCTTGTTTTCTAGGTTTCCATTATGAACACTTAAAGAGGGGCATTTCAATATAATTTTCTAAGCTTTATATGAAACATTTACTTCATAAAATATTCCAAACTCGAATTCGAACAATTTTTTGTAAATTTACCAGAAAATTGATTAAAAAAAAAATTTTCTACACAAAATCATCTTACAAAATTCTAAAACTGCAACATTTAAAACAATTCAAGTTATTTGAAAAAAATAGAATTAGAATTTAAATATTAGTGAATATTCAATAAAAAATTTTGAACTCTATTCCAGGTTTATTTAATTCTGAATTAATAACATAGTGAATATCATAGAACCAAGTTTTGTATGCCACTGTGAACTGGAAGTATCGAAATATCATCTGTTTTCTTGTAAAGTTCTGAGTATTAGCTTAAGGCACATTATCTTTTTTGGCGAGTCAAATAAATTAAAAACTATTGTTCAGCTATATATAGTTTTTGAATTTATTTCTTAACATTGAAGTCTCCTTTTTTTTTTTTCTTACAAAAATTAAAATCAATGGAACTGTCGTAAATATTTACACCTCTATTTTTATGGCTATGTTTTTCACGTGTCTTCATGTTTCAAACATACAATGTAAACAAAGTTTCGAACATAATCTAGTCCCCAAAATTTGTGTTTATGTTTTTTTTTTACATTATTTTTTACGTTACAAAAAATGTGCCTGTAAATTTTTACACTCATATTTTTTTTTCTTTCTGATACTTGGCTAATTATTTAGATTTTTCAAAATTTATTGGATCAGATTCAAAATTCAATGAAAGTAAATTTAAGATCATATATAAGAAAACCGCAAAAGAATTTCCTTTAATCAAGTATAAAATTGATTGACTATATTGTTATCTATGAGTATACATTTATACACAAACAATAAGAAGATCTAAAGATTACCTTGAAAATATTTTAAGAATACACCTAATAATAATTTTTGTGTCTTCTTTTGAGCACCAAAAACTGTTGGTATTGGGGGTACCTGGTATATTAAAATTCAATGAGCCTTAGCAATTTATAGGGAATTATAATTTTTTTTTTTTTTTAATTTTTTGTAAAGTTCAAAGGAGAAATTATGAAATGTACCCCTGATTTTTTTATGTTTATAAATAAACTCATTCTTAAATTATCTTAATTGTTTGTGTTTTTATTAGTTTAACACTTAATAGAATATCTAAGTAGCTCTACGTTTTGTATCATAGACGTTATTTTGTTGAGAAATAATTAAAGTGGGAATAAAATGGGAATGGTCGTATGTACTTGCTCTTTAGGTTTTGTTTTTAGTTTTTAAATGTCATTGTACTTTAAATAATATTTAAAAATTCTTATTTAAGAGATATTAATAGGGGATCTTTTGATTGTCTAAGGGTAGTGATTGTTATATGGAAAAGAAAAGACGAAATTTTTAAGGTTGCTAAAATATTTATTTTGTGAATAAAAACAAAATGTTTTCCAAAAGAATGTTATCAGTCATCAGTGGTTGTTCATATATTTTGCTTTAAGCTACTTTTTAGTAAATTAATGTGATTTCATAAATTAATATTTTTTTTTTCAAAATTCATAAAATTCGAAAGAAAAAAATGTCTGCTAATTTGTTTGCATATAAGCAGTGTTAAATTGTTGTTCTAATGATAAGACTTAACGCCTCAATTTATAACTGGGAAAACCCCAAACTATTGGATTAAGAAATTTTAATTCAATATTAGGTATTTCGTTGAATAATTTTTTTCTACTTTTAGTGAGTGCTTGATTCCTTAAAATTGTGCTTTAAAATGTTTTTTTATTTTTTTTTTCAAATGTCCACTTTATATTTTCATTCATCAAATTTTGACATTTTAATTGAAAATTCAAAGAAGTTCAAAAGACTGTTTTGTTAATATGTCAATCTTCCTTGATTTATTTATTTTGCAAGTTTTGTTTTTGAACTCAAGTCAAATTCAAATTAAATAATCGGAAGAGTTTTCTTGAAGCGATAGATTTTTTGACTATGAGAAAAAAAAAAAACGATGTGAAATTATTACATTTTAAAAACTTTAAAAACGACCGAATACAATTTTCAAGAGTTGGTGGCTACTTAGCAAAATTTCCAAACTCGATAATATACAAAAAATCGTCTCGAAAAAACAAAAGAAAGAAGGTTTTACGAAATATTTAATTTTAAAAAGTCAAACATTTTTGATTTAGATTAAAAATTAAAATAAGCAAAAAAACAGGTGTTTAGGAAGAATCTCAACCATTCCTGTATACGAAATGAAAGATTTCACACATTAAGTGATAAAATACAAAAATGTTTTGGAAAACGAAATTTTCTATGCTGGTGCTCAGAATCTTGTAAATTATAAAACTTTTGATATCTTTTACCAATGGTTTTATGGTACTAATATATAAAAACATTGTTGAAATTATAAACGTACAACTTTTCGATCCAACTCCTTTGTTTCTGATTTGGAAGAAAGTCGTAAACTCTTGCCAGAAAAATGTTGAAATATGAGTTTTTCAAATACAATTTATAAAAAAATAAATTAAAAGGCAAATCGTTTATGAAAATTCATTAACCCCATGGGGCCGTAACGGTATTAAGCTTCAAAGTTTGTTTTCGTTTCTAAATTAGACAGCACTCAATTTTGAAAAACGGCCATAATTCATAATGAATTACCGCCTACCACTTTGAACTAATCCATCATTTTTGATTTTATTAAAAAATTCCCAAAATTCTTCCATAATGCTTATTAATTTATGACTTGAGTGGCTTGGTCATATTAATTTTACGAATATCAACAAAACTATAACACAGGATCAACAGAGCAGCAATAAAAACAAAGAATATTAAATTAAATTTGTTTCTTTTATGATGTCATAAAACAAGCCTAAACTAATTAAAAAACAACAATAATTCCAAAAGTTCAAAAATTATTGCATTTTCGAAAACAGCGTGTCTTACTTATCATAATTTTTTTTTGTTTAATTTGATTTGGATAATTAGGTCAATCAACTTGGAAACATAAAGATTTTCATTTAAACTACAAACTCTTTCGTAAATTACAGTTTTTTTTTTTGTTTCTAAATTTCAAAAACATTTTGTCTGTTTGTTTTTTTTCGCTCGTTCAAGTTTTGTTCCCCTAAAAAGTTATTGTTATTTTTTAGAAGTGGGAAGGGGGTGTATAGAAATGCTTTTTTAAACGTGCATTTTTGCTTTCTTTCCGGGAAATTCCCTTCACACGCAATCAAATTTTGAGAAAACTCCGAACACGTCCATAAAACACTGCATAAAAACGCTCTCTTTCTCTCTCGCTCCCTCTCTTTCTCTCCTCTTTCATATCTCTCGCTGAGAATAATATCTATGAATTTTATCCGAAATGAAATGATTCAATTTCACGGTTCACAGAAATAACTTAATGAAATAAACTTTTTTTTTTCTATTTCACGTTGGAAAATACGTATGAATTTGAATACATAATGTTTTGTGTGTGTTTTTTGTCAGCCGCCCGACGCCGCCGACGCCATCATCGCCATCACTGATGACGCCTTCGTCATCGTTGCCACCGCAAAATAGAATCATGTGGCCTTTTCGAATGCCATTTCACAAGATCGTTGGTTAAATTTGAATTTGAATTAAATATAAATAAAAATATAAATATAAACATTAAAAATTTAAATCAACATCATCCAAACGAAAACAACACAACATCGAAAAATGTTAGAAAACTAAATGTCCTCTTTGAAATACATTTTTTTAATTTAATTTTTTTAACAAGAAAAACTACAAGTCTCACAGACACAACGCGTTCGCAAGGTTGTAAAATAATATAAACAAATTAATTAATTAATTTCGTCGAGTAAGAAAAAAAACTGCAATTACATATTTTGTTATTTCGAAAAAAAACAACACAAATTTCGGAATCAATTATTTGAAGTTGGGAAAAAAGTTCTCTCAATTGGAACCAAAACGGCAGCGATAGCGGTAGCGGAGGAGTCCCAATAACGTGGTGCGTGCGGATGCGGATACTCCATCGGGAGTTGTATCTGGCGAGGAACTGTGTCGAACTGACGCTGTTTTGCTTGGATTTTATTGTTTTATTTATAAACTCGAGAGCACGATCGTATGGCGCGACGGCGACACGGTTCGGTGTAAACTTTTTTGTTAGTCCAAGATACGCACGCTCCAACGCCGAAATGTACACTGATTCTGGCCAAAAGAATCGAATCGCGTCCGTACCGTACCGTATTCACGGAGCCGACAGCCAACAGCCGACAGTCGAGCGGTTCTATTTATTTTGCGGCGGACTTATTATTCTCTTCTGGCTCTGGCCCTGCGATGGAGACTTCTGGCTTCTGATGCTAAAGATGCTGCTGCTGTTGCTGCCACTGCTGCTGCTGAACAATCGATGATGTTGATGTTATCTGTCTGTTGTTGCCTGCAGTTTTGGTGTAAATCTCACTCAACGTGTTCCTGAGTGAAGATGGTGAATTTTGATTTTTGTCTTCTTGTTTTTTTTTTGTGGAACAGCTGAGCGACATAATAATTTTTTTTTATAAATATATTCTAAAGTATATAAAGAGATGGTCTAATACAAATGGCCTAGGATACGACTATGGCGTGGATGCTTCCTTTCCACATCCCGGTCATATCGTCATTCATTATATTCGAGTTGTTTACATGTCCTTTTGAATACAAAAACATAAGCAACACGGCCGGTTGGGAGTTGGAGAGGTAATAGACGGAAAAGGGCCCCCAGTTTATTACCAACTAAACATGATTAATATTTGTGTATATGTATATATTTCTTTTTAAGTTTAAGAAAATTATTTAAGGTGAAAAATTAGGAAAGGTCTTTTTGCATAAATGTAAAACCATTTACAGAATTTTTCTAATCAACACAATTTGGAAATTATACCTTGCAATTTATTTTTATCAAATCCAAATTTCTTTGGATTTCCTTCACTACGACAAATAAGACATTTAAAGAAAAGTCGACAAAAGTTATTTCCAAATTTTGTCCATTTTTCGTTTTTAAATTTTATTTATAATAGCTTCCAATATTTTGGTTAACATATTGTTACTAAAAAAAGGGAATAGTTTATTACTTTTTAAATTACACCTTTATTTATCAATGAACTTGTTCTTTAAAATTACGAATTTATTCATTCAATTATTTTCCAGTTTGTAAGTTTATAACAAAATTGATTGAAAAAATATTTCAACTTATAAATTTTGAAAGTAATAAAACTCTATTTTTTGTTTTTAAAATATATTAATTTTTATGAAAATAAATTATAAATTATAAATTTAAAAATTTAATGAAAATTAATTTTTAATAAAAAGTAATATGATAATTTAAAAATTAAAAAATACATTTTTAATTATTTACTTTTTAAGAATCAAAATTTATAAGTTTAAAAAGTAATCAATTTTGTTATAAACTCCCAAACTGAAAAAAAATTAAATTTGAATGAATAAATTCGTAATTTTAAAAAAACAAGTTCATTGATAAATTAACGTGTAATTTAAAAAATCATAAGCTATACGTTTTGGATTTTAAATCAAGCTTATTTGAATAAAATAAAATTTTTCAAAAAATATAGGTATGTAAATATTAGACCGGCAGTTTTTTTAAGAGGTATGGATTTTACTGACTATTTTTTATTTCAAAAGTGTAAATTTATATTTCCTTTTTTAGATTTATAAAAACTTTCATACAAAATTGTAGTTTCAAGCCTTGTTCATATTTTGATACTAGTAAAAATTAAAAGATTCAATATTTCATCAAAATATCAAAAATTTATAAATTAGAACAATTTTCGAGTCGAAAAATGATAATTTTTATCAGTTTTTGGGAGATTACATTTTTTTTTTTTGAAAAAACTGTCAATTGGTGATTTTGTTTTTGTGAGATATTTTTCTGCATTTTTTTCTGTTTTAAAAAATAACACCATTTTGATTTTTTAAAACTTTATATTTAATCTTTAAGACGCCATGATATTTTTTAGTGAAAAATTTCAGACTTAACCAACATTTTCACTTAAGAGAAAAACGAATGTTATTTTTTTGTTAGTCATTTCTGCATCTTTTAAAATTAAAATTCTGTTAAACAATTTGATAGAAGTCTAAATATCATGATTAGATTTTAGGGACCATAAAACTTCGAGATTTGTCAAAAATTTCGTACCGTATTAAAATCGTCTCAGTAAATAATGAGATAAAGTTTTTATTAAAATTGAAATACCATTTCCTACTTTTTATAAATTGTGTAGTGTAGTCCTTTTTTTATTTTAAATTGTAGAAATATTTTTTTAACAAATAGTATAAAAATATGAATTAAAGAACCTTCAATACTATGGTCATTGCGGACCTGAAAAATGTCGTCTCTAGAATATCAGGAAACAAACATTCACTCACATGTAAACAATATATCCTATAGGGTTTGGATAGAGCGGTCGATGACGGGCCACAATGTGAGTTAAAATGTATGTAGAATAAGAAGAAGGATACGTCATGTAGATATAAAATGCAAGTGTGGCAAAGAGGATAGTTTATTCATATACACAAATCGGAGGAAAACAAAAAGGACATCATCTCATTTCGAGTTGAGTATAGAGAAGCCTTCAAAATATGTTAATAATAAACTTTTTTTTTTGGGGGAGCTGGTCCTTTCTTTGAATTCGAATCAAAACATAATCAAAATCATGATATTTTGATTTTGATTGAGCCAAAATAAATACCAAACACTTCAATATATGTATGCGTGGCTTTAAAGGAATATCCTTATGTGCATATTTGTATGCATTTATTTTGTATTTTGCAGTCCTGTAGAGTTTAAGCCCAGAACTGTTATATGATAATGCGCGGGCAACAAGTACGAGAATTCTACCGGTCCCGTTTACCGCATCGTCGTCGTTCAAGAGGATATAACATACTCCATGTCGTATGGTATCATCATCATCATCATCACCATCATCATCGTTACCATCACCACCACAAACAAAAGAATTATGTCGGTTTTGTGATAATAATTAAGATTTGTATGCAGTCCTTCGTTCAATGACCAAAAACTGCATTATGTCGTTTACAATTTTGTCTCCATGCATCTCAGCCGTCTAAACAATGCATCAAGTCAGTTGAATTTGTATCTATATATGTACATATGTATTTGTAAGCAGAAAGTCTATAAATGTATGTGTATAAGAATGTGCGTACGGAAAACTTCCATAGAATGGGGGAAGCCCCTCGAGGCAGTGCTGAGGATGCTCGTGCTCATATATTATTAAAGAACAAAAAAAAAAAAAAGTTTCCCGTCATAAAGTCTTAAAGCAGTCATCACATTCATTCATAACTAGTAGTTTAGTTTGGTAGTGGTATAGGATGAAGAACTTCAAAAGCACATATTTGATTTAATATGACAGTATTTCTTCTTAAGAGGATCATAAATTTGAAATGAATTTAAGACAAAAATTTGTTTAAGTGAAAGATGTTTTTTTTTTTTTAAATTTCAAATGAAATATGTGAAGAGAAAAAGCAGCAACAGGAAAAGATTTTTTTTTTCTTCTTCTTCTTTGATTGTTTTGTTTTATTAAAATGCATTATTTGAAGATTAAATACGTTTTGAAAATATTTTAATTGACATTCAGCACCTGCTAATAAATTTTTATTTGAATGAAAAAATGAGACATTCTGACAATCATTCACCAGTCTCGTAAATGATTATGATTACATATACAAGAATGATGTGGTTTTTGTTCATAATTAATTCTTATGATGGTGATTTTTTAGTCCAAGAGTTACGAAAGACTAATAAACTTTATTGTTTATTAGAGAACCTGGCGAACTTTGTCACAAACCGATCAAAAGTTCGTCTTTTCCTTGGCATTTTAAGACCAAGTAAAACTCAGGAACTGACAAACAGATGATAAAGGATTTTAATAAGTTTATAATGGCGACAGAATGACAGGCAACTTTATAACTTTCGTTAAAGTTGGACAGACAACAAACTGACAATCAATATATATTTTTTTAGAGCGAGAACAAATTGTGTTTAAAAATTACGCTTTTCTCACTGTTCAAACCTTCAAATCAGCAAAATCCGCCAAGCCGTTCTAGAGATTTAGCGAGACAAACAAACAGAAATTGATTTTTATACAAACATTACTTTAGACTATGGACTCTTCAAACCTTTTTATACTCAAAATATGTATAAAAATTAATTTAAAATATCGTCCACCATAATTTAGCTATTAAAATTTAAATATTTAAAAAAAAAATAAAAAATGACTTTAAATGATTTTTTGGCATAAAGTTTCTTACTGCAAATAAATAATTTTTAAGACCTTGTGAATTGAAATTTTAATGGATTGATGGACTACTCAGTTATGATAGCCCAACAAATTATTCTTATAAATATTTTAATATTTGTATTACTTTCCCATTAAAAAAAAAAAAACAATACTAAAATATTTGCTAGAAATAAATTTATAAGTTTATTGTTTAAAATCTCTTTTCATCACTTATATCCACGAAAATACTCTCACAATTTATGATGGATAATATAAAATATTAGTTTTCATAAAAATTGAAAGCATAAAAAATAAAATCGAAGAAATACTAAAAATATTTTCTCGCCAAAAAATCAAAAATGTAATTCATCACATATTTTTAATGCAGGCATTAATCAAGGTTATTTTTGTACTGCCATTGCCAAGTTCTCGCGAATGTGATTGCGGTATTGTATTTATTTTCCATTTCACTCACAATATTATTTTGTTTTTTAAAAGCCTCATCAATTAAAATAGTGTCTACGAATTTTTAATCAATGAAATGTAAGGCAACATATACTCGTAGTTGTGTGGTTCTGTCATCATGACAAACCAAAAAAAAAAATAAAACAACAAAGTTAACAGACAGTATTTTTTTGGTAACAACAAAAAAATCACTAATGCGCTATGGCCGTCTGTACCGGATATGCATTTCATTGAAATATCAAAATGAAAAAGGATAAAAGCCGAAAAATAAAAACAATAGTTTCATACGTTGCAGCATCACATCGCACATAGGAAAACCCCATTACGAACACAGTTTCATATGAAACACACACAGATGCAACTTCCACATTTCGTCGTCGTCGTCGTTGTTGGGAATGTGGTGGCATTCATCCAAATGCATTCGAGGAAAAGATGGACAGTGTGACACGACAAACAATTAAAAAGGATAATTATTATTTAAATCAAAGATCTTGAATCTAATCATCCTGACAAATCTCAAGGCCCGACTAGACCGGATGGATTTGGAATTTCAAGTGCAAACAATTTCGCCAGTCGTTGAAGTCAAGTCGCAATAGTGCTACATACGATACATACACATAAGTAGGTATCTATGTGAGATAAGTTAAAGCAGATGATGTGAATTAATTCAGAAGAAGATGTCTTCTGACAGCTGTGAGGAATATTTTGCTAGTGTTGGGGATTTTGGATGCATTGGGGGAGAAGGAGAAGAAGAAAAAGGTACTCGCGAGGAATAATAAAAAGACGGGCACATTTTAAAGAAAGAAGACTCGATGGAGTTATAGGGGATGTTCCAATACTCTCAATCAATGAATCTGGCATCACTTGCAAAGTTTTAAATTTTATAAAAATCGTTTATGTCGATTTTGAGAATTTTTCCTCTTTCTGAAATTTATTTTGATGAATTGCTTGGGTAAGAGAAAATGGGGACTAAATGAATCAAACTCATTGTGTTTGAGGGGGGGGGGGGGGGGGGGGCAAGCGTCATCTGGGCTAGGTAGTTGTGTTTAAGTTTAGTGTGCATATTAAAAAAAAAATGAATTTAAAATTAAAAAAACTACTTTAATACTATGACCGCGTCTTCTTCAAAATCTCAACAAAAAAAATTCTTTGAACGATTAAATTTTTTAACAAAAGTATTTTTAAAAACAAAAATTATGTTCGTACAAATTAAACAGCATTTTATAAAAAAAAAAACAAACAACTTTGTATTGTTTTAAATTAATTAACAAACAAATTTAAGTGACAAGTTATTTGTAGATGAACAGATTTCTTTTGAGTCAGTTTCCGTTTGGAAATTTTGTTTAAGTTAATAAATTGGTAATACCCTCAGATAAAATTAGATTATACTCACTCACTCATTGATTCTATTGAACTGAGATGACTAAAGAATTAATTAGAATTGAAAGAACATGCATTTGTTTATCTTGTATTTTTTTTTTTTAGTTTGTTGTTTTGTTTCATTTAGCTAAAGAAAAAATTGGATGCAGAAGTAGACGTAGAAAGACACGTGCATATGGAAAACTTTAATGACTAAAATTTAGAAAATCAAAATTAGAGAATTTTGGAAAAATAATAACTCTTATTTTTTTCAAAAAATCAATGAAAGTTAAGAAGATATTACGGTTGTCATTCAGAGTATTGATTATAATATTTTTCCCAGACAATCTTATGAATTAAACATCCACAAATTAAACAAAATTTTCTTCATTGAATTTACTTGAATAATTTTAGAAACTTAAACGAAAATGTAGAAGTAAGAATTTATATTTTAAACATTAATTTAATAATATAATAATTTATAAATAATTTATATTTATATTTTAAACATTTTTTTTTGTTTTAACTAACCTCAATTAACAACAGCTCAATTTTTGAGAGAAAAAGATTGGTGCGACCTACATTATTCATACTTTTTAAACTTGGCATTCCTGATATTAATCGATTTACTTTTGATGGTGATTGATAACAATTTTATTTACAAAAAATTATCAGACTAAAAAAAGAGATATTGAAGTGAAAAAACAATATTCACCAATTTTTGTTAGAACTTTTTGTAGTTTTGTATTTATTTTAATAAAATGGAAATTTGACATTCCTCAACATTTGATAATTTAGGTATTGCCAAATGCATTATAATGAAAATAAAATACATTAGAAGTCAATATTCTTTGTTTAGAGTTTGTTGTTGCCCGTAAGAATATTGTATTAAACTACATTTTTGTTAAATTGTTCAGGAAACGAAAAACCGTCACATTTAGTTATTTCTTTTTGTGTATTCTATTGGAAGGCACAGATTTGGAGAAGGAATTTCAGAATACAAAATTTGACATCATTGCAAAACCGAAATTTTAATCATATAAGAAGTTTTTGTCCCTTAGTAAATTTTCTTGATCAAGACATTGGCGCTTGATACAATGGCGCTTAAAACACTGCAATCGTTACAGGAAATAAAAGTATAAAATAAATTTAATCGCTTGATTAATTTTTATTTTTTTCTCATTATCATTAATTTAAAAAAAAAATTCTTATGGGAAGGGATCGATCATTGCTTGTTGTGATGATATTTGAGCAGAAAAACCATTTTTGACACTTTTTGGTAAATTTTAGTATTAGTTTTTTTTTTGTAAAATAGAACTGTCTGTTCCATATTTGTTAAAAATGTACCGTATGGTAACAATTGTATTATGCAAAAAATAAAATAAATTCGAATTTAAAATGATTGGCTGCTCTCGAAATATTCAAGTCAAAAAACATTTTCTGACACCTTTTCGTCGAATTTTTTTTTTACGTTTTTAATAAAAAGAAGACGCTGGGTGCGACCCATACTGATAACTTCCCATTTTGTATTTATCGTACAAAAATGCCAGTTTGGTATTCGTCAATATTTTATCATTTTTTAGTTATTGAAAAATACATTATATTGAAAATAAAATGCATTTGAAGTCAATATTATTGCTTGCTGTGATGATATTTAAATCGAAAAACAATTTTTACCAACTTTTCTTAGCATTTTTTGTACTTTTTTATTTTTTGTAAAAAAACTGTCAATTGAATTTTTTCGAAAATTTTACCAGATGTTAAGGATAGTATTGTCTATAGTTAAAAATTTTTTTTGAAGATGATTTTATATTTCCTTCATAGTATATTTGCACAACAATTTTTTTTTTTTAGTTTTTACTTTCTTATAAAACAACGGTATATTGAACTATTTCCAAATTTATACCAAACCTGTATTACATTGTTATCTATACAATAAAATTTATTTGAAGTCAAAAGCATCATCCGAGTCCGAGATATTTGCAATCAACTAAAATTTTCATTTTTTTTAAACTGCTATGGTGAAAAAACCACTTGACAATTATTTTTAAAAGTCCTTTCTGCATCTTTCGAAGTTATAGTCGAACAAAATTTAATTTTAGTCGATATCTCCACTTGTTTTGAGATACCGCGGACGAAAAGGGTATCTCGAACGTACAAACGTTCGTAAACACGCACACACAAACATCTCTCAACAAATAAGTAAAAATTACGAACAAACAAAACTAAATATTTTTTTTTTTTGGGGTTAAAGTGCATAATATTTCCCTGTTCATTCCCTTTATTCATATAATTATAAGGAGTTATATTTCAAGTTGACTTTAGAATCAATATCAACCAAACTGAAGCCAAATAACCATCGTTTACTTCGAATTTTTGCTGATAAGGCTAATTTGAAACTGGTACGAGATGAGTAGGTATTCTTGCCAAAGAATTTTTTTATTTGATGAAGCTCATTTCTGGCAAAAATGGCTTCGTCAAAAAGAAAGAAAATCTTCGAATCATATGGTACAGCTTACACGCTAGCTATGTCTTATTGGTCCTTATTTCTATCGAAATGTGGAAGGAACCATGAGTTCTTGTTTCCAAAAAATTGCAAAATCAATAGGGTGACAAATTTATTCCCGGAAGTTCTTCTGTTAACTATAGACTCCCCGTTCGCTTAACTTCCTCCTCTCTACTCTTTTCTATTAAGCTATGTTCAATCCCGAAATTCTTAGGGCACTGAAAGTCAATATTTAAGCCTAAGACATAAGACTGATCGAAGAACTATACGTAAATCGTGGACTAGAGGACATATACCGGAAATCATATTCAATAAATAAATGCCATCAATTATCTACCAGATTATGAAACTAAAAACAAATTAATTGCAAAAACTTTTCGGTACCAAACCTTATGGTTAAGATTCAGGACTCCATAAGATGCCTGAAGCCTTGAAAGAACAATCTCGAAAACGCGAAATGCATTTCGCTTATCGCATTTGAAATTCAACTATAAGAATATTCTCATGCCATTGTTTCTTGTCCGATCACAAATTCAATTTAATTTATAGATAGGCCCGCTGAGTTCCGTTCTAAGTGCATAAGTCTACAATATTATACTGAGTGTCTTTGCAGATATTACATACATGCATACATACATATACATGTACTCATATGTATCTAGCTGCATCTGGTATATTGCGCGATAACGCAACTTTTGACAGGTTGATTGTTTTTGCATTTGCAGATCGTTAATGGATTTATTATCTTCTGGATTAATTTTATTGCTTATACTCTTTCTGGAGAAACTTGTAAACGAATCATTTTTGAATCTTTTGTATTTACATAAATTCTATATATGTAAGTCATTTACATTTCCCTTTTTATAATGTAATTTTTGGTTAATTTTGGAAATACTGATTGACGGTTATTGACGTCGTGCCTCATGCATGCCGTGGCGGTACATTAGGGCCTTCCATATGAACTCTCGGCCAAAACATGACACTAGTGCACATTTGGTCGCCACTCCGCCGACACGCCGCCGCCGCTGCCACCACCACTGGCCGGCAGTTCGATGATGTTTATTTCTGTCTAAATTTTGATAGACATCATCTTTCCTGACAGGGGGTGGCGTTCGGAAACACCTTGCCAAAGTCTACGATCCGGGAATCCGAGAATAGATCAAGTATGTAAGTGAAGCATGCAGAGTACATAAAAGGAGAGTACTAATCGTAAAACCGTATACAACATCAACCGCAATAAAACCGCCAGCCATTCCGAACGACTACGCGACGACGACTACGACGCTCGCAAAACCAAAACGCCCGCACCGCACCGCATCTCAATCACTAATAGTACGAGTATCTAAATTATTTGCAATTCCAGCATCAGCAGCAGCTGCTGTTGCTGCAACAATATGGCGTCTTTGAAGTACTTAAAATTATTTTCAGAAATATTAACCAACTACTCGAATACATAAATATTACCCAGATAAATTCAAATATAAAAATAACCCAAAAACAATAGACAAACCAACAAATAAAATTTAGGAAAAAAAAAACAAAACTTAATAAAACAAGCTCTTTAATTGAGACATCAATCAGCGAACTCATTTAAGAAGCACATAAATCTCGCCCGCATCGTTATAAATTTTATTTCCATATCTTTTTGACTTATTGGATAAAATATATGTATTTTAATGATACGAGAATCAAAATAATTACAACGGACTATTGGTTTGGATTTTGGAATTTTGAAATTCAAAAGGAGGTGTCGACTGTCGATGTCGCCAGCCAGCCAGCAGAGGGAGCTGGCGGAATGTAATTCAAAAGAATCAAAGTTATGGGCATAGTTCAGGACACTTCGTGTCTGTTAGTGATGCAGGGGCGCGTGTTGCATTCAAAGGGCAGTGTCGTCATAAATATTGTTTAGTTTTTTTTTTTTTGAGAGAGATAAAAGTCGAAAATTGGATGGCGTATGATCAGCAATCAAATAATAGACCGTAAAAATGCTCCATGATTTAATCCCAAATAAATTATCTTATCAAGTAGGGGTCCGAAAATAGATTCCATAAACTCCAACACACCCCGCACGCACCAGCAGAGCGGAACCAGATCCAGAGAGGTGGTTGATCGGGCGTGTGCGTTTTTTTTTTTTAAATCGAGAGAAAGAAGACAGTACTGTGTAAAAAAATTACAATTTGAGGAAATTATCTTTGAAATTAATTTTTAGAAATTGTGGATGTAACTGAGTTCGCCATAAATTAAACATTGAATACCATATAATTAATATACCCTTATATAATTTATAATACCCTTATAATTAAATTTTTAATGTCAAAAATAGTTTCTAAAATTATTCTATGCTTGTGTCATTTTTCCAGGATTTTAAAATTTTTACAAAGTATTTGTAAATTTTTAGCTGTATTAAATAAAATTAAAGAAGAACAATCTTATAGCCAATACACCTTAATATACAATATACATACATACATATAAGATTAAAAAACGAGGTCTTTGGTAACTGACTTGAGGAGCCCCAGCCTTGGCAATGAAAGCTTTTGAAAAAGAAGTTCTTAATTTAGTTTAGACCTATTCTTCAGATGCTATGATTTTAGGTGATCTAATATACTTCAGTATTAACACAAGGCTTAAGTTCATAGTTCTCGAGAACATAATGCACAAAAAACAACTCGAAAGTCAAATTTATTCACTTCAGTTCTGTCGAAAGGGGATTACATCATTAACTTAGCCAAAGAAGTGGATTTTTAAAATGATATCAGCTACTTTTAAAATTATAAACGAACAAAACATTCAAAGTCAAAAATTGGGGATTTAAATCGGAGCCTTAAAAGTTAATCTGCAAAACTGAAGGAAAAGGATACCTTACACTTAGTCAAGCTGAAGAAAACTGTTTAGCAGGGATAACAACCAGAGTGCACCACTTACTTCAATTCAAATTATCAGCCAAACATAGCTGAGCAGCCTCATAACAGAAACACCTTTATTATCATTACACTGCCAATTCTTCCATTGACTAATCATTTGTGATCACTCATAATACAGGCTCCGCAGGAAAAGTAGGGCCTATGATTATTCTTTTATAGGGACCAGAACTGCATTACGGAATAGGAGAAAAAAATTATGAAAATTTGATGCACTAATGGACCAAAGAAGGCAGCACCTGGGACACTACTTAATGACAGAAAAGAGTCTTACTTTCCAGATGGTAATCCAAAAAGGGACGTTTAAATCGAGAACCACATGCAGTTCTAAAAGGTTTTATTTCGAATAGCTTCCTATACATTTGAGCAGTTGTGGCTTTTAAGACTGTCTTCTTTTGACATTTGACACTTTAAAACTACGCCATTCAATTACACATTTAAATTGTTGAAACTCACTACAAAATGGTGAAAATTTTACGGTGATATGACAGTTGGCAGTACTTTTGATACACCGGCAATAATAAAATTGGCGGACAATTTTGACAAGTTTATGATGTGCTGCTATAGCCTGTTGTTTTCGAAAATAGCCATTCAACAGATGACTTTGGTCTAAAGGTTTTCAAAGTTCAGTTGACAGGTGACACAATTCCTTAAGTTTGTCAAACTAACCAACAGTAATGTCACATATTCTCTGATTGGATCCTTAAAATAATGAAAATCAGGGTTAACGTGAGGAAGTGTCTCATTGTTTCCTTGGAAAATAAAAAGATAATTAGTGAAAGTCCTCTTCGATTCTACTGTTTGGTACGATTCTTTGACTGACAGACTGATTGGACAGCGAGATCTTGTGAATCAACACTTTTAGACTTTTTTTCTCTAAAGTCATAATCGCATCAAGGTCATACAAATGGAATACGGAAAATTATCGAAGATATTTTCAAACGCAATTTTTCGAATTAGTCATGGAAAATTTCATAAAAAAAGTATGGTGCTCATTTTCCATATCACATTTAATCCTAAAAGCTTACAATATTTGCCAATTTTTTAGGGAAAAGCTCGAGAACGGCTTGACCGATTTGGCTGATTTTGTTTTTCAAGTGTTTATTGTAGGGAAGGTTTAAAAAGTAATAAAATATTTCAAAATTGCTGGTTATTGTCGTCTGTTAAACGAACTTTAAGTCAATACAATTCAAATAATTTTATTTAAGATTACATTTTTGTTGTAAGTCCTCTAGTTTAAAAAACAAACAAAAAATCATAATTTTTTTTACACAGCACTGTATGTAGAATTAACTAGCAGGTTTTTTGGGATTGTACCTTAACTGCAGGAAAATTAGAATAACCAGGACCGCAGAGGGAGCGCTATTTATGTTAAACCAAACTATGTGGGGAATGGAAAAATGTTTATGTCAAGTTGGCGTTCGATTTTTTTTTTTCTTTTCGATTTTTTTTTTTTTTTTTTGTATCTTTCGTGTAATATAAACAAAATATTATCATCATCGCTCAAATGACGGTGATGTTGATGGTGATGGTGAATCCATAGGGATCTTTTGAATATTTACGGAAGACTTTCCTTTAAATTCGTTTTATTATTTTTAAAACAGATTGGTGTCGGAGTCCCAACATTTTGAGAGGAGTTAATAAACAACACTGTTACACCTACATACATATGTATGTACATACATATACATATGTGTGTATGTTTGATACAGAGTGCAGTATGTGGCGGATGTGTGGGAGTGTACGGAACAAGTGTCATAACCAACAAAAATGTTTATCACACTTTTGAGGAGTTTACGTAAATGTTTGTCCACTCAAATTAAACAAAGAATAAATTTACTGCTCTGACTCTGTGCGGTTTAAGTGTTTTTGTGTTCTTAATACGTTTTGTTTTTTTTTTTTCACGAAAATTATGCAAATTGAATTTTTTGTTTTATTACATTTAAAGAAAGTCTTTTTTGCTCTTTTTTAGACTGAATTTATTTCCTGTTAAATTTCTGTGTACGCAAAGTCTGACAGAGTGTTTATTATAACCTTACCTGGATTTCACGATTAATTGGAGTTGAATGCCTTAATATTTTGAACTTTTTTATCAATACGAAAAAAATTTTAAATGTTCTTTTTTATAGGAAATATGTTTTCGAAACCAATAAATTTCATTTTAATTCAATACTCAAGTTGTAAGTGATGTGATGTTTAATGCATTAATGCCATTTAATGAAATTCGTCTTTCGATACTAAAAAATTACAAACAAAAAGTCAAAAATTACCGTTGTCCGATCCGAAAAAAAAAATATTTTCAAAACTACTCGCATAAAGGATTTAATTGTTTTTTTTTTTCATTTCATAAAAATTATGTTTTAAGAATTATCATGGTCAAACTGTGACAGTACAAAAACGACAAACACGATTTCTGGAACTAGTAAGATTATGAAAATTCTTAAGAAAATATTTGGAAAAAGAAGTTGTCATTTAAGTTTTCAGTGATCGAAATTTGAGTTTTATTGGTTTTGAAGTTCTAAAGAATTTATACTATTTGAAATAGAAAATAACCATAAAAATAACTCGTATGGAATATGGGTTCATTACAAAATTATCTTTGAATTTTTTTTGAACAGATAACTAGCAAAGCTTAAACAAATTTCAGTTCAATTGAAAAACTGGAAGCGTATTCATGGTACTGATATTTTCCCATAGTATCTTGTAAGCAATTTCATAAAGTTAGAAAAATTTATAAAAATAATGTAGGTAAATATCATTAATTTGGAATTTCTACACGTTTTTGAAGTGAAATATTTAAATAATTCTTGAAGATGTTTCATTCCATATTTAAAAAAAAATTAGATTCAAATAATATCAAATAAAATAATCAATGCCAGCACAAACATTTCTGAGCAGGTTTTGAAGATCAGGTGAAACTTAGTATAGAATAAAAACTTAGTATAAAACTCAAAACCCAAGCGAAAATTAGGAAATCGCCTCTTAAGTTTTTTAATTAATATTAATCTTAGAAACTAATTTAGTATTTGAAAATTTAACTATTCATAGTAAAAATAAAAATTATAAGAAATTGAAAAATCTTTTTATCCTGCTTATAATATTTCTTATTTAAAAATTAATCAAATCGCATGAGTCTTTGGTTTAGGTTGTATCGGAGTATAATTTAAATTAGTGTTAAATATTTTCTTCTTAAAGTTTTAATTAAGTAAAAAAGTAAGTATCGAATTTAAGTTCGAAAATTAAAAAATTTCCTGGACGAATAGAAGAAGATACGAGATTTTTTTTTACAGGATGAAAACAGGAAAAAGGGGATTTAATAATTTTGGGTTAGCCTTAAAACTTAGAAATTAATTATTTTTCGAAAAAAAAGTTTATAGTGAGATGAGCAATTGAAAGAGGACAGTGCAAGGCAACGTTTCACAGTAGACTCCATACATTCAGATGTTAAAAATTCGAATCTCAGTTTTAAAGGCTTATTTCATTCAAAAACATTGAAAAAAATTTCAAAAATATTTATAAGACTTGCTGACCTACTCAGCTTTAAAAAATTTAATACAAAGAACGAACAAGCATAAGAACTAAAACAATGAAAAAGTACTTTGCAATACTTTGAGAGGCTTATCACCAACATTTCTAAAAAATAAAAATCTCTGCTGTTCAAAAAATTTAATGTGTTTTCAAAGCAGCTTCTTACACTTATTTATATTTTCCATTTAAATATGTACGTTATATTCTTCTGTATTCAACATTTTTTCCCGAGAAACTAATACAGGTAACTAAACGTAACACCATCTAACATCTTTACCTTTTTTTTTATCAAAATTGATCAATAATTAACAATTTTACTAACAATACCGTGAAAATCAAAAAAATCCTTACAAACATAAAATTTGAAAAATAATCGTAGCTTTTCTCATCTACTGGCTTTAAGAAGGGTTATTTTTTAAAGAAATTAAGTTTGACAATAAAATATTTATGTTTTAGGGCTATACCATAATTCGTTATAAATATATTGTAAGAACAAAAAAAAGTTCAACTACGTCATTACTTTTAAACGACTAGCTGTATTATGTATTATGTCGGTCCATTGTGCGTCTCCTATAAGATTTCAAAAAATCATTCAATTTTGGTAAAAAATCTGGTTCATATCGTTGTTCCTTATTTAAACCTTAACTCAAATTGTGTCTTTTTTCGCGGGTAGAAAAAAAAGATTAACAACACAATTCAAATTTGGAAAGAAATAATAAAATAAATTGGCATCACTGAACATGGAAGACAGCTTTTTCACCTACAGATTAAATATTCAAACCTACTTTCACCGGATAATTCGTGGTGTAAAATACGAACATATCAAATACAATAACCATTCATCTTAACATAATTATTCACCAAAACTTCCCAAAAGCTTTCGTCGTATGTCTAAGATAAATGAATTTATTTGAAGAAAGGACAAAAAAAAAACTCACCTGAAAAAATAGGGTAAACGCCACCCATTGATAATATTTTGTATGTTTTATTGTAAGAGGTCCACGTCCCTGTGAATTATGAACCCCAGGAAAAGGCACCTCGGAACCTTGCTTTTTCATGAAAGCATCCACCACTGTGTACGTTGAATGGATCCAACAATATGTATTAAGCACATCTTCCGGTATATCTCTGTAAGCATAGACAACAACCATTTAAATAACCACTCCAACACTAACACAACTGAAACTCACCTCGTATGAACGCAGTCTATTGGATTTCCTACGTATTGGCGTGTTGTAACAGCTATTGAAAATGTTATTAACAGTATAACAGTTGCATTCGTATGCAGTCGAAAAACAGGCGAGTCGATTTTAACATGAGACACCTGTTTTCAGTTTTCAGTATTTTCAGTTTTTTAAAAACACAAAATTTGTGTTTTACGTGATTTCGAAAAAAAAATAATAAAAAAACAACAAATAGATTAGTTGAAATTTTAGTATTTCGATGAAATGGTTTTTCAAAATAAATTATGTATAAAAAAAGAAATTATAAAAACAATCTTAATGCTAGTTTAGTGTTTATATAAATTTGTAATGTAGGTACGTTACTATCAAATATAATAATAATAATCAATGTATATATCAAAAATAGGCTTTTACTTAAATATGTAAATAGTAAAAATAAAATATAGGTAATTAATAATAATAATTATTTGTATAAACTTTACTTTACGTTAAGCTTTAAATAAAATTTAATCTTCTTATAGGTTCTTTTTTTTTTGGTTTAAATTGTTTAAAGCAATTGAATTTTTGTTTCAACAGTAAATTAAAAAAAAATAATCTAAAATCATAGGTAAGTTTACTTTTAATTAATTTAATTATTTTTTTTTTATTTACAATTACATTGATGTGTGTGGCATAATGTAATAAGTATTTAAGTTTGTATTGATTTAGTAAATTTTAAATATAGGTACATTTCGAATGAGAGTGTAATAATAATTGAGTGTGTTTTTTTAGTGTGTGTGTGTAAATACATAAAATAAATAACGTGAATTAAAATGACATTTTTTTTAATTTGTTCATATTTATTGATTTAAATTTTGAAAGTGATAGGAATGCAAATTTTTGTTTTATATTTATTTTCTTTTTTTTTTTTTGGAATCGATGCCGTATGGTTTTTTATGTTCGAGAGATAAAATGGACAAAATTATTTTCGTTTCGAACGATTTAATTAGTTGAAACGAAATAATGCTTACACAAATATTGAAAAAAAAAACAAAATAAGTTTTATGTTTTTTTTTTTTTTTTTTGTTTTTTATTATTTTTGAATTTGAATTTTTGTCATGATGAACATGAATGAGAGAGACTGGACGATATTATGGCGCTGAGAGAGAGAAAGAGATTTAGAGTCCTTAATCGATATTTTATAAGAATGAATGAAATTTCGATAATATTGTAGATCCTTGGTGTCGGTGGTTTTAAGAAATAAGTTTATTGTATTGGTGAGTGAAATAACAACTAGCGTGTGTAATGTGAGTTAACTACAGCATTTTTTTTTTTTAAATTAAATTAAATTTATTATACTTATGAACTAAATTACGTTATATAGTTTTTTTTTCTTTTTGATTTTTCTTTTAAATTTTATTTTTTATGTTTGTGATTGAGACTAAGAGTGTGGCAAACTTCACATAAATATAGACATTGTGGTATTTTTATTAAACATTTACATTTACAAATAATAATAAAACTTAAACAGAAAGCAAAATCAGGGACCTGTCAGACCTTACAGAACTGCTTTTGTATGCCCCCCTCCCCCACCCTTAAAAAAATGTTTTTTTGTTTTAATTTTATAAAAATTCAACAATTTTATGTAAAAAACTGTTACTTCGGTGTTTAGGCTTTTAATTTAAATTTTAAGTTTATTTTATTTGTTTTATTTTGAGTGAAAATAAATAAGGAAAACAAAATTAAAGTAAATAAATTGTAAAATTTGTTAAACTAAAAATATGTACAAACATATTCACACAAAATTAGAAAACTATACTTAAATACTTGAAAAAAAATTTAAAAATCGAATTTTTGAGACAGAAACACAACACAAATAATTTGAGTGATATAAATGTTTTTATTTACACATATATTTACAAAATCTAATCCACACGGTATATATCTATTACCTGTGTTTTTTTTTAAATTCAAATGTCAAAAAAGAAAATGTATTCACTTTTTAACTCAATTTAAATTTAACTTATTAAGTTGGCATTCCTGTACACTTATGCAATATAATTTTCAGGTAGAGTTGAAAAATGCAGGTGAAGTTCAAGTATTTATGAAAATGCAGTTGATAAGTCTCTCTTAAAATGTACCGTCTTTAGTGCACAAAATCACATACAAAAGTATCAACGAACACATCCACAGGTCTGCCAACATTAATGTATTTTTAGCCCGACTTAACTGCCACCTACATTTCACAATCCAAAACTCTATCTTCACTTTAATATTTATACTCACTTATGAAAAATGTTCACTAAAATGGTAAAACAATCGCGATCATTTATATTATGTCGAGTAAAGTAAGTTGCTAATCATTTCTGAAAAGGCAACTTAAGATCAACTTTTCGGAATTTTAACTAAGTGTTATTTTGAAATTTGAAGTTTATTTGTTATTCTCCATAATAATATAGGACTTTTAGTTTAACTGTATAATAATTTAAAGAAAATATCGAACCACTACTATCCAATTGGCTCTTAAAGTTGCCTGCAACTTATTTCCATAGTCTTTGCCATTTTATTATAAACAAATGCAATTGAACTATGAATGGCTTGGGTGAAAACTTTATGGTGTGAATGTCAAATCGAAGAACAAAAACAGTTCTTTTCATAAAGTTTTAATGCAAATTTAATGTGTTGGAAAAACTCTAAGCCACCTCAGTCTGCATTTCCATGAATATTTCAACTCCATCTTCATTATCATGAATTTTCAAACTTGAAATTTATTAAGCATTTTTCTAACACATCCCAAATAATGTATTGATACCAATTTTAACAGTAAAACTTAGAGTCAATTATAAAGTGAATAAATAATTTTTTTTTGGAATCTAAAGATTATTAATAAACACGGATAATATCTCAAAAAAATTGAGAAGCCATATTTTTTAAACAAAAACTAAACTAAATATCAAAATTCTTTTTTTTTATTTTTGATAATTTTTTGAATATAAGGCCGAAAAATCAATATGACAGTTTGTAGTAGTAGTTTAGTGTATAGAGAAAAATAATATCACAATTTAAATCAAGCAACTTAAAAAAAATACCTCAAATTTACACCCCCGTATAACTTCAAACAGAACTTAAATAACGTCTAGTGTATTTTATTTCGTATCATTTTCACGTAATACTCTCGAATTATTTTTAAATTGTATAAGAAAAACAAATTATAACATTCTGGGTAATTGCATTTTCTTCAAAGTACCTTCTTAAATTTTCCAGTTTTCACTCAGACAGAAGACATTAACACTCGTTATCTATCTAGGTAAGTTTAAGTAAGACATTTCTGCAAACGAAGCCTTTTTTTGGTAGCTATTGATTTTTTTCTTGAATTTGTTGTAGAGGGACATTTTAAAAAAGTTGAATTTCTCTAAGAATTTCTAAGGACAAATATACCTTCCCTTCTACGAATAATGAGAGGAGTTAACAAAACAAAATTAAGCCGATTTTGGAGTTTTTCCTTGAATGTAATAAAAAAAGATAAGATACCAATTGTAATTTAAGATATCTCTTTCCCTTAAGCTTTTTTGATAGATAGTAGCAGGACATTCTGCAGCTAATTGCCCAGCTGGTAATTAAGTATCTAGAACCTTATAAATTTAGTTGATGTTTGACAATTAGATAAATACTTTCATGTACAGAAATTGTGAATGGGAGTGGGAAGGGAATTTAAACTGTAATTTTCATGTAAATACTGTCAGGAACTTGGATACTTAAAAAATATTGAACGGAACAAGTTAACAGCTTAAAACATAAATTTAAAGTTTCATTTAGACAAGTTTTTGTGTCCTTTGACCAGTTTACAGCGCCGTATTTGCCTCAAGGAGAGGACTATTCGCAGTGTGGTGGATACATTTGAGTTCAGTAAGCTATCAATCAGCACCTGAACGTTGACAAAATGTAAGGTCTACCAAAAAAATTGCAACTGTCAGAGAAAGTCGACAGCGACATATGTACATAAGGTCGCTCCGTGGGCTCTAGAAGACTTGGAAATTTGCCCTAAATTTGAAGGAAATCATCGTTAGTGGTGAGGCCCATTTCAGGATAAAAGGGATGATACCAATCTCCATGAGATTAAAGGGAGTCATTTTAAAATTTTGGGCTAGTGATGTCTTTCGTCAAAATTACTTCAAAAATTGTAGTCTTTTGACCTCGCCTAAATTCCATGACTTGGACCCAATGAAAGAAAGAATACGACCGGCCCTTAATTCCACATAGCTCATATCCATTTAAAAAAGCTTGTATGAGCTAATTGAGGGCATTTCGTAGAGGTGATACGGAGGAACTGACCAACGTTATCGTGCAATTTAACCAAATTAGATATTTTTTTTGGGTATTTCTGGGGTTTTTTTGAGTCACAAGTCCTGGACCTGGACAACTTAACATTTTTTTTTCTAATACGTGACGCATTCAAAAATTATGGTTCTTTAAAAATATCCTCGAAAATTTCACAAATAATTCTGTTAGAAATATTCAAACTAAATTTTATCATGAACAGTTTGTAAAAGGGTGTTTCTTTACCAACTCTACTTTTAATTTTTCATATTTTTTAGATCAAATTTGATGTAAACCACGTAATTTTGTATGTATGTGAAGCCTCCACTACTCTTACTTAGTCTTTGATTAAAGTGTCCTTGAATTACCAAAATTAAAATCTAAAAAAAAAAAAACTATATAAAATCATTTCTGTGAGTGTGATTGAGGAGTGATGGCGTTATTTGTTTAGCAAAGAACACAACCATGAGAATATAATAATTTTTATATAATAAATGTTTTGAATTTCAAACTTAATGGATTTCTAATTTTTTCAAAATGTAATTATTTGTAAAGGAATAATAATTATAATTTATTATTGTTTAATTAAATACAAAAAAAAATTGAAAAAGTAGGGGGAAAAAACTTATGTTGCTGTGCTCGAACTTTACTGTTTATTTTTTTTTTGAGGTACAAATTTGAATTTTTATTGAATTCATCACTGTGTCACTGGATTTGTGGTGAAATTGTACAAAATGCAGTGGTGGTAATTATTAGATATTAAATGTTATAGTGATGGGCGTGGTGTCAAAGAAGTGTGTCAATTAACTTTTCATTGATATATTTTTTTTGTATTTATTTATTGTAACATAAAAATACACATACGAGTAGGTATATACGAGTATTTCCGGTTTGTCTTTTTTGTTCTGGTATTGGTTTGGTTTTGGTTTTTGGTTTTGAATCCGGTGTAGTAGGTAGGATATATAAATCTGTGATATAATATAACTGTGGTTGGATGTAGTATATTTGCATATATAAAGTGCTTGCAGTTATATGTAGGTATATTGCCAGTTTAATTGTTTCAGTGTTTTTTTTTTTTTTGAATTATTGTCGGTAGGTTATTTTTCTACATATAAAAATGTGATCCTTTATGAGAGTTTTGGTTTTTTGTTTTTGTTTTTGTTATTGTTTTTTTGTTTATTTTTGGTTTTTTGTTTGGTGAGCATTCCACTTCTAAAAAATAGTTTTCGTGTATATAAATATTTATATATATGGAAAAAGTGGTGATTTGTAATTTGATTACTTTCTTTTTTTTTTTTGGTTTATGTGCAATACGTTGGTGATTGAAAATGGTGAATTGGTGATTTATTACTTTATTTTTTTGTTTCTTTTTAAAATATATATAACATGAAGCTGATTTCATTTAGAAAACAAAAATAATTATTATTATGCTGACTGCTATGTGTAGTGCAGAAATTGTGTTGTATATATATGGATATAAACATTTGTTTTGCTTACTTTTAAATAATTATTATTAACTTCGCTTGTTATATAAATACAGTTTTTTTTCTATATATAGTATATATTTTCTCATATATAAATTTAACGAATTGCATATATATAGTAATACTAAATCTTCATGTTGCGATTTAAATGCTTGAAAGTGATGAAATATAACGTGATGAGAAAAAACGTGGTGATGAAAGAAAATATGGCTGATAAAAGTTATATCTTCATTGCGAAAAATGGTGCTCTATATTTTTTTTTTTTTATTTTTTTTACGTTTTATTTTGTGTTGTATATATATAGCTATTGCGATTTTATTTTGAAATTTCATTTATCGTGTGGTGTCTATATAGAAAAAATGGTGAATGAATTATATAATTAACAAAAAATTATAATAATAATAATCGATTGTGTGAAATAATCCTGCAGAATGCATTTGAAATGATTAAAAAACAAATTTTAAGAGTGATTTTTGTTTAAACTTTATTTTACGTGAATTTAAGTGATTTTTATTTCATCCTTTTTGGGTGAGGGTGGACGAATTGAACTAGAAACTAAAAACACAGATTAGGTGAGGTGAGGTTTAAATCAAAGATAAAAATGGTAACATGCTCAACAAAAAATTAAAAAAAAAAGATAAAATTAAAAACCAAAAATAAAGTAAAGAAATTTTTCTCATATAGAGGAAATTGAGTCAATTCAAGTTCTTTGGCTTAATTTATAATAATTTTCGTTTGTTTGGCTAGAGACAATGCTTTTGTATATTTAAACATCTAAAGTAGAAAAAATCGGCATAAATTTATAGCGTAGACAGTGATGGGGATACTATTTCAAATCTTCAAAGTTTGTATTTGACATCGACGACGTTGTATAAGTATCCATTTTGTTGTTTAAATCTCGTTTTTATTTTATTTATTTATAATTATTTATATAATATTTTTGTTTTATTATTGTTATTAAACGCCCCTCATGTTAGTATCGAAGCTTCTTTGTTTCTTACTTTTTATAAGACCTGCATGTATATATTGGTGTGTTTTCGATGTATTGAATTACCATTAAATGATAAATTTAACAACAAATCAAAACATTTATACTTTTATAAAATTTAAAATAAAAATTCTACGTACATATCATTATCTTCGACCTTATGTATATAAAACAAATTTAAAAACAACCTTAATAAAATATCAAAAATTAATTAATATGCTAAATATATGATAAGCAGCATTTGAAGTATTGACTAGTTCGAATTTTTTAGTTTTTAGGCTAAAATGACAGTTGTTTAAGAATAATGGTATACTGTTGCGTATACGTAATTTTTATTTTATTTTATTGATTTTTTTTTAAACTTATTTGCAAGTTCTTAATTAAGAATAAATAAGAAGGAAATAAATCTTAGAAATTCATCGTAGTCAAAAATGTTTCCAGCTGTCATCGTTGCTTATGAAAAAAAAGGCCAATACATGGCAACTTTTGTTAAAAAATCGACAGACAGTGAACATTGAACATTTATCTTTTTATGCTAGTATCGATTTTTTTCAAAGTGGAGACAGAAATGTCTCATCTCGATTTTGTTTTTTAGTGAAACTAACAAATTTAAAAAGAAAAATATTTTTTGGAATAGAAATACGAGTATTTTGAACCCAATTAATATTCTGTTCAAAATACCTTTCCCTTGCCAGTTTCAAATCATCTAATTATCATCATCAATTCGACAAACGAGATTGGATCCTGGCCTCATTCAATAATCCTTTCCATTTATCCCATCCATTTGTTGAGCTCAAAGCTTCGAGAGTCCTGGTCTACGTCATCTCTCCATTCAGCCTAAGTATGGTCTTTCTACGCTGTCGCCTTCCATAAAAGACGAGCTGGCTTAACTTTACTCATGCGATCTTGATGACATGCCCATCAGAGTCCATCAGCTTAATTTTTTTTTCAAGATGTTAAGAATTTTAGATAGCTTACGGTTCATGGTTGTAACTCTCCAGAATCAGAATCGTCCTTCTTCACATAAGGGGTCAAAAATTCTCCTTAAGACTTTTCTCACGAACGCAGCTAAAAGCTTAGAGTGTCATTTACTAAGAACCCGAGAGCTCGGTCTGGATGAAGGAATTGTATACAGCTTGTTCGGTTTTTTCGGTGATGTCAATGCCGGTCGTCTGGCTGGATCCAATGACAATAATTACTCTTACTGGCATGCCAGAGTTACAGATTGGTTTGTCCAACGCCAGGTTGAAGAGGAGGCAGGTCAGGATCACCCCCTTGTTGAAGTCCGTTGTAGAAATTGGTTTGGCTATTTTAAATTGGTTTCTTATATTGGTCATTGTCAACCTACAAAGTCGTATCAATTTATTATGGATGTCAAATTCTACATGGCTTTGTATGCAGTTCTACCTTTCTAATTCTTCAGTGAAATTCGAAATTATCATATTGACAACCATAAGACATTTCCACAAACATTTTCTTTAATATTAAAAATTCAAAATGACAATATATTCATAACATGTAATAGGTTAAACTACTGTTAAAATTTAGAAGACTGAGCAAACTGACACTCAATATTAAGTAATGTTTGGTTTAAAGTGCTCAAAAAGACCAGAATTTCCAAACCTTAAAACTAATTGTCAAGTTATTTTAAATTTAAATCAGAACTACCGGATTTTAAACACTGTTTTTTCTGTTCGAAAACATTTTTTAAAAATTATATATTTTTTTAATCTAAAATATTAAGAGAAAAATACTTAGATACTTCAAAACTCCTAAACATTCTAAACTGTTTAAGAAAAAAAAATATCGAGAAAAACACGATAATCATTCTGGACTGGACTCCTTTCAGCCTTCACCCTTTATAACAGCATCAACATTTGAGTGACTTGGGAAAGTTAGCTATCAACGTAATACATTATACAGCTTGTCAAAACATTGCCAAAGAGATGTTTATTTTCGTTTTATTGTTGTCTATTGTCATCGTCGAAGTCAGTCGTTGTTGTCGGCGGCGGTAGGAATAATTCGTTAGTCAATACCTACTCCAACTCGATAGCTTCCTATGCCCATAAAAGTCCTTATTACAATATTCGTACAAGTAGCTGTATCCATATCTTCTTACAACTTATGTACAGTTACACGTAAGTAGGGGATGCTTTGTTAAAATCTCTTCCAATGATTTCCGAAGTACCAAAAAAAAAAATCGAAATAAGACGAAACGAAAAACAACAAATTCCTATCACCAAAGTTCTGTGTTAAATGATGTAAGCACAAATGGTGGCAAAGAGATTTGTAAATGGATTAAGTTTGGATTGGTTGAGTTTGAGTCGTCCTGAACGAAGGAGGCGAAATCGAGTAGATACAGTTACTTTTTTTGTTTGTATATGTGTAACGTTTGTTTTGCTATCAAATGAAGAAGAAAAAATAAAATGAATTACTGTATTTTTTTCTGTTATTTTGTTGTGTTTTGGCTAGAACACTTTTGACGACGAAAATATAGTTTAAATTTAGTGTTATTGTCAAAATTAATAAAGGACACACAATATGTGTGGCGGAGACCTTTAGTCAATGATTAAAAGTTTTGTTTTGGATTTTTTTCCTTTCAAACTGTTTATACTCAAATATAATCTTTGAGAACTTATAACCCCTTTTTTGGGGGGGCATTTAAGATATGTATAAACAAAACAACAAAATGTAGCCTTTTAAAGTTTATTTTCAAAGTTTGAAGTTTTTGAAGGTCTATAAAACGATAAAAATGGTTTTGTTTAACAAGACAGTTTGTGAAACTTAAACAATTTTATGGTTGTAGTATAATTGGCTACCCCTTTTTTAACGGAACTTGAAGTTTTTGTTTTCTTTGTTAGTTTAAAGAGGGTAAAAATCGATTTGAGAAGTTAAGAAAATATTTTTTTAAAACATATGGTTTTGTTTTTTGTTTGATTTTCGCAATTGAAAATATGTGTGTTTTTTTTATGAGGTAACATGATTTTTATTAAAACATATACAATTTGTAAAACGGTTTTTTTGTTTTTTAGGTCAAGGCATAGGGTTGCCACTTTTTTATAACACTCATTAATTTAATTTCATCCATATGAGCATCGAAGGCAAGTTGGTTTCGATGAAATAGCCACGCATTTGACGAATTCTTCTAACTTTGGTAAATGTTTTATAGTTTAAAAATATTTCTGCTTGTTTTATACACAACTTACTAGAGGCCCTGTCGAACTTTGTCCCGCCACAATTGAGTTCTAAAAAACGCCTAGCTATTAGATTGGTCAATAGGTCTCCAACCGATCAAAATTTTCATTACAATCGGAACTTACAAGAAAAAATGTATGTACATATACATATATAATAAAATTATTTACATACATTTTATGGAGTTGAAGTCTTGTGTTTTCCTTGGCATTTTAAGATAAGTAAATCTCAGGCACTGACAAACTAATGATAAATGATTTAATGTTGACAGAATGACCTAACTATATAAATACTAAATATATAAATTTGACAGCCAACTGACAATCGAAAATATTAATATTTTGTACAGGAAAGTGAAGCTAGTTTTTATAGTCTTCCTCGGGATTTTTAAATATTTTTTCACTTTTTAAACCTTTCTTGAATTTTGATAAAAATTTCAAGACCAAAATCGGTTAACTCGACCAAGCCGTTCTCGAGTTATAGCGAGACAAACAAACATAAATTGATTTTTGTAATAAAAGATTATTTTACCGCCTTGAAGTATACTCAAATCTCGACTATCGTATAATGTCTTGCAGCTTTTAGGAGTAAATAAAGAATGATAAAAATTCACAACTTTACCGATCTAAGTTCCTAAATCTTTGGTGGAAATGATTTAAGGAAATGAAAAATTTTCCAAATATCTAGACAAAAAACTCTAACTCTTTTTCACAACAATTTTAATTGGAACTTTATCCACTAAATTCATTTCCATATTCTTGCTAAGTTGAACAGCCTTTGGAAGTTTCAAATATTTTGTATATAAAATTAATACGACTCTATTCATACAATTTACTAAAGCATACAATTTTAAGCATAATATCATGACGTTCTTCCTGGTTTAAACGTGTGTACATTTGGTGTATTTTATTCATTTACGAGTACCTTTCGAATACCATTTTTTTTTTAATCTCTAAAAAATCCAAATTCGTGTATCTTCTAATGACTTTCATCAAATTAATTCACTCAAGAGCGAAATAGAAAAAAAAACGAAATAAAAAATATATACTAAATGGTCCTTCTGTATGACATCAAGACAAAGTACCATGCCAGGTTGCATGTAGCACCATTAGTCTAACTCTCTATCCTGCTGTTGCACTTTTAATGTTCATTGAACTTAAATATACATTTATATACTAAAAAAAAGAAGACAACTGAACAAGAAAAAAAAAACACACTCTCATTCAAAAGCAATAGGCACTCAAATAAAAGTGCACAAGAAAGTTGTGATATTGCAAACAAAAAAATCCTTATTCCAGTCAACTTTAGTTTCTCAATCGGAGGTAAGTTATAAGCACGGGGTATCCTATATCCTGCATTCATATAGCTGGCCGACAACGTCAACGACGACAACGACTACGACGACGACGTTCCCATTTACCAAACATGTAATTTTGAAGAAAAAAAAAAAAAAAACGAAGAAAATGAGCACCAGCAACAACACAATCATTCAAAGGATCACAAGGAAATGTATTAAGGAATGAAACGGAAAATCTTCTCGCATGAGTCGACCTCGATATTTTATTTTACTTTTTTTTTTCCTTCTTATTTTCCAGAATCTAAAAAATGAGTATCAAGTAAAAAATATACTCATACAGCGTATATATCCATGAATGTACACATGGAAAAAAAGAAAAAAAAATCAACTCCTTCTCCTTAGAGCTAGAGCTCAGCTAAGACTCCTCCCGACAATAGATCTGGATCCTCGAAACTACTTTTCTTATTCCTTATACACTTCTTGTCTAAGGAAAGGATACGATACGACTCGACTATACCTATGCATACATACACATACATTGCATTGGTTCGATTCAAACACGAATAAAACAGGATGTCTTTGATTTTGAAAAATGTATCGAATACAGTTATTTGTAGATTGTAGTATCTATACGAGTATGTATCATATACAACACATGGTGAATTAATATGGACTTTTATGTAGGGTATCATAGATAAATCAATGCTTGGTGTATGGGACGAGTATTTGCTCACAATAATAAAAGTGTTACACATATGAACGAGAAATCAAATCGGCTTCTAATGAATAATACATTTTGCAAACGCGATTTGTGAACACATACTACCTACAATGAATGATTTCTGTCATTGATTATTATTTTTTTTTCTCTTTTTCGAAAAAATAGAAGAAGAAAATAAAAAAACGTATGTAGGTTGGCAAAAAGACATTCGAAAGGATTTGCATTTAGGTATTCAACGTCAACATGCAACGAATTATGATTTTTTTCATTTTTTTTTTTTTTTCATTTGACGAAATGCGTTATTATTTACAATACAATGAATATCGAGTATGGGATTATTATTATTTTTTACTCGAACCGTCATGTCATCGGGCGTCGTAGTCGTAGAATTTGTTAGAAATGTCAAATCTAGATTTGCATGTGGACTCATTGCCTACACATGTGTGTATAAAATGTGTGTATATTTGTTTTGAACTTAATCTCTTCTTAGGCAAGGAGACTCTTATAAAGGGTTAAAACAAAATCGAAGTAAAGCTGCTAAGTTATGGGTGAAGTAAAAAATGTTACTCATACGCCCACGGTGACTAAACAAAATAAAAGTTATAAATCATAATTTCTAGCTCAATATCGGAAAAAAAGAAAAAGAGGTAAAACAATTTTGAGAAGATAAGGAAACGAATTGAAAAAAACAGGTTTGTCGATCATTGGAATAAGACATTCCACGAAGATGTAGGTCCTATAACACTTTCAAATTTAATTTAACACAAGAACTCAAATCGGTCGATCCAAACATAAGTGACATCGTTTCTTCACTTATTGTGTCTTTGAAATACATGAGAATTATTCGAAATTTCATAGTTATGAGGCCCATTTTTACCTTGGAGGATAAGTTAATAAGCAGGATTGTCACTTTTGAGGCTAGGAAAATCCAAAACTGATTTCCATTTTTTACATGTCACTGTTAATTCCGGTTTTAGGGCTGTTTATGGATGGTAGTGTGATTGGACATTGGGATTACTTATTCGTAAATGAGACTGTTGCAATTGTTGCGGTGCTAATGATTAACGATAATTTTTCTAGACAACTTGAAGCAATTTAGAAGAAAGCGTCGAAATTAGCATGATAGAAAATAAGATAGAAAAGTCAAGTATTCACTCAAATCTTGCAGATAACTTTCCAAATCCTAGGAAGATTCCGGGGTACCTACATACAACTATGAAGTATTATTCCAAAATCTGGATTCAAAACTTCGGCGAAACATATTATTTGATTTAGGTAAGGTTTCTAATTTTAAAACTTTTCCAAATCAGTATTTTGATCAGATTTTGAAGAAGAATATAAGTTGTTTTTGGCAAAACAATGATTAATTCTATTAACCATTATAACAAAATGTTACTAATTAAATGTGTCAAAAAAAATTGTCACTTTAGAATTCATAATTGATTAGAACGATTCTTATAAATTTATTCAATAACATAGAAAATTTAAAAAATTTCAAAGTAGTTAGTGTTACCAAAACATTTAAAATAAAATATTTCCCATTCCTAAAAATGTAATAAGATTAAAAAAATACATCCGCAGATAATTTTATTTTGATGTTAATTTTATAAAATCCTGCCTTTTCTATTTCTATAATGTAAATGATTTTTTAAATTGAATTAAGATTAAGGTTTAATTTTTTTTAGTAATGTTTAAATAATCAAACACCACCTCTTTTGAAAACAAAAACTAAACACATAGACAAATCCTTAAGACAACACACACAAACACAGATATTATACATATTTTTTTTTATTTTTTGTAATATTTCCTACTTTTTTTAAGTCACACAATTTAAATTCAAATTTATAATTAACGATTAACGATTTCCTTACTTTGACACACCTTTTGAATACACACTATGAAAATAATGACACTGATTTCAAAAAACTAAATACGATCGACATTTTAGCATAAAATGTTAAGATTAAAAAATAAAAAAAAAATACCAAATTTAATTTAAAAAATAAAAATAAAACATTTCAAAACTTTTGTACAGCTTTTGTGATAAATAACTTTTGGTTTTAGTTTGATAGCTTATACTGAAGTGCTCACACAAAATTTATACTTTTTAACAACCACCTTAAATAACAAAAGTAAAAACAAAATATTTTCAACTACAACCAAACAAAAAATTGTATATTTAATAATAATTTTATTGAGTACCTATAATTAAAAATTTTATAAGAAAAGAAGAATTGCAGCAAAGTTAAAGCAGTAACTTTCATTCTCAACAAGATTATCAAAGTGTGAAAGCCAAAAAATCTTATTTATTAAAAAGTTTTTTTTTTTCTTTTTTTTATAATTTTGTTGTTTGCCTGTGAAAAATAAAATCAAGAAGGAAAAATAAGTTTTTCTTTTCACCATCAAAAATAAAATATATGCATGTATGCATTTATGCAAATTTTTTTTTTGTTTTGTGAAAATAATCGCGCTGAATTCAACTGTGTGACAGAATTCAAATTAAGAAATAAACTTACTCTGAATATACAAAATACAAAACAAACAAAATAAATTATAAAGAAAAAAAAAAAACTTTTATCAAGTAAATGCATTTTCTTTAAAGTCAAAACCTAAATAAAAATCAAAAAAACAGAAACTAAGAAAAGAAAAGAAGAAAAAAAAAAGAAAAAAAAAACAAAGAAAACTTTATGCTTTCTGCCAAAACTTTGTATGCGCTTCACAATTTTACAGCCGAGTTGTTGTGAAAAAAGAAGCAAGAAGCGAATCATTACGACAAGAACTTTCCTAGACTCAAATTACCTTGCATGTGAAAGGAAAGGAAAAGAAAAATGTAAGCTAGCGAAAAGGAACGAAATAACAAAAAACACAAAAAACAAACCAAAAGGAAAATAAGAAAACTGATTTTCAGTTGGTAGAGAAGAGGTACCTTGTTTTAAGAGGCTTACAAAATAATTAAAAAAAAAAAGTTAATTTATTCAAAAAACAAAAAATTAAAAAAAAATATTAAAACAATTTTAAAAGCGGCAACGTTTAAATATAAAATCGAGAAGAAAATAACAGAAACAAAAAAGGATGCATAAAAAGCAATTTTTTATTTAATTATTATTATTTTTTTTAAATATATTTTTTAGGTACCTATAAAAATAAAAAATATTTTAGTTTATTTTTTATCTATGTAGAACATTGTACCTGTGAGTGTATCTGATCCCTTTTATAGATTAAAATATAATAAAATATATTATCCTTTAATTTTTTTCACACTCAAAAAGAAATTTGAAACCAAAAACCCAAAAAAGGTCACTTGGGCGTATACTCAACTTTTATAATGAGAGAATTTTTAATGAAATGTCAAATGCTTCAAAAATTACTTTTTTGTGAATTTTGTTGACAGAATGTCTCATTGTCATTTTGAAGAGCATACTGATCAAACACTAATGTACCCAAAACCGAATGCAACCCAAGGGGCAAACTCGGAGCCCGGCAATAGTCTGTTGTCTGTCCCACAGCTGGGAAATCCGGCTCGAAGGACCAAATAACTCCAGTTATTGAATATTGACACTTCCCAGACTTCGGTAAAAGAAACTTTTGAAAACAGAAACATAGTTTGTAATTTTACATAAATGACCAGATGACATTGGTTTTAGTAGCTTAATATTTGTTTAAACCTTGTTTACATAACCGGGCTTAGTCTCGATCTCTGTTTTTCAATTGAAAATGCTCCTCAGATGTTATATTTATTGATCTTTGGCAGGCACACACACACATCATAATGTGATAATTGTATTTAAAACTTCACTTCAAGTTCTAAAGCTAAAACGTAGCAATAAAATTTATGCAACTAGCCGACCAGACAGACGTTTTTCGTGGTATTTTTTTTCTTTACTTTTTTGAATAAGTTCTAATAATTTAAATTGTTTTCTCACAACTTCAACAATGGTTGAAAGATTCTTTATGTTACAGATCGTGAAATTTGTAAAAATATCTTAAGGCAACTTAAGTGCTGAATCAAGTGTAACGAAATGAGGAATGTTTTCTTAATGTCACTGGTTAAAAATTAAAGAATCATTTTCCTTTTAACAGAATTGTGTATCTAAACTATTCATTAATCTACTGGAAGACACCCAAAACTATTCATCAAAATCAGTCCTGTCGTTCAAGACAAGTTTATTATTATGTTCAGCTGAATTTTGAAGAGTCATGTAAAATTTGAATGCGTGTGTCAAAAATATTCAATATTCCTAAATACTACCATAACTTCTGTAGGTACCTACAATCTACATATTTTAATTATCATAAAATTTGGCATTTACAATAAATTAATTGATTTATTTAGAAAAAAAGTTATAAGAAATATGCCCTTTTTGGGATGTTTTAACGTATTGCTAGGATTTTGGCATAGATTTTCTCGAGTACGCTTTGGTTTTTGAATACATCCACAAAACCTTTAAAAACGAATAAAAATTGCAAAATATAGTCAAATCGGTCCAGTCGTTCTCAAGATCTTCGTTTAGAAGCTCATTTGGCAATTAATTTTTATTTATTGAGATTACAAATGATAAAAAAGGAGAAGACTGAAAACTTCGAAGTGCCTTCACAAATTTCTGAAAAAACATTCATTATAGTAGACTTAAACACATTTTTTACTTTGATTCGACATCATTTTAATTTCCACTAAGGATCTGCTTCTTAGGCTAGCATACGAAAATATATTGGTGAGATTTTTCATCACTGAATTTGATCTAAAACTTTTCAAAAAATGTCGTCTTAAATTCAAATTATACAAAAAATTCTGAAATTATTTTTATAATATAATTGTTTTATAATTTTTTCATACTCAAACTTTAAATGCCAATTTTTTCAAAAATTAAATTTTGTCTGTAGTAAATTTCCTCTTTTCAATATTTTGGTATTAAAAAAAAATAAACAATTTTAATTTTATTTATATTTTGTTTTTAAATTTACATATTTAATTTTTTTCACTTCGTGTTACTTATTTTTTTGTTTAAAAACTAAAAAAGTCTTTAAAAACTGAATTATTGAAAAAGGTACAGATACACTCCCAGGTACTCGATTTGCGAATCTAGTTTTTCCCAACTTTTACAAGTAGCTATAAATTTGAGTTACTTTTTAAGCACGTTCTTAAAAAAAATCGACTCACAATACAAACAAAAACCTAATCATTACGTTTTTTTTTCATTTTGTACTCTTACCTCAAGCAGTGTTCTAATTATAATAAAAAAAAACAATAAAACTTTATCATACGTGATTGCCAATAAATTAAACTAAACACAAAATAAAATTAGCTTAATTTTTTTTCATAATAAAAGGTGGTGTTAGTTGTGGTAGTAGTAGTATAATAGCAGCAAAAGACGGAAGACGCTAAAAAATAATTTTTTAAACTCATTTCTCAGTGATAGAAAAGGGTTGATAAAAAATTGTGATTTTTTTGTTTTTTGGTTTAACGATAAAATTTGTTTAACAAAAACAAAATTTGATTTTATTTAAACAAATACAATTTTATTTAAACTATATAAATTGTGGATTACGTGGTTTGGTGTTGAAAATTGTATCATCTTACTTGTGCCTGTTTTAATTAAGCTGTTTAATTAATTATATTTTTTTGTTAATTTATAAAAGACTTCTCTTATGGAAAATTTATTTAAAGGTGCAGTTTTATGTTTTATTTAATCGTTTTTGTAGACAAATAGCATTACAGGTGAGAGATTATAAAGATATATATAATTTTTTTTTTTTATTTATTTCTATAACAGAATTATCGAAATTTCAGTGCAGAATAATTTATAGTTTACTGTTTTATATATTTTTTAATATTGTAAACTATTGCATAATATGGGATCAAGAGATGTTGTTCATTGATATTTGAGCAACGATTTTCTTTTTTTGCTAAATAAATTTTCTAATTTTATTGAATGAATGTAATAATCTTAATTGCTCGATTGCCAACATATATGCTGTCCGTTAGTTATTTAAAAAAAAAATAAAATATTTACAAATAAATATTAATGCAGATTATATTTTGTACTCACAAAAAAATACACACATTTACATTTAACGTATTGAAAGTTTTGTTTTTTAAGTTAATTTGAAACTCTTTAACTTCAGATTAACTTTTTTTTTTTTACTTTCGATACAATATTATAACATTAATACATCTACTATACACTTAACTACACATATTTTACTTTTTGCACATTACAAGCAATAAACATTTATTAATATAGTATATTTTATTTTATTTTGTTATTTTAATTTATAAAATAAAACAACAACAAAATGCATACGATATAATAAAATCACTCAGATAAAAGTTTTTATAATGTTAAGAAAAAATTCGTCGTAAATATTTTACCAAATTCAGCACACTTAATTGTACAATTTTAATTTGTAAAAATATATTATTGTTTGACAAAATTAATCATCGACTAAGAAATTTAAAATACCATAAGAACAAATTGTAGATATGACATAAATGTTTTGACATTCATGCAAAATTCCTATACGTCTGAAATTAGAAGAAAAATCAACTGACAGTTGGAATTTTTTTAAATTGTTTTATGAAAATTCAAAAAATCTGTTAAATATTTAGTTTACACCAATTTTTGTGTAAATAAATAAATTTAAACACATTTTATTCAAGTGACTAAATTTAAGGGATCCAATTTAGCCGTGTTTTATTGGTAATCGGTTAGGCTAGTAATATAAGTTTTAAATAAAACACTTTATTCACTCTATAACTCACTCTTAGTTCTCCTACCAAACTTGGTATCCACACATTAATTAGGGTGTTGTAAAAAAAAATGTAATACATTCCACAGGTAGAGTTGAAAAATTCATGAGAATGTAGATCGAGTTGAAATACTCATTGAACTATATTACTTCGGAAAAGGCTATTTTTGTTCATACATAGGTTTGCCATTAACAACTTAAAGTTTCTTACCGGAGCAATTCCTGCGAAAGAGCACAAACTATAAAAATAAGTTGCTAGCAACTTTGAGGGCTAGTTATAAAGCAATGTTTTATATTATTTTATTTTTTTAACTTTTCATACAATATTTTATAAATTCCATTTATTTGGGAAATAAAAATTCCTTTTGAAAAAAGACATTAGTAGACAGAAGTTTACATACTTAAAATTATAACAAAGAAATCTAAGTAAAAATTCCAAGAAGTTGCTTTAAGTTTCTTTGTGGACTTTACTGGACACCATATAGTTTATTAATTATGACAGTTTAGTGATGGAAATTGGTATATTTCAATGATGGATGTTTCAACAATGTGTCATGATAAAACATACTAATGAAAGTTATATGCCTTCATATGAAGTGACAAAGTAAGTTTCAATACGGAATAATCATTTCTTTTGAATATTTTTATTTAAAAGAAAAATGTTTGCAGTGCAGCCGAAGTATAAAAAATATCAACGAACAGAATATTTTACTGACTACACTTAAAAGAATTTGTATTCTGCTTAAAAAAAAGAATATTTTTCAATGATCAATTTTTAACAATATTAATGTGTGCTATCCAAAATTATTTACCAAATATTTTACTAATTAACATTCCATTAAAGTTTAACAATGCATTGCTAATAGGATCTTATATTAAATTGCGAAAATATGAAAGAATTAGCTCTAATGAAAAAGATCTTCAAAAAAATATTGATGAAACAGTTGAATCTAAGCTATATGTACCCAACTTGGATGCTATATGAATTTTTAGTTTCCTGGACAAACAATTTTTTTTGTTTTTTAAAAACTCATAAAACTGGGAAAAATGTGCTGTGAACCAGCTTAAAAGTTTTTCAAAATAGCCACGATAAGAAATTCATAGATGAATTCTTTTGGGAAGCTTTTCCTGGCAACCTTTTATTAAATTCCAAATGAAAAAATAATGTTTCAGGTTAAGAGATATTAATTAAATGAACAACAACTTTAAATGTTCTAAATATTTTATTGGAATTTTTTGACACTCTAAAATTTAGATATCATACTCAAAATTAAAGTAGTAATTTTATGACTTTACTTTAGCAAATGCCAAAAAAAATTTAGCCAAGTGTTTTCAAATTCTTTCATATCGAACCTATGGTAATTTTTTTCTAAACTTAATTTAAAAATAATTAAAAATTATAAATGAGTATACAAAATCCTTTTTGAAAAATAGAAGACATTATTTTTATAAAATGTTTTGAATTCTTTTCGTTTTTTGAAAAAAAGAAAAATTTAGGATATTTTTAAGTATTAAACTTAGTGACATCAAAACTAAATGCAAAATGATACAATGACTTTTCTTAAAAAGAAATACTGTCCTTTTTATGAATGAAAAAGATTCACAAAGTATTTTGTCAAAAAAAAACCTTCAAACGATTTCCTCAAATTCCTTCAAAACTTCAGGAAAATGGAATTTTGACAATTTCTTATAATAACTTGTGAATGTTGTAAATGACATAAAATAATTTTGAAACAGAAACTAACAAATATTGATACTGATACCAACCATGCAATTTGTCTCTGACTGAATTATAAAATTAAGAACAATTTAGAACCTTAACAGAAATATGTATAAAGAGTTTTTTTAGACTTGTCGTAATGGAAAAAGAGGGAGGGGCTCTTGAATTTGGTTTAAATTACTTAGTTTCTTAAGACTTTGTTGGTTATTTTGTGAATTTTGTTTTTTATGTCCTTTTTGGTTATAATAATGCCTAACAAATCTTTGAATTTAAAAAATTGTTTTTTTTTTTCTCTGCATCCCTTGAAAACCATTTCAACTATTCAGAAAAAAATATTAAATAAAAATTATACAAAAAATTAAGTTTTTAATTGACATCAAATTTAGGGCCAAAGTTAATTTTTTAAAAGATTTATTTCACTCGGTATTATTTTCTATAACCATTATAAGTTGCAAAATTAATTTATAAAAACTTTCTACAACTGTAAAGTTATAGATATTAACTTGAAAATGTAGGTATTTTGTTTTCTGTACTTATAATCTTAAATAGATATTTTTCTGTTTTTATTTATATAAGTACAGAAATAAGTAAAAACTAAAACAAAAAGTTCTTTAAATTAAAATCCTGCAGAAGCTTTTTATGTTAGAAAGAAATTAATTTTTGAGAATATATATTTCATCATGATATAGACCTATACATTCAATTTTTAATCGATAACCTTTTTAACAACACAATTCTAGCACAAAAAAATAAATAATTTTTGATAGAAATAATTAATCTGACTTAATTAAAGTTCTTCCAAATAACTTTTACCTACAAAACACTTTACAGAGTTCTTCTTTTTCTTTTATTTTTGTAAAAAATAAAGTGCTGATATATGTATAATCAATTATTACAACAAATAATTCCTCAAGTTCCTTCTGATATTTCAAAATCTTGAATTATTTAATTATTATTATTATTATTTTTTTAAATCAAAAGGAACCAAGGATCATGCAATTCTACTTGCTTTCTAATCTTTTTGAACATTTGTGCATTTTACATCAATATGAATATTGTGTTTCAAAAACAAGAAATTAAAAAAAAAAAATTAAAAAAATAAGAGTTTTGTTTTGTTCTATTTAAATAGCACACACACAGACAGAATATACGTGGCAAAAGAGCACGTCAGATGTTCTAATAAACAAACAAAAAAACAAATATCTTCGATTGATTTTGTTCATTATCCTGATTATCCTTCTTTTTTTTTGTTCGTGTAATTTTTTGTCATTTTAATGTCATTTTAATTCAGTTAACGCAAAACATGTTATTTTTTGTAATTCTTTAAAATTTGGTTGAAAATGAATAATCCTACTTAAAAATACAAAATAAGGATCCTTAAAAATACTCCTTCTATGTGTATTGGTATTTTTCATAATATTTTCTTATACTCTATAAATGTGAATTTTTTCATATAAAATGTATTTCAATAGATAAACCTCTTATATTAAGATTAAAGATAACAAAAAAAAAAATAAGTAACATTTTGTATCTATGCATAAAAAAGGTGCAAAAAGTGTTCGAACGTTGGAGACAGCATTATGTTAAGCATCCGAGCAAAAAGATTATATTTTCATTTTTCATTTTTTTTTTTTTTGTATTTTTATTTTCACATTAATTTTTGATCGAAGGATTCTTTGGCAGGAAAATCATATTTCGTGGTCATTTTTTTTTTTATATTTTGATTGCTCCCACCCGTGGCGTAATGGGCACAGTACAGTGGGAATGTTTAAAATAAAATATCGATTGATTTCGTTCGGTTAGAATTTTTTTTGGTATTGGTTTTGTTTTGATTTGGTTATTTTCATTTGCATCCCCACAGAAAGTTGAATTTATATATATGTTTCTTATTTAATTGGAAAACTTTAGTTTTTTTTTTTTGTTTCTATGCTAAGGGATACTTTTAAGGAAGCTAATGTTTTTTTATATTAAACAAAGGAGAATTAATTTATCAATTTGAATTATTTATAGTTTAAAATTTTGATTTAATTTAATTAAATTAAAAAAATTAAAATCGAAATAAAGTAAATAAAAATTCTATTTATTTAGAAAAAAAAAGGGAAACTTTTTTTTTGGAGTTTTTTGTAAAAGAAGTTTAAAAAAAAAACTAAATTAAGAAATAAGTTTTTGTGATTTTAAAAAAATTGTTAACTTTACCATTTTTTTCGCTTTTCGAAAATGTTTAAGTTTTTCTGCGAGCTTTTTCTCCTCGAAAAGAGAAAACTCAGCGCGAGATTTTTTGTTTTATTTGTTATTTGTTATTTTATTTTTTTGGTTTGTTTGTTTGTTTGTAGTTGTTAAGCTCTTATCTACGTATTGGTAGGTATAATTCTGTATCGGTATTTTGAATGTTTGAATTTATTTTGCAATTTTCCATTGAAATTGTATTTTTTTGTTTGTTCCTTATTGTTCCGGAAGTTTTGTATAAAAAACGCATTGTATTGCCATTTTGTGTTTAAGTTTTTATTTTTATTTTTATTTTTATTTTTTATATATTTCTCTGTTTTGTTGTTCTCATAGATACAACGCGGAGTTTGAGTTTTGAGTTTGAGATACGTTTTTCAATTCGTTGTTTATGCAGTTTTAGTCAACTGTCCTGTACATACATATAGCTATATATTTATAGTCAGATACAAATATCGTGTATTTTATTTTTATTTTTTTTTTGTAATAATAGATATAGTGATACGGAGGTAGATTTGAACTTTTCTTTTTTTCTATCTATATATTTCGTATATTTGTATTTATATATATATATTTACATTTGTATCTAGTATGTTTTGTATTCAATGTGAATGTTTGACATTTCAATGAGTTCGGTATTGAAAAAGTTACTATTTTATGAATTGACAATGTAATTTTAATTTTTATTAGTTTTTAGTTATTTTTATGGTTTTGCTCGTTTGCTCGTTTTCGTTTTCCATTGTCCACTTTCCATGTTTTTATTTTGTTTCCCTCAAAATGTATACATATATAGTAGTATCTATTGTATCTATGTTTGTTTTTTTTTTATATATATATATTTCGGTAGGGTATATATTTCTGCAACAACTGGCTACGACTTCATATCGCATTAGTATTGGATTTATGTCGCGTGTATTTATGGTAAAAAATATCTTTTAAATATTTTTGTTTGATTAAGTCTCTAGCTTTTTGTTTGTTTGATCATTTTCTGTGGTATGCATATAATATGAAGTGTTTTGAATTTTACATAATATACATACATAATACATGTATATTGTATATAAATTTATGTATTTGTATTAGACGAAGCGCGGTTATGTATATATGAACAGCATTTTTCGTATTAAACGGGGTGGAAGGCAGTAGTACATTTATAAGGATAAGACAGGCCCCCGAAATACAACACACACAGCCAAAGAAGTGGAAAGAAGAAGAAGAATAAAAAATATGAAATAATAAAACAATGACAATAACAATGATGAGAAACTGTTATTATTTTTTTTTTTTTTTGATTTTTTTGAAAAATGAATAATGTTGCAAAATTGCGTTAATTTATGTCTTTTTTGCTTTCTGTTCTTCTGTTCGTTCGCGAGATGGTTTTGTTTCACTAAAATCTTTTTGCAAATGAATCTTAATTTAAAAAAAAGATATTACGAGTATATGATGATATTTTTGCATCTGTTTTTTTTTTTTTGTTAAGTTAATTTTTAGGTACAAAAATAGAGATTCGAGTACACTTAGTTAAATTGTAAAGCTTAACATCAAAACTCCTCTTCACAAAATAACATAACTTTATGATGTCTTTTGCGCACCACCAAATATTTTTTTTTTTATAATAAATATTTCACTCCTCTTAAAAAAATGTGCGGTTTTTGATTAAGTTCCTATTTTTTTGTTTCTATTTATAACTAACATAGATTTTGTTGGTTTCTTTGTTTATTTAACTCTACTGGTTTTACGCAAAGTATATCTTGTTAGTTTTTTTTTTTCTCGAGTGTTATATTTTTTGATTTTTTCGAGAGCAAATTATATAAAATAGAAAAAAAGAAATTTATGATTAGTAGGGAATTTAATTGCGTAGCGACACTCACCGATGATCTACTCACTTGCATAAACGCATAGACACCTCGTAAAAACTCCATGTTAGGCTGCTGGTCTTGCGAAGAAGTTTTAGGGTTTTGAGCCCTGTTGATATATGATTTGACACCTTCAGCTACTAGATGGGGTTTGAGTTTACGTGATAGTGTTCTGTAATTAGAAAAAATAAGAAAAAAAAGGTTAGTTTTTGAAATATGTTTTTGATTTTTCTTTCTATCATTTTTATATTTTGTAAAATTAAATAATATATTGCATTTTCTGACCGACCTTTACAGCAGACTCTTTTGATGCTTCTTATTTTGATAGTTTATCATCATTTAAAATCAAAGCCATTTTTATTTTTCAAAAAAGACACTAGTAAAAAAATCATGAAAATCAGAAATATAAGACGGAACTAAGATTGTCTTGTCAGCTAGTGTAAAAATAAAAACTGACGCATCTTTGTAGGTTTGTTCTCTATAAGTTCGTTAATCTTTAGTTTCTTGAAACAATACCTTCAAACGTTATTTTTGTTTAACGTTTTAAATGAACTAAAAATAGAAAGATAAATCATTACAAAATGCTCTTAATAGTCTCACTTAGAGTTATTTTTTTATTTAATTTTGGTTTTTTGTTAATATATAATTGATCGTATGTCTTAAGTCCCATTAGTTGAGAATTCTGTCTTTAATATTTCTTCAAACTTTTCGTAGTATTTACAAATAAGCATTCAGAAATTTAGTTCGATTTTTTTGTATACAAACAAATTTAAAAAATCCACTTTTTTGCAGAAAATTTGATAAATTGGTAAAAAACAAAGTCAAAATAAATACAAGTTTAATAATAGTTTTTAATAGATAAAAATATAGAATTTTCTATAAACTCTATTAAATTTCATCATCATTTTTCATAAAAATAAAGATTTAAGAAGAAAACTAAAATTAAAGAATTCAAATCAACTTAAAAAAATTTTTTTCTTGAGTTTTAATTTTTGTTTTAATTCGTGTAAGGGAAAAGTAAAAAAGTCTTAGAAAAAACTTGATCTGTCTTTAATTGCCAGCCAATTAAAAATTAATTACTTTAAGTCTCAGAATCACAAATCCCCCTCAACAAAATATGGCAACAGCTTTTCATTCTTTAATAATAATTGTTATTCCTCTTCAATAGTAATTTTCCAGATATAATCACTGATAATAAAATCAAATCAATTATCATGCTCATTATAACAGATTTATTAATAGAGGTAATTTTACTTTTGTGTTAGGAAAACGCATGTCATTAAATCTTAATCATTTATAGGCTTCTGCTTTAATATTACTTTCGTAAATAATATTTTCATCTTAATATTCAACTTATGTATGTACTTGTACATTGTACATACATATATCCTGTCTATGTTTATTTATTTTATTTGGTTTGCGTGACTTTTGTTTGGATATTTTTTTTTTATATAAATATGTACTAAAATATACTTTTATTGCATTTATATAAATACATAAATTTGCGAGATATTATACTCGTAAATCAATAAACTTCAACAGTAGAGATTTTGAAAAATAACTTATTTGTTTTAATCAATAATTTTGTATGAAAAGTTCTTATGTAAATATCAACTATAAAATCTATGTAAATCACAAAAATCCTTTATAAATTTGAAGTCGTGTTTTTATTGGTAGTCTTTAGCTAAAGTTTAACAAAAAAATCGCTTTATTCACTTCATAAGTCACTTTTAATTTAGGTCCCAAAGTAAGTATCCCTGAACTTCTTGTCAAATTTAATGCAAAAGATGTGTTTAAAAAATGTGTAATCAATTTTTTAAGGTTTAATTAACTATTGCATGAACATCTGTGTCAAAATTAAATATTTATAGAAATACAGACTAAGTGCATAAGTCTCGGTCAAAATTTGATGAAAGTCTTTAAAAAAACACTCAAAATTAATAACCAAGTAACTTTTAATAGAGAAGATTACAATTAAGTTGCAGGCAACTTTAAAGGCAACCAGGTTATTTAATCATGGTTCTGTGTTCAATCTGTGGTTCAATTTTTACATTCTTGAACTAAATTTTTTTATTTCTCAAAAAGATGTGTTAAAGCTTGCAATTGTCAATTTCAAAATGTCTTTTGCACTTGCTATTAAGTGAACGCTTACACTTTAAAATGCAGCCGATGTAAAAATAAAAATAAAAATAAAATATCATTCGCAAGTCTGCTAACATTTATCTGTTTCTCGATTAGGAACGCTTTCGTCACTCAAATAGTTTTACTGACTATCAAATCAACTTATTTTTTTCATTAATCCGTTGTTCCTGTTTTCCGTAGTCACTTATACCTCAAAAATGCAACTTTTAAAATTTTACTACATTTTAAAAATAACTATATTCATAGAACAAAATAATTTCGAATTCAATGTGATTGCTCATTTTCAAATATTCTGAAAAGTAAGTTGGTAAAAATCAGCTTATAGTCAACGTTAAAAAAATTGTGCTAATTGTAAAAAAAACGTAGTATAAAATTATTCTGAAGTCTATATCAGCTATTTAAATATTTGAGCCATAAAATTGCAACCGTTACTGCCAAATTTTCACTTTTTTAGTCTAAAATTGTAAACAAAATTCAAAAATGCGTTTGAAAATCATTAATGCATTTTCCTTGTTCTTGAAATAGGACCGACGACTAAGAGATGTCTATTTATAGATTCTTGGGACCATGAAAAGTCAAGGTTTGTCAAAATTCCATTCTATAAATTAACAAAAAATTCAAAAACTTTCTATAAAATATAGTCAAATAAAAATCTATTTTTATTACTTAAATCCTAATCCTATTGGAAAAATTTCAACTTCGATAGATTTTAAATAAAGTTTAAAAAGTTACCCTACCAACATTGCTGCGTCAGTTATTCCTACAAAAAGGCACTCAACATTTCCAAACCCTTCTTAAGAGTTAACACAGCTCTGTATAGTAGATACTACACAAAATTGTTTTAATTTAAAAAAGATAATATTTACTTATTTCCGGGTTTAAAAATCCACACCAAAATTGAAGCGGAAGTTTAGGACCAACCAACAAAAAAAAATGCAAACAAACTTTAATTAGAACCAAATCCTTTTAAAACAAAAACTTAAATTAAAAATAAAAACAAAACTAACAACCAACTGCACCTCACCGTTCGGCACCTCACGCTGACTTCATTCATTTTAATATCCTTTAATCTAGCGGAATTTAAACCCTATGCCTGTGGCCTGTGATGGTATTTAAAAACCTCTTAAACACTTGCCGCCTTTGCTTTTTTATCATCAGTGTTTTCAAAAAAAGAAAAACTACGTTCTTATAATTCCAACGGAATATAAAAAGCAGATTTACACCACAGCAAAAAATAACTAAAAAAAAAAAAAAACAAGAAAAAATCCGAAAAACCTAAAACTATGGTTCACACGGTGCGGCGCGCAACATTAACCACAGTCATCACCCACTCCTGCACCTCTATACAAAATGTAAATGAGCAGACAACATCATCTTAAGTAGGCTTAACATCTTGCCTCAAGCCTTTTCACAGCCCCACACTCCTCCCCCACACCCACACCCCTACCCTTCAGCATCCAGTGTATAGTATCTTTTTCACCCAATTTCGAGCGCACTCCGGTGTTGGTGAGAAAATAAAAAAAAAAAACAAAAACAACATTTCATATCAAAAGCATAATCATTTTCAGTGAAAGGTTAGATTTGCATAGATCTGCCGGTTAAGATTAAATTCAGGGGGTTATGTATGTTTTGTGTATGTGTGTGTGTTGAGGGAGCATATTTTGATCTGCATTGTTGACACACTCGACGAATTTTATGTAATTATGTTGGATGGGCGAAAATTTGGTGGCGTTTTTTTTTGGGGTGGAGGGGGCCTGATTTTTAAGGTGCCTCCTAGTATCTTTGGGTTAACATAGAAGTATATACATAGTTTGCCTAAGCAAACAAGGAATTGCCAAAAAGGGCATGACTTGCGGAAACTCTTATAAGTTACGACCGTTTGACATGGAACTAAGGGTAAGAACTTATAATGAGTACCTGTTCCTATGTACATACAAACACAAACATATATTTGTGTGCGGTTTAGGTCACACCACTCAATGTCAATGAATGTCCTTGGTCCTTGAGATACACTGAGGAAACCACACTATACCTAACGTAACCGCTCTTGAAAATATCGATTATCACTTTTCAAAAATGTTGGTAATTCAATTTATATCTTCTTCAAATTTAGAATATACTTTTTAAATTGTCATCGAGAGAATTGATTGGTCAAAATGTTGACAAAAAAAAGAGGTCAAAAGATCGCATTTGACAATACTAACCCTACTTGCGATATCTGTTTACATCTACAAATTTGAGAACTACTAAACCGATTAAGCTTATATTTTTCTTTTACTACGTTTTAATAGAATTAAATTTATTTTTTTTTTAAGTAACACCAAAGAAAATTTCACAATTCAGTTTTTAGAAAGCTAAACTTGAATGTGCTCCTATAGGCATAAAATTTATATTTGTAGCACATTTAATTATATATAAAAATATACAACAAAATGTAATTTTTTTTTTAACTGACCTAAAAATAAATAATTGAAATGTAAATCGATTTTGCTAAAATTAATTTGTAAACCAGAATATTAATAGGAGTGTAATTTTTAATTTTGACAGGACATTACTTAATTTTACGTCACACAAACTATTTTAATTAATTTCTCAAATTTTTCATTTCTAATGTGGGTTACCTGCTCGATGGGAATATTAATGGTTTTTTTTAATTTGTCACATAAACATTATTTCGATTAAAATAAAATTATTATAAAAGTAATAACATTCAAAATCATATCCTCGTTTTTTTATTATGTTATGTAAAATTATTTTTTTTTTTTTATTTTAATAAATCACCCCCAGTAATGTACAAACATAGAGAAAGATTTTAATGAATGGTTCATCACAAAAGCAATTATTTAAACGTTGTGTTGTTGTTGGTTGTGACGTTGATGATGGCGTTGGCATTGTGAGGCGAGTTTGTTGCCTGATGCTAAACGAGATAGGTCAAGTTAATGAAATCAGATTTTTATTTTATTTTAATTGGCCTTTGTAATTAAATGCATTTTTATAGCCCATTATGTAGATTTTATTGGCAAAGGAAAAACATTTTTATCCACATTCAAAATAAAAAAGGACTTTTACTATGAAAATTATATATTTTTATATTTGTTTGTGAATGTTTAATTTTAATTTTTGTTGTTCTTTTTTCTTGTGTTGTAGTTAAAGCTTATAGGTATAAGAAGAAAATATATCTAGAATTGTGAGATTAAAAATAGTTATTATATTTTAATTATAATTACGTTGATACTCAAAGATTTTGAATTTGTAGGTATTAAAGAATGTCCTTGCATTGTTTTTAGAGTAAAAAGAATGTTTAATTTTTCAGTGTCTAAAATGATGAAGGTATAAAGTTTTTTGGTCCACAGAAACATGATTTTGTTTATATTTAAAAGAAGAAATATGATGTTTAGTGAGGTTGAAATTAACAAAATTCAATTTTTACAGTAATGGCTTAAAGATTTGTCATGGATTCCAAAAGTATACCAATGTTTGAACACAAGTAACTTTTTTCTTTTGTCATTTTTTCCGTGAGGTTAATGCACAGGGAACAAAATTCAATTTTCTGTCAATGTTTTATGTTTACTGATGTTTTACAAAATTTTTTGTGAAATTTTTTCTGGAAAATTGGTATGGGCTCAATTTGTACTCCACTATACTATATTTAACAAAAAATCATATTGCTCCAACTACCTATATGTTTATGCATAGGTACATATTACATACCATATGTACATATATATGTAAAGCCGTTTCGAAAACTAATTAAGGGAACCGGAAATCTCTATCGAATGAAGATCTGCTAGCAATTAGAAACGTATGGGATTTTGTATTAGTTTTGAAGTCAAACACATTTTAGAATATTTTCAAATAAACTAAAGAATTATTTGTCTAATGGAATTTCAGCTGTTCTGTTCTGATAAATGTTTAAAAATCATTCAATCAATCATCATTGCATGAATATGTAACGAATTTATCGAAAACCCTCTGGGGTACAAATTGGCAGTAATGTATAAAACTTATTTTTAGATGCTTCAATTATTTTGAAATTACCCCTAAATTGTACATTCTCTTATGTTGGATTTTTAAAATCAACGTTTTGGACTTGGTCAGAAAAATTCAATACTTCTGGATTTTTTAATCTAAGGCATTTTTTCTTATTTTATGGTCAGAAAGGTTTTGTATTTATTTAGTGACATTTTATAAATTTTATGTTGAGGATGGGTGCGACCCACACTGATACCTTCCCAGTGTACTTTGAAAACTTGACATTCTTGATATTAATCAATTTACTTTTGATGTTGATTGATAGAAAATGTATTAACAAAAAAATTATCAGATTTTAAAAAAATATCAGATTTTAAAAATTTCTCGATATATGTATTGTAGTGGGATTTTTTTATTTACCAAGTTTTGATAGAACTTTTTGTAGTTTTTCATTTTTTGTAAACAAAATATAACAATTTGATATTTTTTAACAATCCATCACTTAGTTTTTGACAAATGTATTATGTTGAAAATAAAATACATTTGAGGTCAATATTTTTGTCGGCTCTCGAGATATTCCAGTAAAGAAACTTTTTTATTAACTTCCCATAGGGAGTTATTGTAATCGGTCCGATTTGTCAAATTGAAATTTTTGACAGATCTGTACGTTTTATGGTTCCTAGAATCTAAATTCGTCATTTGCAGAGAGATGTCTGTTTGTGTGTGTGTACGTACGTTCGTACGTGCGTTTTTAAAAAAAGTGAAAATTTTAGTTTGTCGCAAATATCTCAGGAAAGAATAATGCTATTGACTTCAAATAAATTTTATTGGGTAGATTGCAATGTGACACAGGTTTGGTATAAATTTTAATATAATTTAACACACCGTTATTTTTTTTTTAAGTAAAAACTAAAAAAAAAAAATGTTTGGCGTGCAAATATACAATGAAGGAAAAATGATATAACAATTTTCTACTATGCGAAAAGTGGTCTTTGAAAACTGGTAAAATTTTTGAAAAAAATGAATTTACAGTTTTTTTACAAAAAATAAAAAACTTTAACAAAAATTTGCCGAAAAATGTCAAAAGTAGTTTCTTGACTTGAATATGTCCAGAGTGGTAAATTATTTTAACTTTGAATTTATTTTATTTTTGCATAATAGAACTGACAACTTATGGTATATTTTTGACAAATGTCGAAATGACAGAATATCAAATTGAAATTCTCACAATACATACAAAATTAAAAATATTTCTTAAAAAAATTGGTTAATATTGTTTTCAGATTCAATATCTCTGATATTTTTATGTTAATGTCAATTATTATCAGGAACGCCAAGTTTTCAAATTATGCATAATGGGAAGTTATCAGTGTGGGTCGCACCCAGCCTCTTTTTTTCAAAAAAAAACTGTCATTTTTCCTTCCTTGTATATTTGAGCGCAAAATTTTTTTTAGTTTTTCTATTTAAAAAAATTTTGGTAGGTACTAGTTATGTTAATTTTTTTTTTCAAATTTATACCAACTCTGATATTTTATATTTAAAAAAAAGCATTCTCCGTTCCGGAGATAATTTCAACCAATCACAATTTTCACTATTTTTTAAATTGCTAAGTTAAGAAAAATTCCCTGTATATTTTTTGAACGTCCTTTCTGTATCCTTTGAGGCTAAAATCTGATAAATATTTTTGTCTGTTATCTTCAAATATCTCCTTAGTTAAATCTAATATTATGCGAGTACATTAAATTTAAAAAATGAAGAAGTTTTTGTATTTTTTTTTCTCTTTTTTTTTTTCTCTTAAGTATAACAGTACTTAATTAAATTGCATTTTAAATAACCAAACCCTTCTCATGAACCTTCCTTCCTGTGTCATTCATTCATCGTGTCTAATTAATAATTTTACAAAATAAAAACCTCACACGTAGATATTAATTAGTTGTTAACCTTTACTAGACTTATAACATAAAATTAATTTATATTAATATAAAAATACATGTCTATGCATAAACTTATGGGCATGTGTGTATTTTGGATCGATATAAAAAAGAGTCCTTATAACAATAAGCCAGGTACTTGTTATAAGTACAAAAGAAAATTTCCACCACAAAAAGACTGACTGAATTAAAAAAGTGTGAATAAAAAATAAAAAAAAAGAAAATAAGAAAAAAAATAGAAAACAGCTTATCTAGCATATTAGCAGAAAAGCAACATGCTCAAGGAATCTTTTCATAATAATTTTATTCTGCAACCTTTTGCAAAATTTTCTTTTTTTTATCTTTGTGGTGCACCCGTCTCGTAGCGTCGTCGTCGTCGTCGTCGTCACCCGTCCATTCGTTGGTTTTAAAATTAAAAAATGAAAGGAGTGTGTTTTTTTTTCATCTTGCCTTAAAAAGATTATGTATTCATTTCGTCATAAGGTGTATGTTGAGGGGGAGAGAGAGGCGGTTAAATACAAACTTGTAATGTGCCACATATTTTATGGGAAGCAACATTTTGTATGCACAGCAACAGCACCCTATCAAGAGGGCCTAGGACCTCTTTCTTTTTGACGAAAAAAAGGGATTTTATGGGTGCCTTTTTTAAACTTATTTACTATTTTTATGTACATATGTATATGAATATACTTAGTCCAATGGAAATGAACTTCTTTGAATTGAAATATGACCCAGTCTGTAGTTTAAGTTTATTTAATTAAAAATTTGAGTCATGCATACATTTACTGTACATACTTGTACACAGTACAGGAAATTTAAAAACCAAAGACATTTTGGCAAATCATTTTTTTTTTTGAATAAAGTTAAATAATCCACACAGAGATACATTTTTAATATTTTTGTTTTTTTTTTTTGTCATTATAGGTATGTAATCACTTTTGAGGTAATTTTTAAACACGTTTTTTAACATTTTGGGTGGTATTTTGGCCATAACTTGAGCACAATACATAAGTAGTCAAATAAACTTAAACGCCAAACAGTGAAATGATTTTCTGGTTCAAATCCTCTCCCGAAATGGTTTCATACACATCGACAATCTGCTCAAGTTTGATCGTGCTTGTGCAAATGGGTGTTTTTTCTAGACGTGTGGTTTTTAAGGAGAAATAAAAAAAATATAATTTAATTTAAAAATGGTTTGCCTTTGTATTTCAAAAATGATTTCGGTCAAGTGGACGGCCGTGGCTGGCTCGAATAAATAAGATGGCCAATTTTCAACCACTTTTTGCAGCAATTGGGCCCACATGTGAGCAATAACGCACCGAATATTCTCCTCCAAAGCGTCAATCTTCTCGGGCTTATCTGCGTAGAGAAGCGCCTTCACATAATAGTCGCATAATCTTGAAGGCAACGCCACCTGCTCCTATCCATTCCACAAAAATGAACTTCATCGCTGAACAAAATTTTCGCCGCTGAACAAATTTTCACAATTTTGAAACGTTTTTCAGATATAAGTCAATTTATTATAAAATGGCAAACCAAATTAAACATGAATCAAGTGACAATTGTCAAAAAAAAAACAACTCTGAAAAAAGAATTGCCAGACTAAAAACCACACGTCTAAAAAAACAAGCCTTTATATTCAAAAAAACAAATCAATCGATTGCATTCGAAATGATTGCAATCTTTTAAATGTGAAATGTTAGTGGCTAAAAATTTTCAAGTTTCATTCTCAAAGTAGATTCATTGAATGCAATCTTGGAATTATTAAACTCCTAATAGATAACTTGCATTTGTTTAGAAGCTTGTTCTCGAAGGGAAATTTATGGATCTTGTATAGGTATTAATTTTTTCAAATTTCAGTACTCATGTAGACAAAATTGAAATGTTTTAATATAATTGAATATACAGCCTTCAAATTCTTGATTGACATTATCTGAATATTTCTTCAAGACCTTGGATACTAATTTATTTAAATTAGCTCTCATTTTATTTAATATTCCAACTTCCTATGAAACAAATTTGCCCCTCATAAGGTGTTTGTATGTATAATCACTCTGTTTTTTTTTTTTTTTTCTACCAACACTATTTTCCCCTTCAGTCTATGCTAAATAAGTTTTCTAGCCGAAGTGTAAATAAAAAAAAAAAACAGGAATTCATTAAAAAACATTTTTATTCGTCCTTGATTCAAATCGATGAGAACAAGTGAGAAAATTTTCTACTTTTCTTTCTATATATGGAAAGGATAATTTTTTTCCATAATAATATTGTTTTTTTTTTTCTATTTTTTATTCTCTTCAATATTATCCTTGCCAATTTTTATGAAGACAAAGCTTTTCAAGTGGATATGAGAGGGGAGAGAGAGAGAGAAAAAAATAGCGTGTTTGAAAGCGTCAGCTTGAGGTTGAAAGTCAACATTTAGAAGCCATTGTCCTTCCATTATCGACGACTCAATCGAGCATTGTGAACTCCCTCGTTACGGATATAATATAATGTGTTAAGGGAAAAAAAAATAAAAACTCACTCCCCCTCCTCTCCCTTCCTGTCATGAATTTATCAGAAGGCAAAAAATTAAACTAAAAAATAAAAAATACAAAAAGAAAAAAATTAAAGAAAAGAAACATAAAAAGCCTTTTGTTAAAAGAAGTTATTATTGATTATTTTATAGTGATAACCTAGATTTGGTTTCTTTGAGGAAAAAATTGGTGGCTGGTGTGATAAAGTATGTCTAGGACATTGGTTAGTGTTTAAAAAAAATATATATTATGTTAGTAGCTTCAAACTTTACTACGCCTAAGTACATAATAACTTTTATTCGTTACAATTGGCATAACTACACATTTTTGAAAGACCTTATGGTCCAATAGAAAATTAAGAGACATCACAATGAGAAACTTTTCCTAAATTTGAAATTATTGACACATTGTTTTGAATTTTAGGTGAAAAACTAGAAATTCATAAAATACAAGAACTTTCTAAACACCTTTAATTTCATAAAAAAAAAAAAATCTGGAAAAACACAAATCACACAAAACCTTAAAACCTGGAAAATAAGGTCACATTTCTGCTAATTTTCATGTTATTACTTTAAATCAAAATCATGCCAATTTTTCGTCTCACATCCGTCTCAATATTTTTCCAAAAGTAGTAACATTTTTCGGTCACTTTTGTTATAAGTCACATTTAAAGAGACAGTCGTGCTTACAAAGATATCCTGTATTATTTTGACAAGACTAGTTTTTTTTGCAACTAATAACAACTTAGATTGAGAAGAAGGGAAATTTTGAAAATTTCTTAAACTTTTCTTTAATTATATTTTATCATAAAAACTACAGCTATTTCCAATTCTTACTCAAATACCTTCACTGGAATCCAAAATAAATTCAAAAATCAATTCACGAACGTTGAATTAAATTTTTCTTATTTTTGTAAATGTCCCTTTGTAAATGTGCTCTTCAATTTCTGAGCACTTAAAATAAAATTTAGAAAAAAATATAAAGAGAAATCCTACTGTTTTAAATATTTATTTTGTAACCCAATATTTTAAAATTTTACTAATGCAGTGAATCAACATTAGCAAAAAATATGCTCAAATGATTAATCATATAAGATACTAGGTGACCCGACAACCTTTGCTAAATCCGTTTTTTAACCATAATTGAAGCTGATCTCTTAAATACAAATTTGAAAGAAGATTCGTCGAGCTATCAGATGATTATTAATTAGAACTCAAAATAAGACTGGTAACTCACAAATTTTATGAAAATAGCAAAGTAAATTTAAATTTTGTGTTTTATTCAAATTAAAGATAAAAAAGAATATAAAAGTTAAATAAATAAATAAAAACAAAATTATTACTTCAACGAAAAAACGGAATTTTCGTGGTAACTCATGTTACACAAAATTCTTTGACGTTAGGTAATAAGGTCTTAAATCAGAAACTGCAGTTGTAAGACCAAATTAAAATTATTTCAAATGTGGTTAAAATTTGTTTTAAAAATAAAATACTAAATTATTACGATTAGAAGCAGACTTAAGTCGATAACTCCAAACGAAAGAGAAAAAGAAGTCAAAGGTCCAAAAAGAAATTTTTTGACTTAAGACATTTTTGCCTAACGTCAAAGAATTGGTAACTCATGTTACATCCGCTTATGAAACATACAACAAATTTAAAAAACCATTATAAATTATTGTAAAAAAAGAGAGTGGTTGTGACTCATATTGATAGCTTCTTATTTTATCTTTGAAAACTTGGCGTTTTTTGAAGTTTCTGTGTAATAATAAACACACTTATCCGAGAAAAAGAATCAGGTATTAAAATCCTAATTAAATTAAATAAATTAAATTTTAAAATTTCTGTTATATTTTTAATTTTCTTCTTCTTACGTAAAAAACTGTATATTCGGTTTGATTTTGATTTTACTACTGATAACAACTGTTTTTTTTTTTCAAAAATATGAACCATTCGATTTATTTAAAAATTGTACCATTTATTAACAATCACATTTTGTAAAAAAAAATATTTTTGATGTCAATATCTTTTCTCATTGTCAACATATATCGGAGAAAAACAATAATTTTGATGTGCATAACTCATTTTTGAATTTTTGGCGTTTGTTGAGTTTTGAAAAAACGCTCTTCAATTTGTAAAAACTTTTTAGTAGAATTATTCATGTAATTGTTAAATTTTGTAAGAAAAACCAATTCTATTTTTTGAAAATTGTACGAGTTGTTGAAAACGTTATTTTACCCAGTAAAAATTTAATTTTAAGTTGTTTTAGGGATCTTGAAAAGTCCAGATTTGTCAAATAAATTAATTTGACTAATCGGAACTGTATTAATAACGTTATATTTGAAGTTAATAAAAGTAACTCATGTTTCAACATTGTGGACGCAATAACAGAGTTATAAAAATTAATTAAAAAATAAATATTCCGTTCTTCTTATCTAGAAACTAAAACGCCCTAAAAAATTAAATTTAACAAATTTAGATTAAAGATAACTGAAATAATGTAAAAAGAATGAATTATGGTAAATTGGAGCATTTTTTCGTGTTAAAAATAACACCGTTTAATAATTTTGAGTCTTGATATTTTCTAAATCTTTCATTTTTACAAAGAATTTGAAAAACAAAAATATTTTTATTTAAAAACAATTTTTCCCCATCCAATTATAAATTTTCGAAATGTACATATTTAGAACATAATATATTTTTTCGGCATCTTTTGGAAGACCCTATCAAAGTCACATCGCAATGATGACATTGGCTGATTTATTAAATTAGTTCTCACGAGTAACTCAAATTTTCTTTTCTAAGTAATACCTTTAAAATTAAAGTTGTACCACTGATTATTAAAGACTTAATCTTTCAAGTCCTGGGGTGTTGAAAAAATCTAACTTATTATTATTACCATCATTATTCTGAGAGTCCTACATATCTTTTATAAATTTATCACATTATCAGTTCGAAAATTTAATGATGTCAAGGCCAATTAACATGCGGGTAGAGTTTGAAAAATGGAACCATAATAAGTTCTGGCAAATAGCATGCATTGAGTACGAGGTACGAGGTATAGAATTCCCCTGGTTTCATTGCTAAAAGCGCACACTTTATTATCTATCTACTATCAACCAAACCTAGTAGATTGTATATTGCTCCATTTTAACTACAATCTTAACCTCGAAAAGTTTATTCAAAAAATTTATGTAGGTTAGTTAGGTCCTTAAACATAAATTCCCCTATATGAAAAGTTATCTATATAAACACAGACAAAAAACATAAAAAAAAATAAATAATGAAGTCTACTTTAAATAACTCAAACACACAAATACAAATGCAAATAAAAAAAATTCATGGAAAATAAACTTGAAAATCATAATTTCTTTATCTCTTCAAGCTCTATAAATGAAATACTTAACCCAAATTCCTTCGAACGATACAAATAATAATAATAAAGTATGCAACTCACTACTATATACTACTATACGAGGAGTATAACCACTTTGCGTGTGTCACTACCGTAACGATAATTATAAACGATTTTATTATTCCCCTCCTCTTAAACTAATAAAAGCTTCAATCTAGAAAAAACAATTAAATATCATTGCAAAGCTAACAAAATGCAAAAAAAAAAAGTTTGATCGAAACATTAAAGCCTTTTTTGCTGGTTGTCCACGACGATACAAACACAACCCCCTCTCGCCCTAACATATACATTGTAGATATAGCAACGGGAAATATGAATTTCATACAAAAATCTACACACACAGACATTGGAATACGAATACCATACCTCACTTGGATGCAGCACAGGGGCGCGAACAAGGCTCGTTTTGACAGGACAAATGTTCACTTGACTCTTATGGGTGCATTCAGATAGCCACAAAAAACAATAAGTAGTTCACGTGAAAAAAAGTTACCCCCCAACCACCAGCCACGAGCCACGAACGGGGAGCGACGAGCCAAACCAAATGCGAAATAACTTATCGATTTTACCACTTTCGCAACATCGCAACGTGCACTTAACAAATTCGTTTCGCACTCGCTTTAACTGGGTCGCCACGACTCCCTTCCCCGCATCAGTGTACACTTCTTCTAGCCAGGCTCATATCACATGTGCAATATACCCCATATCACACACAAACACACACATACGAGTATGAGGGTTCGTATGGAGTAGATACGATGGGTTAGAGCCCTTATGCGGTCTCTAGTCTCAAACAGTTCACCAGCCTAACAATTGCGGAACTCTTCTTAACCACAATAGCATTAGACACTTTACTCTGCACCAGCACCCAGCACCAGCACCAGAAGCCGAAGCCGAAGCCGAGGCAGAAGCAGAAGCAGCACCATTCAACGCCAACACACTATGACAGCTCGCAACGTTCCAATGTGTGTATACATTAAAAATTATACACACAAAAAAAAAATGAAGAAACTTCACTCAAAAAAATTGGAGCACACGGTCGCGCTTTATGTTTGTTTTTTTTTTTTTTTTTTTATCCTGGCAAAACCGATGCTTAAGACTTTAACAGTTTCTAGCACTTGAAATTCATTTTAACTCGAAAACGAAAACGCTTTTGGTATTTTATTTTTTCAAACACAGTTTCGCAATCAGGACTTTTTCCACAACCGACCATGAGTCTGAAGTGCATTCCGACTTCGAACTGATTCAGAAAGTTGGTTACTTTTTTGTGCCGAATTTTTGCATATTTTGATCATAAAAACCCTCAGATGTGGCGGATGAGAGGATGAGGGAGGTGGTTGTGGTTGTGTTTTTTTTTTTTTTTTTTAGGGTCGATAGTGGTAGTGGGGGATGGGGTATTGGAGATGGTCGTTAACTAGTACTAGAAAACAAAGTGCAATGCTTAGGTACTCGTATTCGGTTCGTATACAATATAAGCAAATGGGATTTATGGACAAGTTAAAGGGGTAGGGCAGTGTCGACGTCGACTTACCCACTCAGACATAGACAACGAGCTCCAATCGTATTGTATAGTATCGGAGTCGTGGTCGTGGTTGTGATCGTAGTGGTTAAAGGGACCAAAAGACAGAAGAATAGAATCAACTTCAAAACAAAGATGGAATAAACGAAATCAAGATGAATAGCAATCAACAAACCTATCGTCGTCGTCGTCGTCTCTACCGTGAACGATGACGACGATGACGACCCCAGGTCGAGGATATTAAGAGCCAGCAATCAAACCATCAAGACCAACCCGCCATACAACCAACCACTTTGCCATTCGATATTATTTGCCCAGCTCACACACACACATTTACACACATGAAATCACCTGATGACGGACTCTTGGTTTTGGTATCTTAAGTCTTCTAACCTTTCCATATTCCACTCCACTTCAGACCACTCCGCCAAACCTACCCCCAGCGATATAGAGTCTGATGAGACGATAAGGGCCGGGAAGCAGAATAGGGAGTCTGAGTGGGGGGTTGGTGGTGTTAAAGGGAGTGGGTAGGAGTAAGAACGGGACACAAGATGGTTAAATGCAACCCCTATCTAACAAAGCAGCTATTACCATCTCCCGGGTGGGTGATCGAAACCAGTGGCGTAGAAGCCCAAATGAGGTGGCCTTGAAAATTTATTTGTTGTTCTTATTTATATAGGGGTTTTATTTAAGGGCGAGGAGGTGGAGGGAATGGTAGATGGCTTTGATGTGATGTGATGGTTAAAGAGGACAAGCGAAACAGAGAATTGATTACTTTTTTTTCGATGTTGTTGCTGTTTTTGTTGTTTTTGTTGTTTTTGTTGTTATTTGTGTGTGTTTTTTTGTTTGTGGTGCTGGTTTTACATCAGAGGTAAAAGGAGGAGTGTTTATTTTTGTAACTTTCAGTTTCATTTCAAAAATAACTGAAATCAGTAGTCATCGTCACAGTCAGTCAGTCTTCATTAAAGGGGTGGAACTTGTGTTGTTTTTTTTTTTTTTCTTTTTCTTCATTCTTCTTTCTTGTTTTTTTTTTTTTGCTGTTATTTTGCTTATGTAGGCTTACATAATAATAATTTCTTTCTCCTTCTCCCTATTTTTTATTTTTTTTATTTTCATTATTTTTGATGAATCAGAGGAGTATGTCAATGACAAAACAGTGACATTGACGTGGAGATGAATATTACATATAACTAACAAAAAAAAAAATGCAATCACTATGAATAATAATATGAGTATCTTAAATAATATAGTATATTATATCAACCTAAAATCAAAATCATGGCACTTTGCTGCCAGGGTTTTATTTTTCTTGTAGGATATTTATTTACTTTTTGTTTGTTTTTTTTTTAAGTAGGAATTTATGACTGGCCATGTTGAATAAGATTTTTTTTTTTGTGTGAGTTTATAAATGGGAGCCATGATCAGAATAAAAAACATACAAAAGTAAATTAGGTTCAGTAGGCATATTAGAAAGATATAATTTAATTATGTCCTTTTACACGAATAAAAAATAAAAAAAAAACTTATCAAAAGGAAAACATGAGTCATTTGTTTAAAAATCAATAGAGTTTTCAATGCATAACAAAATCGTTTCCTCACTTCAAATCATATAATTTATTCAATCAAAATGTTTTTTTTTAATAACCTTCGAAAAATTCTCGAATCGTGACACACAAGTTTTTGTCGAATTTTTCTTCCATTAGAAACTTTAATCCAAAAACTCTATTTTTCAAAATTAATTTTTTGCAAGTAAAAAATTCCAGATCAATTTACAAAATATACATAATTATTATAATTTTTAGACTTTTAAAATTGTTAACAAAATATGAGAATTAAAAAAGTTTTAAAATGTTATTTGCATGTATCAAAAGTAAAAATTTGGAATTTTTGAAAAATCGAACATTGATACATTGCTCTGATGTTTAATTTCTATTTTATTTACAACTAGCGGCTTCACAAGGGATATATAGGTAACAATAGAAAATCATCATATTATTATAAGTTTTTTAAATTGTGCTATTCCGGACTATAATCTGTTTCTGTGCCAAATTTCATCCAAATCCGTTCAGCCATTCTGGCGTTAGTCATCCAAACTTTCACATTTAGTATAATATTAGTAGGATTTTACTTTGAAGTTTGAAAAAGTGTGTATATATATTAGAAAAATGCAAAATTACATACTTTCACTTTTTTTAATGTTTTTATAAGAATCTTGATATTTTTTTTTCATTTTATTGGAAATTGATCTAGAAAGCTAATAACTTGACAAGACAATATTTGAGAACAATAGAATTTATATACAAATAGCCGTGTTATATTTGTAAGTAAATACGCTACCCAGTAAAATTTTACGAGGAAAAACACAACACCTCATTAGTGAACAAAGATATGCTAATATCAGCAAAAGTATTTGAGTGAAGATAGAGTTGCGTCTATTTAAGTAGGAGGCAGTCAAGTAGTGTAAGAAATATATAAATGTTGGCAATGTTGAGGATGTGTTCGGTGATGAATATATTTTGTACACGTCACCTGCATTACAAAGTGCAAGCGTTCCACAAATTCCAAACCAAACATTTTTTTGGTTGAAATTATCAAAACAATATTATTTTGTTAGTAAACTTACTAAAATCAATTCTTCACAAAATTGGTAAGACTTATAGTATCAATTCCTATGAGATAAAAACTTTATTGAAATATACTTGTTTTCATTGCAAAGATGACAAAGTAATATGAATATTGGTATTTATGACTCTGCAGACAACTTAAAGTAACTTCTCGAAATTTGCACTTAGTATTTCTTCATAATTTCGTGTTGACTTTTTTGTCTTTTAATATCTTACGTATTGAATGAAAAGAATAAAAGAATGTTTACTATCCAAATAAATGGCCTTTATTATAAATTGGATAATAAGTTAAAGATAATTTTGAACCACGATTATTCAACTGGTCTTTAAAGTTGCCGGAAACTTAGTTTCATAGTTTTCGATCTTCCATATAAGATAATGAAATTGAACAGAGAAATACTCAGGTGGTCAACTTTAAGCTGTTGGCGGTAAATCTAACAACAATAATATAATTAATAAAAATTCTAAACCAACTCGGTGTGCATTTAGATGCAAACTTCAACTCAACTAGCATTTTCATGCATTTTGCAACTCGACCCAACAATTTGCATAATTACACATTTTTCGAACACACCCCATATAGAACAACTGTTTTTTTTTATTTTCAAATTCAAATTGAATATTAAACAAAAATGTAATGATAGCAAGCCAGAAATGTCTTAAACAAATTAGTTTGTATATTTACAACTTTTGTTTGCAATAAGCATTTAATTTTTTCTATTTTCAAATGCACATTTGAGTTTTATATTTTGTGTGTGACAGAAGATTTACAAATTTGTACATCAATAATTTGACAAGTAATGTAGAGATACCAACTTTGAGAAGGTAAAGTGGATAAAACGTTTTATTGGTATCGTAACACTGTGTTAGGGATAGATTACAATTAAAACACGGCTTATAAATCACTTTTCGATCTAACTTTAAACTTACAGCTGACATTATTTGCAGTGATATTGGTGACCAAAGACAAAAAGATGTTCAAAGTCTTAATCTAAATTTAAGCTAAATAATTAAAATATTTGAAAATAATGTTGCATTAACAACTCATGAAAAAATGTTTTTAATCTTGTTTTTTTCTTAAAGTTTTATCATTTCTTGTGAATGTTTGTTTTTTTTTTCAAAAAAGAATCCAAAAATATATAAATTAATATAAGAGTGTGAAATTTTAAAATTCTATTTATCTCCAGTCTCCGCGAAACAGAAAAAAGAGGTTATGTCCCACACATATAACTTCAAATTGGAAAACTTGGAATTTATTTTAATTTCAAATTTTTAACAAATCTTTTATTTTAGTATATAAACTAAACTAAATTATGTAATTTTTGTAAATTTTTTAATTTATTTTTGAGTTTACTATTTGAAAACATCTATTTTACAAATTTTGCCAACATCTGAAATTTTTGCACACAGATTTTTCAAAAAAAAAAAAAACTGTCAATAGAATTTTAGTAGATGAAAAAAAAAAATTGTTTTACGTAGCATAAAATTTTTTAGAAGTTAATGCAAATATTGGTTATAAGATTTTTGAGACCAACCAAGATAGTATAGAAAATAGAAAAATAGACCTGGCTGACAATTTTCATTTAAATTTGATATCCTTATTCGTTCTTCAGTTTTCACTTTCAATTATTTCCAAAAAAGAATAGAAGATGTTTTCCCCTTATGAATCTTTAACCATCACATTTTATCCTTAATTCAGATACAAGAGCTTAGTCTAATGTAAATATATGTAATTTAATAATTATTATTAAAACATAAATTATTTCACCTCCAGCTAAAATTCTCATACAGCATTAATTTATGAATTTATTTCTCCAGCAGTTCATTGAAATTCATACATATATAAAATAATAAACCAAAACAAAATAAAAAAAAATATAAAACAAACACATTAAATAAAAAATATTATTCTAATTTCAACGTCAATCACTTGTCCCATGAATCATAATTTCTTGCAATTTTTCAGGGTTATGTGTGAAATTATGTCAAACTGACCGCCACATAGTTGAATGCAAATTCATTCAGGGCAGAATAAATGAATGACCGTCGTCGTCGTCATAGTCGTCGTTGTCCTCTATATTCTGTAGTCTGTATCTGTGTATATAAATCTCTTCAAAGACCCCACATTATACATTAAGAAAAAAACAACAGCACTATGTACATTTATTTACAATAATAATAACTTTGTCCTTTTTTACAGTTTAAGGATGAACAAAAATAATGACCATAGTTAAATGGACGAAAGGAAAAAAAACACAATGTTGGCGCTGCTGCTGTTTTTTTTTTTTTTCTTGTTTTCTTTTTAAGGGAGGGAGAGAGTCCTCTTTTGCTCTAGTCCTCACTGTATATCCCCCACAAAAGGATATATTGTGGCATTACCGTTTTAAATTCAAAACAAAATGACCGTCTTTCATCGTTTCTTTCCTTTGACTGCCATTGACATGAATTCCTCTGTTGATTTATTTTTTGTTGGATTTTCTTTTTTTTTTTAAGTATCTATTCTTTTAATAATAATTATTATTATTTATTATTATTATTCTTGTGTTCTTCTTTAGTTTATAGTTGTTTGTGTTTTATTTTTATATTCGTCAGACATTTTTCAGTGGTGAATATTATTTAGTTCATGGAGAATATACATATTTTGAAATTTGATTTTAATTTCGTGTAAAAAACTCATGCATGTCTATCTAAACAGTTTTTATAAAACATTGTATATTTTTCATATTACATTTTCTATAAACATTTTTCGATATAGAACAGTCAAAAAATGTTTGAAATTGACATAAAATTGACATAGACAATTCCAGAAAAACTTTAACGAAAAAAGTACACATACGCCACAGTGTACCAGAATGTTTTTTATGTGTTTTTTTTATTTAATAGAAGAATTCTTTGGTGGGAATAGAAGAGGATATTTTTTGATTTAACATAAAGTAAGAATGACAATCGTTTTTGAAAGAAGAAATGAGAATTTGTGTTCCATTTTTGACATAAGGCCAATATTCTTCTGAAGAAGAAAATACAGCTTAAAGTTAAGAAAATAAATGACATCTTTGTGTAGTTATGTTTTCATACTTAAAAATTTCAGTACAAATGCAGCTGCCTGAATTGAAAACCATTAAAAACACTTTTCCCATTTGATGAAAAATTTAAAACACATTTTTGTCTTTACGTCTGTAAGAGACTTTTTTGCTCCCTCATCTAATTGATCTTATCAAGAATTCGTTCATATTTAATATATGGATCTTCTCAACATACCAAAGACCAAGAAGTGACACAACCTGTAGCTCAGAAATCCAGTTGAATAGCCCTAAAACTAAAAATGGTACACTGTGGCGTATACGCATTTTTTTGTTTGTAATAATTATCATGACATTTTTAACAAATTTTTGGATGAAATTAATTTAATATTTCTTATTAATTTATATTTGTGTTGCAAAATTTTATATTGTCCTGATTTCAAAAACACAACGAACTTACAGAAATAAAACTATTTTTTTGTTATGACTTATAACTATGCTATGTACTTGTTTTACAATTAGCCTGGTCAGACATTCACTGTACATTAATCTAATTTCTAAGCTCGTTGACTTTATGCACAATATAATTTTTTGAGGTCAAACTAACGAACCACAAAAACTAGATAACCAGTGAATTAGAAGGGTCTTGTATTTTAAACCCTGATTCGAGATCAAAACGTAGTCATTGTTAAAAAATAGAAAAACAAAAAAGAAAAAAAAATAAATAACAAGAAATTGCGGTTATGAGACTTGAATAATAGCAAAGGTCAATTTCACTATAATGTCCAAAACGGATACAAGCTCATAACCGTACCAACTTTATACTCACACAAGAAACCACCGCATAATAATCGAAAATTAGAACAACATTTTTTTACAACAATGCTCATCAGCAATAGCGTAGCGTAGGCAGGCAGTCAAGCAGGCAAAGCATACACCATACGAGTACCTCCCCCTTCTCTGCATAATAATGTGACATATTGTAACGGTAACCGAAAGGAACAAATAAAATAATGCAACTTTTTCACAACCTAACCTCATTTTTATGGTTTTTAAAGTTTTTATTTTATATTGTATATTGTATATTTTGTTCTTAGGTTAATTGATGGTTTGTTCGTTTATTGTTAATTTTTTTTTTTTGTGAGAGTATAGTCTTTTATAATTTTTGTCATTAAAGGACCTTAGCACAATTTATGACCCACTACACAACAGAACATTGTGTGTTTTTTTTTTTTTTTGTTAGTGTATTTTGTTTAGTGCTTTGTAATACATACATACTTATGCGAATACCAACTCTTTTTTTTTTTTGAAAATAAAATGCACTCATTCACGAGGCATTATGTGCACTGTACAGTGCAATGTTCACCTGTACGTCATTTGAACTATAAAAAAATGTTTGTCCCATTTGTTATTTGGAGCGAATTTGCATAATCTGGAGAAAAAGAAGGAAACAAATAAAAAAAAAAAAACAAGTCGCACACAAACAAACTTACAAACTTATAAACTTCTCTGCATCTGATGCACACACAAACTCGTGTGCAGCCTGTCCTAGAGCTTAATTTAAGCCTCTCTTCTGTGTGATATGACACAAAGTTGTCGAAGGAGATATATATGATAAACCCATCAGCAACAGGATGAAAAAAAACACACACACACATATGGTTAAAAAATCAGACTCAAATTTTCGTCAAGGAAGAGAGAGAGTCAGAAATATAAACCTCACTCATACTCATACAGTAAAGAGGAATATGCGAGTGCCATATCATATATAGTATAAGTACTAAACCAATGAATAAATAAAACTAACAACAAGGAAGTAGCAGCAGGAAGAATTAGAGCAAGAAAAAGAAAAAGGATTTCATTTAACACAGAACTCAGAATTCAGGAAACTTATATAGGGAAGGAATAGAGGAGAAGCACTGTACTTCGTTTTAAGGTTGGTTGTTAGGTGTATACTAGTACGAGTACGAGTATATGTTGCTTCTCCAGAACTTCCACGCACCTTCTCCCCCCCAACTTAACTTTCACTCCCTCGCACCCCGATTCCTTGTGTATTGTTTCCCTATACCAGTGTTGCATTTCCTGAGAGTAACCTAAATAAAAATAAATTTGCATATGCACAGCCCAAACAAATCTTTGCCACAGAACCTAAACAGCCCATCGTTTGTTGTACTACTTCGGCGTTGCTCGTCGGTCGTCGTTGTCGTTTGTTCCCACCACTATCACCGTCATCGTCATCGTCACCATCACCGCGCCGCCGACTGACGACCAACATGACACAACGACGACAACAACGATGGTTAAATTGTATCCCCTTAGAAAGTATCTGCACTAAACAAAAGTATCTACACGGCACAATACGGCAAAACAATGGCGGTCGATGTTGACAATAATACTCCTACATACCATACACACACACACACACACACATCCTTACATACATGACAACGATGACAAAATAGCACAACAACTTTGACGTACGATAACAACAGGGACCCTAATGAAAGATCACATATATTCCGTTTCCTGCCCGAGCTTTAGTATGAGTGTTAGTCATTTTGTTAGCCCAAATAAAGCAGTTCACAGAAGTACCTACATATCTCTACAAGGATATACTCGAAGTTGTAGCACAGATACTTCTATTTTTGGGAGAAGTATCACTTTCTCGAGGAAAATAATAATAAATGAATGTAAGTCATGGACCGACCGACCGACCATAGCTTTGAAAACAAAATTCAAAGAACACTGAATTTTCGAAGGATGCCGAGGGATCTATAAAATTCAACAATAGCTAGTGTCTGGTTTAATGAAGACCCATATATGCTTACTTTATATCCTGTGGAGGCGTACCTATAAGGCTTAGATAACTTATAGTTTCGGTGGGTCTCTGGCCATTTTCGAAGTTATTTTTTATTTATTTTGAATCTATTATTTTGAGTTCGAAAACAAAAAAATACTTAGGGAGGGAAATGTAAATATGTAATCGAAGAACTCAGCAGATTCAGATTGAAAGGAGATGCTTATTTAGAGACACTCTTTCTGCCAAAAATCGTATGTCACTTTGATAACAAGTTCCAGAAGAACAAACATCAGTACTTGACATAATTTTGACCTTATACTTTACTTAAATGTTTAAGTAATAAAAAACCATTAAAAAGACTCTTAACCATAACTTAAAATTATGCATAGTTTATTAATTTGGCATAATTGAATTTTTATCACTACATAGCTACTAAAGTGTTTTTCAATAAGAGCGCTACAAAAGTTTTTTTTTTAAATAAAACAAAAACGGTTTTGGATATAGTAATGAAATTCTTTACTCCTGTAAAAGTACGTTTGATGCCATTATGTATTGAACTTGATTTCTTTTGCATGGCCACCACGGGTACGCTTGCAGAAGTCCAGACACTGAACCCAATTTTTGACGGTTTTCAAACATAAATTTGCCGATACTGTTGCAATTTCACGTTCGATATTCGTACGAAGTTCATCAATCGTCTATGGCATTGACCATAGACATGAAGTAGCCCCACAGGAAATAGTCTAATGGCGTCAAATCGCACGACCGAAGCGGCCAAGCAACTGGAGCATTTTGTGAGATAACACGTTCTCCAAACTTGGTTTCCAATAAATTGATTGTGACAATCGCTGTGTGGCTTGTGGCTCCGTCCTGTTCGAACCACATATCATCCAATTGGGGCCAAAAATATTCGGTTATTATTGAACGGTAGTGATCCCCGTTCACAGTAACGGGCCGGTCTTGATCATCACGGATGAAGTACGGCCCAATGACGCCGCCACACCAAACCGTAATTTTTTCAAGATGCAATGATAACTAATGGAGTACGTGTGGATTGCTGGCTGACCAATACCGCATATTTTGTTTATTGACGAAGCCATTTAGCCAGAAATGAGCCTCATCGCTGAAGATGATTTTTCGATGCAAATCCGAATCATTTTCAAGTTGGTGCTCAGTCCAATTCACGAACATACGACGCGTCGTCGCGATGCTTCTGGTGGTCAAGCGGCTTCAGTTCTTGCGACAAGATCTTTTCGCAAAAGTCGCCACAACGACGTCACACAGATGCCCAACGCTTGAAAACCACGTTTGAGAGACACATTTGGGCTTTCTGCAACTGAAGCCTCAGCGGCAGTAATATTCTCTACACTACGGGCACTTCTTTGTCTCACTGGCATGGGAACATTTTGTACTGTGCCTGTGGACTCAAATTTTTCCACTAGACACTCAATTATTGATCTGCTAGGACGGTTATGACGACCATAAATTGGAAGTTAATGCTGACTCCGAATTTCGGTAGTAAATTTTTATAATTTCGACTCTTTGTGGGATCGTATATCTTTCCATCATGAAATGGCAAAACTTACTGAAGTGAAATGTTAAAAGAGCGGCGTCATTTGCTGTCCCTGTCGCTCTACTTTTGTGCGCCCCTTTTAAAATCCCGGTATCAAACAAAGTCGCTTAACGATGTCTGTCTGTCCCTAAGTGTGCTTAGATCTTTAAAACTACGAAATGGATATTGATGCGTTTTTTTAAATAGATAAAGTGATTCAAGAGGAAGGCTTAAAACTGCATAATGTGTTTCATTCCATGCTTCATTTACTCTTAAAAGCCGCAATACATTTTACGATAGTTGAGATACTATACTTAAAGGCGGTACAATAATATTTCTATATATAAAAATCAATTTCTGTTTGTTTGTCTCGCTAAAACTAGAGAACCACTTGGTCGATTTAACTGATTTTGGTTTTGAAAGCTTTTTCGAAGTAAAGGAAAGGTTTAAGAAGTGATAAAATATGGAAAAATGTGAAAAAGAAAGTTAAATAAGATTTGTTCTACCTGCAAAAAAAAACTTGACTGTCAGTTGATTGTCAAATTCTAATATTGCAGATGTTCTATTACAACTCAATTAAGGCGGGACAAAGTTCACCGGGTCCACTAGTCGATAACAAAACTCATTTCTCACTTGCATTAAACACAAGATTAAGGTTTAAGATCTACAATGGCGACTTATAATTGTAATGTTCCCAATAAACATTTTCTTGGAAATGACTTGACACAGAAAAACAAGACTTACAATTAAATTTTGTTTGATGATTTTTCAACTCTAAATTCCATATTATACAACCCCCGATTGTCAAAATGTTGAAATTACATTGTCTCTCCGTATGACTGTTTTTTTTTTTTTTTTTTTTTTCTTTTCTTCAAAACTTCACATGACATTTTTGGGACAAGACACAAGTGTCTTGAAACTTTGTTCAAATGTGAGCAATTCAATTTTTGTCAAGAATGAAATAATGAAATACAAGTTCTTTTATTTTTTCGGGAATAAAACATTTTCATCGAAAACTCAGTTACAGTTGATGTTGTTTGTTGGATTACAAAAACAACGTTTTTTTGTTTTTTATTTTATTTTAAGTTAAGGCCCAACAAACACCAACTGAGGCAATTCAACACAAACAAAAAAATGTATAACATGAAAAAAAAACACACAAACAAACAAACAAAAATGCACAATGCATCAGCTGGCTGGTAAGAGGGATAATTTCCGGAACAAGAAATCCGGGAGAGGTGAAGCGCGGCAAGACTTCTGTAATACACGACTACAAAGACATACATACATATATAATGGCATAGTGAAATTATTTTTGACTCACCCCCACCCCACGTGTTCTTGTTCTTGTTCGTTCGCAGTATTTTGTTTCACTCTTTTATGAGCCTACGATGATTTGGAGTATGGATTCAGGACACAGTGGAAAGGGAGCGATGAGGAATCGGGAATGGGGGATGGGGTTGAGAAGAAGTTCTAGATTGTGTTCGCCATCGTAGTAGTAGTCGAGTCGTCGTCGTCGTGTCGTTTCGCCGTTTCGTTTCCTTTCTCTGAATGAATGACAATGGGGAAGTGGGAATATGCTTCCCCCACGCGCCTCTGGAAGTGTGGATGTCATATATAAACTACTGTACATAATGTGGGGTACCCGTACCCATACCCATACCTACACCCGCTTCTCGCATTCCTATATTTATGCAATCCTTTTTCCTTTAATTTTTTTTTTTTTTGTTTTTTTTTTGTGTTCCTTTCCTACTTGCCTTTTCTAACGAAAGGACATTGTTCCCCATAGAAAATAGTTCATTCGGTAACGATGATCATTACGATGGCAGTGTACCGTATTTCATATGCCATCTACCGGGGAGCTTAGGCGCATATAGTTGGCCTGAAATTTTTTTATTGAGTCGTGCTGGCTACATCTCCTCTTTGCGAGGTTGGAATTTAAGGATGCGATTGAATTGGAGCATAGATGAAAGTATGCTTTTGACTTCGTATGTGTATTGGTATGCCATACCTACATATGTACATATATCTAGACATAAAGAGCACATGCCAAAGGAAGACTACTTGCAAGGAATGTTAGAGATGGAAATGTGATTATTTTTTAAGAGTTATAAGAAGACAGAGGCAACGCCTTTTAGTTTCAAAAGATAGGGAATTTATATTAAATAAGAAAAACGAACAAAAAAAATTGATAAAAGTGAATGAAAAAAAGAAGTAAGGCAAAAACAATGTTAAGATTAAGGTTTTATTTGCAGAAGAGAAAAACAAATAACTAAGAGATCAATATTGCTTTGGAAGTTAAATAAAAAATGTATAAGAGCTGTTTTTTTTTTTGTTTTCTTTTTTTAGGTTATTCTTAGTGGAAAACTACATAAAATGCATAATAGAAACTTATAAGAAAGAAATCGATTAAATTGAAGCGGAAAATCAAAAACTGAATTCCTTATGAAGAGTATTAATTTTTTTTTTCTTTTTTTTTGACGAAAAATGATGATGCTAACATAAAAACATGCTTATGTCTGGCGAATAAATTGAGACTTAGTATATTAAATAAAAAGATTGCCAGTGGGATATTACAAGAAACGGAAAGGAAATTTTTGGCTTATGTAAAATTAATTTTGGGATATTTTCAGCAGAGAAGCATATTATTGGAAAAATATGTAAATGTTGATATATACATTTGTATAAAGGAAGTATAAATTAGTGAAGCTTAATTTGATAGTAAAAGGTACAAAGAAAGGACCCTTCAAAAAAAGAGTTAGTTGGTAGTGACGAACCTTCTCCAGAAACCTGAGGATAACTTAAGGCTGTTTTGTTAAATTTGCAATATGACGAAAACCTTAGATTTGTCGATTCCTCGTTGATTTTTGGTCTTGTAAAATTTCATCAAATGAATAGAATTTGGTAACAAGCGTTTTGGAAAATGAGAACCCACAAGTGATTTTTGAAAAGCTGATACACTTTTTTGAAAATGATGTCTGCAAAGCAGTTACCTTGTATGGTGTTGCCTATCACAAATAGATGACGAATTTTTTGTTGCTAAAAATTAATGAAGGAAAGTTGGACAATTTGTGTTTCTACAGGACGAAACAATGGCTCTTTTCGAAACAAAAAAATATTATTAAAGCTGTTTTTTTTAGACATGTGTTTTTCAAATAGAAACAAAATGCTTTAAATTTAATTCTATTTCAAGAAATTTAGCTGTATTATAAAGCTTACGGTTTGCCATTATATTCTAAATAATTTTGCAAGTAATTGTTATCTTATTGTCTTCTAAGGCGTCAATCGTCTCGGGCTTGTCTGCAAAGACAAGTGACTTCACATAATTCCAAAAAAATAGTACAGGCATGTTAAACAGCACGATCTTGGAGTCCACGCCACAGGCCTTTAATAAATTGATTATTTCATTAACTGTATGGCATGTAGCGCCGGGAACTCTTGTTGGAACTAGAACCTAAGGTCGTCCACATTACCATCCTCCAATTCAGACACGAAAAAGTCATTATACATTGACTGTAACATTATGGCTGGCTTAATTTTTTAAGAAATATGAACTGATCATTACCTCTGCCTATAGTGCACGTGACTTTTTGAAGATGTAACGTTACGGGGGGGGAGCGATAGTCTCAAAAATGGCTTATGGATTATAATCACTCCAAATACGAAAGTCAAAAATTAGCATCATTGCTACACAAAATTTTCTTGTTAAAATCGGGATCGGTGGCCATCTCGTTTTTGCTCCAATTTGGAGGTAAATTTTGCACGATTTTCAAACGTTGTTCAGAAATACATTTATTTATTATAAAATGGCCAAACTAAACTAAGCATAAATCATGTAACAGTTGTCAAAACAACCAACTTCGAACAAAACATTTTTAGCTTGAAAACCACAAGTCTAAAAAAATAACCTCTAGGTATACTAAATTTAAATTTTCAAAAACTGTAATGTTGTTATAAGAATCACTTTTTCATACCAAAATTAACTCTAGCTGGGAATATCTATGTATATAAATACCCTGCCTCCCAAAAAGAAATTGTAGATACCCTTACAAACCCTTACTTAACGAATCATATGGCCATGGGAACTTATCCTTATAACTCTGAAGGTTGGGGATTTATTTTTACTTGCTTTATATGTCTTTAAAAAACAGTTGATAAAGTAAAAATGTATAATCCCAATTTTAAGTTTATTCAAAAGTTTTTCAATCGATATTATAGGATTGTTAATTATATGCAAAAGCAAACAGGTTGTAATTTTAATTTATTGACTGGCAATACCTTAATTTAAAATTTTTACATAACTACTTCGTTTTCATCCGTCAGTCTTGTTTTTCTTTCTTCCAGTTACTTCCGAGTATCGCATTACAATCTACTGCCTACCCATTTTTTTTTTGGAATGACTCGAATCGCCTTGAAATTTCAATTGTCCTACTTTGTTCGAAGTCATAACCCAAATAAATTCAACATTTCAATGTTCGAAATGAAGGACAATGCAGCAGAATAATAGGTAGGTCCAAAAAGGAAAATAAATTGAAAGAAAAACACGAAAAGAAGGAAATTAAAAAAAAAATACAAAAAAAAGAAATTGCGCCAAACTGACCGCATGTGGACTACACTAAAACACTAAAACTCTGCACGTATCTGTTAGTCCTTTGTTTTTATTTTTCCATGACATCAGTTCTTAAGGATACTCTGACATACCAATGAACACAAAACCACAGAAAACAGCTATCTCCTCCATCACTAGCCTTCTACTTCTATACTTCTGTACGTCCTATGCCATCAACGACCGCTGCTGCTGCCGTTCGGTTCGTTCGTTGGTTGTTCATGTCCATGTCCATGTCCATAGACGGGACAGAGGAGTATTGGGAACAATCGCAAAGCAAAACGGAAGCCACCATTTCCATTTCCAGTTGCCCTTTACTTTCTCTCTATTTATTCTTCTTCTTCGCTGACACGGAGAAAGGACACCACTATATTGCTGATGTACTGGTATACCTATCGTTGTGTTACGTGCAGCCATATCTGTTCACAAACACATATACACACTCGTACTATAAAGGATTCGTATAGCCATGTGCTGAGCCTGTGACTGTGCAGAAAAAGATGGGCCATGTCGCAATCTGCCCCTCATCGGCAAAAGTTACCCAAGTTAAGTTCCCCCCTTTTCCATGGCTCTATTGGAAACCAACAAAGAAAGGAAAAAAAAACACAAAAACAGAAGAAAACTACCAATGCCACCGCTCTAGTGCCTTCTTACCAATCAATTTTTAGGTTAACAAAGCCTTCCGCCCGACCGTGCCGTTCCCCCGGTGCAATTACTGCAAACCGGCACTCTGATGTTACTCAAAAAGTTTGTCTTAACGACTTTTGATAGTGCCACTGCTGCCATCACAGGCACAGGAGGCTATACTATATTCTATCTACCACCACCCCGTCCGTATCTACACCCCCACACCCACACCTTCCCCCACTGCATATAGCATAGTTTTCGAAACAATAATAATCTTTATATCCATAGATACAAAATAGCAGTAGTTATTGTATATCTTGAGTTGATAGTTTGGTTTTGGGTTTTTGCTATTGTTTTGGCTTATGGATTTGAAGAGCTTGCTTTGCGCTGATATGACCTAAAAGCCATACTAAAGACTGGCTTCAATAGAGAACGATATAGGGGGCCTCTGTAAGTTCTCAACATGCACTCATATTATGTATGGGTGCTGGAATAAGAAGAAAATTTCAAAAAACAACACACTTCATTGGTTGAACCAACAAAAACCAGTATACAACTACAACACCAAAAACTATAGCTAGGTTAGGTACTAGTATACGAGTATATGGACAAGAACAAAAAATTGATAGTTCTCTGCAATTTGCAAAGTTATTAGCCGTTAACTTTTAGACTTTATGTTGCACAAAGGATGATGACGCATCCAATTGGAAAATTCCGGATGAAAATTTGGCCTAGCAGGCAACTGGCAACACAAAGAACAAAAAATCATGTTTTTGTTTTCAAGTAACAAACGAATTTTCAAATTTTCAAATTGCAACACTTTGACAAAATTTTCAAATTTAAAATTAAGCCTAGAAGGGTATTTTGGGTTTAATTTAATAAGGAGAAATGAGGTTACTGAATGATATGCCTGATTTGAAAATTATACCTGAGAATTCAATTGGGTTTTGAGTTTTATAACTTAAGAAACAACATTTCTTATTACGGTTTTCGAAAAATTACCATTTGTAGAGTTTTTACACATTCTTTTACATGCATAAATGAAGTCGGAGCAAAAACACTGATCAAAATTTCAAATTTCAAACCTTATTAGATCAAATACTCATAAATTTCGAAAATCAAATTTCAAAGGTAACTACATCAGACAATCTGAAATTTCAGACTTCAAATTTTAAAGGTTGCTAGATCAAAAACTTAGAAATTTCAGACTTCAAATTTCAAAGCTTACTAGATCAGACACTCAGAAATTTCAAAAACTAAATTTCAAAAATTACTAGATCAAACACTCATAAATTTCAGACTTCAAATTTCAAAGCTTACTAGATGAGACACTCAGAAATTTCAGACTTCAAATATCAAAGGTTACTAGATCAAACACTAAGAAATTTCAAACTTCAAATTTCAAAGCTTTCTAGATCAGACACTCAGAAATTTCAGACTTCAAATTTCAAAGGTTACTAGATCAAACACTCTGAAATTTTAGACTTCAAATTTCAAAAGTTACTAGATTAGACACTCAGAAATTTCAGACTCCGAATTTCAAAGGTTACTAGATCAGTCACTCTGAAATTTCTAACGCTCAGAAAATTAAGACTTCAAATTTCAAAGGTTACTAGATGAGACACTCAGAAATTTCAGACTTCAAAAGTTACTAGATCAAACACTCTGAAATTTCAGACTTCAAATTTCAAAGGTAACTAGATCAGAAATTTCAGACTTCAAATTTCAAATGCTACTAGATCAGACACTCTGAAATTTCAGACTTCAAATTTTAAAGGTTACTAGATCAGACACTTAAAAATTTCAGACTTCAAATTTCAAAGGTTATTAGATTAGACACTCAGAAATTTCAGACTTCGAATTTCAAAGGTTACTAGATCAAACGCACAGAAATTTCAGACTTCAAATTTCAAAGCTTAAATTTCAGATCAAACACTCAGAAATTTTAAAACCAACCACTCATGTAAAAGCTAAGAGTTCTTGTATTAAAATCTTCCTAATCGCTTAATTGAAAACTCAATACTCGCTCATGAATAATGACATCATCACTTTTTTTGGAAAAATACTTTTATTCCTACCCAAATTCGTTTCTAAAACAAGAACCACGTAACTTTGTCGAACTTAAACTCTTCTACATAATAAAATTTAAAGTTTACAAAGAGACGTTCCAGCTGAACAATTGTATCCTTATCCTAGCCCTGACATGTCCAGACCATCCAGACTCCTGATGTGAACTTCTATTCCAACGACAACATCCAACACATCGTCGACGACGTCGAGGACCACAAATTGAGTAGATATTAAAGAAGCTAAGTACACAAAGTGATTGGTTCCAGATTATGCAAAAACAGTTAGAAAAGAAAAGTTAAAAAAAGGAAATAAGGAAAATCTCCGTCAACACTCACAATTCACAATCACTGAGTTACTCTCACTTCCACTTCCTCTGTCATCTTCATCATACCACGACCACGAAAAGTGATCCATTTTGTAACCGTAGCGTACGCCAGAGATTACGGGGGCCGCCTTATGAATATTTAAATATTTCACCGCGGCAAACTTAATTCATAAACGTGGTGATAATTGCTTTTTGGAATATGCTAACGAATTCAGATTTAATTACAGTTTAGATACAAAGTTACCCGGTGTTTGGTTACAGCATCAGCAGCGGCAGCGGCAGCGGCAGCACAGCGTGACGCGCAGTACCTAGATACTGACTACGGAGTATCCTCCCGCTCACTGTCCTGCTATGCCATCATATCGCCACTTCGACTTTGGTCCGGTGATAAGTTGCTTGTTGACTATGGGACTATCCTAGCCTGATGGCACACAGATTTCCTCTTTGGAATTTTTGGAAAACCACGTCGAATACGAAAACGAGTACCAAAACTATTACGACTCGGAAATGTGCCACGAATGAGCGATGGGATATGGGGTTTTTATGTGGAGCCGAATCAAGGTGGCACAATAATAAATTAACAAGCGTCGTCCTCGTCGTCCATGGCCAACATCAGAGACAGGACAGGCATTGGCATATCCATTTCTAAATACACACGTAATGAATCCTCTGTGGCCAAAAACTCCAGCTCAGTAAGTTTTGAATCGAATATTGCCTACTTTTAATTTATAACGAAGATACCTTACCAACTCGTATGGGGTACGGTCCTATACGTCTACCCCTACACGTACAAGCAGCAAAAAGTCACTGAATCGTGAAGGTAATAGATACGAGTATGTGTGTGTGGGTGTGTGTGTTCCATGATTGCATTGGAATGGGTTGTGAATGTATTTCAGCTCGTTTTAAATTATCAAATTGTTAATTTGTACTGCCAACAACTGGGAACCTAGGTACCTACCTGGGAACTAATTACATCAAATTTATTTTCAGATGGTTACACACTTTTAAACGAGAACCTAGGAACCTAGTTTTTGGTCAATGGGAAACTACGACGACGACGACGGAGAGAGGAAGTTTTGAGTTTTGGAAATAAATTATTAAATTGTTTGCAAATATTCTGACATCGGAAGACAAATTATCAATTTAAAATTGAAACAAGTTTTCCAAAAAAAATTTACAATAATTGAAGGTAAAAACGAACGTGGTATGTGAAATATTAATTTGAGTCCTTGACATTTAATTCTTTATTACAATGAGTTGAGAAATTCAAAAGAAATTGTCATTGAAAGAGTTGTGTTTCCGTTAGTTTGGTTTTTCACTACACAAAGCTTAATTTTGTCATTAAGGACAATTTTCCAAGGACTAATTGGGTCTTGGTTTGAGAATAAAAAGGGTAAAAGGATTTTTTTGAAAAAGAGTGACTATTTATTGAAACTGTTTCTAAGGCTTAACAGTTTATATTTCAACTTTATTAAAGAAGTGATTCCTGAGATACAGAACCTTAAAAATATTAAAATCCGTAACTTACTGATTGACTCCCGTTTACTATCGTACAACTTTGAAAAAGTAATTTTTAGAGCAAAAGTGAAATCTGAAATTTTTCAATTTAGGAGGTAACACTTTTTCATAATTTGTGTGATTAAAAATTAGCTCTTCCAATTGTTTTATTTCAAAGAGCGAAAGGTGATGATTGATGAAATATAATGGACAAAGGAAAGTTTTACAACTTGAGATTTTGTCATATGAGGGGTGTGGCACTCACTCACTTTATTTTCATAATTTATGCGGAATACTTCAGATTTTTGAAGAATAATAAAATTAGGAATTAGAATTGTAGCACTTGACTAAAGATTTTCGATTGAGTAGGCGTGATTACTATTAACTTAAAAAATCCTATCAATTTCGATTATTTAAGTTAACAAGTTTACTATTGGACTATTTTAACTTGGACTGCACCCCAAATTTATTATGTATCTTAAGCTTAGTTTCCTTCTACTCCACATTACTATAAAAGGAGCACGTGTTTCAAACTATGTAAGATACCCCCTTTGCTATTTGTTTTGATTTTTTGTTTGTTTTTCTTTCTTTAGAATCATAAAGTATTGCATATTAAAGAATATTATGATATAAGACCAAATACCGGCAGTTTGGTCTAGGAGTCACATAAATCCTCTTTAAGTTGTAATACCAACAAAAAATACACACATATGTATGTATGTATAGGAGGAACATGTTGTAATGTTGGAAACCGAATTGCTTTTACAAAATATAAACACACATACATGCATACATTCGTTGCATATATGAACCTATTACTTTATCTTTATAATATTACATAATATAATATGTATGTTATCAAGATACATTACAAACCACTACCGGCTAGAAAAGGAAGAGTATAAGGACATTCTGCAGTGGCTATTAAAATCTGGATATGGTATTTTGTGAACAAGTGCGCATCCAAAGGAGGTTAAGGTGGAAGTGATCATATGGGGAAACAGACCCCAATATATTTACAGAAATTTAAAAACTTAATGAAGTTTTATGTTAATATCACGTAATTTTATTGCAGTCACATTCAATTTTCATAGTATGATCAATATCAATATACGTTGCGATTGTTTTAATGTGAAAACTAGGGGATCCGGCAAATTTTGTCAAGCCTCAGTTAAGTTATAACAGCCTGACATGTTAGATTGATCGATATATCACCGATAGTACAAAATTTTCATTACTCTCGGAACAAAATTATCTTTATATCTTTATTATTATCTTCTTCTTTATTTTTTATAACTTTATAATGTGAAAGAATGATTGGAAACTTTATAACATTTCGTTGAATGTTGAACAGACAACTGAAATATAAAAATTTTAAAACCAACTGACAGTCAAATCTGGAAAAAATGTAGATATGAGAAAATGAAGTTTAGATTTTACTCTCTTTCTGGCAATTTTTCCATATTTTCTCAGTTTTTGAACCTTCCTTTTACTTTGCCAAACATTTCAAACCCAAACTCAGATAATTCGGCCAAGTCGTTCTCGAGTTTTAGCGAAACAAACAAACAGAAATTGATTTTTATATTGTAGAAATAAATTTTGTACCGGCCTAAATGAGTAAATGAAATAAAGAATGAAACGCAGTCTAGAATGAAATTTTAAAAACTAATTTTTTAATTGAAAAAACATTATCTACTCATAAATACCTATAAAATTTCCCTATGTATAAAAAAAAACGCATCAAAATCCGTTGTGTAGTTTTAAACATATTAAGACACTTTAGAACAGACAGACAGTGGAAAGCAACTTTTATTTTATAAAATGTAGTGATATTACTTTTTCTTAGCCCAAAGCCCCCCCTCCTCAACTGATTTATATTACACGCGCCTGCTTTTAAAATATTTTACTTTTAACCTACGCCAACATTTATTTCATGCTCGAGTTGGCAATGGCTGGGCACCGCATCAGCCCTTTCATGACCATTGAAGTACCTTTAAGATTTATATAATTTTGGTACACACACACACAAACACATACATACATACATTACTTTAATTTTTTTACTTTTTTCATAAATGCAAGTGTTGTGATATGAAATTGGAATGCATTGCAGTTTCATTCATCAAAATATATGTGAATTGTACGCTGTAACTTTTATTTACAGTATTCATAAATTGAAGAAGGTACAAAAATAAAATTTCTACATTTAAAGTTTAAGTGGGAGCTTATATTTGTATAAATTCAAAATTAAAATACAAGAACATATAAATGTTTAGATTGTTAAAAAAAAGTAAGATTGTTAGAGCGAAAATATTAAAAAAGTTTATCTAAATTCCTATACAATATGATGCTGTTTTAAAAGTAAGCGCTACTGTATTTAATTTAGGGGCAATGTATATAAAATATTGTAATGGAGTTTTAAATAATAACAAGTTTTGTTAAAATTCGAAAATAGCCGAAAATTGGAAAAATTTATGTTATAATTTATCAAAAGCGTAAGCCACTATATTTTCTAATTTCTCGAAGAGTCGATTTTGGAATTTTCTTTAGCATTAGTCTTTTGGAAAAATTGATACAACTCATTTAGAGGTACCTACAATTATTTCCCATAAAATAGAATGACATATTATAAAAAAAGGTATACCCAAAATTTAGTAACGTTCTTGAGTCTCTAAAGCAAAGACTTAAAGAGTAGATAAATAATAATTAATCGCTTTTTAACTTTAATAGTGTAAGCAATGACTTGGGAACACTCTCTAAAATTGATGCATTTTGATCCTATAGACGTTTTGAAGTTGAATTTTGTCAAAATTTTCAATTTGAAAACACCGATCTTACGTATAAATATGTATATAGTAGATCCAAATTCATATTGAAATAAAAAAAAATATACAGTGAGCGTCAAAAGAAAGTGTACACCTAGATATTATCTTTTTTTTAATGAAATGTTGAAGTAAGTTTTTATTGTTTTTATTGTTTCTAAGTCATTAATCGTTTGAATTTAGTTGTAAGTGCCACTTGGATTATTATTATTATTAAAAAATGAATTTTTATTTTGGTTATGTTTTTACTATGTTTTTATTTTAATATTTTTTGAAAATTCTCGTTTGGCATTTCATTAAGAATAAATTATATGAAAAAAATGACATGTGGTCTTTTAATCAATAGCCGCAATTCCCTTATTTCAACATTAAAAAAAAAACGATAATAGGTGTACACTTTCTTTTGGGGCTCACAGTATAATAGGATCAATATGATTTTTTTGTTAGTTGAGTACGAAAATTGGTTCAAATTTTTTTAAAATGTCAGTGATCATAAAAACATAAAAAATGAATAGAAAATTGAATTTTGTTAACTGAGAAAAAATGAAAAAAAAAAAATTACCCCATGACGTTAGAGAGGGTTAATTCATGCTATAGCCTTAGTTCAAAAGTAAAGACCAATTTTAATACTACCTTTTTTGTCGGTATTTAAAAACAGTAGATTCACTTTTAATTATTGACATCCACACCATCAAGATATCAAGAAAAATTGCTTTTTAACTTTCACTATTAAGTGTTTCATAGAACAGAAGAAAACATTTTGACTCTTCGAAAACCTTTAATATGGAAAGCAACGCCAATTTTTTTTTTTCCAAAGTCCTTATGTACATTTATTCAAAAATGTTCTTGCTTTGCAGTCAAACATTTGTTCTCATATTCAAAGAAGTCGGAAGCAAACAGAAATCAGAGTTTCTGTCCATAAATAGTGATATACCACAAGGGTATCTCCTTATCCCTTTTTTTCCCATGTACTCGTTAAAGAATTACCGCAGTTTTGAAAAGAAATTGGCAGTATCTTGATAAAACCTTTCAAGTCTTTTTGGAATATAGGTTAGCAACTTTCTCATAACTTGCCAACTTATGGATCTTAATTTTGGACAAAAATTCTGAACCTTAAATAATTCCCAGTGAATTTCTCTTAAATTTAATTGTCATCAAAAATATACATAACTATTTTCATTTCTTCATTTCCTTTCTGTTTATTTTGGTAATTAAATTAATGTTTAATAATCATGAGTGATTTTTTTTTGTACTGTTGTATTTTAAAATTAAGATAATTTTCAAAAATATTATTTGTATTTCAATATCAACCCTCCTACCCCCTTACTTTTCAACAACCTCAAAAAATAAATGATTTTTTTCTCTCAAAAAACTCAGAATTTTTTTTTTTGTGTCACTTAATAATATAATTTAACTTTTGCCCTCAAAACTCAATCTAAAAACATCTTGACATTCTTAAATATGTGCGTTGGTTGAATGACATAGTTTTCTCAAGTTAAAATGTGATCAAAAACTTTATCTTTTGAATTTCTTCTTCTTTTTTTTTTAATTAAAAACCCGTCTTGCCGGAACTAATGTCACACACAAAAATGATATTTTTACAAATCCCCAATTTAATAAATTCCCCCATCATCATCGTGAGCATTTTATATATTTCTCAGTATGTATGTGTGAAGTTAAGGTACGAGGTAGCTATGTATTTGTGTATAAATATATTAACACAAGTCAAATATAGCATTTTCCTCTTTAATCCTTTCCTCTTCAATCTTTCTTTTTTGAACAGTTTTCCTCTCGAGATGTGAAATTATGACAATAATAAGTTTCCTCGCAGCCAAGCCAGGCCAAGTTACCCCCCCATCAAGAATGAAAAGAAGAAGAGGGGGAAATTAATAGTTTTAATTTAGCCTCATTATACGTGAAGACCGTTATTACCTTTAACACACGACAAAACGACGAGCGAAGAACTAATACAAACAGTAACACGAACCAGCCCCAAAGACAGACACAAGTCCGTATATATGTACATATAAAATGCCGCAAAGGAGGAAATGAGCCACATCCACATGCACCCTTAAACCGCTGCACTGTGTACTGCAAAATGCATCAGGCTCTCAGGCAGAAGGCTTGAGAAACAACAAGAAGTTGTATATGAAGGTAGAGGTAAGGGGGAAAGACTGATGAAAAATCTATGAAATGAACTTTCAAGGCTGTTCAATTTGAAAACAAATAAATTACCACCCCCGCCGTGGAGGAACAGTTATAAGTGGGCCAACAATAAAGTTTGCGAACTTTAGTAGTTTATCTCCACCATCGCGAAACCATCTTCTATAACTAAGTACATACATACATATACGAGTATAAATGCAATATGCACCTACCCACACATCATCATCATTCCCATTTCCGATCAGCCTGAGAAATAGGCCATATCGAAAATGTTTAAATGGAAGTAGTCGACGACCGACGGCGGCGAGGATAACGACGACGACGACGACTACGAGGACGAATTTTATATAAACAGGACAATAAGTAGGTAGGAGGATTGAAAGCAATATGCGATGCAGCGAACTGCACATAGGAACAAACCCGCTCTGTGTGTGTGTGTGTACTGTGTATAGGCACAGATATAAGTGAAGAACCATAAATTAGATAACGTTCTTTAAAGAATTCCATCCGCCCCCGTCAGCTGCCGCTTTCCCGGCCACCGACCGGGATTCCATTGCATAACTGCAAAGCCTCTTTTTCGAGCGACGAATTAATTCTGTACGCTGTACCTATGCAGAATGAATAAAGTTAGACATTATTCTCAAAGTGAAAAAGAGAAGTTAAAACAGAGCCGACATGACAGTTGGGAATTTCAAAGTACGAGTATCTGTGTGACCGAGAGCTGAGGGGAAGTGAGGCAAAGCAAGTTAAGGAATACCTTTTATGTATTATTTTCTATTCTACCTAGATCTAGCTTATAACTTATGCTCGGGAACAGGATGTGAGACATTGAATTCAATCTGGAGGTGACCCATTTTTGAAAAACCCAGAGTTAGAGTTAAACAAACAGAGTTATAGTTTACGTATATATAGGGCGCGGTGGAGTTTATCTAGGAAGTTCCATTTCTATATAGAGAGGGAAAAATAATGGAGGCCAGAGTGACTCTTTGCAACAACAACAAAAAAAAACTAATTAAGTTAAATTGAAGTGAGTCAACTAAGTCAATGAAAATGCATAACTTTGGTACTTAATGAGATTTCGAATGTTAATGGAGTTCTTTAAAGTTAATTCTTGACTTCTTTTTAATATATACTTTAAAGCCTACTAATGTTAAAGTAAAATTTATTTCTTGAATACATTAATTTTGTGGAAGAAATAAATCATAAAGATAATAAATTAAATTTTCAATCGAAAAAAATATGAGAAGAGTACACCAGGGCGTATGCGTAATTTTTAAACTTTTTACTGAAAATGAATGTAATCGAAACAATCTCATTTCAAGGTCCATAGAAACCAAATACAAATACGTTAAAGATATACCGTTTTTTGTCGTCTATATCTCGAGAACGATCGGAGATTGACTTAACAGATAATTACATCAAAACCAATGCTTGGTTTTTAATTTTAAATAATTTTTTGGCAACAAACTCGTATATCTCAAGAAAAAGAGACTGGGTGCAACCAACACTGATAACTTCCATTTTTACTTTAAAAATTTGGCTTTTATTGAAGTTTTGTTGTCAAAAAAAAAAAATTGCTAACCAAAGGAAAGGCATCTATCTTTAAACATAACATAGTTTTGTCACTTCTTGGGAATTTGTAAATTTTTTTAAAAACTATGTATAGTCTATTTACTTTTCATATTAATTCATAAAAATTTTACTTACTAAAAAATTGACAGACTTAAGAAATTTCTTGAGATATTGTAGTTGAAAAACTATTTTTCACAATTTTTTTTAGAACTTTTTGTAATTCTTTAATTTTTTTGTAAAAAAAATATCAATTTAATATTCGTCAACATTTAATCATTTTATCAATTTTTTTTGTAAAATTTTTGTTTCATTTTTAAACTTTTTGCAAAATAACCTGTCAACTGATTTTTTTCCAAAACTTAACCAGATGTCAAAAACTTCATTTCACATATCAAAAATTAGTTTGAAGGTTATATTATTTTTCCTTTATTGTATTATTTGAGTGGCAATTTTTGTTTTTTAGTTTTTCAATTTAAAAAAAATAATAGCGTGTTAAACTTTTTCCAAATTCGCACTAAATCTGTATCATATCACATTCCACACAATAAAATTTCTTTGAAGTCAAAAGCAACATCCGTCCCCTATGGAAAGTTAAAAATATTGCTTCCGACTCCAGTAATATTAATTTCAATTATTTTATTATAAGAAAAAACTTTTAAAATGAATTTTATTACTTAAATATCTTATATTTTATTTGTCATATATAATAAACAAATTTTGCTGTTGAAAAATTACACAAAAAATTATTTTTCTATTTTAACTTTTGAACGAGTAGAACAAATTTTTTTGTTTTGTTTAAGAAATTTTTTTAAAACACGTCAACATCAAGTTAATAATAAATATTCAAAAGGAAGCTTAAAGGTTTGGTTGCATATTTGCTAAAAAAAATTCTTAACTATGCTTTAAGCTTTGACAATTCAAGTTCAATATTTTCAAAAACAACTCTGATTCTGATGAAATTTTTAATAAAAAAATCTTCTGAAAACTTTAAGAAAAGTTTCAAATTTAATAAACCAATAAAATTAACATTTTCAAAATTTGATGTGAAAAAATGTAAAAATAAATTGTATACATCTTGAAAAATTTCAAAGAGTATTTTAAAAGCAATTTAATTTTTTGTTGTGTAATTTGCTCAAATTAATACAATGTGTTAATACATTTTTTAATTCTGGTTAACTTTTTTTTAAGAACGTACACTGGGGCGTATACTAACTTTTATTTTTTTTAATTTCAGATTTGACGTAAATAATTGTGGCGGTAAGTAAAATTTTGTATGAATTATAAACCCAAATTTCTGTTAAATTGTATAACTATTTCATGAATATATATGTTTTGTATAGCAAAATTCGTCTGTAAAGAGTGCACAAAGCATTACATAAAAATTCTCCAGAAAAAATATACAAAACATAAGATCTCTAATACTTATTCTTAGAAAATAAACCTAAAAGAGTTTCGTAAATACCCATAACTTAAGAAGTTCTTTTCTTAATCTTCATTTTCTTCTTCAGAGATAAGAATATAATTGGAAGATATAATATAATAGAAATGATAACATTTCAATACAAAAGATATAACCAATTATATTATATACATAAGACAATGTCATTGTTCTCTCTGTCTAAGAGCATCGACATTGGGGGGGTAGTCACAGTGTACAAAGAGAAGAAATCAATGTCGGGAAAACTTCCAAGAAACTCAAATACTAAGAAAAGCAATTGAAGAAAAAAGTGTTGAGTTTTCTATGCCATGTCAATAAGTTTTGAAAATAAGAACAACAACACAAATTTTTTAGACTAAATTTACGTAGTTTTTTGTGTTGGTCTAAGATGAAAAGTTTTATCTCTATAAGAGAGCCTAAGGGCAACTTAAAGTGCAAACCAAGTTAGCATTTGAAACATGTTTAGATTAAAAATTATCTTGCTTTAAAATGCGAAATGTAGATTTAATATTCACACTGAGGAAAACGTGGAAAATATTTTTCACCTTTTGACGGAAACAAAGTTAAAAGCTAGTTCAAAATTGGCTCCCGTAAAAATGGTTTCATTTAGGCTTTTGAAAATTCAAATATTGACAAAACGTTTTTTCAAGATTTGTTTCTTGGTATAAACAGAATGTCCAAAACTCTCTGGATTTAAAAACCGTTTTAAAAAAGCAAAAATAAATCGGAAATTTAAAATTGAAAATGTATTTTGACAAATTTATCACTTAAAATTCAAAAGAGGAATCAACTTTTAGTTGACTTAAGATAAAATTAAAATATTCAAAAACATCAATTACAGTCTTAATTCATATTTACGCTTTTAACTCACAAGATATTAGAACAAAACATTTCCAAGAAGTTTTATTTTATTCTACTTTTCAAAAAAATACTTAATATGAACTTTCAATAAATATTTTCAAAAAAACCAACAAATGTTAAAATATAAACATCGAAAAAGGAATTACATTTTTTCAATACACTTACGGTTTCACCATTATTTCATTGCTTCAATATATTTTAAATAAAATATTTTTTTTTGTTGGATTGCCATAAAATTTAATTTAAAGTTTCATTCTGTTTCAACATAACTCCTCCACCACCACGACAAACTTCGTTGAAATATTTTGAAAATATTTCAAAAATTTTCTTCTTAAACCGTCGAAATGATTTTATTGGTTTTGCCATATTCATTCAAAACAGTTTCACTTCAAAAAAAAATTAAGTTCATATCAAGGAAAACAAATAAACTTGATTTATTCAACACTATATTCAACACACTAAATAAGGTAAACTAAGATACACCTATTTACAAAACTTTCTCAGACAAATTTAAAAAAGTGTATAAAACTAATTAATGAAACCACATTAGGGGTAAAGTAGTTATCCGAATATATAGGATGTTTATATATTACATGATTGCTGGCTTATATCATCTCTTCACGTATACGGAACTACCAATCCCTCTTCCCCCCCCCCCCCAATTGGAAGAAAAAACCACTGAAACTTTTCAGTCCTAAATTACCCTTATATTTTTTTGTTTTTCATTTCTTATTCAATAAACTTAAACCCGCCATGGGTAATACAGCCAGCGCCATCTTGTGTAATCATCATCTGCCCACAACTAATTCCTTCTTTAGCTGACGTGTTCTTCCTGGATTTAACGGATTGAATTAAGATGGTGGTCGATACGATATACTGACTTACTTTGCAAAAACATATTTATTTTCGTTTTTGTTTTTGTTTTTTAGTTCTTTTGTCTTGGCAAAGAGTATTTTCTAGAAGATCTCATGTAATACCATGTGACACAATATAACCCCCAAGGTTATCTCCACCTGTGTGCGGGTGTGGGTGTAGGTCTGTGTGGCGTGTATCTGACGCACATTTTCTACCTTTTGTCCTCGGAGTCAGCTACTAAAAGCTGTCTTTTTGCTTATTCCTACAACAACCCTGAATTATAGACACGTATACACTTTACCTGATGGTGTACCTGCCCGTCCTTACAACACATGCAATTCAATTGTTTTGGCCTGCCAAATGCACACCTTCTAACAATCCAATCCAAAGCCAAAGCTACTCGCCTTCTATTGTTGTGCATTTATGTAGTTCATCTAAAACCTCCCTCTTCTATTTTTTTTTTCTGCTTCTGTTCCCTCCGAACAATTGGTGTTTCTATTCAATAAAGCACCTTATAAAACCAATATCTTAAATGTCATCGATTGCATTGAATTGTGCCACCTTGCAACACCATCACCACCATCAGCGCCAACACCATCGCCTTCACCATCATCCGCATAACGCAATACCACTTGAACGAACTTACGGCTGTGTAAAGCGCCCCTCGCGGTGGCAATGCAAAACAAGAGCATTATATACAAAAGCCCACAGTGCAATAGGAACAGGTTGAGCAATCGAGTGCCTTGTGTATCTGTGTGTATGAAAGGACTATATAATCCGCCATTCAAATACTACAATATGGAAAGTTACAGTTAAATCAAGTACCATGTTGTGTGTGTGGGTGTGTAGGTATAGTATCGGTTATAGCCTCATCGATGTGTCATAGTAAACAAGGGCTTTATCGAAGTCATATGAAAGTCTTGAACCAGGTTCTTTGAATGCAAAAGGCATTGAGCGATGTTCTGCGTTAAAACCGCATATAAACAATTTTACCAGTTGAATTGCGGTAAGTTCCGATTCCTAACATTAAACCAGTGCAGTGTTACTATCACTTTTATCGGTAAGGGGTTGTAAGACCCCAATTGAAGATGACTGAGCTTAAGAAGGCCATTCAATATGTTCCAAAGACGTATTTGGAGAATGATTTTTCAGTTTCAGTTTTTCTGTCGGCAATGTCGAAACACGTGGGAGGCAAAGGAATTTAATAACCGAACTAAATGGAAATCCACATAAAGGGTGTTTTTTAAGAATGAGTGATTTTCAAGAAGAATTCAAACGCTTTATTTTTATGCTATGGACAAGAAATTTACTTTATTATGAAGATAAACATTTGCCATTATGTTTTAAAAGTTATTTCGGGCAAGTGACCATCAGTGCTGGCTCTAAAAAATTCCAGCCGAGATGCCCAATTTCCGAGCACTTTTTGTTGCAATTGGGGCCGTACGTCAGCAATAACTTTCCGAATATTCTCTTTCAAGTTGTCAATCTTCTCGAGCTTATCTGCGTATACAAGTGGCTTCACATAACTCGACAAAAAATAGTCGAGAGGTGTTCAATCGCACGATCTTAGAAGCCACGCCATGCTTAATAAAATTTTCATGTGAAAATCGGGATCGGTGGCCATCTCAATTTGGGACTATTCACCAAACGTTCAACGGGCTTGATGGTCGTTTGGTTTCAATTCTTGCACGAGTTGAATTTCTTAAGCTCTCAAACCAAGATCCTTTCCGAAAATAGTCCAAAAAGTGAATGGGCACTCCGACAATTGTTGAGCGCGATGGCAGCAGATGGACTCATTCGGTTCTTCTTAATCCTTAGAAGCAATGTCGTCTTAAATTCTCACTGTACCTCCACTAGAGTAAACGTTGTGCGAAACCGATCCTTGGTTGCTCAAATTACCGACTCTTCTGGCGACCGAATATTGGACACAGCGCGTTGAGAATAATGGGTCCAGGGATATTGTCTTCGACATGTACCAACATTTTGGTTTTTTTTTTAGTTGGTCTAAACTGTGAGCGATTCATCTATTTCTTAATAAGGTTGCTGTTTAATCAAAACAAAGCTTCTTAAGACATCCAAATATAAAAAACATAGAAAATTCTCAAACCTAAAGGACTTGTCTAGGAATTATTTTCAATTGCATAATGGATGACACTTCACTACTTCAGACCAGACAAATTATGCTCGGACAACATTTTATTCAATCGACAAAAACGATTTGCTAAAAACTAACAAGCGTTCCACTCGAAACTGATTTTTTATTCAAATTGCATTCATCTTTTCGCAAAATCCCGTCAATCAAATACGCAAAGCATCATCTCCTTACTGATTCAGATTCAAATTCAAATTCAGATTCAGTTACCGGAAGGAAGTAAGTTTTTTTTTCTTCTTCTATAAATTTGAATTCAAGTCAAAGGAAATCAATACTTTTAGGAAGACCAAAGACGTGGAAAAGCATTCAACATAAACAGCAGGCCCTCACTCCGGTCCCTGGTCCCCGGTCTAATTCAAATATAGTTGTCACCTTTATCCCTTAAGACCTTTCGTTAGTGACACTTTACCGTGATTTCAAATTACGTTTAGAATGATTCGCTTGCAGTTTCACATCATCTAAACGCTGGAAAAGTTGTGCTGCAATTGAAAAAGTAATTCACTGCAACAGTGTAAACGGAAATGTTTACACAAATTATTCTGGCCCTGTGAGTAGATACATTTATTCATTCATCCAACCCAACCCACCCCACCCAACCACCCACCTAACTTACCTTACCTCGCCTCGCCTCGCATCGTCTTGCCTACCTATACACAAAAATCTCTAACGCGCGCGGTTTTCAGATCCTTTGAGAGCCTTGAATATAAGGGCGGAACAAGGAAGAGAGGTGGTAGAGGTATATAAGTTTGCTTTTTATTTTTCTAAGCTGCAACTTAGATGAGATGAAAAACAGGAAGGTGGTTCTCAAGTCAATGGCGTTACACAGGCGGGCGGCTGCTGCCAGTAGTGGCAGTGGTGGCGCGACGGTGGCGGACTATAGCGATGCCGGTGACGTTGACGGTTACGGTTACGGTTACCAGTACCAGTGGTTATGGTGATGGTGGTGGCAATGGCGAGGGGTTATTACTTTTCGAGAGGCACTCGGCACAGCTAAAGTGAAATGAATGGTCATTCAAAATTGTTGAAGTTAGTGCGAGAAAAGTAGTAAATTAGGTTGAAAGACCATTGAGAAAATGGGTAAACATCCTTTGCTAAGGCTTTTGGCCAGACAACCGAATGACTGCGGTTCTGAAGTAGTTTTTCCTATATAAAAGTTGAATGTATATTAAAATGGATCTAATTATAAAGTTTTTTTCTTTAATTTTATTTTTACTTTCTGTTTTTGTTTTTTAGTTTTTTTTTGTTTTTAATGTAAGTAAAAGGTGGAAAGTAAATTTACACAAGTAGGTAGTTCATATAATGGTTTATAACATTTTTGCATTTAAATAAAATTTATACTCGGGTGGGTAATTCGAATTGGAGGATGTTTTTTTTATTTTATTTAATACCAAGAATTATATCGATTTAATTGCTAATAAGAGGCGGATTAATCGGTTTGATGTGAATTGGGACTGAAAATGTTTTATCCCTGGAAATGGATATTAATAGCTTTTGGAAAGTAACTCTTTAATTAAACGGGTTGATTTATTGATAATGGGAAAACTTAAATTTATTTTGTAAAATTAACGATTTAAAGGTTTTCATTTGTCTCTGATTTGTGAAGCTTTTGAATTTAAAAAAGTTCATTAACGCTGATCGACGGGTTCCTTGCCTTACCACTGTCTAGGCCATGGAGCTTAAAATGATTAGCAGCGGTTGATTGTCCATCAGATTGTGGGTTAAGTAACTCAAGTATTTAAATACCTTCACAACAAATGAACATTTTTAAACAAAATTCAAACAAATATTAAAAGTACGTATACGCCCCGGTGTTCCATTATATAATTGTTTTGAGATCTTTGAGTTGTATTTAATTCAACATTCATTGTATCAATGGAAGAAATGGTTTTTAAGGAAATTTAAAGGGTTTCAAAGCCAACAGAGCCTCCTATGGTCCAAAAACCTTACCATAACTTCTAATCTGATAACTGGACAGTGGTTCTGTAGATGGAGGATTCCGGAGATGCTTCAATCATAAACTGTATGGAAATTACCTCAAAGCATATATCGTGATAAAAATTAAGCTCGGTAGATTCCGGCTCTAAAGGTCCTTTACTGTACTGTAGTGATAACGTAGAGGTAGAACAGAACGCCCAAAGTTTTGGGCCGTCGACTAGCGATCGGGATGAATTAAGAAACTTGTTGTATGAGGCAACGACCTGATCCCTGGTGTCTAGCCCCTGATGATGATGATGAAAAATTGTTAACAATTGGATATTACTCGTGTTTCAGAATAGATATTCAAATATTTTTACAAAAAGGATTTTACTGAACACTTCAATAGTATAAAATATTTTGGAAAGGAATAACGATACCTAACCCACGTACATGTCTTCTAAGACATTTTTATATATAGAAATAAAATTTCAATGATTTCTTAAATTCATTTAAGGTGCATTGCTCCGTATAAGTAAAATTCTCATTGAATCCCAATCAAACTATTCGTATATGTATACAGAACTGGAATCCCCAAAATCTGAGGTTATTGAAACGATAAAACCCAAAAATTTAATTTAATTCCAAACTTACAATTTCCAAAACACACTAAAGACATAAAAAATAGAGAAAAAAAAATGAAATGAAATAAAATAAAATATCCTTAGATAACCAAATACAATATTAAATGGATGTTGTATGAAGCATAAACAAACATCTATACCTACATATAAACCATCCAATCATATAATTGCATTTGTATGCTGATGCTGATATCGATTTATATTCCTTATTTCTGCATCATCGTATACTAAAACAAATATACGTATTCATTTTGAACTTAATGGAAATAAACACAATATATGTCTGTACACAGATTAACATTAGGTCATAGATACGTCATATATGTACATATGTGTATTTATTCACCTACACAATACAAACACCCGGCGGCGGCGGCGGTAGTGGTGGCGGCAGCAATGTGCGTTAACCCATATGAGCATAAGAACATAATATAATGGACCGAATGTATGCAACAATATTTGCTCACAAATTGCTATCATTGGCAGCTTTTAAATAATTCTGACATTTTCATTGAAAATAGTTCAATATAAAGTTTATTTGTACGAACATATGTATGTATGTTTGTATGGATGTATGAATGCAGACAAACCTTTTGAATCAATATTGTTTGTATTTATATGAAAGTTGAAAGGTACCTGGTGTATGCAAAGCATGGGCAAAGTTTGATCTGCAGTCAAATCTTTAATCTATAACACTTTTTTTAGGTCCTTAAAATCTTAAACAACTATTATTAATCCAATTGAAAGATTAAAATTATGAAAAGCCAATTTATTTTATTCACTATCGAAAACCAAAATGCTTCATGGTATCAGAAGTGGGATTTAACCATTTCCAATTTTTCTTGACATTGATTGTTCTTCAGCCTTTGTCTATGACTTATAAATAATCTTAACAAAAATCCAATTGCATATCAAAAAAAAAACTCATTCCTATCCTTATCCGTATCCGTATCTTCCAAATGCCAAATCCTGTTTCTGTCTAAAGCAAATGCCAAATCAAAAGTTTCACAACGAATCGAATGAAACAAAAGGAATTAAAAGGCAAATTAAAACCAAACGATGGCATTGCATACATATATCTGCACTTATACATTCATACATACATATGTATGTATGTATATAGAAAAATAGGCACTATATGATGGAAGTGAATATAGGTACTGGGGCAATGGGGCATTGTCATGATGATGCTTCCCACATTACCCCGACTAAAGGAGGATAAACTTCTAGCTCGCTTGCTGCTTCTTCCGATGCACATTGACACACATTCTTTTAAGCAATATTCTACCATTACCACTATCACTACCACTATCACGTATTGAGAATACGGTACAGGCACATAAGGCATCACCGTAACCGTATATGCATTTATTAGCGAACAATGTGCCAACAGGAGTAGGTATAATGCTAACGGTTCAAGAGAAGTACTCAGTACCTAGCGTCCTAGATTAGACGTACTTAAACTAGGATCTCTTTGAATGCCTGTTATGGATTCATTCAGAGGAGCAGAATACAAAAAAAGAAAAAAAAAAGAACGGATCAATTAAATAAGTCGATAACTATGGCGACACCCAGTGACAAGTGAACGTAACACATTCTGGTTGAACTTTCTTTTTTTTTGCAACTACATACGTACATATATGCAGTTAAGAGTGTGTATGTGTGTGTCTGTGTTGTTAGATATTGTTATAGCTGTGGGATAACTTTTGCACTTAAAATTTTCTTTGACTTTGGTAATTAAACATTCTGAATAATTTTTCTGCTAACTAACTTTGAAAAAAAAAAGAATTGGTTTCATGGGGATAAATTAAAAACAGTAGTTAGCTTGGTCCTTAAAAAAAAGGATTAACGAATTTTCTAGAAACTAGAACTTTGTTTTGAACATTTTTTCAGATTCTCGATTCATTTTGGAAATTATTAAGGGCCAAATTTGAAGTGGCCCGAGGAAGGAAAAAAGCATTAAACTGCAGGCCAATTTAAGGCAAACCCAAAATGGAACAGATTTAGTGTCAAATCATTATTAAAGAGTGGAAGTATGGATCAACCAATTTATCTAAATTAGTTTAGTATGTCAGCGAAAAAATTCAGGCTTAAATTAAGGGTGTTTATTTTAGACATGTGGTTTTGTAATCTGGCAACATTTGTTTGAAAGGTCGTTTTTTTGACAGTTGTCACTTGAATAATGCTCGACTTGATTTGCCATTTTATAATAAATAGATTTTTTTCTGAACAACGTTTGGAAACTGTACAAATTTATTACCAAAATAATGGTGAATTTGCCAAAAACGAGATGGCCACCGATTCTGATTTTTGCAAGAAAATTTTATGACATGACTGCTGGACTATTTTTTGTGGAATTATGTAAAATTGCTTGTCAACTCAGATAAGTCCGAGACGATTGATATCTTGGAAGAGAATATTCTGCACATTATTGCTGACATGCGGGTCCAATTGCTGGAAAAAGTGGTCGAACATTGGGCTTCTAGGCTGGAATTTATTCGAGCCAGACGTGTAGATCATTTGGACAATATACATACAATTCTGCTGAAACATGAAGCCTGTAATGTCTCTAATTTTAACCAACAAATCTTTCAATTGACAATTTTTAAAAAATTCTAACTTTTTGGAACTGAAGATTATACAAAATTAATATTTTTGTGTTTTTATGGTTTACATAATTATGTTACAACGGAGGACTAATGCGGTTTTCTAAATTAAAGAATTTTTAACTTCCCATAGGGAGTTATTGTAATCGGTCCGATTTGTCAAATTGAAATTTTTGACAAATCTGGACGTTTCAAGGTTCCTAGAATCTAGATTCGTCATTTGTAGAGCGATGTCTGTGTGTGTGTGTGTACGTACGTTCGTACGTTTGTACGTTCGTAAGTTTGTCCGTTCGTACGTTCGAAATACCCTTTTTCATCCACTGTATCTCAAGAACGAGTAAAGATATCGACTCCAATTAAATTTTATTCATAAAAATTGGTCAAGCGGTTTTTTCACTATAGCAGTTTTAAAAAAAGTGAAAATTTTGGTTGGAAGCAAATATCTCCGGAATAGATAGACATGGACTTCAAATAAATTTTATTGTATACATTTTTATATATAAATTTTGAAAATTTTCAACTTACCGTTATTTTTAAAAAATTGAAAAACTAAAACAAAATTATTTGGCGCGAAAATATACAATGAAGGAAAAATGATATTATATTCAAAACTATTTTCTGTTATGTGAAACGATGTTTTTATATCTAGTGAAAGTTTCAACAAAATTAAAGTGACAGTTTTCTTTCAAAAAGTACAAAAAATTCTACCAAAAGTTGGTAAAAAGTGTTTTTTGTCTTGAATATCTCGAGAATAAGCACCTATATTGATATCAAACTTATATATGTTTATACAAAATACAATAATTAATATATGCTACAATTTTGACAAATATCGAATTGACAGTCTTTTTACAAAAAATAAAAAACTTAATCAAAAATGTACCAAAAAACGCAAAAGTAGTTTCTTGACTTGAATATGTAGACAGTGGTCAATCATTTTAACATCGAATTCATTTTATTTTTTGCATAATAGAATTTTGAACATATGATACTTTTTTCACAAATATCGAATTGACAGTTTTTTTACCGAATAGTGTCAAAAATTGTTTTTCGACAATGCTATTGACTTCAAATGTATTTTTTTTAACATAATGTATTTGTCAATACCTACAAAATGATAGAATATTGACGAATAACAAATTTACATTTTTTTCAATAAATACAAAAAAATTGTAAATATTGTTTTTCCGCTTCAACATCTCTAACTTTTTTTTTTAGTAAAATTGTTAACAATCAGCATCAAAAGTAAATCGATTAATATCAGCAACGCCAAGTATTCAAATTATGGAGTGGGTCGCACCCAGCCTCTTTTTTATGTTTACTTTAGCTCGAGTCCTCAAAACACTTACATTTAAAGTATTTAAAAAATTTAAATTTAGCCAAACTCGCATGAAAAAATATTTTTGTCAAATTTTCTAAAACCATCTCTCTTAAACCCTTCGATCACGTAATACATAATAACTTTGTGGTTAATAATGAGTGTTGATCTCGTCAATTTAAAATCCATAAAGTACCTTATTTTGATAAGCGTTATTTTTGAACATACCTACATACATACTATGTACATTATGTACCATCTAATGCATCCATTAACCTGCAATATATGAACATACATACACATATCTATTTATAACACGTAGCAAGGATAAAACACTCGTACATTTCCTAATGGAGTTTCAAAAGTTCTCAGCAATTCCTTCGTGCAGAAAATCCTTCAAAAGCCGAAGCTCCTTAATGTGTGTATTTGCAAAACAATGTTTTTTTTTTCGTTTTTGTTTTGTTGTGTTTTGTTTTCATTTTACCTATACTGTTAAAGCAATAGGTTACTTTGAAACCACTGTATGTGTGTCGGTTTGTATGTCGATCAGAAAAACACCAACAACATTAAAGGCCAAAGTTTTTCTTCTAGAAATCTTTTTAGCAAATGATTTTTCCTCCACTCTCTTATTCTATACATACATACACATACGTCTATACGAGTACTCGTATAAACTAACCGCAACTCGAATTAATTAAGCTCGTTGAAAGTATTTAATTACAATTTGGTTTTCATTTTGATTTTTTTGTTTTTATTTTCTTTTTTCAATTTGTAACATTTTATAAAGTACAAAGGCACTGAAATTAATGCACTTTGATAAAATGTGTTTGAAGGAAAAATTGATGTTAGAATTTAGATAAAGAATGGGAAGGAAGGTATTTTTTTACAGGAATTTTTATAAATAGCTATAATGATCATGATTGCATTAACTTGCAAACTGGATTAAGGATATAATAGCCTGGTTAAACGGTGGAGATTGATTAGGAACATTATGTCACTTTTTGGAGAGTTTTCAAACAATTTGTGGAATTTAAAACTTTCTTTTTTCGACTACAACTTAAGAAGGATATATATTCCAAAAAAAATTGTATATTCATATGAAAAATTAAAAAGAAAATCTTAGGACAGTGTTAACAGGAAAACAGGAGTTCAAGTTCAGTTTTCCAGAACAAAAATTATTTATACTAATTCTTAGCACATTATTTTTAAAGTGTCGCTTCCGCTGTCTGCGTGTCCCTATGCTTAGATCTTAAAAACTACTCAACGGATTTTGATGCGTTTGTTTTTATAGGTAGAGTGATTGAAGAAGAATGTTTATTATGTATAACTAGATAGTGATTTTTCGTTTCATACCAAACTTCATTTAGTCTGTATGTTTGTCTCGCTAGAACTCGAGAACGGCTTAACCTATTTAGCTGATTTTGGTTTTGAAATGTTTGTCGAAGTAAAGGGAAGGTTTAAAAAGTGAGAAATTATGGAAAAATTACGAGGAAGATAGTAAAAATAAAAAGCTTCAACAACAGAAAAAATTGTTGACTGTCAGTTAGTTGTCAAATGTTTATATTTCTGTCGTCTGTTAAACATTAACGTTCTAAAGTTGTTAGATCTCTGAAGCTCAAATAAAATAGTCACAAACACTGCCAAATTTTAGAGCATTCATTAAATATGTAGTACTTAAAAATGACGGACCAGAATTTAATAATTTCTGTCCAAGAAATAATCTTGATAATGCCTTAAATAATTGTAAAATTCAAAACTTGGGCTTTTATACGAAACCTTAACATCGAATTAAACCTTTCAACAGTCAAAAGACCCATCTAAGTTTTGAAAATAATGCCCCCAAAATCTATTGTCTAACTGTATCTATATCTAATATTATTCAAGTACATACCTTTTCTGTTGGAAACTACGTTTGTATTCCGATCGAACACGCAAAGACGCACGGCCAGTAGTTGGTCCTGCGAGTTGTGTCGGTGGCGGCAGTTGTCCGTGAATGGATCCTGAAATTGTTCGCAAAGTTGGTGTCCGGATGAGGGGACCAGTGTCAACATTGAATTCAACACCCGGCAATTCCAAAGCTGTTATCGGATGGATGCGTGTCAACGATAAGGTACTCTCTATAACAGTGCTAAGCAATGGGGCACTTCTGAGAGATCTCAAACTACCACGACTAGTTGGTGTTTCCTTAAACATTGATTTTGATTTATGATTTCCGGCTCACAACAAGGACAAACCATTTATAAACAAAAAAAAAGAATATTCTTCTCTGGTTGTTTTATTGATTTTTTTTTTTTTTTTTTTTGTCTTCTTATATTTTTTTTTTATTCGAGTATCTGCCCCCGTTGGCGTTGTTTATGTGCTTGGTGGTGTAGAATGTGTAGATTGTATAGTATATCAGCGGAGATATTTTAAAAATATAAAATTTTACATAATTTTAAAATCCTTTTTGAAGGCTCTCCGCCACGAAAACGAAAACTTCCACAGTCAGTATTTTTTTTTATTTTTATTTTTTACGTTCAAAGTTCATAAATTATTTGGTTGACACTAAAAAGTGTAAAAACGACATTATGTTTCATATGCGTGGGTATTTGTTTAACTATATATATATGTATGAGTATGTGCATATATACTCGTATTGTATATTATGGCTGGAAGGATATGGTTCGAGGTTCGACCAAACAAATTTATACTCACTATGAATTATTTATGTTTGAGAAACAGAGGCAAGAAACATAATGAAATATGCACTAAAAGATTATATTTGTTGTATGTTGTTGTGTAGTAATAAACCACATACACACACATAAACACACACAGAGTGGCACATAAACAATTACTATGATAAAGGACAAGAGAAGTTATGACGTACGAGTATAGAGATAGATAGATAGAGATATAGAGTGATTTTTGAAGAGAAAAAAAGAGTTGACAGTTGTTGTTGACTAAAGGTAAGGTATAGAAAGTTTGAAACCTACACGGAAAGTAATGACATTTGACATTTTTGTTTGTATTGTTTTACTTGAAAAATGGTTTACAAACAAACCATGCAATATGAAAACTATAGACTTCGACTGAGACAGTGCGCAATGATCTGAAAACGAATATAGAGAGTACTTTGGTTTTGACGAATGTTGAAAGAATGTTGGAAAAAGAGAGTTATGAATGCTTCTGATTGATTTTTTTTTTTTTTTGAAATTTGGCACAATTTTTCTGACTTTTATTATTTCACCTAGAGATTGGATCTTCTTTTTTCCATAAAAAAACCTTTAAAATACTAATATTTTAACCTTAATCGATACTTATTTGTAAAAATGATTTAAAATTGATTTTAAAAACATCAATTACATCGAAGCAACTTCACATTGCGTTTTATGAATGAAAAAAAGCAAAAGCTTGACAGAAATCAGTTCACGAATCAGGAGTCTTGAAAAGATCAGTGCTATAATTCTTTAATATTCTGGATGCGGGTTTCGAAATCAATTCTTAACTTCGAACACCTAACAAAAATCCCTTACCCTTATCATTTTTTATTCATATAAAGCACAGCTTAACCTAGAACTGCTTAGCTTTAGCTGATAGTAAAAGCTATGACGAGTTGGCTTTAGCTTCCTCCAAAAAAAGCTTTAACTTTTTTTTTAAATTCACAAGGCCAATCGCTAAATAATTGAATTAAGTAAGATTTGGTTGAACTAATTCACTAATAGTTAATGTAAGTTTGCAGATTCAAATATTTAAAAATTTGTTGACTTTAAGAAAAATCGTAAATTTTTTCAAAATTAAATATTTATTTAACAAAAAAATTAACTTATTTCAACAAGATCAATAAAATTAAATATTAATATTCCACAAATTATTTTTATTGTAAACATTTAAACCATTTTTGAAATAATTATTTTTAAATTCTCAATTTGGCAATTCACACTAATTTTGGGTCTAAAGTTTCAATAAAATCAAACAAGTTGTTTGTTGAATAGGTCCTTTATGGAATACAGTAAACAATTCTATATTCTATATTTTGAACCAAAAATAAATCAAAAATCTCAACTCAAATATTAATTAAGTAGAAAAAAAAACCTTCAGAATTTTTCATTTTAAAAATGTCGAGAACAGATAAGTATTTTGTCTATTTAAATGATAGCAGAAAAGACTTGTCCCTTGGGAAAAATTTGAAGTAGTCAAAATTTTAAAAAATATGAATTATTAATAATTCACAATTTAAAACTCGCTTGTCAAAATTAGCTTTGAATTAAATATTTTAGAAATTATCACAATTACGCGTTACACATTTTCATAGCTTGTTTGATGTTCACTGCTATTAAATAACGAAATGTTTCTTATTATATTTTTAATCGGATTATAGTCAAAAGTTTTTGAATGCAATTTTAAGTTTTTACACTAAAAGTACTGATAAATTTTCTTTAAATTCAGACTTAGACAAAAAATGTAACTAGTTTTTGAAAAAACCTTCATCACTTGACATAATTAGGCTTTTGAGATACATATCACACTTTAAAATTCGAAAAACACCAAAAATTAGCCACTTTGGGGCTATGTTATTTCTGTTTTTTTTTTTATAAAATATATGATGATTTCTCAAATCTATAATCCCATATTCAATATTCAGTTTTAATATTTTCAGCATCTCTTTTACATTTAGAAAAATAATTGTTACTTTTCACCAGGCCCACATAAACCTCAGAGAAACTTTTCTATAACGGCTTTTTTTAACAAAAAAAGTCGAAAATGATTTTAAATAATTTTTTCTCCTGAATTCAAATTTCACCTTCATCACATGAAATTTTTGAAATAAATGTAAAAAAATCAAAAATAATGTTGAAAACAGGTATTTTTTAAATTTTAAGCTAATAGCTTAATTAAAGTTCGGATTCGAAATCATGACCAACAAATGACTTTAAAACGTATTTTTAAAAGCATGAAAATATAAAATTCAAGGTTTTCAAAATTTGATAAAGAAATTAAGACTCATAAGCCATTCATAACTAATAAGATTTTCCAGAAACTAAGGGTGATTCTAAATAGATTTCAAATGTAACTCGAAGATAAGTATTTGCACATTTTTCAAAATCATCATATAATAAATTTTTTTAGAACTATGTTTTGATTTCACTTAGCCTTTAAAACACCGTATTATGGATTATTTTTTTACAATTTTAAAGGCCCATATTTCAAAAACATAAGGTGAGATTCGAAAATTCAATTCAGGACGAAAAAGTCTTTTATTGTTTGATTTAAAATACCCAACATATAGTCACCAAAAAATGTTTTAAAATATCTAATAGAGCCCAGAAATTTTTCCCAGAAGAAAAAAATTATGGTATAGGTTGGGGAAGAGTTTACCAAAATATCTCTAAAACTATAATCCAGAAATAAAAATTTTTGAAAATATAAATTTCGAATTTGCTGAATTAACTTATGCCCAGAAATAATTCTTCGCGCTCCAACTCATAGAGAACCTGGGCCTTATAACTTACAACTCGCAACCACTCCCGTGTGCTAGTAATATCAGAAATGGAAGGGACCTACAGTTTTTATGCTGAATCCGAACGGCTAAATTTTGAGCACTTTTCATGACAAGAATAATTACTCTTAGAGGATTTTTCAATTCCTAGTAAGAAACACTACCCGAAAAAACTGTCAATTGACATAGGCAGGGGTTAAACCCAGAACGCTATATAACAGATTCTTCTATTAAGTCTTTTATTTTACCCAAATTGTTCAAAAATAGTATAACAAATCTATTTGTTTTTCAATATTTTAAGAATTTAAAAAACATTCACAGTAAAGCCGATTACAATTTATATCAACATTTTCAGCAAAAAACCGCACAAAGGATACGAGTATAATTAAGTTTCACTAAAGACACACAAAACTGACAAAGCTTTGGTAAACGGTCTCTTGATGTTTCATTAAGATTTTGAACTCAATTCACATGTCAAAAATTGATTTTTGAAAAAATTTAAATAATTTATCTTTGAATTATGGAAATAATAATTTATTGTCAAAGATATTGATTTTGAAAATAAGCTCCACCTAAGTGTCAGAAAATTGCCTTTTTGCTTGTGGACTTATGACCCTGTCCGAAATAAGAACCACTTTGCTTCTTCGTTTTTCTTTTTTGTGTATCATTTTCATTGTCAATCATTGACCACCTAATTCTGTACTTTTTCGTGCATGTGTCACTCTCAATGACATTGGTCTGGTTGTTTTTCAATAAACCATTTGTGCCCCAGATTCAGATTCCGTCATTTTACAGTTCACTTATACAAATTGTTCCAAATCCTAACAACTGATGCACTTGAATTTTAATGGTGTTTCTTTTTTTTTTTGATATTGAAATGTAAAAAGATTTGAAGTGGACAAACACTTAAGTATGTAAGTTAATTTGACAGTTTAATATGATCTACTTATATGTAAACGAAACAATTGTTAATTAGGCACACAAGTAGGTACTTAATAAATATGTAAATATGTATGTGTACAGTAATTTAATACGAGCATACATTCATGGACATGAAGACATTTATGCGTATGGTATGTTTATGGAAATTTAATTCAACTGATTATTATGATTGACCAATAAATTTGCATTTGAATTTGAATTTTGTTTTTAATTCCAAAACAATTCGCGCAATTTCATTTTGCTAATTTTAATCCATTTTCACGGAAATATATATTTTCATTTATTTTATTTTTTAATTTAGTGGACGCATATGTGTGTTCATTGGATGGATTATTATATTGAAAATTTAATTTAATTTTATCTTTTTTTATAAATGCATATAGGTATGTAAATGTATAGGTAAATGAATATAATATTTACGATATTGATTGATGTTTGAATGTGCAGTTGTTTTATATCAGACGGTTCTGCTTCTCATATTGGCAGCCACATTAAACTCCCTGTTGTAAATGTGCTCCAAACGAATGTGAACTGCCACCGAGTCCAATCCATGGCTATTGGTGTTGCAGCAGCTCAGGTTCGTTTTTTTTTTAATTCTGCAATAAAAAAGTGGAAAAAAATAGATTAATTGAAATATGAATAACAAAAATTTTCGATTAAGGATGTAAGGATATGTGCATAATAGGACTTAGATCGTTTATATTAATTAATGTTTTTTTTTTTATTTTAAACAGAGGATTACATGGAATTAATTTACTGAACATAAATTTAAGTACCAATTTACTAAATTTTAAGCTTTAAATCCTGTTGAAATATTTATTATGATTATAAATAGTGGCAATATTAAGTTGTTTTTGTTTTAACTTAAATAAAAATTCAGAGATTTGTCATCATTCTGATAATTCCATTTACAGTTTGTATGTAAAAGGTGTTTTTTCAAACGTGTGGTTTTCAATCTGAAATTTCTTTTTACTAAATTGGTCTTTTGGAAAGTTGTCACTTGATTTATGCTTAATTTAGTTTGACATTTTATAATAAATAAACAAAATCTTAAACAACGTATGCAAATGGTGCAAATTTATTACCAAAATGGGTCCAAAGCGAGATGGCCACCGATCCCGAATTTAACAAGAAAATTTAGTTCAGCGATGAAGTTCACACAATAAATGGACTTACTCCTGAACAACGTTTGCAAATGGTGTGCAAATTTATTACCAAAATGGGTCCAAAGCGAGATGGCCACCGATCCCGAATTTAACAAGAAAATTTAGTTCAGCGATGAAGTTCACACAATAAATGGACTTACTCCTGAACAACGTTTGCAAATGGTGTGCAAATTTATTACCAAAATGGGTCCAAAGCGAGATGGCCACCGATCCCGAATTTAACAAGAAAATTTAGTTCAGCGATGAAGTTCACACAATAAATGGACTAACTCCTGAACAACGTTTGCAAATGGTGTGCAAATTTATTACCAAAATGTGTCCAAAGCGAGATGGCCACCGATCCCGAATTTAACAAGAAAATTTAGTTCAGCGATCCCGATTACGATTTTATGGGAATAAAATAATAAACATCATTGTCGTAATTGGAGTGATCATAATCATTGCTGAGACGCTCCCCCACGGTTACATCCTCAAACAGTCACTGTTTGGTGTGCTTTATTGGAAGAGGGAATCATTGGTCCATATTTCTTCAAAAATGAAGACTGCCATTATGTAACAGTCAATGGGGAATGCTATAGAGACATGATAAATGACTTTTTCGTTCTTATATTGGAGATTGTTGATGTGGACGACCTTTGGTCCCAACAAGACTACCCTACATGCCATACAGCCAATAAAAATTATATCGCGCCGTGGTATTGTTGCGTGGCCTCCTGTCTCCAAAATCGTGCGACATAACACCGATGGACTATTTTTAGTGGAGTTAAGTGAAATGTAAAGTCATTTTTCTCCGCAGATAAGCGTTAGACAATTGAAGACTTAGATGAGAATATTCGGCACGTTATTGCTGAAATATAGCCCCAATTGCTGAAAAAAGTGGTCGAAAATTGGGACTCTCGGTTTATTTGAGCTAGCCAAGGTGGCCATTTGCCTGAAATCATTTTTAGAACATAATGGCAAACCTTTGTCTTAATATTAAAGCTAATTTCTCGGCCATTACATTAAATTATAAGCGTTTTATTTCTTCTTGAAAACCATACGTTAAAAAAAAAACACCCTTAAGCTAGTTCCTTAAAATTTCATCGAATCGTGATCAGTGCAAAGATTTCATCATTTTATGGTCGACTTCTCCATCCAAAGTGCACCACTGTACCAAGTAAGTCCCTTCTCCTTAATTATTTAATAATATTGTTAAATTTTTCAAACGTTTTTCTTTTCTTACTTCAATTTAATTTTCTATATTGAAAATCTCTGAACCAAAAATGAAATAGGTACAGAATAATGCATTTTGCTAATCGATTTTAAAATAATACACATTAATATATGTACTAAACCATAAAATGCACACACAAACACACACACGATGAAGCTTTGAAGTTTCCGCTTTGAATATTTTGATGATTATTCCATCTTGTTGGTAGTGGTAATTTATAAATTCATCATAATCGCATCGCATCACAGGACCTTCACAGCCTTCACGCAATAATAAATACAAAATAGGATGATCGAGTTGGAATTAAGTTCGTTATATAGTTTAGTGGAATCAAAGTGCCTGTCAATGCCAGTAGCACTTATAACATTGATGCTATTAGAATTAGAAATTTGTGTGTGTGTGTGAGTGTGTGTGTATGAAGGTAATGGATATAATGGTTAGTAATACCATAAAGGAGAGACTATTAACTTAACTATCGATATACAAACAAATTTGAAATGAGGCTCTGATTAAATTGAATTCATTATTAATTGTTATAAGGTGATTTGATTTGAATTAATTTAATTTGATTTTATGTAATTTAATTCACCGACAGAAACAATAACAGCCGAAGTTATCGTATTGCGATAAGATTTAATTCATTTTAATTGTGTATATAAATTTGTCTTATTATTTATTTTTTCAACTTTTTTGACATTTTAAAACTAATTAAATAATAATAAAATATTTTATAGTTACTTTAAAATGGTAACAGAATTACAGGAAACTGTATAACTTTTATAACGTTGGACAGACGACTGATCCTACCCCTCCATATTTGTCAACCAGCTGACAACCAAAAATATTTTTTTGGGCACTGAAAATGAAACTGTTTTTTACAGTCTTCTTCGAAATTTTGAAATATTTTTTTCCTTTTTTAACCTTCCCTTTACTACGACAAATATTTCAAAACCAAAATTAGCCAAATCGATCAAGGCGTTCTCGAGTTAAAGCGAGACAAACAGAAATTTATAAATAGAAGATTATTGTTCTGCCTTGAAGTATACAGTGTTCAATGTATTGTAGCTTTTAGGAGTAAATCAAGTATGAAACTAGTTATACGTATAAATCTGTAATCTTGAATCACTCTATCTTTTAAAAAAGAAACGCATCAAAATCCGTTTAGTAGTTTTTAAATCTTATTGAGTTATAAATACTTTTTCTTTGCAATTTTTTATTCTTACTTGGTTACAAAATTAACATTTCAAAATGTCAAAATTAAACGTAAAATGCCCAAAAAAAGAATAGGTCCTGACCTAAAGCCAACTAATTGACCAACTTATGTGCCACTGAAATAAGGTTAATTAAAAGATGCAGTACCTTAGAAAACAAACTTAGCTAGATAAAATTACAAAACCTCAGAGCCATGAGCTACAACATCCCAGAGCCCCTTTTATTCTATTCTGTTAACGGATTAAACGATTTTGTTTTGTTGTATTGTTTTCAAATATAATAAATGTACAATGAAGTATAAACATAAACAAACATGGACCTACATTAAAAAACAATAAAACAATCTAAACCAAGTCAAAAACCTGGAACAGAAATAAGTGACACTTTTGAAAAATACCTTCGAACCTACAAAGGACAAAAACACACAAAAGTCTTTTGTTAAATGCGGGAATATTTTATTTATAACACATCCTGGCTGCAGGACTAAACCCAAACCTAAACCCAAACCCAAACCTATTCTCTCAAAATGAATGAAGGCTCACTTTATTTATTCGCACGTTCAACCCTAATAGAATTTTATTGTTTTTAGTATTTTTACTTTTTTTTTAAATTTTAATAAAAAGGCCGAGTGAAGTGGTTGGTTGTCGTCGTCGTCGTGTCGTCGCGTTGTGCAATGACAAGCACTGCTTTTATATTCCCTCCTATCCCCCCCCAAAAAATCTATTGTATTGCGTGAGTGCCTTTCTAATAGAACACATTTTATTGTTCGCACTAATTAATTTTCCATACAATTGAGTTTGCATAATTTACACTATGGACTTTCCTTAGGCCATCATCATATGCCCTCCGCCCTTCCCCCCTCCCATCATATTATATGGCCGGGTTATGCATACAATGCTGCTCCCGTTGCTCTTCTCTTACTGAAACAATGTTTAAATTGTAACAATTAAAATTATAAAGACGACTAAAACAAAAACAACAACAAGAACAGTGAAGCTTTTTATAATAATGTTGTATAAATTTAGTGTGTCTATCTAATTAAGGAAAAAATAAATGAAGCATCATAGTGGTGGCACTTTCAAAATCTCTCACACATAGAAGAGCAAGCTAGAGCTTAGAGTGTTCAAGCGAAACCCTTCAGGACATCCAACCCCAACCCCAAATCACACACAAAGTACCGAGTATAAGCCCTATGTCGATATTGTGTACCCAGTATAGAAGGATATAAAACGCCTATAGACACTTAGGGTTCCTTGGTATAGACTTTCATCGACTTTTGCATATTATAAGAAAATCCATGGAAAATTGGGTTCGCTGACGCCTCTCTGCCTTCATTAGAGGAAAATTATTTTCCTATGTCAATGAATCAAAAGAGAAAAAGAGTAAAAACGACGACGACGACGACGAACGGTATGGGGCGAGCGACAATAACAAAATGAAAATAAAAAAAAAGGATCTATATACATGTGTATAAGAAAAATATAGTATCTACCTATTTGTATCTTATAAGAAAAACCAAAGAGTTGGTTGGAAAATATTGAGAGATTCGCAAGTTGGAACTGGTACAAGTGATATGACGGTAATTGTGTCATGAACTTTTAGTGTGGCAGACGTGTTGTATCTAAAATCAGTTGTGCTCCGAAAACTGATACCTTTCGTAATACCATACACTTGGATTTATGATGCTGCGCTCTCGGCTCTTCATTCTCAACACATGTACATAGAGTTTTTTTTCATAATTATTGTATTTTTATTATATTTTATAATCTTCTTATGGTTTTTTCTTTTTTCTAAATTTTTTTATACTATAATCTTATAGTCGGAGAAATAACGTTGCAAATGATGCACTCTAATGCAAATTAATAGAAAACGTACATCATTTACAAGAATTGAAATTTCGTGTGAATTTTTCAAATTGTTCAAATTTTTTTAATGAATATAATAATCGTAAATTAGAATCTGTCACTCGTTTTGACAATTTTGGAAGAATAATTTTATCATTATCATCATCGTCAACTCGACAACCGTAATCCGTTTTTGGCTGCATTCGAAAAATCTCTATCCATTTATCTTAGGGCGATGGCCATCACACCTCAAGGCTTCAGGCATCTTGGTCTACGCAGCCTCTTCCCTTAAAGCTATGGCCCACCATAAAATGTTCTACAAAGGACATTCCGAGCTGGTTCTTCTTCGCTCATGTGACCTGCCCACCAAAGTCTAACGAGATTAATCTTTCCTTCTTTACGTCATATGGTTCCCTCAATTGAGGGTCCAACTCTCCTTTCAAACGTGCCTCAGAGGTCAGAGTTCCTTTAACCAAGCACCCAAGTCTCGGATGCATACTGGCAGAACCATCATCGTCCTTTATAGCAACAATTTAAAAGTTATGTTATAGTTGGTTTATTTTACAGTAAATTATGTGCAACCCCAGATTTTCTGCTGCCTGCCAAAGTATGACCATTGAACAATATTTATAAATTACTGCCGTGTCACCGCCGATACTATCATTAAGGTTCCTTTTCGTCCAATCAAAAACGGTTTGTCTCTAATTAGCTTGTTTAAATGATATGGACACTACAACAAATCAACACTAAACATTTCGCAAGAACCAGAATTTGGCACATTTGTAAAAAGAAGAAAAAAAGTGCGTATACGCCTGGGTGACCATTATTTATAATTCTTCGTTTTTGAGCAAAATATAATTAAAAAAGTGACGCAACAAGATTCAAGTTTGAAGTATATACAACTTGAATGTCTAAAAATCGAAGAATAATCAAGGAATTTCAAGAACTGTATCAATTTATAGACGATTGTAGCGTTCTATGTGTCAACGATCAATTTTGCACTCCCAACCCAAAATAAGTGAAAAAGATTTTTGGTATTATCAATGTTGCGTACAAAAACAAATCCACAGCCATCAGTGTTCAACCTTAAGTTTCTCAAATGATATCATTTTCAACACGCAATACTTTAAGAAAAAAAAAAAAAACAAAAACAATATCTATAAATCTCAAAACATATCTTATCTCTCGTATTTACTGCTCCTTAGCAAACCAATCGAAATCAGGCATTATAACGTCATAATCCCTTTTTTATCCTATTATAACGTCTATAGCTGCACACACCCCCACCCCCTTCCCCTACGAATTGTTCATGAAAATTAATGTGTCACAGTAAAAAAAAAAGAGAAAACAAAAAACTCTTGTCTCTGTTGTTCAAAAATCCCAATCGGGTTCTGATGTCGAAACTTCATGGTATAGAATTGTATTTTCCAACCGGAACAACAGAAACCAATATCAGGACCGCATCAGTCAAGAACCAAACCCATTACCCCTGAAAATAAAATATGTCACTGATTTGTATCGTCAAAAAAGATTGACCGCAATTAATACGCCCAATACTGCCGCTGGGCTTTTTTGTTCTGTGATTTTTCGTTTGTCTTTCCTCTTTGTCCGCTTATATATGGTAAAGTGATAAACGCCACACGACACCACCCACCACCTACCGCCACGCCACGTTACACCACACTGTCATTCATATCCCCTATCAGGATGATTTTTTTGTCCGGAGTTAAATCGAAGTATTTTGTACCACTCACAGACCCTTTCTTTTGCCTATGTCATCATGTGGGAAAATCGCTTTGTTTCTATGGCCAAACTATAGCTAAGGCTCTACAAGCAGCTGCTAAACGCCATCACCAAGATGGCTATCCGTGTCATAATGAAGATGTTCACTTAAAGACTTTCACAAAGAATTGAATCAAGGCCTGGGAGAACTTTATCCAACAACAAAAAAATAAGAAAAATAACCAAACCCCCTCCCAAAAAAAAAGGTTTCGTCTCCTCTTTTTCCTTTACAAGTTCTACTATAAAAATAAAAGAGGTCTAAGTAACACTTACCACCAAATCTGGTAGAATGACATTTTGATAGGATCCGGATCTGAAGGACTCTTGGAAAAAGGGTATATTCAAAATCAAATTTTTGTATTTTCCAACTGCACATATAGGTCGTAAGATCTTGCTCATATCACTTGAAACCATAGTTTTAAATTATAAAGGAGTTAAATAAAAGTTGCACTTTTGTCCTCCGATAAGAGATTGTGCAATTCATTCTTGTTTTCCATCAGAGAGTTTCATGGGGGAAGGATTGTTCATCCATTCTGGACCAGCCAGTATAAGTGTGAAAAATGGAAAACTCCTTGAATTAAAACAAATGGTTGTGTGTATAAGAGCTCAATCGATTGGTGCTCGGGCATGACAAGTGCTTTTTCAAGGTGTCGTCCTGAGAAACATTAGCGCTTAAGTATACAAATGTAGGTATCCCCTTTTTCTTTTGAATTCCAAAAGGAGTGATCAGATTCAGAAGTCTAGGGTGGTGGAGGGGAATGACTTTCAAAGCCATTTAAGTTGAGGATAATAAATCACCTGGAAGACTACAATACTACCTTCGCAAGTTTCTTCTGGGTGTTGAATGTTGAATAATTTTATAAGAAAGGAGTAAAATTTTAACGATTTTTTTTTGAAATTTTTCTGTAAATTTTTAAGTGACTTTTGAAATGGTGTGAGTTCGAAGAATATTTTTTAATATTTTCGGGCATCAAGTTAAAATAAATAATGTGCTAAGAATTTTTTATTTAAATTTAAAAGAAATTCATTTGACTTTAAAAAAAAAAAATAAAATCGTCTACAAAATTGAATCTTAAAAACAGTAGCTTAGAAAAGAAAATGGAGCACAATAAATAAAAATTGTGACAGTTCTAAAACTAATAACAAGCTTCAACGGTATTATAAATTATTTTAATCAGTCTGATTCGTCGAAACTAAACTTTTTTACAAATCACAAAATTTTAAGACCCAATGCGTTTTTTGGGATGACTTCCTTTGTTCACCATAATCTCAAAAACAATCAGAGATGTTGACTCCAAATAAATGTTATTTAAAAAAAAAAATAATAACTTAGAAAAACACAAAGATAACTTTAAAATATTCACTAATTTTTTTACAATAAAAAATAATATTCGCGAATAAGAACTTATGACCTTATAAAATCCTTGGTAATATTAAAAAAGTAAGCACGTTATTTTAAAAAAATGATGCTAATATTTTGTATGTTCAGAATTTTTTTTGTTTTAAGAATTGTATTTATAAAATAACCTGACATAGAAAAAATTAATTAAGTAATTTAACAAAACAATAACAAACTATTATTTGAAGATGTTCTTACATTAAAAAATATTATCGATTTTTCAAAAATATTGCAAAAAAAACTTCGAAGTTGAAATTATTGACCACTCTTGATATATTCAAATAAAAAAAAAACTTTTAAAATTTGTTGGTTCAATTTTGTGAAAGTTTTTTATTTTTTTTAACTTCCCATAGGGAGTTATTGTAATCGGTCCGATTTGTCAAATTGAAATTTTTTTTTGGTTCCTGGAATCTAAATTCGTCATTTGTAGAGAGATGTCTGTGTGTGTGTGTGTACGTACGTTCGTACGTTCGTACGTTCGAGACCCTTTTTTCGTTAACGATATCTCGAGAATGAATAGAGGTATCGAATCGAATTAAATTTTGTTCGATAGGTTATAACTTCGAAAGATGCAGAAAGGACTTTTATAAAAATTTGTCGAGCGGTTTTTTCACCATAGCAGTTTAGTGAAAATTTTAGTTTGTTGCAAATATCTCACAAACGGATGATGCTATTGACTTCAAATAAATTTTTTTGTAAAAAAATTTCAATTCGATATTTGTCAAAATTGAAGCATACATGTATATTAACAATTGTATTTTGTATAAACTTTAATAAGTTATTTCAACTCTAACAAATTTTACCAACTTTTGATAGAATTTTTGTACTTTTTAATTTTTTGTAAAAAAAAAATGGCAATTTGAATGACTTTTTTTCGAAAATTTTACCAGATGTCAAGGACAGCATTGCACATAGTAAAAAAAATGTTCCGAAGATGATATCATTTTTAATTCATTGTTTAATTGAGCGCCAAAATTTTTTTTTTTTGTTTTTACTTAAAAAAAAAAAAACTTTTTCCAAGTATACCTACATATGACGAATTTAGATTCTAGGGACCATAAAATGTCCAGATTTGTCAGAAATTTCAATTTGAAAAATCGAACCGATTACAGTACCTCCCTATGGGAAGTTAACTAGAGGACCCGGTGAACTTTGTCCCACCCTAATTGAATTCTCACATCACGAATGGCTATTGGATTGGTCGATATGTCACAAACCGATAAAAATTTTCATTACTCTCGGAACTTATAAAAAAAAAGTTTATCTTGACATTTTAAGACTAGTAAATCTCAGGCACTGGCAAACTAATGATAAAAGATTTTAGTTACTGTATAATGGTGACACATTGAAAGGCAAATTTATAGGTTTTCGTTAAGGCTTGACAGTCGACTGAAATATAGAGAATTAACAACTAACTGACAATTAAAAATATTATTTAACTATATTTTTAATTTAATTATACACGTAAAAACCTTCCTTTTGAATCACTCTATCTATTTAAAAAAAATGCATCAAAATCCGTTGAGTAGTTTGAAAGATCTAAGCATGGGGACAGACAGATATTCGTAGATATAATATTAAAAAATTCAGAGAAATTATTTAGACTTTTAAACAGAAATATTTCTAGTTTTATCAATAATTTAAAACTTATCAATGGCACATAAGTATAATTGAATAAAAAAATTAATAAAGATCTTTCGTTAAGTTGATCTAAAAATAATAACACCAAGTTTTAACTTTTGCCTAATTAATTAATTTTTCGCGGAACACAAAAATTAAAACTTATCAAAGTGTCAAATAAATTCAACGAAATGAAGCAAATTAGATATTTCAACTTACAATATTGAATATCTTCCCCACGTTTTCATCTGTCAATGAAAAATGAAATCTTAAAGTTCCTAATTATTTCTGGTAAGATTATCATTCATTTAAATTGTCCTCAATACGAGTATACTCCCAGTCCCCTTCTCATCATTATTTATTTGTCGTCATGTCCAAGACCCCACCGTTTCAGGCTAAATACACATACAAAGAAAAAACAAACAAATAGCTTCTCACATTTTCCTGGTTTATAAATAAGAAAACATAAATAATTTAGTCATACTTTATTCATTTCAAATACACACATTGACACTCAAACTACACCATGTACAAGTAGGTACATACATTGACATCGTATGTATACTCTCCTTCAACTTAAACTTTCCTGTGTCAATATTGTGTTGATTCCGATTTTATGATGCTTCCGGTTTGGTGTATGATTCTCATCTCATAACAGACAAACCAAAAAAAAAAAAACAAACTTCAAGATTGATTGAAATCTCAAGAAGATTGAAAATTTTCCCGATTGCAATACTTTACCCACAGGAGCAAGTAAAAAAGAGGATACCCATTTTGACACCGCAGGCGGCGCATTTTGGGACACACACCCCCGACCAACGACCACCGAGGATATAAATGTGTTTGTATTTGTAGTTTTTTTTTTTTTGGAACGAAGATACTCGTATTATAGCCCAAAAGAGCTTCTCGAGGACTACTTAATGACTTGGTGATGGTTTTGGGATCATCATCGCCCCCGACTCCGGGGATTGTGTGTGGCTTGCCTTTTTTGCTTCATCCAACGAACAGCAGCAGCGTTCGTCGTCGTCGTCGAGCAGAGCACTTGATTGTGGCAAACTGCAAGCGTAAGCAGTAATTGAACATGTTGCCTAATTGATGGTGCGAAGTGCGAAGGCAAATTAGTTTGAAGGTTTCCAGAGGGTTGCAGGCGACGACGACGCGACGGTGGCGAAACCAAGGCTGAGGGATTGAGAATTTGATCTTGAGATTTCGCAAACGCGATATGATGGGATGAGGTAGGCTTTGTTATCGTTGTCGTCATGTCATATAAACAAACCTACTCACACACTTCTGTACACAATGTATCTGTAATTGATTCCAGGTAGCAACAATTGAAAGCAGCGAGCGCCAGCAGTGCTCGTATATCGACATCGAGATCGACACAAACATTAGCCCGCGCCTCCGACAAAAGCTGTATCCTATCTACATACATACATATGTATATACAACTACACTAACGCCGAGTGAGTGCGGTACTTTGCCGTGATTCTGTTTACTCAGTCGAGTACTTAAAAGCGGAAGTTATTTCTCATTAAATTTTGCTAAATAAGCTTTGACAATCTGCAACCCCCGCCCCCCGGGCTCCGGGGGATGGATTTGGCTTCTGTTTAAATTCGCTCTAAGTCTGATGGCTGTTTCTGCTTCTGCTTCTGCTTTGCTTATAACCGGTTATGTCTATGCGGATGTACGAGCATGGCACTGGGAGTCTTTGTGCTGTCGATAAATGACATTTTCGCACCCTTCGTGCTCCAACACATTTCGAATGATATGTAGGCGACTGTGTGTGTGTTTGTATATGTGTATGTGTATAATATCCGTGCTGATGTTGCTCGAGGGATTGTGGTTGCGATTATGTGCGGAATGTGGATGCCTCTAGTCAATGCCACACACCACTTCGCTTCGACTTCAGGTTGCATTATTCTTGATTTATCCTTGCGTGTTATGTGGTTGTGTGTGATGCTAAATCTAGGTACATCTACATACATACAAACATGTTTATTATGTAGATATGTATGTATACGATATAATATATAGAATAGAATGTCTACATATGCGATTATTTTGAGGGGTGGCTTTGAGGTCGTCACACCACATCTTCTTGTTCCTGTATGGGAATTGATGCAGTAATATATATTTGACACGAAATGAAGTGTTTATTAGATGGCAGATGGTGATGATGATGAAAAGGGATTTTTTGGTTGTTTTTTTTTTTTTTTGTCATTATGTTTTGTGTTTTTGTTTGGGGAAGATTTGGGAAGGATTACCGACTCGACTGGAAATTTGCAAAAGTGGACAAACTAATTAAAACCACATTATGGGTAGGTACCTTCGGAGCAGACTTTAAGCTTTTTTGCGGTGTGGTATGACTTTTGTGAAATAGAGAAGTTAGGTAGGTACTTGGTGGTCACCGTTCAAATTGGCAAAACAACCTGAAAATCCTTCAAAAATCATTATAAAATGTAATATTTTACTTGTAAACCAAAACCAACGAAACAGGGTTACAATTTAACAGACATACGATTAATATTACAACTTGTTCAACCAGATGTTAGAGAGAAGTTTCAAAAAGGTGAGATGGAGTAGAAGGTGTTTGAGCTGCGGAAATCCACATTATCACTAAGAAATAGTAGCAGTTAATTAAAAGTCATAGGTGTGTAATTCCTTCCTGAAGCATCAACTATGTTTTAATTGAATTTCAAAACCTGTCAATCAGTTACATTAACAAGACGAAGAAATGCAGATATGTGAGTGTCTGTTTTATGTAACATACATACATAAGTGTTAAAATTCCAAATGGAAGCAATATTGTTCATTAATTCTACGAGAGAATACACACTACACACTATGTTATTAAGTTGTATGCAACTTAAGGGACAACAGTTTATTAATCGTGGTTCATTTTTTGATCCGCTTTTTTACTTTTAGTTGTATTTGTAAAATTTTTCACTATTTTTACAATAACATTGGTTTAATATGAAATAATTATGTTTCATGTAAATATTATTTTAAAGTACCACCGAAGTGAAGGGTGTTTTTTTTTAGTCGCGTGGTTTACAATCTCGCAGTACTTTTTTCTGAACTTGTTTTTTTTGCAAGCTGTCATTAGATTTATGCCCAGTTTTGTTTGCCATTTTATAATAAATAGACTTATTTTTGAACAACGTTTCCAAATCATACAAATTTACTACCCAAATTGAGATGGCCACCGATCCTCATTTTCTGAAGAAAATTTTGTTCAGCGATGAAGCTCATTTTTGGTTGAAAGGAAACGTTAATAAACAAAATTGTCATCATTGGAGTGATCATGATCCACTAGCCATTGTTGCAACACTTTCTCCCCCCCCCCCCCCCCCCTTACATCCTGAAATGTTATTGCGCATACGCCCCCAATTACTGCATAAGTAAAGTAGGCGAAAATCGGTCCTCGCGACTGAAATTTATTCGAGCTAGCCAAGATGGCCACTTGAATGATATTATATTTAAAACAAAATGGCAAACCCTTATCTTTATAATAAAGCTAAATTCTTGGACATAATATTAAATTATACGTATTTTATTTCTTTTTAAAAACCACAAGTCTAAAAAAAAAACAAAACAATTTAGTAAGTTTTTTTATCAATCTGGATACTTCCAAAATTGAGTTCTTTTTTGGCTGCCCTAAGACGCCACAGAATACATCTGAAATGACCAGATCAATTTTTCATAGTTTTTTCTAAAAGAATCCAATATTAAATTTATTAACATCTCATAACTTGTCTTTTAAGTTCAATTCCAATATATTTATCTCTCACAAAATAAAAACTAAAAAAGTTAACATTTTTTACCACCAAACTTAGAATTTTTTTATACGTACTTTTATCGTCTTGAAAAAGAAAATATATATATATTTATAAACAATAAATTGTCGCATTAAACATCATAAATCAACTAAGATATGGCCCGTTAAATCACAGCTTAAAATAGATTCATTATAATTAGGGCCAATAAAACACAACAAAAAACTATAAATACTTAATCGGATTATATCACCACCCCCTTCCTCCATCATCTCAACATATACTACATCGGATCCTTTAGAGACCCATCAATATGCCAGTTCAAACGTTGCGTTGCGTTCGTTCGTTGGTTAAACGAGTTACATTCCTCAAATTGATTCCGCACTATAACCAATATTGAATCTCAAAACTCAATGCCATTGATTTTCTGGAACTCCATTAAAGGAATAATATATAGAAACAGAAACAGAAACAGATACAGGGGGAGATAGATAGACCTTGCCTCATCCTGACGAAATGGTGGTATCCTATACACAGAATGATGTATGTTGTACGTCGTCGTCGTCGTGCGTCGTTTATGCGAAAACAACAACACAATCAACAAATCGCTAGTCAAAGTCAGCCCAAATATTTTGTCAATAAAAATAATAAAAAGAAAAAACGAAAACACCCAAAAGCGGAAATATAATCTCGACCCTTCCTTTAATGTTAAATGGCTGCTGCGTTAGTAACTATACTCGTGTCTTCATACACCAAAGACCAACATAGTTTTCCAGGGGGAGTGAGGTCTCCCAATTTCGAAAACTGTACCTATTCCCTCAAAAAAAAAAAGAAAGAAGAAAAATAAAGCTGTCCATGGCACAAATATGTTTTAACAAGATATTGAAATGTAAGCAAAACACGGATTTTTATATTTATTCGAATGCCTTTCTCCAGCAGTTAAACTTTGCTTTGATTTGCGTTGCGTTACGTTGGTGGTTGTCGGTTGGTATACAAAATGCCAGAACTCGTCTCAGAGATCGGAGAGAGAAACGACTTAACCAAAAATTGTAGAAAGAAGGAGATATTGGGTTTCCTTAAAAAGGAGCTTGATGGACAAAAGGGAAATGCCGATAAGAATAAAATGAAATTAAATAGGAAACTAAAATGTCCCAAATGGAAAATGAAGCGGAAATCAATGCGTCTCATTTTTTTAGTGGAACTGGAACTGGAAGCTGTCATCTTGTGTTTTATATCTATCTTCCAAAAAAAAAAACAACATAAACGAAATGTTTAACAAAAAAAAAAAAAATAAGGAAAACAAACAAATTTATTTGATCTTCTCACAAAAAATAGAGGCAAAGTAAAAACCGTCCGTCCGTCCCCTGGGAATGGGTGTTTTGTTACAAGAGTATATTTATTACAGCCCCAGAAGTAGAACAGAACCCTTGTGTCTTGTGTCTTATATGCAAACTAAACTAAACCAAAACCCGAAGGATCTGAAAATTCTAATTTATTTCACTTTCTTTTTCACAAATTTTACATTTACAGCCCATATAAGTATGATATGGTATAATTTCCAGGCTTTACTCGTATTTTGAAATAAAAAGAAAAAAAAAAAAGGTTCCTCTAAAATTTATACTAACCACATTTTATCTTGAGTAACTGTTAGTTTTGTAAGGAGATATTGAGATACATATTTTTAGTTTAGCAAAAAAAAAAAAAAGAATTTAAATACACATAAAATATTAAAAGGGTGGGTCATCTAGTGGTTCATTTTTAAAACATAGGTTTTTTTTGACATTGACAGCTGCTGTTTCCTCCTCGAAATGCTGAAATATTGTCAATCGACTTAGGTTTGAAAAACGTTTGAAAATATATATTGCAATCTTAGTTCCAAATTGAGTGCCGTTTTTTTGAAAAGAAGTTTTGACCAAAATAAATCTTTGTAAGATAAGTTTGAGCAATAAGCTCATGAGAGTGGTATGCTATTGGACAGATGCTACTCAATTCAAGAACCCGATTCGTGTATGATTTCTGCCTGAGACACGATGAATTTCCATCCTCTACGATCCCGAGCAAGTTGATTCCAATCATCCAAACCAAGCGTTCTGGCATCCGCGATGGCTTGGTCTTTCAACCGGAGGTTCGGTCCAGGTGGCTCGGATTCGAAAATTCTCTTAGCTGGAGCTGGATCGTCGTTGTTTATTAGCTCGATGTGGCCAAGCCAATAAAATTGACGTGTTCTAACTTTTGGGACAACATCCACACCATTGTACAGCTGATAGAGTTTACGGTTGCATTTTCTCCTTCCTTTCTGCTTACCGTTCAGCACTCAGCAGTTCAGCCCCATATATAAGGACTGGCAGCATAAGAGTTTTGTAGATCAAGCATAGTTTGTCTTTCGAGAGATGAGTTTTGAACCTATTTATCAGCGGTTTCCTAAGGTAATTCTTCGCCGAATCTACAGTAAGGTGTAGTTCATGGAGGTGATGTTAACTCCGAGGTATTGATGACCTCCTTAACAACTTCGAAGTTAAATTCAAGAACCTTAACTTGAAATATGCCTAACTGCTTAACATTTCCCGCACTAGCTTGAGAAGAATTCTGTACAAAGACTTTGGATTATCAGCAATTGAAGCTTAACAACCATCGGCTTCGTATCTTTCCGTAGGTGGGCCCTGAGAGCAGCTAGTTGGACGACGGTTTTAGTCAAGCTTTTTAAATCCTGAAACCTTGGTATACATTTTAGGCTACTCTTGTACAGGACGATGGTTCTGCCAAAATGCTCTCATGGATGTGCCTTGAGTAATTAGCAAAAAAAGCACTCAGACCTCTAAAGTGCGTTCTAGAGGAGTCTTACGGAGAATTGTTGGCGCCGTATGTGAGTAAGGACGATTCCGGAGGTGTTCCAACCATACTATGAAAAAAAATCAGGTCTGTAGACTCCGGTGGACAGGTCACCTAAATCGTATAAGCGATGGTACATTTTATGGGAGGTGGCAGCGTGTCAGACCATGCTTACACTTAGTTGAAAGGATGGTGTCGACCAGGATGTCCGAAGTCTTGATGAGGTGTGGAATTGGATGGCTTTGGCTCACGATTAGAATAAATCGAGAGACTTGTCGATTGAGGCTGGGACTGAATCCTGGTTAATGTCGAGCTGATGATTATGATGATGAATAAAATACTTCGAATCTAGATTGCTCAACAAGGCACTATAACGGACTAAGGCCTTAATGTCAAACTACATGCAAATTGGAGGATTAAAATTTTTAGATGATATTTCAAATATTTACAAACATGATGCGATTTTAAAATTCAAAGATCAGTATGGATAAAGAGTTATCCTTGCTGTTAACATTGTACATACTAAAAAAAACTTTGTCCTAACTTTTAACATACTCCTTTTGGGTTTCTGCCCAAAATAAAGGATTTTCAAAAATCTAATTTTCATCAGTATTGATTTGTGTTTTGTATGTATACACATAAACTATAGATAAATCTATTGAAACAACTTATTTTGTAATATTTCACTCTATCTAGGACTATTGAACTAAGACGAAAAACCCATTATGCACTTAAAATACTCGTTGTCTGTGATCAGCAAAAAGAAAACTACAACTCCCTACCACCCTTCCCTCCCTCTCCCCATCACTTTGTAGCACTCAAAATCTAAACATAAAACAACCACAACACAGATATCAAATCTCCTTACACATACATTGTTTGTGGCATAAACATAGGTTTGTATTTGTACGTGTATATGTGTGTATGTAACTATCTTTACGCTATCACATCAGAATAATAAAAGTGTTTTCCTTCATAAGATTTTCTTTTCTATACCAACCAAAGCATCACACAAGAGAGATACAATCTAGGGATGGCTATTTGAGAATGGAACACATGAACCAGAAAACAGGATGACAAAAATGCAACCTCTTCCTCCTGCTTGCTCAACCGACCAAGTCTTACACACATACATACATAGATACATGTATACGAGTATTGTATGACATCCCGGAAAAACCACCTTCAAAATATTTCACCAAAAGTGCTTCTTTCTTCGGGGCTCTTCCATGGTTGGAGCTTTTGTCAGTTTATAAACACCACACATTTTCCAGATCATGGCTTAAGAAAAAAAATAAAAAAAAAAACAAAAATTAAATTTGCCGCATTTAACTTGGGGTCAACATCAGCAACACGAAATCGTGCAAACAAACACACAGAGGTAAACACACACACACTGCCATGTATCTAGATACTGTATCGGTATCTGCCATTATAGTGCTTTTTACTTCCGAATGATTTAGCACATTTCGGACAAATGATGATGCCATATCAGCAATAGCCATCTATGATATTATTTCCACCTGACAGATTCCATTTGCGATGAAATCTATGTGACGCTCTCGCTCGCTATAAATATTTATGGCTTTCAAGATCGATTTTTATTTGAAATTATTTTTCGTTTTTTTTTTTTTTTCTTTTTTTTTTTTTTTTGTGGGTGGGTATTGTTGTCAAAGTCGAGGCGGTCTGTGTAACAAGTTGTTGGAAATAAAACGAACAAAATTTAATTTTTGTAAGTGAAAGATTCGAGCGAAAAAATGTCGATCAAAAAGACGTGTGTGTGTGTTTGTGTTTGTTTGTTATTAGATTTGTTGACATCAAAGCGTGCAATGTTCTTTGAGTTGATGGGATTTTCCAGACGTCAAAAAAATATCATTTTTGAAGTGACTTTCAGCTTTCTTGGTGTATTCGAAAGGGACAAGTCTTGTATGCTTGCATTTGACTCAAATTCGTAGGGGTCTTTTAAAACAGAATACATTTTTTCAGCATTTTCGATTTTAACATAAACTATTGCTTTCCCAAAAATATTTTGTTTTATCGGTCCGATTTTGATAGAACTCTATGTTTTTAGGGAACCTAGAATTTAAATCCGTCATTTATAGAGGTATAGGACTATCAAAACAATTAGCGAAGGGGGTTCTAACATGACAATTTGTTGAAAAAAGTGAAAATTTTTGTTGGTAGTAATTATGTCTCATAAAATTATTGGATTTGTATTGAGTTGAATGGTGTCTTTTCCTTGGAATTCTAAGACCAGTAAATATTAAGCAATAATAGAAAGATGTAATAAGATGTTAATAACTGTATAATGGTGACAGATTGACAGGCTACCTCATAACTTTTCGTTAACATTGAGCAGAAGATATAAAAAATATAAAAAAATTACAAACTGACAGTAAAAAAAAAAAAATGCAGTTAAATGATGGGAACATTTATTCCAAATTTATTCACTTTTTAAAATCTCCCTGGACTACGAACAACATTTCAAAACCGAAATTTGTTTTTATATAAGTATAAGAAAGATTATTGTAGCGCCTTGAAGTATACATATATTGCAGCTTTTAGGATTAAATGAAGAATGGAATGAAACCCAGTCTACAATGGAATTTTAAAAATTAATTTTTAACTGAAAAAATCAATTTAAAGATAGCATACAAATATCGAAGACACTTAAATGAACCCCTGCCATTAGGACTCCATTTCACAGTATCAAGACCGGAGAGAATTGCCGGTCAACACCCAAGGGCACTACAAGTACCACCCTATTAAACTTTTGATGGTCATGTTAACGCATGACAATCCTCTCTTGCTGAGGACTGGGGTCTATCTAACACCTCTTGCACATTAAGGGTCTTAGATAGAAAACAAATCCCTTGAAGCGCCATTTGTTTCCACATTTGGAATAATACTCCCACTTCTTAGACAGGCTGAGTCCATGAGACTGAGACTATAGACTCTGATCGAGCTTCGCAATAGTTAAAGTTACTTCCAGATGAGCACCCTAATACCCGAGCCCTGGCAATCTCATGCAAATCTCACCAGCCAACAGTTGAGACAGCAACATTTTGGGAACTAGAGACAGCAAAACACCTTAAAATCTTGAAATAATTTTCAAAAAACCCACAGACGTAATGATATCTCTATTTCAAATTTCATCCAGATCCATTTAGCCGTTCTAGTGTTATTCAACAACAATTAAACATCCTTAGTGAGTTTTCATAGAACAACGAAGGCGATAAAATTAACGAAAAATTATATCAACTTCAATTTAATTTTTTACTGGTTTAAAAAGCGACATCTTATACATTTTTCTAAAAAATAAAATAAAAAGACAGTTTTCATAAAAAAAAAATTCATAAGAAATTCTACCAAAAATTAAAAAAAAAAAAAAAAAAACTGGACTCAAATATCTCAAGTGCGAGCATTGTTATTGACTTCGAAATCATTTTATTTAACAAATTTTTTAAGTATGATGAGTTTTTTTACATAAAATTGTTATAAGTAATTTTTTTCCTTAAACCAGCAATAAAATTATATATTTTTGTTCGAAATTTTTATGCAAAGTAACCACATATTAATTTGATGTGAATTTAATTCTAACGAATATAAAAAAATTCTACCTACAGAAACTAGAACAAAATTGCAAAACAAGTTCAAATGCGAGCAGACCCTAAGTAATTTTTCATTCATATTCATATTCCAGCGTCGTATTCCCATCATATTATTATATACTCCCTCGGGAGCTAGCATAAAATTTCAACATTCAATTATGTATTTTCTTTGATCATTACCACGAACATTCGAGTAAAAAATAAGTAGAAAAAAAAAATTCAAAAAAAAGAAAATAAAAATAAAACACTGAAACCAATAACTATAAAATCGATATGATCCCAAATGCACCAGTAGCACACATTCTCTGCGGCAGACGCGATTTAATGAATGAGAGTACGCATACGCCCGAGTGGACTTGTGCTAATATGAGCCCCAGCACACAAAACACACCCACACCGAAACACACATCGCATAGCGAAATATGTACATATGCACCCCCATCGATTGGACACCCATCGCACCCTCATGTCAGTCAACCTACCGCGACCCTGTTTGGTGCAAGTTATCTGATTTGTGGTGGGAATTTAGGTTACCGGAGTACAATACATATATGCAGATCGGAGGAGTGGCAGTGGCACTGTGCGCTGTGGTGCGGTGCGGTGCAATGGCAGTGACGACGGGTTCAGTTACTGTAGTACTTAAATTTAGAGCATATAGAATACGAGGAGTGGAGGTCTTAATGCGAATGTGATTGGAGCAACACAATTGAATTCCGCCGATGTGTAAATATCATACAACAATCCGACAATGCCACTGCAACAAAAATACAACAACAACAAAAATCTACATACTCGAGTACGAGTACAACATAACAATTCAACAGCCCCCGGATTTCGTGGGTGTGGGTGTGAGTGTGGGCGTAGATGTGGGGGTGTTGTGCATATAGCTTTGCAAGGGCTTGCAGTCCCCATACACACAAACACACACACACAGATAGACACACCACTGGGCACAGGATAGCGGGTTTGGGTGCATAGTGGAAGCCAATGGCCTACTCTAGTCAGCCATTGAGGTGGAAAATATCATCATCGCCACCACCACCACCCGCTGGTGTTATTTGCCCGACAAGGGTGACGACAACGGGGAATATTATCGGTTATTGGAAAAACGCTTGCATGTACATCACGCACTGGATGGTAGGTAATCCAATTTCGAAATCATTTAGCAATTATGTGTGCGCGCACAGCGGGAATTTCAATAGCAATTCATATTAAAATATGAAAGCGGATTAATGGAGAGATGTAATCAATCAATTGATCAATCAAGTTCTCACGCAAATGTATGTGTGTGTGTGTGTGTTTGTAGGTGATGCACTTTCGGTGCGGGCTTAAATTTGCACATATCAAGTTAATAGTTAAAATACTCGTAAGTCGTAATATAAAAATATATGAATGTGTTTATGAGTGTGGTGATGAGAGAAAAAAAAAAAAGAAACATAATTATGCAAATTCCGATGGCGGCTTTTTAAGCTTGATTAATTTAGTCGAGAGATAATAATTTATTTGATGGCCAAATATGAAAACAAATGCGAATTTAAAATAAAATTATAAATATTATAAATTTTAGGTCACGAGAGGATTTTCAAATTAACATTTGTGTGAGTAGAAATTTCAAATGTGATCATCGAACTTATTTGGGCTTTGAGTCTTGTGAATAAAAAAAAGGGAGTACTTAGTTGTTTTGGGACAAAAAAATCAGTTGTTAAAAATTAGGTTAGTTTTAGAAAATTCTTCTAGCTAAGACAGGTAATTTAAGCTAGGACAGTTATCTTTGGACCAAGAAATTAAAACATGATGATCTGATTAACAGGTTGACCATTTTTGATAATTGAATTTTGGAATAAAGTTTCTGGAGACTTTCGAAAAGCAAGGTCTCTTGTAGAGCCTATGAGTGGTAAATATTTTTTGAAAGCGTTGAAGACGAAACAGCGTCAGAACGACCATTAAAATCAACTGAAAACTATTGCTCCAAAATGGTCAATTGATAGTCTTTTAGAAATATAAGAAGGATCAGTGAAAACCATTTTGGGTGATCATTTAGGCAACAGAAAAGTGATATCATGATTCATAGAAGAACAGTTTTGTATTTTACCAAAAAATGAGACTTTAATAAGTCATGCTTAAGACCGGAAAACTGTCGTCTATTAATGGAAATAAGATCTTCTAAAATGTGATAGAGTAGAATAGAATTGAGTTTCCACATTGAAAGTTTTTGAATTTATGTAAAAAAGAGGCTGGGTGTGACCCACACTGATAACTTCTCATTTTACTTTAAAAATTTGGCTTTTATTGAAGTTTTTGTGTCACAATAAATAGTCAATCAAAGAAAAGGCATCAAGTGTTCTCTTGCTGTGTTCAAGCATAACATAATTTTGTCAAATCTTGTGAATTTGTAAATTTTCAGGTTTAAGAAATTATTTTAACATACCTATTGTATTTACTTGAAAAACTATTTTCCCAATTTTTTTGGAGAATTTTTTGTAGTTTTTTAATTTTTCTGTAAAAATAAAATGTCAATGTTGATATTCGTCAACATGTTATCATTTTTATAGGTTTAGTTGACAAATGGATTATGTTGAAAATAAAATACATTTGAAGCCAACATTATTACTTTTTTTGAAGATATTTGAGTCGAAAAACAATTTTTGACACTTTTTGGTAAATTTTAATTTGAGTTTTTTATTTCTTATATCACAAAATTCGATATTTGTCAAAAATGTATCAATATCGTTGCCGTTGCCCGCTCTTGAGATATTAAAGTAAAAACATTTTTCACCAATCGGTAGTATTTTTTTAACTTTTTTTTGCCAAAAAAAACTATCAAATGATTTTTTACAAAATTTTTCAAAGTGTCAAAAACATCATTTCACATAGCAAGAAAATGTTTTTGAGGTTATATAATTTTTCTGTTATTGCATACTTGAGTGGCAGAATTTTTTTTAGTTTTTCAATATAAAAAAATTACGTTCTGTTGAAATTTGCCCAAATTTATATTTAAATTTATATTACATCATATTGCACACAACAAAAATAGCATCATCCGTTCCTGAGAACCAAAATTTAGTTGGATTCGATATCTTTTCTCGTTCTTGAGATGCCGAAAAAAGTATTCCGAACGTACGACATCTCTCTAGAAATGACGGATTTAGATTCTAGGAACCTTAAAACGTCCAGATTTGTCAAAAATTTCAATTTGACAAATCTGAGCCATAACAATAACTCCCTTTGAAAAGTTAATAAAACACCAAGTTTGAAAATATAAATATAATTTTGTGTGCCATTGTTCCGAAATGGCATGATGGAAAATTTGGAAAATTTCAAAAAATGGCACTGTCCTGCGTTTTACGTTAACTTAAACTGTGCGTTATTTGAAAGGTATCCTTTTCGAATGGTCATTTTCTATTGAGCAAATTTCCTTGTTCTTTATCGTGCAAAAACATCTTGAAAACATCTGTTGGATTTTTGATTAAATCACTTAACAAGTTTGCTTCTAAGAATAAATTTTGCAGTTCAAATTCAAAAATTGTTTGTAACCAATTCTTTGAAAAGATAAAATCAAAAACTTTTAAATAAATTTCTTTTAAAGGTCTCTTCTAACCTTACTTTTTAGATTGATACAAGATAAGGATGAAAAAAGCATAACCCAATGCAACGTTTAAATAAAAACTCCTTTAACTTTTGTGTTTAGCATTTTTCACCGTTAAATAAACAGAAACAGTATGAAAACTGAAGAAAAACATGCAAAAAGAAAAATCATGGTTTTGAGATTCATTATAAAGGACTGATGATGAAGAGGGGCAATGCAAACGACAGTGACAGTGGTGGATAATGCTTTTTCTTCGAGCGTCATTCCTCATGGCATTTTTCCTAGAATTTCCTTCCGGGAAAAAGATGTGTAGTGTTATAGTTTACGAGTGTATACTGTATATGTGTGTAGTTGGAATAAGTTATGTAAAATATAGGTATAAGAAGTAAAAGGTAAAAGCAGAAGATGTGGTTTTTCTAGTTTCTCTTTGTGATATATTCATAAAGTTGAAGTTTACTTCAATAGTCCTTTGTGTTTTTTTTTTCTTTTTCTTCTTTATTTCCTGTATTTTCTTATTCAAAGTTTTTCTTTAAATTCTATATCTCCACTCTCCTCCTCCTGATCCTTTTTCTCTTCATTCGTATTACATCATCTTCATTTGTCCTAGTCGTCGTCGTTGTAATTATCATTTTCATCAACGGCAACGTTTCAACGTGAAGTCGTCATCGTTGTGTTTACATTTTTCATTGCCTACATTTTTTTTTTTCATTTTTTTACATCACTCGTGCGAATTGAAGTGAGTTAATTTTTTTCTTTTTCAATTTTTTTTATTTTTCTATGAATGTATGTATGTGTGTATTTTTTCCTATTTCAGAGGTTTATATTATTTTATTTTTATTTTGTATTTTCATTCCATGATTAATGAGACCATAATCAAGAATTATGAAAAAAATACGATTGAAACGATGAATATGGAAATGCGACAGTTTATTATGTTTATAAACAGCTCAAGCTAATCGAGCAAATCGGCAAGGAAATGGCATAACGTCTAATCGCATAAATCAAGACATTAATTTGATTTGAAAAGTAAGTTGTGGTTAATGATGGGGTAAGATAGTTGTTGTTTTGAGTTATTCGAAGTTTATTCGGATGGGCATTTAATAAATTAATGTTTAGAGTCTAAACTGGAAGATGGGTTTATATTTGGATAAATTTTAAATTTTATATCTATGTTTTTGTATAGTAATGATTTCTTATTGACGACATAGGAAATCAGGATTAAGGGTCTTGACCATTTGAATAATTAGACCGGATTTGGTGGTGATTTTTAAAATCAATATGAAATATTCTGTTCTATAACAATATCTTATCTTATGTATATACATATGTACATAGTACATACATATATTTGAAAAACTGTCAAGCGGAAATTTTTGACAATTCTGGACGTTTAGAGAGCTGTCTGTGTGTCTGCGTGTGTTTAGGTACTTTCGTACGTTCGAGATACTATTTTTCGTCCATGGTATCTCAAGAACGAGAAGAGATATTGACTCCAATTAAATTTTGTTCGACAGGTTATAACTTCAAAAGAAGCTGAAAGGACTTTCATAAAAATTTGACAAGCGCTTTTATCCCTACAGCAGTTTTAAAAAATAGTGAACATTTTGGTTGGTCGCAAATATCTCAGAAACGGATGATGCTATTAACTTCAAATAAATTTTATTGTGTGCAATGTAATGTGATGTGAAAATACCGTTATTTTTTTTAAATTGAAAAACAAACAAAAAATTGTTGGCGCTCAAATATACAATTGAGGAAAAATAGTATTATGCTCAAAACAATTTTTTACAATGTGAAATGTCGTTTTTAACATCTGGTAAAAATTTTGTAAAAATCAAATGACAGTTTTTTTCAAAAAATAAAAAGGACAACAAATTCAACCAAAAGTTGTTAAAAAATGTGTATTGACTTAAATATCTCTAGAATGGGCAACGATATTGAATTCAAATTTATTTAAGTTTATACAAAATACAACTGTTAATATGCTACAATTTTGATAAATATCGAGTTTACAGTTTTTTTACAAAAAATAAAAAATGTACCAAAAAATGTCAAAAGTTGTTTTTTGACTTGAATATGTCCACAGTGGTCAATCATTTTAACTTTGAATCTATTTTATTTTTTGGATAATAGAATTTTGAACATATGATACTTTTTTGACAAATATCGAATTGGCATTTTTTTTACGAAAAATAAAAACCAAAACTGAAATTTACCGAAAAGTGTCAAAAATTGTTTTTCGATTTAAATATCATCACATCAAGCAATAATATTGACTTCAAATGAATTTTATTTTTAAAAAATGATAAAATATTGACGAATATCAAATTGATATTTTTTTACAACAAATACAAAATTACAAAAAGTTGAGAAAAATTGTTAAATATTGTTTCTCCGCAACAAAATCTCTGGAATTTTTTTAAGTCTGATAATTTTTTATTAATAAAATTGTATTCAATCAACATCATGCAAGTTGTCAGCCTCTTTTTATTTTTGGAGTTGAATATCTCACGAACCACCACTGATCTTGAATTTATTTTATTTTATAACTGTCAAAAAAATTTAAAAAATATATTTTATGGTCAATTTTTTAGGAAAAATATTAAGACTTGCAAGTTCAAAGTCATAATAATTGCTCAAAATTACGAAAAAAAACAGGAATCTAGTAAAAATTCTATTTATTTATAATATGTCTGTGCATATTTCATCCCGATCCGTTCAGCCGTTCTAGTGCTATTGAGAAACAAACATCCATCCATCTATCACATTTATAATAATAGTAGGAAAAAAAAAAACAAAAATTGCACGTTTTTGAGAAACCCGAGTTGAAAAACAGTTTTTTGGAGAATTTTGTGTAGCATTCTTATTAAAAACAGCCAGTTTCATATTTGTCAAAACTAATAATTTGTTAATTAATTTCTTATATAGAAAAACTATTAATTTCAAGTCAAGATATTTAAGAACAAAAAAACGATTTTTAGTAATTTTTAAATCTCTCAATGCTATTAACAAATTTAAATATTCAAAGCACTTAAAAGATGTCGGACTGGTTTAAATTTTCAAAAATTTTAATAACATGCATTTAAAGTTTGATCCCTACATTGAAAAGTAGCTTGAAGGACCTTTTACTTTGGCTTAGTAAAGCCTATAGACGTGATAGAGAATTACAAGAATTTAGCCTGTCTTTTTTTCCAATTCGTTACGAAAATGTATAAATATGTCACTGGCATCCTAATCTTCTGAGCGCTTCATTTAATTCAAGGTATGATTTGTGTGTCATATTTTTTAAGGAATAAAATGTAAGAATTAATAACTATAAAATACAAAAACACACTCTTAGCATTACCCCCAACGACCCTAACCGACTTGTGGAAACACCAAAATTCAACCCCTTCCCTTAGTACTATAGTGTTTTAGTATATAATTCCTTAACCTAAAATTCGAATTCAACATGACAATGTGCTCAAAACTCAACCATGGCATCCGTATCCGTTACAAATCTGGACAAATCAATTTAATTAAGCTAAAATGTATAGTTTCCTTTTTTTTTCTGTGTTCATTCGAATTCAATGGTTTCGCACTCACAGAACAACACCTCCTCTACATACATACCTATACATACACTATACAGCCATGAATTATGCAAAAATAAAACATAAGATTTTCAGGACATCGAAGCCAACACTCAACCGTACTCTTTTATATATGTAAGTAAAAACTAAAGACAAAAAAAAAAACAAACACTCAACCTCTTTCCTCCCTTACAAATTGTAAATAATAAAAAAAAAATCAATACTGAAGTGACATCAATTTCCTTTTCTTTTTTTTTTTATTTTTGTTCGTTCTTTATTTTTGTGTGATTTTTTTCGTGTTTTGTTTTTGTGTTTTCTTCCAATAAGTCGGTTGGTTCGGTGGGCTCTTGAAAATGTGTAAGACAATAAGACAATAGAAGTTACATTACGAAACGTATTAAGGTCAGTGTAACTGTGTCATTTTTCTGTCACAAAACTAAAATATTAAAAAATATGAAATACTCGTATTTTATGCTAGAAGCCGATTTTACACCCCCCTCCCCAAAAAAAAAAAAAAAATAAGTAAAGAATGTCACTTAAGGGTGAAAATAAAAGGTTCGATTTATACAGGAGAATAATTATTGAATCCATGATGAGATTAAAAATGATATATTGTTAAAGACTCATGTTGCGCATAACTTAAAAAAATCCATATTCCAAAAACTATATTAAACCGTATCCTGCTTAAAAGCTTAGGTCTCCCAGGTAGAGTCTTCGTCCTTTTGTGTTAGGGCAGGACTGGAACTTGAGGGTGTTTTTTTTAGACGTGTGGATTTCAATTTCACAATACTTTTTTCCGAGTCGGTCTTTTTGACAAGTTTTACTTGATTTATACTCAGTTTGGTAAGCCATTTCATAATAAATGGAATTATTCTCGGACAAGCGCTTCGCACGTTCAGTGGTTGGGGCAGAAACCGAGATGGCCACCGATCCTGATTTTCAAATGAAAATTTTCTTCAGCGATGAAGATCATTTTTGGTTGAATGGTTACGCTAAGAAGCAAAATTGGAGTATTTGGAGTAATCACAATCCCCAATCCATTTTTGAGACAACCTTCCTCCCCCCCTCCGTTACATCATAGTAAAAATTCGTGTTTGTTGGAGTGAATCATTGGTCCATATTGCTTTAAAATGAAGACAGTCATAATGTTACTGTCAACGGAGAACGCTATGATTAATGATTATTTCGTGTCTGAATTGGAGGATGATGAAGTGGATGACCTTTGGTTCCAACAAGATGGCGCTACATGCAATAGAGGCATCAAAACAATCAAATTATTAAAAGCAATTTTTGGTAAAGTTGTCGTGGGCCTGTCTTCTAAGACTGTGCGATTTAACAACGCTGCATTTTTATTTGTGGGGTTATGTAAAGTCAGTGGTCTACGCAGATGAGCCCGAGACGATTGACACCTTGGATGAGAATATTCAGCTCGTTATTGCTGACATACGGCCCCAACTGCTGCAAAAAGTGATCGAAAATAGGCCCTCCCGGCTGGGATTGGTCCGAGCCAGCAGTACTTCAACTTGACCGAAATTATTCTCAAAAATAAATGGCATACTCTTATCTTTGTAATAAAGCTTAATTCTTGTCACTAGCATTATTGTATTTCTTCTTAAAAATCACATGTCTAAAAAAAACACTTAAAACCCCTGATCCTTACACCGCAAAATTATCTGCCAATTGTTATTTAAAATTTCAATGAATGTTAATATTTTCGAACTACTCGTATCTTAGGTAACGCAATTGCTTTTTAAATCATATTGAAAATCTTTAGCAAACCCCATGATCGTGGTTTAACTTCTTTCAAATCTCAAATTGATTTTAAATTAACATTTTTTCTGTTTCACCCCATTTCCAGCAACAAATCCAACAAATTAGGTTAATGTCATGTTTGATTGTTAAAAAAAGAAAAATACACAGCTCCTTACCGTCGTCGTCATCGTCAGTGGTCGTTGTCGTCGTTAGGATGGCTTGTCAGATATCACGTTCATTTTGAACAATCTGTGCAAAACTATAATACCAAAATTATATGCACAGAAATTGCTCTGCACAATTTAATCCTATTTGCCTCGTAAAAACCACTCTCACACACTCATACTCATACTCTTATACACCATACACACACACACAGACTCGACTCTTAAACTCCAACATCAACCGAACTTCACCTTTTGTTCCTCGAAAATATCTTTTGTAGGACGAATATACTTCATGCATAGATTCACACAAGATACTTGACTTTTTTCAATTTTTTATTCTGTCCAACAAAGGAGCGCCAAATTGAATTCATAATGTATGTGTACCTAGACTTGGTACACTTTTACTCATAGTTTTTTTTTTTTTTTTTTTTTTGATAATTCAGGATTCCAGAGGTCGTGCAATATTAATATTTGACAGAAGGAACAAGAATTTGGGGGAGGGGGGGCAGTGCACATCACTATAAAGGCAAGAGGCAGCCATTTGGAAATGTATTATTGCAATAAAAAGCATCCGAAGAAAAAAAAATTCATTTTCACAGTGACTTGAGGATCTTGAATCTAATTTCAGGATGGTTTAACTTATTCCTCGTATATACACCTTGATGCTCTTTGTCCCGTCTTTCCGCTCAACACCCGGTCTTTTATTCCATTCTAAGACTGAGATAGTTGGTACAGACAAAGACACACATCCATAGAATCATAGATACTAGCTTCTGGTTACTTGTATCTAAATATTATGTGAAATTTACTTTGTAGATACTTTGTTTTATATATGTATATTTTTTTGGATTGTTGTTGTTGGTGGTGGTGTGGTGGAAGAAGTTTCTAGCTTTTATGGGATTGCGCAGTGTGGTTGAGCATAAGGCTAATGTATACTTAATTCGTTTATCCCATCACATAAATAATGCATCCTTATATCTTTGGGGCTACACCGGATGCCGAAAATAATTCCTAGGTTGTTTTACTTTTCATTTGTGTCGTTTTTTTCTTTTTTTTTCTTTTTATTTTCTTCGTTTTTGTTTTACAAGTGGTTTTGGCCTACGTTTTGTTCTCAAATCTCAGATTGAGTAGAGTTATGTCGGAGACGAGAGGGGAGCAGGGTGTGGAGGGAACGGTATAAACGACCAAATTGTAAGCAGCTTTCATATAAGCTCAGATAAACTTCGTTGAAATTTAAGTCTAATTTTCGCTTGCTTAACTGAACACACTTATATTTTTCTTTATTCCAACATTCAACATTTTCGAATTAAATATAAATATATACGAACTCAAAAACCCCCACAAAACGAAACACAGTCCCTTCGTTCCTTTTTTGGTGGGGATATTCAAGAAGATTGCTTTAAAGTGAATTCCTGAAATTAATGATTTTTTTTTTTTTTTGCTTTTGAAACTTTAAATTGGAAAGAGGCTTAAATGGATAAAAATCGTCAAGTTAAATCCCCGAATTTGAACATTTAAAATTATTTTTTCCTTATTTTTTTAGGAAAAAAAATAAAAAAAAATATTTAACAGAGATAAGTGATTATAAGAATGGGACTACGAGAGAATTCTGTTAACATTGCTTTCGCTGAAAAACAGAAGCAGTATGATTTTGAAATAAATTATATTTATGTAAGAAATTATATTTCTCTCTTAGAAATCTGGTATAATCGTTGACATTCATTAAAAAGATGTACAAGGCAGGGAATGGTTTAATATTTTTGTAATAGAATTTAAACATGGTTAATGAAAATAGACTTTAAAAGATCTGAATAAAAATTTTAGTAGAACTCGCAAATCGATATTTTCAATGAACTGCTTTCTTCATCAAGGACAATTTCACAATATAATATTTTTGTTCCTATTTAAACATAATCGAATGAAATATGTAGCAACAGACTAGAGGATCCGGCGAACTTTGTCGCGCCTTAATTGAATTCTAACAGTACACCTAGATGTTAGATTGGTCGGCATGTCATTGCTCTCAGAACTTACAAAAATTTTATCTATAGTAAAACTATTTAAATTGCATTAAGATGAAGTTCGTCTTGTCCTTGGTATTTTAAGAACAGTATAATGTACAGAATGACAGTCAATTTTATTAAAAAAGTATAAACATTTGACAACTAATTGACATTCAAAAATATTTTTTTTTTTTTTGCAGAAGAACAAATTGTATGAGTAAATGAAGTTTTTCTTTTTCTTCTAAATGTTTCCTTATTTTCTAACTTTTAAAACATTCCCTAGATTACGGCCATCATTTGAAAACCATATTTAGTGAAATCGGCCAAGCCGTTCTGGAGTTTAAGCCAGACAAACAAACAGAAAAAAAGAATATTGTAGCGCCTTAAAATATACTGTGTAAAGGGTGAACCACACCTAAACGTCAAGTTTTTTTCTGCATTACATTTGACATTTCTCGATTCGAACCATAGACAAATACACAATCGAGCAACGCTTTAAATTTATTCAGGCTTATTCTCAAAATGGGCGTTCAAATCAAAATGCATATCGTGCACTTCGTGATTTTTTCGAAGAAAATCATCTTCAGTGATGAGGCACATTTCCACCTCAGTGGATTCGTCAATAAGCAGAATTGCCGAATTTAGGCGAAAGACAATCTAAAGTGATTGTCGAAAACACCATTTATTTATTGCAAATCTCAACTTTCATATAATGTATTGCAGCTTTTAGGAGTAAATGAAGTGTGGAATGAAACGCAGTCTAGAAATTTAAATAAATAATAATTTTTTAATTGAAAAATAAAACATTATCTGGTTATTCATATAAACCTTCTTCTTGAATCCATTGAGGAGTTTTAAAGATCTAAGCATCCATAGAGACAGACAGACATCGGAAACTTTGTTTAAAAAAAATTTAGACACATTACTGAATTTACTTTAAAAAAAAATACGTATACGCCACAGAGTCCTAACTGGAGAAAAATTTTATTTACATCAAGAACTTTTTTAGATTTCTGATTATTTGTTTTCGAAACTAACGTCGTTAGGATCTGTGGATATTCAGGTTAAAAAGTTTGAAATTAAGTTTTTTGGTTTTCAAATAAAATTAAAGAGTAACTTAATGTGACATTATTTTCCACTTTTTGTTGAAAATGCACTTACCAATAAAAATGAAGAGAAAAATATTGGTTCTGTATATTTTTTTACGAAAAAAATCATAAAAGATTTGCAGGACTAAAATTTTCAACGTCTAATGATTTTTTTCAAATTTTTTTAAGGCACGTTTTTAAACATGGCAAGTTTAAAATATCATAATAAATACCAACAGATAATATGTTTTAAAAAATGTTGTTTTTGCTTCAAAAATATTTTTTAAGAATAATTTTTTTAAGTTGGTATTTTTAATATAAGACGTGTTTTTTGCATATAATTTTGCATTAGTGAAAAAAAAAACAGTAGTAATGACGGTAGAGTTTCAGTTTTTTAAATATAGAAGGCAGTAAGTGATCTAAGAAATAATTAAATTTTAACAGACTTGACGGACTTATAATAATATGTCTACACTTGAATTTGAACTTAAAATATTTCGCTTTATATTAAGAACAAAATCCTTTAGCCTTTATCTCTTCATCCTGATTGACTTCATGGATCATTGGTGACTAGGTTTTTCATCTCCCTCAAAAACAACTTCATTCTGAGTCTTCTTGAATTTAATCTTATTTTAAACAAAATGATTAAAGTTTAAGGATAATTCACCAAACTTCCCTTTTCATTTACATTTATTTCTTAACTCTGATTCAAAGCCTGGACCAAGTTCAATTTATGGTCAACGCCATTAATTTCAGGAAAAGTTTCTTATTTTCGATTTTGTGTGTTGGGCTGTTTAACGGTGTGTGTAGATGGTTTTTTAATCAATTTTTTTTCCACAGGGGAGGCTAACACAAAATCAATTTTTCTTTCACGGAAGTTTTCTCGCCTATGAAGCGACAAAAATCCACTTTTTGCACTGTCATGGCATTTTTTTTGTTTTCTAGATTCACATCTAAGTTTTGAACTTTCAAGTCATTTTTACCTTCGCCATGATATGACACAGCCTACACGTAAATAGTAGTCTCTATAGTTTTCACTAATTCACTTCCTGATGCTCATTATAGGTTCAAAGTTACATAATATAAATTAGAAAATAAAAAATCTCAAGTTATAGACACAATAGATTTGCCACCATCATCTGTTCGTAGATATACAAATTCTGCATCATGTATACTCATATCTAGGATCTTTTAAATTGGTCTTCCTCATACGAGTACGTATAAAACACACTTGGGGATGTGTAATGCTTACCTGGCAAATTTAATTCTATTAGTTTTGCTTCATCATCATTATTATTAATTAATTCAAATTCTACATCACCTTGTTTTGTATCTTTCAAAAAGATGGATACACTTTTTTTATTTTTTTGAGTTAGTTTCAATGAAACTTTTTCAGGTGACTCAGTGACATCCAATAACAAGGTGAACTCATCATCGTCTTCGTGTTCGTCTTCGTATACATATACTCGGGCAGATGTAAGGAAATGAAAGATTAAATCCACTTATACCACTTATCCCGGATACTTTTCAATAACTTTTTCCTACCCCCTCGCCACCCCCCATTTCCGCCATCATATGCATCTTTTCTTCATATCAGAGGAGAAAGTGTATGGTGCATATAAACACACACACTCATACACACCCATACATTTAGTTGAGGGAAATTTCACTGCATAGAACCAAGGATGCACTTGGATGCATGGAAAACAACATTTGCATCACACATTCACTTGCATACGAACACAAGCACAAAAACACACACACACATACACACACATGCAGACAAAGGACAATGAATTACGAGCCTAATGAAGTTCTGCTGAGCCGCACGTAAAACTACTTACGCCAGAGAAGAAAACTACAGGAGTAAGAGCAAAGAGGATGTGGAATTTTCGTTTCCTTTTCGTAGATCGCAGAAGAAGAAGAGTCCACCTCTTGCCGTTCGTCGTCGTCTTTGTCGTCGTTGTCACCGTAATCGCCTGGAGGCAGCGAAGAGGTTCATCAACCCCAGACATGCAGGAGACATGAGGACGACGACGACGACGTTCTATGAATATGGTACAGCTAGCACGTCAATCACATCCAAAAAAAAAAAAAAAAAAAACAGAAGAAGAAAAAGAAAAACCCTCTCGGTGAAGAGATACACTAATGCACTAGTTTCCTTCTCTTCTTTTTTATTTTTTCCTTTTTTTATTTTTTTCATTTTGAGTACCCACCGCTTTTCATGCCTTTTATAAAATATAAATTATTATGTAGATTATGTACATATGTTGTGTGTATTTGTGTAAATTTCACAGGAAAGCAGGTAATAGAGTGAAAGTGAGTTCACATCAAAAAATTAAAAAATTATATTTTTGTCTTAATAACCAACTTTGGGACATTATTAACTATTCCCGTACTTTTAATGGAAATTGAATTTATTATAATAAGTTCAAAAGTTCGAAAATTAACTTTAAAATTATTGCACTTAATTTATTCTGACAGTATTTTAAGAAAGACTTTTTAAAACATCGAGATGAAAACAATTTGAACAACAACTGATGGCTAAAAAAAAATAGTGCATCTTTTACCATTTTAAAAAGATTTTCTTTTTACAGCCTAGTTACTGAATTTTGAATTACAGCAGTTCTTGACAATCAGATAAAATCAAAAACTAGCTATCTCAAATTTTCGGAAAAAAAAATAATGAGTCAAAATATTTGGTTACGACTTTCTGTATGTCATTTTAAGTAGCTGATTTCTGAATAGTTAGTGACATTTACGAATTTAATTGATAAAAAACTACTAGAAGACCCATCGAACTTTGTCCCGCCGAAATTGAGTTCTAGAAGCACGCCTGGCATTTTTAGTTACTCTCGCAACTAAAAAAAGAAACAAAATGATTGTCTATAGTAAAATTTCTTGAATTGTATTGAGTTGAAGTTCGTCTTTTCCTTGGCATTTAATGCCAGTAAATCTCAAGCACTGATAAACTAATAAAAGAGTGTAATAATTAAATAATAACAGATTGACAGACAACTTTATTACTTTTCGTTTACGTTGGGCAGACAAGTGAAATATAAAAAGTTGACAACCAACTGACAATTAAAAATATTTTTCTTTTTTTTTCAGGTGGAATAAATTTTATGGATTTTTTTTAATGCCTTCCACACTACTTATCTATATTTTCTTACTTATGTCCTCGATGGACTCCTCACTACTTCACCGATTTTAATCAAATTCGTACACCGTGTGCAGTTTGATCCAACTTGAAAGATAGGATAGCTCACGTCTCAATTTATGATCGCAATATTATTTTATTGGAAATAATATGTCTGTTCCAAGTGTGTGAAATTCGCCGAAAATCACCGAAAAACTGCGAGAAGCTGTTCCAAGTTACACATTTTTCGTAGTTTTTCACAGAAGAGAGAGCTCTTGAGAGAGAAAAAAATTTCCCCCAGCCTGCGAATTTCAGATACAAAAATTTCTGTGCACAGAAAATTGAAGACTGTCAAATTGAAAAAAAAGCATTTGACATTTTAGTTCTGCCGTTAATTTTCACTATGGAAAACACCAATATTGAGTTCCAAATCGAGTCGTCAGACTCTCTTGAGCACTCTATTCGTAATAATTTTAGCAAATCAATTTTTCAATTAATTTTAAACAATTAAAAACTTTTCACGCGCTTTCGAATCGAATGATTTTTTGTTTAAATTTTTGACGTTTCGTAGATTCTGTGATTTTCTGTGAAATGTCGTTCCACTTCGTTGTGCATAGTTTCTCTCTCGCTGAGATAATTTTACCCCCACTCCTTAAAAAAATGTGTGCTGTGAATTTCTATGCACAAAACACTTGGAACAGACCTAATTTGTCTATTATTTGACAGTTGACTGGATTGAGTAAGTATTCAATAGATGGCGCTACGTCAAATGCCCAAACGTTTCATATAAGCTGCAATTTAATAGTATAAACACCAAATGTTGCTGAGGCTAAAGTATAGGTTAAATTTATTTGTAGTGAACCGAAATACATTGAATTTTACTTTTTTCAATTTTTGGTGTTAGCGTCAAGTATTATCAAATTGTTATATCTGAAATATGTATAATATGATATTTGGCACAGAGATAGATTATAGTCTTATAAAGCACGAAGGCAAATTTTTACCCCGGTAAAATGTATTTTTTAGGATTGAACATTGACCACGTTTTACATTAAAATTGAAGAAATCTACGGTTATTGTTTTACATTCAGCACAACGAAACAGATCTTTTCAATAACTTCGGTTGTCCTGCTGATCGATCCACTTTTTAATAAACATACGAAATTCACCGGGCCATCTAGAAAATAAAATTGTATGTATATGAATAATCAAATAAGCAACAACAATATTTTTCCATAGCTTGAGTTTCTCCATTAAATTGGGGTAAGACGAAGTTTGCCGGGCCCTCTAGTATTTAAGAAGTACATAACTTAATTATGGAATAAAATGCAGTCTATTATTAAAATTTAAAAACTAATTTTAATACTAGTTACCTATACCTATCTATAAACCTTCCTCTCTCTATTAAAAAAAAATCGCATCAAAATCCGTTGTGTAGTTTTAAAGATCTAAGCATACATAATGGCAAACAGACATTAAGAAGCGACTTTGTAATGATTAATAACTATTAACATTAAATATAGCAAATAAGTATAAAAATCACGCTGTGGTATGATAAATTTAATATCCTTTTTATAAACAAAACAAACGTGATGTAGTTTGGTCCGTTTTTAATGAAAAAATTCGCAAGAAATAACAATTTTATCATATTTATTATAACATCCAATTTTGATGTAGGGTAAATAATTGATTTTTTTATTTTTTGGTCTAAAATTAAACATGGACGAAAATAAGATGCTTGTATACAAAACTATGAATTAATTCTATTTCAAAGAAACACTAAAAATTACTAACTTTAATTAATGTATACATTTTCAGTGCAACAGAAAAAATTCTTTTACCGAAAACCCTGTTTCATGGGAAAAGTGAAATTTTTCATGAGAATGAAGAGTTAATAGAAACAAACTGATTTCACTTGATGATTAACGAACTATTTAATGAGGAAAAAGAACTTAAAATATACGTTTTAATTTTTTTGAGTTACAAAGCACTAATGAAAGTAATAAGTAAGATTTTTATTAAATTTAATTTAGCACGCCACAAAATTGTGCAGAAAAAATTCAGAAAAACAGATTGGGAAAAAACCTTTGTCCTAAATAAAAAATATTTTTATAATGGGTGTTTTTTTTGGAGGTACATAGATATGGAACTTTAAGTTGGTAGCATTATTTTAACTGGCGGCTATTTTGTCAATAGCACACATGTCATTTTTAGTTTGGTTTGGCATTTTACAAAAACTGACAGTTTGGTGTGAGTGATTTATGGGTTATTGGAATAATAACTTCCATAAAAACTATGCAATATAATTTGTTATATTAAATGGTGACCGCTATAGAGCCATGATTACTGACTTCTTCGTTCATCAATTGAACAACCATGATGTACAGGAGGATGTACCGCATAGTTGTACGTTACGGACCGATATTCTCCAAAATTGTGCTATTTAAGGCCGCTTGACTATTTTTTTGGGATATGTGTGAAGTCGCCTGTCTACTCCGATAAGCCCGAAACTTGAAGGACAACATTGGACCTCCATATTAGAGGACTACACTCAATATGCCAAAAATCATATTAAAATTATATATAATACTAGATGGTTATCTTTCGAAAAAAAAGTAAATGTCATGTCAATTAAAAAAAAAAAATCATCATACCATTTCAATGTTTTATACCTCTAGAAAAAAAAAAACACCTTTACTAAAAAATATTATTTAAAATAGAACTTTTGTCATTTATTTTCATCAAAAACCAATATTATCGTCTTTAACACCACTTACGTTTTTTAAGTAAATAATTAATATTTGAAATATCTATGTATATCTATATTTTTAGTTTTAAGTCTAGCTATGTTGCTTACAACGTACAAGATCAGCTGGAACTTTCCATCATTTAGTAAGATAAATACTTACCCTTTTTTATGAATCTTAATTTATCCAACAAAAAGATGAAATCTTACCTAGAAGAAAAGAAACAAAAAATCTGTTAAATAAAACTTTAAATAGAAATTCATAAGATCTATTAAAGCATTCATAATAAAATTAGCACAGTAAGTCACTGTTCCATAAGAAAACCCAACAATCTTTGTACTTAATTTTATTGTCACCATGTCCTAAATTCCATCAACAAAAAAAAAATTAACCTTTATTATGTTTCTTTTTTTCCACCCCCTTCCCCCTCCCTACAAACAAACAAACTAAACTTACAACTTACAAGTACATACGCTCTAAAAGAAAATTAAAACCAAAAACAAAAAAAACTCTAGCATTCAAATCCACCTGTAAATTTACTTTCTCCATCATCATACATATACTCGTACATACATAATAACAATGGTCAAAAGTTAAATAACTTTAAGCAAACTTCTGAACTTTTTTCAACCCAATTTTGTAACACAAAAACAATCAGCTTACTGCATCCAAATCTGCAGCGCCCTCTTTCGTTTCGAAACACCGAAAAAAAAATTAAATGAAATGAAAGTTAGCAAAAAATAAAAACAACAACCAGTTTTTTTTTAAGACAAAGTAAGAAAAACAGTGGCTAATATGAACAGCGCCAAAAACATACAAAAAACCAACCAACAAAAAAGAAGTCTCTCTGCATTAAAAATTACAACTACTGCAAACATAAAACAACGAAAACCGTTATTTAGGTAAAAACAAACACCGCACATTCTGTATACACGGAACAATGCGATGGTCTTAAGCCCCAAATTGGTTTGAAACTATCAAAATGTGTCCAATTCATGATTTCAAAAAAAAAAAAAAAAAAACAGAAGAACGAACACCAAAAAACCTTCAGCTTGCTCCTTTGCCCAAAAGCCCAAAGTGTGTTACATTTAAGATACATCTGCAGAGAAGGTACCAAAGTGCAACAACCATATTGTGACACACAAGAACAACTCCACGACGACGACCGACATGAGGATGACTACGACCCCCTTGGTGCCATCATTCATGAGGACCGGGAATTTCTATGGAATGAAAGGGAAACAAAAAAAAATCCTCCAGCTCAAATGCACCAAAAAAGAAAAACCAGAAAAACAACAAAAACAAAAAGTAACTAAAAAATACACAAAGTTTTTCTTCAACGCGTTTGCGGTCTACGATCCAAACAACCCCCACGCCCGCTCCGCCCCACCCCATTACAACACAACAAGCCTAACTCCATTGTTCCAGAAATTCTATTTTTCAACATTACCCCCGGAGCGTTTTATATAGCATACCTACAAGGGGAGGAGGGCGGGGGGTAACCCATCAGGAGAAGGCCTAAGAATGCCTCCCACCAAATTCAGGCTACTTCAGGACTCAGGACGGAGACGGGGTAAATATTTTCCTACTCAATGCAATGTAGTCCTGTATGGTTTCTCGTGTAACTCCTGCAAAAAGGAGTTTCCACATTACAGTTTCTCCAGTTTCAGGGTGCGGAGGGAAAACGAAAAACGAAGAACAAAAAAAAATCAGTTCAACTAAGCGCAACTAACATTTTGCTCAAGTGTCACGTTATAATTATTACAATGAATATTCATAGTTCCCGGCCCAAGTAGGTTGTAGGTTGGTTATGGCTTAGGTTTGACTGGCTATACAAGTTTGAGTGGAGTGGAATGTGTTCCTCATCCAGGAAGAACCACCAGAAGTCCTACTCGTCTGCTGGCCCTGAGAGACTTGGATATCCTCGTATATGGCCAACACACGTATTTAACTCAGCGTCGTCGTCGTCGCTCATCGTCGTTGTCATTGTCGTCAGCGTCACATTCATCGTCATCTTCGTCGTCGTCGTTGTCAACTCAACTTCGTCCTGCTGTTGGTGCAATGTTAAGTTTTTGCCTTCATACGATGGTGGGCCATGTTAGTAATCTTGAGTAGGGAAACAAAACGCTATTAGGGTACCCTCTTATCCCGCGGTGTCTTCCTTTTATTTATCAACAACAAAATGACAACGGTTCCCGGATCGGAGTCCTGTGAACTGGATATACTCGTACATACAACAAACACCACTACAAACCAAACAGAAAAAAACAAAAAGAAAAACCTAAAATCTAAGCTGGCATTAAAATAAAAAAAAAAAAGAAAATATCAACAACAATCAAATGGAAAAAAAAAGAAAAGTAAAAACGAGGAAGGGAAAACATCTTCATAGTTTTTCTATTTTTTTTTTTTTTTTTGAAGTTTTGTTTGTGAACACACAGATTTACCTCATCGCAGGATGATTTCCTTTTCTTCTTGTGTCATCTTTTATTTTTCTCAAAAGCAGCAGCAATGCTGCAGCAGTCGCGGTAGTCATTTGAAAGGAGAAAAGACCGGCGTTTGTCGCAGAACTTCCAGACCCTTTATTTCCAAGTCATTGTACAACACGGTGCAGCGCACACATACACACAATGCGCATAGAAAGGAATAAAACTAAAACAGCAAAACAAAGATGGTGGAGAAAACAAAAGCACTCCAGGAACAGGGATAAATATTTGTGTCATCCCTGGAATGCGCTATACTCTTTGCTTGTGGATGCTGATGCTGATTCTGATGCTTCTCTCTGCATATAGGCAAGGCACGGATCTGTGTTTCGTTGGGATGCATACAAGCCGGCCCACCCCAACCCACCTCTACCTACCTACATTTTTTTTCCTGCTGGTTCTTCTTCTGTTTCTAGCTTTATCCCCAGGGTGCCGTATGACACCAATTCTACACTTCATTTGCATTCGGATCAAAACAATGGCAAACTGTGGCCATTCTGCGAGTTATTATCCTTTCTGGTGTTTGCTGCATTTAGTTAAGACTGCTAAAACCAGTAACACAAGCCACACATAAAGAGTGTGTGTGCATTTTTATGAGTGTCTTCTAACTTCTATACCTTCTATACGAGTATAGATATAGGAAAGGAAAGGCAGGGCTTGGAGGTGAAATCAAAATCAAAAGGTAGGCTTATCATTTTTTGATTTATGCATTTTTGGTCTTATGGAGTATCAGATACAGATATGCACTAGGTATTGGCATTTTTGTATGCAAATCAATTCAATTCGGACAAAAAGAATAAGCTGAGGAATACGAGTTTTTGAAATCTTAAAGTTTTCACTCGAGCTCTGAGCTTAAGGTACCTTATATCTAGCTTTAATTTAGGCAAATTTTTGACAGTTTTTTTTTTCGGAACAATGAGATGCATGCAACATCTGCAATTTAAAGATTAATTTCGGAAATCAGACGTCTGCAAAAATTGTTATGCTTGAGTTTAAATATTTTCTATCGCATGTGGAAACAGTAGTGTGGGAATATTTTAGTCAAATTTAAAAATTCAAGTTCTTATTTTCTGTGATTAAAATGCAACCGTTTTTTGTAAGGTGATATAACTTTTAAATGCGTTATTGGGTAGAAAAACATCTCATTAAAGTGTTGGTAAGAAACGTAATGACCTTCTCCGCTTAACTTTGACAATTAAGAAAAACAAGAAGTTTTCGATATTACTTAATTTTGAAGCAGCAATAACTAAAGAGTGTTTTTTTAGATGCGTGGTTTTTAAGAAGAAATAAAATACATATGTTTCACTTTTACGGCCAGAAATTTAAATTTATTATAAAGACAAAGGTTTGCCATTATATTGTAAATATGACTTTGGGCAAGTCGATACCGCCGCTGGCTCGAATAAATTCCAGCCCAGAATCCCAAATTTGTAGATACTACTTCTTGCAGGAATTGGAGCCGTATTGAAGGAATAACTCCCCGAATATTCTGTTTCAAGACATCAATCGTCTGAAACTTATCTGCACAGTAAAATGACTTCATATAACCTCAAAAATATAGTCCAGCGGTGTTAAATCGTAAGATCTTGGAGGCCACGCCACAGGCCCAAGAAGAGAGATAATGAGATCCCTAAAAGTTCCGTTCAATAAGTTGAGTGTTTCGTTGGCTGGATGGCATGGATGGCCCCACTACAGTCTCTAATTCTGGCACGAAAATGTCATTGACCAAGGGGTTATACCATTCCCCATTGACTTTAACATTATGGCCAGCTTCATTTTTAAAGAAATATGGACCAATGATTCCCTCTGCCAATAGAGCACACCAAACATTGACTTTTTGAGGATGTAACGGGTGGTGGTTGCTCAACAATGGCTCATGGACTAAAATCACTTCAAATACCACAAATTTGCTTAAACGTAGCCATTTAATCAAAAATTAGCTTCATGGTTGAACAAAATTTTCTTGTCAAAATCATGATCAGTGGCCATCTCGTTTTGGTGATAAATTTGCAAGATTTTGAAAAGTTCTTCAGGAGTAAGTCAATTTATTATAAAATGGCAGACCAAGATGAGAATTAATCAAGTAACAACTGTCGAAAAGTTCAACTCCGAAAAAAAGATTGCAAGATTGAAAAACACACTTCTAAAAAAAACACTCTTTTTTTATAAAAATTGTGGTGATTTAACTTTCTTATGCAATTTTTAGTTTTCAGTGAAATAAGTTACAAAGGATTTTCAAATTTAATCCAATGCACTTATCAGTATAAAATCCTAAAATAGACTTAACAATTTTATTCACTAAAAAAAATCTAGTAACAAACAACAAAAACTTATCAACAAATTGTTAAGCCCAGTTCAAATGTACCACAATTTCAAAACTATACACACAACTTTACTCTACCATTAAGGAAAAACCATATTCCTTTAAAACCAAACTGGCTCTTAGCCCAATTGACGTAAACAGAAAAATTGGCAAAAATGCATTTTGCCAAAGTCAGAGAATCATCTGCACCACCAACAAACGGAATGACGTTTCTTTAATCCTTAACATAAGCAAAATAGGATTATTTTGTAAATTTTGTATGGGTATAATTTTCTTATTTTTCCATCTCGTTTTATCCAAAAAATATATAAATATGTATGTATGTACATGTACAACCAAATGTGATTGCCCTAATCTTCTGGAAGCTTAACAAAAGTTATATATTATGACCCAGACCACTCCTCCTTTTTTTTTGGATTCCTTAACAACAATTCTTTGCCATTTGAGGTATCAGAAAGGGTGGATTCATACCTCTACACCCATACAACTAATTCATAAGGATATAGGCAGTGACTGTGGCTAAAGGAACATTGTTTACTTGCCAACAAAAACCTTACATACATCGAAACTATTTGTATCAAATTTTTGGCGCATTGCACAATCAGGAGTAAACCAATCCTTATACATTTTAGGAAACATCATAGAAGAGAATTTTTACTTCTGAATGAATTAAGGTTTCATGATAAGAATGCCAAATTAGGAGTTATCTGCATGCTGCAACATTTTTTTGTTAAAAAATAAAATAAATTGCATACATAGGTTAAACACATAAACCACCTCTCCTCTTTTATCTTAAGAAGCTCTTGGAACAAGCTTTCACAGCATGAGTAATTGATGGTTAGGTGAGAAATAGCTAAGAGATTTTATATGAGTGTATAGCGAACAAAGCAATCAAATTTAAATAAAAAAGTACGCATACACCTGAGTGTACATTGAAAAATCAGCTGCAAACCATTCAAAAGAAAATACAAATCAGACGAAATAAATTACATAGATCAACTCGGTGAAAAGGATAAATAAAAGAACAGGGTGGAAAGTAGGGGAATATGGGGTCAGAATGGAGAATGTTGGAGAAGTCTATTAGCTTTCATATGCAAAAAATAGTTAGTAGAACCAATAATCTCTCGGTCCTCTCAGTTTTTTCGAATCTTATAGTTATTCTTAATCTTTTTTTCAATATTTAAAATAATGTTTTTGCATTTTGTGGCCTTACTTCCAAACTGAAAATGTTTAAATTCCATATTTTTAGTCGAAAATCGTCCAAAAAATAAGGAATTTAATTTTATCATCTATAGATGGCTACGTTCTTATCTTCATAAAAAATCCCCAAATATCAAATTTACATGTCCCTTCTTTAGACTATTAATCAGAAGTTCCTCAAGGTAGTCATTTAAGGCCTCTTCTCTTTATTGTATAAAAACTTTGAAAAGCATAAAATCAAGTGCTTAATCTTAGCAAAAAATTAAAAAGTAAGTCATATCGTACTTCTAGTTGAAACATCTTACAACTTGCTTATTTTAAGCATTATTTTCTTGAGCATCCTGATTAATTGCACTAAGTGATGAACACATATTTTAATATATAAGTTTCCTTAAATAAATATCCACCCCATTCCACCCGTATTCCCTTCATAAATTAAAGTACCCATACATTTATTTTAAAAAGATAAACAGACAAATAAAACGAAAAATGTATTCCTGTCTGTGGTTTTCGGTTTTGTTGTCCTTAATTAAAAATACACAATACCCAACAATAAGGACTTCCTTGTAATCACTTATGATACAAAAATACAACAATAAAAATAAACTTTATTCATCGAAACTTTCCATTATAGAAATTGCATTCTTATACATATACACAAAAAAAAGGATAAGTCGGGCAATAAACTCCTTTAAGTTTGTTCCTTCAAAACAAAAAGGAAGAAAAAGATGAAAAAAAAACACACACAAAAACAATAACAATTTCATTCATATCAAGTATACGAGACAAAGTATGTGTGTGACATTATTCACCCATAAAATAAATCCATTAGCTTAAACTAATTGTGCAAAGACACAAAAAAAACCTTTAGCCACAAGATGAACGAAACAATTCAGGAGACAATAAAAGGACTAAATAGAATCCTTTGTATATGTGTGTAGTTATATATGACAACGACAACACGTTATGGTGTCTCTCACCTCAACAACAATTCAATTGTTTACAATGAACCACAACAAAAAGTGAACACACTTTCAAAGATGATGTATCTATCTATTTGCATATGAATATGTATCTTTTGCATCTATGTTCCTATATTTTCAATTTCTATACTCCCTCCTCGATTTAAAAAAAAAAAAAAAAAAAACAAACAAAAAAAAACACCCACTAACATACAAACAAAATGAAAGTGCAAATAAAAACCAAACAAACCGCAAAATTGTAAAAGCAAAGTGTATAATTCCTTTTTAATTTTTACCCTAAGTGCATTTCAAAGTACCAAAACAATAACAACAACAACAACAAAAAAAGTATCTATATGCGATGCAACTGCAGGCATTGATGCTGCACATGAAGATAGTACGTGCGATGCTGTGTCATGCAGGCTGGGTGTCAATCTAGACAAAAAGGATAACTCTTCCAAAACTACAAAACACAAAGATAATACAAAAAAATAAAACAAAGACTTGTGTGTGTGTGTGAGGGAGAGCATATAGCCATAGAATATCAAATGAAATGCATTCGCCCCGAGATAAATGGAAAGAGAGCTTGGAAAAATGGATGCCAACGAACGAACGGCAGGCAACTCATAGCGAGTCCGGGTCTGTACTCTACTTCACCTGTTATAGATACTCGTACTTGTACTCGTACTCATGTCTTTTCCGTATACTTTCATCTTTATCTACCTGTACAGAGTATTTGTATCTGTATATACAGTAGATATCCACATCAGACTCTGCTGACACCTTTTGCCATTTTTTATCTTTGAGCTTATATGTAACGAAGCGACTTTTCCCTCCACCGAACACATAATATGTAATGTGTTGGATGTTTAGAACTTAGACGAATCCTTGTTGGGATGCATTCATTCAAAGTTATCCATCAAGTTCTTTTAACTTTTACTTACTTCTACTTTTACTTTACACTTTACTTTGGCTTAGATGGAGCTATAGCATGACAGTTCTGAGGTTCTGACAGCTAAGTTTTACAGGATTACACTTTATATATACACATAGACTTATGTGAAATTTTTAATTTTCGTCCTTTTTTTGTTGTTGTGTTTGTTTGTTTTAAAATTCTATTTGACTATTTATTCTATTTTCAAAAAAAACATAGAGGATCTGCAAAGCACATAATTCCCTCATTTACAATTTTGGAAGTAATTCGAGAAAAAAAAAAAACTAGAGGACCCGGCGAACTTTGTCCCGTTCCAATTGAGCTCTAACATCACGACTGGCTGTGAGATCAAAATGTTCATTACTTTCGGAAGCGGAACATACAAAAAATGTTTATAAAAAAATAATTTGAATTGTATTTTTTTCAAGGTAGAATAAATGGTATTGGAAAAGGAAGTCGTTTATTTTTTTTACTGTCCTCCTCGCAATTTGTCCATATTTTCTCACTTTTTAAACCTTCCCTGAACTACGATAAACATTTCAAAACCAAAATCAGACAAATCGGCCAAGTCGTTCTCGAGTTTTAGCGAGATAAATAAAAAGAATTCGAAAACCACATCAAAATCCGTTCGTGAGTTTTAAAGATCTGAGCATACAGAGTGACAGACAGACCACGAGAAGCGACTTTTTTATACTATACTGTTAAGTTGAGTTAAAGGCCAAGCCCAAGTGACTGATGTAATATAACAAAATAATAAAAAATGAGTCATAATGACTGCTTTGTTACCAAATTTTTTTGTTGCAAAGTAGTAACAACGTAATGTAAAAATATTGACAACACATTCATGAAAGTAATTTTGTGTTACTTAATGTTTTTTTTGGTTTGCTCTGAAGTTACTTGTTTGTTACTTTAAATCAGGGTTCAAAAAAATAAAATAAAATTTTTCAATGGATGAAGGTAACAAACTGGTTTCAATTCAGTAACATACGATAAATGTAAAATTGATAACAATAAAACTAGTGTGCTACTTCCTCGTAACTTAAGTTTTGACTTGTGAAATGGGAACAAATTGAAGTAACAAAGTAGTTGCAATTGAGTAACTTGTAAAGTAAATATTAAAAACAGTAACAGTGAAACTGGAATGTTGCTTCTTTGTTATATTAAAATTTTTAGTAGCAACACATTTGTGTTCAAACCTTTATGTTACTAATATTTTTGCTTTTTTGCTAAAGTTAGTCTCTTAGGACTATAGTATTACCTTTATGTTACCCTTTTAGTAAGATTTTAGTCACAAAACTCAAATCTGTGCCATTTTTTTACGTGTCAAATTTCAAAAGAAGATATAGTTTTGAAAGTAACAGCCATGTCCTCTTATGTGAAAACTCTTCACAGATTTGAAAAATATATAATTTTTAAGTTGCCAGAAATGATATTACGTAATATATCCTATTAAAATGTTCGTCCTGTTGACCAAGAAGCTTACTATAATAATCGATTTAGAAACACTTTAAAATCGTCAATTTATCAAATTCCCTTTCAAATTGAAAGCAATCTTAAAACCACAGCAATACCTAAACTTCAGAAAACTGACATATTTTCCAAGTCAAATTGCCCTTTTCCGAGTCTTTTGATATGACCTGTTAAGAGGTATACAACTTAATTAATCATCATTAAATAAAACTTAAAGATATGTAGTTGTCATAATTTAGATGAAATCTTCATAAATATAATAATATAAATCATAACAAATGACTTTTGTGTCATTAAAAAATTGCCAACTCATTAAAATCTGAATTTTGAGCAAATTGCCCCCCCGCAACAAAAGACTTAACCCTTCACATTGATATTATAAAAACTATATATACCCACATTATAAACGTGTTTGCGTGTGTGTATATAGTAACTATTTATATGAAGCTCATTAAAATGGACAATGTTTAAAGGATCCCTTTTGCCCATCCTTTGGTCGTATACGTAACGTAGATATATGTAGACTCGAAAGTGCCCCAAATTATGAGACATGAGCGGCCATAAAACATGTCAAGAGCTAAGGCTACACGTAATGCCTCGTAAACATAACATCTTCCGAACTTATTAATATAATCGGCTTAATTTTCGATTTTTGACCATTAAGAGAAAGGCGATAAGCAATCGCATAGCAATACACAGAGATACCACAATACACACACACACCTAACTACTTACATACTCGTATATCGCTATAAGCACCAGAGACAGCCAGAAACAGTTTATAGCCCTGCAGGGCGCTGCCACAGATATATACATCTATACAAATAGACATCCAACTTAACGATACTGAAATACAGTTTTACAGTAGAGGTATCTATATATTTGTTTGTCTGTATGTAAGTATATAAAACAAACGCACACAGCAATGTCGTCCTGATATATGGCCAGCGATAAAATTAAGTATTTTTTCATGTGTCTCGCAGATAACGCCACTGGCGTATAATGTTAGTGTATATTGGTCTTGGCCCACTTTAACGATGACCGACCACAATTGAACTGATTTAGTGTAACGAGAACGACAACGAGCGCTTTAAGGACATTTTGTCCGTTCTACACACACATCCACACACACTTATAGCATAATGGCAATGCATATGCATATGGCAGTCCGTCGAATGTCAGTTTGTATGGTTTTTGGCTTTGGCGCTCGCTCGCTCGCTCGCTCGACGTCGAAGTCGTAATTATTGGCATATGGATGTGAATGTGGATAATGGTCATTTCGATTTTGTTGAATGAAATATTTTATGCGGACTTTTTGGCCCAGAAAAAGGCGAGAACCCTTGCGAATATACTCTCAAGCTAACACACACAAACATGTGTTCATATATTGATATAAGCCAAAAACTAAACCAAAAAAAAAACAAAAAATTCAATATCTTAAGTTTGTGCGGTCAAATGTTGTGAAGATTAAGTTTTTATTTCTTTTTTTCTTCCGCACAAAAACTCCTCCCCCCCCCGCAATAATACTTTGACTTGAAACGGGAACTGGGTCAAATTTTTGGTTGAAATTAGAGTTTCGTAACTCAATTAAAAGAGAGATCGTTGTTGACAGAATATTTTTATCTGAGTGTGTATATAATTGGAATCTAAGTTTTCACACTTTCCTTCGACTCTGGGGTCCTTGTGTCGGACAGAATTCTCTCTCCCATCAGTGTCCATGTCCGAGTCCGAGTCCAGTTGTTCACATACCGCACTTAAAGTTGGCTTGGTAAATATGAAATGATTCAATTAAGATGTATGTTTTTCTTATGATGGTATTGGTGGTGTTCTTTGAAGAGGGTTTTATTTCGGTTTTCTTTTTTTCTTTCTTTTTTTTTCATCTTGAAGGAAAAAGGAAGTTTTGAATAAAATATGAGTCCTTGAATGATATTAGTGCAGCATATTTTGGAATCACATGTATATACCACACAAGTTTGTCTTTTTATCTTTGTACGTGTGGACCAGCTTTATGAATTTTTAAATGTATTCCTTTCTATATACGAGTATGTATGTGTGTATTAGTTTTGCTCCTTTTTCGAAATTAAAGCAAACTAAACCTGAAAGTTTACGTATTCATATATAGAGTTAGGAACGTGAAGAAATTCTGGCAAAGAAGGTATCATAAGTCCCACACACAAGAGTCGATTGTAGGGAGGTGTCAAAACGTCCAGCAATATTGTGTTTATATCAAGTAGTTAAGCATCGTCAATGGGATACTATTTTCTCTCCCATTAGGACGAATATATTCAGTATCCTTTGGGATGGAAAAATGTCTAAAATTTAATGTTTCAACATACTACACATGTATTATGGACTTTGACAATTTTTGTATGATAATATTAACTATATCAAAACACATTCCAAGTCAAAAACACGGTGTTATTTTCCGAACCAATCAACAACTTTGATGGATTTAGACAAGGGTATCATCTGACTTGCATTCTCTTTGACTTGACATAAAAGATGGTAACCAGATTCAATCATAAATGCCCAAGAAACTTAATTAAAATGAACAGAATTTAACAGTTTGCTTCATGAAAAGAAGAGAAGTGGCCCTAAATGACTGCCTTGAGGAACCTCTGATTTTGAAATGAGAGACGTTCCTCAATTTCAGGAAAAAAACTGTTTAAAACTATCAAAACTATTTCAGCTCAAACAAAACTAAGGTTCAAAGACTTGGTATGAAATGGATTTTAAAAATTGTTTGAAATTACTCATAATTTTGAAATTCAGATTTATAATTACCTTGTCATTGTAGTTTTCATTTTTTCAAACAATTTTTCTCATTTTGAACAGCTCACTATTTGGACTGGTGTTTGTTTTGATACTGTCATATTTTGACATTTGAAAATTAAGAACTTAGATAAAAATAGAACATTTTACGGTACAACAAAAGCAATCGGAATTCTGAAAAAGTTTACTGAGGATATTATTTCTTTTTTTGAAACCACTTGAAAAATAAGGTCAATGCAAAATCAATTGGACAATGGATTGAAGACCTTAAAGACGGAATTCGTTTACGTACATCCTCAAATGTTCTAATTGCCCATGGAAAATTTTCAATTAATCATTTGGTGCTTCAATGCTTTTTAATGGTTGTTGGCAACTCTTCTTCACAATGAAATAAACACCAATTTCAATTGATTTTATCTAGAATACACTCATTTTTCTAATATCACAATAAAACTTCTTCTTGGAAAACCGTGTACCTAGACCTACATATCAAAACTACCAGAAAAGTTAATCCAGAAACGTAACCATTACTTCTTACCTCTTCTTCCATCACATTACCAAATTTCTACCAACTGCCAACTGCTAGGACATCTTCTAAAAGAATTTGCATAAGTCAAGTGAAACTATCTCGTTCAGAATTTTGAAGCAAATTTTGATATGCAAAGGAGCTGATCCTTGTTGCCAACTTATGAAATGACCCCAGTTGTATCGCTCAATAGCAAAGCGATCTGGAACACTGATAAGTATGACTTAAGGTAAATATTAATATTTTGGTTCAAAAGCTAAGGAAGACATTTTGAACGAAGTAAGCGAAGTTCGATGATACAGCCGAATTTGGTCAAGACCTTCTTAATATCTTTCGCCTACGACCCATCAGTTAAACTCAAAGTCTTTTGTAGCAATGTGGCCTTACCAATTCTATTGGGTGAAGAATTGGAACAGTAGCCAGTGGACGGAATTACACTCAGAGCTACTAGGAACAATCGTAAGGCTCTGTAATCATATACATATCTAGCTGTTCCTTACACTTTCTTGAGTTGATTTTACGAGTTCAGGGCAATGCCAAATTGATACATATTATAGTCAAATTTTTAGCGGAATTTTAGAAGAAATTAATCCTCAAACGATTTCCGAGGAACTTGAAACAAGGTCTTAATTCAAATTGAAAATAAATTTCTTAGACAATTTCCAGAAGTGTTAAAAATTTACAATTTCAAGCAGTTTTTTGTTTGTATGGTCTTAAGATTTACTTTATGACTCAATCAGCTGTACAAGGTCAGAACTTTCATATTCTTACATTTTCTAAAAATATTGTTCCACCTGCAAAATTCATACAAAAAAAAAACAAGCTCCTTAAATTTACCTGATTACCTACCTAGACCAACCATACTCGTACTTAAGGTATTTCTAAAATAAAAAGGTCCTAGTCATAATAAATTCCATTTTTAAGGATTTTTTTTTTCAATATCCTTGATTTCTTTTTTTTTTGGTTACCCCATGGTTCTTTTATAAGTTAACGATGGTTATAACTGCACCTTCTGTTCTCTGGCTGGCTGGCTGGCTGGCTGGCAGATGCAAATTGAAGAACAGTTTTTCTGCTTCTCCACTGCATTGCATCACCATCATCGCCATCACCATCGTCATCATCATCATCGTCCTCAGCTTCGTTATCGTTCCCTTTTGCTTTGGTGGTTGGTGAGCTCCTCCGTTCTTCAATCAGCCAACAAACCTGCACACCAACCCAAATCCATCCATCTATCCATTCAAGAAGCGGAAAATAATTAGCGCAATTAATGAGCTCGTAATTAGTGCAATCTAAACAAAGCAAAAGAGTGCTGCTGCGCTACTGTGTCGTGCAATACGACACTTTATTTCATTTAACGATACAAAGTAGCCCAAATTGGTGTAAGGAAAGGAAAAAGGCAACAGGAGCAGGAGAGCAGCTCGGCCGGCAGCAGCTGGAATCTGGAAGGCAGCATAAGGAGCAGTGTTCAAAAGCATGTCGGAGGCTTTGGACCAACAAAAAATATTGTTTAAGGAAGAAAAAAAAAAACTTGCTCCTGTAAGGAGAAACCCAAAAAGGACGACAAAAAGGATGACGATGACGAGGATGACGGTGACAATGATGGTGATGGTTATAGCGACGTTCATTGGTGGAAACAGCGACAGTGAAAAGGAGAAACAATGCAGCTCCTCTTGAATGAGCAACTCCATAGCTCCCAGTGATGGTACTCGTGAGCTGATGACTAACGAATTTATTGTCCCAATTTCTAAGATTACGTTATATCCTTTGTAATTACTTTTTTGCCTTGAAATGTTTCCATTCTTCTTCTTCTTCGTTTTGTTCCTCTTTTTTCTTTTCTCTACACTGAATGCATTGGTTTCTCAGTCATTTCGTTTGATTAATGATAAAGAATTAAAATAATAGTTCTCAGCATCAGGTACAGGTAGCGCTACAGGAGCAATACCAAAGGATTTGATTCTCGTGCGAAAGTTCTTAACGATGTTACACAATTTCTAAAGTGAAATTTGTCTCATTTTTAACTATTTTTTTATTGTTTGAGTGAAAAGGTGCACTTTAACTATTTGTACTTCAATTAGAAAACCATTTGGGGGTTTTAAGTTTCAAAGCGGGATACAAAGAAGAGGATAACGAATTTTGAAAGAGAATTAAATTAGGATATTTTTAATTGATTTGGAACTGGTAATAGTAGAGAAAGTTTTTGATATTGTATTATTTTAAAATTCTAAAGGATGTTTTTTTTACGTTTGTTGTTTTTAAGAAACCATAAAATGCCTGAAATTTAATGTAATAGCCAAGAATTTAGCTTAATTGTAAAGATAAGGATTCGCCATTATGTTTTAAAAGTGATTTCGGGCAATTGGTTGCCGAGGCTGTCTTAAATAAATTCCAGTCGAGATGCCCAATTTTTGACCACTTTTTGCAAAATATTATCTCTTGACCATTATTATGGAAACAAATTTGCACAATTTACAAGCTTTATTTAATATTAAATGCCAAACCAAACTGAGCATAAATCAAGTAATAACTGTCAAAAAGACCAACTCCAAAAAATGTATTGCTAGATTGAAAACCACACGTTTAAAAAAATACCGTTCACATAATAATATCAGTAGGTATAATGTCGAGGTGTGATTTAACACAACAGTCTTTTACTGAAACTTATGGTGATAGTTTTGTTATGAACTATAAACTTTTGTCACTTAGAAAAGTCTTTGTAAGAAATACTTGAGACCCCATCGTTCCTTACTAAGAAACACTTAAGGAACCCTACTGCTGGAAGAAAAACAGTTTTCAAAATTAGACAACCAAGGAAGTTTAACGTATTCAATGTCTACCGTAGTTCTTTACTTCAATACCAACCTAAACCATAGTTTTTAACCATTCGGGATGGTCTGGATGATATTATGTAATTCACAATGAAAGTGTCAAATGAGACAAGCGGTTTAATTCGTCCTCCAATCCTTTTTGCTCTCTTTAAAGGACACCTTTCAAAATGGAAGAAATCCTGTTAACCTTCAAAATGTGGTCATGAAATAATTTACTGCATTTAAAGATGAGATCGAACATTTTAGAAACAATATTTTCTAAGGACCATATCAAGAGTATAGTCCTTGTATAAATTAAATATGACATTTTTTTGACAATATGTGTCCACTGCCAAAAATACTCAAATCACTCACAAAACACTCGTCGTCGTCATCGGTCTCTTAAAAGCATACATGTCTAGTCTACGAACAACAAGGAGCTAGACACAGAACTTATTTTGCCAAAATATATTGCATTTTACTTTTACCAGACATGTCAACTACCCATCACTTGTCCATGTCCAGAAACATTCAACTCGTCGTACATTCAATCGATTTTTTTTTTATAAATAATGACATTATTTTATTTAATGATATTTACCACACAGACAATTTGACATCAATGTGAAAACTTATTTTCAGTCTCTTGAAAGTTTTTCTTTTCTTTTTTTTTTTTAATTTCAATTCAAAGTCCATCACTTGCAGTCACAGAGATTATCCTTTTCAATTTGAAATAAAAATAAGAATGTGACAATACGACGAGCGATGCTCATTTTAAAATAATTATTAAGCGCCATGATGCGCACAATTCACATTATCCTGGCGGCCATTGTGTCGGTTTCTTTCGATTATTTCCGGTATGGTCTGATGCGGTGCATCCCCGCTGCATCAATTGAGTTAAAAGAACAATACAAATTATAAAAAAATAAAAACCGCCTACTGGGCCTGCATGAATGCATGTACCCACTGTGAGAAGCTTAAGGCTCCGGGAGAAATTAAAACAGTGATTTTTGATTTAAATCGGTTTTTCGTTGTTTAAGGTTTTCTTTTTGTTTAACTGCAAACTGCATCCGACTTCAATATCGATGCAGCAACAAAAACAGCCCAGTTGCACTCACTCACACACACACACATACAAACAAAATTATGCTGAAAGAAACAAGGTAATTATGGATCTTATTTCGTTTCATTCGTTGCCATTATAACGGCTTTATGGTTAAGAAATCCTCTTTTTTTCTGTTTTTATTTCAGTCGGTCATTCATGCGGGAAAATCGCATCCGGAGGAAGAAAAATTGTTAATTAAAAATTGGTTAGTCTGTCATTGGCATTGACTTTACCTTAACAAAACCGAAAAACCAAAAAAAAAATACAAAATAGTAGAAGACAAGGTAAGAACCTTGTTCCTTGGGAAAAGAAAATGGCTTTTTAATATGGCTGAAGCAATTTGCACAGACAAAGGTTTTCCAACCAAATAAAAAAAAAAAAAACAGAAAAAAAAGGAGATTCCACATAATGACATCTTGAAAATGGTCCTTTTTGCCTATGCAGGTAAAAGGAGAAAAAGAAATGCACTCAGCAACAGCAGCAGAAGTGATTATTTCGACAAATTTTCTTTTTGATAAATTATTATTATCTGCAGATGGGTAATTATGTCTTACCCCATATATAGTAAGACTAAAGACTTTTCTTCATTAGTTTTTGGAAATCTTCAATTATAAGCTTTGTCTGCTTTTTAATCTGATTAGGTCAGGTGGGTAAATAGTAATTAAAAAGGGTAAATTGCAGTCTTTCTTATGTGGTTTAGTTGCATTTCAGTTGATGACATCAGGCTTGAATTTGAAGTTTAGAAATAAAAATTAGGGGCTAATAGCAGACATTTTCTTGATCAGCTTACATTTTTATGAATGAAAATGAATTATAATAAAAAAGAAAAGATTATTCACTCAATGAATTATAATAAAAAAGAAAAGATTATTCACTCACCATTAAAAAATTAAATTTAGATTCTCCTATTCTAAACTTTTAAAAAACAAAAAGTCTTGGCCTAAATAGTGTAATTAGACGTGAAATGTTTTTAAATTTAAATGCATTTTTTTAATACTAGAGGCCAATATAGTTCTTGGCATTTAAAACATTTTTATGTTCTAAAAACTTAAAAAGCAGAATTCTAAAAATATTTTTAACCTTATATTTTGGTGTCAAGCTTTAATTTATAAACAACTATGTAGAGGACACGGCAATTTTTGTCCCGTTTCAATTGTTTTCTAACATCACGCCTGGTATTTAGATTGGTCGATATGTAACCAACTGATCAAAATTTTCATTACTCTCGGAACTTACAAAAACTTCCCATCATGCATACTTTGAAAACTTGGCTTTCCTGATATTAATTGATTAACTTTTGATGTTGATTATTACCAACTTTATTAACATAAAAATGATCAGACTTAAGAAAAGATATTGTAGTTGAAAAACAATATTTACCAATTTTTGGTAGAAGTTTTTTTTTCGTACAAATGTCAATTTGATATTCGTCAATATTAAATCATGTAGGTATTGACAAATGCATTATGTTGAAAATAAAATACATTTGTAGTCAATTTAAACATATTTGATCCGAAAAACAATTTTGGCCACTTTTCTGTAACTTCTAGTTTTAGTTTTTATTTTTCGTAAAAACAACTGTCATTTCGATATTTTTGTCAGAAATGAAACATATGTTAACAATTGTATTGTACAAAAAATAAAAAAATTGAAGTTAAAATGATTGACAACTTTCGACAAATTTAAGTCAAGTAATACTTTTTGATAATTTTCTGTACATATATTTTAAAGCTTTTTATTTTTCGTTAAAAACTGTCTTTTTGATATTCGTCAAAATTGTTTCATTGTATTGTATCAATATAAGGTCAATATCGTTGCCCCCTCTCGAGATATTCAAGTCCAAAAACATTTTTTACCAATTTTTGGTAACATTTTTCGTAATTTTTTTATTTTTTGCAAAAAAACTATCAATTGAATTTTTTTCCAAAACTCTTCAAGATTTCAAAAGCGTTATTTTACATAGCAAACATTTTTTTTTTTTGAAGACAATGACTTTTTTCCTTTATTTTGGTGTCAAATTTTTTTTTTAGTTTTTCTATTTTAAAACATAAAGGTATGTTGAAATTTTTCTAAATTTATCACAATGTATAGAATAAAATTTATTTGAAGTCAATATCACTACCCGTTCTTCAGACATTTGCGATCAACCAAAATTTTTTTTTAAACTGCTATAGTTAAAAAAACAGCTCCACAAATTTTCATAAAAGTCTTTGTTGAATCTTCTGAAGTTATAACCCATCAAACAAAATTTAATTGGAGTCGATATCTCTTCTCGTTCTTGAGATATCGTGAACGAAAAATTGTATCACAAACGTACGAAAGTACAATAGTGAAAACGTACAACCTCACGTATGCACGACACACCGTATTGGCGTATTTAGATTCTAGGTATCTTGAAACGTCCAAATTTGTCAAAAATTTCAATTTAGACAAATCGGACCGATGGTAATAACTCCCTGTGGGAAGTTAAAAACAGCTGCAAAATCCGTTGTGTAGTTTTAAAGATTTAAGCATATATACAGTCCGTAACAATTTGATAGCCTTACGTGTTGTTTTTTTTTAAACTGTAATAGTAGCAGTCACTTAAACGATTGGCAAAAAGTTGTATTTTCTGATGGAAAGAAGTTCAACCTTGATGGGCCCGACTTATACAAATATTACTACCAAGATTTAAGAAAAAATGTTTTCAAACCGTCATTACAGCCGTGAAGGAGGCGTTATTGTATTGGGTCTCATATCATATTATAGAACGACCGATTTGGTATTTGTTAATTGCAAAATTTTAGCACCATATTATAAAACTATACTGGAAATGGCTCTCCCACAGTTCCAGGATATTTGCGGACCGCTGCAAGAAAATGCGCCAATTCGACCAGCTGGAATAATTAAAGCTTAACTTCAAGATCAGTCTTGAACAATATCGAAAATGTATGGGATTGGTTGAAACGAAAGATGTATGAAGGTGGGAAGCATTACAATAACAAAGAAGAGCTCATTGAAGTCGTTAAAATGGCCTGGGCCTTGATTATTTAAACTCTTTGTATGATTCAATAAAAGTTTACATTTTTGATGTTATTAAAAATAAGGGGGGTAGTATTAAGTTTTAAGATAATTATGTAAGCTATAGAATATAAATAAAAAAATACATTTCTTAACAAAAAAAGATAAATGCGATAAAGAAAGAGATTCTATTCTAATGTTAAAAAAATACTTCATTTTACTGTATCAAAACGAAATAATTTCAGAAAACTCCATTAACTTCTCAAAATTATTAAAAATTTCTTTCAGTCTGAAGAACCTCAATTCTAACTTGCAATTCTATACAAAATTAACTAGATACAAATCAAATAGATACAAAAAATTGAGGTTTAAGAAAAAACTTTACGTGAGGCTATTCAATTGTTACGGACTGTACAGTACATAAGAACTGGCAGACAGGAAGTTGCTACTTTGTTTTGCACAGGGTGTCTGGCGGCAGATTTATATTTTCAAAATCAAGTTAAAAAAAATCTATGTGATTTATAGTTTTATTCGAAATATTAAATGACAGACTAAAAATGCGGATTTCATTTTTTGAACATTATGTTATCCAAATGTCTTGATTCAATTGCGTTTGGTGTTTCAGTCGAGGGTTATAATGGGTTCTTGGAGCCCAATAACGGCAGTTTTGTTTATTAACGCACCCGTTTAAATGAAAATGAGCTGCAGCGTTCCAAACAATGGAAACAAAATCACTTTCTTTGAATTCTTGAACGATTTGAATTTTGAATAACTGGAACTTTAAATCCTCATTTGACCAGTGTGACATCGTTACTGAGAAATCTGCACGATCACTGATTCCAATGACTCCACCCCCCCCTCACCGTTGATTAAAAATGTTAACCTACATACTTAAATTAAGAAGCACATTCTCAAAAATAGTGCATTTAAAGTAAAAAGAAAAAAACATTTTAAAATTATTCAAAAAAATATTTAAATTCTCAAACTACATATTCGAAAATGAAAAAGAATTCTGCCTTCGTATACAGACTCATACAAGTAATATTCTTCATACACAGACGCACCTCAGCCTCCAGTACTGCATTTGTTTTCCCTCATATTTTTTTTTTTTTTTGATAAAATCAATTCACATATTGAACGAATAAAAAATGATACATAATGATATTTTGGTTTTACCATACATACATACATAACTCGTATATAAAAGGATACTTTATTTTCTGAAAGCATTTAAAGGATATACCATCAATAATAAACAAAAAAAATACGAGTATGTATGGTAAGTAAAAAATCCCATCACGCATTTCCAGAAAATTATTTTTCCTCTTTTTTATTATTATTTTTTTTTGTGTGTGAATTTTCATAATAATTTTGTTCATTGAAATGAAACAAGTTCAAATTATTGATTTTATATTTAACATAAATTTCAACCAACAACAAAAAATTACTGTTTGTTTTGTCTATCACTCACTAAATGGCTATTATCATTCAACCACTTTACTGTACACAGTTTTTCAAAAAAAGAAGGGAAATGTTTATAGAAATACGCATTTTATGTGAATTTACTATGACGATGAATATAATGTATTTTAAAACAAAATTGTCCTGCAATATGGAAGATGGGGTAGAACCAATTTTTTACGACACGCCTGAGCCGAATCACTTTTGAATCTCTGCGATACTGGATACTTCAAAATATGTACACACGTTTCCGGAAAACACCCTTTTAACGTTTGGTTACGAGGATATCTGCCAAAAGTCTTACCCAAAAGCAGCAAAAGGATAACACAAACACTTGTCCATCTCCAGCGCACATCACCATCGCCGCATCTTCATCCTTTGCCATCATAATAAATATCCATCTCCCACAAAGGACATATGTGTTTGTGTTAAGGTTTGTTGTCTTAAGTCTTTAAGATGAGGTCCGAGTCCGAGCTGAGTCCGGTGATGATGGTGTCCGGCAGTATGTTCAATGAGTAATGCGTAAGCATGATTTCCGCTTGAACAGATGATTTTATAGTTACTCGTATCCTCGTATCCTTGGTGCGGCTATCATAGACTTTGCACAGTAGATATAGTTTTGTTGTGTTTGTGTTTATATTTGTTTTTTGTGCTTACTTCATATACACATAAACATAACGTAGATACCTAAACTTAATGGTTTTGACCATAAGGGAGGTGTGACTATTAATGTGGCAGCATAGAGAAGGTATTTATTTAGGGTGGAACTATTATTAGTTGTTGTTTAGTAAATCCTCTGAATTGATTTGTGGTTAATTTCTTTTAAGACATTTATGATTCTGCATTAATAATACGAGTAGTATACTTCTGTTATGCCAGACCGGATATTTGGTCTGGAGAAACGTTTATTTTTGATTCGTAGATCAATTTGGATGAGTAGTTTTTAGTTTTTGGTACATAATTTGGAAAATGCTGAAAGAGAGAGATGCTGACTGTCAATTGTGGATTATTTGTTTTTGACACTAGTTCAGGAATTAGAAAGATCCACTTCATTTATAGTTTTACTTAGGTAAACAATTTGGCTAAAATTCAATTTGCATTGTTATAATGAAGAAAAAGCAAGTTAATAAAGGTTGTTTTTTTTAGACGTGTGGTTTTCAATCTGGCAATACTTTTTTACAAGTTGGTTTTTTTGACAGTTGTCACTTGATTTATGCTTAGTTTTATTTGCCATTTCATAATATATAGACTTACTTTTAAAAAATGTTTGCAAATTGTGCAAACTTACTACCCAAAACGAGATGGCCACTGATCCCGATTTTCACAAGAAAATTTTGTTCAACGATAAAGATCACTTTTGGTCCAAAAAGTACGTAACTAAGCAAAATTTTCGTATTTGGAGTTATCATAATCCACAAGTCATTTATGAGATGTAACAACCTCCAAGAGTCACTGTTTGGTGAAAGAGAATATTGGGCTTGACTGTATGTCCCAATTTCTGCAAGAAGTTGTCAAAATTTGGGCCTCTCAGCTGGAACATATTCGAGTCAGCAGTGGCGGCTACTTACCCAAAATCATATTTTAAACATAATGGCAAACTCTTATCTTTACAATGAAGCTAAATACTTGGTCAAAAAATTATATTGTATGCGATTTATTTCTTGTTGAAAATCACACTCTAAAAAAAAAACCTTTACAACTAAAGAACTGCAAAACTTATGATTTTCCATCAAGGAAAGGAGTTTTGACTTTTTCTTGTTAAGTTCTGTCCCATCAACTTTTTCTGCTTAATTTCGTGGGATTATTTCACCACAATCCTCTAGAGAAGTCCCAAGATGGAATGAATCTTGAAAAATTCAAATTTTTTGTGAATTTAAAGCTAGCGGCATCATGGGTCAACACGTTGTATTGCCTACGACAACCGTTCTCAGTTCCAGAAAGCCAATATCTTCTGGCCCAAATCGGATCACACGGAGACTATCAAAATGTTGTTTAAACACAGTGTAGGATGACAGCAGCACTTTACGAGTATAGTGTCACAAAGCCCATGGCCCAATGGACATTTTGCTGCAGTGATTCCGAAAGGAAGGTGATGTGAATTGGCCACCGAAATGTTTCTATTTGACCTCATTAAGAGTTTCCTTGTGGAATTTTCGTAGGTTTATCTACCACTGGATTGTGAAAGCCAACATAAGGTATAAATTAATCGTTCTTGATCCTATACAAAATGGTACACATGGGGTCTTCTAAATAAATAGGAAAATTTTAATGATTTTTCACTCACAACGTATTTCATTTGAATTTGAAATGAGAGAGCTTTCAAAGGACGAAAACCCGTGATTTATTTTGATAGGGAATTTAATTTCACATACAAATGTTGCTTTGTTTTTGTGAACAGTGATTAGTGTGACCATTCTCTCAGACATTCTTTATTATAAAAACTGACTTCTGAAATAAAAATTCTCTCTAATCTATTTCCTTAGACCTTTGAATAGCTCTATTTAAAAAAAAAAATGTGCTGTCATGGTTTTCAATATCCAGCTTTGATTTCAATTCTTTTTTTTTTTGTCATTTACGAATGCGTACTCTTTACAGTTTCCATTGAAGTTAAAGTTCAAAGAGTACTAAAAGCCTTTATCCACTTGCGTCCTTACACAACAATTATATGTGAGTTTATTGTATCTTTTACTCAAAAAAAAAGTATCTACATTTAACATTCAACAAATTTGAAGAAACAACAAAAAAGTATATGTACTACTATGTATCTACTTTTGTGTAATGCAGCAGTCCTTCAAACATAATACAAATCCATTTGAAGGCTGACACTGGCAGGTTTAAGCGAACTTTTGATGGATATAAAACAACAACAAATAATTAATCGTCATAAAGGACAGTAGATATAAAAAATACAAAAAGAAATCTAAAAACCAAAAACAAAAAGAGCCTTAGTAGCTTAGCAAAAGAGAACCACCACTAATACAAACTGACTTTCTATATACCTATGATGATAGTTGGTATGGTAAAATCTCTTATGTCTGTCTGTGCGGGCTATAAATTGCCCACAGGAAACTAATTTCACATCCTGAAGGATGTTATTATCCAGCATTTGAATCCGCACACGAAAACACACACATACATATATAAATAAGTACCTATGATATATTTTATCTCAGCAAATGCCATGTATTCAAACATTTAACATACGGCTATATGTTTATAAGTATGCACACATATGTCATATATGTATGTATGTGTATAGATTGTTGAACAGACGGACATTCAATAGCTATCTGCTAACAATGACGTACAGCACACAATAAAACGGTATTTATCTTTAATTAATGAAAATGATAGGTGCACCGCACGTTCAGAGTCACCATGACCGATTAATTTATCGAACGAATCGAGGAGAATCTATAAGAACAATACGGCAAAACAGAAAACTACCGCAATACAACTATACAACATAAGCATCCATATGTTTGTTTGTATGTAGGTAGAGTCCAAAGGCGTGAGGCACGCAAGGCTCGTTTGGAATTTGGGTAGAGTTGCCGCTTCTGCTTTTTAATCACATCAAACTGTTGTATTAAAGGTGTTTTTTTTTTTTAGATGAGTGGTTTTTAATCTGGCATTACTTTTTTCGGAGTTAGTTTTTCTGACAATTGTCAATTGAGTTATGATAAGTTTACATTGCCATTTAATAATAAATAGATTTAATTCTGATTAACGTTTGCAACTCGTGGAAATTAATTTATTACCAAAAAATTGTAGCTATGCCCATCCACTTTATGAAACATTTTGTCTAAGGACTTTGGTTTGCAGGCTTACAAAATCCAACTCAAGCCGTAATTGAAGCCAAGCCAAACGCCCATCAAGGGTGTCGCACGTTCTATAAGGTGAATGGGCCCAAAACGAGATGGCCACCGATCCCGATTTTCAAAAGCTTTTTTTTAACAGCGATGAAGGTCATTTTTGGTTGAATTGGTGGTGGCCTGACCTCCTTGATCATTTGATTTAACACAGCTTTACTATTTTCAGTGATATAAAGTAAAGTTGCTTCTTTATGTAGATAAGCCCGAGACTATTGACGCCTTTGAAGAGAATACTCAGCACGTTATTGCTGACATACGCCCCAAGTCGCTCCAAAAAGTGATCGGAAATAGGGCCTTTCGGCTGGAATTTATTCGAGCCAGCCGCGATGACCACTTACCCAAAATTATGGTTAGAACATAATGACAAATCCTCATCTTAAAAATAAAGCTAAATTCTTGGACATAATATTAAACTATATTTGTTTTATGTTTTCGTAAAAACCACACGTCTAAAAAAAACACCCTTTAAAAGAGTAGCTAATTTGTGATTCAAACTTTTCAACAATTTTAATTTAAATACAATTTATTTTTATTGGTTTCACAACTAAATATGTAATAAAAATGGTAGAAATTAAATACACCGAAAAAGTGGCAACCCTGGTTGTTGGATTGTTTTCCATTCTCACCGGACTGCTTCCAAAGTTAATTAATCCTACCCATCAGTATATAGTATATGCTTTAATAGTAGTAGTATATAATTTCTAGACAAACGGAGGCGGATAGATGAACCTGGGTCCCCAATGCCAAGTGCCTACATACTCAACCACACACACACACAAACAAACACACATGTACTCGTACTATGCATCACATAAGTCCGTATAGACGCTTAATAGTGCTCTTAACCATCCTACCCACCATCCCAAGCAGTTAAGGGCATTGAGGACAAATTATTGGGCTTATTCTGTTTTTGTCTTGTCCGTTCATTCGTGTGATAAGTAATTATTCAACATGGCCGAGAGGAAATGACAAAGGGATAACAAGCGCCAAATAGAGCCTGATAGAAATTTGTTGTCTGTATACGAGTACATTATGTATAGGTGTATTGGTGAAAAACAAAATTCAATCAAACACAAGATTACAAAGAAAAATCTAATTGAATACATATGTTCCCTATACACACATATCCAATCAATAAAAAGTGTTGTAACCTCGGATGGCGATATACGACTTTATAAGAGTGTGCAATGCAAACTCCCACATCTCACACACACATCAAATGATGATGGGAAGCTCGTCAAGGGTGCAGGCACATTGTACCTACAATATATGTTACATCGGGGACATGGGGGCCACCCTGAACACTCATGATGACAGAAGCATTGCCGCGATTAATTGATTGATGGATGATTACCATCTCGTTCACAAGCTTCGTCGGTCGTCGTCGGATCACAAACAATCTTGCTGATTTAAAATTAAAAAAAGAAAAAATTCACTTTGATCGCACGGGTCTTATGTTTGATAATATGACGGGGTGTGTAAGGCATTAAATCATCTTGCAGGGAAATTCAACCATCAGTGGCGGATTTGGACCATGTATACCTATGCAAGGGGCCCAACTGTGGGGCTAGTGAAATTGAGTTCAAGCTTTTGAAAGCTCAAGGACATCATCAAATGGTAACTTTCACATCAAAAAATTTAAGAAATCGTTTTCAATTCGAGAGTTTCAGTTCTCAAGACAAATCCTACAGCGCCTTAGACTCAATTTAATGCGACTCCGGCACTGATACATGTATGGGAAAAAACTTCCTCGTCGTTCGTTTATATAAAAATGTATCTAAACAAACACAAATTTGAGGAAAAGATACACCGCCGCTGCTGATGCGCCACCATGCACCGGTTTGTTTGCACTTCAGTACGTACGTAACGTATGTAGATACTCTTGAGAGGGAATTCAAAAATTTGTTGCAAAATTTTCAAAAACAAACAAAATTTTGGCAAAATTTTCCAGTTGACAGCAATTTAGGTAAATGGTCAACAAATTTGAAGAGTCAAGAGAAGAGAGATGAAGAGAAAACGTAAAAGTTTTCATAGAACTTTAAATCATAAGTGTTTTTGTTTATTTCACTTAATAAATGCTGTCATCTATGTAAACGTCTTCATCTTGACGTTACGTATCTGTATCGTTGTTTTAAGTTGTTTTAAGTTGGTTTTGTTAGTTTTGTTTTTGTAATAAAATGGACACAAACTTTTTGAAGTGCCTAAGACAAGAGTGTGTTTTATATGAGTTCAAAAACGATTTCTCAGGAAAAGACAACAAATTTAATTTAAACGAATATAATATAACTTTTGAAGTAAATATGTACGTTATCCTTATGTCGACGCAAGAGCATGACTACGTCGGTAAAACATTAGGTCATGCTCGTGCCATTAATGAAGCAATAAAATTTTCTAAATGTTCATTTTGTTGTGAGTGTTGGGGGGGGGGGAATTATTATTTTTTAATTAAAAGAAAAGAAAGGGAAGATAAAGGTTCTACAGCTGATAAATGGTCATTAGGATAAAGTATCTATGTGCCATATATCAATGTTTTGAGTTTGTGAGAAAGAATGCAGAACAATAAAAGGTGTGGACATGGAATTCATAGATTTTTGAACAAACAATAACAAAATAGATACAAAAGACTATTAGACACATCTTAAAGAACTTGGAACGAGTCAACTTTATGTTTAAAGTTATCAAGGCACATTTAAGTTTTAAAAGGTATCACTTAAAAAGCAACAAATTTGTAAAGACACGCAATCTTTTACCAAGTGTATCATTGACTTAAGATTACGCTAAGTAAAAGTTTGCTTTCCAGGTTTTGCTGGCGTAAAGAAAGACGGATTTAACGTTTGATAGCTTTGATAACTTAAATCCGTCCTTCTTTATGCCATCTGTTTAGGATTCTTCTTCATAAATTATGAATTAATTTAAAATCATTTAATATTTTTTTTTTATAATCGAAACTATTTTGTTAACTTGCCAAACATAAAAAATTATACCCTATTATTTTTATTGCTCTTGTTTTTAAAATCATATTCATGCAGTTATATTTTTTTTTGCTTACGTTAATCTCTTTATGCAATAACAACTTAGCATCACAGTTACCTTTTAATATCACTCAATATGTAACTCAAGTTCATCAGCTATGAACAATATTTTTGACAATAATCTTTCTCTTTAAATTCGGACACCCACGCAAGCAACACCTTGGTAACAAATTATAATCAAACATTTAAAATAAAATACACATTATACATACATACATATTAACATTTACACATTTCATTTCATTTAATTTTTTTTATTTTATTTGATATTTAAAACAAAACACAAAACATACATACAGTCCACAAACAAAAAAAAACATTAATTATTCGCAAACACCATCAAAACCTGGAAATGCTCCAGCTCCACTGACATCTCGAATAGATTACAGGCTTTTATCAACTACGATCTTTGATACGTTCTCAAAATTCGATGGCCACAAATCATTAGAAGTATTGAGCTGTTAGATAGAACTCATCCAAGAAGAATGAATTTTGATATTAGACAGCGGAAATTGACATATTTTGAGGAACCAAACAAAAATTCAGAAAGACCTTAGTGTCGAATCCTCAGGACCTAAGAAAAGTTGGATCACCAAGTACAACATGCAGGTCAACTAATGCAATTCAGTTCATTAACTTAAGGACCGATATAAATGAAGGAATTATGTTGCTGTCCTATGCTTCGGTTTACTACAAGGCACCATCATCGGACCTTATATCTTTTAAAATAAGGAAAGGAAGTAGTCTAGTACACATCCTCTGCCGATAGAACTTGACAACAAAGATTATCATGGAACTTAAAACCACTTGTTCAGAGTTTAGCAAGAAGTCACATGAGACTGAAAAAGTTATATGTTCTTGAAGCACTAAATTCCTAACTTCAGAACTCATTCAAGTTACAAAAAAGAATGCAAATGCCATCTAGTGGAATACTGATGAATCGAGAACATTTAAGGGAACTGTTGATGGAGTTTTTTTGGCAAAGACCAAATTTTCAGTAGCGATGATAGGATAGTTCACAAATATCCTTAAGGCAGAAGTAAGCCACTCAATTATTACCAAGTATCGGAGTGTTTGGAAAATCAAATGATGTCATACTTGAATGGAGTTCAAAACAACGAAAAAGCAGCCTCCTTAGCAAAAATGGAAGGATAAGTTAAAAGTACACTTTTCTGCAGTTTTAAGTAGTTTTACTGCTAGGGAAGTTAACCCTGTATCCAATTACCCTTCCGAAGTATCAATTTTCCCAGTACGCACCTTACCCTCAGAATAGAAGAAATTTCGACCATCAAAGAACTGAAAACCAACAAAGCAGTTAGAATTGACGGTATTCGAGTGAGCTACTGATCCCACTCATTAAGAGAACTCAGACTGTAAACTATAACCAATACTTTTTCTGTTGGTCATAGTTTTAGAGCAATTCAATGGACTTTTCAATCTAACCTCAAATATTTTGACTTATTCACTCACCAAGAGTAGGATTGCGAATCAGAAATCGTAGGGCTTAAGATCAATTTGGTAAACTAAAAAGATTAGCTTTGGAACTTTCCCATCAATAAATCTAAATATTTCTGTATAACCAGTTAAGATGGTAAAAGATTTCCAATATCATGGTGGTATTGTCTCTACGGGTGGTGGAACAGGACGTAAACAGATGAAACATAAAAATCGGCTGTGTTCAAAATTCTGTCAGAAGTATGATGGAGAAACTAAGCTACGACTGTTCCGATCCAATATTGAATCCCGGCTACTTTTGTAAATGTAGCACTTCGAAAGTCAAAAAAGATGTATGGTAAACATTCGTTAATAGGTGTTTTCGAAACATCATGTGATAACTGGTTACGAAAAAAGCATACACTTCGAACCGTTGAGTGTATTGAAAGTCAATGGAACCTGCTGATACAGATACAAGAAAGCAGACAAGTGGGTTGATATAGAATTACTTTGGGAAGGGACAATCAAGAAGGATCCAGCACAACTGGTGAAGGGTTTTGAGAGAGCAATGTGAAGGAGGATTTGGTGATCTTCACTGACATAATAGGTCCGAGAATCTAAGTAACTCAAAACTATCAACTTTGAAACTCTTGAAAAAACAAATGGCAACAAGTTCAGGTCTAGCCTCACCCCAAACTCTAGCGTCACCTAATCTAAGGATAGATGAGACACCCTGTGCATACACAAAGTTTATACAAAAAAAAAACATACTATAAGCAAACCACTTTAGTAACTTTTTCATTATACAACTACTAAAAACCACTTTAAATATTCACAGTGAATAAAAGTAATCTAAAAACCAAACAAAATGAAAAAAATTAAAACTGACAAAATTATGACTAAATTAAATATTTATCCACGAAAACCACACCGACAAAAACAAACACAAACACTATCCTTAACCCTTTTCATATTTCATTTAACATCAAGTACGATTAGATTATTTTGATATAAAACGGCGGCGGCGGCGGAGTAGCGGCGTGTGTCAATTTATTATAATTTCAAATTTCAAACCATGAAAACGACCTCCCCGCACTATTTTTATTATTTACTCTCAAAATTAAAATATACAAAACTCGATGACGATGATGATGATGGTGTGAATTAGAAATATTAAAAAAAAAAACACAATTTTATCCCAAAACCGCGTGTCATGATGGTTTTTTGAAAATAATTATTATAAATATAAATTTTCATCAAGCATCATTGCCATCAGAGTTTCTTTCGCGTTTGTCGAAATATACCTAAAGCTCTTCTATAAATTGTATTATGCAAATGACTGCAGTCATTTTGTGACTCACTGTATTTTGGGTTCCTATAGTAATTCATAGATGGCATCAAAAGCAACTCATCACGACCACAACAACAAATTCAACGCTAAATTTTAATTATTAATCGCAATCATAATCCTGTCAACGCACAAAAATGCATACAATTTTATTTTTCATATTTTAGAGTCGTAACTAGATTTTACAAACACACACACACACCAAATACGCGTAAAAAGCGAAAACCTAACCAAGCGACTAGTTAGTCAATTTAAGGACCAAAATCTGGCATATCTAAATGACCTCATTAACAAAGCGAAGCCAGTGAGTAAAATATAGATACAAATAACACATTCATTATTTACCCGCTCTCAGTCGTCGTCGTCCTGTTTTTCACTAAACCCCCCAACCCCCTTTTCCTTTTGACAACTTATGAATTCCTATCCCCTTTTGACGACGACGACGAGGATGATGTTGACGATGACGGTGGTGATGGTGACATAAAAACATTTTAATTAGCAATACGGTTTGAGTATGAAAAGGACCTTGTTACTGCATGAATGAACAACCGACGCGACGCGACGCGACGCAACGACGATGACGGAGTTAGTTCCGCATTATTCATTCGATTAGGATAACAACGAACCGCCTCGCAATCCCAAATTGCAAATTAAATCTGATTCGAAGTGGGGAGGCCGAATCATAGACATTGAAGGTGGTAGAAGTATCAGCAGCGGTCGGAGTGGGTAGACATCGCCAGTCAGCAGGCCTATTTTGATGGTCCGTTTGGACTTCCATTCCAAATTCCCTTACAAATTCAAGACGCTCGCCCTTCGGATCCGCCAATCGCAATTCTTGGAAGAAATCCCATTCAGAGTAACCCATCTGCCATCTCGCTATCTTCATCCTTAAAGACCAAAAAAAAAACTAAATCGACAGGCTCCAGAGCCAAATGCGCCCCAGCTGCTCCAGCTCCAGCGCTAGCGCCCACCTCACAAACTATCAACATTATTTAATTTAGGCCAAGGGGTTAATTAAAACAACTGCGGCTCCAAAAACCATAACCATAAAGTAGCATACCTACACTAGTATACACTTGCAAGTAGGTCAGACGCGACTACGCTCATAGATACTAGATACACCGCGCCAACATCGACATCGACATCATCGCAGGTCTCTAGAAAGATACCACTTAATTTTTATAGATACATTTTTTTTTTGTTATTTCCCATTTGGTATAGGTGAGAAATGCGTTTTTGTATGGAGCGGAAAAAAACGCTAAAGTGTATCTGTATCTAGAAGATAATAATACAACCATCACCTAGTTAAGATAAAAACCTCCATGGTCCCGATTCGATTACCATTAACAGAAGCAGCGGCAGAAATTAAGGCAATAAATCTGTTAAAGAAAACCTGCGATGTGCTATGCTTGTGTTTGTGCTTGTGCACTGACGGGTGTGAAGTTCGCCGCTAGCTGGTATTCCGCCAGGCATTTTTTTCGGTTTCGGTTTCGGAATTTTTTTGTTTTTGAATTTCTTCTTTTTTTTTGGAATGAAAATCCCAGTTGGCCGCATTTTTAGTGATGCTATGGAAATTTCACGATGACGACGACGACATTCAACAATAAACAAGGATCATCTTTAGCGTGAAAATTTACGTCTCCCTTCGTAACGTTGTCGGTCGTCGTCGCGTCTCGTCTGTCGTTGTCCGTCGTCATCGTCGTCGTTGTTGTTGGCATAGTTTTTCATGGTTTTCTCGCTCCCTGATGTGGATATTGGTGGTTTTATGTGGCGGAAAAATACCAACCAACCACCATCCTTTCCCCACCCCTCTCCAAACATTGTTGATGACATTGGGTTGGTTGTGCGGTTTATTTTGTTGTGTTGTGTATTGAGGATGAGAATGAGGATGAGGAAGCCTCACAGAGCTCGGTTAGGTTGCATCGATGCGATTTTAATTTTAATTGTACTGGACAAAAGAAAATAAGGGATGACAGTTTTTTTTTTTTTTTGGTATTTTAAGTTTTGGGAAACCAGAGGGAAAAAAATATTTTAAAATAAATAAATCACGAAAACTGAAACCAACTCTATAAGCTTCAGGAAATTTAAACCTTAAATCTGTTACAAACTTAATTTATAATGTGACTAAATGGATTTTATAAAAATCTTTTAAAACTTGAATGCATCTTATGGGAACATAATACAGGGTCACTAGAAACTTTGAAACCTAATTTATTCCTCTGAAATATATCTTGGAGTTGAAGTTGTGACTGTTAGTTGTGTTTTATTGGTAATTTTTAGCTATCTCAGTAATACAAGTTTCAAAGAACCCTTTATTGACTTTAAAACACACTTTAAGTTTTCCTGCTAAAATTGGTAATCCTTCATTAATTGGATTGTAATAAACTTGTCAGGTCGAGTTGAAAAATAAATGAAAGTGTAAATCGAGTTGAAATACTAGTTGAAATACTACTCCCACAATTAAAAGTTGTTCAGCCGAGTAAATCATAGTTTAAGTACATTTGTTTACATGAGAAAGAAGGAACTATGTAAATAAGTTGCAGGCAACTTAAAGGCCGGTTCCATAGAAATTACTATGGAATTTGTTATGAAGGCTAATTTTTATAAATAAGTAGACTAAAGTGACCTTAAAATTACATACAAAAGTACATCAAGTAAAAATTCTGGGAAGTTGCTCTAAGCTGCCAACTTACTTTGCTGGAAAACTGATACCAGTGTCTATTTTCCCCATTTCTTGAGGAACAAGGTCTGATGCAACCCATATTGTCAATTCAGATTATTGACATGGACAACCTACATTTCAACCTATTTTTCTTGATGTGTTTTTAAAACTGATACCGAATTTCTATTCAATATTTTTTAAACAATTTCCTCAAACTAAAAAAAAACCACCAACTTACTACTTAAAGACACTCTTTTAAGACAAATAACTAAGACCCAATGTTCGATATAACTGTCTCAATAAAAATACCTACTTTAAAATCCTGTATACAACCATTTTGAGCCCTTAATTGAACTCGAAATGGGTCAAAATGAGCGGCGCGGTGGCGGTCTATAAATGTAAATGGCAACATAACTTGCAAAATGCATCCCATCCCATGTTCAACTACATTTGCCAAATCCCATAAAAAAGTCTTCTTATTGTTTTTTTGTTTCGGTTTTGTTTTCTTTTTTGAATACTTAAATCGAAATCGCTTAACGATCCTTGGAAATTCCGCAAACACCTGGGGATGCTATCGGCTACAAAGAAAACAAAAGCATACAAACCAAACCCATTTCCGGTGCTGTTGACTGCGCCACCACCAGTCAACCAAAAATATCCAACACACTACGGGCACACACTCACACACACATACGAGTACTCGACATAATTTTTATGACAAAATAGCTTGAGATGTGTGTACTGTGTGTCGTTGAGTAGTATGTGTGCTCAGTGCTTATACTGCTTACCGCTTACTGCTTATACAATTCGCCTCGTAAACTCGTTTGTTTAACTGACGACGGTTACCGTTAACGTTTACTTTACCACTACAAAAATACAACAACAACAACAACATCAACAACTAACAAACATTCGATTTCCTTTCGCTTCGTGTATTCTCGAGGAGCAAGGATAATATGTGTATGTGAGCATGTGTGTGTGGTATTTCGATTTATTTACATTTTCACAACAGCATGAACTTGATTGTGTTTTGATAGAAATATATAGACAATGTAACAACTACTCATCGTTGTTTTGTAGGAAAACATGGAAACGTCGTCGTAGTTTTCATCGTCCTCATCGTCATCATCCTCGTCCTCGTCGCCATTATAACATAGTCGAGATTTTCCAAGAAAAACAACAATGGCAAAATGCATGCAACCAAAAAGTAAATACAAAATAATATTAAAGGAGCATAAGTTGATGGAAAGGAGTTTACACATACTTGGAAACAACGCGATGCTTGGTTTCATTCTGCGGATTGGAGGATCACTGCTGCATGCGCTTCGATTAGTGCAACGTGGTTTAACGTAATCTATGCGCGATAACATAAACACAAAGTTCCATTTTTTAAACTCAAATAATAAACCTGTATATTCATGCACCTTAGAGAAATCATTAAAAACTTTAATAAGTGAAAGGAAAGGAAGGTATGTTTCAGTGAATATTTATTATTTTAAATTAATTAAATAAATATAAAAATCATTAATAAAAATATTCAAATGCTTATATTTTGTGTACATTTTTTACTCAGGAATTCTGACTAGTCCACTTTGTATATCTACATTTGGAATTTTAATTTAAATTTTCATTAAAAAAATTAGAATTCCCCCCCCCCCATCTTAATTTTTTGATATCAGCAATTTTCTTTATGTTTCGAGAAAATAGTTATCAATTTAAATATCCTCCAGGCAAAAACCAAAAATAAGTAGAAGAAAATTAATCAAAAACACAATACAATTAAAAGTACGTATACGCCTGGGTGAACAACTTATGATTTACTATAACATACAATTTTGTATTTAATTTTTTCATGATTTGCAAACACTGTTAAGTATATGTGTTATCTAATTTATAGTGAAGCCAAATCTACCAAAGAGGAGATGTCAAAGAGAAGTCATACAGCTAAGGAGGGGAAAGGGGATCACTAAGTGTATAGCAGATCTAAATACTTAAATTTAGAAATGTTTTTTTCACTGTAGGTTGCTGAGTTAAAACTACATATATATGTGAAAACCAAAATTTTTGTAGGTTTTAAAAAAAAGTTCCAAAATTTCATGATACATACGAAGTAGGTACTGTCAAAGCGGCTTAGTCCATGAATTTAAAGATATCTTCTAGATGCTCATTAATTCAAGTAGCAAATCCAACAGACAACTAACGTATATCTGACAATGTCTTATAATTTTTGAAAGTTAATTAATATGAAGAGATAAAAACAATGGCCCAAGTATAAACCCCTGAGGGACACCAACTTTTATTTAAAACCGCTTGCTTTCTTTTGCTAAAATAAGAACAGAACATTTTGACTGCGTTTGATGTTTTTCGCAAAAAAAAATTATTCACTATGAAACATCGAAGACGAAGAGTACCGAAAACGTGATATTGTCATTAGCTATGGCTTTTTTATGTTCAAAGATGCAACTATTTTTCTTACGAAATCCGGATATATTTTTCGTCAATATATTTTTGCATTTAAAGAACATATACTATTTGAAATGGCATAAAATCATTTCTCTTTGTTCAGCAATTAAAAAATAAAATTTATCTACTACCAAGATTTGCCACAACGTTTCAAAATTTTTTTACTTAAAACATCCATTTGTTATAAATATTATATAGCTATGAAAAAATGCCAGTTTGGTTTTCGATTTCACAAGCAGCGTGATACATTAGAAAATAGAATAGAAATAGTTTCCTAAGTCCTAACATATTGACTAAAAAATCCTGCAGAAAATAATTCTTTAAGTACATAAACGGCATTGAAGAATCCAAATCCAATAAAATTAGTCAAACTTATAATATTTCAAGGAATTATTTAAATAACTAGCTGATCTGGCAAACTTGGTCTAGCCCAAATTTAACGCCTTAAAATAAACTCCAGAGTAATAATAACATCTAGATAGTTAAAATTTTAATGTGAGAGAGCACCCAAAATTGATGTAAAGCGTATTGAAGAATTTTACAACTATGCGAAATTTTCAGAACTTCAAAATTAATTTTTCACATTTACGTTCGTTCAAAATCATTATATCATATGACTAAATGCAAAACTCCTTCTAATTTTTTTAGAGAATCATTTTTCGATTTTAATAATATCCCGACTATTTCAGATATTTTGAGTACAATTTCTTTTATCATGGTGAGCATAAATATGTATGTGCCCCGCTAAACATGAAGCCGTATGTAGTGGACAATAAAATTAAAATGTTGGTATTCAAAAACTGTAACATATGTACATACATATGTAGTACATACATATGTACATATGTATGTACATACATAAGTATGTATTCAAAATAATTCTTTTTCTTAAAGTTAAAAAGAATCAAGTCGATTTTATGTCAGGTTTAATATGAACGTTGAAGTATGTTCTTACATATTTATCTGACTAACATTCTTACAAATGTACATAATTTATGAATATTAGGTAACTAAATTTTTTCTGGACCAAAAATCGATAGAATATGGAGCAGAATTTTTCTTTGGTTTTTTAAATTCATGGGCCTTTAACTTACCCAAATGAGCCAAAAGCCCTTTGTGGCAAGCAATGCACGAGTTTGTTTTTGATTTGATGTCTTACAGTAGTCATTAATTGAAAGAAATTATAATTTATTTTTTCTATTTTTGTTTATTTATATTTTTGACAAAAAAAAAATAAGAATTTATTTTTGATAAGTAAAGGTGCTTTAACCCTTATATTTCAGTAAGGGTAGTGTTGTGTTTAATTCCATCGTTTTATTTTTATTTTAAGTATATATAAACACTCACGTACTTAAGCCCAATGTAGTGACAAAATTTTATAGCAATCTGAGATTAGCGATTATGAACAAACATACATTTACATTTTTATTAATATAGATTCAAGATGCATTGAAAACTACTTACAAATAATATAATCGTCAGCACTGTCAAAAACGCTTAAAATCTTGAATAAAAGTCAATTAAGCATTAAATTTTACGAAAACTATTTTAATAACATACCTAGTGTTATGACTAAATAAACTAAAAAATCATCTATACAAAATACTGTACCATTTTTAATTTGGTGGTGTTTGATATTGGCAACAAAACTTAAGGACTATTCTTGTTGATTTCCTTCAAAATTCAATATATTTGTTTAAAAAAAATACCAAATCCTAAAAAACTTAAACCAAATATAGCCAGAAAATTCAAATTAATTTTTGATAAATTGTTTCGACTGTTGAAAATTACATGAATGTAAAAAAAGGAAAAGTCGAGGTATGTCAAAAATACTGAAATTAACTTTTAGCATAAAAAAATAAACTTTTTTAAATGTAAGAACCAAAATGGCAAAAATAACATTAAAAAAGCAAAGTAACAAATTTTTGAAAATCTGATAAAAAATGATTAATTTAATAAGAGTATTTCTTAAAATTTTGATGTAAATTTTAGTAACATTATTTTTGGTATCTCACACTACGCACGTTTAAATTTTCTCCTAAAAAATAATTATGAAATACATACATTTTTTAATTGGCTAAACAAAATTAAACGTAGTATATTACATATAAATATTTGTATTGTATTATTAAAATTGACAAAAAAGTGACCATCTCAGATTAACTCAAAAAAATTGTCATTGTTTGATTTGAATCTTATTTTAACGTTATTTACCAATTAAGTCTGTAGCTACCTAAATCGTAATTAAAATGGTTTTTGATTGTTTTTCCAAATATGTAATTCTATTTATTTAATTTAGCTGTCAATGTTTTGTTTTTTTTTTTTGTAAAAAGTTAAATTAGTTTTTAGGTTTACCCATCAATTAGTATGACTGCTTTCTGATGGAACTTATTTAGTTGTTTCGACTCCCAAAAAAAAAAAAACTGTGACGGAACTTTCTTTTACACATTTTTGGGAAAACATATTTTTTATTACATGTATTTACCATTCACACAATTCGATTAACAACATATCGCAGCAATTAGATACAAACAACAAGTCCGCATTGATAAAACAATTCAACAAAAAAAAAACTTACCCACCATTTTAACCAAATACTAGTTGCCATAGAAGCAAAACAAAATCAAGTCGAGTAATATTATTTAATGGGTTTAATGTTAGTCTCTGTTTTGTTTGGTTACACAAATAATTGAAACACACACACATCCAACAAAAAAAAATATAAATAAAATAACAAATAAATATTTAACCCCATGCAAGTAGTATCAGATGAATAAAACATCCCCGCAAGTTCTAGGAACAGACGAGTAACATAACAAAAAAAAAACATATAAAAAGTATCTCATGGATTGCACTACACACACACACACACACAATAATATGTATGACAATATCTACAATTCTATAAAATGATATGTTTGTAACAAAGTTGCATTTGTTATGCTTTCGGTTGGAATTTATGTATTTAAAAATATAAATCGAGGCAAAATAATGAAATTGTCAGATCAAAAATAAAAAATACAAAAATTCGCCATTGTTTATTTTAAAATTAAATATGTATGAATGTACGAGAGAATGTATATGTACGTATAATAGATATATTTTATTCGGAGTTTAATGTTTTTTTTACATTGTTTAAAAATACACCACAACTGTATGTAGGGATTTTGTACCAATTTTTTTTTCTTTTTTCTTATTGTGTCAATAATAAAAATTGTGTTGTCAAATTGATGACAATCGTTAAGCCAAACGACTTGATTATGTCAATTGATGGTTTGACTTGTTTAAAATATTTCAGAGATCATTAAGATATTTTTGGATGTTTTAAGCTTTTTGAAGGTAAACCTTGAAGTGTTGGAATTTAATTCATGAAAATCATTATTGGCAGGTTTCATTATTACAAATGAAGGATAAGATTAAAAAAGGATATTTATAATTTCAATACGCATTTAATCTGAGTTTTTATCTATTTACCTTGAGGTTGATCGAAAAAAAATCAATTCACAAAAGTTAAGAGGCGAAATTTAATGTACATAAGTTGTCAAAAATGGATTCCCACTGTTTGAACTGTGACACCAAGCTTTTGTTAATATCAATCGATTCGAATGAAATATTCTATAAAAACTTTTCTTTTAACTTTAGAAAAGAGACGAAATCAACCACATTTCGAAAACCTTCTTAAATGCACGTTCTTTTATTTATTTACCTATTATTTACTAGAGAACCCGGCAAACTTTGCTCCACCCCAATTGAGAATGAGGCTTGGCATTTAAGGAGCAATAAATCTCAGAAACTGACTAACTGATGATAGAATATTTAAATAACTATAGAATGAACTTTTCGTTAAAGTTGGACAGTCAACTGAAATATAAAAAAATGACAGCCAACTGACAGTCAAAAATAATTTTTTTATGTTTGCAGCTAGAACAAATTGTATGGGAAAAATAAGTCGTTATTTTACTAATTTCCTCGCGATTTTTCCATCATTTCTAATTTTTTAAACCATCCCTGGACTACGACAAACATTTCAGCCAAATCGGCCAAGTCGTTCTCGAGTTTTAGCGAGACAAACAAACAGAAATTGATTTTTTTATCTACAGAGAAGATGATTATGCATTTTTTCAAAAAATAATTAAAGTATTCTCTTTTACGATCATTAAAATACATTTTCACATTCTTGTCATTTTTGCAGTACAATAGTGGATCACAGAGTAACGTCAGTGTCAGGCGGTAAACTCTTCACTAAAACATGGAATCGGGTGTTGCAGGACGAGCTCGTAACCTGTTACCTGGTCCTTTACAGACTTTTCCCCGTTTCATGACAGTTGTTATACAGTTTTATTATAATTAACTATCACATGTATACTTAATTTTTTTGTTTTATGAACAACGACTGGGGGTCTTAAAATTTTTAGTTGGAAAAACGTAAAACTTTAAATAAAGAAAATTCGAACAAGATTTTTTAAGATGTGAAATTTTCAAACACAATACGTGTCTAGGAGTAGTTTTTTTCGTTTTTGTTCGTCATGTTTTTCGGGGGGAAGTCTTAAAATGTCATAACAAAAATATATAAGCCATATCATACAGCAGGTAGATATACGAGTTTACGTCTGTATAGATGTAGACATGTAGACGTAGATACTATAAGCCAGAAGTTTCACTACTCCATCAGGTGTATGAGATATACAATAAACGTGATAAGGGAAACTTCAGAGCTTCAGCTTTGTTTCATAGCCCCATAGCTAGAGCGCCATGTTCCAGCAGGTATGCTCTTTGTACGCACGCATTAGTGCAGGAAGTTTTCTACTATCGCCTTTTGTGTGCGCTCGAAATGAACGCAAATAAAAAAAAAACATACAAAAAAAGGAGCTTGGAAAAAGTTTCCTTTTCCTCCTTTTTTTTTTTTACTCCATCTGCGATTCCTGTTGTAGAGGTATACGAGTATGCCAACCGTACGCCGCGCCGCGCTCCAGTATGGTAATAAATTTCCAACATCAGGATCAGGACAAAAGAATGAAACACCATAGGACTGTAACAACAAATATATACTAGCCATAGCCAAACGGGATAGGAAATAGTCCTTATACGAGGACGAGTATGTTTGTATACGAGTATAAATATGTATGTATGTAGGGGAGGAGGGTTATTCCTCTGGTTCTTGTTGTACCATGCTGTGCTGTTTCTGGAATTCATTGTTTTTGTTCTTCTTCTGTGCGTTCAACTTTTAGTCCAACACACGTTTTAGGGAATGCGTGAATTTTTCACAACCAGGAAGGTATGTCGAAGTTTTAATAGAAAATTTTAATATAGGTTCATCTTTGCTACATCCGCATATAAAAATAATATACACACATTATACATACATACAAACATAATGTCATTATTTTAAATCGCTATTCATTCGTAGTCTTTAGTTCGAGTGAGTTTGTATGTGTGTGTGTGTTTTAAAGGAGATTAATGTTTTTAAGTTAAATATTAAAAAACCTGTATCGTTCGAGTGCGTATATAAGAATGGATGTAAGAAAAAAGGGTATTTCTAAATGAAAATGAAAAAAGATAAAATTTAAGAGGCATTATAAACTACACAGTTACTGCTGCAGTAATATAAGGTAGATAGGTTAAGTTTATTAAAACCATTTCCCGATGTGAAATGTCTTTTTTTCCGGTACCGCTTGTGACTAAGTGGATTTCGTTTCGAGTCTCTAAGACGAGATAACCTAAAGTTGACTAGAGCTACTATAATGATCTTGTTGGTTACTAAATAAAACTTAAATAAGGAGGATTAAGGCCTCATAACAATGACTAAAAAGAATATTACTAAAAAAGTGACATCTACATAGCGAAAAGTGTGACAAATTTGTTTTAAAATTACAAAAATGTATATTATAAAAATTTGTAATTCAAAAAAGTAGTGGCTGATGAATTTATTGAATTTTCAAACCGTCTTTTCAAAAAAAAGACAAATAATTCTTAGGAGCGTTTACCAATATAATTTGTGGTAAAAAAAAAAACAATTAAAGAACATTTATTTTACAGGAGAAAGTCTCTAAATGATTTTATACGATTCGAAGGATTTTATACACATATACATATAATTATATCAACCAAAATGTTTTTTTCAAAACTTAAGGAATGAAAGGTTCACTGACCTGATGATCACATGCATTTTTAAACTATGTGAACTATTTAAACAGTGGTGTGCCTCAGGAGTCAATTCTAGGCCCATTTCTGTTAATTTTTTTTAAAATGATTTTCCTCTTTCCTGATTAACTTGAAATTAAACTAAAAGGTGTTTGTGGTTTTCCTTCGGTCTTTTGACATCTGTCACTTAATTTATTATCCGTTTGACTTGCCATTTCATAATGAATTGTGCTCACATATAAAATAATGGTTCAGTTTTTGTGACAGATCGCATGTTGCTTCCAATATTCGGTCAACATACTCGTCCATCAAAGTGGGTAACACACAACCCATGGATAATATGTGTACAATGCGCATCCTTAGAGACACCGTATAGTTTGCACCGGAGACACTATTGTTGCTGTGGAACAGAGTATCGAAAAAGACCCAAATGAGTCCATCCGCCATCGCACCCAACACCAACAATTGGAGCAGTGCCCATCTACTTCATGGAAGATTTTGCAGAAGAAGATCTTGGTTTGCGGGCATACAAAATCCAACTAGAGCGAGAATTGAAGCCGAACGAACATCAAGTGCGTTGCAAGTTCGGTGAATGGGCCCAAAACGAGATGGCCACCGATCCCGAATTTCAGAAGAAAATTTTGTTCAGAGGGATGAAGCTCATTTTTGGTTGAATGGGTACGTTAATGAGCAAAATTGGGGTTTTTTTTTAGTGATCTCAATCCACAACCCATTGTTGAGACTTCTTTATATCCTCAAATAGTCACTATTTGGTGTGTTCTATAGGCATAGGGAATCATTGGTCCATATTTCTTCAAATATGAAGCCGGCCAAAATGTTGCAGTCAATTAGGAACGCTCTAGAACCATCGAGTCATGGGCCTGTTGTAAAGTCTTGGTCTCCAAGATCATGCGATTTAACACCCCTGGACTAATCCCGAGACAATTGACACCTTGGAAGAGAATATTCGGTGAGTTATTACTGACATACGGCATCAATTGCTGCAAAAACTGTTCGAAAAATGGGCCTCTCGGCTGGAATTTATTCGAGTCAGTCGCGGTGATCAGTTACCCAAAATTATTGTCAAAACAAAATGGCAAACCCTAATCTATAAAATATAGCTAAATTCTTGGCCATAACATAAAACTGTATGCATTTTATTTCTTCTTGAAAATCACACCTTTAAAAAAACACAATCACCAGAAATTGTATATTCTTCTGGAATGGATAATTTTGTAATGATGCTATATTGGCATTTGACTGTTACTTCAAATAATTTCGATAAAGACGACAAATCTACCTACAAACAGTTGTCGATTGATTCAAAAATAGAATTTGATATTGCCAAGATTTGTCACAAAATCATGGGAAAAAAAAGAGGACTTTCGAAACCGAGAAACTCGAATCCTTTTTTCATACCTTCTTCGTTTCTTCAGAGAATGACCATCAGACCGTGTATGTAAATGGATATAATTCCTTGATATTTTAATCAAAATCATACCACCCACCTCACCACCCTCACATACAAAGATTCCCAGGTATAACTGATTTTGGTACCAGCACTTGGTTCAGGTAAAGTGTGGGCGGTAAGATGTTTGGTACACTATTTTGTCCATGGTTAAACTCTTATTCACATTGGAGAACGCTTTCATATGTAGGATTGTAGGTGGTGGTGGTTCTGCATCATTTGACTGCTGGTGCAGCGATATTGCAATATCTTCCGTACCAGCAACAGCTACAGCATGACTACTGCTATGGCAACGGTAGTGAATGGCGCCGGTGACGACGAACAACGGAGGACGGACAACGAAAACGAGCGACAACATTGCACACGTGTGAGAAATGTGAAAAAGTTAAATTGCCGGAATTTTAAGCTCCTGAACATTTTAATCTCTGTCATGTTTGTTTGCCTGGTTGGCCGGTCCTCCAGTCCAGTCCTATATATGAGGTCCCACACTGCCCTGGCTCGCTCTCTCTATACCTTTACCTACTTCCCTGTTTTTTCTGCGCTTTCAACGATTCTGGTTATAAGGATGAACAAAACGGAGAGCCTTCTTCCTTGGACCTGCAGCAGCAGCAGCTCGTCCTCGCTGCTGTGTCCACGTCCAGGTCCAGGAACACTCGTATGCCTGCATTTAAGCCAAAATGTTGATAGTAGGACTTTATATAAAATATATACATATATTTTTTTTTTGGCAGAACAATGTAGTCAGTCGTTGGTTGTATAGGTGAAGTCCTTTATATCTCTGATGAATTTCACAGACGAGCTATTGCATTTTGGGAAAGGACGAACGATCTATAGGTAAAGGTAAGTAAACCTGTATCTGTGAAGGTGTATACTCTCGTATATATTAAAATGTCTGATTTATGCACAATTTAACTCTGGGTTATTCGTATGAATACGAGTATATGTATCTACGTGTTGGTTTTGATGTTGTTGTAGTTGTAGTTGATGTTAACTTTTTTACTCAAAACTCTGGCTGTTCTTTTTTGTTAAATATATCAGCGTCATGTGTTCCCTTGGCATACAAAAGAACTGTACCTATGTATGTATATGTATACTGGCCGAGGCTGGGCTGGTAATGGAAAACACTATGTTTTCTTATACAAAGTAAGTACTTGAGTTTTTGGTTAAATATTAACAAGTGCAAATCCATAGAGTGCACTCGACTTTTTGTTGTCGTTGTCGTTGTTCTTGTTTTTGTTGGTTTGTTCCATTCAAAGCCTTTCAATGCTAATTGATGGAGCGAATATCTTGTGAAGATTCATTTTTCTTTTAATTGGAATTGAATCCGTTTTTTTACGCATTTTTGAACTTATACAAAAAACATTTAGGATCATTAAACATGACTAGACTCAGTCTGGTGGTCAGTGAACTAGAGTGAGCTGTAAGGGCTTCTAATGTTTATCATGACGAATTGACGAGGTAATTCAACAAAGAACTTCTGAAGCCTTAAACTTTCTATTGGAAGTTATAAAGTTGACAGTTGGTATGATTTGTCGAGTTTTGGATTTTAACAAATTTTCTCTTCTCTAAGCCTAAGTAAGGATTTTAAGATAACTTTAGCGCCCAGAAAGTATTGGCAGAATGGCATAGTGACAGAAGACTTTGATAAACCAGAATTTTTGAATAAGAGGTTTTATTTAGATTTTTAAAAATATTGAATTTATCAAGAGAAACCATATCAGTTCAATGGCCACTCCGGCTACTGTTGCGGCACCATTCCAATGCATTGCCTTGAATTTTATTATTAAGTTCTTGAATCGATTGACCTTATCTCCGATAATCACTTTTTCAAGAGAATTTCTGTTTGTTTGTCACGCTAAAACTCGAGAACGACTTGGCCGATTTTGATGATTTTGGTTTTTGATTTTGTCGCAGTCCAGGGAAGGTTTAAAAAGTGAGAAAAAATGGACAATTTGATAGGAAGACAGCAAAAAGGAACAACTTCATTTTCTCATACAATATTTTTCAGTTTTATCTATCAGTTGGTTGTCAAATTTTTATATTTCAGTCGTCTGTCCAACGTTAACGAAAAATTATAAAATCGCCTGTAATTTTATCACCATAATGCAGTAATTAAAATCTTTTATCATCAGTTTGTCAGTGCATAAGATTTACTGGTCTTAAAATGTCAAAGAAAACACAAACTTATAACTCATGGTGTTATACGGAGGCGCTGGTAGAACTCAATTTGGGTGGAACAAAATTCGCCAGGGCCTCTAGTTGTGCTATAGAGGACACAATTTGTAAAAAATTCTCGCAGCAGGTGATTCACAGTACTTTAACTAGGATATGGCCCGCCTAGAATGGTGTAGTCAAATAACAGCTCCTAGAACATGCCAAAATGAACATTTCTTAATTTAAGCTTAGCTCTCGCCAGAATTAGAATGTAATCCTTTAGAAAGACATCCTTGACAACCTTAAGAAGTTTTTGTTAAATTAAAATCAAAGTCCTAATATCCTTTCTCGACTTATCAAAATGTCTCTAGCTTAATTTTCATAGTCAAGTTTTGCAAACCAATTGGAAACATAGTTTTTTTTTCATTCATCCCGTTAATTTATCTTTGGTAAAAATTGTTTTAACTTGTAAACATTTTATTTCAAAAATTTCTCAAAATTCGGTTCTGTAATTTAAAGGACACTCTTCAAATAAAAAACAAATTTACAAAGCAATTGAGTTTGAATTCGATTATTATTTATTTTAGTAAAAAGAATTTTAAACCACAAAAGTCCAAAGGAACACTCATCTCAATCACTCTAAAATTATACAAGGAGTGGGTTAAAATAATTGTTAGATTGTTAATCTAAAATACCCAAGGAAATTACTTGAAACTAACAAGAGTACTTAAAAATATAAAATAGTAAAAACACTTACTTACTCTCTAAGCACAAAACACAAAACACCAAAAAGGACACTCTTTGTGTTATTCTATATTCCTCTAACATTTATCTACTTATTTATTCTTTATTTTTTTCTCTTATCTATAAATGAATTTTGAGAATTTTCACCATAACAATATTGTATTCCAAAAGTTTCGTGTTTATAACTCAAAAATTCTTCTCCATAAAAGTCCTTTGCCTATATGTATCTCCTTTCATTGTTGTTGTTTTAGTTGTAGTTGTTGTTGTTGCTGTTGTTATTATTGTTTCCAAAAATGCCTGTAAAACTTATTTAAGTGGGTCAATTTAGCAAATACAATTGATGCACAAAAGCATATTCCAAGTACCATTGACTCGAGTAGAACCACTTCTATAGAAAGGAGTATTTAACCAATACCAATATACAAACAAAAACCCACCTCCTCTCGCCATACTATGCATATACAATACATAAACATTTATAACCACCAACACAATACAACAAAAGAGCTTCTTCAACAAAATATTCAAATTCAAATTCAATTTTTTTTTTTTTTATTGTAGAACGATGCTAATTTTTAATTTGTTCAAGAAAAATAGTCTTTCAATTTATAGCACCAACAAAAACAACAACAAAAAAACATGGAGTCAAATAATACACTCGTAGATTTGGGGTAGGAAAACTCCTGGCTGAAGAAAAAAAAAATGTATTCCTTTGATAAGACTGATGATGGCGGAGAATAAAGTCAAATAAATTGTTGGTCCTTTTTGACTCTTTGCGTTTGCTTGATAAAATTAGATAGATATGAATTTTATGAAGTTTATTATTATATCCAACCATACGCGTAGATTTTTTTTGATTGGGGGGGGGGGGGGTAAATTGTGTTGGAAATGTGTGCATGTGTGCAGCTTAAAACAAGGAAACAACATAATATTAAATAAGGATCCTGAATTTGGCGCAAAGGTCTCGAGAACAAGTGGTATTATGTGGAGTGAACCTATAAATTACACGAATTTAAGTACCTATGTTAAGAACTCAAGTACTTAGAAAATGGTGTTTTTTTTTCAGTGGGAATATTGATATATTATTACATCAACATAAAAGTGTACATTATTTGAAAAGACTTTGGTGAAATTTTACTGCTACTGACACTGAGGATAGGAACAGGAAATAGATTTATGAGGTTTTCGTTCATTATAAAGAGCGTTGCTTTGAGATATTTCAATTCAGGTCTATAATATATTTATTTAAAATAAAAAAAATGTATCCACGCTTCCATTGAAATAATATAACACTTGCTAAAAATTTTTAGCACTAATACCAACCTTAAATAGAATACTGAACAAATTTCATGAAATTCCATTCAATCGTTCTCAAGTTATTTGTCTAAAAGTGGCATTGATTCTTGATTAAAGAAAAAAACCTTGATACTAATTAATGGCTTGATGGTAAGTAGTGTTACGGCAAATTTGACCCAACATATTTATGGGTCAAGGTTTTCAAAGGTTTGCTGAATTTTACCGTAACCATACAGGTTTCTTTTGAACTCAGTAACGCAAGGAAAGATGGCGAAAATTTGTGGAAGTGTCTTGAGGGAATTAAGGAGTTTTTTGAACAACCAACGATCAAAGAGAGGCAAACTTGTTCAACCTAAAAATTACAATATGACAAAAACGTATTAAAAAAAGTTTCAGCGTCCACCTTAGTCGAACCAATATCCCGCTGAATGACTGTTGCCAGAGAAAGTCGTTCTACATATAAACAACAGTCGACCATCAAATTTTTTGGCCAGTATTTTTTAAAAATTCAAATGGAGATGAAAGGGAATGAAAGAAGCAAGTTACTCTTCCAGCAAGAAAATAAAAACTTCTCAGTGTCCATCTCCTCCAAGTCCTCCAAGTCGGAGAATAAATCGCTTTGGACAGGAGAAGCTATTCATTTCTGCACAAATGGATCTTAAACTGTTGACGAGGTATCGTATATCAAATTAGTGTACAGTATTCCAGACAGAACTTCAAGCCATCAAAGAAATCCTCTCCTGGCTAAATAAAATGATATCGACGCATCTTCTCAGACAGTCAGACAGATGTTATAAAAATCCTTGGACTCTGTCTCTACAAATTCATTTACAGCCCAAAACTGTTGATCATCTCTAGTGAAGATGGAAAAAACTGTACAACTTTCGACTTAGTTGGTGTCGGGTCATAGAGACATTTGTGGAAATTAATAAGCTGGTGAACTCTCAAAAAAAGGAACAACGCCCACTGATGGACAAATAAAAAAGCTTGACTCTCAAAGCAACTCCTTTCGGTTGGTAGATTGCATACTATCTGCATTATAAGTGTCCTTCCTGAAAACTGCCTGGTCAGGCATGCGTTTCGACTTGGAACTCCAGCAAACGCTTTAAATACTTCCGAAATTTATTACTTCAAATACTTCATTGCGATCTCCAAATGGTTTAAAATGTATTAAAGATCTTTTAACAACGCAAAGGAACAACTATTGGTTTAAGTGTGCTGATTTTTTGCTAACCTAAAACAACGATCCTACTGAAGGAATTACACTATATAAACTTGTTTCCTTGTCATCCCAATGTTCACCAGATTTTTCACCCAATTTAATCTGTCCTAAACTCAAACAGTGGCTATAGCTGAAAAAATATTTCAGTCATGTGCGGAAATTAAAATGAAAACGAGCCGCTTTTTCGAAAGCCTCTAAACTTCACACTGTCGAAATATTGAAGGCCCTATATTGATCTTGAAGGATACTATGTCGAAGAGCAAAGCCATGTTTTTTTTTTTTCAAAAACCAGTTATGGCATTGTAAGGCAATATTTCCAAAAACGATTTGGAATTTAATAACGAGTATGGGTTCAAATTAAAGAAAAAAATCGCAAAACTAGAAAGTGTCAAAAGTCATTATGGTGAAAAAAGTTCTTGAAAAAAACTACCAACATGTTCCATTAAGTGTTGAAAACTTCGATAATTTCTTATTTATAAACAGATTGAAAAAATTGATCTACCACATTTAAGGTACGTCCTTTAATGTTTGAAGACAAGGATAATTGCCTATCAATAGTGTGGAAGAAGGTTTCACACTTAAACTAAAATTTCTGACTTATTCATAGCTATCTTTAGATACTTATTGATTATTTTGAAAACTTCACCGAAGCAATTAATTTTCGAAGCACTCTAAAGGACACCAAATAAAACTTGACACTTGAAATTCAAAAGTGTTAAAAAAATTTACTAATTCCAGTCTTCCCAAAAAGCGTATTTAAAAAAACAATTTTGTTTTATTTCTAACTACTGTAAAAATATGTAGGCCCTTCTATTTCTGTAAAAAGTAATCACAAATATTGTTTTTTTTCTACACAGATTTCAAAGGACACGTGTAAAATGTGTAATTAAATACACACGCTAACGCACCATTAATCGAAACACACATTTAATTTTGTATTTACATACATACATACATACATATATATATTGGAAAAAAAATTGTTAACTGACTTAAAGTTTTAAGCAAATTAAATTGTCATCAAAACGATGACACGAGACCCATAAAAGCTTATAGTCGATTTTTTTTAAAACTTATTTTCAACCAAATAAAAACAAACTTTCATTTTATGACAGAAACTATTTTTATTTTTTATTGCAACTCGAATCATGACTGGACAAAAAAAAACATCCCTTACACCGCAATCCCCCTTTGTCTCCATATTTGTGGAATGAAAAATATAAAATCGGACTTTTCGAGAGTTCATTGATTTCATTTTTCAAAGTTGACGGATTTTAGTGACACCATCAACTCCTACTTTGTTTTATGTTTCAGAGTTTTTTGTTTTTCGTTTTTGTCATCCTAAAAGGTCAAAACACCAGATTGTGTTATTTACAAGAGCTTAAATATCACATCAAAACGATGAAGTAGTATATTCCATCTCTAATTTATGCCCAACTATCTCTTCAAATAGCATCATTCCCGTTTCTGTTTTTTTTTAAATTTTTTTCGAACCAATGCAATGACATTAAAAGGAACAATTCACTGTTTTTATAGTTGATGGCTTTTATAGTTGCGCGCCTATTTTTTATAATTTTTTTTTTTATCAGCTCTCTCTCAGCTTTTATGGAAATGCATTCACGCTTTTAAAGGATTTTGTTTTATCCTGCTTCACTTTTTTTTTGTTCATTTGGAAAAAAGGACCTCCATGGTGCAGGTGCAGAATTTCTACCTGAAGATTTTTTCTTTTTCCGAAAGAATTGAATGAAAATGGAAAACAAAATCAAAAAGCTACGACCAACTCATATGACAAAAAAAAAAAAGGAAAAAAATTAAATTTCAGAAACACAAATTTGCGGAAACAAAAACCAACAACCGTAACAAGGATAACAAACGACAACGTGTGTGTGAATGAAATATTGAAATTATAAGGATACGGAAATACCGTGTTTCTTCAAAGATTCAAAGTCTTAATATTTAATTGAATATAAAAAGGACACAAAATGTGTTTCAATCCTTGACATTTCGAGAGAAACATTAAGTTCTTGAAAATATTTTTGAAGCTTTTTAGAATCAAATGAAGGTTTTTTTTTTAAGATGTGTGGTTTTCAATCTGGTAATACTTTTTCCAGAGTTGATTTTTTTGACAGTTGTTAATTGATTTATGCTTATCTTTGTTTGCCATTTTATAACAAGTAGACTAATTTTTGAACAACATTTGCAAATTGTGCAAATTTATTATCAAAACGAGTTGGCCACCAATCCCGATGTTCACAATGAAATTTTGTTCAGCGATGAAGTTCATTTTTGGTTGAATGGGTACTTTAATAACTGTCGTATTTGGAGTGACCATAATCCACAAACAATTTTTATAAAATAATGGCAAACCCTCATCTTTACAATAAAACTAAATTCTTGGACAAAACATTCAAATATATACGTTTTATTTCTCTTTAAAAACCACACGCCTAAAAACCACACTTTAGCATAAAGATTAAATTAAAAAAAAAAAAGTTGAAAAAACATATTATGTCTTAATTTTTGTCATTTTTAATTCAGTAGTTTTGAAATTTTTTTATTTACAATGCAAAAATATGAAACTTAAAACAGAAACTACAATTTTAATTTATTTTATTTTTAAAAAGAAGTACATCAAAGGCCATTATTCAAAATTAATTAATGAACAGCTAAAACATAAAAATAAATTCGAAAAAAGATTTTGAATACAAATATTTTTGAAACTAAATTCGAAAAAAAAGATTTTGAATGTCTTCCTATCCAGGTGTCTCAAAAAATCACGAGTTCCTAGTCATTTTCGAAACACCAAGACACTCGAGAAATAAATAACCCATCTAAAGCCCTTTGCATACATAATTTCTCATTAAAAAAATGTCCAATCTTTTTGAAAATAAAGAAACACCTATTTATGTATGTGTGGTATGTTAAAACCTGTGACTTTTATTACGCCACATCACACCGATATAAAATTTTAATGAACTTCCGCTTTTCCACAAACTTATTTCCCAAATAACCCACTAAACATGACATCTCCAGTGGTATCTCTACTCATCAACTACTATTACCCATCAAAGTACGCTATCATTTCTTCAAATTACCGTGTTAGAATATTTATTAATATCATTTCCTTTTGATCAAAAACACACACGAAAAAAAAAGAAGAAAAAAAAAACACATTCCATTATAATAACCCTAAAACAGCATTTTCTAAATTTTATCCCATCATAAAAATAAAGAAGAACTTGGATATAAATAACTTTAACACAAATCAAATTATAATATCTACCATCAATAATTACAACAACAACAACAAAAAACAACAAAAACCACTACAAATTTTTAATTCCCAAATTAAACTCATCTCTCGCACGTATTTCGAAAATAGATGCACAATTTTCAAAAAAAAAAGAACAAAAAAATAAGAATTATTTAACACTGAAGAAAGAAATATCCCACGATAAAACATTTGGTTCAGCTTTTGTTTGAAACAAAAGAAAAAAAAATCAAATAGTTTTTAAATTTCAAGTTTTCAAGAGCATTTGCTACAGGGACAGCGACAGAGTTTATGCTCACGATAAATTAGACTTTTATCTTCTGGAAAGGAATTTTATTCTTCTAGAAATTAAAAGTCGTTTTGCAAACGACAGGAAATTGGTTTTGTAATTTTGTTCTTATTAAAAATTAGTTGGTTATAAAAATTGTGAAAAGTCTCAAAGTTGTATTCAACTTTCTTAAAAAAAAAAAAGAATATTGTTAAAATCAGTTCAGTCGTTTAACAATACACGAAACAAGACTTTGAAAGCAAGAACATTCCTCTGTGGAAAGAATAGGTACATGTAACTAAATGTCAAAAACAACGATGACAGCCAATTTGTGCCTTAAGTGCCCATCTGTTTATTTCAAAAAATCACTCTCGTCCGAAACGTAAGAATCAAAAAAACTAAAATCAATCGTGTTTTCTACCTTGAATGTTTCCAAAATCACCACCTGTTTTTGTTTCTTTTGAATATAAACAAATTAAAGATGGAATTTTTTTTTTGTTGGATTAGTGAATTTTTAAGAACCATTTGTTTTATATGTTTTTTTTTATGTTGCTGAATCATGATTATTGCTTGACATCAGAAAGAACAAGGGAAATAAATTTGTGTAAATGTTGAATTTGTTTGAAGTTAATTGTTTTTATAGGTTTTATTTTATTTTTGGTTTTGGTTTTGTTTTTAAATGAAATAAAAATTTAACAATATTAATATTTTATGAAGTGAGAAACTTGAAAAACTACTTTAATGGTTTTGTTAAACTAATTTTTTTTTAATGAAGACTATTAAACATTATATGATATTATATGACAGGCAATTAAATGGTACAATGAAATGCTTTTAAAATTTAAAAGAGATTGATTGATATATTAAGAGTGAACAATTATTATTATTATGATGGTACTAAAAGAGATATTTTTAGTGTTGGTAAGGTCTCTGATCCCTGAGCACAAAAAGTCAATTTAAAATATTCTAATTTATATTAAAAAGAAAATTTAAAATAATGTTCTATTTTTTAAACAGGATTTTTCAGAATGTTTAGCTATACTTAAAAATCCAAGTTTTTTTAAGAATCCATCCATTCAATCATAAGTGATTAAGATTACTTTTTGGCATACAAATATTTTTTTAAAATCTTGGTTTTGGTAAAATTTAGTTTTGAGATTATTTATATGAAGAACTTATAAAATAATCACAAATTCTTATTTTATTTAAAAGTAATTAATATTGCAGAAAATGTTATTCAATCTTTATGAAGATACAAAATTAATTAAAGTGCGTATACGCCATGGTGTTCATCATTTAATATGAACTGGAGGCAATTTCGAAGCGAATTTATATATTATAAAAAATTTAAAAATTAGTGTTTGTCCCCCACCCAATGCCATAAATTGAAATTAATCCAAAAATACGATCCCTGCACAAAATTATCATCACTATTTTTTTTATAATTCATCAACGGTGTTTCTGTTACACAAATAAATTTATTTTGTCTACAGTTGAAATTAGTTGACGAATACCAATGTTTCATGGTATCAAAAATATAAGCCCATCGTTTTCGAAAGAAAAATTGTGAACGGACAGAAAATTCATTCTGAAGAACTAGCAGCTATGTATATCGATTTCAAATTGATTTATAACAAAAATTCTTTTAACATATAATTAGTGCCTAATATATCACGAAAAGAAAAACATAATTTACACATTTCGAAGTTAAATTTATTTATTTTTAAATTTGTATGAATTTAAAAATAAATCTATGGACACAAAAATCATCTTTTTAATTCCAAAAAAAAACCATTGACTGAAAAAAAATTTGTTTCATTTAAAAAAATGCACAACGATGATTTGCTTTTAAAATAAGATAAGTGTCAAAGTTCTTTGATCATAAAACATAAAAGAACTCAAAGAACATAGTCCGTATTGTTTTTAAAATTACTTTTGTGATGTGACGATGAAAAAATTTAAAAGTTAATTAATCTAAAATATTATTTTGATTTCACAAGAAAGGTGACGTTCTTTTAGTAGAAATTTCATGTTCGACTTTGACTTTTTTGCATAATTGGATATTCAAATCTCAAATCGTATCCTTTTAAATAATTTCAAATATATCAACAAAAAACTTTTAAGCTTTTAGCACAAAAATATATGAATCAAAGTTAAAAATAAAAACCGTTTAGAAAAACCACTTTCTTAGTGACAATTATTTGCTAATTTGATTTTCTCATTGCACCAAAAGTGGCAATTAGAAGAATTCTATGATTTCAATCTCAAACGTTTCCAATTCATTCAAAGTCCTTCAATTAATAAAATTAATTACCTCTGGTTTTTTTTTCTAATTATAAAGTCTTCTATCGACCTTCGGTTATTTGCAATATTCAATTAAGAAATCCAATCTGATATTTAATACAAAAATTAGAAGTGATTGCAATTAAAAATTTAAAAAAAATCAAAGCCATAATTATTCTCTGAAAAAGTTTTCATAAAAATAACAATAAACTACTAATGGTTTTGAAGACAAAATTTATTGTGTGAGCCTGATTTTGGTGTCTTTTGTATATGTTTTGTAGCATGGTAAAATTTTAGTTTTATTTGAAACAAAATTTTCAAATCTATTAGTTTAAATTTTTAAATGGTACTTCTATCATTAACAACGAATTGTTAAAAAAATGCAAAAAATGTATAAAAAAATTGAATTAAAAATAATTACAAATCAGTTGTTCTTAAAAGCTAAAATTATGTTTGAAATACTAAATTCATCCAAGAAAAATTAAATAAATTTTTGCGTTCTAGTTTATTGTTTTTTTTTTTTAATTTTGAAAATTAAAAGTTTTCAGAATATATACATATTACACATATCAAAGGACCAATGGCTCATATGGAAAATTTTAACTTTTGAAGGAAAAAATGGAAGTGAATTATAATAAAAAAAATAACTTTTTAGTTATGAAACTAGAATGGTATGCACAATTATTTATTCCTTAAAACCCCATTGACAATTTTAAAAGAATTTTTTTCAGGGAACTATTTCCCCCACAGCACAACTTACTCACGAAAATTTGTGTATCAAAATTTAAAAAAATGAAAAAATTATTCACGATAACAATTTTTTTGCGATAAGGCAGTATAAAATTTAAAAAATGGAAAACTAATATAATGTATGTATGTACATATGTATGAAATATTTATTATTTAATTTTTGTGTCAAAAAAGTCATGTAGTAATTTGAGTCTATAAAATAAAATATTTCCAAAAAAATCGTTTGAAAAAGCACATAGCACATATTTTATTTTCTGACTTTCTCAGACTTCTTCTTTTTTCGTCTTCCTAAGTAAAATTTGAGGCTGCTGCATTTTTCAACTTCAATTTTTAATCTCAAATAAATTCAAGGAAATTAAATTTCAACACTATTCTTTTGAAACGAAATGAGCGAGCCTCAGTAAAAATGACAAAATATTCAATGTAAGGAAATTTAATTTTAAATAAACTTTTTTCATCACCCAATAACATCGACTTAAAATAGTTTCATGAGAGGTAAGGGGGGAGGTGGAATAAAGGGTTTCGAAAAAAAGATTTTAAGTTGGTCCTCTGGTTTGACGCCCTGATTTTTCAACATTTTTTGTTACGGCCAATATTAAGAGATATAATTTTAATTTTTTACCATTTATTTATGCATATTTTAAAAATACACCTTTAAAATTGTTAGCTAATAATATTCAGTATTAATAAAGTTATAGTATACAGTGGCTTGAAGACACCCGCCTCGAAAAAATGGACATCCTTGACTTATCTGAAACAAAAAACTCGTATACCTACTTTAAAACAAAATATTGAAAATTGGATTTTTAACCGACTACGTCCAAATTTTATGAGTCATTTGTCAATAGTTTAATACAAAAAAATAAAAATGTTCAATATTTGGAATGATAATTGCCCACTCAGTGCATCTTGATGTACTGAATAGACCCCATAAATTTGAAGTAAATAGGCTAAACCATTTTGGAGATATTATAGAGGAAAGTGAAAGTAAAAAAAATGGCTTTGAGAAAAATGCGTTTAAAGTTATAACAACAATTATAAACTATACAAATTCTAACAATTAACCACCACATTCCAAACACACCAACGAAAATATTCGTCGCCTTAGTGCCAAAAGACATGTTAATTCGACTACTGACAACTTCTAAGCTATATTATCAAAAAAGTGACATTCACAGTCAAAAATCGTCAAATATGTTATTACGTTTTTGTGTCTTTAAGGCACCGAAAATAATTCCAAAAAAATAGATTTTGAAAGTACTGAATACTAAATTGTCTAAAACATCAAAATTCATTAGTAACTTTTTATTTTTTTTCGAAAAATGATGAAATAAAAACTTTTTGGCATCCTTTTAAGTAGTAGTAGTTTAAGTAAAAAACTTTCGTTTTTTAGCTTAAATCAGTTCAAAATGTTAAAAATTCACTTTGAAAACTCGTTTTAATTCCAAATATTCAGCAAAAGTGTGACAAAAACTTAAATAATTTCCTTACTAAAGGAAGATTTTATTTTATAATATAATTTTTAATAATAAAATAGTTTTGAGAGTATAAAGAAAAATCCGTTCAAGATCTTCGATTTTCTTAAATTATAATAGAAAATGAATGTTAAGCATTCAGAATTCTATTCAAAATAACGTAATTTCAAGTCATATATTATAAATTTTCTAATAGTTTGAGAATTACCAAAAAAATACAAATCTTTGCATACTTCACATTTAAACACAAATGGCTCATATTGTTTTCAAATACATTCAAATTTTAAACATATGTAAAAGTGGAATTTCGAAGACTCATTTTAGCGCCACTTATTCAAAAATAAAATAAAAAAATATTATCAAGAAGCAATGTAAACACAACCCCTTTTGCCAAAACAAACTAACACCCATAAAATTCTTTCAAAATCTTGTACTATTTAAAAATCCAAAATTTCTTTATTTAATAAATTTATATAAGTTTTTCTGCCTGTCAATATTTTGATTGAGTTTCCTCAGAATCAATTAAGCACCAACATTTCAACATAAAAATACCACCCTCTTGCAAATCCCCAAGAGAAACATTACCACAAGATCACACACTTATTTAAGGCTTATTAATAATAATTTGTAATTATAAACGCCATAAGCGTTGCTTCCTTTCCAAAAACAACAACAACATCAACATCAACGAAAAAAAACCACAATAGCTATAAAATTAAATTTATGAGCATAAACACGACCGATCATCGCTCTTCTCGAGACCGTCATCATCCTCCAGCACCACACGCATCACGCGGCATTATTAATCCCTCTTGTTCCCTATTTAAATTTCTTTCATCCAGGAATTACATACTCGTACATATGTATATATATACAAGCTTATTTATCCAATAAAATTGAAATGAAAACTCAAAAAAATAACAACAACAACGAAATGAATAAAAATTAAAATACTACGAATATATTTTTAAACTTTACAAATTTAATTCTGAATAAAGACAATAGAGGCATATTGTTTATACACCACCCACCACCCACCCAACCCGTCCCAACCGAACAACCCTCCCATAGACTGAATGAGATTTTGTTAAAAGATCTTTTTGGATTTTGGATTTCTTTCTTTTTTTTTGACATTTTTTCCACTAGAAATAAAACGGACAGACAGAATGATTAATTTCATCTAAATCTCATCCCATCTGTCTTCTGGGTTGTATCATTTCGTTTAGTTCGTGTTGTTTGTTCTTCTTAATGGAAAATAAATTAAATATCACTCACCTTTTTTTTTGTTGTTGTTGTTGTGTTCAATCTCTCATAGTTTATAAAATGTAAATCCAAAATGTTTTATTGAAAATTTGTATATTTTCAAGTCAATTTTCACAGAATTTTTTTAATTGCCACTTCACTCTTTCACAATTTCTCCATCATTGACGAATGAACGAACACGGACATGGTATTGGAATAAAAAAACATTCTTTTATGCCGTTTATATCTCACTTGTAACATTTCTTCGTCATTTTTGTAAAATTTTCTTAAACTTTTTTTTTTAACTTTCTTTTATGTTTTCAGAAATTATTATTTTTCCTCTTTTGACTTAATTTTTTGTTCACTTCAAAATCTTTTATTTGTTGTCAAGTTTTTACAATTATTAAATTGTATCTAAAAAAAATTAAAATTAAAAATAAATACATTATGAAAAATTAATGAAATTTTCCGCGATCGATTTTCAAAATTCTCACTGTAATTCCATCACATTCACATGATTTTTCAAATTTCAGAAAATTCACTTCAAATACAATTATTTTCCCTTCTATTATCTTTTTTTTTTTAAATTACATTCATCAAAGATCAGAATTGAGAAAAATAAAAGAAAAAGAAAAAACTACGAGTGGAAAAAAGCGATTTTTAGGACAACAATTGAACGGGACGAGAGGAATAAAACGAATTCCTATATCGATTGCGTCACCATTATTGAAGCACTAAAATCCTGTTTCCGTTTTCCGTTTTATATTTTGTATGAAGTTGCAGAGTTTCGGTTGCAGCAGCAGCAGCAGCAGTAGCAGTAGCAGCAGCTTTGGTAGCCGCATTTCCCTTGTATCCATTTTCTCTTTTCCCGATTTTCTTGTTTTTTTTTTTATTTTATTCACACTCCCAAATAAAATTATCTTTTTTTTTTCTTTATTTTCTCTCGTTGCATTTCATTTTCATACATTTATATACAAATTTATGTACATCGACGTTTTAAATTTACTTATTTTAATTTTGTTTTAGGGGAAATTTAATTTTGAAAAATAACAAAAATTTTGAAAATTGTTAAATAGTTTCACGAGTCACATAGTGCACAGGAAATTGCATCCTGTCAGGTTTTGTTTTTACATTTTTCATCCCCAAGCCTATAAGTGATTATATATGTATGGATGTATATACTCTCACAAATATAGGTAATTATTACGTAACGGTCATTTAAAATATATACCATACATATTTGAATTCAAAAAAATAAAAAAAAAAAAACAATCTTGGAAAACTCATGCGGTTAATGTAGGTATAAATTTCTTGTTTTCTTTTTGTCAATTTTCTTTTTGTCAATTTTCTTTTTTAATTTTCTTTTGAACAGAGTGTGTGTGTGTGTATGTTGTTGTTAACTGACTTTTGTATCCTTTTTCGTAATTATTCACACATGCAGTTGTCAGTATAGTTGCACATTATTGTGTATGCATCATTATTCCCTTTGCACACTCAAAGTAGGACAACAATACATTAACAATATCGTCATTATTCTCACCGTCGACGTCGTCGATGTCGTAGTTGTCGTTGTCATCGTTGTCGTTCTCGTCGAAGTCGAAGTCATCCTTGGAAACGTTTACACAGTAGATATCTATATAAAAACCGTTTTTTTGAATATTGGTCGATTTTGTGTGTTAACAAGACCACGACGACGACAGCAGCGCCATATTATTCAGCCTATTAGCGGCAGCATTGCATTGGCGACACTTTTCAAAATGAGGTTGAACTTTATTTCGATTTATAAATTTTAATTTAAAATTATATTTTTAGCTGTCACTCACTTTTGACCACGTTAACAACATTGTTAACATTTTATTTTATTTATTCCATTTTTTTTCACAAAATCCAAAAATCAAGTTGTCAATGTTTGCGTTAAATTGTCACTGCTTGTCGCGTTCGATGATAATCATGGTGTTATAGCGGATTTTAAACGTCACTGAGATGATTTTGAATTCACCGTTCCGTTCACCGTTACAGAAAGGATTAAATTAATTTAATTTTCTTAATTTGAGTATAATATTAATTTATAAGGGGGATAAGATTTTTTTTTTAAAGACGGAACTCTAACGCTAGATGCACGTTGATCGGCGTAAAAACAAAACGCGACTATAACATCCCACAGGACAATTTTATGCACACCACAATCTAAACTGTTCGTTTACGGCCAGGAGCAAGAGCAGCAATGCAGGAAGCAGTAGCAGCAGCAGAAGGAATACCACAGGAGTTCTTCTATTTTTTTTTTGTAATTTTTCGTTCTTCTCAATCTCAATACAACTCATGCAATCCAACAGAGTGCTCTCAGAGCTTAGAGCTCGGTCAACCCCTGAACTGAATAACACAAACCTTTACGTGTGCGAACACGCGGAAAAACAAACGAAAACTGTGCTACTGTACCTTAGTACGATGGCACAAGAGTTGGTAGTATACGTATTGTAGCATAATATAGTGGCTTACGGGAAAATGGGGGAAAATTATACAAAGAAAAGATGAAAAACTCATCAAACGAACACGGAACTATTCCTTGGTCGAACGCAAGCGAACCTGAGAAGAAAACATGAGAGAGAGCGCGCGAAGACAACATGAACTATGAACATCGACGACGACACAGTTCGAACAGAACGAGTGGTGCTTCTGCTTCTTCATGTTCCATGTATCCATGTTTCATGGACAGGCGGGCAGAGTGTCTTCTGTGAAGATTCCTACACTCACACAATGGCATGATGGAGACAACGAGCATTGAGAGAGATAATTTTTGGGGAGGAAATCCACACGAACACTCGAACGCTCGCTCAAACGGGGCACGCGACTTTTCATTCTGCCAACTGCCCTGGCACACGAAAGAAAAGCGCCTCTATAGTTGTTCGAACTTCGTAGCGCCACGCTCCGCTCCCACTCTGGTCTCTGGTGCTGTGGCTGTCGCTGTCGTCATCGTTGTAGTTATTGTAGTTCAGTGGGTCCCTCTTTTTGGTTGCACTTCTTCTCCTCTGTCCCTGAGCCCTTCGACCCTCTCTACTCTGCCTGCACTCACAATTACAATCACAAAGAAAAACCCTTCTGTTATTGAAATTATAACATCGTGAGTTCGATAGTGCAGCGTGCAGATATTGCAGAGTGTGTCCGAACACGGAAGTTGCATGCAACACGCCACACAGCAGAGAGCTACCCCAAGCCGAGTCGAGGCAATAAGGTAATAGGCAAAGGCAACTAGCGGTGTGTGCTTGTGAGACTGTGGCTGGTCTGCAGAAGGCATTCACACCGTTTCGTGCAGACTTGGCTAACAGTGGCAGCAGACAGATAGGCAGACAACAACCATTAACCGTTGAAGAACTTACCACCACCACATCAGAAACCAAGGCATAGGGCATACACTCGTACTCGTATACAGCACACAACACATCGCAGAGGGTATTATTTGCAGAATGGCCCTCAACAGTGGCTCTATTGCATTTGTAAAGGAATTTCTGCACAGGTCCTTGATGCCGAATTAAAATATGTGTCATGGAGATGGTGATGGTGATATGGTGTGATGGAGAGCAAAAGGAACCGGAGAGAATTTTGTTTGATTTTTGTTTTTGTTTTTCATTTTTCATTTTTTTTTTGCCTTTTGCCTACTTACTCGTTTTTTTGTGCCTGTGTGCTCTTTGCAAAATTGATGACGTGCGGAATGAAAATTCTTGAACTAGGTTGTTGGTAGGAATACACAATCAGGGTTTTCTCTTATAGTATATTGTTTTCGAGCGAATTCAATTGAAGATTGTGTTTTAGGCCAGGAATGATTACTATTTAATTCGATTTCACGTGAAATGTTGAGTATAATTTTATTTAAAGAAAGAACAAAAAAAAAATTACGTATACGCCACCGCTCTCGCAGTTGAAGGCAAATTAATAGATAGGATGGTATGAAGTTCTTTGGGATAGTGTTGACCTCTGACGTTGTTAATAGGTATTGAAGGGCATCAGGTGAACTTTGCATTGATATCAAGATTCTTTTAGGATTTAATTGATGTCCATATACCTTGACTTATAAGGACAGAGTAGACAGTACCTTTAAATGGCTTATATGGATAAGATGTACCTATATCACTCCTTTACTCTCCTTCTTATTATCTCAACAAATATTGTTGTAGTTTATAAGTGTTGCTGACCGATTTTTGAAACTATGCATACATAATTGGAGTGAAATATATGTATTCTTCAAATTATTTTACAATCACTACATAGTATAAAACAAAGTCCCTTAGCGCTGTCTGTCTCTCTCTCTCTCTATGTATGCTTAGATTTTTAAAACTACGCAACGGATTTTGATGCGGTTTTTTGTTAAGTAGATAGAGTTATTCAAGAGGTTTTTAAAATGTTATTCAAGACTACGTTTCATTCAATATTACATTTACTCCTTAAAGCAGCTGCAATACATTATATGATAATTGAAATCTGCAATATTTATAGTATACCTACTTCAAGGCAGTACAATAATTTTTCTATATAAAAATCAATCTCTGTTTATTTGTCTCACTAAAACTCGAGAACGACTTGGCCGATTTGGCTGAATTTGGTTTTGAAATGTTTTTCCTAGCCCAAGGAAGGTTTAAAAAGTGAGAATATATGGAAAAATATGTTCTTCCTCAAAAAAAAAAAATTTTGACTTGACAGTTGGTTGTCAAATTTTTATATTTCAGTCGTTTGTTCAACGTTAACGAAAAATTATTTAGTTAATAAAATTTTTATCATCAGTTTGTCAGTGTCTGATATTTACTGGTCTTAAAATGCCAGTGAAAAGACAATGTTCAACTTAATACAATTCTAATAAAATTTGTATAGATACATAAACTTTATTTCCGATAGTAATGAAAATTTTGATCGTTTGATGGCGTGCTATTAGAATTTAATTGGGGCGGGACAAAGTTCACCGGGTACGCTAGTTAATTATAATTTCAATTTAATTGGCAACGTCAACTTAAAATTACAATTTAAAAACAATTGTTTCCTTAATAACTTTTTAGCATTTATTGATATCCGTCCGATTTGTTAAATTGGAAATTTTGTCAAACTTTTTTTTAGACAGATTTTCGTTTGTTTTTACCTGCCAATGTTTTTAAAAGCATCATCAGTCGTTACCTATTTTTAAAAAAGGATGAGGATTTTTTTTTAATTTTTAAAAAAGATTCGATATTTTTTTTACATTTTCCAAAAAGATTTCGCTTTTGAGTTTATATGCTTTTTCTTTCTACAATAGAAGCATCTCAATACTTGCATTTTGTATTTTTTGCATACATATTATCAATTTAATTAAAACAAATTTCAACATTCATTAAGAGTACTTTAAAAATGTTTTGGATTCTCTTTTTCTCAAAAATTCTCACATTTCAAACTCTCTTAATCCATTTTTGGCTTTTCCCACAACAAATTTTTGTATTGTGCAACTTAAGCTTTCCCTGGAAAATTGGAAAATTCTTCATAAACTTTCTCAATTCTAAACTCTAAAGCATAATCATCATCAACAAACTAAAGCTTTCATGTTTTCCAGTCCACAAAGCTTTTCCATATTTTTTCCAGAGCATAAAACACACGACACACAAAAAACATAACAGCATTCAAAAAGTACATAAGGCATCATAAGGCAGAGATAGCTTTGCACCTACATGCGAGTATATTCCCGAAGCCGGAGCCGAACCACGTCTATATGTGCCTCCCATTCCCGTGTACCCGTAGTAGCCATAGTCATCATATAGATTAACATTAACACAGCACCAGCCGGTGAATAGGAAGCGCATGAGCATGCATTTGTTTTCAAGAATTTCCGCATCACAGGGAATTCCGGGAGAGCATCTCAGCCATGTGACACCGGTTGTCAGTGCTTTGACCGCAAGATATCATGGCACAGAGCTCTCCTGTGCTGTGCAGAGCCCCTTTAAAATTATTATGTTCCTTTACTTTGTTTCCTTCTTCTTTTTTTTTCAATATTTACTTGTATTTCTTTGCAGCGCCGCCATCGCCAGTTCCAGAGTTAGTAGGAGCAACAAAATTGTGTTATCCTTGCACACAATAAAGTCCTTCTTCATTGAATTGAAGTGAGCTTGAATGTGTGTCTGTCTGACGGTGTGTCACAGTGTGTGTTTGTTTCTTGGTCTTGGATCCTTTTTGGCTCAGTTTGCGCCTATATGCCCGTGTTCGGGAAATTTGGGAAATGGCAAAATTTTCAATATTTAGTTAGGTACCTTGTACGTTGAGTCGGATCGGAATCCTTCTATCTGCATAGGCCTTGTTGGCTGCTGGGGCTATACATTATTTACGTGCATTCTAGGGATGCCCTATATTTAACGGTTTTTGGGAAACGAACGATGGAATCGGAATCGGAATGAAATAGGAAGCAAAGGGTTGACATGGAGATGGGAGGTGGTTATGGAAATGGAGAGCATGGACACGGTCAGGACATGGAGGCTTTACGAAATTATTGGCATCCTGGGTTTGGGTTTGAGTTCGTAGCTCTCGTAGGTTGCAACGGTGTGTGAGTAATTTTATAGCTGGAGCTTATCTGAAAATGTATTTTCTTTTTTAATTTTATTTTATTTAGGGATGGTCGGGTCGTTCAGTTAATAATTTAATTATGAATGTTATGCAATGAGTTGCATGACATTTTCTATGGACATTTTTAAAAAATATTTACATAATTGAGTTTACAAAAATCCATATGCATTAGATTTTGTCACAATTTTAGGTTAAAATTCTAACACACGTTTATGGTCGTTATTGTGTTTGAAATGATAAAAACTAATTGAGCATTTTATTAAATGTTGTGGAGCAGTACAAAAAAATCATGGACTTAGATGACCTGCATTTTTTTTTAATTTTAAAAAACTTTTTCGTGTTGGCTGTACTCCGACTTTTGAAGACACCCAGAGAGATGGGGTTGAAAAAAATTGGCTTTGACTAATTCTTTTGACAGATTTCGTTATGTGAAAACAATTTTTGAAGAAAAAATCAAAAAAAATCCTGTCCAAATTTTAACACATGCTACAAAAGTAAATTTTGTCAGGAATAGTGCTTTTTCAAAATTTTAGTCGTTCGGATTCGGCATAAAAACTGTAGGTCCCCTACATCCCTGACATTACTCGCACACAGGAATGGTTGAGAGTTGTAAGTCACTAGGCCTGGTTCTCTAGCTCCTCTGGACTATCCAATTTAAACTCTATTTCGTCAAAAAAAATTGCTCCTCCTGCAATCGTTTCAACATTCTCTGTCAGGTCGTCGCCCTAGAATGTAACTTCATATTCGACGATTTTTGAATGGGTGTGCTTCGGTTTTGAGAATATAGCATTCTATATTTTATTACAAGCAATTGTACCTCTCAGGGATATAGGTTAGGAGTTATCACTAGTCGAACCAACGTTCCTTCAATAAGAAAAAAATCACAAAATTGACAATCCTGAAAATTAGCATACATTGACTTAAGTTTTGTGGCACTAAGGCAACGATTTTCTCTTTGGAAATGAAATGCTTTCTTGGGACATTATTAAGTTGTGTTTTTTAAACTTTAGAAGCCCCAAATGCTTAATACAGCAGAACACAAAGAATTGTTGATAAGCTTGCCGCGACGCCTGTTACATATATCCCTGATCCTAGCTTCTGATAAATCTGAATTCAATGAAATTCTGCAGACTTCGAGATTCTCGAGGCGTATAGGCATTGTCTGCTAGGCTTAGGATATTTAAGTTTACAGCGACCAGTGAGTATACAATATGCCTGTCACTATTCCCCGAGTGGCACAGATTTGAGTTTTGTGACTAAAATCTTAACATAGGGTAACATAAAGGTAACACTATAGTTCTAAAAGACTACGAGTATTTTGGCAAAAAAAGCTAAAATATTAGTAACATATAGGTTTAAACAAAAATGTGTTGCTACTAAAAATTTTAATATAACAAAGAAGTAACACACCAGTTTCACTGTTACTGATTTTAATATTTACTTTACAAGTTACTCAATTGCAACTACTTTGTTACTTCAATTTTTTCCCATTTCACAAGTCAGAACTAAAGTAACAAGGAAGTAGCACACTAGTTTCATTGTTATCAATTTTACATTTATCGTATGTTACTGAATTGAAACCAGTTTTTTACCTCCATCCATTGAAAAATTTAATTTTATGTTTGAACCCTGATTTAAAGTAACAAACAAGTAACTATCATGTAACATAAAAAAAAACATTAAGTAACACCAAATTACTTTTATGAATGTGTTGTCAATATTTTTAGTAACGGTTACAGCATTGTTACTACTTTGCAAACAAAAAATTTTGGTAACAAAGCAGTCATTATGACTCATTTGTTATGATTTTGATAGATTACATCAGTCACAAGAGAGTTGTGTGATTCAATTGCTACTAGCTGTGCTACTTGGGTCCTAGGTTGTTCCTACTTAATTTCATGCAGGATGTGAAACGTGTTTGGTTGGATTTAATCACATTTTCCCCTTATCCATAGTAAGGTTCTGGTCCAAAGAGTGGAATTGAGGCACATATCTTCGCTAAGGAGTCTGCATCTTCATTTCCCTGAACTTCTATAGGTATCCAATAGAGAGTGTTTACCTTACCAAATTTTATTCAGCGTTTCAATACAGTCCCATGCTATTTTTGATCTAACAGTGTAGGATGTTAGCGCTTTTAAAGCAGCTCCACTGTCTGACATTATGGTTATGTTTAGCTTCTTTCGAGATTAAGTTCAGCGCATTTAGCAATAGCATTTACTTTTGCCTGGAAAATACTTGTACTTACTGTCTCATTGGTATCGAAATTTTTATTCTTGGCCAAGTCCCCTCGGACGTTCTCGAACCGTATAGGCTTAGGCCCCTTAGCATATTTCATACCCGAAAGATGATTGGTTTTCCTTAAGTAATTGCAGACAACAGAATCTCTTTGTCTAATTTTTCGTGCTATAAAGCGTTTTGAAAATCCTTCAGCGTAGCTTACATCAATTTTGGCTCGTTTATTACTAAAATCAGTTTTTGTTTGAATAATATTTTAATTTTTAAAATCGAATATCGTTTTTTGAAGTTACATAATGTAAACGTAATAAAAATAAAATGAAAACATGAATTCAAATTTCAATGAACTTATCTGAAAAAATAATATATTTTAGAAAAACAAACTCAAATTTATTTCATTTGTTCGAAAAGAAATCATGACAAAAATAATTGTACTAACCCATACACATACTTGCAATTCAGCACATTGTATTGTGTGTATAAAGTATAAGCCTCCAGACCTCCTTTATTTACTTCATTCGGACAATTTATTTCTGTTCAATTATTTTCAGATAAATTCAAGTAAAACTACAAAATAAATATTCATTTCATTTAAAATTCCCATCCTGTATCTATTTACATACTCGTATACATTGAAATTGTTAGATATTAGATTCGAGTGTATAAGAAAGACAATAAAACATTACATCAATTTCAATATATAATCAAGAACACCTGTAATAAAAGATTCAAGTTCCCTTATGTTGTGACATAAAACCAACCATCCGTATTTAATAATATTCGACCAATTGATATTGGCCCCAGTCTATTCAAGCAGCAGTAGCGCAGCGGCAGTCCTTATCCTTCCTTACGTTGTCCTTAAAGTAATTGAAAACAAACTTCCTATATTCCAATAGCATCATCAGAGTCTGGGGCTTCACTCCTAATTCAATATCGAATTTCTCCAGACTTTTGAATAATAATTCCATCCTCTATAGCTTTTGGTCAACTATGGAGCAGAAGAATCAACCGGCATTCCTGTTCCTTGCTCCTTAAGAAAATACACCAATTAAATGAACCTCAATAAAAGATGGAAGTGTTTTTTTCTTTTGTTGTTGTTGTTTTATTATGGGAACATAATTTCTTGGGAGGCGGGAACAGAGGGCGGACTTTTCGAAAACTACGACTTTCATGATGCTTTATGCACAACTGTTTTGCATGAAATGAAGATTTACAAGAACTTTTGTTTTATAACAATTCCTGTAAGGTCCTGTATAAGGACGAAGAAGATTACTGAAGTGTTTGCTGAAAGGATATACACTCATGTATCCAACAGATACTCGTACTGAAACTAAAATGAAATATTAGAATGAACTTGGTCTTGGATTGCAGCAGATCACAGTTTTATACTGTCTCTGATCCAGCATCCAGAGGGGTGGAAGTAAAGTGGCACTTTTGTTTGCTGCGTCTCTCCCAAAACAAAGCTGATGTATTTTATGTGAGGTGCCTGGATAATATATAAATATGGACGACGGACGTACACAAAACAAAACATGCAACTTAAAGTCGTCCCAAATGTCCATTGGTCATAATCGTTATGGATTTAATGGACGTGACGAGCATTAAATTAAATTCAACATCATCATCTGCAGTATGGCCCGCTTTGGTTTCGTTTCGGTTCTCGGTTCGGTGTTTTATACTTCATTCATGAGCCTTGAGCTAAATTGGTTATTTGCTGAACAATGCAAAACTGTATTCCTTGGACGTACATACATATGTACCTATACGAATGAAGTATCATTGGATGGGAACCACTGGGGAAAAACAAGGAAGCAACACACATAAAAAAGGTTTAAATCTCATTAAGGATGGAATGGACTCGGCCTAAAAGGCTCTCAATCAGTGGCGGATTAAGATTTTGTTTGTTAAACAAAATGGCGTTTCGATTCGATTTCAGAGCTAAATAACTGCGTTGTCCTATCCTCGACGACGACGATGGCAGGACGGGGTATATTTAATGGAAGGAGAGCATCATCACGTAAAACAAAAATGATCGTTTCCATAAATATGGTATGTGTTCATAATTTGAAATCTGAAAAACAGCAGCCATATCCAAAATGATATCGGCATCCGATAAACTTTTTCTTAAAACAAGTATATTGAGTATTGGAGGTTAGGAATGAACCGAAAGAGTGTTTTTTGTTAGAGCATCGAAGAGCACTTTATTTAAAGCGGGGCAAGGGGGAAATCTGCTGTGGTTTCCAACAGAAAATAACTCAATAAAACAGGAAAACTAAGCAAAAATTTATGAGTAGCAAGTGAATTGAAAAATAAAATAGACAGTTTAGTCAATGTCCAGTCGCCTAAGCAGTGGCCGGGGCTAAAAGAAAAGTTCAAGTGTATATCCTCGTGAATTTTTCCATATTAAAAATGTAAAAGTTAACTTAATCAATCATTGAGTCAATTGGTAATAAGCTTACACTTTTTTTAAGACGAAGCTAAAGCTAGCTAATCATATTTCTAACTAGAATCTAAAGCTGAATGAAAAGAACAGACTTATCTGAAGAGTCTTAGCTTGAAAATTCTAGCTTAAGCTTCATATTTGTATAGCTTTCATTTATTTGTATTTCGGTTACCTGTGATTTTATATACTGAATCTTGCTTTTCAATCTGGCAATTCTTTTGTGGAGTTAGTCTTTTTGACACTTACCAATTGAATTAGCCAACGAAACAATCAATTAATTGAAGGAAGATGAGCGCATTTATCTCTCGACGCGGTTCCGTGGTTTGGCGTGACCTCAAAGATCGTGCGATATAACATTTCTTGTGAGGTTATGAGAAGTCGCTTGTCTACGCAAATAAGTTCGAGACAATTGAAGCCTTCGAAGAGAATATTTGGCGTGTTATTGCTGTAATTTGGCATCAATTGCTGCAAAACGTGGTCGAAAATTGGGCCTCTTGGTTGGAATTTACTCGAGCCAGTTTCGGAGGCCATTTGACAAAAGTCATTTTTAAGACACAATGGCAAACCCTTATCTTTATAATAAAGCCAAATTCTTGGCTATAACATTGAACTCTATTACGCAAAATTTTAATCAACCTACTGTTAAGGACTTAACATTTTACTAACTAGCAATTCGCTAAATATTTAACAATTTACTAACGATTCCAAAATTTTAAACCATTTTTTTGTTTTGCTAACTAGTAAATTTCTAACTCCCTTTTTATTAAAAAACGGGCATCCGAACATGTCCAAATAGTGAAAGTTTGTGAGTATTAGCAAAGCAAACATACTTAAACGGACCCATTAGTTGGAAATTTCCCAACTGTAAACTGGACAATCCCATCCAATATTCCAATCCCATAAGATTAAAATACACATGAACACAGGTTTATTCTCGTATTCAATTATCCTGATGTAGATTTCTCCAAAAAAAAAGAACATTTTTCTGCACAAATATGTATTTCAAAATCTTTGTCTTCCGATAGCATTGTATTAATTAAAAAACAATTTTTAGTTCCCGAAACACACACGAATCAACACTTTGAAGTAAAATTGGAAAGATTTTTTTTTAGATAATGACAGATATCATATGGATTTAGCAAATTGCTAATAGTTAAAGTAGGGTTTTCGGGATTTTAACTTTGCAATATGTAAAGAGATAGTAAACTGTTAAAATCGTTTTAAAGTAGCAAAACCATATTTTTAGCTTAGCAAATAGCTAAAAATGGGTTTAACAATTTGCTAAATCGTTTAAAATTTTGCGCCTATGTGTTTTATTTTTTCTTGAAAACCATACATCTAAAAAAAAACACCATTTACAAAAATGTATAAGAATATTATGGTTGTCTAAGTTAACATAAAAAGACATAAACATTAATATCCGTTTGTTGTCTCAGGTGTTTGACAGCTTTCTTGACAATATGTCTTTTTATTTCAAAGTGCTTTTGTTATTAAAAATGTTTGTTGAAGAATTATGAGTTAAAATCAATAAAAATTAATTCCAAACATTCTGAAAACTATCACACATTTTTCTAGAACTTAAAAATTAAGACTGTCAAAAGTCAAGAAAATAAAATCAAACAAATTTTGGGCTTATGTCGTTTTCAAAAACGGAGCATGTCACAACTGAAATCATAAGAACTTTCGACAGCATTGATTTCCGATTTGCCTAAATGTAACTTCCTTAGTGCCTGTACATTGGTAACCCTATCTAATCCGCCCCTGACAATCATAGTAGCAAACATTAAAAAAAAAAACGTGTATCCTGGTTTAGTACAGTTGTTCTTTTCCTGTTGTTTTGAAAAAATAAAATAAAAAAACTTTGGCCAAGAGAAACTATAATTATCGTTGCAGAAATTGGAGATACGTGATGGACTGGCTACCATGCCTTGTATATCCTTAAAATGTTTATACTTGTATGTGTGTGTGTATAAAATCTCTGTACACTTTTTAGCTGCATTTTGTACGTTTAGTAGATTGTAAGTGTCCGTGACCGTAATTATAGGTAAACATAGGCATAGGGTTTTTTGTTTTTGTCTTAGTTTGACTATATTTTGACCACGAATAGATGCACTATTTTTTTGGATTCCTTTTTTTCGGTGTTATTAGGGAATTGAAGTCTCTTTGTACATGTATAGGAACTGCAATATAATTGTGTTGTTTTGTTTAAATTGGAAGTGTGTCAGAGAAAGGGGAATAGCCAGACTTTTTTTTTTTTGTTTGCCACCTAATTCAAATGAGCATAGACGTGTGGCTTCATTCTAAAGTTTGCACCAGTTTTTGAATTTGAATATTTGTTTTTTTTTTTCAAGATTGTGTGCTACTTCCAATTAATATCGTAATTTTAAAGTTTGGAGACTTCTTGATTGTGAGATGGTCACTAAACAGTCTAATTAACTGTTTTATAAAAATATAGCCTTTTATTTTATGTTAACTATTTTAATATTTAACTTTGTTTAAATATTTTGGGCCTTTTCTCAAGACTTTTTTTTGTTTCCTGAAAATTTGTTTTTCAAAAAATTGTCATGGCGGGAAAATTGGCGTTGCACCCTCGTGAAATTGGATTATTGTTTTGTCATGTCGAATTCTTCAAGTATCGGACTTTGGAGTGACATCCTTTAATTTTTTAAGATTGTCACTCAGTTCTTGAATTTGTCAAGTGATTTAAGTGGAAAACTAAAATTATAACCTCAATATTGGATGAAAGGTAGATTGTTGCAAGAAGTTAAAAAAGTTTCAAGAAAACCTTAACCTCCGAAGAAATAGTATTTTCGGTGACGATGACGTATAGAATATGTGATCATTCCACAGAAATTGATCATGGAAAGTGACACGAGGTGGATTATGCTTCAACGATAGAAGACTGCATTGACAGCATTTGAAAGCTTAAATTCTACGTCGTTTATTGGTTCTCCTATGGTTTCTTTGTGACAATGCTGATATCAGAATGTAATAAGGTTATTCAGGGAAGTTTAACATCCGAACCAGAAAGACGAGAATCTAGAAACAAATATGAAAAGATTCAACAAAAGAATTGGAAAGAATTAGAAATTTTTCAAAAAAAAAATAATTTTGGAAAATAAGAAAAAGAGTTGGAGACAATACAGAGCCCTGGAGCAGACCATCGATACTGTCAATTTACCAAACGAAGAAGAGTTTCATTGGGCTAAGAATTTATTAAGCAATTCGTTGAGATATAGGATCAGCTCACCAGTGTACTTTTTACTACCAAAGTAGAACTGTCGGCCATTAAGAACTTTTCGATGCTCAAGACATTTTTTAAGCGTTTCCGCTATCTTGAAAAAAAGGTATGTAGGTGCAATAGGGCAATAATTACGGGGATAGACTCGACAAATGCTGTCTTCAATCCACTTAGAAGAGAATGGATGGGAAACCTTAAACAATGCTTTTACCAATGTATCGAACACATCTTGAGAACAGCAGGAGGAATAGAACACGGTCTAGTAGATTTTTGTAAGTCAAGACTCTTCCCATTAAATCGTTTATTTTCTCAAGTACTGGAAGAGTCAGGATACATCCAGTTAAAGTCAACAAATGCTAGCTTTGACAATTGAATTTACAAAGGGAGTATTATTCAAGACGGGTATTGGAACAGATGACTTCTTAGTATTACGAACGCCTTTATAGTATTTTTAGCATTTTTCGTCCTAATTTTTTATCATGCCAAAATATTGTTCTTTTGTTACTTTACATCATAATTTGATATTGAATAGTTCTATGTGTATAGTGTTAATTTTTCACAAATTTAATGCCTTTTCTAGAGGATTTGAATAATTTCCTTTTTATTTCTATTCCGTCTGGAGGTTGTTGAAAACCTTCAAGAGTATTCCGTAGAATAGTTTATGATCTGTACTTTGTTATTCAATACTTTTCAGTTGACATTTACAATATCCTCAAAAGCAGTTAGACATAGATATCCCCTTCAAGGAGTTTCCGGAATATTCCTCTCAATAAAGTCTCCAGTTTCTTTCGATTTCCTAGAGCATTTTCAGTCTAAAAAAACCACTTTTTGGCCGATAAGTATGGCGGGTGTTTCAATTTTTGAATTGTTTCTTCCACAGCCTCCTGACAAAAGGAGACTTACCACTTAAGATGTAAATTTGGTCACATTCATATGGTAACACATAAATATCAATTTAAAATTATATTCCAATGGATACAGTACACATTATTGCATCATTTGATTGTATGTATCATTATGATCAAAACCAAGTAAATTAATAGAGTTATGAAAATTCACATACGAATATTCTCTTTCGATTCGATTTGAATTGATTTATGCTATACGAGTACAATTTCTAGAATTGTATCTTATACACATACACATATACACTGCTCCTGGGTAATTACGTGTTCTTGAAACATTTACAAAGACATATGTACCCAATACAGAAGTAGGTACTCAATTTAATTCACAAACTTAGATGATGTGTGTAACAGATGCTCCACAATATCCTTGCAGGACGAAATTATATACGCAACTGAGTTCCATATGTATACCGTTCCTTTACTACTCGAAGGCTGCGTACGAGTGTCGAGTATATGGAAGTGGATTGGAATGATGCGAAGTCGGTGCACAACACCACGTACGACATGTTCCATTCGAATATTAAACGAAGTAACCATTTTCCTCACGCAGATGCCATTACAAATTCATTGACACTCATCCTCGAGTCATTTCCGTATCCTTTCTCTAAAAGATGAGGAACACGAAACACCAAAATCAAACCAGGATCGTCTACTACTATGTACATCACACAGGACACAGTCAGTTTAAATATAACCAGTACCGTTACCTATACAAACATGTGTATATGGATAAAGATATTGTATCTATTAATGCCTAAAGAGTACTCTACGGTGTCCGATAATAATGGTCAGTTCTATTTGATTGTGACTCCGGTCCAATTAAAAGGAATATTCAAATTTCGATGTACCAACAGTACTCTCCACCGCTCTACTTCTTTACCAAAAGCACACACGTTTCATTGCAAACCAATATTTTGATGAGTTCAATTAAAATCGATTAAAATTCATTCCAATCACCCGCAGATTAGTGAAACAATTTCGAAATTAATTTCAATTTTCGATTTTAATAAAGTGGCGAAAAATACAATCAAATCGTTGTGTGCAATGAAATTTGCTTATGTATTTTTATTGAGCAGCAATTAAAAGCTGGAAGCAAATCGAAACGGAAAGTAAACATAAAATAAATTCAATATTATTGGTTATGATTAATTGTGTTAACGCAAATTTGTTTTAAAATATTTCCAATGTAAATAACTGTGAATTAAAAATAAGAAAGCGACACCACGTAATAATACGCACCATAATAAATTATTACTGAATTATTCATATTACCTACTGGACTATAATTTGGTATTAATTTTTGAAATATTTTTGTCAGTAACAAAGTTTAATTAAACGTTCATGAACTTATTTAGATGCAGAATAAAAAAAACATTTTTAAACAATGGTTGGTAGGATAAGATTGAATTATAGTAGAAGCAAGAGTAAAATCGTAGTTCTAAATATTTATTACAGGACGAGTTTTGGATTCATAAAAAACCAATAGCACCGGAAACAACAGTAGATATGACTCCATATAAAGTTTTCCATGGATATGCTTTTAACAATGGTTGCAGCACCGTATCCTTTTTATGAATTGTCCCGGACCACATTGGCGACATGGAAAGCTTAAATTGCTACGACCGTTAATACGTGGAGACAGCATTTTGAGAAGGCTTTTGAAAGTCAACAGGAAGTTTATCCTGCAATTATGAAAGTTACTTATGATGGGCCCAAATGTCACGTCCTATACGGACATACGATTTCAGAAGAATTTGAACTCAAAACTTGAATTAGGCAGGGTTGCATACTGTCACCAATCCTGTTTTTCTTGGTGATTAGTGATGTACTGCGGACAGATTTGACGGAAAGCGGAGAAATAAGATTGATTCTGACAACTTAACTGATAGGATCATGGAACTCCATCAAATGTCCACCATCAATGGTGGAGAGAGCCGCAGAAATCGTGGGGCTTAAAATCAATAGGAGACAACTTATAGAATGTTCGGCGCATTCATCCGCTCTGAAGAACAGTGATCAGCAAGCAATATATGGTGACAGGTCAGGAACCCATCAATACCATTTTAAGAAGGCGCAAGTAACAGTGATTTGGGCAAACGCCTCAAAAAGGTAATGACTGCATTTCGGATCAGGCAATAGGCAGTTCAAAAACCATGCCAAACAACAACAAGCAAAGAATGGAGACGAAGAAGCTTTTCGACAATCATTCTTGGTTTTCCCGAGCCCCCAATGGGACAATTCTACAAACCAACGCAGGTTCCAAGATTAAAATGTGCCTCATCAGTTTATCATGATGCAGATTATTTTTTAATATTTGCCAAATGTCAAATATCGTCAAATATGTACAAAATTTCGGCTTTTTCCACATTTGGACTATTGAAAACCTTCTAAAGCTTTGAACTTCACAATTTCGCACTGTCTGATACTTCGTCGTTTTTAAAGTCTTAGTTTCGCAAGTTCTCCATCACATTTTTATGCACTTTGCAGTTTGTACAGTACACACTTGACGATAGGTTATTTTTATACTGAATTCAAAGACTATCCTGGTTGCAGAGTCCTCCTTTTAACATGGCTCCATAAGGATAATGTACACAGAAACATTAAGATAAAAATCTCTCGAATTTTCGCATTTTCGCATTTTCGCAAAATTATAAAAGTGACCATTAAAAGAATGAATCTTATATTTTGCGACATTAAATCCAAACAAAAAAAAGTGATGTGGCCGGAGACCAATTGAAATTTAATTTATTGATCAGGACATAAAAGGACATTCAGGTAGAAACTGTCACTCGCACCCTCCTGCACCGTTATCCTTATTCCATGTACTGTCACGTAAATATACATTAATTACTCATGTTCAACCAACCTCGATTATTAACTGCATTCTGCGAGGTCATCGACGGACTTTATCCAAAAAGAATTTATGCATTACATATCGTCCAATTACAAAGGATGTCCCAGCTCTCGACTCTCGACTCTCGTTCACCATTCATCACTGGCTGGAGATGTAATTAAATTGTTCGCGCAGTTTTTCATAAACGACGACGACCGTCAGTTTGTCAGTTTGTCATTGCATTCAGTCGCGTCATCGTTGTCGACCATGAGACAAAGGACCTTACAATCCAAAACGTATACAAACAAAGCCATGGACTACGAGTATCTCTATACATCCCGTCCTGGCCAAACCAAACCATTGAAAAATAAAATAAACGGCGCACTCTCTGTCTCTAACCTGGTTCTGGTACTTGACCTGCCTCAATTCCCAACAGATTTACCAAATTTATGAACACATCCTGCCTGATGTTATCAAAAGCGACAAAAAAAAACGACAGGACGAAAAAAAAGGAATTGAAGGAATTTTAAAATTTATAAAAGCGGAACATTCTGTCAATATGGGTTACATTAGGTGGAGAAGTGGGATACATGACACCCTGGCACGGCAAACATGGCAACAGACTCGACTCCAGAGTGACGTGGCAACTATCATAACTGACAAAAAAATGTGTCAAGCGACGAAAAATTTAGCAGAAAATTACAACAAATATATAAATAAATATGTACAAGTATGTATGTACACACAGAGATTTAATGGATACCTTGCCTATACCCTGAATACCCCTCCTAGCCGCGCTGCACTTACTTAAAAAGTTTATTTCAAGCGGAAGTTGAACATAAACTCTCAGATGCACATTGCACATGGCGTTTAAGTTGAGTGGAGGCATCCAGTGATGCGATGATTTTGCTAAAATTTAGTTTTCACCCAGTTTTTTTTTTTTTTTTTCGTCAAAGTTGCTCCTCGACGTTGTTGCTTTCTCCAGCAGCGTTATCATCGCTATCGTCATCGTCCTCGTCATCATCGTTACTCGTAGAGTCGTCGTCGTAGTAATAGTATAGTTTTCATCTCAGTCGTCGTTGTCGTTGTCGCTGTCGTTGCTGTTCCCGATCCTGGTCCCGTCAACGACGACCGACGACGACGTCATCGTTTTGAGTTTTAATGATGCAAAAGCTGGTTGGTTTATATAGCAACTGTACGGGAATGAAAAGGCAACAGAATGACGGGAATCGACTTTTAATGATGTTGTGTTAAAATGATATTTGATTTTTTAATTACTAAATATTTTGAAATTGCAAAATCATTTCGACGTTATAGTAAAATTAGTTTTGTTTGTCATTACAACCCAAAATTGCTTGTTTATTAAAATGTAAGATGCAACAACAACAACAACAAAACAAACTTTTTTGATTTCTTAAATTATTTTCGTTGATGAAACTTTTCTTTAACTAAAATGGAAAGTTGTATAAGATTTTCACATGCATGAGTTTTGGAAACTATGTGCAGCAAAATTTTGAAATTAGTCTAATAAGAGTGGCTTCGGTTGATGTTGTACATAAAAGGAAAATTTATCAACACTAAAAGTTTAGGAATTCCACCGCAGCCACCACCGCCCGCCCGACTTAAAGCACAATTAAACTTGGACTAATTTTTGAACCTTTATTGTTTTCGTATCAGATATTGGAGCTATTGGAGATTCTTATGAAGAATGTTACAAACTTTATGTCGGAACTTCTCAAAAATAAAGTTGGATGATCTTCAACTTCAAGTCGAGCTGAATACATGTTTATTACGCCACGCCCCCAACATCAAAACATAAATTGTTTGTCAGACTAATGAATGTCAGAACTAAACTCGCCAAAAACAGTTTTTAACTTCCCATAGGGAGTTATTGTAATCGGTCCGATTTGTCAAATTGAAATTTTTGACAAATCTGGACGTTTCACGGTTCCTAGAATCTAAATTCATCATTTGTAGAGAGATGTCTGTGTATGTGTGTACGTACATTCGTACGTTCGAAATACCCTTTTTCGTTAACGATATCTCAAGAACTGGTAGAGATATCGCCTCCAATTAAATTTAGTTCGACAGGTTATAACTTCGAAAGATGCAGAAAAGACTTTTATAAAAATTTGTCAAGCGGTTTTTTCACCATAGCAGTTTTAAAAAAAGTGAAAATTTTAGTTTGTCGCAAATATCTCAGTAACGGCTAATGCTATTGACTTCAAATAAATTTTATTGTGTAGGTAGCAATGTAATACAGGTTTGGTATAAATTTTGAAATATTTCAAAATACCGTTATTTTTTAAAAAAGTAAAAACGAAAAAAAAAAAATTCGAGCGCAAATACACAATGAAGAAAAAATGATATCATCTTCGAAATAATTTTTTACTATCGAAAATAGTGTCCTTGACATCTGGTAAAATTTTCGAAAAAAATTCAATTGATTGTTTTCTTACAAAAAAAAAAATGTTCAAAAAATTCTAAGAAAAGTTGGTAAAAAGTGTTTTTTGAATTTAATATGTCGAGAATAAGCACCGGTATTGACTTCAAACTTATTTAAGTTTATACAAAATACAATTATTAATATATTCTTCAATTTTGTCAAATGTCGAATGGATGGTTTTTTTACGAAAAATAAAAAACTAAAACATGAATTTACAGAAAAGTGACAAAAATTGCTTTTCGGCTTAAATATCATCACAACAAGCAATGATATTGACTTAAAAAGTATTTTATTTTCAACATAATTCATTTGTCAATATATAAAAAATCATAAAATATTGACAAATATCAGATTGACATTTTTTTACAATAAATACAAAATGGGAATTTATCAGTGTGGGTCGCACCCAGCCTCTTTTTTAATTGGCAATCATATAATATTTTTGCAACTCTTATTTTTCTATTACACATTTTAAAAACTGAAGAAAAAAAACATTACCTGTGTTTTATTCACTGATGTGTAGCTAGTGTGTTTTATTCACTGTACAATTTGATTGCTAGTGAAGCAAAAAAAAACAGTAAAAATAATATCAGCTCTGCTGGCGATATAAGTAAAGTGAATTTGGTCGTTTTATTCACTTGAATGCTGTACTGCCTAAACAGCAGTCAATAAAACAAAACTATTATATTGATTTTTGAGGTTATGTATTTTTTTTTTAGTATTTGTGATAATTTTGTATAAATCTATAATATATTTAATACTAGCGGCTCCGATAAACTTCGCCTCGCTGCAATTTTAATTTTTACAGTAGGTACAAAAAATCAATTATTCTAATTTATCAATTTTCCGGCAGGTTTTTCTTAAATTGTCTTTCATAAAATTTTCTCCTGACAATTATAAATAACCGAAAGGAATTTAAGCCAAATCGTCTCAGCCTTTCTCAATTCATGAATTATTTATTGCTTTTTTTTAAATGTCTAAATTTATATTTTATGTGAAATTATAGTTTTTTTATTACTTTTGTCAGTTTTCGAATGTTTTCAATATTTTTTCTTCTAAAAGCAATGGAGACCAATACAACATAACAAAACCCATGAAAATCGATCAAGCTGTTCTCAAGTTATAAGTGTTTAAAAAACAGGGTTTTTTAACTAGAAATAATATAAATTAAGGTTTTTTTGAGGATTTTTGATAACTTTAACTTGAAACCGACCTCAAAATCATTCTATCATACCAAATTCTTGAGAATTCGCTTTTTGAACTTCAAAAATAGCATTTCATTGAGTTTTCTCAGACTACGTTCTTAAATGGCTTCATCAATTAGCAAAATGAAGATCATGAAGTAAGCACACCCTCTATATTTAAAATGAGTATAAACATTCAAATTATTATAACTACAAAGAGAAAAAAAATTACTGTAATATGTACAACTTCTTACAATGAACGTCAAAAATGTTTCATTACAAAAAAAAACTTCAAAGCAAAGTTCAACAGCAATTAAACAAACTTGCATTACCACCACATGTGGCAATCAAAGCCATTATCATCCTCTGTGGCAGTCCCTGGACCTGGAATAACTGTGTGACAAAAAACAAAAAAAAAAAAACCAAGTCCTGTTCCACATATGTGAAATTGAATTGGTGCCACTCGCACACACCTTCACAAATCAGAACATTCCCTCATATGAAATGCATTTATGACCTAGTAGCTACATGCATACTAACTTGTGTATATGTATACGAGTTGGTAAAACAAATTTGCAACTTTATGAAAAAAGTTGGCCCATAACACGGTCCAGGACCAGAACTTTAAAAGCGGCTGAGACACTTTTCATTCGGAATGATTGCTCTAACCGCACATTCACGTCACGTTCAAAAACGAGTGGCCTCCTACTCCACATATCCACATATCTATATCCTGCCGCTAGGAAATATCGTTTTACTGCTATGAAATTGAAAGGGGATATATCTCATCCTATATCCTATACATATATCCAAAACGGGATAGGTGAAATATCTGAGAAGCCCAGAACAACCCAGGTTAACTCGGCTGCGCTGACTGCCTGGATTTGCTGCCACACATGGGTGTAAATTTCAGTTTGCCACACCGACCGACCAATGCCACCACCTACTTCTGTTCTATTATTCAAGCGGACAAAAAAAAAATGAAAAAAATGGCTCAAACGGTCCTGTATCGTAGGTTTAGGTTTAGGCCATCGACAATCATAACACCCGCATTTGGTTTCCTTCCGTTTTTTTTTAACGCTACACGTTTCACTTGTGTTGTATCCTTGTTGTTGTTGTTGGTTGTTTGCTGTTTTGTGGGTGTCAGGTTATGGAATCAAAACCGCGGAAAACATGTGATTTTGATACGATACAAACAACGCCAGGAGTCGCGAAGCTATGGTGTTGTGCTAGAGCAAACATTGACCTTATTTTTTTTTTTTTGCAAAATTCATTATCGGTAATTTGTCCAATTTCCATTTTGGTAATTTGAGTGTTTCCATGAATTCAGCAGATCTTGAAAGTTGTTAGGTTGTTTTTGTAAATATATGAATTGAATTCTTGTGAAGTGTTGCCATCAGGAAGTTGTTTTTTGATGATTTTGTAATTCGTCAATTTTCTAATGTTTGAAATACAAACAAAAGACCTTCGGGGTCTTTGGAAGAAATAGCACATTATTCTGTGATATCAAAGTGATCAAAAACAATTACATTTAAGTAATAGAAGCACTCAAGTTCGTAGCCAGAAATATATGAGTGGGAAAAGAGAATGAATTTTTTATTGATATCTTAACCCGAAAGAAAAGATCCAACTTTATTCAAACAACATTTAATCTAAGTTTTCAAATGAAATGTCCTAGACATATTTTTATAAAATTTGGTATCCGAGGAGGTATCAAATTCTTGTGATGCCTTGTCTGGATGCAGGCTTAAGGACATTATTTCTTGATATTATTTTAATATTACGACATTTAACATTTCGTTTAACAATCAATACTTGTCAAAGAAGTCAATACTTCATCTTTTTAAATGACAAATAGAGTTTGATTTTGATAAATAGTGTGTCTTACGGATTTCGGAGTAAGGTCAGAGAAGCTTAGGAGGCCTCTGGCATATATTTCCAGATTGTCATCTTTATTAAAAAGTGGATCGAGAGGCAGGACCACCAAAGTTCATGTCCTAGTTTGTTGAAACCATCTATTTCGTTCTTCAATTTTTGTGGTAAAACGTAGTCAATGTTTAATCGTAATAAAATACATTTTACCGAGATATGGCCTGCAGACTATTTCCGACTAAACGAGTATAAACTGTGTCTGTGAAAAATTTCATCCGAATCGGTTCAGCCGTTCTTGAGTTATATAATTATACTGTTACTAACACGGCTTTCTTGTTGATTGATAACAATTTTGATAACAGAAAAATTATCAGACAGTACAAAATTTCAAATTGATATTCGTCAATATTGTATTACTTATGCATTGACAAATGCATTGTGTTTAAAATAAAATATATTTGAAGTCAATATCATTACTCATTGTGAAGACATTTGCACCGAAAAACAATTCTTGACACTTTTCTGTAATTTTTACTTTTAGTTTTTTTTATTTTGTCGTAAAAAAGCTGTCAATTCGATATTTTTCAAAATTGTATTATATGTCAATATTATGTATAAAATAAAATAAAAATGAAGTCAATTCGAGTCCAATTTTTGGTAATTTTTTTTTGCTTTTTTTTTGTTTTTTGCAAAAAAAAACTATCAATTGATTTTTTCCAAAATTTAACCAGGTGTCAAAAACATGGCAGAAAATTTTTTTAAAAGATTATTTCATTTTTCCTTCACCAAAAAATTTTGTTTAGTTTTTCTATTTTATAAAAGTAACTTTTTGTTGAAATTTTTCCAAATTCATATCACACGTCACATTACATCAAAATGTACACAGCAAAATTTATGTAACGTCAAAAGCCTGTCGAAAAACAAAATGTAATTGGTGTCGATATCTTTACCTGTTCTTGAGATATCGTTAACAAAAAGTGCATCTCGAATGTACGAACGTACACAGGCACACACAGACATTTGTCAAAAATGACGGATCTAGATTCTAGACTCTTTGAAACGTCCAGATTAGTCAAAAATTTTAGTTTGACAAATTGGACCGATTACAATAACTCAATGTGGGAAGTTAATAATACACATTTCAATCACATTTTGGTCGTCATAAGGCACCTTCTCCTTAGGCAGTAGTTAAACTTATAGAAAAATTTGAACTCCTGCCACTACTTAGCCCTTAGTTTTAATGAATCTGTTGATTCCTTGCCAAATTTTTGGAATAAGACATTTCTCAAACGACATTACACCTTATTCTCATAGTTCGATCGATTACTAGTAATGTTGAATCTTTGCTGATTAGGTCCTTGAAATGCATCAAAATTATTCGGGTTAGTAGTCGTCAGCTAAAAGGATAAATTTTCACCTCAGCGACTATGGAGGCTAAGCAGAAATGTCGAAATGTCTCGCGCAAAAAGAATGATTAAAAGCTTCTCCGTTTTCATCATCAACGTGTCACTGTATTGTGCGTGTGATATAATTTGAACGTGTTATTTCTAAAAGAGGTGCCCAAAACTGTCCAACGAGATCGTATGATGTAGAACCTTGACAATGTTAATGAATCTTTTTATTAAAAAAAATCCTATAAAATGTAGGAGTTCTAACCGTAAAAATTACACTTTTTGACTTTTTATTCTGGAACTTGAAATTTATCACTGTTACCATAATTGAGCAGAGGTTGAGGACGAAAATGGGCATTCTTCAATTCAACCACCTCATTGCTGACAACAATTCGATGACATTATATTCAAACATTTACTGTCACTTTTTTGTCAAAAAAAAGTTCAAAGTACTTTACTCTTTGATTCTGAATTTTTCAACAAAAGCTGAGTTTTGGGGCTTCATTGTTCTATAAAAGTATAATTTCATTTTTGTTTGTCATGTTATATGGTTAAAATCAATTCATCAATTAATTGAATTCAAAGTGATTTAAGAGAATTGTCAAGTTTCAATGTTAAGCACATATTTTGTTTACAGATAAGAAATTGGTTTTCTGTTTTACAATTATATTTAGACTTTGTCTGGTTTTGATCACTTTTTCACTCGGAGAACAAATTTTCTATTTGAAGCGATTAGATCAGAATAGTGATTGTAAATCAAATAAAGATTCCAATTTAATTAAGTGAATCACCTTAAATGATTATACATACATACATGAGATTAATACATATTTTGAAATAACACATGTGTTGTGTTTGGTATAGATGTGTCAATATTTTCAATATTAATGTAAAAATAAATAAATCACTTTAAAGTGATTTTAAAGTATAAAGTGCTCGTTTTATCTCAAAGAAATTATGAATATTATATGTGCTTAAATCATGTGTATATAAGACATAACCAAAACATAAACATTAACTTAATGAGTTTTTAATTTAATTTAATTTTTTTTTTTGGGAATAAAAATAGGTGTGTAGAATTTTAATGTGTGTTTATTAGGGTAGGCGAAATTTAAGATTTACTGGCTCTTTAAAAAAAAGTAAAAAGTGTTTCGTGTAAAATATTAAGATCTTTATCAAAAAGCAAGTCAAAAATGTGTACTTCGTCATTTGTATATCATATTAATTATTTTAATGGAAATCTCAACTCGAAATTATTTGAAGAATAAAAAACTTGGCAATGAATTCAAAATTCACACAAACTTAGGACTAAAATTTACTTCTTATTCCGATTCCTGTTTCAATGTAAAAAAAAACTTAAATATGTATTAATTTTATTTTTTAAATCGAAAAAACAACTTTTGTAGTTCTTAAAAAAATGCATCAAATAAAACAGTTTAAAAGAATTCAGTCATATCCTTAAAATGAATCAATGTTAAATTTAAACAAACAACATAATAACGATAACCACGAGTTTGACCTTTAAACTAAATATTTTTATTATTTTGTTTTCATATTCATCATCAACATTTCAAAGTAAATCGCTAAAACTATGTTCTACTTTTGCAAACCTCCATCATCCTGCTTTCTATCGATGACGATGACGACGACGACGTTAACAAAACCCGTCCTGTCATTTTTAGGTTCCTTAAAGTTCAATAGAAAATGTTCAACTTTAATTTTATTTTTGTTTTTTTATCGACTTCAAAATATCTGCAAACCCACATTTTAAATTAATTTAACTATGCACACACTTATACAAAGTTTGTGGAATGTTTTCCGTTGCAAGAAACTTATCCAAAGGTCATCGTCGTCGTTGTCCTTATAATATTACGTTCACTTGAATACCTCGACTCAAGTCTTAGCCGCCATCATCGCACCACAAGGTTATACAGTTACCGCAGGCAATGGCGGGCGGTAACAATGGATGGCGGTGGCAGTGGCAATGGCGGCATCGGCGATGTCGTTGCCGCTGCTACTGGCACTGTGGCTGCGGCTACGGCTGCGGCAACTACTAACAAAAAACTAAAATTAAAAATAAACTGCCACCTTATTAAATTAAAAGTTTCCTGCATTCATTTAAGATTGAAACTGCTGTCACCCATTGAATTTGTAAGGAGTCTTCTATTCTTTGATGCGCTATCATGATGATGACGATAGAGATTTTTTTATAATATAAAAGAGGAATACCGCGATAGGAAAGTGCAGTTTAAGGATTTCGTCGTTACATCCTTGAATTCCGCAAAATTTCAAACTAAACCTTCTTCTATGTGTCTGAGATGATGACAACGATGTGACACATAAACGACGACGACGACGCTACGATGGAAGGACGAAACAACACATGGAAAACTTTAAGACTGTTGAAGGAGAAAATTGTAAAGTGGATGAAAAAGAGCCAACTATAAGGAGAACCTGATTCTTTAAGGACTTATCGAAGAGTACCTTCCAATCAATGTGGATTGATTAAATGGATTTTCTCGACACAGTAATCATTGAGATTAGGAAATTCAAGGTCATTAGAATTCGCACTCAATTGAAGAATAGAAATTTCCAATGCGCAAAAGCAGCTCGTCCTTAATCCCCCATTCTCCAGCGCCTCAATTGCAATCATTTGATTGATTTTCCCATTTCACCTAGATAATGAATGCATCACTGTTAAATATACAAATACATACATATATATGGACCAAAATCAGCATCAAAGTTGGAAATCCTTATGTTAGTTGTTAAAAGCCACAAAATTTAAATGTTACCTCCTGCAGCTATAGCTACTGCTGCTGCTGCTGCTGCTGCTTACCCCGGAAACACATCAACACGGTTTTCCAATCAAACCATCCATCCTCTCAGTGTCCAACCCAACATCAACAGAGGTCAACAATTAGATCTGGCCTCAAAATCCAGAGAGCTGATTGGTAATCCATTATTCGAGAGTGAGGACTGCAATGGAAATCTGCATTTTGCCAGATACTCGTACCTTGGATTGGATTGGATGGGATGGGATGGATTACTCGGATGATGTGATAATAATACCGGGACACACAGCCATCTGCATATATGCACTTCTCTTAGTTCCTGTTGCTAGTTTTGCTGCCCCCACTTCTAAACCCCCTTCATCCCATTTTGTGGTTGTGTATAGTGGTGGATGTTGACGACGACGTAGGGATGGTGTTAGAGATGTGCTGGTTCTTTTTGTTCATCTCCTTTCATCCGCTTACCCAAATGACGATGACGATGAGGACGACGACGACTACGGCAGGAAAAGAAATATTTAGTGAAATTTGGAACACATCGCTGTTTTGGCACACAAAACAAAAATTGCCGGAACCCATCCTGCAGCATTTGCATCAAGCAATGTAAATGAGACTCCATTCATTTGCGAGCTACCATCATCCAGGCAACCAAATCATCCATCCATCTGGCATCTGCTTCTGCTTCTGCTTCTGCTCCTGTTCTCCAGCTTCTGGTTCTACTTCTGCAGCATGGGTCCTTGCAACTTATGTGAAAATGAAGTTGAAGTTGATAAAATAATGCAGTCTCAATTCCACCCATCAGTTACACGGTTTTATATGACGACGACGACAACGACGACGGCGAACGGTTAAGCTCGCGTCCTCGTATAAAAGGTGGAGGAGGAAGGACCTAATACCTATAGTATATCTACCAACTGCAACTTTACATATACATTCAGGAATAGAATGCTCTATGTGTGTGCTGGTGCTGGCGAAGACAGTTTGGAATCAAGTCTCAGTTTCAGGGAAATCTACTTATTCCATTCGAACGGGATCATTTGGTTCCTGGAGTGCTTAATCCTATTGTTGCTGAAAGAGTTCTATATAGCTATCCTTTCTTCCCTCAGAAAGTTTTTTTTTTTTTTTTTTGTCCGTATGTGGTTGTGGTTAAGGATATCTGTGCCAGTATCCTACCTACTTTTCAAAACATTTAGTTAAATAGGTTAAAAAGACATTGGGAGCTTACTACTCCACGGGATGTTCGAAATATGTAGGTTAACATAAAATTTAGTTTTTCCACGAAAAAAAAAAAAATAAATTTATTCTAGTTTTTTTGTTGTTTTATCATTCACTTACAATTTTTTGAATTCAAAAACAAACTATAATTACAGAATTTTAAGAAAAAAAGTGATTTTTTGTTCGTCCATTTTTTGTTTGATTTTTAAGCGATCACATAAAAAAGTAACATGAAACCAAAAAATTAACATTTTTTGATATTTTCTGAAAAAGGTTTTTAAAACATTGAAAGCTGAAAAATTTATATTTAGAAAACAATGATTTGTGAAATAGGAATGCATTTTGGTGTAAAAAGGGTGTTTCTTATCGACGTGTAGTTTTCAATCTGACAATACTTTTTTCGGAGTTGGTCTTTTTGACAGTTGTTACTTGATTTATGCTTAATGTACTTTGCCATTTTATAAATAATAGACTTATTTCTGAACAGCATTTGCAAATCGTGTAAATTGATTACCAAATCGAGATGGCCACCGATCCCCATTTTCAAAATAATATGTTGTGCAGCGTGGAGTGGCCTCCAAGATCGGGGATTTAACACCCCTGGACTATTTTTTGTCTAGTTATGTGAAGAAGCTTTTCTACTCAGATAAGACCGAGACGATTGACGCCTTGGAAGAGACTTTTTCCTTTGGGATCATGTGAAACTATGGAGGACAAATGTGGTAATTGGTCATTGAAATTAATATCAAATTGGAACCGCTTTATGGAAAAACCTGTATCTGTCATACATGTCAATGTTGTTGAAACTTTAATATTAGAACAAAATAATTAAGAACCAGGTGGACAAATAAAAAATTTAGTTAAAACAAATACCCTCATACTTAAACTTGATCGGAATTTAAAAATGGTTGTTTATTTACCAACATTTTGTTTAAAAAAAAAGATTGCAGTAAAAATCTAAAAATTAGGTCAAAACAACAACGTAATGGGTAAGTATCCAAAAAACAAATATCTAAAAAGGCCAACAAGGAGTCGTCCCCTCCTCTGAAAAAAATACACAAACCCTAGGAATGACGGACGGGCACATCTCCTAATTTGGCGCATACAATGTTGATTTTTTTTTTTAGTTTTCTATTTTCTTAGTATTTACTTTCTATTTGTGCCATTTTAGTTGTTTTCTTATTTTTGTGTTGTTGTTTGTGTTCCCTTAAAAAAATAAAATCAGTGCAGCAAGGAAGAGAAACCATATGAGAGCCAGTATAGCATCACATCACTCCCTGTCCCTGTTTTAAAACCACACCAACACCAACCGACACCGCCACCGACACCAAAACCATCCGTCTGCCTGTCGTGGTCCTGTCCGTGTCCGTGTCCGTGCTTCCTTCTAAAAAGACATCAGTCTGTGCACTTGTTTAGGCCATTTCCATTTAGATGTTGTTCATTTTGGTGAGTTTTCTTTTCATTTTTTTCTCATTTGTTGTTTTTTTTTATTTGGACGCCTTGCAACCTCTTCCTGCCCAACACCACCACAGCACCGCAGGCAAACATGGAGCAGCACCTTCGCATTCTAACTGCACGAGTATACTATATGCATGTATGTATATATGTATACACACATCAAAACTCTCTTCACTTTTCTTCTTGAGGGGCTTCATTCAGACACTTGAGTGTCGGGCGGCGCGCGGTTATGGTCGTCCTCGTAAACCGACCCAATTTAGGGTTCGTGTTTAATTTAAAAAGCAAATTCTCTGTTTATTTTTGGTAAAACGTGCAAGGACTCTGGAGTCATCATAAGCTCAACGTAATGGGTCTTCCTTTTATGTACCTACATACATATACATACATAAGTAGATACATGTGTATAACACGACTGTTATGCTTTTGGAAAATGTGTGTGAACTATACAAATAATGACTTCCATATGTGAATGGTAGAGGGCGCGTTAGTGTTATCCTTAGATTGCCTTGTAAAATTCTCATTTTGGGTCATTTAAGGTATAGTTTTGTTTACATGGACGAATTTAAACAACAACAGCAATCAGCAACCTTTGCTGTGCAAATTGATGTTGAGACGAATTTTTTTTTTCAAATTTTTTTCGGAATTAAGTCTTTTGGAACGGCTTGGGAGGATGTGGTAGGATTTTTGAAAATTTGTCAACATCGAAAAATCAAAAAGGCTAAAAGTTCGCAACCAATCAAAAACTGATACAGCTTAATATAACGATGAAGGCACAACTTTCTGTGAAATCCAAAATATCTCAAGAGGACAGAATTAACTTCCATTTTCCGCTTACAATTTTCATGCTTGTTTTTATTTTTTCAAAAAACACTTTTAACCTCACAAAAAAACATAAAACACAATAAAAATAAAATATTTCATACACAAAATTTGTATAATTAGGTTATGAAGTTGACATGCAGTGGAAACACCTCTGAGTTTTATGGCGGTGAATCTGTTGCATTAACTTGGTTTTTAATTCTCCAAAAAAAAAAAGGAAAAGGAATTTGGTCCTAAGGGTGTTTATGGTGTCAGAAGATGCGAAAAATGATGCTAATGTTCATATGTGTAAGTGTGTACGGAAAAATGAGAAACCAAAAAAAAAATTGCACGAGCGCATTGCATGAGCTAACGAGCTTAGTATTGGAGACATAAGAAAAAATATGGGCCAACCGTAGAGTACACCAAACGGAGACTTTTTGAGGATGTAACGGCCGCGGTGTCTCAACGATGGCTTGTGGATTATGATAACTTCAAATACAATAATTTTCCTTATAAATGTATCCATTCAACCAAAAATGAGCTTCATCCTTGAACAAAATTTTCGTCGATAAACAAAATGCGTGGCGCAAACGGAACCAATATTTTGGTAGTAAATTTCCATAATTTTTAAACTTTGTTGAGGATTAAGTTTATTAACTTCCCATAGGGAGTTATTGTAATGGGTCCGATTTGTCAAATTGAAATTTTTGACAAATCTGGACGTTTCAAGGTTCCTAGAATCTAGATCCGTCATTTGTAGAGAGATGTCTGTGTGTGCGTGTGTACGTACGTTCGTACGTTCGTACGTTTGTACGTTCGTACGTTCGAGATACCCTTTTTAGTCCACGGTATCTCAAGAACGAGTAAGGATATCGACTCCAAATAAATTTTGTTCGACAGGTTATAACTTCGAAATATGCAGAAAGGACTTTCATAAAAATTGGTCAAGCGGTTTTTTCACTATAGCAGTTTAAAAAAAATTTTGGTTGCAAGCAAATATCTCAGGAATGGTTAGTGCCATTGACTTCACATAAATTTTATTGTATACATTGTAATGTGATACAGATTTGATATAAATTTTGAAAATTTTCAACTTACCGTTATTTTTTAAAAATTAAAAAACTAAAAAAAAATTTTTTGGTGCGAAAATATACAATGAAGGAAAAATGATATTATCTTCAAAACTATTTTCTATTATGGAAAACAATGTTTTTTACATCTGGTGAAAGTTTGAAAAAAGTTTTTTTACAAAAAATAAAAAACTGAATCAAAAATTTACCAAAAAATGTCAAAAGTAGTTTCTTTACTTGAATATGTCCAGAGTAGTAAATCATTTTAACCTCGAATTTATTTTATTTTTTGCATAATAGAATTATCAACGTATAGTACAGTTTTGACAAATGTCGAAATGACAGTTTTTTTACGAAAAATAAAAAACCAAAACTGAAAATTACCGAAAAGTGTCAAAAATTGTTTTTCTGCTTAAATATCATCCCAACAAGCAATGCTATTGACTTAAAATGTATTTTATTTTTAACATAATGCATTTTTCAATACCTAAAAAATGATAAAATATTGACGAATATCAAATTTACATTTCTTACAACAAATACAAAACTACAAAAAGTTAAGAAAAATTAGTAAATATTGTTTTTCCGCTTAAACACCTCTGACAATTTTTTTGTTAGTAAAATTGTTAACAATCAGCATCAAAAGTATGTAAATCGATTAATATCAGCAACGCCAAGTTTTCAAATTATGCATAATGGGATGTTATCAGTGTGGGTCGCACCCAGCCTCTTTTTTTAAAATGGCAAACCATACTGAGCATAAATCAAGTAACAGTTGTCAAAAACACTTACTCCAAAAAAAAGGATTGCTAGATTGAAAATCACGCATTTAAAAAAAACTCTCTTTATATGGTAAATTGTTCCACATACGCCACAGTGCACTCTCAATATCTAATTTAGTTCAGTGTCAACAATTCAATGTTGTTGTTATCATGTTTAGTCACTTAAAAAACATCATGTAATCTTAATATACATTCAAATTGTGTTGAGAAGAAATACTTTAAGAAACCGGTAGTTTCAAACACACCTATCGAAAAAAAAACTAAGTAAGATCAGAGATGTACATCTTTACAATCAAGAATACATTTGAAAAAAGTTTGGAAAATCACAACTTAAAGTCCTTCAACACAAATGGTTAAAAGCTAATAAATTGAATAAAGAGAATAGGACCTAAATGACTACCTTGTGGAATTCCAGATCTATCGAATAAATAAGACCACTCACAAAATGTTTCAATTCTGGCTTTCTTAATTTAAAAAGTTAAATTTGATATGAAAGTTTATCAGACGGAATTTCTGAAGTTAGTAAAAATTTAGTTCAAGTTTTTTTTGTATAATTTAATTGAAACACACAAATCCAATACTTCGATTGATATTTTAGTTCCTGGCCCAAAAACAAAAAAAACATAAATTACTGCACATAGTAAGCAACACTTAGTTTTATGACAGCAATACTTTATCCTTATAGAAGGCAATCAAAAAAACTAAAAAACAATACCCCATTATAGTAATTTTCCCTCTCTTCCCGCATAACTTAAACCAAAAAAAAAAAAAAAAACTTACAAAAGAAAAACACAGATTGAGATAAAATTACAAAACAGGTGCCAACAACAATTTTTGGCGGTGGATGGCACAGAAACTTTTAAATTGTACGAATTCTTTTGCTATTTTTTAGCTTTTTTTTTTGTATTCATATATTTTATCCTTTGACTTCAACATTACACTGTCATTATGTTATGGCTCGCTGCACACAACCCCAAAAAGTACAACCATTCTCGTATAGATATGAACGATTATATTATGAATTTATGCAAATGTTTAACTTTAAAAAATAAAAAAAAAATATATACATATATAGAATAGAGGATGCAGTTTCGTGTTAAAAATATAATATCTTGTTACAAACGAAACTATGTTAAAGTTTTTATATATAAAAAAATGTTTTTTGTTTTTTTTTTCTATGGCAGCTTTAATTTTAAAAGAATTTATGTAAAACTTGTTTTTCTTGCAAATCAAATTTATAAAAATGGTTTTGTATATACACAAGAGAATTAATTTAACAGAATTTTGGGGGACAATTCGGGGATTTATACAATATGGTTTTTAAAATGGACTTGCAATTTAATAAGGGTTATTGCTAACATAAATTGGCTTTCTATCGGTTTCAAAATCTTTAACATTTTTTAACTAAAGATGTGTGAGGTTTTTTATAAAGTTTTGGACACAAACAAGAAATAAGATAGCCAAAAATTTGAAGTTGAAATATGTCAAGATATGTTAACATTGATATTAGACTCTGTGTGTGTGTTTTTTAGACATGTGATTTTTAAGAAGAAAGAAAACGCATATTCTTCATTGTCTTGACCAAGAACTTAGTTTTATTATAAAGATGGAGACTTGCCATTGTATTTTTTTAAATATTTTGGTCAAATGGCCACCGCACCGCCTCCATGCCCGGCTCGAATGAATTCCAGCCAAGAGGTTCAATTTTTGACCACTTTTTGCAGCAATTGGGGCTGTATGTCAGCAATAAAGTACGACGTGCTTGATAGTCGTTCATCTTCAATTCTTGCCCGGGTTGGATTTTGCAAACTCGCAAACCAAGATCCTTCTGCGAAATGTTCCATACTTGGTGCGAAACCGATTCATAGTTTCTGGAATTACCGACTCTGCTGGGCGATTATATCGACCAAATATTGGATCCAGGTCGCGATGTTTCAAAAGAACCCACCAATCATTTTGGTAATAAATTTGGAAAATTTGCAAACGTTTTTCAAGAGAAAGTCTATTTATTATTAAATGGCAAACCAAATTGAGTACATTTCTTGTAACAGCTGTCAAAAAGACCAACTCTCAAAAAAGTATTGTCAGTTTGAAAACCACAAATCTAAAAAAAACACATTTTATTTCTCTTACAAAAAATTTACAAAAACTTTAAAAAACAACACAACAGTTATAACCCTCCTCCCCCACCCAAAACTCACTTCGTCAAAAGAATTTCTATAAATCAATAAATGTTTAAGTCACAAAAACAGTCGCACCCAGTAAGTTGCCAACTGCAAAAACACTATACCAAAAGTTACATTTCGAAAGTGGGTCTATATTTATACCCGTACTTTAATGCATTTGCATTCGAACATTTCTTCATAAATTGTGACACGTTTCGTTTCCTTATGAAGGACGTGAACTTTTACGTACAGCCCATGATGACAGCCGTGTATACCGTCTTATGGCAGTTACACAATACTGCAACTTCAAAAAATTCCAAAACGGATTAAATTCAATTTTAAGAAATTATTCATATTTCCCCATATGTGCTCGCCTTCAAAATGGCCGGGTGAGGTGCGGTGCGATACGACGAAGAAGGTCCGCGGGCGGGAAAAAATATGTGCGGACGCGGAAATCGATACCAAAACAAATTTCGTATTAGGAACACGACTGATTTCGATGCCAACGCCAAACAACAGCACACGAAATACACATTAAGGACATAACCTATAACGCTAAAGGATATACACACATACATATACGAGTATACGAGTATGTAGGTTATTGCCAGATGTTCTACGCTATGCTCTAGGACTGTAAGCTGATACTGATTTTTTTTTGTTTTTTTAACAAATAACAGTGAATATTTTTTTCATTGTCCTTAGAAAGTGAGGGTAGAAAAAAAGTCCTCAAATTGCCATCGAGAGCAAGAAAAAATGAAAAATAAATATGAAGTAGCAAATATTTTAGCTGATGTTCAAATAATGAATTCGTGTTAAGCTTTTCGCTTCTTGTCACACACACCCGAATGGGATCACGTTTATACCAAAAAATCAGGACTCTTTGATGCATGTGGATGGGGGGTATGTCCCGATGTCGATATGTGCACAGTCGACAGGCATTCATAGAGTGCACAAGGACTACGCGACATTTTACAATGATGAATGCCAATATTGCAGTGATATTGTTTTATTTCTATTTTTTTATTTTTATTTTCATTTTTACTGTTGACTTTGCAGCTTCAAGGTCCTTTGCCTGCGCTAAAAGGTAAATAGGAGAGAGAGAGTGTGTTTGTGTGCATCAGCGACACTGAAAGGATATTTATGTCGTTTTAAAATATTTGCTGCCGTTATGATCAAAATCGTATCATCATCGCTCCGAAGCCGGATCCGGAGGCATTTTATACGACGGGCTGTTCGGCAGTTTTCTTCTTTATACACAACAAAAATAAGCTGATGTAAGATGGGCACCTTCCTCTACCATCAACTATGTTATGCTCCTGAAGGTCTCCAGCGCGAGGAGGTGCATCATTTTTGGGTTACCGCGATGCATAAGCACTCACATGGTGACATTTTCACGGTCATATTATGTATGTATGTATATTGTATATGTATGTATTTCTGGAAATGCAGTTGCAAAATATTATGTTTTTATTTTATTTTTTTATTTTCAAAAACAAACACACTATCAGAAGTAATTTGAAAAACATCCATCAAATTTGGCAGCGTTGGCTTGTCAATATTAAGTGAAATAAAATAACGAATGAGGTCGACTCGTTACAAGGAAACTTTGTGGCCTTTAGTTGATACATACATACATACATAGATATGTAGATGATGATGATTATGCCAAACTTGGGTATTGCATGTTAGTCCTGAATTTTGTTTGCCTTGAAAGCTTCCAATCTTCCAATTGACAAAATGATAAATAAATAATAAACTTACGTGATGGGAAAAGAGTAATTATAGATTTCATTGGAAAATAGTAATTATTGAAAATTTTACTTTACTACGTTAAGGTAGTTTTTTATAAAGTTAAAGCGGTCAGTGTTGCCGTCTTTAAAAGCTTCAAAATCGTTATAAATCTGAAAGAAATTTGAAGAAACAGGAAACGTTTCTCTTTGTTTTACAAAATATCTAAATATTGAATCTCTACACTTCCTAGAATAAAACAAAGTCGCTTCTCGCTGTCTGTCATTCCCTATGTGAGATCTCTAAATCTACGCAACGGATTTTGATGAGTTTTTTTTTTAATGGATAGAGTGCTTCAAGAGGAAGTTTTGTGTGTACATATAACTTGAGATTTCCAATATGTATCTACATACTTCAAGACGGGATGCACAATAATCTTACTGTATATAAAAATCAATTTCTGTGTGTTTGTCTCACTAAAACTCGAGAACGACTTGACCGATTTGTCTGATTTTAGTTTTGATATGTTTGTCGTAGTCCAGGGATGGTTTAAAAAGTGAGAAAATATGTAAAAATTGTGAGAAGACAGTTAAAAAACATCTTAATTTTCTCACGTAAGAAAAAAATATTTTTCACTGTCAGTTGGTTGTCAAATTTTTACATTTTAATCGCCTATGCAACAATGAAAATTTTGATCAATTGGTGGCATATCGACCAATCTAATAGTCAGGCGTGCTATTAAAACTCAATTGAGGCGGGACAAAGTTCGACGGTTCCTCTAGTATTTTATACAAAATTCAATTTCTGTTTGTTTTGTCCTGCTAAAACTCGAGAACGGCTTGACCGATTTGGCTGATTTTTGGTTTTGTTTGTCGTAGTCCAAAGATGGTTTAAAAAGTGAGAAAATATAGAAAAATTACGATTTGTTTTACCTGAAAAAAACAAAAATATTTTTAGTTTTCAGTTGGTTGTCAAATTTTTATATTTCACTGTTGTGCCAATGGTAAAGAAAAGCTATAAGGTTACCTGTCATTCTGTCCACATTATACAGTTATTAAAATCTTTTATTATCAGTTCGTACTTGAGATTTACTGGTCTTAAAATGTCACGAAAATTACTGAAGTTAGAAGACCGAATACTTCCTTAAAAATAAAATAACTCTCTAACTCCGTAGATCCTGATTTGATTCTCTAAAACTATTCTTTCATTTGAGGACACCATCGTCCAGTCGTCCCAACTTTAATTACCTCAAAGTAATTTATGCTGCAACAAAAAAATATAACAATACAAAAAGACCAAGAGTGAGAGTGAGACACAATATGTACAGTACGTAACCAGAAAACAGATCGCATATTACGGAAATTCGCATTTGTTCATACATCCGTAAATCTAGACACTAAAGGTAATAAATTTGTGTACTGCTGCAGCTTTCAGCATGAAATTTAAATTACAAATCCGTTCCTGATGCATTACAGCACCATGTCCTCGTCCTCGTCGTTGTCGTCGTCGTTCTTCATTTTTTCAACTTTTTTGGTTTTTTGGGAGTAAACTGACGGCTACTGGAGATGGTGCTGATGGTCCTCGAGAACGAGAAGCTAAAAAATACCATACCTAGGCATACATATCTGGAGCTGGATGATGTTTGGTATACATGCGCACTCTGTAATATAATAATTCAATTTAATATTCCCAGAGTTTTCACAGGATTCAGCTGAGCAGCAGCAGCGGTTAGGTTACTCGCATCGGTGGTGGCTCAATATCACAATGATGACGCCAACAACGGCCAACTACGACGACAACGACAAGGGACCAAAACTCTATTGCATTTGGTGATTCTTGTAATTTATGGGAATTATAGTGGCACAGTCCCTGCAGGAGTAGGTCCCGTTCCTTGCATTCCCTCACTCACACTCCCAAACCAAATCTGAACAATAGTTAAATTTGCTGATGCAAATGTTTCGGGTAACATTGAAAGCTGCCAGGGAAACGAGGTGTGTCGTTGTCGCATGTGCGGGTCTTATATAGAGGAATTACAGGTCAACGCCAATTGAATCCGAGTCTCCCATAAGGTGGCCATAGTTAACACTTTGGTTTTGGGAGTATGAGTATCCTCTAGATACTTTATACCTGCAACCAGCTTCTGCTTTCCACCAGTTCAATTGAAGTTACAATATTCCAGAACTCGATAAAGTATTTCACATAATACTTGCATCCGGGAACGGATTCATGGTCTAAATTTATTCGGTGCCACACTTAACACATTATTCCGCTTTGATTCACACCGAGTCGACTCCAGGCACAGGCACCGGCACAGACGAGGCTATGTTATGCGATTTCCTTTGATGTAAAGTGAAAATTCTGAAATTGGAATAATTAATTATTTTAGTTATTGTATGGTGGAAAATTTCTCTAGGCATTTTGGGGATCCCTCTTCTAACGTTCTAACCCAGTTGGGAATGATGATTTTGGGGGAGAGTTTTAAACGCCATTCGAGTGGGGGGTCTGGTTTGAATAATCTTTTCGACCTAGACCGGAATGAGTTTAATGTGGATGACAGGGATTATGATGAATTTAAGAGCATCTTTAACCGTTTGTGACTTATTTTGGCCTAAACCAGAAACAGAAATCGGGATTAAATTGCACGTTGTAAAAAGACAGAGGATATAGTTAATATGGCGTATCTTATTAACTTAAACTTATTCGAAAATTTTATTTTTCGTGTCCTGCAAAGATTTTATAACATAAGACTGAGTTTCTACTTCCAAAGTCAAGTTCATTAGATTTGGCTAATCGAGGATTAAATAAGTTATATGTCAAACCTATCCTAAAAACAGACGACTCATAATTCAGAGTTAAATCACTTATTTTAATGACTTAACTCAGGTTTAAATGTATTTTTATGTACTCGAAGTTAAACTACTAAATTCACCGTGTGATGCATCGTAAAATCTTAAGTTGCTAGGAACTTTCAACAGTGGACTTACATCGGCTTTTCGGAAACATTATAATTTACAGAAGCAAAGTTTCCGAAGTATCGACACAGAGGAGACTTGCTATCGATAATTCTCCAGATTCTTAAAATCTATTAATCATTATTAAAACTTATTGATACTTGTATCTCAAATTCGAAGTGTGACCATCTTTGCCATAAAGTTGCATGTTTTTTTTTTTTCCTTTTCATTTTTAAGTTTTACTTAACTTTTTTATTTGAAACAAATAAGGAATTGTAAATATCAACTATGGTATAATGTATAGCAGCATTTAGGAGTTAATGAAATTTGGAATGAAACGCAGTCTAAAATGATCTAGTAGTTTTAAAGATCTAAGGCTACAGACAGCAGGAAGTGGCTATGTTTTATACTATGATTCTTTTTACTAACTACAGCACCCTCTGTGTAAATTTATTTAAAAAACTTTAAAAATGTCAATCTGGCAATGCCACTGATTTTGTAGAAAATTAAGAAGAAAAACAAAAGAGACGTCAGTTTCCGGCATTCCTCGTGTGATTTTTTAACTTTAATAATAGATGACAGAATATTGACATTAAATTCCTTGATAAGTAACCAATCCAATGAGAACACAGAAAAGGAAATATCTCCTTAAAATCGATCCATCCGTTTCTGTGTCCATTAACCTCACATCCTAAACAACAACAACTATGTAAACATAAACTTTCCTTTTGTATAAAGTTTAAAAACCTCGTTATCCGGAGCCTATAACGAGTTCTAAAAGAAAATGCTTCCCAAACCACAATTTGGTCATACAAAGTATGTACAAAGCGCCAATTATGCGGTCAGGTAAATCAAATTTCCAATTTCCCATATCTGGCCTGGGAGTGCCTCGCTAACGGTATATATGTAGGTATAGGTTAGGTAGATATGCAATTAATATCTAGTAATAAATATTTCCACTCCCCCCTACCGCTCAGAACTTATTTTCGAAAAATAAACCCCGATTTTGATTCAAAACCCAACGAACCGATGCGATGAAGTGACCGACCAGTTGCAGCTACTATACTGGCCAAAAACCGAGTTGGCTCAGCATCTCTTTAATGCCCGGTCTTAGGCTCATTTATATTTACAATGTTCGACCAGTGACCGCAGTATACTAAAACCTAACAGTAGGTGGGCATCCGGATCCGCCCACAATTATGCATATTTCGTGCCAAAGTTCATCGTTTGTTGGTGAGTTTACGAGTACGTATATAAATAGGTGCCCCTCCCCCCCCCCTTCTTCTGGGTGCCCACAAAACAATAACAACAGCCAAAAAATTTGGAAGCACTATACTAGCATCAGTAAGGCCCGCGGCGCATAACAAACAACAACACCTGCTGTGCTGTGCTGGTGCTCCAACTGCTGCTCCTGATGCCGAAACTGAAGCTGAAGCTGAAACTGATGCTAATGCCACATGATGGTGCAGCCCGTCTGCATGCCGTGCCGTTTCTCTAACAATTGAATTCTTTGGGAACGCGTAAATTTTCCAATTGTATATCTCTCACAACTCTGGCGGCATAGGCAATTGAACTCTGGAAGTCATTTAACTTTCTGGCTGTTTCATGAAAATGGCAAAATATTGCTCCCTCTGCCAGCCCAGTTCAGTGGCTATATATAGATGTACCGTCCTCCGTCCTCCTGGTCGTCCTCGTTCATTGTCGTTGTCGTTACCGTGTAGCCTCGAAGCTAGAGCAATGCAGTTGAAAGTAACTCCTATTCAGCTTTTCACATTGAACTTTTCGCCCGCTTCCAGCTTCACTGCTGTAAATATCCTTCTGGGAGGACTCCATACGAACACCATAACGTACCGTACCGGGACCGGGACATCTTCATTGGGTTATCTTTTATCTTTGGCAAACGTTCTTGGTTTGATATCGAATTAGGTATAATGATGTGGTACTTGTAATTCTTACGTCTTGCTTTTTTTTCTGCCTCTCAGTGGTACAGTGGTGCGTTTCAATTTAATTATGACCAATTAAGAAAATACATGAGTATTTCAAAAACTACTAACTGGATTAAGATGAAATTGTTAGATTCTTCCGATGAATTTTTGAGACTGGCTTATTTATTTCCACCTCAAGTCTTCTGTCTTAAAATCGTGAAGAATTTCCCCAATTTAATTCCATCAGTGAGCCACTGTTAATGTGTATGCTGCTGTTTGGGAACAGACTCAGGGGGTTTTAGGTGGAATTTTTGGCCAGAGATTGGGGTTGGAGGCGGGAGCGTTCCGTGTCGGTGCTTTTTGGCAAAAGTCGATATGAATGGAGTCCAAAATTATTTGATAGGGCATTATCCTCAAGTACCCAAATAAACGTATATATACACACATTCCTATTCCTACCTCGATATATATAGAAGGAGAGACTGTGGTGCATATACGAGTAATACTTTGGTGGATGCAGCGATGGAAATAGAGATGGAGTTCCAGAGTTCAGCAAAAAGTAAAAAGCCTTCCCATATAGACTTCCTATACAGATATCCAAATATCAAATTTATTATCGTCAACCGCAGCCTATTTGCTCAAAGTAAAGCTGAAAACATTATAAAGATCCATGTACATGGTTTCCGAACCTTTATATAGTATACGAGTACAGACTTCCGGTTCCTTTAGGTGGATGTACCTTCCCAGGGGTAGGTCCCGCCCCCTTCATCTCTCTCTTCAAGTACATAATATTAATTTCAAAAGTGAACTTTAAATCATTAAAATGGACTAAAATTGAAGGACGAGTACGAGTAGACGAGTGCTGATGGGAGGAAGTAAGAGTACCTACCTAAAATATTACAGACTTTGGAAAATGTCAAATAATTCATTTAAGCCACTTTTTGGGGCCATATGAAATGGTATATACATATTACTCACAAAGTCTCGTTTTGGTACTTTCAATACATAGACTGGTCATTTATATTGTATAAGGTCCTGATGCACATATACATTTCCATTTCCCATTTCCATTTTATTATAATATAATCTGTAAAAAGGACATGCTACAAGTCCTGACTGAGTGAGGGCTTTTGATTTCGTAAGTTTGATATTTTTGTTATCAAACCTTTACCTTTGCTATACCATCATAATATAGTTGAAGTAGATTGGCTAGACTGGATTAAAAGAGATTATAAGTTACAATACATACATATATATGTATGTGTATGGTCGTTACAAAGGGATAATAAAGTCTCTTAACTTTATATCAAAGGTATATAGTAATTATGTTCAATTTGTTGAATATCAAACATTGAACTCTTTAAATCTTGAAATATGAAGTAGAAAAAGTTTATGGAGTTTGAAAGTTACCAGGATTTCTTAAATTTTTGAAATATCATAGTTTGACTTAAGGCATGTATAAGACCTGCATCAGGAACTAATTCAGTTTCAATTTTCATTCAATTTTGAACGTTTTATCAAGTGAGTTTGAACGAGTTAAAAGGAATTCAACTGTTTTCGTTTTCAAACGCATTGATTGCAATTAAGAGTTGTTTGTTTTATTATTATAATATTATGTAATATTGTAAAGCAAAAATACAGGGTATTCCAATAAGAGGTGTTATTTTGATATATAAAGAAAAATGGCATTTTTTAAGGGAAATGACAGGATGTTTATTTCAAAGTTAAAAAAAGAGGTATGCCATTAATAATAATCATAAACAATATTAGTCAAATGGCCGAGGCATATCCTTTTCATGAAATTTTCCATCACCAAATCGCAAAATGGCTTCTGTATGCGTTTAATAGCTTCATTCCATCTATGAGGTCTTGAATCGACCCTGGGCTTATGGCTTAGACCTTATCTTTTACGTAGCTCGAAAGGAAGTAGTCACAAGGAGCTAAATCACAAGATCTCGGTGGCGAATTGTAACTGCTGTTGCCGTAACTGTTGCTCCAGTCTCATTTTCGAAAAAAGTAAGGTCCAATGACACTTCCGGAACATTAACAGCACCAAACTATAACTACACGTTGAGGATGGAGAGGATTTTCAAAAATAAATCTTAAGTTTTCCGAGCCCCAGGTGCTACAATTTTACTTATTGACGTAGCCACCAAGGTGAAAATAGGCCTCATCAGTCAAGGTGATTTTTTCGATGAAATTCCAGATTATTTTAATGCATTTAAAAGACCCAATCAGCAAAGACAAGATGAGTTGTTGAAGCGTGTTTCGTTACATTTTTATAAATGGTATAGTTTTTGCATGTTAAATATCAAAAATTCAAAATTGACATCTACCGAAATAGTGGCATATTCGAAATAACACTTCTTATTGAAAAATCCTTGACAACTTAAATATTTAAATATGTTGCGTTTTAAAGTGTAATTTCTTTTAGCTTCTAAAAATGAGCAGTATCTCAAACCTGAAGTTAGAAATTTTAAGTCATCTGTATGGTTCAAAACTTCTGTCCTGGACTTCACAAAAATTTAACTGAATTCCATTAAAACTTACAACTAGATTCAAATATTTTTTAAATTGTTTTCAAATTGCTACTTCAATTCCTTTCAATTTCTAGAATATGTAGTAATAGTAGTATGCTACACTATCAATTTCTATTTTTTTTTAATTCTCCATTTTTTCTGCACTTGAAAAGGAATGAAGTAGTCAGTTACAAATTTTCAAGTACAAGTACGAAAGAATTCAACTGACACTTAACTGAATTGAATGGAAAAGAATTGAAATAGTATCGATTTGAAGCTTTATATATTAATATATCACATTACGGCGCTAATTTTGCTTCACTTAGGAATTAATTAAATAGGATTTTTGTATAGAAATAAAAGTTTTAAAGCAAATTATATCAGAAATTTCATAGTCAGACTAGTAAATATTTTAAAATCACATTACAGAAGCTGTGACTTATATAACAGCTTAAATGTGTCACAAAATCATATCAAACACTGATTGATAAATATGATAACATAGATACCTCCCTCATCGAACTATCAACAAATGATATCAACATTTTTGTCTGACTTCATTTCATGTAGGAATTAATATCTTGGGTTGCATCATCTGATAGCTTACATCATTAAGGTTCGGTGTTTGTTTACTACGTAGATTTATGTGTACAGTAGTATGAATCGTATGAAAATCGTCAATTTATTATTTTCTTTAAGTTTTTCGAATGATAAAAAATGTTATTGTAGATATCCATACTACCCATCCATACTTAATATTATAAATGCGCAAGTGTGATGATTGTCCGTCTTTCAACGCAAAACGGAGCGACCAATTGACGTGGTTTTTTAAGTGGAGATAAATAAATTGGTGAAGAGTGACATAGGCAACTTTTTGTCGCTTTCTAATCCGCCACTTTCCAAACATAGGGGTGGAAGGTTGTAGGAGCATTCTGCAATTTTCAAGGTGGTTAAATTTTTAAGGAACAATGTTGAATGTGAACCACACCTAAACGTCAAGTTTTTTTGTGCATTTCATTTCACATTTCTCAATCTCAGATTAACTCAATTTGAACCTTAAAAATTTATATAAAGATCTCTTATGACTAATAAAAAATCGTGCATCATTTTTTTTTTTTTGAAAATCTGAACCCAGACCCTTAAAAGATTAGAAATTTTATGTGGGACTTTTCATAATTTTCAAGGTACAAAGCTATAAATCGGTACACAGACTCTTTGTTACGAACGAGCATTATGTATTTGGAATTCTTCTTAACCAGCGCGGCGGTGGCGTAGGAAAGGGGGAACATGTAATGATCCCACGAATCCCAATAATTCCCACAGATCTATCGTCCCAGTTTAAAAAGGCTACAATTTTATCTTAAGCTTAGTTTCGCTATGACCAATATATAACAAAGTGCAAGGACAAACATTAAAGGTGGCTGGGGTGAACTAAGAAATGGAAAATATTGTATGTAGCATGGTTGCATGTGTCCAATGCCCAGAATCTTCTACATTGTATCCCTAAACGGAAAGACATATTATAACATCGTCTACAGTAGCGTATAAAAATAATATTCTGTTCCGAGTTCTCTTCTATGTTCTAAATCAGGAAAGGGAAACCGTGTTAACACGAATTTAATGCAAGCGAAGTCGCGGACAAAAGCTAGTATTTAAAAAAAATCAATGTCATTCTCAATTCTAAAGATATTTCTTATTTTATGAAAGTCTTTTTTACAAATGTTTATGTTAATAACTCTAAAAACAAAATTTAATATCTGTTCTTTTTTGGATCAATGCTGAGATCTGTCAAAATATTTCATTTGATTACTCGGACTGGTTTAAATTACTTTCAATATAAGGTTAAAGAAAACATATGTACATAGATTGGCAGCACTGTTTTTTTTTTTTTTTTGTATAAAACAGAAGCTAACAGTTCTTACTTGTTTTTTGGGTTGTTGAAATTACATAATATGAAAAAGATTAAGAGTCCCAAGAGTTTGTTCTCCAATCGGATTCAAGCTCTGTGATTTTTTTGTCTGTAGAGTTGGAATCTAAGTCCAAAATATGCAGTTTCGTCACGTCTCATTTCATTAAGACAAAATCAAAATGCAATAATCATAATATAGGTAAATATGTATATTCATATCATCAAATTATAATCCTTTTTTCGATCTCTGCAAAAAATACCCTTTTTAAAAATGTTTCTACAGTAACCAGAAATCGAAACAAATCCTTTTTCAAAACACAATTTCTAAAATTATCTTAAATTTAATTATGACCTTTACATTGACCTTATAATAAGAAAAATCAGTCAGTGAAGTCAAGGCTATAAATTTCATAACATTTATTCCTCTTTGTAAACAAAACCCTTAATCTTTTATCTCAAATTCGAAACTACCCATGAGAGCGTGCCAACAAATCGCGAGTTGAAATGTTCTTCCTCGCAAATGCAAAACCTCGGCGAAGCGAACACCATTTTTGGGTAGGACACCTTGGTGTGGGAAATTCAATGTGGTAAAATAATTTACGATTCCCATCACAGTTTGCGCAGTGTTGCTTCTGCTTCTGGACGCAGTCCAAAACCTTCTCAGGAAATCATAATTTTTTCCACTCAGCACAATCCGTTCCTTTGTGTCGGTTCTGTAGTTTTTTTTTTGTGTTTTTATTTTCACTGAATGCTCGAGTGTCTGTTAAGTAAATTTCGACATTTTGTCATAGATCATGGCAAAAGTAAAAGACTCAATGACAAAACATCGATTGTCCTTCGTTCTTCGTCCTTTGCGACTCTAGTGAGTGTGTCCTGATGTCCATGTCCACTCCATTCGAGCGGCATTCAACATTTTCAAGTAAGCCTCGTGCTCTATTTTGTTGTTATCCTTTATGTCTCTGTGTGTTTGTGTGTGTGTGTCGTCCTTTTTCATATAGAACTTATAACAATGAGGCAAATCCTCAAGAGGGTCGGAATAAATTGTATGCAAGGAAACACAAAAAGGACGAATATAAAAATTAAATTAGCTGAATTAAGGTCCTAGCCCGAGCTTGGCTTTGATCCAACTTTAGTTTCTTTCTTTTTTTTATTCTTATTTTTTTTTCTACGTGACCCATCCGTCCCCCTTTCAACCCCTCGTTGTGGAAACTTGTGCCCCCTTTTGAATTGACCACGTTACTATATGACTTTAATGAGGAGCTTCCATAGATGCAAATGCGTGCCATTTTCAATAAGTCGTTGAGTTCTATTTGTATGTATACATAAGTATGATGATGCTTTAGCCTTTACGTTTAAGGACGAACAAGGATGATGATGATGATGATGACGTTGATGTGACAAGCGAGTAGTTCATGGAGACTGATGCGAGTCGTTTTAAAGGCGGCATGGCATTTTTATTAGTAAAACTAAGAAACTAGTAAATGGTGCTAACCGGAAAAGAAGTCACACTCCACACTCCAGAGAGCACACCTTCCTTGCAAGCAACAACGAGCAACGGGTCGGTGCGCTTCGGCTCCATGGTGATGATGTGTCCTGAAAGTGTGCTCCAATTATTCACCATTACATCCCCTCGTGTAGTTCCTCCCGGTTCGGTTTTTTTGAAGAGTGAGGTGAATAAATTGAGACTTCTTCTTACTTTGATGATGATTTTTCACTACAAACTTTTTTATCTTTATCCTTCCCTCTTCCCTCTCTTAACGTTGGCAGTGATATACAAGTTAGAGGAACGTGCAAGGGATTTAGAATTTTAGATGCACTGTAGATTTGAGAGTTTTTGGGGGCTGACAGATATCTGCATAGGCTAATGTTTCTTTGCCATCGGGATAATATTGTTGGCTTTAATATTCCACTGCAACGTTCTGTTTTTTTTTTTTTTTCTGAATGGTTGGGTTTAGTGTCTTGAATTGGGACCAAGTTTAAAAGGGTTTCAGTTTTCACTTTTACCCAAAAACACAATGTCATTTCGTCAGTCATAAAAATCTTTAAATGTCTGTTATTCACTCGGGGGATATTTAAAGGCAGTCAAATGTTTCACTTCGATCAAAGGCTTATCCAGATCCACCTAAAAGATGATTTCCAAATCCCAAGTGTGGGAACACATAACTACATGTGTATTGTGTATGTACATCTGCATATTTTTTTAAAACTAGTGTTTTTATGTTCCATTTGAAATTTAAGGAGTATAAAACAATAGATGGTGAAAAGAAACAAAAGAAATCAAATCAAGACAAACCCTTTGAGAAGCCTTCAGTAAATGTACAAACCAAAACTGATAGCTTTTTCTTCTATTACTCGTACATGAGACCTCACTACAACACATTTTCCAAAACCAACGTATCTAATGTTTTCATAATATATAAAAAACTATCTAGTGTAATGTCGAGACCCTTTAAATGGCAGTTATTGTATTGAAAAAAAATTCTGAGTGTTAATCTAGTAGCCTTTGAAATTTGGTTTTTGAAATTCCTGAGTGTGTGATCTAGTAGCCTTTGAAATTTGGTTTTTGAAATTCCTGAGTGTCTGATCTAGTAGCCTTTGAAATTTGGTTTTTGAAATTTCTGAGTGTTTGATCTAGTAGCCTTTGAAATTTGGTTTTTGAAATTTCTGAGTTTTCAATCTAGTAGCCTTTGAAATTTGGTTTTTGAAATTCCTGAGTGTCTGATCTAGTAGCCTGTGAAATTTGGTTTTTGAAATTTCTGAGTGTTTGATCTAGTAGCCTGTGAAATTTGGTTTTTGAAATTTCTGAGTGTCTGATCTAGTAGTCTGTGAAATTTGGTTTTTGAAATTTCTGAGTTTTCAATCTAGTAGCCTTTGAAATTTGGTTTTTGAAATTTCTGAGTGTCTGATCTAGTAGCCTTTGAAATTTGGTTTTTGAAATTCCTGAGTGTGTGATCTAGTAGCCTTTGAAATTAGGTTTTTGAAATTTCTGAGTGTTTGATCTAGTAGCCTTTGAAATTTGGTTTTTGAAATTTCTGAGTATTCAATCTAGTAGCCTTTAAAATTTGGTTTTTGAAATTCCTGAGTGTGTGATCTAGTAGCCTTTGAAATTTGGTTTTTGAAATTTCTGAGTGTCTGATCTAGTAGCCTGTGAAATTTGGTTTTTGAAATTTCTGAGAGTTTGATCTAATAGCCTGTGAAATTTGGTTTTTGAAATTTCTGAGTGTCTGATCTAGTAGTCTGTGAAATTTGGTTTTTGAAATTTCTGAGTTTTCAATCTAGTAGCCTTTGAAATTTGGTTTTTGAAATTCCTGAGTGTCTGATCTAGTAGCCTTTGAAATTTGGTTTTTGAAATTTCTGAGTGTTTGATCTAGTAGCCTGTGAAATTTGGTTTTTGAAATTTCTGAGTGTGTGATCTAGTAGCCTGTGAAATTTGGTTTTTGAAATTCCTGAGTGTCTGATCTAGTAGCCTTTGAAATTTGGTTTTTGAAATTTCTGAGTGTCTGATCTAGTAGTCTGTGAAATTTGGTTTTTGAAATTTCTGAGTGTCTGATCTAGTAGTCTGTGAAATTTGGTTTTTGAAATTTCTGAGTTTTCAATCTAGTAGCCTTTGAAATTTGGTTTTTGAAATTCCTGAGTGTCTGATCTAGTAGCCTTTGAAATTTGGTTTTTGAAATTTCTGAGTGTTTGATCTAGTAGCCTGTGAAATTTGGTTTTTGAAATTTCTGAGTGTGTGATCTAGTAGCCTGTGAAATTTGGTTTTTGAAATTCCTGAGTGTCTGATCTAGTAGCCTTTGAAATTTGGTTTTTGAAATTTCTGAGTGTCTGATCTAGTAGTCTGTGAAATTTGGTTTTTGAAATTTCTGAGTGTCTGATCTAGTAGTCTGTGAAATTTGGTTTTTGAAATTTCTGAGTTTACAATCTAGTAGCCTTTGAAATTTGGTTTTTGAAATTCCTGAGTGTGTGATCTAGTAGCCTGTGAAATTTGGTTTTTGAAATTCCTGAGTGTGTGATCTAGTAGCCTTTGAAATTTGGTTTTTGAAATTTCTGAGTGTCTGATCTAGTAGACTGTGAAATTTGGTTTTTGAAATTTCTGAGTGTCTGATCTAGTAGCCTTTGAAATTTGGTTTTTGAAATTCCTGAGTGTGTGATCTAGTAGCCTTTGAAATTAGGTTTTTGAAATTTCTGAGTGTTTGATCTAGTAGCCTTTGAAATTTGGTTTTTGAAATTTCTGAGTATTCAATCTAGTAGACTTTGAAATTTGGTTTTTGAAATTTCTGAGTTTTCAATCTAGTGGCCTTTGAAATTTGGTTTTTGAAATTTCTGAGTGTTTGATCTAGTAGCCTTTGAAATTTGTTTTTTGAAATTCCTGAGTGTGTGATCTAGTAGCCTTTGAAATTTGGTTTTTGAAATTTCTGAGTGTTCAATCTAGTAGCCTTTGAAATTTGGTTTTTCAAATTTCTGAGTTTTCAATCTAGTAGCCTTTGAAATTAGGTTTTTGAAATTTCTGCGTGTTTGATCTAGTAGTCTTTGAAATTTGGTTTTTGAAATTTCTGAGTGTTCAATCTAGTAGCCTTTGAAATTTGGTTTTTCAAATTTCTGAGTTTTCAATCTAGTGGCCTTTGAAATTTGGTTTTTGAAATTTCTGAGTGTTTGATCTAGTAGCCTTTGAAATTTGTTTTTTGAAATTCCTGAGTGTGTGATCTAGTAGCCGTTGAAATTTGGTTTTTGAAATTTCTGAGTGTTTGATCTAATAGCCTTTGAAATTAGGTTTTTGAAATTCCTGAGTGTGTGATCTAGTAGCCTTTGAAATTTGGTTTTTGAAATTTCTGAGTGTCTGATCTAGTAGCCTTTGAAATTTGGTTTTTGAAATTCCTGAGTGTGTGATCTAGTAGCCTGTGAAATTTGGTTTTTGAAATTCTTGAGTGTGTGATCTAGTAGCCTTTGAAATTTGGTTTTTGAAATTTCTGAGTGTCTGATCTAGTAGCCTGTGAAATTTGGTTTTTGAAATTTCTGAGTGTCTGATCTAGTAGTCTGTGAAATTTGGTTTTTGAAATTTCTGAGTGTCTGATCTAGTAGTCTGTGAAATTTGGTTTTTGAAATTTCTGAGTTTTCAATCTAGTAGCCTTTGAAATTTGGTTTTTGAAATTCCTGAGTGTCTGATCTAGTAGCCTTTGAAATTTGGTTTTTGAAATTTCTGAGTGTTTGATCTAGTAGCCTGTGAAATTTGGTTTTTTGAAATTTCTGAGTGTGTGATCTAGTAGCCTGTGAAATTTGGTTTTTGAAATTCCTGAGTGACTGATCTAGTAGCCTTTGAAATTTGGTTTTTGAAATTTCTGAGTGTCTGATCTAGTAGTCTGTGAAATTTGGTTTTTGAAATTTCTGAGTGTCTGATCTAGTAGTCTGTGAAATTTGGTTTTTGAAATTTCTGAGTTTTCAATCTAGTAGCCTTTGAAATTTGGTTTTTGAAATTCCTGAGTGTGTGATCTAGTAGCCTGTGAAATTTGGTTTTTGAAATTCCTGAGTGTCTGATCTAGTAGCCTTTGAAATTTGGTTTTTGAAATTTCTGAGTGTCTGATCTAGTAGACTGTGAAATTTGGTTTTTGAAATTTCTGAGTGTCTGATCTAGTAGCCTTTGAAATTTGATTTTTGAAATTCCTGAGTGTGTGATCTAGTAGCCTTTGAAATTAGGTTTTTGAAATTTCTGAGTGTTTGATCTAGTAGCCTTTGAAATTTGGTTTTTGAAATTTCTGAGTATTCAATCTAGTAGACTTTGAAATTTGGTTTTTGAAATTTCTGAGTTTTCAATCTAGTAGCCTTTGAAATTTGGTTTTTGAAATTTCTGAGTGTTTGATCTAGTAGCCTTTGAAATTTGTTTTTTGAAATTCCTGAGTGTGTGATCTAGTAGCCTTTGAAATTTGGTTTTTGAAATTTCTGAGTGTTCAATCTAGTAGCCTTTGAAATTTGGTTTTTCAAATTTCTGAGTTTTCAATCTAGTAGCCTTTGAAATTAGGTTTTTGAAATTTCTGCGTGTTTGATCTAGTAGTCTTTGAAATTTGGTTTTTGAAATTTCTGAGTGTTCAATCTAGTAGCCTTTGAAATTTGGTTTTTCAAATTTCTGAGTTTTCAATCTAGTGGCCTTTGAAATTTGGTTTTTGAAATTTCTGAGTGTTTGATCTAGTAGCCTTTGAAATTTGTTTTTTGAAATTCCTGAGTGTGTGATCTAGTAGCCGTTGAAATTTGGTTTTTGAAATTTCTGAGTGTTTGATCTAATAGCCTTTGAAATTAGGTTTTTGAAATTCCTGAGTGTGTGATCTAGTAGCCTTTGAAATTTGGTTTTTGAAATTTCTGAGTGTCTGATCTAGTAGCCTTTGAAATTTGGTTTTTGAAATTCCTGAGTGTGTGATCTAGTAGCCTGTGAAATTTGGTTTTTGAAATTCTTGAGTGTGTGATCTAGTAGCCTTTGAAATTTGGTTTTTGAAATTTCTGAGTGTCTGATCTAGTAGCCTGTGAAATTTGGTTTTTGAAATTTCTGAGTGTGTGATCTAGTAGCCTTTGAAATTTGGTTTTTGAAATTCCTGAGTGTCTGATCTAGTAGCCTTTGAAATTAGGTTTTTGAAATTTCTGAGTGTTTGATCTAGTAGCCTTTGAAATTAGGTGTTTGAAATTTCTGAGTGTTTGATCTAGTAGCCTTTGAAATTTGGTTTTTGAAATTTCTGAGTTTTGAATCTAGTGGCCGTTGAAATTTGGTTTTTGAAAGTGTTTTGAGTGTTTTATTCTGAGTGTTTTATCTGGTTACCTTTGAAATTTGATTTTTCATGGCTCAAAGTTCACTATACTCTTATTATTCCATTTCTACCGACTTAAAATTGATGTTTGGATTTTGTATGCGGGTTATTGCAGAAGTAACGTTTTCGTACTCAAACTTGCTTATCTCTTATCGCTTCGTCCAAGATTCAAAAGTATTCGCCCAAAACAAATACGTTCAACATATAAAAGCACTTTAGCTGTTTAAGTTTTTTATGTGGTTAAGACTTTAGAATCTACACCCCTTCCTCTTGTATGCACCAAAGTTTCGCAGTATATTGGTTACTTGGATGTAATGTTCACTGAAGCTGCATGAAGTCTTGAATATTCGACAAAAAGAAAACTACTAAATTTTTCCCAAAAAAAAAAAACAAAGAAAAAGAAAGGAAAAGAGAAAAATTGCTTTGTGAATTTCCTTTGGCAGTTTTTTCTTGCTCAACTTTTCTTATTTGTATCAGGATTGTGATGTGTATGTATTTTTCTTTTGGTTTTTTTTTATCTGCCACATGCAACCCTATTGTCAGCTCGTAAATGGATAAGTGTCCTTTGGGGCTTGAATTATGGTGATATGTGGTGTGCTCATTTTTGCATCGCAAATATAAAATATCTAATATACAAGAGCTTCAAAGTTTCCCAAAGAAATTGTGCATTCTATGAGTAAACTATTTTTGAACGTCCGACCAATGTAAACAAAAAATGACGAAAATATCATTGACGATAAATGCCGTTTGCTATATAAAACATACACACATGTGTGATAGTAACGTTAAATGTAAAATGACTTTGCACACAATTTTAAAAATACACAAACTTGAAGTAGTTTTGAATTTGACTTGTTATAAGTTGAGACTTGGATAAATATGAGACAAACTTGAGTTGAGCGTTTAAACTTGCTTTTGTGGCAAATGGCAGCAAGGAGTTACTTAGAATTTTGACAAACTGTCCGGAAAAACATGAAGATTCGAAGAATGTGAAATAATTACTAAAAGGGTTAGAATGAATGTTTCAATTGTTCCCTAGGATTTTTTAAAATACAAACAATACTTGTGAACAAAAACGCCCTTAGTTTCAAAAAAATACCCCAAAAAGTCATCCCCTGTAATTTGAATAAATTCAGATCTCAAAATTTACCATTTCTTTCATTGCCGATTAAGACTTTCATTAATTATTCATCAATTAGGCCTGCCTCACCCTCACCTTCCGCAATATCAAAACTATTCCGATAATTAAAACACAAATCTCAAATATATTGCATTGGTATTGATGTCCAATAGATTTATTACATTATTTAGAAATTCATTGATATTTCCTCCACAAGATAATTCATTATCGCAGCCAAAGAATCAATAGCTATCATTTTTCATAAGGTTCCTATCGTAAATGGAGACACAAGTGATGACAGAGATGGAACTGGGGCTGGAACTAGAGCTGGAGATCGAGACGAAAACGGAGATGGAGACGGAGACGAACGCCCAACGAACAATTTGTGCACATCCACAATCTGTCGTCTGGCTATGAATTATGATGCCGCAAGCCTTCATAAAAAATAAAAAAAAAGGAAGATATCCTTTTCTTTCGTGTTTACCACATATTCACACCCAGTTTGTGAGTGAGTTGGAGTTCGGTTCGGTTAAAATTGATACCCATATTATGTCTTCATGTGCACGGAGCTGAGGAGCCGAGCCGGGCCATAAGCCATAAGCTGTGGCGGTGATATCCTCTATCTTCATTTCTGCACACAGCTACGCACAATCGTCGGTCTGTGTGTGTATGTGCGAAAATGTGCCACAAATCGATGTCGTCGTTGTTAGTATTGACTTCTGGGACAATTTAGGTGATTTTTAATGCGATACAGTCATAAATATTAGTTCCTGCAGGCTCTGATAGCTGATTCTGTTATACTCCGTATCTGGGATATTGTCTTGTGCTCGGTTATGGTATCTTCTCTTAAAGCGGAAGACGTTATCCCCAAATGTCAGTCCTTTTCTATTATAAGGATGTGAAATTTTTTTTTGGATATTTTTTGGTTTTATATCTTCATATATGTTTGTTTGTGAATTTGTATTCGTTTCATTTGTAGGAATGTGTCCTGGTAGTTTTTTTGGCTGTATGTCGGTTTGTTCGAGTGGCGTGAATGCTGATATATGTACATACATATGTATAAGAAAATGGAAAAGTGTCAATGGGCCAATTAGTATAAAAGTATTTCAATTTGAGATTTTGCAAAACGAATAAATTATATACAAACGTACATTGTATCTGGAATATGAAAAACGAGGAAACAACGAATATTGGGAAGGCTTATTCTTCTCACTTTATAAAGGTTGTACTTGTAGTTTGTTAAAGAGCCTTTCTTATGGTTCTGATATATGTAATATAAATTAAGTTTTTCAAATCAAACTTAGAGGATCGTTAAGTGTTAAAAAAAATTGGAAAAGCAGACCCCAATGTAGAGAAGCAAACTTCAATTAAAAAATAGTTCTATAAAATTATGGTCGGTAAAATTTAAAAAAAAAAGTACACATACGCCCGGGGTAGTTTTTTGAGAAAAATGAAATGACTTAAGTATCTAGGAATTATTTTTTATTAACTTCCCATAGGGAGTTATTGTAATCGGTCCGATTTGTCAAATTGAAATTTTTGACAAATCTGGACGTTTTATGGTTACTAGAATCTAAATTCGTCATTTGTGGAGAGATGTCTGTGTGTGTGTGCGTACGTACGTTCGTACGTTCGAGATACCATTTTTCGTTAACGATATCTCAAGAATGAATAAAGATATCGACTCGAATTAAATTTGATTTAATAGGTTATAACTTCGAAAGATGCAGAAAGGACTTTTATAAAAAATTGTCAAGCTGTTTTTTCACTATAGCAGTTTAAAAAAAAAAAAGTTATTAAATTTGCAGAGAAGTGTAAAAGTTTGACTTCAAGTGTATTTTATATTCAACACTAGCTTTTACCCGCGACTTCATCCGCATGAGTTTTTTTGTTTTCTCTCGGCTGTAAGTCCCAATGCAACAATGTCCCACTATCGTGTTCCGGTCCTCAACTTCACATCAAAATTTGTTCAAAAGCAACCTAAGAACTGTATAAGTTTCTCTGGGAATGAGATATTTTCCCGAAGTAAAAAGTAGTCTGAATTTTGGTACCTTCCTACCCTATAAGTTAAGTAGTGTGATGGAATGTCGCTAAGTTTCGATCCAAGTAAAACTGTTAAAAAAAGACAGTTGCATCAAAATTTTATCATAAATTCCCTAAATTATTGCCCCTATCTACCCCCTAATTTAGAAAAGTGATCAAATACTAACTTGAAGTCTTAGTAACACTCAGTTAAAAAAAAAAAAACATCAAAATCATTTCAGTAGCTATGGCGTCATGCACTTCTTGACACGATCACGCTAGATTTTCGTGGGAATGAGGTATTTTTCCGACGTAAAAAGTAGCCTGTGTCCGTGGCTAGGATCCTATCTTTAAATTAACCAAGTCTTATAAAAATCCGTTCAGACGTTAAGGCGTGAATGAGTTAAACTTTTAAAACAAACGATTAAAAATCACTAACTTAATTAGCTTCCTACCTACGCCTTAAGTACTATAGCATGAATATTAATAGCCCATATCCTTTTCTAGGTTACTATCTATATAACCTAACTAAATTTCATCAAAATCCGTTCAGCCGTTTAGACGTTTAAGAGCAAAAATGAATAAAAATCACTTACTCAATTTAGTTATCTGCCTACTGCCTACCCCCTAAAAACGATGGGGTGATTATTTATAGCCTATGACCATTTCTAGGTTATCATCTATCACCATTCCAAATTTCAACAAAATCCGTTCACCCGTTTAGGCGTGAAAGAGTAACAGACAGACAGAGTTACTTTCGCATTTATAATATTAGTATGGATAATGCATTTGTCAATACCTAAAACTGATAAAATATTGACATTTTTGTATAATAATAATTACAAAACTACAAAAAGTTCTATGAAAAAATTCAAATTTATCAATTTAAGAGACAAAATTGACAAAAACTACATGTCCTATAAAATCAATAGCTAGTTTAGAATAGGTAGTGTTTGAAAACTTAAAGTTCTTAAACTTTAAAAAATTTATCAGGTTCATTTCGTTTTTCTTGTATAAAAAGTAGTTAAACAAAATTTTATTTTCATCAACGTTACATTTAATTTTACATAGATGCATAACATGTGCAATTTTATTTTTCACCGAAGTCTTACATACATACATATATCCCAAAAAAAGTTTTCTAAATATTAATGTAAGAATTGAGATGAATCCGACAGACGTTGGTTTGTACATTCGTCTTAAATTTTAAACTTTTTGGATATTCAATATTTTGGTTAATCTTTGAAGGGTTTGCCAACCGTCTATAATATAAAAATCATTGTAGGACCTATTGTCTTATTAAAAATTAAAAATTGCTTAAGGAATTGGAAATTGAAAACGTTTGAATAGGATCCGTGGTAGAGGTACAACTTTACCTTCAAATTTGACACTAAAAATAGTGGTTTCAGAAATATTAACCAAGATTTTTCTTATGACCGAATCGAATGAATTTCGAAGAACATTATTCATGAGCTAATCTTCAATCTCAAGTTATATGTTGGCATTCTTTGTAAGTCCAGTGAGAACACACATATTTATGGTAAGTCATTATTTACATCTTCCAGAGAGCTGTCAAGAGATTGCTGCAATGAACGATGAAGCAATATTGTCATGCAATCTGATCTTAATTGTGATCCAAGCTTATATCAAGGAGTTAAAAAATGTTCCACCTCCAAAAAAAAAGGTTACATATATAAACATTTCTCAGTTGACTGAATTATCAATCTTCAAGTCGAGTTCACTGGAACCCAGAAAAGGGATTTCATCAAAAGCAATCGAGCTGTGCAAGACGAGTTCAGTCACATAACATACATATATTAAAAAATTACCCTAAAAATAGTGTTAGTTTAACAGCATATTACTAAAGTTAGGTTAGTGTGTTAGTTTTCTTCCCAAAATCTTACTTATTTTATGTTCATTAACGAAACTTTTTCTCCAATTATAAATGACAAATATTGTCACATTGTACTAATTTAATACTAAACATTAAAGCAATACCATATTATTTAATAAAATTGAATGACTTCTAGCTTAATCCAAGGTACAAGCAGACTAACCCAATTGCACGACCCAGTTTGATCACTTTCCTTATCATCATATTATATTATGTAAGTCTGATTAAAATCTCCAATATCGAGAACTATTCTAATAAAAACGACAAAAATATCGTCACCTGATTACGAAAACTATAATAACCTAAATAAAAAATGAAAACAAAATGCAAACTTGTAAGCTATTACCCCCTGTGACCCCATATAGTAAGATTAGGCGGTAATACTATATCAATTTGGAAAAAAAAGAAACTAAATAACGAAAAAAATACATTTTACTTCAAATCCGCTTTTCATTTCAATTCCCATGTCTAGGGAGTTTCATGTAACCACCACCGACCACCGACGACAGCCACCGAACCATTTGTCGCTGTCGGAAAGAAACCTCGACAAAATAAAAAAATGGAAAATAAAAATTCAGTAATGCACTTTGCCGCATTCGAGTAAATAATAATAATAATAATCTATAAGTGCAACTTGACCCGCATTCTCACTCACACATTCCTACAAACCAACACAAATAATGCACCAGCAATTCAGGGATGGGGTTGGTTGGGTTGGGATTTGGGCGAACCACATCACACACCAACAAAACTACTGTCTGACATTCACTGCCACTACTCTGGGGGGGCATCAGGCTATTCCATAACCCATAGTTACATTTTATTATCTCGGACCTAAAACGTATTATTTGAACGGTAGGGTACCGTTGTTGGCTGTTCCTTAACTATGACGGTTGTTATCGATATACTTTATAGAAGAAAAAAATAAAACCGTGAATTTCAAAGTCCTTAAAAATATATTGAATTTGTATATCGAGAGAAAAAAACTTCTAGGTTGGCCTCAATTAACTGATTTTTCAAACCATCATACTCGTAATGGCTTCCAAATTCACGATGAAATTCAACAAGCTAGAAAAATGGAGGACTTGCAGAGCAAATAAAATCATTATGTTTGGAAATATTATATTAAAAAAATATATATTTATAAAAAAATTGAACATCAGAGGATGATAAAATCGAAGTAGTTTTATTGAATATTTTCGAATATCGAAAGAAATGAGTATAGCTAGAATTTTAGACTTGGAGTAAATCTAATGTCAAATATTTAAAACATGGAGGTTGGAGGTGGAGGTTTCGTTGTTTCAAATTTGAGCCCTGACATTTGACACCTTTCAAACGTTAGTTCGTTAGTTGTCATTTTAATTGTCATTCAAACGTGTGGTTTATCTAGCATAGCCACTTTTCATGCGTTACTCGATGACTTAGGTCGTTTTTTAAAAATGGTAAAATTTTCAGGAAATTAATTGACAGATTATTTAAAAAAAAATATTAAAACTTGTTATTTTTTATGATTAAGTTAAAAATTTAAAATACAAAATCATTAAAAATTTAATATTGTTAGCCAACTTTATATTTTTCACTGCTCAAAATACCCTAAAAACAGAATTTTAAGAAATAAATAGGATGAGATCCAACTTCAAAATATCCCATTGGTGATTTTATAAAAAACTTAATAAATTCGTCTAGTAAAAAAAAAATTAACTTCAATTTAAATATTCAAACTAAACTAAATAAGTTTAAATTTTGTTCAAGGGTTTACTTCAAAAGATGCAGAAAGGACTTTTATAAAAATTTGTACAACGCTTTTTTCACAATAGCAATTTAAAAAAAAGTGAACATTTTAGTGGGTCGCAAATATCTCAGGAACGGATAATGCTTTTGACTTCAAATATATCTTATTATTAACATGGTGATGTGATACAGAATTAATATGAATTTGGGAAAACTTTAACATACCGTTATTTTTTTTTTAAAGTCAAAATAAAAAAAAAATTGGCGAGCAAATGTACAATGAAGGAAAAATGATATCATCTTCGGAAAATTTTTTAACTATGTTGAATGCTGTCCTTGCATGATAAAAGATGTTTTTTGACTTGAATATCTCGAGAACGGGTAACGGTTTTTGTTTTTTTTTTAAATTCATACACAATATAATTATTATTAACATAATGACTTATTAAATTAATGACTTGAATAAAAATATGTCTAGAGTGGTCAATCATTTTAACTTCGAATTTGTTTTATTTTTTTGTATAATAAAGTGTTGTTAATATGTGGTACATTTTTGAACAATATCGAATTGACAGTTTTTCTTACATAAAATAAATAAACTAAAACTGAAATTTACCAAAAAGTGTCAAAAATTGTATTTCGACTTAAATATCATCACAGCAAGCAATGATTTTGACTTTATATGTATTTTATTTCATTATAATGCATTTATCAATATCTATGTGCATACGAATGTATATGAAAAATGTTAACGAATATCAAATTGACATTTTTTACAATACATAAAAATACAAAAAGTTTTAAAAATTGGTAAATATTGTTTTTTTCGCTACAATATCTGGAGAATTTGTTTTTTTTTCAATACTAAAACAACTTCAAAAGACAACCATGATAAATATAACTTTGACAGTTCGAATTGTAATATTGTTTAGTTTAATTGTAGGCTTGTTTTATTGGTAAGTTTTAGCCAACACAGTAATACAAGTTTTAAAATAAAAACTCTTAATTTAACACCAAGAATTGGTATCCCTCTACATTAATTGGTACGTGTTTCAAAAAATTGTTATGAATTTTTTCAGATCGAGTTGAAAAATGCATGAAAATGTAGATCTAGTTGAAATATTCATGGAGTTTTTCTCAATATTGAATTTACAGCAAAACTTTGGAAAAAGTCGCTTATGTTCTTAAACTTACTCATCCTATAGAAATAAGTTTCTGGCAACTTTAAAGGCCAGTTGCATAATCGTGTTTATATCTTTATACATTTATTTGGGGATCAATAATTAACTTTATTTAATAAAAAATATAAGTAGACGAAAGTCAACTTAAAATTAGAAAAAAAGTTAAAGTTCCGGGAAGTTCCTCTAAATTTACTATTAGGCGATGATTAGCAACTTATTTTGCTCCAAAAGCACAATTATACATTATGTAGCGTTCATTCACTAGCCAAACGAATACGGTTACTTGAGTTACTTTACACGGACAAAGAGTGTGTTGATTATCAAATTAGACTGTCAAAAATGTGACAATCACTTATCATCTTCGCCTTTAGTCGAATCCAAGAAAAGTAGATAACTTTAAAAGTTTAAAAGTTGCATACAAAATTCAATTTTAAAGTCTGGGAGACAAATATACGAGTCTTGGGTTCATTAAAGCCACAAAAGGTACGGTAGACATTTACAATTGAGTATTGAAGAACTTCTGTTAGTTCACTATCCTTGTCATCATTTTGTTCATGTTTTCTATTAACTAAAATAATCTCGAATTGATTCAATTGGAAAGTAGTAAAAAGAAACATTGTATTTTAATCATTATAATACTTTGAAAGACCCTAAACGTATATTCAACTTGACGAGAGTTCAATATTATTTCCTAAATCGTATCTAAATCAATTTTCCATTGGATTTCTTCTTTGCTAATAAACTTTAGCTACTTTTAGACTGCCGCTTTGTTTTTATTTTTTCAAATAGACCTTCAAAATCGGCTTTCCAAAAAATGTAAATTCCAAACCTCTAAGGGTGCACTCTCTCAAAATACATACATACGAGTATGTATAACATCTCTTTCGATTTAAAATTAATGGGATTTGATAGATTTCATACGAAAACGACGACGAAGCCTGAGAGCTCCCAAATGGTTTTAGGAAAACTCACACAGGACCTTATTCTATAGCTGATCAAATAAAATTAGCGGAGTCAAACATTTTTTTCTTCTATTTTCAAAAAAAAAAAACAGAAGGCCACCAGCAATGTCAAACCTATTGAACCAAATATTGGCTAAAAGGAAAATCGAAGCCAGTTTCCCTTTGAGGGGATACACTACACCACACTCATACAATATATGTACGTATATATGTATATGTGTAGCTACTTATCCCTTGGCCTGCGACTGCGATGGTAATGGTGAGGTGCTGGTGATGGTGCCCTCGATAACATTTTGTATGTAATTAAATTTTGTTTCAAGCCTCAAAGTCTGTTTGTCAACGATGATGTGACGGCGATATGGTTAGTATGGGTTTGGAATACTTGAGCTAACATCATCGGAGTCCTTATGCGGCACGGGTTCCGAAAGTACCAAAGCAATGCTGTATACTGCACTCCTCATGGTCCTTCCCCAACATAATCATAAGCGTAATATAAAACACCAGAAGCGAAACAGGATAATTGGAGAGTATAAAGGACGAACTCGTCGTCGTCGTGTAGAGTTCGTGTTTTGTATAGGTAATCAGACTGCATATGGGACTTATTTGTTTTTTTTTTTTTTGTTCCTCTCATCTCATCCTTCCCGCCTTCTTCTTCTCCCTTTTTTGTTATTTCGGGAGAAAAAAAAATTCTTTTTGTCATAAGTATGACAAGAAAGAAAAATTGGACCATCACCTATAATTACGTGGCCCGTGCTTGAACTGCCCTCCTTAGTCCCTACAGTGCATATCCTTCGTGATCTAGCTTATATGAGAGTAGGTATATGGTAGAATGTGTGCATGTGTGTGTGTTTAAAGGTATGTTTGACTACAATAGTGATGGAGTGAGAGACTAATTCAGAGTGCAGGGACAGCATCAGATCCTTGACTCTGTCAGGGCTTATGTAGAAAAGGGAAAACGTGTGTCCCTTTTGGCCCTATGTTTTTTTATTTTTTCATTTTCCTTCTTTTTTTTTTGTCTTTTGGTCCTGTTTGTCGTGCATCTTCCTATATGCACACAATCTTCTTCTATCAAATGCACTGTCAGCGTAATTGAACAAGAGGGAAGCACATCAGCAGAGGAAGAAATAAAATATAAACAACTGGACCGTATTTTCCACACAGTGTATTATTAAGGCGCGTATATTTCATTTGTAAATATTGACAAAGTTTTTTGTAAACAAACAAATGGAATTTAAGGAAACAAAAACAGTGGTTTTGATACGATTTTATTTCGTATTATACGATGGAGTTGGGGTGGCGTATGAGTAATAATTTTCAACGGAAAATAGATCGAGTCAAGTTATAGTTAAAGGGTTCAAAACTTACTGTAGAATTACATCCAAAACATTTTCTCTAAAAATTCGAAATTCTATCCTTACAAATAACAACTAAAACAAACGTTTTTTTTAAACTTAACTTAAAAGAGTTCAACAAAAAGTGATTGAAATTTCAAAAAAAAATATTCCTCATACGCCACCACACACACCCTCAAAAAGTATCAGAAAATTTATTACTGTAACTTTTAAGCATTTTTAAAATATGTTTTTTTTCAAATTTTTGCGTTGACCATATGGAAAGTGGCAAACACGTTGCCTTTGCAAAAGCGTTAGTAAAATTTGGTTTTTCATAGAGAAATCATTTTGTTCATCATTTTTATTAATGATTTGCTTTCCGTTACAAAATGTTTTCATTGATTGAAGTAAGAAGAAATTCAATAGGTAACGACATAATTATATACTCGTAGTCACAAAAATAAACTGAGTTGATCCACTAGTCGAATATAATTTAAGATGCTTACATATTCTCATAAAGCCTACAGAACGAGGAACTGATTTTGCTTGCATTGGAATGTAAGATCCTTTGATCAGATGACGTAGATTCCGTAACATGAAAACAATAAAGTAATTTTTGACTAATTCTAATTCAAAAGAAAATTAATTTTACAAAATGCACAATAAAAGCCAGTCACCTTAATTTTTCTACGAAACTTATTTTCATTAAAATTTTTTTATATTGATCTCATTAAACGTTTATTAATCGTAATGTTTGTTAAAAGCAAATTTGCTCAATAGAAAATGTGACCTGTCAAATTGCAAACAGGTCAACGCATAACGACATCTATCGGAATGTGGCATTGATCGTAGCGCCGTCTACTTTTCATCTCTTTAACTTATTAAAACAAAATGCACTCTATATTTTTAAAAAATCGTCCAAAATCTTCAAATCAAGCAATAAAATTCCATATTTCGTGTAAAAAAATATTAGATTTTTGCGTTTTCCTTTGGAAAAGCAATTCCGGAACAAAATAGCAAACAGAATTCTATACAAAAAAATCAATTTTCTATTTTGTCAATTTTCTGCGAGGATTTTACAATTTTTTTTCGTAATAACCTATGTCGGGATCAATTGTAAACACCAGAATGATATTTTGTATATAAATTCCCATACAAAATTTGTCATGAAAAAGCAAATACTTTATTTTATAAATTTTTAAATTTTATCACCGTTTAAACTTTCCCTGGATTTCTGAAAAACCAGGAAATGTCCGAATTGTAACATTTCGTTTTTTTATGCAATTTTTCGATAATTTTTTACCATTTTAACCTTCCCTACACTTTCGCAAATATTTCAAAAACAAAATTATCGAAATCGGTCCAACGGTTCTCGAGTATTTGCGAGATAAACAAAACAATTTATTATGTACATAAAATTCAAATGCTCCCTTAAATAGAACCTGGGCAACATTACCGAGAAAAAAAATTGAACTTAAAGTCCCATTACTTTTACTGCACCCACTTTATGCAACTCCCGTTCGGGTTAATTGATCCCCCTCCTTTCGCATAGAATGTCCGTCTTTGTCTCTTTAATGTCTAGTTCCTTGTTGCTTCTCCGTTCACCTTGCAAACGTCGTCGTCGTCATCGACAATGTTGTTTTCTCGACAATGACGACGAGACGGACGGACGGAGTACGGACACGGTTTGAATGACCTTTTTACATAATATATCATTATTATCTATGCACAACTTCAATAAGACTTTGAACCTGAAGGAATGAATGACATGAAGCACATAATGGCCCCACATTATAATTCGAGGGAATTCAGCCCTGAGAAATGATGGTATGGTGAAGGCACCTCTAGGAGTATGTTGCAAGTTGTCCCTAAACTCACTCTGCCTTTGTCAGCCATCATTGTTGTATGTTGTGTTGTATTTGTCTATTCGTAAAGGGATAATAGATAACTAGCTCATCTTGTGAGGTTAGATACGAATACGAGTATATACATACATGTATAAAGGCCGAAGGAAGATATAGGCACATTCGGGATGAAAAATTGCCTTGGCTAAGATTTTCCCGCCAGAGGGTCCGTATTTGTTGTGTTGTGTGCTTGTGTTGTGTATGTTGGTTTGAAGAGTAAACCACAAGCACAACATACGATACGAGATACGACTATAGGAGTATGAAATGAACGTTGGCATTTTGGCCAAAACAGATGGCAAAGGCAAAAGAAAGCACGTGTGCGCCTTCTTCCTGATCTGATGCAGGCTTTTGTCTGTCGACAATAATTTAAACGAAATGAGCCTTCGTTCGTCATACAGTATGTTGTGTATGTAGGTGTATGAAGGTGCATGTCTCCTGTGTGCGGCTCAGGCGGTGCAGTGGTGGCAGCAATTCACTCCCACCCTCTATCTATGGTATTTTGACGTTGATTTACAAAAACATGCTCCATGATGCATATAGATTGTCATTGCCGTCGTTCGTCGTCGTCGTCTTCGTCGACAAGGATGTTAATGGAACACTAGGTGACATTTTCAGTGCACAACATCTTCCTTGCCAACCAAAAAACCAAACGCAACCGAGATTCGCCCGGAGCCAACCAACCGGCACACCAATCGACCGGCCCACCAACCAACGTGTAACGTGTAAACGTGTAACGTGGTGCAACGTGTAATATGTAATGTGTTATGTGTAAACATCATATGAGAAGAGAAGTCTGTTTTTGAATGCAGAGTCTGAAACAGAAACCCATGGTTTCCAAAGGGGGATCATCATCATACAGGGGTCAGTGGTCTGGTCTTGTTTTGAAGTTGTAATGCAAAGGCGATGAGCCCTACTATGATGCAAATTTACGTCTATAGCCCATAAGAGCATGTATCCATAACTGACCAAACAGTCCAGATCCAGATTGTTTGTACATTTTGGCAAGGACCAGAGACAGGAAGTCCATCCAAACTCATACACACACCTTCACACACACACACTCGTTTGTTGTATATGTACATTATACTCTTTATAGATATTTTGTTTGATTTTCCTTTGAGGTCTTACTCCCCTCGGGGAGTTCGAATATGATGGAAGCAAAATCGTATTTTATTGTGTATTGTGAACTTTTCTTTCGAGCTTCCGTCTTTTGTGTCGGATTCCTTTTTATTACATACCTCCTTGTGTTGTGTTTTGGCAAGGAGTGGAGACCGTTGGAAAATTCATCAATCACTTTGATTGAAATTGCAATCACTGCATAGAACTTTTTGAGTCCTTAGGATGTTTCTTTGATGGCCTTCCTGGTGTGACGTGCGTCGTCGTCGTCATCATAGCATTTGACAACAGACGAGGCAATGAAGTATGTCAATTATCATAATTATTACTTACGCCTTGAATAACACTCAAAGAAACAAACAAAAGGCATTTTTTTATAAGTTGAGAACAGAAAACTTTTGTTTCCTGGTTTTTATCCGAGTCTTCAATGAACATAATTTGCTCATATTAGTTTCCTTGATATTCAAAAAGTGACGGTTTTTAGATATTACTAAAAGACTCTTAATCAAGATCGAATGACACATTTCAAAATTAACATTCTTTTTGGGTACATTGAACTGTTGACGTTGATGTTGATCAAAATTTCTTCTGACAGTTAAATAGAACGGAACTGAAGTTTCTAGGTGTTCTTTTTTTAACTCAGAATCCTGAACCCGGAAATAAGTGCGATAGCCTTTTCTCTTATGGAACATTATCATAAAAAGCAGAATGTGTTACATAATAATAATACTTTGAACTGTAATTTCTGTGCGTAATGTACGTTTTCTGTGACTGTGTATTTTGCTTTTTAATTTTGGACATTTAATTTTGAAAAAGAAAATGCTAAAAAATAGTTCTAGATGGTTCCAAGTGAAACAAAGTACAAAACTTTGCTCCGGATAAAAGTCCCATATATGATGATCTGTTCCGCTTGAAATTTGCACAGAAAATTGTAATTTTTTTTTCATTAATATACGATTTCTTCATTAGACATGTTTTATTGGTTAATTTAGAGCAGTAATACAAAATCCGAAAAAACAATTCACTCTATAACTTACTTACTCTTACTTTTACTCCCAAAATTGGTATCCCTTAATTAATTGGGGTGGGTTTGAAAAATGTGTAATACATTTCTTGGGTCGGGTTAAAAATGCATGAAAATTTAGATCGAGTTGGAATTTTAATGGACATGCATTCCAACTCGGCTTAGAGTCTTTTCACTTTTGAATTTGGAAAACAACTTTCGAAGAAGGCGCAATTATGTGGGTCAATCCTCCACAACTTAAAATTCATCCGAGCAATTTATAGTTCAATAAGTTGCCGACAACTTTAAGGGCCAGTTCCATAGTTGTATTTCAATATTTTCTTCAAGTTATAACACAATTAATTGTAAATGCTATTTAATTGGGGTATATTAGTCTACGAAATTTAACTTAAAGTTAGAAAAAAAAATAAGTAAAAGTTATGGGAAGTTGCTCTAAGTTGCCTCGTGGATTATTAACAACTTACTTTCATCATATTTTGCCAATTTACTGAAGGAAGTCTTATCATCTTTGGTAAATAACTGTATACATATGAATTTTGAACATTTTAATTAAAACAAAAAAGTATTGTTCTGTAATTTGTGGAACGTTTACACTGTGTAGTGCAGACAAAGTATGAGAAAATATCATCGAACACCCCCGCAAGTCTACCAACATTCATTTATTTTTTCACCAATTAACTGCCGCCTATATATTTCATGAACTAAAACTCTATTTTTAGTATTTTCACTAAAATACTTTTACTGACTTACTGACTTATTTATGTTCACTAATCGGCATATTGACTTACCAAAAAAACACGTCTAGTCTTAAGCTAATCAGAAATGTCAAGAGTTATTTCGAAACTATAACAAAAGCTGTTGAAAATGTACTTCTCAAATATGGTATTAAAATGTTTTGGTAAATATTTTTTTTTTTTGGTAGAACTGACGTAAAGTACTAAATCAACATTTTTTTTAGCAAAAGGTGACAGGAGAGTGCCTAATAAAACATAGAGCACATATAATGGTATATTGACAGATCACGAATAACGTCCCTGCACTGTACGATCTTGAAGTTTTTGGCACAAAAACGTGGAGAGAGGCGTGCTTCCACATCATTTTCTGAGCAGGTCAGATTGTTTGAGTGAAAGGAAATGATGAGTCCCTTTTTTCCGCCTTAAAAAAAAAATCAATGAAAGATTTAAAATTAAATTAAAGTAATAAAATCTAAAAATTATAACGAGTTCATTAATTACAGTCTACAAAACTGGCCAAGTACCCTACATGTTTTGTCGGGAGAAAAACAAAAAAAAAAACCTTTTATTCCCTCGTTTTCTCTTTCCATTTCCCCCTAATTATGTTGTTATTATACGTATTATTATTATTAATTAATAAATACGTTATACTTCTCGAGTGCTTAACAAGTCGTGCATTTTATTCTACTTGAATGCCAAATTAGCTTGAATTAAGTCCTCCCCCAGAAAAGGGGGAATTTCCATTTACCTGTGTATATATGTAGTAGGTACCTAACCTATAGAATTCCTGAATCTTGAACAGTTAGGAACATGCACACAAACAAAGACTGTGCATGAAATTAAAGTGGATGATGTTGATGATTAAATATTTCCAAAGTCCCTATATTCGAAGAAGGCTTTAAAGCACACACAACAAATGAATTAGGTATAGTTCTTGAAGTTCCTGGAATTCCCTCAGTGAACTTAATAATTAATACATCTCAAAGAAAGTAGCTTCTATATATTTTAACGTTCATGTATTGTATAAAATAGATTTTGAAGTTAAAAGCAATTTTATGTTTTTAGAGATTTAAATAAAAAAGAAATTTCCACATTTCAAATTATGTATTTTATTTTAAAAGTTTCTTTCTCTTTCCTTTTGGCAATAAACTTTTGCCAATGCACAATCAAACCTCAAAAAATATAAAAATAAAAATAAAAATAAAAAAAACTTTGGAAAACATTTCCCATATTCCCCCCAACGAGTATAACTATGAGAATTGTCACAAACAGAGCAATCTAGCAATTGCATGACAGTAAAGTGACACTACGTATACGTTAAACCTCCATATATGAGTTGGAGTTCAACGCCTTCAACGCCTCCAAGTCATTTGCAAAATTGTCATATGTCGTATTCAAATCGAACCCATCTTCCTGGCGTTCGACTACGAGGATGGATAAAAAAAAAGGATTATGCTTCAACAGCCGCAGTCGCATTCAAGCCCATATGTCGATTGGTGACATTATTGCCAAATGCCAAAACTGGTAACTTCGTGCCACAATAATATATTTAAAGTAAGGATACGAAAAATGACAATATATGTATGTATGTATATGAAAAAAAAAAAAAAAACAATTTACCTGCATTAAGATAATAATGTCCTGGTTGGTTTTTTGGCATTTTTGGCATTGGGCTCATAAAAATCCTCTGGGAATGCTCATTTTATGGTGACGTTTGAGTCCTTTTTTCCAGTGCCTTGTGAATAATTCACCATTGCTCTTCCTGTTCCTGTTGTGTGGCAATAGCTGTGGCTGTAACTGTAACTGTGGCTTGTGTGAGTTGTGTGCTACGTTTCTGCAGATATCCACAAAGAATCATTTTTACAAATTGAAAGCGGAAAAGTTTATAGATCTCGACGCGGCATGGCGATGGATGGCGTAACGTGGCACTGACTGTGATTCTATGTATTGGCCTCGCAGTTATAAAGATGATTATTTTTTAGTGTCGCAATGTATTTGCAGAGAAGATTTCACTTCCTTCCATCCTCTACTCAAACCATCCGCGAATGCTGTTCATAGACTGTGCATTCTTTATCGCACATTCAAATCGTTATCATCGCTGTAAAAATATCCAGAGACCAATAAAAAGTTGCGACAAAAATGTCGTTCTCCCATAACGGGTTCTTTAACTTTGCCAAACACCATCACGTTTTACCGGCCACCACGGCCACGCCACGCCACGCCATGCCACTCCACTTTACGCCATCATCGCATCGCCATCCAGAGCATAGCATCCACGCCATCATCGTCATGCCACGCTACCGCTACCGTTTTCGACTTAAAGGTTTAGGTGTTTTTGGTCATGTACCTAGGTACTCTTTTTTTTCGTTCGCTATTACTTTACCTTTTGCAAAGAGGATTCCATATAAAGGTTAGTTATGGATTCTTTAGTGAAATTGCACTTGGAGATTTTAATGAAACTTTAAATACAACATAAACCTTCCACGGAAGAGACTGAGCTCACGTTTCAAATGAGGGCTGAATTTATGGCAATAGGGTTCGTGTATTGGTTTTGCACAAAATTACTGGCAACTTAAATCATCCAAAAATGCTTTTAATCAACTTTTTCTAAGCAAAGATCCAAATCCATCACAACATTGTAGCTGTCAGATTGACGTTAGTTTCTTGAACGCGTATTCCTGTAGAGACGTCATTGTTTATTTTGACGTTTTTGACATTTATTAAAAAAGAAATAGCTTTTTAAAAAACAAAACAGATATGGTATAAGCCTTTTAAATAATTTACAGTTACTCACGGTTCCATTTCGTTAGCCTATTTATTTATGGAAGTGCTAACTGAACAAGTAAGTTGCCGGCAACTTTAAGGAATTCTGTTTCAAAAAACTTTGAGAACCATTTTTTATGAAGTAGCTAGATTTTTAAATTTTGTTAAGTACAAATGTGAAAATAAAATGACAGGTGCGATAAGATGACGGTTTAAAAAACTAAAACTAAAACCAAAGTATCTTTTCACAATACAAAATTTAAGTTGCTTGAAACTTTCACTGAAGTTTATTTCTTTCCATAAAATGGTATGTGAACGGACACATTTAAGAAGACTTAGTTAGATCTATTCACAGTCAAACGAGGCAACCATATCTGCAGAGAGATTGTTTGAAATATATTTTAATGTCACACACGCAGATATGACGTTTAAAAAGAAATGTCAAAAAAAAATTTCCTAATCATTAATGCTTTTCTCTTAAAAATTGAAAGATTCTTAAAAATAACTACAGTTTTAGATTTACGAACACTTAACTTTAAAATTGGCTGCAGGTTAAAATGACATAAATGACGTCAAACTTGGGACACCCTTTACTATGTCAAATTCAATTGACGCAGTTAGATTTTTGAGTGCTCCATATCAAGCATATTTTATAGTCTACTTAGTTAAAATTGGATAGTCTTGATCTTTTGGATATTGGAACAAAAATTCGGCCAAAGTCTTAACGCTATCAGATAAAGAAAAAAAAAGTGGCCCTAAATGACTGCCCTGAGGAACTCCAAATTTGGCAATTAAAGTCCAAAATATGTATATAAATTTTAAGTAATTACGTCACTGATTCTGGATCTCTATTTTTTCCATGTGTATATGAACAGCTGGAACTCACGACCCCATCGGAGCACCTTATTTTTCACAGCTTGCAACTAAAGTTTTTTTTCGCCCTATATACATTTTGGCTTTTGGAGTCCTGTCAGGTAGCCACATCGACACCATTCACCCGAACCAGCACTCTAACGTTACGTTTGGTCCATACGATGCGAGCGAAAGGATATTGGATCGGAATGTTTTCCCACCTTGCGCTCTAGCCGGCAGTAAATGGGCAGCCATTGCGACAAATATTTAGGTTCGTTTTTATGATTTTACAAGACACTATACTCCCGATACAATGCAGTTTCGGTGAAGAATTGTTCAGGTCCTGTTTTTATTTTTGTTTTTTTTTTTTTGTCGAGATGGCCATGGCGTTTATATGGGATTCCTTTTTTTTCCTTTTTTCTCCCGAATGGATCCCTATATAATACCACTCGTGAAACGATGAAGTGCTTTGTATGGTTTATTTATTTATTTAGAAGATTTTTTTTGTTGTTGTTGTTGCTCGAATTGTTTCGGTATCATCGGACAGTGCTGAGTTTTTTTTCCCGCCATCAGGATCAGATTATTTGTGCTCATCACAATGGCAGTAAAAACGGTATGAATTCGAAATTCACTGTGGGAGCTTGGGGCTTGGGGGATCTAAAAAAATTCTAAAATTCTCTTTTGCACATGAATTCGCAGGACTACAAAAAGGATAAACTCAGACATGTGTGTATGGATTTTTTTTTTTATTTTCATTTTTTGGAGGGTTTTTCGGTATAGATGTTGCAAAGAAAAAGGTTTTACTCAAACTCATACATATGATTGAGTAAGTGGAGTGGGGTGTGGGAAGTGTGGGAACAAAAAAAAACCAGGGGGAGAAAAGTGATTTAAATAAAGTGATTGCTAGTTTGGAGTATTTTAAAAGCTGGATTGATGAATAAAACTAAAAATGAAAAAAAAATACATACATATATGAAAAAAGTGGGTTGGTATTATAGGGAAGAAAAACGAACAGGAATGGGTCACTTATAGTAGTATAAAAAATTGTAAGCTCCTTTTGAATTCGGGAGCTACAAATTTTCTATGTTTATGAAGGTTATCAAAATGTTGTATGAATAAAATATGGATGCTCAAATCACTTGGAACATTGAATATATCCTTTTGAATATGCAATGTAAGGATATAGAACAGTATGAATGATTAGCGCGGGAGGACTTTACAAAAACAAAAAAGAACAACATCCGTATTCGTTTAATCGCAAATGGATATTGTTAAAAATTTTGATCTTTTAAAAGAATAAAAGAAAGATGAGGCTTTTAGATTTATGAAAGTCGTATTTTGTAGCTCAAAGTTTTTAATAGTGTGAATAGATAAACTTTAATACTTCAATAGCCTGAATTGTAAAAAAGGGGGTTCCTCAAGGTAGGTATGCATGGCCACTTTTCTTAACTTACATTTTAATTAAATTAGCTCTAGAGAACCAGTGCCTAGAGACTTACAACCCTCAACCATTCCTGTGTGAGAGTAATGTCAGACATGAAGGGGACCTACAATTTTTATGCCAATTACGAACGGCTAAATTTTGAGGAAGCCCTTTCCATGACAAAAATTACTCTAGGAAGAAATGTAAAGTCCTCCTAAAGCCCAGACCTTTGACATGGCAGTATTACACTACCTATGTAACTAGGAATTAAAAAGGCGTGTTTTTTGGTTAGTAAAGAGGCTACATCGCAAAATTTGAAATGAAAAACAACAACAACAAATTAGTGAAGAAAAATGAAGATAGAGTTTCGGATTGTGAAACGTAGGGGGCAGTCAAGTGGACTAGAGCATATATTTTGGCAACTATTTTATTTCTAACTATATAGTTGCAACTGACAGTTCTGTTGAGTGAAATAAAGGAATTTAATCATCGGACGCTAGGTAGTGTTTCAAATATGCATCTAGTTAGCAACTATCAGATTTTTCTTTGATTAAGTAAGAATCAATCAGTTTAAAAGTTCGATCCCAACATATCGTGGCTAAAAGTCCTTTATCGCTTTCGTTCACCACTTGATTTTGTCCTTTAATTTAAATTCTTTCAAGACGGAAAATTAAATCATATCCATAGTTTCTCAAAAAAATCACAGCCTGTATTTCCATTTCTGCCATAACATTCCGAACGTTATCGTCCATCAATATACAAAGTTCTGTAGACTCCTTGAAACAATTTTATCTTCAAGTCTATATTTACAGAAATTTACATTCACTCCAAAAGTGCCAAAAATACAACTCTTAAGTATTTACCCCTCAAGTATAAATATCATTGATTGTTTGCTTTTTGGCAACAAACACAAACATCATACAGTAGTTCCGCTTTTTTTTGTTAAACTTAAAACTTTAACTTTACTAAATCCACAAAACTTATTGATGGATTAACAATGGCTTCGCCCCGGAATTACAATCCAATTGTCAATTGCAGCGCCAGCAGCGGTGGCGGAACGAACAGGACCCACTTAAGACGATCAAGGGAGTAAAAAAAATTCATTCATAATCTCTAGTGGATCCGTATCCATCCTTACACAAGCAAACACACACACACATACGGCCCATGTATAGAATACCATATATTCAACTCATTCTCCCTACCATATTAACGGTATTGACCCGAAAAACCCAAACAATGCGCTACCACTGGGCAAAAACTATAAGAAGGATGAACTTTTCGCAAATTGCATCCTGACAAAAGTTTGCAAAAGGACTCAATACTCTTATGGCTTCTTCTGGCATTTAGTATTCTGCCGCCCCCGTCCTTTTCAAACCTCTCTGCAACTTCTAGGGTATTCCAAATAACCCCTTAATCCCTTGTAACCAGGATCGTCCTCCCACCCTCCTTGATCTCTTATTATATCTGAAGCAGTTATAATAAAATATTAGAACGCTATCTGCATTCTCCAGAAGTTAGCGCAGTGATTAATGCGATATTCGACTGCATTCCGAGAAAGCTCCTTTTGCGCCTATATTCCTATGCACATATGTATGTGTCTAATGTACACACTTATGTACATATTTAATGCAATGAAGTGCATATGCAACGATGACACATACTCCTGTCATTTGCCTCGTATACGAGTACTGTGCAGTGTGCATCGCTATGTAACTGGGAATCAGGCAATTAGGGAAAACCGGGCAAACACCACGGTCGTCTTTGTCGTCGACCTCGTACTCGTACTCGTACTCATCGTCGTCATCATCCTCCCTCTCTATCTTCTCAGTCGTCCCATATTCCACAGATACTCGTACTCGTATTCGTATCTCTGCCAGAGAACCAAGTCTGCAAACTACTGCAATACTCAATTTGAGTCCTTTTTTTTTACTTTGAGAAAACGAAAACATTTTTGGCAATTGCATCGCACCTATTTCCACTATCACTTCCACCTCAAGACCTTACCTAACTCCCCCTCTTAACTTGTCTGTTCTTAACTTTGTATCCCAAAGATGCATTCTTAAATCTTGCAAAACTTTCAGGACTAAATCCGAAATTTACGTAACCCCTCAAATAAAATAACTTAAATATTTGATGGGAAAACAAAAGAGACCGAAAAAAAAGTCCTACAGGATAAGAACTGGAACAAACCAGGCTAAACTCGTACATTATATACTCGTACACCGTCATGGTCTATACATGAGGACATTTTATGTACGTTCCTCTTCCTGGCCTATGTGTAAATAGAAAAATAAATAATTTCCGTGTCCGTGTTTTGTCAGGTCAAATTTTTTGAAGACAAAAATAAAACCAAATAAGGAATCCCATTTTGCAGACGAGAGAAAGAAAGAGAGACAGAGTCAAATAATTCATTTAAACTAAAAAATGGGGTTTGCTTTTTGGGTGAATCGGGCTTTGCAGACGCATGTTCAGAATGATGACGTCGAATTTCGGTGTCATTATCCTGGTTTCGTATATAAAATATGTGTTCATTCATAGAAAATAAGAAAATGTTGAGTTTGGCTTATGTAATGTAATTTTATTGGAAACACACAAATTGCATCATTCCAATAATCCAATGTGCAAAGGTGCAAGTGTTGCCACTGCCTAAGTTTAACGGAGAATTTAAATTGACATCTGACTACAGTTTCAACACAACTACAGAGTGTCGGGCGGTGTCGAATAATGTCCTCTTGCTAGAATGATTATGGTGGCCGTTCAAAGGACAATGGTAAGTTGAGCAAACAGATTGAAAAAATGACAGTACATTTTTGACAGATGCAGCTTTAACAATATGGCCACCATTGGCTGTCAATGTTGAGAATCATCTTTCTACGCACTTTACAACACTTTAGTTATTTTGAAAATAGGAATAAAACTAGAATTAGAAAAATGATTAATGAAATTGAAGAAGCTTGATCAAATAGGACAGCAAATCTCCTGTGTAAACCTGACAACATCAAAATCATTGCTTATACTTAATTTCGATCACTTTTTGGGGGTCACCCTTTACCTGCATAAGTGGCGTATCATATTAATTCCCTTAGATAGATGCAACCCAAAAAAACTTGTAAACAAAAGAGTTTTTATAGGATTTTTTATTCCGACTACTGTATGTGGAACTTTTTTTTAAATTATTTTTAGAACTTGTCTTATACATTCACCAGAAATTTGTATTTTTCTCTTGACTATTGTAATAATAAGTCAAAAGATGACATTGATCATTCACTTACCCATTCTATTCTCGAATTTAGTACAAAATACAGTCAAACTTCTTTATAACGAACTTCTTTATAACGTAATTCTCTCTATAGCTAATTTCATTTTGTTCCCCTTCCCCTTAAAAAATATCCCATACGAATTAGGTTCTTTATAACGAAGTTCTCTATAACGAAATTCTCTTTATAAGGAACTAATTTTTTTGACCCAAAAGCAAATTTATTTCTTTATAACGAAATTTCAATTTTCAAATTTGAAAACTAAGCTTACTAAGATTTTTTTTCCAAGATTTAATAGGGAACTCCCCGTTTTGGCAAGAATTTTCTAAAAGTTAATGTATGTAATGTATGTATGGGTATGGGTGCATGAAAAAGGGTACATGTGTTTGAGAAGTTTTACGCACATAGACAGGTGAATCGCTTACAAAAAAGCAGATGACAATGCTGAAATCGAATTTGTTCGAAAAAAGCCCAGCGATATTGAGATGAGAGCTGCATTCGATAATCTTCGAAATTTTATTGAAACAAGAGATGAAACCTCAGATGATGCATATTTTCATCTTTCAAAATTGGAAGATTTTTATAATAAAACAAAAACCAAAACTGTTCATGTTCAATCAAAAATTGATATGTTTTTAACTAAAAAATAAAAATTACTTAATTTCCTTTAAATGACTTCTTTTTTGTACCATTGTTTTCTTTAAATCTAAAAGAATACTTTGAGTGTTAAAAAAATAAATTTTCTATATAACGAATTTTTTATAAAACTTCTTTATAACGAAGCAATTTTTTGTTCCCTTGAAGGTTCGTTATAAAGAAGTTTGACTGTATAAAATTCAGTAAATTGGCAACACTTCTCACTTCAGTCTATGTTCACTTTAATTTACTAAGAGAATTATCTACTCTTAATTCGCTCTTCTTTTTCTCTTGCGTCAAACAACCACGTGGGTGCTTGAATTCGCCCAAAAAGAATCTATGACGTAACAACGAGAAATTAGCGTAGAAATGTCAAAAGTATACCATTTACTGATGGTGGTACAAAGGTGCAGAAAAAAGGTGATATTTTTTTCTTCTTGTCTACACTCTTGTGGCTCTTATAGTAATAAAACACAAGTCAAACACTAACTCACCATCACTATTTGGTTTCCCTCCCTTCCCCAGTCTCACGTCTCCCGTATCCGCATGACACCTATACCTGAAGACATACTTTTTTATGCCAGCCCAGAACCAGAATCAGAGAGACTTATAGGAGATGCGTATACCACCCGTAAACGTGAGATGCCGGAAGATATCCGTTTTGGACGGTAATTTGAAAGGAAAGAGTGGATTATGTTAAAAGGCAGATAAAAGAGAAAACGGACAGAAAGGAAAGTAGGTAGGTAAGGTACACCCAGCATCATACTTGTATCCATCGCATCGTCTCAACGGAAGGTGATAATCGCCTTAAGGGTAAATCAATTAAATGCTTAGGGGTTCTGCAATGATTTGTTGACATGGGGACTATCCTTGATAACATCGTGTTTCCTGATTTCTATAATAGAGCAGCAGGAGGGTGGGTATAGGTATAGGTTTAGTCTGATGGGCATTTGGTGTTTGGAGACTATTTAGCATACACTCGTAGGTATATACATATGTGTATGTACCACCTTGATGCTTTAGATTTTTAGAGAAATTAGGTCTTACAAATTGAGTCCTGATTACCATAAAAGCTGACAAGGCACCTTAAAATTTAAGCTCCTGTATACGAGTATATGTACATTCATAATGTGTATACGAACTGCCCGACCCCATCTTGCCCCAATGTAAATATTTTTTTTTCTGTCGAGGGTTGTTTTACACATTGAATTAATGTTACCAACAAAAAGGCCAGATTGTGTAGGTTAGAGAGGAGTGATGGGTGTAAACAACCCAAAATATGATGAATCTTCTTGGAAATTTTTCAGGACCTTATATCCACTCCACATACAATAGACTGGAGGGTCTGTTTAAAAAAAAACACCGGCATTAAGTCTCAAATTTTTGTGATATGGTCCTGGTCAGACAGGAAGAATTATAAAATGGTTTTTTTTTGGCACTGAAAAAATGGTTGGTATCATAGTTTGAGAAGTCAAGTTGCAAATGAACTCGTATCAGTAGACAGTTTTGGTAAAATTAAAAAAAAGGAATAACTTGTTTTACTGGTGCACTGTGGCGTATGAGCATCGAAAAACACAAACTAAATTTATATTTCAATTAAACTTATTTTTAATAGTCCTTTTTTAACAAAAATAAAGGGTATTCTTGTAAAGTTACAACTGAATGTTGAAAAGTGATGGTAAGAAAAATCATACGTCCCCAGAAAAAAATTAAGCATGTTGGAAGGGGTTCTCCAACAAGAGGCTTCGAACAGTCGGATATTTGGGCAGTTGTCACTTTTGAAGCTGTCATCTTTTCACATTGAAAGCAACGTATTACAACTGATAGAGATTACTTTTCATCTGCTATTCTGAGTAGGGACATTGTGACCTAGATTTAAGTCAGTGGCTAACCGAATAAGAATCAAATTGGATACAATGTTCCCGTTTAGAAATAAAATTAACACAATTATCAAACTATAATCAAAATTGCTTTTGGGACATTTCTATAATTCCAAAAATATCATTGTCCACTTTAAAAGTTAACATCATAATTGTAATTTGGGTCATTCTAACATCCTTTTATTTGTGTCTTAATTTTAGTCCTCTTAAAAATTCTTGGATGTTTTTTGTATACTCCTCGTTCCTACCTCATCTTTGCTTTTGTTTTGAACTGCAGTTTTCGTATCTTGTACCTGGTTACTACATGAGTTTCATACACATATACATAAACGTCCATACATAGATATTTCTCAATTTTCCATCAGACTTCGTTTGAAATGTTCGCCATGTTATTCAGGTCCAATGTTTAGAGATGAAAATTGTGTTCTTATTTTCCTTTATGAGGTCAGGTTATATTTTTTTTTTCGTTGTTTTGTAGTTTCTGTACTCCTTTAGTTTTTCCGATTACGAGTAAATATTTTGCAAAAAAAGAACTGAATTTAATAAAAACCTTATTTCTTGGAAAACCACAATCAAAAGAATCACAAGTAAATCCACACAGCTCCGTGTCTATTCTAGTTCCCGGAAAGGATATCGATTTTTGAGATTAAATTCATGATTTCTTTCTTTAATTTTAGCCAATAAATTTACAAATAAAGTAAACGAATTCAAGAATGACAATTTCTTTAGATCAATGTTTGACCCTTTGACAATATAATTAAAGAACTTTATGAAAAGCCTTTTGTTTAATATGAATATACATTAAGTCACAGGTAGTCGGAAAATACAGTCATTGTCAAGGGAAAAGAAAAGTCTTTTCAAAAAAAACTTTACCTTTATACCTTTCAATGGGCTTTCACAAAGAGACGACAGCATAAAATGACATTCACATTTTATCCCCATCATCACCATAAATGTCTGTCATTTGCCATAAGGCACAGGAAGTTATACAAACAAACACACGCAATATATTTTCGTATATGTGTATAGAAAGTATGTACTTTCACATTCTTTGTTTTATAAATTAATTAAAGTTCTTTATTTTCTATTTGTTATATAAAAAATGGCACAATATACATAATTGAAAGTCACTTAGTTAGTAATAAAATGATAGAATAAAACTCTTTAACTGTTCAAGTTTGTTAAGTCAATTTAAGTTGAACTCGTACATACATACATACATACATGCATTTGAATACATAACCTTTGAAAATGAAACAGAATATTTAATCAATGAAAATTCATGTATACAAAAAAGATGAATTTAATTAAGAGATTTAAGGAAAATCTTTATTTATAAACCTATTTTAAAGTGTGTTAAACCTAAGTTTAAATATAAAAATAGTTTATCGTTTGTCTTACTTACATAGAGGCACTGCCATATCGTTGTCCAAAAAAGTTTAAATGTCTCTTAAAATTATTAAATTTTGTAATTGGCATGCTGAAACCCTTCTCTCATCTGTTATATTCCAGTTATTCAGGCAGTCCATAGTTAGCACTACAATAACCGTGTTTTTAAAGAGAACTTATGGTGCTGCTTTTGTAAGAGCCTGGTAACTCTGTTTATATTGCCTCAGAAACGTCAAATTCATCTGTGCAAAAACATCGGTTTTTCGATTATCAATTCATACGAGTGTATAAATTTCATATAATATTCTTGTGGACTATTGAAACACTTACATAATATCAGCCATAACATGTTAATTTTTAACATGTGTACGAAGGTACTTCTGATTAGTAAGTTTACACATTGAGGGAAATGGAAGTAGTCTTATGACTTGCTTACACTTTTATATCGATTGATCACAAACTTTTGATGGCAATGTTAGTGAAAAAGTTATTTCAGAATATTTAAAACTTAGACTCTCCTTTCGCCTTCCGAACCATTGAGTATTTCCGGTTGACCTTTGGCGATAAAAAAAATATAATGACTTCCGATATTCGGATTGCTTCAGATAGCAAGGCTGCTATTAAATCTCTAAACTCTGTCTGTGCAAACTCTCTAAAAACCCTAAACTGTCAATCATTTCTAACAGAAGTGCAATATAAACCTTTGCACAGGGACTTTCGAGGAAACTGTTAAGCTGATTAACTTGCCGAAAGCCGTCGCTAAAACAAAATGCTTTAAGGGGAACGAGCGTCAGGTGTTTTAAACGCTTTATATCTCAACTGGACATTACCTTAGGCTTTGTATATTCTTAAACGACTTTTGCAGGAGCTCCATAAGCGAAGAGTTGGAAGAAACAATTCCCCATCTTCCCCGTACTTGCCCTGCTCAATCTCAAAATCTCAAATCGAAGGAAGTCTCTATATTCACGTATATTCACTATTGACCAACAATTGGTCTAAGATCTAAGTGCATTGTCTTCTACATGTTTGACAGCTCCTTTATGTTCATTCTAACCTTACCCTACCCTATTGCCTTTTTGAGTTTTTGACCCCATTTGATAATGGCTTATAGCTCTTAACTATCAACTTCTAAACCACTTTATCGGGTTGAATTATCCATAAAATTCCCTATGGATTTCTGACTTATCTATTTTACGTTTTGTGGACACCTATCTTTCTTATTGAATCAAAAGGCCTAAGTGACATTTTGGCATGTTGACATTCTTCCTTTTGGACCAATAAATCTCAATTCTCTACTCAAGAAGTTAAGTCAATTATAAGTTTTCTCACTTTTATTTAAAAAAAAATATTATTATTCAAACTATAAGAAAAGGCCTTGACATTGCAATGTAAATTTAAACACTGAACAATTTACACATTTTCGATGAGGTCACTTATTTTTTGGATGTGAATAATATTTTGATTCATTTTACTTTCATATTTCCCTCTCCTCGCCATCAAGAGGTAGTTAGTTACCTCAACCGTCTCACCATTTCTTTAAGAACACCTGTTTCTAAATTTCAAATTTAATGCAACGATATATTCCATGAATCAGAACGCGTTAAGTCAGGTGGACTTGCTGCAAAAGCTCTCGTCTCCTGTGTGTGTTTTCCGGGTATGATCCATCAATCATCTTTAGCGAATATCATTTCCTCGTTTTGCGGTAACAGTTGGAAAATATTACATTCGTCATAAATACAATCCATCTGGGCAAGCACATGAATGGATAAAATTGAAATCCTCAAAATTAACATGAAGAACTAAAGTTTCTGAATGGGGTATTTTGTAAAATACCCTTTTTATTACCCAAATACATTTTTTTGTAAAAAAGGGAAGGGGTATGATTAAAAAAACATAATTCAAATAAAGTATAAAAGGGAACAAACAATCAAATTTGCCAAAAGTCATCAGTTAAAAAAAATAAGTAGAATATTCTGAATTAAGGGGGGCAAAGGTCCCCCGTTGTACTTACTATACCAAATTGTTGCAAACTATTTTGATTTAGACGAGAAAACTTATCAAAATAGAAAGAGCCTTAAGGCTTGAAATTGAATGCAATCTTTTGTGAGTGCAATCATTTACATTCTCAATTTTAAAGTTTCATTCATTGTATGTTTGCGACTTCAACTTTTACACCCATCAATAGTTTGACATTTCAAAGATTGTATATTTGATAGACTCTTCATTCTTTTATCTTATGTTCTCGTCAATGCATTCTCTTGTTGCATTTTACAGAGAATGTAATGAAAGCAAATCTTTAAGTTGCATGCAACTTTTTATTTACTATAAAATTAATAATATTTGGAAAATTTATCATTTCCTTACAAATGTTTTATTTGCTTCCAAAAAATTAACAAACTAACCCCACCCTACAAAGACCTTTAGTCAAAGACACAAGGAAACCCTCCCAAATTCTAGCTTCCCATTCTCACATGTAGGGGGTGCGAGTAATGTAAACAAACAAAAAATATTCCAAACGAAACAAACACTGACTTTCTGTTTGTGTGTGTGTGGATAGGTTGAAGTTCCTGATATAAAGCTGACAAACGTAGACACACCAGGTGCAAGTCATCCGATTTTGATGATTCAATGTTGTCATGGAGCAGTCAGAATGGCAAGTAGCAATAGCTACTAGCAGCAAGGCAAATCCCAGCCAACAAGCAAGCAAGGTTAGCACACAATTTGACAATCTAAACTACAGTCAATTCTAATTTTGGACTTTTACAAAAAACAAAAAAAAAAAAAACAAAAACTCTTTGAATTTGTCCATGAGCCGGATGCAACGCTTGTTTTCCGTTATCTACAGTTTTGACATTAACAGGATAAATCACTTTGGATATAGCTTTGACGTTAGACATTCCAGAAATAGCTAGCTGTTGTTGTTTTATAGAGCTGGGTATACAGAAAGTATAGAGTATACCAGAAGTACCATCAGGTGGTGGGCGATTAAAATAAGAACTCATTCCTGGGCAATGATGGACAGCTTGAGTGTTTGTTTGGTCATTTGTTTAAGTGTGTGTATTTGTATGTGATATAATGTTGTGTGTTTTTATTTCGAAACGTGCATGCATGTCATTTGTCTGACATGGAACTAGATACTATACTACCTAGGATACCTTGGGTTTTTGAAAAGAGCCACTTAATTTTCGATTCTTGGTTCATTTTGGACATTTCAATGCTAAATTGATTTTTGTGAAATTTAAAATAAATTGTATATCTAATTTTTGTGACATTTATACACTGATAAATAAAATATTGAGAAAGTGACACTTTAGTTCATTGTATGAAATGTCAAATTGCACAATTTAAATTCTATTTAAGATCAAAGGGAAGATTTTTACTACTAAACAACATATGAAATAAAATTATTCTGAAAATAAAATTAAATAAAAAGATACAAGGCATTTACTTCTGGGGGAATAAAGGTCCCATGTTCCAGGGACGTAGCTAACGATGTATTATTATTATTTAGTATTTTTATCCCTTTCCCATGTTATAAAGCACTCAATACTTTTATTTCAATTTTTTTCTATCAAATTGTTTAATGTTATTCCATAAAAATTATAAAGTGGTTCAATATGATAACTTAAAAAAAAAACGTATACATTACACCCAACAAGTAGAAACAATTTCTTCCCACTTGACATGACGTATTACATTTAGCTACCCAATAAAACTTCTGTGATTTAACATTTCCAGTAAACGACAACGACGACGACGATGGGAACTGTCACTTTCACTCTCCATGACGTCTAGAGTAGAGCATCCCCTTACAACACACCCGCAGTAAATTTACCACATTTAACTGGAAAACAAATCATCTGCCATTACGTGACATGATTTCGTCCCCCTAATTTTATTATATCAACAAATCCCACTGAAATTACTCCCCGCACTTGCAGATGTGCTTCATTGCTCCTTGATGTACATATATACCACATACATACATACGAGTATGCACTGGAACCACTTGTCTTTATATTATATATGTGATACAGATCATAGTCAAACTGGCTCCAACCATGACTCTAGTAGTGAGAGTTTGGTCTGAGTTGTGCAGACATATCATCGTTGTTACAATTTACGTCAGTCAAAAAAGGACAACGATGTGATGGCGATGTGAATGTGAACTTATAAATAAATTATATATTTGAATATTGAAGACAAGGGGTTGAGTGGTGTGCATCAAATGACTCAACTCCCACATTACCTATTCATGGCGATGCGATGTGTTCTCAAAATAAATGCAAATGTGAGTGGGTGCATTTTATTCAGACGAATGCCATCGCTACTCCTCTGCTCGCCCTTGGTGGCGGGAGTCCACGTCATCATCATCATCATCATCGTCATCAAGTTGATTTTGAATTGGGTCTTTGGGACATATTACAAAGGATGTCTGAGTGTTTTACGTTTTGCCCTTTGTGTCTGCTAGTATTTCATCGGACACACTTTATTCATGCACTGCACAGTGCTGCCAACAGTTTCAATATTTTGGTTGGAAACTGGAATCTGAAACATCTTGAAAAAATATAATGTATTTAAGAATTCCATGGAATTTAACTGTTTTTCTAATAAAATTTTATTTATTCTCTCTCAGCAAAATGTTTTATTGATTTTTATAGAGTTTCGTTAAGTTATACTTGTCAAATTTCTTTTTGTAAAATTTATTGAATTACTTTTTGATTGTTTTCAATTTTCCATAAATCTTATTTCTGATTCGTTCACCAGTCTGCTTCAAAGTTCAAAGGTTTTTATTAAGTCATGCTTTTCAATTTGGAAAACAATTTTTTTTCGTTCAATTTTGACACGATCTTTTATGGATTTACATTCACATTTTACAATTAAAAATCGTTAAATTCTGGTTCTTTTTTTGTAGGTTTTCATTTTACAATCTGCTATCCCTGATGAACTTCGTTAAGTTTCAGTTCTTTCTATTTTATTCTAACTTTAAATTAAATTTCTTTCGTTAAGTTGACTTCTTCTATTAACACCTCTTGTAATTTACTTCTGGTACAAAGAGACCCTTTTTCGAATGAAGTGTGATTGCTTTGACGCTTGATATAATTTTTAATTGATTTTCCTTGGGTTTCGTTAAGTATTTTGTCATTTTTAAATTTAAATATAAAACCTCCTATCCCTGAAGATCCTTGTTAATTTGTGGTTCTCTTTATCTGTCTTTAATCTAGGCTTTTAAATTTTAAATTAAATTTGCTTCGTTAAGTTGACTTCTTGCACATGTACATGTGATATGACCTGACTTTATTCATCCTCGTCCCTTCTTCTGAGTGTTCCTTCAGTCTCTATTGGTTTTCTGACTTTCGTTAAGAAATGCGTTTAATTTTACAGCTGACCCATTTAGTCAATTTATCAATATAGTTTTTCGTTAAGTTGACTTTCTCTCTTTCTATATTATCTTCGTTTATCTTCTACATTCGTCTCTAGGTCATCACTGATTCGAAATTTAACATCCTAAGAAACAAACAATTGCCCATGGGATCTAAAATTTAAACTCAATCTTATCCAATTTTAAGACCAAACGATGCTTCGATCTCGGTCGATAGCAAAAAGTTAGGTTTGGTAATACTGCTCCCCCCGTCTTCTGTGCAATATTCGAAAATGTTTAATAAAGAAATGCTGCATCAATAAATAAAATTTTGATCAACTCGATTTTGGATGTGTGCCAATTTTGTGTGGTTTTTACGAAGGCAAAGTTTTGTGTTTGGTTTGGTTCGATTTGCTTTTTATTTTACGAATCACGTAATTTTTTTTTTTTCGTTTCTGTTTCTGTTTTTGTTTTTGTCATTATTTTTCGTTGTTCTTCTCTCACTGAGTAGCCTTTGTGCTTGCTCTGGCTTATGATGATGAAAAAAAAAAAAACAAAAAAAGGAAAAACAAGGATAAGGACCAATTGTATCGAAAGTTATATACACTAACATAGTACCTTCATAGAGATCCCATAGATACTTTTATACTTCCACTTCCACCAGCTGAAGTCCGGTCTTAAACAATTTAGGACGGAACAGGACCAACACAGACATCACATTGTTTTTTTTTTTTATTATTATTTTTTTTATAAAAATAGAGATGAAACTTTTTGAAACTATTGATTGATCCAATTATCCTTTCACCCTGGAAAATAAATTGTTCGCGGATGTGTTTTGGCTGAATACAGTCTGTATGTATAGATACAGATGTATATGCATCTCCATTTTGATCCTGATTTAGTGTTGCATTCCGCTTTCGTCTATGTACATATATTCTGTATCCCGTTCCCATGTCTGGTTTGTATATTGTTTTTGTTGAGTTTGTTAGCTCAACTTATTGCCGTCCTGTTTTTGGTTATTTTACCATGAAAGTGCATTCATATTTGATGATTAGTCTGTTGCAGATGCCACATCATCATCATCATCGTCATTGCCACGAGCTAGGATAGAGATAATCAGTATACTGGTCTGGTCAGGTTATTGTGGCTTCTGTTTGGGTTCATGAATCATATTATTTGGCTTAAGTCACGGTTCTAGCTGGGTGTGGTATTATTTTCCCGCGCCACCATTACGTTTGGCTGGACATTTTGATTTATGATAAATTAATAGGTTCTGTTAAGTTTTAAATTAAATTTGAAGAACATTCATTTAAAAGTAACTTTAAATTAAAGAAAAATTAAAGGCCAAATTTGGCTAAGATAATTCGCATTAAATCAGTTTGGTCTAAATGAAGTGATAGTCAGGCGAGATAGAAAAATGTTCTAGCAAAAATGTGACACTTTCCAACGAGTTTGACGTTTTTATTCATGGATTCGGAGTCTAGCGAGCTTAATTTTTTACCCCATGTTGCATACAGTTCATGATTTTAAGGTCCTTTGTGACATTCAGGGCCAACTATTTCACTTAAGAATTTCCTCTCGAATCCGCTTAAGTGATAGGTCTGGAATAAAAATGTACATACTGAAAAAACTATCATCCTGTGCAGCAGCAGTAAAATTTAAATTCAATTATTATATACCTAGACTCAATTTTAAATTTCTTCAAAAAAAAGTACGCATACGCCACAGTAAACAATTTTTATTTAGATACTGAATTCACGTTGTCCACCCATATTCTTCACCTAAAATTTAAACTCACACCATTACTCAAGACTTTTTACTTCACGATGCGTAAAAACTGTTTTGATTCCATGTTGCAGAAAAGTTTTACATTACATATTTACTTTTTACACCATGTAAATGTTGTTTATTCAATTTCCAACTTCATCTTCCCGTTTCATTCCTAATTTAAAATAAAACAATGGATTCCTCTTTGGCTTAATTCCTTTCATATACAATTACTCCCTTTTCGCCTGAATATTTTATTAATTCAATTCTTTTTGTTTTGCAAAATCAAGTTATTTGGTTAGTCTCTTTGTTTTTGGCATCCTTACAAAGTCTAGACGAAAACCATCATCTCACTCCAGAATAAACTTACTCGTACATTGGACAGAGAGTCTGGAGCTCTAAAAGGCCAAAATAAAAGTTAAACTGTTTTATCATTTCTCTAATTCCGGGATATGCTGCCATAATCTACATAAACCAAGTTTCCGGGTTTCATCTTTGTTCTAGAACTCCCTGGAATCCATGTTTATTTCCTTAACTGCCGACAACGACGACGATGCGATGTGATGGTGCAACATGGAATGGAGGGTGACTAGGACGATGCACAACGACGAGACGCGGCCATGGTGAGAGCTAGTTTGGCGGGTGGACTTCGACTTAGGGACTCCAGGCTCGTAAGGATTTGAATTAGAATATCATTTTCTTTTGCTGGATGGAAAATATTTTTACATATAATCGGTTCCGGTCGTGTTCGTGTATACGAGTATGTGTGCATTTGTGCATTTTGAATGAAAGACCAAAAGCCCTCTGGGGGAGTATATACTCCATATACATATGTGTGTACAACATATATTTAGGATGCGACGGAACTAATATCTTGGATAATTCTGCCGTTTTGGTTTCTATCCTTTGCCAAAATCCTCTTAGAGTTTGCTGCATTTACAATGTTGTTATAAAGTTTTTGCATACAAAGAACGAAGCAGCATTTCGTGGAACAACAACAATGGCATTGTATTTGAGGATATCATAAATGTCGCATTAATTACGTTGCCATATGATAAGAACGATTTAAGCGAGCTCTTTCTTTTTTCTAGACGGCCTTTGTGAATGGGTAATGGAGTTTATTTCATAAATGGCTTTCTATTCTATAAGCTGCTGCTAGAAAACGTAGATGTGTCCAAAATTGTACTTAAAATAAACATCACGGCTCATGTTATGTCTTTCAACTTTAAAACGTTGGTAATTTTAGTCCAGTAAAGTTTTGAAGACTTCGTAATAATTCGCTTATTGCTGAAAATTGATAATTATGAATAAGTGACGAATTCCTCACTCACAGAATCAAGAAGCATGTGTCCACATAAGTTTGGTTTATAACAAAAATTCCTCAAATTACGATCTGCTCAGGTTTTGAAAGAAATGCTTTTCTAGCAATCAGTTTGGATTTAGAAATAAGCCAGTGTACCACAAGTTAGTGTTCTTAGACTGATTCTGTATCTGGCATCTTGTATATATTCTGGCAGTATGGCATCAATGGTGGCTTGAAAATTAGGTTTCAATGCTTCAACTAGAAACTAGTTAACAGCACCACTTCTGGAAATAAAGTTGTCATTAAATGTGAAATTAATTGTTCCATAAATTGATGGTTAGGGGAGCTGCATGACAAGTTGTACCGTCTTTTCAGAAAAAAAAATCATTCATCATATCTCGAAAGCGCTCCTTCCTGATTTCGAAAAAAAAGAGGCTGGGTGTGACCCACACTCATAACTTCACATTATGCACAATTTTAAAACTTGGCGTTTCGTTTTTTCAAACTTTCACCAGATGTAAAAAACATCGTTTCACATAATAGAAAATAGTTTTGAAGATAATATCATTTTTCCTTCATTGTATATTTGAGCGCATTTTTTTTTAGTTTTTCTATTTAAAAAAAAATAACGGTAAGCTGAAAATTTTCAAAATTTATACCAAATCTGTATCACGTTATAATGTATATAGTAAAATTTATTTGAAGTCAATGGCACTATCCGTTCCTGAGATATTTGCGACCAACAAAAATTTTCACTACTTTTTTAAACTGATAGTGAAAAAATCGCTCGTCAAATTTCTATGAAAGTCATTTCAGCTTCTTTTGAAGTTATAACCTGTCGAATAAAAATTAATTGGAGTCGAAGGAAGGGTTCATTTTACAAAATAAATATAAAATATACTGTGTATTTAGTCTTTTTAGAGTCTAACTATAAAAATGGTACACTAGGCGTATACGCACTTTTATTGTTAAATTGTTAAATATACATACTTTACACGCTTTTCCTGGCGTTCTTTTTGATTTCTTGATTAAAAAGTAGAATATAGTTTTTCAGGCCATCTACTATGTATATATGTATATATGTATATGTATATTTTTTAATTTACTAATTTTTATTGCAGTGTGAGCCGTGCATCACAGTTTCTTTCCTTGAATTTGTTTTCAAAAATATTTTATTATTTCTTCTTCACTTGATCCAGAAACACACGAGTAGTATGTTAAAATGTCAAACAGACACTTTTAGATTTGTCAAGGTTACAAGTACACACATAAAATTTCGTTCCTATATAAGAATAAATGCAAGGTAATAACCTAAAGTATGAATGTAAACATCGCACACTATCTGCATTTTTCATTTACATAAATGTCAATTACCACTTTGTGCCAAACACTCTTGCAAAATAATTCCTTTCGCTCTAGTCAACTACGATGACGACGATGACGTGTAGGAAGGTATGATCCTTTATGGAAATACCATGTTTATAATCTCAAAAATCTAACTGCATATGAGCCGTCATCGTTGTCGTCATCATCATCATCACCATCATCATCGAAAGTGATACACACCTTTCCACAAAAAGTCAATGAAACAATTGAACTACAAACGGCACTTAAAATGCTCTTCAAATTCAACACAAAGCAATAATCTCTTAAGTGCAACCCATTTAACTTCTGTATCATCCCAACAGAAACAGCAGTTGGGAGTTGGGTCGGGTCGGTGGGTCTTCCTGACTCATCTATGGGTACCTAGTTCCTCCTGGGTTCCTACCTAGAAAAGGGACGCAACAAAACACTGGCCTAGGACGCGACACTCAACGTCGTTACACATTTCTTATAGTTTCGTTACGAGAAGGATATAAGTTCGGTCTGGGTCGGTTCGGGTTGGGTCGGTCGGGTCGTCGTCGTCAGGTTGATGGGTCGGAACTTGGGACTCAGGATCGAGATCGAGATGGACCGTTTAGCAGAGCCCTACTGAAAGGAATCTGCTTTCGCTTTGTTTTCCTCGCACAAAGGACTTGTGAGAAATTGTTTCGCTTTTGCTGGATAATTGCGAAAGTTTTCTCCTCTTGTTGTTCAAGTACTTCGTTTTGAATTTTTCTTTTTTTTTCAGGACTCTTTGTTATGTGTTCGATTGGATGGAACTTTTTTTGTTGTTGTTGTTGTTATTGCTCATGCTCATGCAGGTCCTCCGCCTGGTTTGAAGGAAAAGCAATTTAAGATGCAATTTTTTAGATGTTGTGTATAGAAGTTGCAAATGTATATGTATGAAGTTGCACAATTTTTTAATTCATTTACCTTACTGTGGATGATGAAATTTAATTAAGGAAAATGCATGGATGTTTTTTATTTACATATCCAGAAAAAGGGAGAAATCATTTACGTTGCGATAGTGAAGCGCATGGTGTGAATATGGAGATGTCTTTCTTTGTATTCAATGCAGAGTGAGATTGAAGTAAAAATTTTCAAAAATCAATGAAATAAAAATCTATACCGGTGGGGAATTAGGACATTTGTAGAACGAATTGAGGTCTACCCTATATACCTATTTCAAACCTGACCTAGAGACATGTTAGATATGAGATATGTATGATTACAAAATAAATTTAAAACTCATCAAAAATACAACGGCAGTGTTTGTTAGGTCAGCTAGTATAAAAATACCATAAAAATGCGAGGCTTTTGTGACTTTATTTAGCATTTTCTTGTTGATAATTTATTTCTTAGAAACAGTTTGAAAAGCCAAAAGTTTATCGACTCAAGAGTTTTTGAATAAGGAAAATAATGTTCAGTGATATGGTTGGAATCTGAATTATAGGTTAAAAATTTTAAATCTCTCGTTCAATTATTTTGCCATAAATATAAGTTGCGGGAAGATAGATGTCGTACAATATAAAAAAAACACTTAGTGTGTAGTATTGGTTTAAACCAAACTGATATGAATATTTCTTTGTTGTCAGGGCCGGACCAACCATATGTGCAAAATGTTCAAATGAATAGGGCGTAAAACTCCAGAGGCATACTACCAGGAGGCTAAATCTTGCAGACAGAAATACTGCCATTTGCAAAACATGGCTCTTTCTACAAATCTATCACAGGGTGATAGTTAATCTGGGGGTGGCCTTGCTTGTAGTAGATTTTATTTTATCTGCCAACACTTTTTTATTGCAAAGTTATTTTAGTATGACACATAATTTACGTAGGCCATTATTGCAGTACTTACCCTTAGAACTTAGACTTATTTAACTTTAAATTTTCTGTATTAAATTCTTACAAATTATTTTTTTAACATTCAATATGAGCTATCCGCTAATTTTAAAACTGAATACATTAACAAAATAGATTGAATGAATAAGTGAATAAATTTACCAAAGTTTCTATTTATTTTCCTGCAGTTTTAAAAATATATCGGCTCAATGGAAATCATATCCGTTTAAGAAATTAAGTTTGCGTGTAAGATTCAAATCCAATTAGTAAGCGCCAATAAACATTTAAACCTTTGAACTTAACGAAGGTAAAAATAGAATTCGAATTATTTTAATTATTAAAATTCATGGGGTCGTTTTTTTTTACTTCTATTTCATGCGCATACAAAAACAATTCGTTATAAATGAGTTTCTTTCTCTACACACATTCGTACACTTATAAACCATATTAAACCTACGAAAATATAAATGTATGTACAATGCACATAGCTATAGGTAAAATCACCTCTATCAATATTGATGATTTTGTAATTGTATACAGAGTATTTATATTGATTAATAACCTTCAAATAACAATTCCTTACCTATTCGTATGTTTTATGTACTTTATGTCTGTCTAATCAGTATTTTTAGGGGAGGAGAAATTACATAAATGTAGTTATTAGGACAATAATAAGGTGTCATATCAGAATTCCTTTGATTCACATGAATTCATTTATTTTTATTATTGTCAACATTAATTTTATGATCTTGGGTTTGATTGATCTCAATAATAGCTTACTATTACATATATGTAAATGAAAATGACTTATTCTAACAAAGGAAAATGTTAACTTACAAATGTAATCATACCATAATCCAGAGTTAATACATCGTTATTTAGGTGTAAGTAACGTGTAAGTTAAATGAAACGTTCCTTTATTTATGTACATAAGTTCAAATAAGGATTTCCAAATGTGATTCTTTGTTAATATGTCAAAATTATGAAATCAATAAATACCTAGTTTTTGTCATTTTGAAGAAACAAAAGAGTCTAAAAAAGTGAAAAGGTGGATGAGGGAAAATCTATGTTCAGAAAATATGTACAATCTCGCTTACTTGAACACAAATGAGGCAGGTTTAAGTTATTGGAACACATAAAAAGAGTAGGTATTCGTTTTTATACATTATCTATTTATTTAATTTATTATTATAAATTTACGTTAATGACACAAAACACACTTGTATTGAAACGACGTCGAAAAAATTGGTGTTTTATTTTGTCCAGTTTTCTGGACAACATTTTTCTTTCTTTAGAGAACTGTAAGCTGGTAAGATCTGTTGTTATAACTGGCCAAATCGAAAAAAAGTAATTCTGTTTTAAAAGTTTTAATTATTCAAGTTAGGAATACAAAAATGCAATGTAAGTAGAATCCCCCGCCTTGCATTTTAATAATTTCACCAAATATATTTTTTTAACTTACTTTACTCCAAATTTTGAGTGTTGATGCATCTAGATCAAACCTCCTGGTTTTGTAATCATAAAACACTTACCAAAAAATGGCAAAAATCTCGAAAATAAAGCGTGTTTTTACTCATTCTAAGTTGAATCGTAGTGTTTTATTTATTCAATTTTAAATATTTGTTGTATTTTATTCGCTGCTGCATAATTATTGAAGCATTAAAGTGAATGAAAAGATCAAACAAATTGTTGTTGTTTACCAAGGGAAATTTTGTAACTCTAGCTGCGTAGCAGTGAACAAAACACTACTATTAATATTTTTTAGCGAATTATACAATACATGTGTATTTTATTATATTTAAATTACCTTAAAAATTTTCCAAACATTTTAAACACCAACGTCTTTTTCAAATTCAATACATCCATCCAAAAACGGTTTAATTATATTTGTTATCCTTATCACACAAGGATATGACTTTGGTAATCATGCGCCTTCCACCTTAGAAACGTTCCTGTCAAAATAAACTTTAGTCAATCACTTCTTAGTTGATTCCCCTTAGATAAAAATACTTTGTTCCACCCAGCCTTTGAAAAGTTTATCAAATAATTTTAACAAAATGAAACTACTTCCTAATCTTCAGATTCTTCGTCGTATGAGTCTTTTGGTTAGACAAAATTTTCATGCAGAATGTGAAAAAGAAATTAATCGCCAAATTAATATGGAACTTAACGCCAGTTACGAATATATGGCTTTGGTTAGACATAAGACACATAATCATAAAATATACAATCAAACTTCGAGTGATTATTTAATTATCTGGTCATTATTTCAGGCATTTCACTTTGACCGAACAGACGTTGCACTTCCCGGACTAAGCAAATGGTTAAAAAAATGTTGTGATGAAGAGAAAGTCCACGCCGAGAAACTGATGACCTATCTCAACAAACGTGGTGGGACCATTGTCCTAAACGAAATAGAAAAGCCGAAATTTGTATATGAATCGGTTTTGAAATCAATGCATTACGTGTTAGACTTAGAGAAATCAGTCAATGAGGTATGTATGTTGATACAATTTTTTTTGGCTTGATTTATGAAACAAATCAATAATTATAATATTATTTCACAATAGAGTCTCTTGCAAGTGCATGCGGTAGCTACGGAAAAGAACGATCCAAATTTGTGTGATTTCCTCGAATCGGAATACCTACAAGAGCAAGTAGATGCCATCAAGGAGATATCAGATTATATTCGACAAATCGAACGTTGTGAAAAGGAACTTGGGGTTTATGTGTTCGATATTAATTTTGACGAGAAAAAGTAAATGTGCTGCTATTTGAAAGGTGTCAATTAGTCAATGTGTGGAAAAGGAACTTCTGAGAGTATAGCGGACGAACGTGTGGTTAAGTGTACCTTTATATAAATGAATCGGATATTATATTATATATATTTTATTTTGCCTTTGGCTATATGAACGGAAGTAAACTGAAATTTTTGTAGCACAAATTGTTAATTGTTTTTTTTTTACCATATGGAATGCAAAATTCTTTAAATTTACTTATTGAGATAGGACAGCATATCCAGTCGAGTACTTCCTTAAATAAATTTCTTGTGACTATCGAATTCAGTATCTTTCTTAAATAGCAGAACCCGAACGTTGAATACGTTATCAAGTCCAAATCATATCTTACACTGCGAAATTCCTCCACTCCCGACTTTAATGCCAAACAGGAATAGTTGAGAGTTATAAGACACTAGACCTTGCCTATTTAAGGGCTAAGAGTATTATTAAATTTCTGATATTTTCAATCCCATTTCTCTCATATATGACTTACATCTTTCTTTCTTTCTTTCTTTCTTTCTTTTTATTTCAAAATAAAATTGTATTCAGGAACAACTCCTACCTTCTACAAATTAATTAATAACTAAAAGAAAAAAACTCAATTATTCAGCTTAAATAATCAAAACCACTTCGATCAGTGTTGTTTATTAAAAATATATATGTATGTATATTTATATATGCAATTAATTATTACATATCAAAGGCTCATGTTTATTTCGTAGCAAAAAAAGAAAGAAAAAACTCGAAGGCCTTTAGTTTTCATTTTAATAAAAAATGAAATATTACATCAACTTTAGATTCTTTTTTTAGATCATTAAATTTGCTTATTAACGTTTTACTTTTGTTAAAAAATTGCTTTGCTTATGTTAACATTGATAATTGACTTAAAATTAGTTTTTTTTATTACATATTTGTTTTTTAAGGAATACTTGAAGTTATCCTGCTCGATTGTTTCTTTTTTTATTTAACATCTGGAGTTATGTGTGTGTTTAATGTATGTGTTGTGTAGACTTTTCTTTTGAGAGTTAATGTTAACTTGAATTAATAAATAAATGTATAATAATTATAAAGTGCATCAACAACAATTGTTTTAAACATACTGGGCTGATTTCTTTTTTTAAACGCAACATGGCTGCATGCAAAAATATGATTTTTTTTTTTAATTTAATTTAACAAAGAAAACATCCATTGACTATGGATTATTCAGGAAGATCTAAGATTTTTCCAACAAAGCCCGATATGTCGGTATTTCTACTTATGTGATCGGATATGAATGGACTCTTAAGAAGTTGGTCGTAGTTAGGACGTTCATCGAATTTTTTCTGCAAGCAACTCGTAATGAACTGTTCAAATTCTGGAGAAAAGCTGCCTGGTTCTAATCGAGGTGGATTATCGGTTACAACCTTAAATTAAATTTAATAAATAATTTAATATAAGAAAAAAACAAACAAAATAAAAAATAAAAACAATTGTAACCTGTTTGAGTTGTTCGAATGGCGTTGTCCATGTGTTGTAGGGGAACTTGCCAGTGGCCATCTCAATCATGCTTATTCCTAACGACCATACATCAGATCTGATATCATATTGCTGAGGATTGCCAGTGGGGTCGATTCGTTCCGGCGCCATGTACGGTTTGCATCCAGCATCAACAGTTTTTGCAACCGAGTCAACAAGATAACCTGAAACAAATTTAAATAAATTAAAAACAAAAAATTCAAGCATATTGGACAAAAAGTTTACAAGTCTGAACTTTAACGAAGGGATTACTATTATCTAGGTTGGTATCTGGATGGCAGTGGTCTCTAGCTTAACTAATGGCGTTACCAAACGCACGGAATTATGTCCAGAAAGATATGATTATAATAAATAGTTATTTATTTCGTCTGTATATTTCCTGCAATACTAAGACCTCTAATACTTTATTTTATTTATAGCTCCTGCGATGCCTCACTGAAAACTATGACTATGGTATCAAAATCAAATCGGCAAAGTATTCCGCTAATTTTATGGATAGCAAGACTGCTTGCAATTGGCGCCTAAATGGTGTGATTTAACACCTTTAGACTTTTTTCTAGTATGAAACTACATACATATATGTTAAATAATTTGTCCATGGAAACAAGTCAGAGTACATCGTTATAGGAGCTCACTGTTCCGCTAACAATTTTATTGTAAGTTTTTAAAGACTTATTGAATAACCCGATTGAATCTATGTACCATCCATTTGTCGGTCTCGGCACAAAATTCCATTGTGTGAAATGTGTTCAGGTTTTAAAGCATATTTCTGAGATGATTCGTCTTTTATTGGAGTACTTGCCGAACATTTTATGAGCCACATAATGGTGAATTTAATACATTTGTTAACGACTAAGCATTTCAAACAATTAGTCAAAAGTCAAGTTAAAAATGAAGATTGAATCAGCTCAGATTTCCCGGAAAAATGGTGTCCAAGTTTAAATGGCGATAAGGTACAATAAATGAATGTTTTATTCTTTCATATTACCTGCATTAGTCACGTCTGTGACCGTGCAACAGGGCATAACACCAGTTTGTACTACCGAACTTTTCGCAGATTTGATTAGGTCTCATGTGTGACCTGCAAAAATACCAATTTTACATACCCGATATTCCAAAGTCGCACATCTTAACTTCTCCCTGTCGATTGACCAGAATATTTGATGGCTTTATGTCTCGATGTATGACCTTCAACTTGGCGTGCAAGTAATGAAGAGCATTTACAACAGACATGGCAATCTATAACGAAAACAAGCAAACATTTCCTTAAACACTGTCGAGTATTGTAATTTTGTAAACTTACTTTTCCCAAAACATCTTCCTCCATTTTGAGTTGGTTTTTGAATACTTTAGGATAAAACTTATCTAAACTGGCGTCCATGACTTCCATGCATATCCAGACATCTCCCTCTCGAAACAGAGCACCATAGAAATGTACGGTATACATACAATCACTTGATCTCATAGATATGTCCAGATCCATTAGGAGTCGTTTCTATAGAGCAAACAAATCACATCTATTGCAAGGAAGTAGATACTTTTGCAATCTAAACAGCGATTTACCTGCTCCTGCATATTCACTGTGGCAGTTATACGTTTCACAGCCATTACTGTACCCGTTTGTGTGTGCCTCATCTTCTCGACAATGCCGTATGCACCTCTGCCAAGATCACAGATTTTCTCCAAGCCATCAGCGTCTACCTCAAAGGTTTTCTCGCCAATTGTGATTGTTGTTCGTTGGTCGAGATTTCTCGGTGGTGTTCTAAAATAAGATATAAATTTTGTCAATTGGTATGATCCTTGAGAAGCGGCTATAGGTTGTCCAAAAACGAAAATTAAAAAAACAAAAAACCTACACTGGAACCTCCGTCTCAGCAGTCAGTTTCATTTTGAGGTTAGGATTACGACGTGACATTTTCTTTACTAATAATTTGGCTTTTCTTATCCCAAAAATAAATTTATTCGACGAAATTGGTGATTAATTAAAAAAGTTAAGTTTAAACTTTTCTCCCTATCACGATATTTAACTTTTATTTACATGGAATTCCAATCAGAAAAAAGAATAAAAAAATAAATCTCGTATGTATCAATCGATTGTTTAAAGCACTTTTTATTTTGGCAATTTGTTGGTAAGGTATTTTTTTTTTGAAAATCTTATTTAGTTTATCGTTTGGTTTGTATATTTTATGGTAATTTATTGCGAATTTATTTCTTATTTGGTTATTTTTAATGATTTTAAATTAAAAATAATAATCGCTTGACCGCAAATGATTTTTTCGCGTTTTGTTTCGTTCGATAGTTTCGAATTTTCGATTAAAATTAATTTTTCTCGATGGTTATTTCGATTTCTTGTGTCTGTGGAATTTGCGTGGGAGATGGGAGAATGAGAGAGTATGGAGAATACAAAGTTATGACAGTTCCGAAAAACGAATTAAAGGGCACGTTTACATTGTCAATACAAAATATTTAAGTTTCCGCAGTAACATTTGAATAGTCTGGATACAAATTCTTTTTTATATTCCACTCATTGTAATTCAAGATCAAATTTATTAATCTTTGTGCTACTTTAACACAAAATAAGAATATAATTCTGATAAAAATCAAAAAATTAAAATTTATAGACTTTGGTTCTTCAGTTTTAGTTGAGAAGAATGTCTTGCTTATTTAAAATTATTCAAGCATCGTAATGTTTCAAAATTTTGCCGAAGTTAAAACTAAAAAATAAATACTTGAATTTTAAATACACATCATACTAGTAGACTTTGACATTTATAAATAGGCTTGTTTATGAATAATTATAATTATATTGCTTGTTTTAAGCGAGTTCAGTTGATGTTCATTTTTTTTTATATATATATTTTTTAAAAATGTCACGCCCTTCATCCGAACACTTATAATTTCAGTTTAAAATTTGACGGAGGGTTAAAACATTCAAATATGTATGTAGTTCGAAAAATCTTTAACAAATAAATCCACAGAGAGGAAATGCTATATTATATTAAGAAAAAAAAAAAAAAACTTTAATATTTTAAAAATACAAAAGTTTATAAATTGGATTTTATTATATTTAACAACTATTGAGAAATTACAAATGCAAATTCGATAACTTGAAAATAAATTCTTATGCAATTTCTGGACACTTTAATATTACATAAGATTTCGGTTTTTGTTTTTGCCTTTTTCAATTTTTAATCGACAATTTTTCAAAATCAATTTGTTCGTTTGTACTTTCGATGTCAAAGTTAAATTTGAAGCCACCTCCAGATGAGAAGTCTATGTTTTTTGTTACAATTGTGCCAGTTGATTCTTTCTCCTCAGTTTTACTTTCGGTGTCTGGTGTATCGGCAGCTGAAGGTATCTCTGGTTTGAAATTGAACTTGAAGTCTTTCCCAGATGTAAGGATTGCTGCTTTCTTAACAAAACTCGATTTGTTTGATGCATCAGTACTTGCAGTGAACTTAATTTGGCGACTTGCTGTAGATTATAAAGACAAAATTTTTAAATAGACGATTATTAAGGTTAAACTTGTAAATGAAAAATCTTTTTTGTTAGGAAAGGCATTTTATGGAGAGTGTAAGACATGATACTTACCTAGAGCCAATTTCTTTTCCTCTTCCTTCATCTTAGACCTGTAATCACCAAACGAAGTCTTCATAATTTGACGCTTCTTGACGATTGGGGCAGTACTACTTTTGAGGGTTTTAAGATTTTTCGTCATGTCTTCTCCTGAGATATTTGAAATTTTTATGATTAATTGTAACTCACAATAAATAAATAAATAATTAAGTACGTTGTTTGACAACTTTTGAATTTGCAATTGCAAGCTCCAGCTGTTGGACACACCAGTATAATTCAAGTTGGAATTGGGATTCGGCATCGAGATCCCGAGCAGGCGGTGCTGTAATAATAGGTGGAGTTTTTTTTAATGTCTTAGCTGTTTTCATTTTAAGCATTTTTAATTTTTTGTTTGCAAGCAGACTTGGGTTTTAAAAATTTTTTAATTCCTTCACAAAATTTAACTTATTTGCGGTTTGTGTTTTGTTTCTGCTTTTTCCACACTCTTCGTCTTCGTATTTCGTGTTTTTGACGTTTTTATCACATTTTGATAAATTTGACGTTTTCTCTTGTATCACATGTGTTTTCGAAAACTAATAAGGGTGGCAACACAATGAAGTTTGGCTATAATAATTAACTCGAAGACTACATTGGTAAGTAACTAATATCGAGCAAATTTACACAATTTCTATTTTCTGTTTTTTTTTCTGTATTGCACGATCGGGATAAATGAGAGACTCCTTTGGTCATTGGTCATTGGTTATGAATCATTATAGGAAAATGGTCATTATTGATCTTTGGTCATAAATGTTCATTGGTCAATATGGGTCATTGGTCATTATTAGTCTTTGGTCATAAATGGTGTTTGGTCATAAATGGTCATTGGTCAATATAGGTCATTGGTCATTATAGGTTATTGGTCATTGGCCTGTACAGGTCATTGGTGAAAGGTCAAAGGTCAAAGGTCAGAGGTCAGAGGTCAAAGGTCAAATGTCAAAGGTACAATGACCAATGAGCTATATTGACCAGTGACCTATATTAACCAAAGACCAATTATGACTAAAGACCTTTAATGACCAATGATCATTTATGACCAAAGATTATTTATGACCAAAGTCCATTTATGACCAAAGACCAAATATTAACCAGTTGCCTATATTTCGCCTATTGGTCGCAGAGTAATTTTGTATAGCTTTAAGTCTTCCTCGATAAATAAACTATCCAATGCAAAAAGAATGTTTCAATTCGATCACGTAGTTTTTGAGATCAGCGCCTTGAAAAGAATAATGGAAGCCCTCAAAGATGAATAATTTTCGCCGTTTTTGCAACATTTTCCACTGGTTCTTCTCTATTATCGGTCGCAGCGTGATGTTATATAGCCTATAGCCTTCCACGACAAATAGACTATCCAACACAAAAAGAATTTTTCAATTCGAACCAGTGGTTTCTGAGATTAGCGCCTTCAAACAAACCAACTCTTCAGCTTTATATATTAGTATTGATAAGGAAAATTAGGAATAATATTTTCTTTTGCATAAATCCTATCTCAATATTTTAATCACTTAACTAATCACTATAAGAGTATTAATAATTATAACAATTTAAGTGCGCTTAATGAAACAAAAAGTAGAGATAATTTGTAAAACCGTAGTTCAGAAACTTTAATTCACTGGTTTCGTTGGATTTAATGGATTTGCAATGGTGATAATTAGTTTGTCCATGGCTTAACATGCCTTCAAAAGAGAACCTTGAACATCATATAATCTACTGAATAATAGTTTTAATCATAATACTAATGTAGGAGACAAAATACTGACATATTTCAAATCTGATCTAAACTTATAAAGCGTTTTTCTCTTTTAGCTAAGAAGAACACTGATCAGGGCCTGAGCACGTCAAGTATGCTCTGATCGGAGTTTGATCAGAGCTCTCCGATATGTTTATGAAACACACTTAAGCACTGAACTGCTAAAAGCTGCCTGTCTCTGTCATACTACATAAAAAAAGGGAGTTAGTCGCGCTCATCTTTTTACTTCATTCGTCCGGTCATTTTATTTAGAGATCAAAGAGTGCACTCCGAACTCCGATTGAAAAAGAACACAGATTTTTTTCACAGCTCAGATCTCTGCTCGGAGCTTAAAAAGGAAAACGCTATAATTGAAGTGAACATAGACCTTAAATTTCGAATTCGAATTTATCGGCAATTGCAACCAACTTAACGAGATGTCATTTTTCTCGAAATTCGAACTGGAATATCGAAAAGTCTACCGCCATGATTCTTTTTCTTTCTTTTTCAAGTATCCGTCGCTGGAGGTAGGTGTCACTAAAAATGTCTTCTCAAATTTAAATTAATTTTATTATTAAATTTTTGGCTAATTCCCGACTCAATCATTCTTTTTAGATTTGTTTTATAGTTTTTCTTCAAAAACCTATCAACTTATTTCAAAATGGTTGCAATCAAGAAACAGGTAAGTCTTTAAAATATTATATTCCATCCACGTGCGAAAGATCCTAACCTTATTCTCTTGTTGGCTCACAGAAAAAGGCTTTGGATTCCACCAACTCTCGTTTGGCCCTGGTTATGAAATCAGGCAAATACTGCTTGGGTTACAAACAAACTTTGAAGACCCTCCGTCAAGGCAAAGCCAAATTGGTTCTCATTGCCAGCAACACTCCTGCTCTGAGGTGAGAAATGACTATTGAGAAGTAGTTTTCCATTGTCTTGATTAGTTGGAACCATATGGAGTCTCTTTGACTAAGAAGTATGATTTCATAAATATTATAAAATTATGGAAAACTATGGAGTAGTTTGAAAAGACGCCCGACTCATGGTTCCAGCTATTTCGATGGTAAGACTTGGATGATCTTAGAATTTTGTAATTTTTTTTTGTTACAATTATATGTGATGATCTATTCCTCTGAAGCAAATGAAGATATTCTAGAGACTCTTTCTGAAGATATAAATATATTTTCAGAAAGAATCGAATTAGCAATTACTCGAGGGTGGTTTTAATGGTTGTTTTATTTTATTTTTTGTAGGAAATCTGAGATTGAGTACTACGCCATGTTGGCAAAGACAGAAGTCCAGCACTACAGCGGAACCAACATTGAATTGGGCACAGCTTGCGGTAAATACTTCCGCGTGTGCACCCTGTCCATCACAGACCCTGGTGATTCGGATATCATCCGTTCAGACAACAACTAAGGAGTTGGCTATCGCTTGTAATTAATTTTATAAAAAAATAAAAAGATACAAAAAAAATCAAAAGTTTAGGTGTTATTTCTAGTCAGGGTAAAAAATGGTTTCTCCTGCAGTAATGCATTGGTTGTTGGGCTTTATTCTTAAGAGAACTGGGAATATATTGTATGCATGGTGGACGTTTTAATTGGTATCGATGAGATGAAAATTTGAACATTTTGTTAAATTGTGCATTAGGCTACTGTTCGCAAAAGTCTCGGTATACCTTAGTCGATTCCACCTGTAGATTTAGCTTATCTCGTATAAGTAAAGTTTCCTTCTTATTAGGCTACTAGGTTATACGGTTAGTAAGAAACTAACAAAGTTGAAGTTAGTTTCTTTGGTAGACATGTTTATTTGCATAACCTTAAAAATCTGAAAGGATATATATAACGAGGATCCTTAAAGGCGATCTAAATGAAGTTCACAAAGAAAAATATGTTTTCTTTTCATCCAACTGCTTTTAGGAAGGTTGTAAATGGCAAGTAAGTTCAACATAATCAAACTAGGAACTTCACAAAAAAGACACTTATCTGTAAATTAAAATTTACTGAACCACTGATTAATCTTTTTCACATTACAAAATTTAATTTTGACTGACGTCTTCAACATTTATTTATTTATGTCTTCTTTTAACCAAATAAAAGGACAAAACAAATGTTCATAACGATCATGAATAGTAGATTGGTTCAGAGGAGGGAAAATGAACTTTTTAAATATTCAAATACTTGGTTTGCTATTGAATTCAAAGTAAGAAATTCTCTTGAAATATCCGACCATACTAACTTTTCAAAATTTTGTACCCAAACTGGCCACAGGATTGAAACTAAAGTCAAGATGGTTTTTCGGATTCCAATCGCTTAGAAAAAAAGAGGAAATGTGCTAAATTTTCAGTTCCTTAGAATAAAGGTAATTTCTTTTTATCTTTTAATAAACCAGTCTTCTAGCAAGTTGGTGTAAACTGAAGTTTCTTCGTGTTAAATGGGACAAAACTATTCAAACTTACCTAAAATAGCAATCAAACGGAACCACCAATTATGTCAAAATTAATGTCATTTTTATGTTTATACAAAAACTATACTTTTAATTTTTAAAAAACAACAGCACACAAGAACAGATAGAAATAGAAGCTTAGTATTCATTTATAAATTATTTCTCACATCTTAAATCCAAGATGTTTTCAACGGCTAAGGACGATGATATGGTTGAATGTCCATACAACAAATATCATCAAATGACTCGAAAACGCCTTATACCTCACCTCATTAAATGCCGTCTCAGTTACCCTGATGCTGAACTCATCAAGTGTCCCTTCAATGCCAGTCATTTAATCCCTGAACCCGAATTCACGGTAATTTCAATAACTTTATTTCTTATTTTGTTATCCATTTGCTTTACCAACGACATTCCTTATTAGCATCATGTAGCCAATTGCAAAGATAAAGCAATCATCGATCAGTACAAGTATAACACTCTGCCGGTGAAAATCGACGAGGAAGATCGCAATCAGGTTGAAATCGATTGTGACGAAAACTGGGACGACACCGAAGCTGTTGACTATGATCCTAAAAAATATGTCAGCCAAGCAAATATTATTCGCACTCATATCGGGAATTTGCCATCAGTTCGAAAGGAATTCAGAAAAAATGAACGCAAACGCTTGGGCGACGAAGACTCGTCCGAAGATGAGGCACAAAAAACCTTCGGCAAGAGAATCTATAAGGATTTGGATTCCAAACAGAAGGAGGAAATCAGGGAAAATAACTGGTTTGAAGATCACGGACCATCTTCAAGCTCTACAAAGCGTTTAGAACGTAGAGATAGTTACCAAGATTCTTTGAAGGACTTTTCAAAAGAAAGGGGTCATGGTTTCAATGGTCGTCATCGTCATGTGTCTGATGATCCGAAAAGAATCATCAAAAAAGAAATAAAGCAAGAAAGTTCAGACAGAAGATCGGAAGATGATTATTATCAAGAGAGACGACAAAGAGAAGACAGATCATCAAGGGAACGCTGTGTGAATTATCCTTTGGATGATGATCCTTACTATAGAACTCACAATAGGCATGGATTTTTAGGCATGTCCAAAAGAGCAAGAAGAGGACGTTACTAGAAATAAGCTTTGTTCTAGGAAGAAGATAGTTTGTAAGGTGTACTGAAGCGAAAAGAATGAATTAAATGAATAGATCAATAGTTCCAGAAATTGTCTTGTATTTTTGGTTTTTTGAATATGGGGTAGCATACATGCCCCCTTTACCCTACCCATCATTTTATTAGTTTAGAACAGAAGTTTGTGTTTCTTAATTTGTACGCAGAAAGAAAAAGAACCTTATAATACCTGTCATTTGATCGTCTGCAGTCTGCACTTCTGTTTCTGGAGTTTTGTTTGACGTGTTTCTGTTTGATGAAATCCTTGATTTACATTTAGAAAATCAAAAACAATAAAAAAATATCAGAAATTGTTCATGGTACGGATTCTTGAATTGTATTTATATTTTCCATGGTAACAAACTGTACTTCTAATTTGTTCAAGTTTTTTAACATTTTATCACTGTTAAACTTGATATAAAATAAATATTGGCATCTGAACTAATAAAACAGTATTTTCTCATTGGATGTAGTGCCAATTAAAATTTTGAATTATCTCTACGTACCTTAATATTAATCTCGATAACCACCTTCGTAAAGTACTTGTCTATAATTTTCTGAAATGGTAAAATGGATTGCAATGGAAATTTACTAATTACTGCTCTGTTGTTCAACGCAATAATCTGAACAGGCCTATTTGTATTTCCGTACTATTTTGTTTTGTAATTCTTATCATCCAGAATGTTCTTATCCAATTTTTAAACAGTAAACATAAACAAAAAAACTTTCATCCATGACCTTCTTTATCAAAAGGATTCGGGATGCGTGTACGCATGTATGTATACAGTTTGCTTCCTTGTTGTGGTCAAACTACCGCAACATTTTCCTGGATTTCCTATCCCAGTATCCGTAACACCTAGTGACGCATTTTGCATTGGCACTGGCGTGTGACGTATGAAAATTCCCTAGAATTGGCTTTGCAGCATCCTTGAAATCGTTGCAAACTTGAATATGTACTTCAATTGCGCACTGCGTTCAGATGAAGAAAATGCATTCGTATATTCATACAAAGTTTGAAAACATTTTGTTTAAAGCAAACTTTTCCCACTTAAACTTGGTCTAAGCAATGAATTCATTGAAAAAGATTTTATTTAAAGTACAATACACGTTTATTACGGCCATCAAAAAATAGACACTCAGTAAATAGCAATTATTCTCAAAAAATTAAAAACTTAAACAGTAATTCAAGATAAGATAATTCGTAAGCTCTCTTATATCAGGTGCAGTTTTGGCTTTTTAAGCATCTTCTAGCCTTCTGAGACGCAAATGCTCAGCCTTACGGAATACCTTTCGTTCCAATGGCGGTGCATTCTGGCACAAACGCAAAACTGGTGCATTTGCGGCGTAAGCCTTTGGATCATATGCTGGTACATCTGGTTCGTCATCCCAGTTTTCACTGGTTTCTACTTCTGGCATTACATTGACCGGAGATGGTGCCGAGCGCGTAGGTGGAGCAACTGTGTATTTAAAGTTCTCAAAGGATTTTCTATCAGGACAAACTTGCACATGCCACTGAAAGTATTTTTTTTAATAGTGAATTCGAGTTTTATTTAAATTGATTAAGTAAAAACTTACATTCAATTCGGGTTCATTAAGAGAATGTGTTACATTGAACGGACAAACAACCAACGGTATGTCCTTGTAGGCTCTTCGGCACCGATTCAAGTGTACTTGGAAACGACAACGGTCAATTATATGACTCGGCATATAAGGACATTGCAGTTTTTCATATTCCCTTCCAAGCGCCTTAATCATTGTTTTTTCTTTTGGTTTTTCTAGTTTCAATTTTAAATCGTATTTATATTTTTTTATTAAAATAATTTATATCACACAAGAGGACACAAGGGACTGTGCAACCGTTCTCCTTATTTTATTTTCTATGTATAATCCTAATTTCTAATGTCTGCTTCTGCCTTCGCAAATTATGTACACAAAGCAAAGTTAATTCACAAAACTTATGTGGAAGATGCAAAAACAAATGCATGTTAAAAGTGCTGCCAAAACTAAGAGTAATTGAAACCAGAAATGAAGACTTAGTAATAAACTTAGGAACAATGTTATATTATGATAGATACTATAACGAAGACGAACATACTCCTTTTTGCATATTTTTTTTTCTATTTCGTTAGAAAATGCTTTTGAATTGTACATAAATAAAAATACTCTTTTGCCAGTAGGTGCTCGATTTTTTACAAAGAAGAGAATTCAAAAGAAAATACGTCAATTTAGTTATAAAATAATCTTTATTGTGTTAATTATTTCATAGGTACAGATATTGACATGAACATTATAAATCACAAGATGCAGGGATAAGGCCTTCAAACTATAAAAGTAAATATATATATGAGTGGCATATTTTTCCGTTAACGCAAAAACTAAACGATTTTTAGATTAATTAATGTATTGAAAAGATTTTAAAATAAAAAGGTATAATTAATTCAGTACTTCTGGCAGCACTTCTGAAGTAATTTCCCCTTTTATTCTGTACAAAAACCTGCAACTGCAACCACATCCCCTCCAAAACAACCTCACACAAACGTCAAATAAACTGTCAACAAACGCATGCTTTTTTGTTTTGATTTTCATTTCTTAAAATCTCCGACCGAGCGTTTAAAATTAATTTTTACAAATTTCGTAATTAAAAATGCCTGTTTGTGCCCAAGAAAATAATCTCCTTGTTTTCAAGGGAAGTAATTTCCTAAAACAACGGCTCATCCTTTCCATTTTGAGTGGAAAACCTGTGAAAATCATCGACATTCGAAGCAATGACAACATGCCTGGATTGAGGGAATTCGAGGTGGGTCTTATACGTCTGCTGGACAAAATCACAAATGGCACAAAAATTGAACTGAATCCGTCGGGAACGTCCGTAGTCTTTAGTCCTGGATTGTTGCACGGTGGAACCATTCATCATGATTGCTGTCTTCAGCGAGGAATCGGCTACTATTTGGACGTGCTCATTGCTCTGGGACCTTTTTGTAAGAATTCAATCCATGCTACACTTCGCGGCGTGACAAATAGCAAAGACTCACCTTCGGTGGATTATGTAAGGACTTCAGCCTTGTCATTGCTGAAACGCTTCCTAATTGTCGACGAGGGTTTGGAAATGAAAGTCACAAAGAGAGGAGTGATGCCTGATGGCGGCGGTGAAGTGATTTTTCGCTGTCCGGTAAGAAAGAACTTCCGAGCCATACAATGTGTAAAGCAGGGAATGATAAAGCGTATCCGTGGAACTGTCTACGCGTGTAAAGTGTCACCAGCTATGGCTAATCGAACCGTCGAATCTGCGAAAGGCGTCATGTTGAACTTCCTTACAGACGTTTACATCTACACTGACCAAAATAAGGGAAAGCTTTCAGGAAACAGTCCTGGCTTTGGAATCAACCTAGTAGCGGAGACAACTGAAGGAGTTATTTTCTCAGCAGAGTGTGTGTCAAATATTAAGGAGCCGGTAGTTAATTTCAATTCTACTTAAATTCTCTTCTATTTATCATGGTCTTTGATTTTCAGGGCAGCGAACCATCGGTACCAGAAGACTTAGGCAAAGAAGCCGCACACAAGCTACTCGATGAGATCTATAGAGGAGGCTGTGTAGATTCCTCTTTCCAATGGATGGCTGCACTTTTTATGGCTTTGGGACAAAAAAACGTTTCTAAATTCTTAACAGGTATATTGAAATACATAATGGAGAACAAGAGTATAGTACATAATTTTTTTTGTTTTTAAGGACCTCTTTCACAATACACAGTTCACTTTTTGCAACACTTACGAGATTTCTTTGCCATCACATTTAAATTGGAAAATCCAGAGGAAGAGGATGAAGACGAAAAACCGGCAGGAGCTCAACAAGTTTTAATGACATGTGTAGGAATCGGCTACACGAATATAAGTAAACGTGCTAATTAGAGGAATAAAGTATTGTTTTTTAAAAATTGAGTTTTCTTTTTTGATTCAGTTTGTAAATATTTTCTTATAATATGTACAATAATAAGTATGCTCCAACTTTCATTAGTTTGTTTATTTTATGGATCCATGGTAACTTATTGAAGACGGTTAATACTTATAAGAAGTGTTGATTGATTCTGTTTGCCACTTTTTTTTATTCAGATACATAGTATGTCGACTGTTGTATTTAAAAAAAATAGGGACTGATACTTTGGTTATTTTAACCTACAACTTCTCAACCGGTGAATGTTTTTCACTTACGCGATACTTATAATAATTGTGGACATTGTGTTAAAAATGTCAAATTTACATATGAATCCAATTAATTGATTGACTTCTCAGTCGTAAAATTGGAAATCCATCGAGATAAATTAACCTATGAGGACCTATAAGGCTCATTTGTGTATGCTGAAGTTAATGGCATTGATAAAAAACGTCAAGATTATCTATACTAATTACTAATTTCCTAATTTACTATTTACTAATAATATATAAAGCTGAAGAGTTTGTTTGTTTGAACGCGCTAATCTCAGAAACCACTGGTTCGAATTGAAAAATTCTTTTTGTGTTGGATAGTCCATTTGTCGTGAAAGGCTATAGGCTATATAACATCCCGCTGCGACCGATAATAGAGAAGAACCAGTGGAAAATGTTGCAAAAACGGCGAAAATTATTCATCTTTGAGGGCTTCCGTTATTCGTTTCAAGGCGCTGATCTCAAAAACTACGTGATCGAATTGAAACATTCTTTTTGCATTGGATAGTTTATTTATCGAGGAAGACTTAAAGCTATACAAAATTACGCTGCGACCAATAGGCGAAATATAGGTCACTGGTCATTATTGGTCTTTGGTCATAAATGGTCTTTGGTCATAAATGGTCATTGGTCATTAAAGGTCATTGGTCATTATTGGTCTTTGGTCATAAATGGTCTTTGGTTAATATAGGTCACTGGTCAATATAGCTCATTGGTCATTGTACCTTTGACATTTGACCTTTGACCTCTGACCTTTGACCTTTGACCTTTCACCAATGACCTGTAAAGGCCAATGACCAATAACCTATAATGACCAATGACCTATATTGACCAATGACCATTTATGACCAAACACCATTTATGACCAAAGACTAATAATGACCAAACACCATTTATGACCAAAGACTAATAATGACCAAAGACCAATAATGACCATTTTCCTATAATGATTCATAACCAATGACCAATGACCAAAGGACTCTCTCATTTATCCCGATCGTGACGAACGCCATGCCATCGCCATTCAGTTGCATAAAGGATTCGGACGGTTTGGTCTGCGCCGCCGCCGCCGTCCCTCCAAGTAAGGATGGTCTGCCACGCTGTCCCTACCATAAAATGTACTACATAGAACTTTCCGAGGTGGTTCCACTGCTTTCATGCGAGCTAGGTGACCTGCCAGACGGAATCTACCGAGTTTATTTTTTTTCACGACACATCTGAATTCGAGGTAGATTGCGGAATCGTCCTTCCTTACATACGGTGCCATCAATTCTCCTTGCGACTTGCTTTGCGCTTAAGAAGTCAAAGTTTGCTACTATTGGACCCAAGGTATTCATGCTCCATTACCTTAATTGTTTGACCAGTTGTTCTTCTCGTAGTCGAACGCCACCAACCACTTTGTTTTTCTTTCAACAGAACAGAAGGCACGCATTGCATGGGATAGATTTTTGTTTTCAAACGAATCGTGGATTTTGTTTTTGAGTATTATGAGTCATGACCATCACTTTCCAGTATTGTGATTAAAAAACAAAACATTTTAATCATAATGTGTCGACTCCCTCACTTATTAATTTTAATCTGTATTTAAAATACATATTATGATAAATAATATTCAGTACCTACACATAATTAACATAATTAACATATGAAAAAATGTTTATCTATATCTATATCTATCTATACCTATATAAAGCTGAAGAGTTTGTTTGTTTGAACGCGCTAATCTCAGGAACTCCTGGTTCGAATTTAAAAATTTAAAAATTATTAATTAATTAAATAATAATTAAGCTAAAATTACGCTACTATCAATAGGAACGAAGAATCAGTGGAAAATGTTGCAAAAGGAAAGAAAATTATTCATCTTAAAGGGCTTCCGTTCCATTGTCAAAATCGGGTTGTAGAGAAAATCCGTATGTTCTTCAGCCATAATAAAATAAATATCCTTTACGAAGTACTTTAAAATATATATATTTTAAAACTTAATCTTCATTGCTATAATAATAAATTGAGGCGTACGAAGTCGCGGGGAACAGCTAGTAATCCATGTATAACGGAAAAACTGAAGTTCAAAAAAGGAGATTTGAAATTCCAAGAAAATTATTCAGATACCTACTATGTAAAGTAATAACTCCAAATTATGACTAAAAGTTGTTATACATATGTATGTATATGTAAGTACATAAATAGTTTGACACAATGACTTTAAGATTTCCTTATACAAACTAACGAACTTTTAGTGGTTTTATTTATTGGATCTTAAGTAAGCGGCTCGATCATAAATCAGATGATTTTATTCGTGCAATAAACAGCTAATTAAACTATAAAGATAATTTTTTTCAGTTCAATGCTTCATATATGTATGTACATATTATGTATAAATGTAATTAATTACAAAATGCAATATCTTCTTCGTCAATCTCAATAATTATCTTCTTAGGGCCTTATTCATTAGTTTCCTCCTCATATGATAGGTATCTATATCTATAGGTCTGACAAATTTCAAATGAATTGTAAGTCCCAACCTCAATATTTCATCCAAAAACTTGCATTTCCATTTAATTAAAAGCGTTTAATTATCCATAAAATGAAGTGCTTGAATTAAGTGTTGTCATATTAAGCCCTCAGTATAAAGCAATTTTAAGGATAGTGTTAACGTCATATTTCTCTATTTGCATAATGTACTGGCCAGCTAAAGGGTACAATAATTTATTTATTATTTTCTTTCTTGTCCAATTTCAGGTTTTTTTTTTAATTTAAAACATCAGGAAGCCAACAACTACATACATACATACTTATGTATGTTTATATTTATGACAACAAGACATAAATAAAAAAAATGTTAACATTGCGTTTCCGTTTGTCAACCAATATCGAATTTAAGTCATCACTTTCCCATAAAATAAAATACAATATCAGCACCGACAACGAACTTGTAACATTATCCCTCACCATCAACGCGCGTCGGTTTTGATTTTGATTTAATGAATGAATTATTTTCAGCTGAAGAAGCTTAAATGCACTTTTTGGTTTAGTTAGTTTTTATTTATTTTTTTTTTTACTGTCAATGCAACTAAGGGTTTTGGGACAAGAATTCTGGAGTATAAATTGATTACGGACAGTGTTCCAGTTTATCAGTTCACTTCTTAACGTTCTACGAGAGTGTCTTCTAATTACACAAATCAACGATGATTCTAATTAAGGTTGCTTTGTCAATCTTTGTCTTGGCCAATATTGTTTCCGGTATGGAGATCATGGACAATACTATTGCCATGGGAGCTGCCCAGCCAATGGCTGAGATGCAACATCAGCCATCTGAAGATAACTCGGAACAAAACCAACAGACCTCGACTCAGGAATTTGATCAAAACTCTCCAAGTGTGGAAAATGTCTCGTTTGAAAGTTTGGAAAATATGCCAACGGAACAAGCATCGTTCTTATTGAAAACTGTTGGTAAGTGTCAAAGGGAACAAAGTTGCAAACAAATCAAAAAATTATATAAAACCTTTATTCCAGCCGAACAGAGCTACCTTCGTCCAAGCACTGAGCCTCTATACACTCCAAATGTGGACCAAGTAAAAATGTACCTGATCACTCCCCACGGCAACATCTCAGTTCCTCTGGACAACCCCACAGCCGTTTTAAATAACTATCCCCAGTTGACCACCGGAGAAGTGACCATTTTCGTAACTGGTGTGCCATCGAACTCTGAAGATCCCAGTGATGCCATGTTCCAACTAATCGACTCCTACAGGGCCCGCTACCAAGTGAATGATAACCAACTTCAATACACTGACTCATGGGATGTTCCCACCACTGGCAGTCTCATTGTAAGTACAAATCATTTTCACCAAAAGAGCTCATGACTTAAACCTTTCCGCATTTCTAGGTTATTGATTTGGGAAATTCTCTGTCCAACTTCCATGACTGGGCAACCCTGGATATTGAAGAAGCCGGAAAGATGGTCGGCCATTCTATCGTCAACATGACCGGAATCATGCCATACTACAACATTCATCTGATTGGCCACAGTGTTGGAGCTCATGTTGCTGGAGCAGCTGCAAGAAATTTCGCCCAAGAACGGAACATTCAATTGCGTCGTGTAACAGGCTTGGACCCTTCGAAGATCTTCACCGGCGAACAACACATGGAATCGAAATTGAACCGAGGTGTTGCCGATTTCGTTGATGTCATTCACACAACTTCATACGGTGCTGGATCGGACAGCAACGGTGATGTTGACTTCTATCCCAGTGGACCAGGATCAATTCCTCCAGGCTCATCCAATATCGTCGACGCTATGTTGAAGTCTATTCGATACTATGCCGAAACAGTGATGCCAGGCGGTGAGAGGAGTTTCATGGCTGTGGGATGTAACTCATTGAAGAACTACAACAAACATCGATGCCATGGCATTCGGGTTCCAATGGGCTACACCACTCCATACGATGTCAAAGGTGACTTCGTCATGAAAGTTAAGTCAAAGTCTCCATACGGCAAGAATGCCAAGGAATCGATGAAGAACTACAGGATGCGTGGTTCAGCATACTAAGAAATGCAGTAGAGATTTTTTTTTTTGTACTTTTGATTTTTTAAATAAAATAAATCCAGTTAATGGTTTTTGAGAATACTTTTTGTCTTTTTTTTAACTTTAACTTTGTCTTAAACATTTTCTGATTCTTCCAAAGCAGCTGGAAATTAAGAAATATTTCCTCAGAATTATTTTTGAAGATCTATCTTGTTTTCAGTTAAAAAAAAAACACATTGATTGATCTTGAATCTGTTGCAATTAATGCCAAAGGTGGTATTTTTTTATTTTTCTTCATCAAGTTAGGGTGTAAACTACTCACAAGCCTTAAAACCCTAACACTCCTTTATCTCAAGGTGAATCTACTCATGAAAGGAAGACTGGCTTTTTATTTATCACTTCATAAAAAGAGTCTAATAAACCAAACTTCAGAAATATTTGAAAGCATTTTTTAACAATATTTTCCATAAGCAAATTAAATTTCCTATACCTATTTATCAATCTCTGTATTTTGTTTTTAAATAATAAAAGCAACAATAAATATTTTATTTTGTTATAATTTATTTGAAATTCATTTAGATACAAAAATGTTGCACAGAAACAATTTGCATGCAAATTACTCTTTCGCAATTCCTTACAAAATATCATTTAAAAAAAAAGAGGAAACTACAATACATTTAACTTACCTAAAATAAAATTAAATAATAACGGCAACGAGAAAATTTCATGTTTAGTTTTTTTTTTTTTACAAATCGGAAAGAAAATATTTCCATCAAGCATATTTTATATACCTACATAAATTCGCATACAAATATTTAATCAGTCAACTAATTACAACAATAATTTCGAGTGGTCCTTTGGGCATTACATCATGGTGCGTTGAATGATGGTCTCTTATCCTCACCCTCTCACACTCACACTCACTCTCAACCACACTCGAACGCAACGACCAAACTCAGAACTCCAAAAGTTACAATCTCAAATTTCAAATTCATCAATTTCAATTAAAATTTTAATCTATTCGTTGCAACCGAGGCCTGCAGACCAATTACACATTCCACCGACTGGGTCATAACTTAAACCCTTAGGGCAGGTGTATTCCCAGCCGACAACGCCTCCGGTCTCGAACTTTGCACAGGAAATGAATTTTCTACATGATAACGGATGAGGGAAGTTACCTTGGTCCAAGCATTCGATGATTCCCTTGCCATGGAGGACGACTTTAACCTGCAGAAGAGTAGAACGTCAATACTGTTAAATAACTTACCCCCCATCATAGATGCAGGGGGGACCGGGACAGTAGCTTACCTGTGAGGCAGTAGGCTTGTCAATAACCCTTTCATCTCCATCATCGTAATAGTCATAATCACTAGAAGGCTTGTAGGTCTGTCCCGATGGGGTTTCGATGATTTTGTTGAAGGGTGCCGGGGTCTTCTGTGGCCTCCTCCGGCTGATGAAAATTTCCACATTATCCGGAACGGGAGTGGTCTTTTGTGGCCTACGTAACGATGGTCTCCCTAAAACCAAAAATAATTCAAACATCAGATAAACTCGTACACCATTAAGTTGTCAATAATTGAAGCTTACTCGTGGATGCTGCTACATAACCTAATCGTCTTGTAATTGGTTCCTCGTAGGAAGTGTAGATAGGAGTTGTGCTCCTGAAAATGCTCGTAGATATGGATACTTTGCCAGAGTGTTCGTGGTCATCGAGATTGTCAGCGATTTGGTTATGGAAAAATTTCGATTCTTGAATACTTGATTTGGCTATTTGATCGAGGTCTTCGGGAATTGAAGTGTCCAAGAAGAGGGGTGATGTATTGAATTCTATTGGTCCAGATGGAATTGTTGTTTGAGAAGATGGAGTTGTTGTTGAGGGAGGGAATCGACGTTTGAAGAACGAATTTTGGGGTTTCGAAATTTCGGCTGTTATGGAATTGAGAGTTACATTATCTTAGGTTAATTAGAAGTGTAATCTATATATGTATATAAAAATCAATTTCTGTTTGTTTGTCTCGCTTAAACGAGAGTCGAGTACGACTAGGTCGATTTGGCTGATTTTTGTTTTGAAATGTTTGTCATAGCCCAGTAAAGGTCTAAAAGGTGAGAAAATATGGAAAATTTTGAGAGAAAGACGGTAAAAAAAAACAACAAGAACTTGTTTATAATGCGTAAGTACAAAGAAGGCATAGAGGCCACTTTCGAATCGATCTCTTATTCTGGGGTATTCTAAGGAAGTCACTTTAGGGCTACTTCTTTTTATGAAAGTTAAAAATGATACATTCCTCTGTATACTTAGTTTCTTTGCACAGGAATCTGATATTGTGGGGGAAAACTTATGGACTGAAAATAAGAATAAATAAAAATTACGAATTTTTAAAAAGTAGTCGTAAGTTTCTTTCAGTAAAGATTTGAACACCCTTTAACATTTAAAAAAGTGGATAGTCACGATTTATTAAATAAAATAAAATACCAGTTTAAAATATTGATCTGAATAATGAAAGTAAAAGGTTCAAACAGAAATCATGATTTCGTGGATTATATTTGTCTATGTTTTCATTTTGTAGCTTCTTTTCAACTGAGTCTCTGCAAATAGTATCAAATATGTACAATGTACATACCTTCTCAAAAAATAAACTCAATAGTTTTTTTATTTGCTATCATTTTTGCAAAACACTTATTAACACTTCATGCAGTCGTGTTGAATTTTTATTAAATAAACAATTTCTCTAAGTGCTGTCTCTCTTATATTACAAAAATGCATTCAACCTTCAAGGTAATCAAGTCTGGTGATGTGGTATGTACCATCTGCCGCGAGATCAGCAGTGTGTTAATTATAATTTCTCGTTTGCATCTATGAATCTAGTCGTTTTTTTTTTTTTTTGCATACCACACATTAACATCTAACAACACTAAGTCAATTATGAAATCTTGAAATACTCACTTAAACAATCCATCGATGATAAACTTAAAAGCTAAATGACAGCAGTAATTGAAGTTGGATTTGTATACACATGTTAATGAATTTAAAAAAAAAATGAATGAAGATTTGCTTATTATGTGCCTTTGTTGTAAGTTTTTTTGCTTCAAGATTCACCAAGGAATCTTTGTAATTGTGATTATGATTATCTTTGTGCTTTTGCAATAGTTGGAAAACTTTTATGAGAAAAGTGGTATTTCAGTAACGAAATAATTAAAAAAAGAGGAAACTTTAGTGTGGTGTATGGTTTCCACATTATTTTCATAATGTTAATTTACCTACTCAAATCCATTAACCGTTAGTGATTAACTCATAGATAATTTAAACTTAACTTAAACGAAATCAAATGCAACAGTGCGTTAACTAAGTTAAGTAAATAGGTATGTATGTATAGCTGAAGAATTTGTATCTGGGTACAAAACAATGAAAACCTCTTCAATTCTTAATGAAATTGTAAGAAAAAATACAAAGTTTAAATAAAAAACTAAAAATTATGCACAAAATGTAAACTCACTTAAGCAAAGTTCGAACGTCAGCTCTTTTGTTTCGAATGCATAAACTTTATCTACACTCATGTTTTATGTATGCATTTATTCAAAGATCATATAACGATGTTTCTTAAGTTTAATCTTCACTCTCTTTCTATGCCAACAGGCCTATTCATGGTTTAAGTATTCAAAAAAAACCGTTAATGTTTTTCAAGCCGTATCGTCGTCGTCGCATTGTCTCCTATGTCGTCAATCACACGTTAGCGCTCTTCGTCCATCATCATGCTTATTAAAATCGATGTTTATTTTGTCTTCTTCATGCATATCAATGAATCAATATCAAGCCAATCCCTGAATAAGTCATGTATCAAACAAAATAAATTATTTATCTCCACAAAAACACACCTTGTAATAACTCAAGTTATCAAAAAAGCAGACAAGATTTCAACTCTCAAAACTGTCACTCGTAAATTCCAAAGAAGACATTAAAAGAGTGAGAAGAGGGGGGGAGATACCAAATGAAAAAGGACGCATTATTATGTATTCAAATAGTGAAACACTCATTCACATAACACACATTCATAATTCATCTTTCAACATTATGTTTATCTCAGCTTTTTTTGGGATACCCGGAAACCGCTCATTTTGAAATAAAAAAAAAGAAGAAAAAAGATTCATCATTTTTCTTTCGTCTTGGTCAAATGAATTCCATCACCTTTGATTCATCTCATCAACTCACCAAAAACGTCTTAAAACAATAAACAGAAGTGATGTTTTTTTATACAAGTTCAACATAAAAGGGAAAGTGTTTACACACGCATATCCGACAGTTAACTTCCAGTTGCCAATTTAAACTTGAAACGTAAAGAAACAACTCTTAACCCACATGGTGGTTCCTCCATCTTTTACCTTCATAAATTTATATAGATATTAATAGCCCTGGCTATAACTGTCTCTCTGACTCATATAAGGTAATGCAAATAATCAGGGAAGGCAGAGAGATAACACACGGAATGCAGTTTATAGCCTTCTCCCACCGACAAAGTCAACACAATGCAACATAAGTCGGCCGTACATGGCCAAGTTGCTATTAGCTTACCTCTGTAGAGGGTGTTTTGTTTGATGGTAGAATAAAATCTTATTCAATTTAATTCGATCTTAAAAACTTACTTCATTTGAGAAAATGGGATTCGGTCCAAAATAAATGACTGTCATTTTATTTGATTGGAATTAATTGAAAGCTGAAAACAAAACACCCTCTATATTCACATCAATTCGTGAACTTACCAACTTCATCAGATGTCTCCGCTCCCGCTGCCGTTTGCGTACTCCCACTACCACCACTACTTGCCGTGGACGTCGCCGATGTTTGTGTTGGCGTTGCCGATGTTGAATTTGTAAACCTATTGCCATTCAACGGTCTGGTGAATTTACGTCGTATCACACCCGATGGAGACTTTTGATTTGACAGTTTATTAACAGTTACGAACGTGATATCATTTGAAGACGCTGCTGCCGCCGCTGTCGCCGCCGTCGGAGCACTACTGTTGATAGTCGATGTGATGATCTCAACCGGATTCGAAGAAGATGATGTTGACGACGACGACAGGGCCTTTGCTGTTGGCTTGAGCTTCGCCGATATAGTGGTTAGATAATTCGGTCTAGTGCGTCGATTATTCTTGAAGAGACTGGTCGTTGGAGTAGCAACTGTGGAGGCATCATATATCGTTGTGATACTGCTGATCGTGGAAGTAGCATCGGGATTTAGTTCGTCGGTAGAATTGCTGGTAGCAGGTTGTGTTGTGGTGAAGAGACGTCTGCGTACATTTGGACGACGGACCGGAACCTTTGTGCGGACCTTCAATAGAATTAAATAAAAACAAAATTATTTAAAATATTTAAATATACAAAATTTGTTGTTTTGGGTTTTGTGGTTTTATTTTTTTCTTTAAATTTTGATTCTAAATTTAGTGTGCAGCAATATTTTTTTCAAACTACGAAGTGCTAATCAAATCTACGTGAATGCATTAAGCGGATATTGTGTGTGGAATGCAAATTAAATTAAAAAAAAAATATTGTGGAAATTTAGAAGAAGAATAAAAAGTTTATCAAATTCTACTAGTTTAGCAAATTGAAGCATCAGACAAAAAAATATATATTTTATATAGGGCTGCAGCATTTTTATTAAATTTTTCAAATCTTAATTAATTTATAGAATTTTATTTTAATGTGGGATGAAGCTTTAAATCGATTTATTTCGTGTTGTGAATTCTGATTTGTTTGTAGATGTGTGTTTTGTATTTTTAATTAAGTGGCATAGTGTTCATATATGTTAATTTAAATTTAATTGCGTAATTCATAGCTTATACTATTGGTTTCGATTTTTGGTATTTTTTTTTTTAAAAGGGCTCTACGAACTCATTTAATATGGATTTAGTAATCATTTTAATTAAATGTGTGACATTGGTTTAATATTAACTAAAAATCTATAATTTGAGAGAGATTATGGGATTAAATCATTTTGAATTCTATATCACTGTGATATAATCATGAATTCGTGATTAAGTATTTTATAACATTCTATCAATTTAAATACGTGACTTGAATTTGAATTTCGTTTTAGGTTTTTGGGGAATTTTTCAACTGTAAATTCAATCGATGGCGATGTTTGTATCGTGTTTTAATTCTTACTATTTACATAAGTAAATAAGCTTGTTCATTATAGAATCGAATTTAAACTTGCATGGTTGACTCATATGTATGGTATATGAATCATTTGAATATGACTCATTGCGGATTCGAAGACAAATAAAATACATACATAAATATAACTTGAATTCGTATATCAGCCTGATACTGGAAAATGAGATATGTATCTTATTCTCAAATAACCAAGTAAAGAGAATTTTGTTATACTGATATTTTTAAACTAGTTAAACCACCAAAACAAGTTGAAAACACATCTTTATTGAATTTAAAATGTCTTTATTTTACAATCTAGACAAAATTCTTTTAACATTAGCAAAAGCTTCTTTTTGACAACAACTTAATTCAAAACTCTTTTCAAAGTCAGCTTTAGCAATTTGATTCTCCTTAGAATTTCAAAAATGCAATCTTGAACAACAAACGATAAAATCGAATTTAAATTGTAGGAAGTTAATAAAAATAGGATATTCAATGCAATATTGCAAATTTTCATGTCTGTAGGCTAAAAATGTAAATTTATTTCAAAGTTTCATAACTCAATTAAGATACTTGATCAAATATAAGGTTAACAACATTATTATAATTTTCCGCTTTGCAATATTTTATCAGAAATATGTAATTCTTTGTAAGGCAACTGGTAGAAGTTAGGAAAAATGACTTTGGTTTTAGCCAATTAAATTAATAAATAAGCAAACAAGTGTCTTAAAATGGCAACGCTGCTTAAAATGTATATGTACTTATTTTTTTTCCTCTAATATTTTATTTAACTGATCAAAACAGTTGACAAGGTTTTTCAAAATGTTAACAAGGCAATTATATAATTTTTGAATGTCGAGGTTATTTAATTAATGTCTTGAAAAAGATAAGCCATTTTTAGAATGCAAACGAACAAGTTTTGATCTACAGTTTTTAATCGAAGAGCAGTCAGTTGTTAAAAAATACAAATTTAATTTAAAAAAACAGAAAACAAGTTTGCATACTTAAGAAATTATAAAAATGTTTTTATCGAACAAGAAGATCAAAGGCCATTTGACAAGATGATATTAATTTTTTTCTTTTTACGAAAAAACTTTAAGTTAAAGTTTAATCATAATAAAAACATATAAGTGATTAATTTTTTGAAAGACGAGTGTTCTTAAGTTTCAAGTATTTAAACTCCACCAATAATGCTACTTTATTATATTTAAATACTTTTTTTTTAAATTGTTTAAATATTTAAATGCAATTTATTATTCTTTCCCACTTTTCAGTAAATTATATGGGTTTTAGTCTTCAAAAATTAAGAACCCATCAAAACAGTATTTGAATATAATAAATGACTTCTAATTAATGTTTGAAGTTTAAATTTTGAAATTTAGAAAAATCTGACTTTTTGACTGAATTTGTATCTTCCAAGCCTAACAAAATTAAGGATGTGTAAGGGTATACTTTTAAGGTTGATTTTGGTTTTAAGAAAAAAGTTGAGAATACCAGCAGCAGTTAAAAAAATTAATTCAAAATATGAAACTGGACTGTTTGTGTTAAATTAAGACTCCATTAGGCGTTTTTCTTTTGTAGTTCAGAGCAGAGCCTGAACTGTCAAACAAAAAATTGTGTTTCTTTTTTACCTCTGAACGTTCAGAGCATCAAATTTTCGTTTCTTTTTTCGTTCTGAACATGTTCTGAGCTTGTTCAGAACGCGTTCTATGAGCTCAGAATAAAATAACTTAGCAGACTGGGTTGAATTTTGTTCAGAGAATGTTCTGAGCATGCTCGATACGCTCGGACTCTGATGTTCAGAGCTCTTTTCTGAGTTAAAAAAAGAAAAACGCCTATTATGAGAAAGCCTTAGAAATAGAGGTGTTCATTGATTGCGAAACATATGACACTAGATGTATTAAAAAAAAACAGCCATCTTTCAAATTGGTTTATATTTCACTTCTACAAGGATCGAACCCTTTTAAATCCAATCAGAAACTATTAATAAAACAGAGACAAGGTGTTCAAATATTTTTTTATATTTTGTATCGGTCCAAAAGTAGAACATTAAAACATTTCTAGTATAAAACTACACCAGTTTGGCATTATTTTTCTGTTTAGCCTTTTATTTTTGGTTTGACATTTAAACTGTCAGAAAAGTATTTCATTTGCGGAACTATCAACAACAGAACTTTTTACTGTCAAAGTTTGCAGCTAATATAACCTTAACCACAACCAAATTGACAAACATAATAAAGAAATTATTTGTATCCAAAAAAAAACATTAAATTTTAAATCTTTAAGAAATTGAATAAATAAATCAAAAATGATTTGAAGATCGTTCGTTCGATTGTGTAGATATATTTACTACCCCCCTTACACTTGAAATATCAAATTTCATAAAAAAATATATTTTTTTCATAAAATGGTTTTTCACTCTCGAAAACTTAAATTCGACCTTCAAAATATTTATTTAGCTTTCCAAGTTGCCAAAATCATTTATCATTCTTATGCCATTCATGTTTAAAACAATTTGTCTTCTTTCATTCATGGTCACTTTAAAATGTAACTCGCTGCAGCTTAATGATGATAGTTTCAATCAAAACTCATTCAAAATGAAATGAAATAAATTATCATTTTTTGGATCTGCAATTCAACCTGAAGCCAAAAAGATATCATCGGCGGCGGTGGCGGCTGCAAAAATCTATTTTAAATTAAAATCAATTGCGCTGTGTCGTGCACACGATCGCTTTCCAAGAATATGACGGTTTTTTTAAATTAAAATTCTTTCGGCATATGCCATGCACATTTATACATATGAGTATCTGCAATTCTCCTTTTTAAATCTAATCCACGAATATCAGAAGCCCACAACCAATGAATAAAATGCGAATATAAAGTTGACTTAATTTTATTCACTGCACGTTTATCATTTTTAAGATCAAAAATGAAGCGCGAAAATGCAGCACAAACTTCAACATTGCAAAAATCCCGTTGGTTTTTTATTTTGCACGACATACAAGTAAATCAACTACAAACATTTTGATGTTAAATTGCATTCATGACGAATTAAATCTTTGACAACTTCAATCATTTTCACAAACTTGAAATTTTTATTTTGTCAAGAAAATCAATAAAATAAAAGGCAAACTTCCAGAAAATATTTCATCAATTAAAATTAACCACAGATACTTTCACTCTCGCCAAAAAAAGAGTGTTGGAATTTTTTGTCATTCCTTTTTCGTTTATCTTCTTCCTCAATCACATTTAAAACAATAAAAAAATTATGTTACAACTGATTTTTAATTTGATCGGAAATGATATAATCACATACATATCACACACGAACAAAAATGTTAGTTCGTGAAATTTGTCAACTTAATTTTTTATTACACAACATTTTATTAAATGACGATTCAAGTTTATTAAAACTAAAAGAAGATGTAGTTTTTGTGAATGTTTAACTCAAGGCAAATTTTCTTTATTAATAAATGAAATTTCTCATCAAATTGCTAATTAGTATGAGAATTGATATTAATCAAATTTAATTGCTGAGACATCGATTATTATTATTTTTTTTAAATTTTATTTTTATATTTTATTTCAAACTTGTTTGGGTTTTTGTTTAGATAAATATTTCGTCTGTTATTTGACTTCTTTAGCCTTGAACTCGTATAGACATCAAACTGCAAGACAGAACCCAATTTGAGACACAAACAAACAAAAATATGATGAATATAATAATTTTTTGTTGTAAATTTTAATATCAAATTAATCATACATTTTTGTAGCAAAAAAAAAAGATTATAAGAAAATCACCAAATGTATGAATTCTGGTTTTGTTGATTTGCATGTTTTTTTACTGATTGATAAAAATTTACAAAAAATACAGGATTTTGATCTAGTTAAACGACTTATTGCATCAAACTTTAAATGGTTTGGTCACTACCAGTTTATGTACTGCAAACTTATCATGGAGACATGGATAAGTGAAATATAGTATTTGAGACGTGTTTCTTAGCTATGACTTCTTACTGCAATTTTAAATGGACATAGCTATTGTTTGAACCTAAAAGTCTTTTTAGTCGACTCAAGTGGTTTTAACTTTTCTAAATTGTCCAAAACCTATCTTTCTCTCTTAACACCGTTAATAAGTATTTAGAAGTAAAAAAATTATAACTCATTTGAGAAAATACTTGAGTTTATTAAGATTTCTTAAGATTAAAGTAAATAACTTTATTGTCCTGAGTTACCCTGTGTGGCGGCTATGTGGCCTGGATGAGGTGTGACCGCTTAGGGTTAAGGTCCAAAATCTAGACTCCCAAATTCACTAGTACATTAAGTGCATGACACAGGATTGCACTAACTATTTCTTGTGGTTCAAGGCTATATAACACTGCCAAGAATTATAGTCATAAGGAATTAGGCCTAATTGCTAGTTAAATAGAAATTGGTTACTATATCCAAGATGTTTTGATATTTGTACTTGAAGTATTGAATATCAGTTTCACAATGGAAGTTTAAACTTTACTTCGGTTTAAACTTCAGTTCGAGAATTTATCTAGGTTTAATTCACAGTTCTAGATAACTGACAGTATTTTGCCATTTTAACTCCAGTTTAGCATTAAAAAAAAAACGTATCATGGTGACAGATGTCATTTGAAAGAATTGGGTTTTTGAAGAAAATATTTTACAAAGATGCGAAAAAATTTTTAATGCGACACAAAATAAAATAAATCTCTCGATCTTTCTCTTGTGTGTTTAGACCTTTGGAAAGAAAAGGAAGGCATGAAAAGATAGTTAAATAACTGCATAAAAGTGACGTTTTGGAACTGAAGTTGAAATTTTTACTGTGAAGTGGGAGATTAAAATTTTCCTTTAACCTTAACCTCACACTGAAAACTAGTATGTAATTTAAAAAATCTTTGTAGAATTTGTGGATATCTATACATCTCCATAAAAATCGTTTATTAGCACCACTGAACCAGAACTAGGAAAAAATTGCAAGTCCCTCTTTTTTATCCAATTTTTACTACTTCGTAACAATTAAGACATCAACTTTCAATAAATTTCAATTAAGTCAGAAATACTGAATTACAAAAATTGCAATTGACTGATTCACTCACAATAACGCATGAAAATTATGAAACACTTGCTGGGAGACCCAGAATTACAAGTTGGAAGTTGGTAAAGATATGATGAAAAATTTAACCGTATCAAGGGTGGTACAATAAGTTTCGGAAGTTATGTAGATGTGTCTACAAATAGACCGTGTTTCCAACTGATGATGATTTTTCATGATATTGGTTTTCTTGATTTTATTTTTATGTACAAAATTTTAGAAAATTTCTGCAATTTTCATATTTGTTTTAAAGTAATATCTTACAAATTTTTTAATATATATCTTTAACTTCATTAAAACTTTGAAATTTTCAATCGAGGATTTTTGTGGTAACTTAAATTAACTATTTTTACGAAATTAATATTTTAGAATTGTTTAATTGTGTAGCTGATTGACTGTTAATTCATTCGCTCTTCTCTCAACAATTTATTCCTTAATAAAAGTTGTAATGCAACAAAATATGCAATAAAATTAATTACACAAGAAAATACTCGTCTATCGAAACCACGCATGAATAAATTCATTCAATTTAAAAATTTCTTCATCAATAATTCATTGTAATTGCGGTCATCATTTCACTTAAGTACTTTGTGGCGACCATCTTAATGGTTGACCATTATCACACACAAAAGATACATACTTTTGTATGTATGTATAATTATAAGATATAATCGAACAAGAAATTCAACACGTTACTGTTGGTTTTGTGAATATAAATTTTATCTAAAGAAATACAAGTATGTACAATGTACATATGTATGTATGTATGGTATATGATAAGATTGATCGAAAACACTTATAGAAGTTGTTCCATAGAAGAAGTCTAGTCCAGTGAGATTCCACTGGCCGGTCTTGGGTAGTAGGTAAAGCAATTGCATACAAAACCGAAAAATAAGAAGAAGATACTTTGTATTTAAATTGCATTTATGCGACAACACTTGGTCTAAAGGAACCGGTGGACGTGACTCTTGACATATCTTTTTTAGTTTCAAACAAGATAATCTATAAAATTTGTGTTGGTGCATTAATATGTTTGTTTTTGTTTCTACTTTTATTCTTGCCTTAAGGCAATTTTGTCACAAATTTTATTTTTTTTAGATTTGTTTTATTTTATAAATTACGTGAATGCATTCAAGGGGTCAATAATACCCTTACAATGTTTAAAGCAGTAGGTACTAGAATTAGTCATTGGAAGGTACAAAAAAATACACATTGGTATGGAAATCCTAAAAACCTGAACAAAGAAGAAGTATTCAAATTCAAAAATCGGACTCAACAGTTTACTGATGAGCGATACCCTTAAAGCACGAGAATTATACGATATTTAAAGCATAAGAAGTACCGATACTGATACTGAGGGATCTTCACACACAAACCATGTGGTGATGTGATATTTGATAAATTCGAACACAAAAAATAATGCGTTTGATGTCACCTTTAAAAAAAGTGCACTCTGGCGTATACGCACTTTTTTAAATTATGAAAGCTAAGTTGCCTGTGTCAACTTTTTAAAAGGGCAACGTCTGCTGCGCTAATGAAACAAAATTGTACATTAAATTAATAAACTGCGATCATAGGGCTAGACTTATTTAAATTTTAGAAAATAAATTTGTTGGTTTACGTTAGGTAATTAGTTTACTTAATGGTAGTGCGCTCTCGAGCCAGTTGTCATCTTTTGACATTTAAATAGTATGAACTACGCTATTACTAAAAATGGAACACCTTTCTATAACGCACAGCAGTTGTTAAAATTCACTTCAAAAGAAGTGAACATTTTGATAGAAATGGCAGACATTTAAGGAGTTTTCTTGTAAAAAATTATGGTATTTAAATTTGAAAACATATTTTTGAGCAAAATATTATAAAATACTGTTAAAGTTTTTGACTTACGTTAAAACCAAAAGCTTTTCTAAGTAAATGCTCTTATGCTTAAAAAAGCAGGATTCTTTCAAGCAACTAAATTTTGAAACGCCGCAATTTTTGAGTAGTCAGAATTTTGGGAAGCAAGAATTTCGACCTGCTCTGGCACAAAAATACGATTATGCATATAATTTATAATTTACAAATAACTAAAATTACAGTTAATTTTATTGTTACGGAAAATTTTAAACTAAATTGTTATTGACTTTTTATTTATACATACGTATTTACAAACTTATGTAAAAAAAACTTACAAATTTATCGAGATCAAATGCTGGATTTTGTACGAGTATTTGAAACTTTTATGTGTATTTGTGTATCGAAGCGTTGCCATCTCTTATAAACAATAATTCACATTTCACTGTTTTTTGAGGTGGAATATATTTTGTGGAGATTCCCAAGCCAAATCTTATTAAATTGTTTTTTTTTTTTTTACAATAGTGCTTGAATTTCACAAAATTATTTATAGTGTTTTAAAAATAAAAAAAGAAATAAAGGAAGTCAGGTAAAACAAAAAGTAAAACTTAAACCAGGATCTGTAATAAATGTGGAATAATTTTGTTAAGATTTAAAAAATAAAAAAAATTGTTGTATTATTTCAATTTATAAAATATTTATATTCAAATAAAATAATTTTATTTATAAAAACTAAATTTTTGAAACTACAATAGATTCGTGCTTAAAATTAAAAGAGAAAAAAAAAAAAATATATGAATTCAATACAAATTGTATAGATAATAAAAAAAAAGAAGATAAAAGTTAATTTGAATTTTTTCAATTAAAAATTATAAGAAAAATAAAAAAAATTAAATACTTAAATAAAAATTTCAAATTCAAACTGAACCAATAAATATTTTTTTAAATAATGATGTGATTTCTTTAATTGTTTTTTTGCTTAAAGAAAATGATTTCGACGATTTCGCTGTTATATATTTTTTGATTTTGATTTTTCTAATATGTATCTTATGCTATGGCAGCTTTGATAGACTGATCAAATATATATATGAACAAGAAAAATGATTTTTTATGCAATTTATGATAAGAAGAATATAAGATTTTTGGAGTTAAAATTTTGAAAGAATAGAAAATAAGAAGCTAGGATATTTATAGTGCGTGTGCGACTGACGACGACGAACGACGATGATGAATTCAAAAAGTGAATTTATGATTCAAAAAGCTGAATTTTGAAAGTATAGGTTTTGTTTTTTTTTTTTTGTTCATGCATATTTTGAATAAAATTCAATTTAAAAATACACATACATTAAATTTTGTATTTAATTTTGAATAAAATTGCACATAAAAAGCAAAACCATATACTTAGCATTTAGTCGCACATTTTTAGATAAGCAAATATTAAAAAAAAAGCTTTTTAGAAAAATTAAAAAAAGGAAAATGAATGGAAAATTGAAAGATAGTTTTATTCGTTGAACAATTAATTTTTCAACTGATTTGGAATGAATACGACTAGAATATAAATTATTTATTTAAATCTATACTTTATAATTGCTCCTTTGGGATCAATAATCCAGTTTTGTTTTGTCTTTAATCTACCTACCTATCAAACTAATTTCTATGGCTTAAAACAATTTTTAAGCTTTCCTATTTTTGGAGCTATTTTTTTAAGAGGACTTTTTTAATCATGAAGTTTCGTATGATCTCTATTTAAAAGAAAAAAGCTCTTTTTGAGTGAAAGATTAAGGATATGTAAATAGAACAACTTCCTTCCTTTCAAGAGTCTCCAAAAATAGTATCTAACACTATTCTAACTATTACTTATAAAATTTTAGCAGACTTGTCTTAAAATAAACAGACAAAAAGAAAGTATCTATGTATATTTCCTAATTTATTGTCGAACCTATTAAAACTGCACTCAGGAGCTTAATGTTGTTACAACATCATCTTCACTTAAGCTTCTAACGGTCGTAGTCAATCCTAACCCTGACTTATTATGCCTTTGTTTATGTTTTCGTCTCGAAGACTTTTTCTTCTTCACTACACGAGTCTCGGAACTAAAACTTGTTTCGGTTTGAATTTTGGTTTCTAGTGAATTAGTAGAACTACTGCTGCTACTACCAATATTTAAACTTCTACCAATACCACCACTTGGACTTGTCTGTAGGACCTCAGCAGAGGCAGCGGCATTTGTTTTAGGTGCTTCTACTATTAGTTCTTGTCGGTTAGAGGGCGCTGAATTCGAATCAGGCTTTATAACCTTACTCAAAATAACCTTATCTAGATTTGCAATCGATATTACCAGTGGTGATTCATTGGATTCCGGTCTTAGGAGGGGTACAATCGGTCGGGAATATTCACGGGATTGGACAGTTGTTGTTTCTACAGGTTCCACAGTAGTTGGAGGTTGGAGAGTAGTTGGAGATTCTGTAGTTGTGGTTGTAGTTGTAGTTGTGATTGTAGTTGTCGTTGTTGTTGTTGAAGTGGTTTGCGGAGTTGTTGCTTCGGATGTTGAATAGGTTGGAGTAGGAGTTGGAGTTGGTGTGGTCGTAGCGAAGGGCGTAGTAGTGAAAGGAGTGGTTGAGACATACACTGGCCTTTCGTTCCGCGGCGTGGTTGGGATTTCCCCGAGCGAGTAGGCATAGACAAGGCCATTGATCTCATTGTGGGTATCACTGATTTTCTTGGCTTGTCGAGTACTATCGAAAAGACCCTCTAGAGATATTGTCGACGCTTCAACAACATCAGAAATAACCTCAGGAATAGTGATGGCCTTGGATTTTCTAGTCTCAACTGAAACAGACGAAGCAGTTTCAACCAACACATTAGAGTAGTCTGTGTCAGGAATGGTATTCCTGACTGGAGCTGAAGTTGAGCCAGGCTCATATTCAATGCGGGTGTTCTCAAGACTATCAGGCTCAACTTCGGGAATTGTGTTCCTCACAAAAACAGATGACTCTGTGGGACTATACTCAGCAACGGTACTTTGACCATCAACAGAAACTTCGCTGTTATCGACCACATGAACATGCTTCACCCGACTGATCTCACCAATTGCTTCCAATTTAGGTAAACCTTCCGACCTGAGTTCAGTGGATTCAATAGTCTGCAATTCATCGTCCTTTGACTTTCGTCGTACTTTATCTTCTTTTGAATTGATCTCAACAACACGACTAATTGTGACAACTCTCTTCTTCGGACTGTACAAAATGAGTTGACCCTCACTAACTTCATGAGCCGCTGTTTGCTTCTCAGTACTGGTGGTTACCTGTAAATCATCCTGTGAATTTATTAAATTATTATCTTCATCTTCATCTTCATTTTCTTCAAATATAGTAGTTGTGTCTAGGAAAGGTGTATCTGTGGTATCTAAACTCGATTGTGATTGGTTTTGGGCAATTTTTGGTTTGATTAATGTGTGTTTCTTGCTGTTAACCTCAAATATTTTTTTATTACGTGCATTCAGAGCGTCGATATTAAGATCGTCTAGAAGAGGGTTGCTCTGATTTTGTGGTGTTGTTTCTGTGGAACTGGCCGAGTACTTACGCTCGTAGCTGCGTGTGTTTGTCGAGACAAATACTGATGGTGGTGTTATTTCTTGCGGTAGTGTAGGTTTATCAGAGTCAATTAGGTTTGGTGGAAGGGTTATTAGTGTTGGGCGGTTTATTACTCGAGTTTTATTCGCTGGCTTAGCGAAACGGTTTGATGGAGCTGGTGCCGCTGGTCGTTGAGAGTTAACAGGGGTGTTAACTGGCCGATTGAATGCTGGACGGTTTGATGGACGCTTTGAAGGTTGGTTTGATGGACGATTGATTATTGCCGGTGGAATTGGATTTTCTTCGTCATTTTCAAGTTCGTCCTGTTCAGGTGTATCTTCCCCTTCATACTCATTGTTGTCATCTTCATCATACTCATCAGTTGTCTCGTTAGGGATATCCTCATTTATGGGGTCTCTATTGAAGAAACCATTCTGCTGGACTACTGGACTTTGTTCTTCTTCTACATCGTTTTCTTCGTTGTAATCGAATTCTTCCTCGTTGTACTCTTCGTCAAGATCTTCAATTGGACTGGCAGTGCTAGTTCGTGGGGGGAAATTAACTCGATTTCGATTTTGGTAACTTGTTCTTGGACGGGTTGAGGTTCGTAGAGTAAAACTAGGCACGTTATTGGCGTTGGCTGGTGGACGAATGGCCTTGAAATTTCTATTGAATTTCCTCACATAGGTTTTTGGAGTGGATGCAACATTTGATTCAGTAGTGATGGTATTCACTGATGGCTTCGTTGGTTTGTAAGGTCTGCGGCTAATCAGAGTTCTTCGCGGGCTGGGATTTGCAGTTGTGGTTGAGGTTGTGGATGAGATGGTGGTGTCTTGCTCATCATTCTCTGTCAGTTCAAAAATGGTTGTTGCTTCGAATGTTGTCGTTTCTGTATCCATAGTTGTTTCAGTATCTGACTCTTCGGCCTCTGGAAGTGTAGTTGTTGTTGTAGTTGTCGTTGACGTGGTGGTGGTTGTAGCTGTTGGTTCTTCTTTGTTGAGTCTTTCTATGAGTTCAGCGATATTGAGCGGTTTTTCAGTTTTAACGGTAGGAAGTTCATCTTCAGTTTTGTTGGCAACAGGCCTCAATCTTCTGATGACCTTTCTGAAACGTTTTGTTGCTGGTGTTGTTGTGACGGTTGAAAGTGTACTAATTGTGGTATCTAAATCATTGCCTAAGCTACGGTTATCTACAGACTCTGTACTACTACTTGTGGTGGTATTAGTAGAGTTATCTACACTAAGATTATTATTAACATTTAACGGACGTTTATATTTTAATACTCTAAGACGACGCCTTTGAACGCCCTCAGTAGATGATACAACAGCTGTATCTTCATCTACATCTACTATCGATCCAGATTCTTCAGATGTTGATGGTGATGTGGAAATAATATCATCATCATTATCTTCACTTATTGACGTACTTGTTGCTGGTGATGATGATGTTGGTGTGATGGGTCGTCTTCTACGTCCATCTATACGGTTGTATTGAACTCTCTGAAAACGTCGATTAAAATTAGGTGTGTTTGTGCTAATATTAGAATTAGTTTCTAAAATGGAGTCATCACTGTCTGAATCTTGTTCCTGACCTAGTTCTGTAACTTCATCATCACTATCAACATTAACTGGGGTTAGTGACAGATTTGGATTAGTTTCTGTGCGTTCTAAAATGGGATCTACAGTGGGGTTAGTTATTGATTGCTTAGTTACACTGTTAGTAGTTTTGGTGTTAGGATTAAATGGTTTTCGCTTTGCAAGTGTTTGTTTAAGACGAGAGTTTATTACACCGTTGTCGGTATCGGGCTTGGACTGAAGATTTTTGACCTTTTTACGTAATTCGAGGAGGGATAATTTTGGCTTGGGGGCTTGAGTGGGTCTTAATTTGGTACGAGAAAGAAGGCCAACAACAGTTGTAGTTGTAGTTATTTGGCTTTCTTCATTCTGTAGGATTTCTTCAGTTTTGTTATCTTGTTTATCTGGCAGGTTATCTAAAATTGGAGTTGTAGACAAATCTGTAGAATTCGATAGGTCTGTTGACGGGATATCTAATTCTGGAGTTGTGAATGTATCGGTAGAATTTGAAAGATCTGTTGTTGGTGAAAAATGTCTACTTTCTTCCGAAGAGTCGAATGTAGATGTTTTTTGTTCTGGCTGTTCTGTCAGGGAATCATTAACTTGGTCCAAATTTATTGTTTGTTCTTCTTTTGATTGATTCTCATTGAGATCTGTTTCGTTAAGTAAATTCATAGATTTTTCGTCGTCTGGGTCTTCTGTTTTTTTAAGATTTTCTTTTTCTGAAGATACACTTGTGGCAGTAGTAAGTTCTTCGGTGAATGATGCTTCAGTGATATTATCCAACAGTTCAGTTATTGATGAATTAACTTCTTCATTAAATTCTCCCGGAGATTTTTTTTCTTCTGTCTCATTTAGAGAAGATGTAGATGAAGAAGTATTATTAGGAATTGGTTGTTTTTGTTTTTTGGTAGAAGAACTAGACGAGATCGTAGGCTTAAAGTCATCTTGGTTTTCAGTTTTATCAGAAGTTTTTTCAAGTTTTGGTTGCCTGAGACGAGTGCTCACAATACCATCATTAACAGGCTTAAATTGAGCTATTTTGACTTTAGTTCGTAGTTCATTGAGTGATAATTTTGATTTTGCGGCTTGAGTGGGTCTAAGACGTGTACGGCTTAAGAGCCCAACAATACTCTTAGGTGCCTCATCTTCTTCTTTTTTACTATCAACTTCTGCAGATTCATTTTCGTTTGCAATTGTATTTTTTGTTTTTGTGATGCTTGAAGATTGTCCTTCACTTTCAATACTAGAAGTGGTTTCTGTAGGTTTTTGTTCTGCACCACTATCAGCATCTTCAATAATATCAGGTTGCTTAAGACGACTGCTTACAATTCCATCAGAAACAGGCTTAAATTGATCAACCTTAACTTTTTCACGAAGTTCGTTGAGTGAATATTTAGGCTTTGTTGCTTGAGTTGGCTGAGGGATTGATTGAGTTGCTTGGTTTTCTTCATTTTTATCTTCTTTTTCTGAAATGACTTCTTCAGTGCTTGTTATATTTGAAGAATCTTCATTTAAAGTTATAATAGATTCAGAAGAATTTTTCGCCTGATTTTCTTCTATGAGATTATCTATATTGGATGTTTCTTCATCTGAAAAACTTATTTTCTTATTCAAAATTTCTATAGATTGTTCTTCCTGTTCTTGACTTGAGGGATCTTTATCATTGTTTTCACTTTTTTTGGTATCTTCCTCGGTTGTTGAAGATCTTTCTGTTGATGAAGCAGTTTTCTGTAATTGCTTAAACCGAGTACTTATAATTCCGTCAGAATCGGGTTTTGATTGTGCAATTTTAACTTTTTTTCGCAGTTCGTTAAGGGAAAGTTTTGGTTTTAGGGATTGCGTAGGTGGAGTAAGTTGATCTTTACTTTCAGTTGTTTCGTCGAATAAATCAAGAGATTTGCCAGTTCTTAATCCCGATGTTATAGAATCAATTGATTGTGGGGTGATTTCTTCTTCTTCTGTATCGGAGGAAGATGTATTTAATGAAGATTTCAATTCGTCGTTATTCGGCTTTTCGTCAGGAGTGGTTTCTGTTTGAATTCCTTCAGCATTTTCTGGAAGAGTTGATACTTCACTAGAAAGCAATTCCTTCTGTTGCTGAGCATTTGTAAAACTGTGACTAGTGTTGAGCAAAATTGTTGCATCTTTTTCAATTTCTTCAACTTCCACAGTAGGAATAATAGTTGATTCAGATACTATTTCATCAGTGGTTGTGTGATCTTCTTTTACAGTACTTGTTGAAATTTCTTCTGCTTCCTCAATTTTTGTTGTTGATTCGATTTCAACATTAATTTGTTGAGTATTGTTATTCAACAGAGCTCGAGCTTGCTTTTGCTGTTGAGCATTTGTAAAACGAACAGTTGGCAAAGTTGTTTCATCAATAAACTTATCTTCAATTGAATCCTCTTCAGTTTCTGCATGAGCAACAGTTGTTGTTTTCAAACGATTGAAACTTGTATAACTTCGACGGGTTGTTGAAACTGATTCCGTTTCATCCTCATCATCAGTTGATAAATCAACTGTGTCTTCCTTAATATTTTCAGATTCAGTAGTTGATAGTCTATTAATAGATGTATAAGAACGACGTGTTGTGGTGGTTTGGTCATTTTCATACATTTTTTTAGCTGAGTCCAGAGTTAAGCTTTCAGAATCAATGTCATCAGAATAAGAAGTTGTCTCTGGAACTTTTGTAGTTCCAAGTCTGTTGATACTTGAATATGGTCGACGAGTTGATGAACTTGGAAGACTTGAATTTTCATTCTCTTCTGATTCAGTGTCTTGGGTGTTTTCAAATTCTTCACTGGTAGACGTTTTTGGATTGGCAGTTGAAGAAGTTAATCTATTAATGCTAGTATATGGCCGACGTGGGCTTAAGGTAGTTTTTTCATCAGTTGCTTCATCTTCAGATTCAGGCTCAATTTCTGGTTCTTGAGTTGTAGTTTTAGAACGATTTACAGATAAATATGCACGCTTAGTTGTGGCAATATTCTTTGAGTCAATCTCATCAGTTAAATCTTCTTCATCAGTTAAATCTTCCTCTTCAGTGATTGCAGTAGGTTCAACGGTTGAAGTTCCAGTTCGCTTTATACTCGTATATGGTTTACGTGAAGTCACAATATTCTCTTCGAGTTTTTCAAAATCATTATTCGTTTCTTCGTCTTCTGTTTCGGAAACAGTTTCTGGTTCCTCTAAGTCTGGAGTTTGTGTAGGCTTCTTACGATTAAGATTCGCATATGCTCTAGGTGTAGTAGTAGCTTCGTCTTTTTCAATGTTATCTTCAATTTCTTCAACAGGTTTGATTGTCGAAGAGCTAACTCTATTTATATTTGAATATGATCTAGAAGTTGTTGAAGTCTTTTCTGTTAAATCAAAGTCTGAATCTTCATTATTTGTTGTTAGCACAATACTTTCATCTTCTTCAGCTTCAGGTGTTGGAGAAAAATTAGTTTCAGTACTGTCTTGATTTGATTCATTAATAATGGCTTTAGCAGTTGTTGCGCTCTCCTCAAAATGTTCTTCATTTCTTTCACCATTTGCAGAAGAAGAATTATCTTCTTCGTCTTTCTCTTCAACAACTAAGCTAGTCGGTGTTGTTGTCTTAAGCCGATTGTTATAAGTTCTTCGAGTGGTAGGCGGTTTGTTAGAAGATTGAAGATTTTCTTCGGATTCACTATTTGACTCCGTATTTGTAGAGAACGCAGGTGTTTTTGTTTTATAAAGGTTAAATCTTTTATTGAACCCGTTTGTTGTTGTCTCAATATTACTATTAGTTTGTGATCCTTTTTTGGCCTGAAGTATAGCATCCCCAAAGGATTTTGGAGGAGTAAATCTGCTGAAACTACGACGAGTTGTGCTTACGACACTTTTTTCATCGTCTTCTTCATTAGCTTGTTCTTCAGTCTTCGGTTTTTTTGTGTTAAAACGATTTGGTCGTAGACGATTTCCATAAGTTCTTCTAGTAGACGATACAACACTATCCGTGTTGGTTTCAGTAGTCGATGTTGTTCTTGTTCGTGGTCGAAATGAAAATGCTCTTTGAGCGGAAATATCACTACGACCTGAACTAACAGTTGCTTCAGGTTCTTCATTTTCTTCAGTCACTTTTTCTTCATTTTCTGACTCTGTGTTTTCCTTGATTGTACTGTCATTTTCATTATCTTCGATTTCGGTATTGAAATCTGATGTAAATTCTTTAAAAGTCTTAGCAGTTCTATGAGAAATTGTTGATACTTCCAAGGGACTTAAAGAGTTTAATTCAACTTCTGACTCTTCCACTTGGGGTGGAATTGTTCTTGATATTTCTTCATTATTATCATATTTATCTGATACCTCATCAATATTAATTTGATCTTCAAGTTTCTCTGAAGGACTACTAATTGTTGATATATCTGCATCAGAATCATCCAGTTGCTGAAGTATTTCTTTTGTTGATTCCTCTATTTCTGAATCTGCAGTTATATCTTCTGCACTATGATTTTCTTCATCAGGAATTGATCGTTTTGTAGTGGTTTTCTTATTGATTCCATCTAATTCCTCATTTGAACTAATATTTTTACTGTCTTCCAATTTTTCTTGCGCGGAAATACGCTCTGATAAAGTTTCCTTATATGAACTTGTAGAAGTAGTCATCAAAGTTGAGATATCTTCCAGATGTGTTTCTTCCAATGAAATTCCTTCCAGTGATGTTCCTGTACTCATTGAATTAACTTCTATGGCCAATTTCAAATTCTCATCTTTTATTTCATCTTGTGTAGTTTGTGAAATATCTCCAATAGATGAAGATCTGATAGCCCCCAGATCCTCCTTTGTCCTGGGGGCTAAATCAAAAAACTGATTGTTGATTTCTTCGGCAAGTTTGTTTCCTTCATTAGCTTGTTTTAAAGTTGAAGTCTCCGAAACATTACTATCAAGAGGGTTTTTCTTGTCGTCCTGATTAATTTCTTCACTTTTAGGATCTTTTGAAGCAGCATTTATTTGTCCTAAATATATAATAGGAGAATCTGCCAAGAACTTTAAGTGTTTCATGCGATCAAAAATTGGCATCGGTGAATTCTCAGAGCTATCATCAGTACTTGCTAAATCATTAGCTAACTTCGAAGCCGAGCCTTTGGACTGTGTGTTAGTTTCAGATGCTTCATTTCTTATGATAATATCTTCACTCGTTGTAGTTGTATCACTTTCTCTTTCTGTACTATCAAAATTTACAGTCAACAAAGGTTGTTCTGTCGTGAGATCTATCACAGGGTTAGTAGATACTTCAATTTTTTCAGGAGTTTTTTCTGTTAATCCAGTATATGGCATTACTTTTCCACCATTGATGGTTTTTCTTAAATCAAATGTTCTTCCACCTTCAGTTGTTGTTGTTTGTAATGTTCGTGGAGTTGTCACTATTTCAGCTTCTTCACTTATAGGTCTTTTTTGCTTCCTTAATGAAACTGTCGAATCAAGTTTATTCCTCACCCCAAAACGAGGTCTTTCTCGTATAGTCTTGGTCGTAACTGGTTCTTCACTGTTAGTTGTACTTTCTTCAGTAGTTGTTCTTGTTCTCGTTCGTCCTCTGAAAGATATTGAAGGATTGCGGTTTTGATTTTGTCGCTTTGGAGCAGTATCAATTGATTCAGTGGCTGTTTCTTCAGTTTGTTGCGTGCTTGTAATAAAGTATGTGTTGGATATTTGCTCAGATTCAGCTTCGTTAGAATCTTGGATAATGTCGGAGTCAATATCAGGTAAATTCATGGCATCTTTTATGACGGAATCAATGGAATCTTCTTTAAAATCATGAGTTTTTTTCCTTATGATCTTCTTCTTTAGTACAAATTTACCCTTGAGATTTGGAATGTTCAAAGCATTGTCTTTGACTTCATTTTTAGACGAACCGTCACCTGTGTGCCTTATAATTACCATTCCCTTTGGTTCTTTTACAGCATTTTCCGTGGTTGTCCTAATATTTGATTTCCATGTTGGCCGAGTTGCTTTCTCAATGATTGCTTCATTTTCTAAAGATGTTTCTGTGGTTGTACGTTGGATTGGTCTACGACGCCTAACAACAATACGACGGCCTTCAGTGGGAATTTTCGCTTGAGTATTTTGTCGATTAAAATCTATAGCTAAAAGTGAAGAAAGATCACTTAACATTGCCTTTATGCTTCCACGATTGGTAATTTGAGGGCGACGAGTTGTTGTTGGAGGAGGTGGTTCATAGATGACTTCATCGTAATATTCCGTGTCTTCTTCAGCATTTGCTTGAGTATTAACCTTTTTAACTTTTGATTCAGTGCCTCCAAACCTTGTTTGCTGTGATGAAAGTCGTTGTCTTGGTTGAGATAAGACTTGTGCAACTGGTTTGTCATAGATTCTTCTAGCTGACCCAGATAGTCTTCCACGGGTCGTAAATGTTTTTTTGGTCTGAGAATTATTATTTATAATTTCTTCTTCTACAACGTCGTTGTTGGCAGTATTTGATGCTTCGCTTTCAGAACTTATTTGAACCTTACTTTGAGCTTCGTTCAATGCAGAGCCAGAACCAAGTCTAAACCTATTCTGGAATCTCTTAGAAGAAATGGTCTGTGGTTCAGCTGTCGTTGAAACACTCTTGGATTTGAAACCTTCATATCGTGTTCTTGTTCGATTTCTGTTGATTGTTTGATTTTGATCTTCAGTGATTTTTTCTGTAGATCCACGGTTTGAATAAGATTTTATACGTGTTGTAGGATTTCTTGTTGTTAAAGTTTCTGTTGTTGAATCTGTAACCTCGGAATTTGACTTGTTACTTCCAAACCGTGTTCTTAATCGATTTCTTGAAAATAATTGATTTGTTTCTTTTACGGAACTAACAGCAGAGCTTATTTCTTCTTCAGAAATATTTTTATCTGATCTTTCTTGTTGAGATTCTGAAATTGTGGCCTCAGTCGCAAGAACAGATTCTTCTGATTTAGAATTGCTTACTAAACTAGTCTCGACTACGGTTTGTTTTTCTTCAGCAACAACACTAGAACCATTGAACTCAGTTATTCGCTCTGTTGCTTCAGATGGATTAATGCCTGTTCTTTCCTTCAGTTCAGTATCTTCTTCAATGTCTGCTTGAAGACTTTGATCATCAATTGTTATATTTTCTGGTTTCAGGATGGTGTTTTCTAACTTGCTGATATCTTCGTAACTTACGTTTGTCGTATTAAGAGTTGAAGAATCATTTTTTTCAGAACTTATGGATACTACTGTTTCTGATTTCAATGGTGTAGGAGCATTGGAAATTACGGCATCTTCCGCTTGTTCTTCAATATCAGCTTGAAGATTTTGGTCATCAATTAATGTATCTTCGGATTTGAATGAAAGTGTTGAGCTACTACTTGAAACACTGGTTCTTGACTCATTTATTTCTTTAGAACTGATACTTGTTTTATTATGTGCCGAATTACTAACATTTTCCAAGTTTCCAGATTCAATTGTCTGGGAGTTCAAAGAATTCGGAGTACTGACAACTACTATTTCTTTGATCTTTTCAGTGTCAGTTTGAAGATTTTGGTAATTGATTTTTGAATCGTCTGTTTTTATATTAAGGTTTTCAGTTGTTGCACCACCTCTTACTCTACTTCTGTTGATTTTGCTGAATTTCCCTGAATTGTTGCTTGTTTCATACGATTCTGAGTTTTGAACTTTTCTTGAGCTTCCAGATAAAACTGCTTGATCGATTACAGAAGAAGGAGAGCTTGTAGTAGTTGATACAATTTCTTCTGTTTCCAGTTCACCGTCAATGTCAGCCTCGAGAGTTTGATCAACAATCTTAATACCTGGCGAAGGAGAACTTGTAGTAGTGGATAAAATTTCTTCTGTTTCCAGTTCACCGTCAATGTCAGCCTCGAGAGTTTGATCAACAATTTTAATATCTTCAGGCTTTATATTACTATTGCTATCAACCTCTAACTTACTGGATTGAGTGACAGTATTTTTTCTACGGAATTCTGAACTATCTACAACTTTGTGACTGCCTTCAAGAGTTGTTTCAATTGATGAAGCAGCTGGGGCTTCTGTTGTGGTAATAGGCAAAAGTTCTTCATATATACTCTCTGGATCGATAATGGCTTCAAGAGTTTGATCAAGAACTACAATATCTTCAGGCTTCAAATCTACACTTTGTACAGTGACTTGATCTTCAGTTTTTGATTCTGTTTTACTTTCTTCAGCAGGTTTTTCAATTTTAGTGTCCCCCTCCTTGGACTGAGATATTATTTCTTTTGCATTTTCAAAAGAATTGATAACTTGGCTTGAAATGCGATTCACGGGACTAATATCAATTTTCCCTTGAAACATAACTGTGTTTTGTCTTTGGATGGGTTTGACATCCTCTGATTTTGTCAAAGTTTCCTTTACAAGTTCGTTGATCTTCAGTGTATCTGTGTTATCAAGTTCTTTTGCTTCTTCAGAAGTTTCTCGTGTATGGATATTTGTATGAATAGAGTCTTGACTTTCATTTAAGATTGTTTCACTTGTGAGTCCAAGTCTGTTTTCACTTGGTGGCAATTCCTTATCAACAATTACCTTGACGTAATATGTCATTCGTGTGTTAGACTCGGGTGAAGAGCTCAAGATTTCATAATCAATCTTAGAATTGCCATTTCTTTCTACAAATCCAACAGAACTTTCTCCCTCAGACTGTATTATTTTACTTCGTGGAATTTTCATTATATGACTAATAACTTTATCAAGAGCTTCTTGTGCGGAATTTGTCTTCTTATATCCACGATAACCAGTTTTTTCAGTTTGGTCTGTTTCTACAGAACTCAAAACATTAGAAGAGTTTTTGTTGACATTTTCAGTGCGTGAAGAACTTGAGCGATTTTCTTCTGAAACAGTATTGTTACGGTTGTATTCTCGATTTGAAATAGTGCTTTCAATTTTTGAATCAACAGTTCGTTGAACTTGATCTTCACTTGTTGAAATGTCTTTAGTTTTATAAAGTGTATTACCTCTCTTAGAAGTTATGTCTTTACTTGAAGTTATCGAATATTCTTCAATAGCTTGATCGGCCTTATGAGTCACACTACCACGTGAAGAATTAAACTTATTACCACTCTCAGTACTAACCTTTTCTAATTCCTCTGAAAGTGCTTGAGATGAAGTCCTTGAAACGCTATTTCTTCCCTCTGCTTTTGAATTAGCTTGTTGTTCAACTAATGGTTTCTCAGTTACTTGGGACCCATACCTATTGCGATTTCTCAATTGACGGTTTTCTGCAGAACTGCTTTCAAATAAGGTTCTATTGATTTTTCGACCAATTCCTGATTCATTTATTTCATCAGTTTTTTTATTACTCTCCTCCGATGAATTTGGCTTCCTAGAAGGTTTTGTACTTGGCTTGAAGGTATGTTTGTTGCTTCTAGAGGAGTTTTTTACTACCTCCACTGATTCTTTGGTCAAACTTCCTTTTGAATTTAAAGTAACATTGGTTTGATTTTTGGTTGCTTGAGATTCACTGATACGGAATCTTGAAGTTGAGTTGGTCTTCCTGTTTCCCTCCAAAGTAGATGTCGTTGATATGTTATCAGGAGTTTCATTACTTAATGCTAGCTTTTGTCCGGTTTCTCCTGTGTATTGACCACCTTTAGGGGCAGCTTTTTCGTTCCAACCCTTGTACTTACCGTCTTGGAACTGTGAGTCACCTTGTTGGTTTCCTCTGTACTTGCCATCTTCAAACGCTGTTTGCTCAGAGTGCAGTTTATCACCCCGGAATGAAGATAGACCCGAATTTACCACCTTACTTCCTTGATCACTATTTATCTTAACAGACAAGTCTTCATTATCATCATATGGATAATAAGCTAGCACATCTTCCCCACCCATGCCATAGCCTCTGCGGAAGGCCTTGCCTTGTTCCTCATTCTTTTGTTCTAAACTCTTTGCCCTCCACTTACCTCTGTTCGAATCCAAGAGATACTTCTCATTAATCCACTCACCTGTAATCGAATTATAACCATTTAACCCATCACCACCCTTACCACCACCATAGCGTGAATCATCGCGATATTTTAAAGCCGAAATATGATTTTGCCCCCAAAGCTGATGCCAAGTCCCATCCGGCTTGTAGCTACCATCGTCGCCACTCGCACCTTGGCTACCTACTTGCCAATCATAGTAACGTGCATTGGTCTCTAGTTCGGCCTTGGGCAAGACTTTTCGAGGTCGATATTTCGGATCTCGAGCATCTTTCCACGAGTAAGTTCGTATTTGAGTTGAACCTTGGTCAGAAGCTTGATTCACCTCATTTACATCCTTCACCATTAAACTACCAACTACATTCGCTACATGATCTACAACAATTTTAGTGCCATCGTTCAGGGTTTGAGCCCGATCTAAATTCTGCGATAAACGGCTACGACTACGGAGGTAGGACTCTTGAGTTGAACTCACCTTTTTAATGATTGCTGGCGTTGATGTTTCGGATGGAGAAGCGGTTGAAGATGACAATGAAGATGCATTATCATCGGGTCCGCCATTAGATTTGGTTGCGAGAGTTGGACGAGTTCGACGACGGGGGAAACCAAAAGGTCTTGGACTAGATACAGTTCCCAGGAATTCGTTGGAGGAGGTACTGGTTTCTGGGGTTGTGTCAGTTTGAGGGGTTGTTGATTTTGTTCGTTGTTGTTGTTGTTGTTGTCTTCGACTACCACCACCATTATACTTATTGTTAAACGTGCCCCTTATGCTATTACTACTATTGAGACTAGATTGTGACTTAATACTAGAGGGCGTTGTTGTGGTTGTGGTTGTAGTTGAGGTAGTGGTTGGGTTTGTTACCTCATTTCGGTCGGTATCATCGTCTGAAGCTGCAGTCGTGGTAGCTGTCGTCTCGGATTTAGTCAGGTTTTGAGTCAAGTCAAGTTCCTGTGTATCTAGACCAGATTCTATCGTTTGGGAATTGGGAATTTTAGGGGCAATTGTAGCTGCTTCTTCGTCTTGCAACGCAGAAGATGTTTGAGTTGTTGATAGTGATAAAGCAGGAAGAAGAATGGGAGTAGTGGTTGTGGATGATTGTGTGGAAGTTTCAATGGATGTGGGATTAGTAGTGGTTTGTGTGGTCGAAGTTGTTGTGGTTGTGGTTGTGGAAATGATTATTGGTTCAGGTGTTGTGGTATCACTTAGTAAGATTTCTGGTTGTGTTGTTGTAATTGGAGCTTGGTCTATTGTAGTTGAGGTTGTTGTTGTGCGACGACCTATACTTGAATATGTACGGGTTGTTGTTATTGCTTGTTGTTGTGTTGGTGATTGTGTTGAAATTTCATTTGGTTCCAAATATTGTACCGTAACACTGAGAGGATCTTCACTTTCTGCAGAATCTTCATCGACATGTTCCTTTGATGTCGGTATTGTAGTCAATGCACGTCGTGTGGGTCGTGTGCGTTCCAAAAACTTGTATCTTTAAAAAAATAAATAAAAATATTTTAATAAATCTTTCTAAATGCTTTGAATTGAAGACAAATAATATTTACCTGCTCCCTGCAGCAACCGTAGTACTCTCAGTCTCCACGGGAGTGTTCTCTGTTGTGCTCCTTACACGATTACGATTCAATGGAACATAGTTCTTCTTATCCGGAATAGCTTCATCAGCGGCATCTTCCAATTCTTCGTCATTTTGGATAACTTCTGGTTTTAAGGTGGTTCCTTTTGTGCGTCTGATACTTGTGTAAGCTGGTGTGGACGCAGGGGTTGGCCTCTTGCTGCTGCTCACTGACAATGCTTCAACTTTTTCATCGACTTCTTCATCATCTTCGGAATCTCTTTGGATATTCTTCGATTTGTCATTTTCTTCTTCATTCAGCTCAGAACTTGAAGCCGTAGCAGGTCTTGGTCTTTTGATTGTCACGTACTTCTTCTTTTCCTTAAGGAATCCTTCGAATTCTGCTAGTTTTTCAATTCCTGCATTTTGAGGACCTGGGCGGCTATTGCGAACAACCGAAGAGTATTTAGAGTTCTTGCTGCTATCTTCTTCGTCTTCTGCAACAACTTCTTCTTCTTCATCCTCCTCGACAATCTTCGGCTTGCTGGTACTTCTGAAGAGGCTTGACGAAGTGAACTTATTCCTAAATGCACTCAAATTGGTTGGCCGACTTAAAACTTTTTCATATAGTTTCTTGCTAATTGAAGACGGTGTAGTTGTGATTCCGGACGAAGATGAATCGTGTTTCTTGAGCATAACAGTTCCATCTTCTTGTTGTAAAATGTGTTTTTCAAGTTCCTCAATACCTCCAACTTTCTTGATAAGATCAATCAACTCTTTAATAACACGGGGATCTTCTTCAGAATCGACTGCAGTATCGGCTGGTTCATCTTCATATTCCTCTTCTTCTTCTTCAGGAGCTTCTGTTGTTGTCGATGTGAAACGAAGGAATGAATTTCTAGAAGTAGCCGCTGTAATTCTGTAGGCAGATGTTGTTGTTCGTGGTGTGGTTGTGGTCGTTGTTGTGGATATTGGTCTGAAATTGTGGAAAAATGGAAATTTGATGAGAACCATCAAATAGAAATTTATTTTTAAGATAACTCACTTTGAAGTTGTTGTGGTAGCTTCTTTGTGTTTCTTATCACAGGGGACATTTCTAGCAAAATCACATGAATCCGCTGAAGGATTAAAATATAACCCAGATGGACAAGTAAATTGATGTGCCACAATTCCCAAGTTCGAAGGACCACTGTCTAAGCACCAGAAATATTTCTTACAATCCCTTGGATGTTGGAAGAATCCTTCGTCTTCGCACTTGAAGTCTTTAAAGAAAAAAAAGAAGAGTTTATTTAAATTCCCGGGGAAAAAAGATTTTTGGAAACTTACCAGATCCTGGATCAGGTGTTGTTGGAGGAGCAGGAGTTGTGGTTCGTCCACCAATATACAATGATGAACTAGTAGTAGTAGTAGTTTTAGCGGGTCTCTCAGTTTGAGGGCGGACACGAGCTGCTGGCTTCTTACGCGAGACGGAAACAGACTTCTCGACAACTTCGTCAACCTTGTTCCGATTTGAAGACGTAACGCGGTTTCTGTTGCGTAGAGGCTTCTTCTTAGGTGGCGATGGCTTGGCAACCTCGTTATCTCCAACACTTATTTAAAAGTAAATGTTAAGGCAAAACTTTTGAAATGTGTCTAAAAAAACTTACCCAAGACGATCCAAATAAGCCTCCTTAGCAGCTTCAATCAGTGGATATGGTTTTCCGGTACACAATCCTCGGAAATCGTCGTTATCAATGGCCCAGAACATAATACCTCCCAAGCCGTTCTCAACAACATATTCGGCCTTCTTGCGTACAATAGCCTCATCGTCATAACCAACCCATTGGTTGCCCTTGAAAGCATAGGGTCCCATAGCCTTGGGGTTTGGTTGAACCACCGTCCAATCAGGATCTTCTTTGATGTTTTGACAAATCTAAACAAAGAACAATTTTAATCGAGATCTTTTATAGAAAGGCACACAAAATTCCTCACCTCGTAGTAAGCCAAGTAGCCCTTTTCTCTTGTGGCATCACCTTGTTCTCCAGGACCATCAGCTGGAGCTCCAAGTTCGGTACTCTCTTCATTGAATAGGGTATATGATCGACCATAAGTTGGAATTCCAAGAACCAGCTTGTCACGATCTGCACCAGCGTCCAAGTAGAATTTAATGGAATAGTCCTTAAAAGAAAATGGAGGTTAATGCTGGGGATTACGGTTTAGTTTTAGTTAAGGCTACTTACTATGTTCAATTCACTGTCATAGTTGTACTCGTCCTCTTCTTCCAAGGAATACAAAGGTGCATGATGGTTAGCTGATGGTTCAGTGGAGCTATGGAAATCGTACGATAGCAGATTGAACCAATCGAGGTACTTATTCAGTTTCGGGATATCATAACCCTTTTCGATGTATTGAATACCAGCAGGTACAGCCATTGTCAAGAGAAGTCTGGAAAAAATAAAATTAAGCACTTTAGTAAACTGTAAGAAATGGGGGGCCTAGAAGTCTTACCTTGGTCTTCCAGTCTTTGCTGATTCCCTATCAAACTCAGCTCTCAATTCCTGAACGAACTGGGCATAGTTGTCCTTGTCTCGTGATTTACCTCCCTCCCTATGGGCTGGGTATTCCCAATCCAAGTCCAAACCATCAAAGTGGTTTTGCCTCAAGAACTTCAGAATGTTCTTAATAAATTGTTGTCTTCGTTCAGAGCTTGCCACCAATGGAGAAAACCTTGACGAAGCTTCGTTCCAACCGCCAATAGCGATCATAGTTTTGAGTTGTTTATTGTAGGTTTTAAGGCCTGTGAACTTTGCATATCCACCTATAAATGAATGAAGAAGATAAGTCTTGAGAAACGTTCAGAAAAAGTTTCCAATGAAGTTTACCTTGTTCGATGTCTTGATATTTATCAAATGGTTTCATGGTATTGTCTTTTGTGAATCCTCCAAAAGCATAAACCAAATGCGTACAAAGATAGGGATTTATATTTTGTGGGTTGAATTTCGCTGTTCCCGGTCGATAGACACTCCAATTTGTGTAGTAGCATACTACTCTTTCCTCAGTGTGGACCTCTGTAATTATTTTATTTGTAATTGGAGTTTGAAAGTAGGTTTGTAATTATTTAAGTGTTACGATGAAGATTTAGAAGGACGTAATCAGAATGCAAATTATTGGAATCAAAAACGAACAAAATTTTCTCAAATTTCACTTAGAATGCAGATAATTTTTTTTTTCACTCATAGATTTTAAGGAGAGAAGGATTAATGAAGGGTATCTAAATTCAGAGGCGTATCTGCTATATCAATTATACGGGGCCTCAAAGATATGTTTACAGTTATAGTAAAATTCTAATATGAAAAAAATAATCTGGAACTGGACCATGGTTAAATGTTAGATCAAATTTCCAAATTGGTTAAAAAAAAGAATTCAATAGATTTTGAAAGTACACTCCCGCTCATGCTCAAGCAATATGTATATCGGGTGATTCATCGTGAGGTTTGATTTTCAATTGCATTTCTTGACTCCTGTCAAATCGCTTTGTCATCTTTGTTCAGTATTGTTTTTTAAGTCATCATTTTTTTCACCCATATTTTTCTTATTGAAATAAAAACAATAAAACTCCAATATGGATTATTCAGGAACATGTCAAGTACTGCTGGATTAAAATGTTCTATTATTTCAGACTTAAAAAATTGTACTAGATTAATATCAGGATAGATTATGTCAGGACGTTGAACTTGTCTAATCTTATTATCGTTACTTTTTCAATTAAAGAAAGACCTACTTATGTATTTAATGTTAGTTCGTTTTTTATCAAATAATAATATGTTAAGAATATCTTACCATTTGTCAGAAGTACCACACATAACAGGAAGAATAACTGCCAAACCGCTCCGCGCGGAAGCTGCAAAAAAAAGAAATAAAAATGGCTTATTAGTAAAATTTATTATTAACACGTTTTTATATTTGCCCATTCATATTAATAAATATTTATGTATAATATCAGTGAAAAATAAATAATTTATTAAAACAAAAATAATGTCAACAATGACATTCATCATCAAGGTGTCACCTCTTTTGTCATTTTAATTTTGACAAGTTTTACAGGTTAAGTGACATTATGTAAATCAATAATTATAATATTTCTGTTGAGATGATAATATATTTTTTTTTATTCTATAAAAGTGTGGTTTACTTCAATTAAAATTTGTATCAAAAATATCAATCCAATTAAATAAAATGAATTGACTCACTACATCCGACTTAGGTCTATAGAAATTTTGCAACACTTAACCGCAAAGAAATCAGGGGACTTTCAATTCAATAATTTCAATTCATACAGAAACTAACCTGAACAGGGTGCTTTGAATATAAGTTGATAGTAATTTTTTTTACCTAATTCAAAAGAAAAAATAAGTTAAACACTATAGCATTTAAAAGATACCCAAAAAGTAAATCTGAATAAAATTTGCAGTTGTGGGGCTATTTCACCCTCTATTCCCACACAATACGCACGTCTATGTTCTAAATTTGCAATCAGAGAGTTCGTGTTGAAATTAACGAAAAACCAAGATAAATATATTTCTAAAATGTTTATCCAGAAAAATTATAATATTTCTTTTGTAGGAAAAATTATTTCAACATTTTCTTCAATTAAACTTTAATATCGTTTACAAAATGATGCACCCTGTAAAATTGATTTTGTAATCAAAATAACCGATACCTATACTGAATCTGAAAGCGCACATATAAAATTAAATAAAAAAAAAACATCATCATAGAGCGAGCTTACATAACTGATTAATTTTTTTTTCTTCATCTTTTTTATGGGCTTGGCGTATTGGTATAGTTTTCACTTTCAGTGACCCGCATGAAGCAATCCGAATGATTCATAAATTATTATTTATTATAATTCGAATAACCTTGTAGAGGTGGTCAATACCAGGAAGAGACATTGAGCCGGCAAGAATATTTACTCAACTGGTTTTAAAAATTTCTATAGACGTTAGAAAAAGAGGTCAAATGGCGCCCGTGTAGACTTTTATAGGTGATATCTTCACTTGTTATCAGATAAAAGAAGATAATAAGAAAATCTTATTAAGGTAGCACAGAAGTTGTCACTCAAGACATATGTAAATCTTGTTCTGACTCTTTTCAACGTATATATCAGTCTTATTTATGAATCATTTCATGAAAACCATGAAAAGTTATTAGTTTCTTCAACATAACGAACAGAAATCAAAGAATTAATAAAAATGCTCAAATTTGGTCTTCTATGGTAGTTTGAATGAAAAGTTTGAAGAGGAACTTTCTGTGGTTCAGTGGACCTCCTATCTATTGTTGTTTCTAAGATTTCCTTAGTCCCTGAAACTGAAATATTACCTAAGTCTAATCTTTTAAGCCCTGTAGTGAATATGTACAATTCAAATCTCCAACAACTATTAAGCAATGCAACGTTTATCTGCACAACGATTATATACATACTTTTTATAGCAACGCAAAAGAAGTGCCAAAATTGTTGTTGTTGTTACTTTAAAATGTAATAAAATTTCCTTTTAAGTAAATTTAGATCATTTTCCACAAACATAAACTAATTTTCCCTTAAAATTGTTGAAAAACAACATAAAACACTATCCGCATTTGTCGACCATAAAATTGTCTTGATTACCAAAGATTTAAATTGTTATTGCACTTCCCTAAATAAGGAAACAATTTGGCCACCAACATTAGACTTATATATGAATGTTATTCCAATCAATCGTTATCCATTGGACTATTGCAACAAAATATCAACTGACATTTATGTACATTTATACACATCCATTGCGTCAGAGCCAGAACACCACCAAACAGTCCCAATACCTAATGCAACACTTGGAACACATGTAATCTTGGAATTCGAAATGATCCAAGCTGGCAGCAGCAGCAGCAGCAGCGGTTGGAATGTCACCAAACCAGTAGCTTATGAAAATATACAAAACCACATGCGTGAACTGCTCATAAACCGATCGACTGACAGAAACAACAAAACGTTGTCTTCGTCGTCGTCGGTAGTCGTCGGCAACCATGTAACCAGCCAATGGAACCAAAGTCATTTCCCCGTCTTTCGTCGGTCTACAGTTTTGTACCTTCGTCTACGTCACGTCATTGAATTATATTCACTTTTATTAAGTACAAATTAAGCTGAAGGAAATATCATATTTTTGCTAACCCACTCTGCAGCAAAAATATAGGCCGATCTATCTGCAGTTGGTAGCTTGGTAGGTATACTGCAGATGCAGCGTGGCTGCGTGGATATCTGTTACACTTCTTGTGGTAGTCCCACAACTATTGAGTTAAAGGTGCACACTGCACTCTGAACGTCAGGAGAAGTACTAGAAAAAATCGGTCGTTGATCGTTTGGTATCGGTGGTGGCCAGACTCTAGGCTGCACTCTGTGCCCTCTCTTGCTGCATCGCATCGTAGCGCGCAGCTATATTATGCAATATGGACACGCTGCATGCGGATGATGGTTAAAAATAAAAATATGCGGATAAGATGCATCGTCACACACTTGGCTAATATAAACAAGCATTTCTCAGATGATGGCTTGAGTATGGCGCAAGAGAAACATTTTAATTAAATAACGAACACTCCAATGAGGCCTAAGTGTTTACTAAAGACTTGAATGTTGCTATATTTTCTTAATAAGAGTCTGCAAATTTTCAAACGCTGTGACTGCTGCTTGGCTATATGAAGCTAAGTTTGTATCACAGCCACAGATCTTAACACAAGTGTTGACACATTATAAACATGGTCAAAGTTTTATTTTGACCAAACTGAAATGATTTACTCACATAAAGTAGATCTTTAGCCAAATAACCATTTAAACTCACAAAATAATTGAAACATATCTACTTATATATCAGCTATTTAAGCCTCTCTGCTCGAGTTAGCTGGTAAATTTATAAACATTCTAATTTGGCATTCATGGCAATTGCATCTTGTCTTGATGATGATGATGATGCAACGACAAAAAAATGCTGCTGCTGCTGTGCAATCTCATGGCCGCATCTTGAGATGCAATAAATTTAAAACTCGGTTTAAATTGATCATGGTTCGTTGAGTAAATTTAGATCCACGATTTATCTTAGGTCTTAAGAAGCAAATAATTTATCAATAGCGAGGTTTTGTTTGTATATTGTGTTGTTTATTCTTTTTAATTATTTCAGTTCTAGATTCTAATGCCCAGTTGCATCGAGTTTTTGTTGTGCTACTTTAAGTTTAAATAAAATTTAACAAATTATTTATCTTCGAAGTTGAAAATCTTGGAAATAATTTTTTGAATATGAAAGTTAGATTAAAAAGAATCCGCAAACTTTGATTGTAACAAATTTCAGTTCTACAGAATTTCACACTTAATAATAAGAGCACTGATATTCTGGGGAGGGGTATGGAAGGACACATACATACACCTTAATTTTTTAAATTCTGAATAAAGTTTTATAAAATTGTTGATCAATATTAAGAACTTTTTAGAGCCCATTATTGAATTGTATAGGAGTACCTCAGGGAAGTCACATGGGACCTGTTATCTTTGTTTTATCAATAATTGATGTTGAAATGATTTTGATCAAATCCAATATGGAAATCGTATAATCAAGACGAGATAAGTTATGAATTTTTATTTTGGACAGAAATTCCACGATATTCTCGCCAAGCTACTCTTATGAACCGTTTTTGGTTCAATATTTTCAGAGCACCAAATACTTATTTGTTATGGGTTTTGTTTTGTGCTTAATCCTTGACTTATTAGACTTATTTAGATCTTGACAGTTCTGAGAATTTTTGTGGACTATCAGGAAGAGTTTGACCGTCAAAACCAAAAAACCATGTTATGTTCTTAATTCGCGAATTTGAAAACAATTGTTTTAATTAACTATAACGCTAATAAATTAAAGAAAAATTCTAATGCTAAGCTTACAAGATTATAAAATTTAAACTTTAAAATATTAAATTTTGGAACTTTTAATTCCTTATGGATTTATGTCCCAACTCCAGTGATTCAATGAAATCTTCTTATTTTATTGTTTGCCGACTTGTGCAATTTAATTTTGTATTATAAACTTAATGAATTTAAACATCCCACAAACCGAATATAAAACGTTATAAACAATAAAGATACATTTTAATTAATAGATAAAGTGAGTTAATTAAACACTCCAATTATACGAAGTTTAATTTACAATCAAGTTAACAAGAAGTAAGAAAACAAAATCTTGTTGCAATCCAGGCATTAAAATACTCTAAAATGTTTAGGTTATAGCTTGCGAAAACAGTTAACAAGGTTGCCGCAGTGTCAGTCTAGAATTTGCAGAATTTATGTTAATGTAAACCATTGCACAAAAGATACCTAAGTCGACATACATACAATCGGCAATTTTTTTTTATACATATATAAATGATCTAATCATGATGATTGTGTGTTGTGTTGTCTTGTATTGTGATGTTTTGTTTAATTATAATACTGATGGATTGTGTATTGTTTTTGACAATAGAAAACAAAAATTAAGAATGTTTTACTTTACCAAAGTCTCATAGTAGATATAATTACAATGATTTGAAATTTATTCATTTTAATTGAGAAGTTTTTGTTTGTTGGATAAATTACCTCTTGAAAGACAAATTTATGATAATATTGCTTTTGAGCCACAAAGAACCATTAACAGCGATAGCTTTAATAGTTAAAATCATTAGAATATAGTCATTGAGTGCAAGATGTGAGTTTTTTTGTTATCTTGGAAGGAAGGAAGTTGAATGAAGCCTCAAAAAAGTTCATTAAGTGCATAATAATTATTCTTTGTGGAAAATTTACTGTGGGAAACTTATCCATTAGAAAAGATGAATGAAATATGTTTTTACCTTTGAAACCATTCACAAATGATGATTCTTTTTACTGAAAATCAAAAAACTATTGGAACTTGACTTATGAGAAGATACAAAATAGGGTCGATTTGAAGCACTCATAATTAAACTTTAACTGAATTGTTATTCTTTATATCAAAATTCATGCTAACATTCTTAAAGTCAAAGTTATTAAACGAAGCCCAACAGTTTTGAAAGTCAAATAGATTGCATTTTTACTGACACTATTTGAGCATTCTACAAACTCTCACATCAAGTTTTGACATAAGAAAAATGTGATTTAATACAAATTTAGTAAGGTTAATAGTATTTATTTTACAGCTGTCTTACAACAACATTGAATCAAATGTATTTGGAGTAAATTTTGGAGTACCGCAGGGTACTTATTTAGGGGCTATATTATTTTTATTTTGTATAAATGACTTGTGGTAGACTTAAAGAATTCTAAATGTCTTGTGAGAAATTTCAGTATGAGCTTCGTGTAGTTGTTGACAAAGTTAAGACAAAGTGTTCATAAGGTTTTTAATTTTGAATCAAAATACATTGCAAATACTAGGTGTCTTACAGGCTCCTCAAAGTAGGAATGTATTTTATATAAAAGATAAATTAAAGCCGATGTACTTTAAAGATGTGTTCTAGGACCAGTGCTTTTTTTTAATTCAAGGGACACTTTAGGTCAAGATAGGTGTATACTATTATGTAGATAATATATTTTTGAACGCCAAAGTGTTGTCAGATTTCTTTTTAGTTTTAAATTAAAAATTTTAAAAATGTTTAATCAGTAAAATTTTGGCTAAAAGTTGTGCTCGACGTCATACAAAAGTAAAATTATAATTTTTTCCATTTTAATTTGGAGAGGAAGGAGGAATGATAGTTTACATAATCATACAATTCTAAGAAAACAATACTTCCGTCATGCATCTACTTTATGCGACACACTTTTTTGCACATTAAACTTTAAAAATAACCAAAAATAAAATATATTTATAAATAGCGGGAGAAAACATCTTGTTAGTTTTTTTTTTTTGGCAAAAACCAATTTAAATTAGCATTAATATGTCTGACATTAAAAAACATAATGGCCTTTAACTTCACTTGGAGACGGCAACGTACGGCGCAATTTAAATTCTCAAATATGTGGGCGTTAAGTTTTTTATTAGGTAATTTATTATTCAGAAATTATCTCTTTTTTGAATGAATCATTTCTTCAATTTGGCAAACCTGTAATTATGTATACAAAAAAAGAAAGAAAAAAAGTTGAACAAAATTCGCTAATACCATTTTTTTTACCGGGGCTTGACAAAAGTAATGAGCTTATGTATTTTAAAAATATGTTGAATCCGTTTACAAATAAAAGATCTCTTAAATGATTGTCATTGGTTAATAATTCCTTAAAGAGATTGTAGTAATAATTCTGTCCTTGAAATGTCATTAACTTTGAACTATTTTTTGAGTATTTTAAGTTCAACAACTTCATTTTTTTAAAGATCAGTTAGTTTTTTTCATCAATTTGTGATAATACAAGTATTGACAACATCAAACTTTCACTGTAAACGCACCCTTAAACCAATAAGCAAACTGTCAGTGTCAAAGTAATCTGTAAAATTGAGTTGATTACTATGGAGAAGTTAAATAACGAAAAGCGTTTAGAAGTGTTTAATTTTGTTTGTCAATATTTTGAGTGAATGATAATGCATGCATTTTCAAATGAAGAGCTTTTCAACAAATTCTATTAATTGCTAATAAGCATTTGTCAATTTCATGTTGATCCATAATGATTAGTTTATACTTTTAATTTTGATATAATTTAAAAACCAACAAGCTTGAAAGTTTGAATTTCGTTTATGGATTATATAACATTCCCTCAGACGTCAGACTGGTCTGAATCTTTCAAATTATAATTGATCCTAAACTAAGTCATTTGTAAAAGTGATTGCATTTCTTCAATATAAACAAATATTAGGCAACAAACTACATATAAAATATAGGCTCAACAAATATTTAAAATAGACAGTTTGTTATATCATTATTAGTCGTAATTAAAACACACTCCGAAACCACCTGCATTTGGCCACTTATTTGACCCCCTCCTGTATACTACCTTGTAACCTAATTACCATAGTAATGTTGACCACAGCTAAGTTAACGGCTCAATAAGAATTAATTATTAACAAAAATCAATGTGGGTCTTACTGTGCGATAACAACAATCATAATACCATCTATCTATTTATGGTCCCAACTCGAAAACGTACGTAAAGACGACTTGTTTTTTTTTTCGGAACCGGCTTCTTAAAAAATTTCATTTTATTATTTAATCAACTGAATTCTTGTTTGTCGATTCACTTCGACAACAAAAAAAAAACGAACTTTTTGGCTCATTAATTATTCAATTTCAAGAAATACATAAATTTGAGAGGCCGCCATAATTAGAGATAGAGGCTTCTCTGAAGCTTAGAAGTTATGGTCTAGTTTTGCCATTTTTAGAAGAACCCACTTACGATTCAAATCAATCGCTTAAACTACGCACATCAGGCTAGAATACCATTTAGACTTTAGAGGGTCATTTTTTTAAGGTAGTGACCAAGTGATATCGTTCCGACCTTGATACGCATGTTTATGTAATAAAATTGACGAAGACGAAGAGTCACGGTTTTTATCGCTCCACGCACGAAGATACTCTATAAACACTCTCAGTCTGTTTGTTTTGTTGTGAAGAAGTGATAAATTTTGAATATTTTGCAACACTTGAGTGAAAATATTAATTGAAATAAGTCGGACATTCCGATGCATATTTGAGTAGGCATGTTAGGTACTCGATTCAAGTTAACTCAACTCGACTTGAGTCTCGTAATTCAACTTGGTTTGTGTTGCATAACATTTTTCGATTTATTTTATTTCAATATTTTTTGTTTTTTTTTTAATTTTATTTAATTTTTTTATTTTCACAAACCATCGCACAACTTCGTTCGTCGCGACGACGATGCAATGCAATAACTTGGGCTTGAAATAAGTGGCGATTATAAGGTCAGTTGAATTTCCTCTTTTTTAGTTTGTATGAAGTTTGGGCTTTTGGATTTTCTTTGGAAACAAGTTTGATTGCATTAAGTCGAGTTAATCGATGTTTAAACGCTGTGCTGTTTACTTATAAACCAATGATGAACAGGTACAGGATGGTACATTATTTATTAAAAGTTTATATTTAAAATGTCCGGTTGATGTGCAGCTGGTATAATTTAAGGTTTGACCTTGAAGAAGGACGTGTGCATCAGAAGGTTTCGAAGATGTTTAACTGGAAAAAGTGCTTTTTTTGTTGTCTTCAATTTAGGTGGTATCTTTTAAAATACTTCAACCTTGTATTTTTTTTTAATCATAAGATATTGATACCAAAATTTTGTTTAAATTTAAATATTTTTTTTTAATTCATCTCAAAACAGGCCTTATTGGTTCTTATTAAAGCCAAATATTTTTTTTCTTCATAAAATAGAAATATATATGTAGATAAAAGCTCTTAAATTATGGAAGTAAAAATTTTGTTCAATTTTTGCATTTAATTAATCTAAAGTCTTAAATTTTAGTGAGCGTCTAGAATGTTGCGAAATTCAAAACAGTGGTGATCAGATTCAGAGAAGCCTCTATATGTATAATATATATGTATAATTATGCACAGAACAAGAAAGGAACATATTAATATCGCTAACATGCCAAAAATTGTGTTTCAAAAAGTCTTTATGAATGTTTTCAAATGACTAGCATATAAATGTTCTGATTTTCGTGAAACTAAATTAAAGTTTTATATTATTATAATAACTTAAACTTAAATAATAAGTTTTTATTATCTCGTCAATAATAATCGTTTCATAAAAACTAACATCACCGTTCATTGACTGAATATATCCACATAAAATTATAAAGAGTGTGATTTTTTCATATTTGTCAAAATTAATAATAGGTATAAAAAGCAAGTCACAAAGTTCAAGATTTCAATTTCTGACCATTTTTGTTAGGAGTTGCCAACAATAAAAAAAACAAAATTATTTAACAAATGGCAATTAAAGGCCTATGAGAGCGAACAACGACCAACGAGTAAAAAAAAAAAGTTGGATTTAAAATATATTTAAGTCTAAATTCTTCACAAAAACTTAAGAAAAAGGTAGAAATATAGTTTAGTTTAATTTTAGCATATTAAAATTTGCGTTTTAATAAAATTAGATAAATTTAAGAGAGATAAATTGGTCGTTGCGAATTCCAATATGGCTGCTACGAACTGTCAAACACTATTCGCGTTCGATATATCATCCAAACTTCAACGAATGAATTGTTCGCACGGGGCTAACCTCAAAATTATTCTAAAAGGATTTTCTTGATCAAAGTAAACGTCATTCGCGACGAATATAAAAAGTGCATGTAAACGAAATGTCAAAATGGACGAATGTTCGTTCAGAAGTCGGTCGTTAGTCGCTCTCATATGAATATTCCTTAAGGATTACAAAAACTTGAAGAAAAACGTAACTTCGTTGCCAAAGTTCGAAAATATCCTAAGAATTTAGTCAGACAATTAATTTTAGTTCGTCAACTGTAAAGGATTTCTTTTTAAAGAATCAATTGGAGACAAAATCGCAAGAACAACACTTTTATATTCAAAGAGGGCTTTCCGCACATACATAAGCTATATTTTTAATTTTTCAACTTTCAACTTTATATAATTTTAATTTTTATTTGAAAAATTGAGTAATTTTTACGTAAAAAGCCAATATTGTCAGAATGTTTAGAAGTCATTTTTTTTATAAAATTAAAGATAGAAAAATGTTCGCATGCTTAGAAAGATTTCTTAAAAGAATAATATCGGATCGGTTCTTATATTTTTTCTAGAAATGTTCATCTGGTTTTTAAAATTTGATTTGTTTTTATTTTTTAGTTTAAAAATAACAAAATTTCCGTAGAAAGTTAATTCTTTGAAATTAAATTAAAAAAGCTTGCGAAAATCATATTTGAGTAGACATACAAAAATTAAAATATTTCAATTATTTTTCTAATGTTTCCAAATGTTTGTTAAATTTTTAAAACCTAAAAATGATGTTTTTTTTCTGTTATTATATCAAAATGTTTTCTTAAAAAGATATATTTTTTTTTAATTTGAAATGGTAGATGAGCTAAAAAATTAAGTTTGTCGGTCTTAAATTTTTCAAAAGACTCAGAATTTTGGTAGGCAAATCTTTGAAAAACTACTTTCGGATGCAGAATTCTTATTGTATTGGAAATATAAAAACAAAGTATAGTCTTTAAACTCGCTAGAAAATATGGGTTTCTGTATCTCTTTTTTTCAAAAATAACAGTATGTCCCTGCTGTTTTTCTAGTATAATCAAGATCTGTTTATTTAATTCATTATGAAATAATTTAATTGAAAAATGCATATTTAAATGATTTTCTAAATCCGTTTGTTGAATATTCATATAGCATGAACTAATATCTAAATCATTCATTTAACTTTTATGAAACATAGTATGGGTATAAATATTTTCTGATATATATGTACATACATATGATTGTATGCCTATTTAATAACAGACTTATAAAACCATTAAAAACACTTTTGATTGTAAACTGAGTAGGTACATGCCGAAGATGTACATTGTACCCACTTTAACCTCAAGCTTTTGACCAACAACTGAACACAACGCAACATTCCGAAAGTGGCTTTTGGTTTAACGCCTCGGTGATGGCCATGTTGTCCGTTAATAGATCTTAAGATGGTAAGCCCATCTTTAATAGGCGGGTGTAATTATAAGATGTTTCTTAATTTGAGGCTTTATCAACGATCACATAAGATTAAGTGAATAAAGAAAAAAACTTAAGTGGTAATCGCTAGTAATTGTTTGTTTTTTTTTTGTTAACTCATTTCTTTACCTACAACTGACCTTCAAATAAAATAATATATTTTTTTAGTGTGGTCTTCATTACATTTGGAAAGCTGAGGTGAGGGTGGTGTTTTTTTCTTCTTCTTTTATATGACATCACTTTAAATTTCAGTGGGAATCTTGATAATGTACGTCACTTTCTTAATCCCAGATATGTATCTAATTAGTGATTTGCTTCTTTAAGTTAAATGATTTGTCCATGATTTGGTGTTTAACTTGAATTTTTTTTTTCATTTAATGAGTTCCATTATAAACAGTAAAAATGTTCTAATGGCCAAAATTTATGGAAATGATAAGATAGCTCAATGTCATTGTTCGTTTTTAAGATAACCAAGTTGTGTGTGTCAATAATTCTTCTTTCTTTCAATCAAAAAATTACTTCCATTTAATTCCAGACTTTTATAACGTAGTCATTATGTGTGGAACAAAATTTAGTCGAAGTCAATAAAAATTATTATTCTTCCAATAAGTGGTTTCATTTCAAACAACCCGCTGTTAAGACAGTTGTCACATTTGAAACTGTCATCTTTTGACAGTTTTTTTGAAAACAAAAATGGAACAATACACGCTTCAAAATTTATTTTGCAGTAACTGTTAGCAAAACTAGACCTTTTAGGTCGTCTTGAAGCACTCTAGGAACAAGTCAGTGCTGTGAAAAATCGAATCCGTTTACGTAACTCAAAAACAACAATCGGTAGTGTTAAAAAACCCAGATTTGTCTATTCCTATTAGATCTTTAGAATAATGCTGTATTGACAGGAAGTGACAATGGAATGTTTCGAGTGTGTTTCATGAATTTTGGGTTGTCAATATCGTGATTGATGGAATTATAAGGAATGATTGAGCACAATAAAATTAAATTTTGACAGTTATCGTCATTTGTTGTGCTTATTGGAATATGTGTCATTGGTCAAGTGACAACCTTCAAATAAATTGAACAAAAACCCTCCTATATCCATTGATATCATTGGTCCCGTTTTTCGTTGATAAAATGACTGTCATGTGGTCTTTGATTAAATACTTGGTTTAGAAATGTTTGATATATTGTTTCAACAAGGCGATATCACATAGAAAATTCAAGTCGAACCACAGTTAACTCACCAAAATTGACAAGTATAGAAACAAAATTATTGTGAGGGTGGTTCAATATGGACAATCATTTTCCAAAAGGCACATTCTGGTATAACAACTTGGAATATGTGAACTTTTGACATTTTTTAACGATAGAAATGTCAAAACTTAAAATCAATTTCATCCACAGTCATCATTATTGAATTCTTAAATCAGGTTGTATATTTTTTTAAGACCATTTACTGTATGACACGCCCTTAGAAACGGTTTTTTGTTTTGTTCTGAATTACTTTAAAAATACATAAGCTTGCATCTCTTATGTTTTCACCTCAAACCTTCAAAACAAAAAAAAAAAAACTATTTGCATGCATCAATTGGTTTGGGACCCAACACTTTAGTTGCACCCAAATGAATTTCCCATAGTGTTCGTGATGAAGCTGGGAGGTACAAACAATGATATTTCTTGAACCTCAAAGTTAACCTTCGTTCTTTTTGTCTCTTTAGTTCACACACATTGTTCAATTTTTACTGATGGTTCGTGGTCTGGCCCAAATCGTCGTCTAAAAATATATACCTAATAATTTTCACGAAAAACCACACCTCTGTGAAAAATACAAAACACGAACACACATAAAAACGAGTACACCCAAATGATTCAAATCCAAATTAAAGTTCAGACCACAATCACTGCTGGTGGCTATGTGGCTGGCCTGGGATATATTCTCGTACCCAAAAACCCCCCTCCCATTGGATGTGAACTCATTTAAAAAGCCACTCAGTCACCTAACATTCATGCTATGTTCACAGCACCCCCTTAACTCCCCCCTGCCCGCACCCTCTCAACCAACTTAAAACTATGCAACTATGCACCATATTGATGTCCAACTTAATTCAGATTTCACCAAGTAGTCATAAAACCCATAGAACAACACAATTCGAACTTTTCAATTTCGTAAAAACAGCTTAAAGGACAAAGGTATGTTGTCCAACAACCTACAAACGTACATAGGTAGGTAAGGTACTCACAAAATGTAGCTGTGGACCAGAATTCTCTAAAATAGAAGTGCAAACAAAGTCACCTGAAACTCAGCTCTCTGGGAGGACAACAATGGGACAGTTTTTGTCGAGTTTTTCCAGTCATTTGACCCACACCACAAATTATTTGAATTCTCCATAAAGCACTCCCCAAGCCCAACTGCCCCATAACCGACACCACTTAATGCTGCATCACTTGGTTAGAGATCTCGTTTTGGAATACATGGTATGGTGCAGCAAAACCAGGCCATAGAGAACGTACACGTTATAGACATTGGAGACTCTGGACTGTGGGAAACTCCATCATACTGGCCACTAAAATGCACCCACAATTCAGCAATGTTATCTGTCAGCATTGTGGACGGACTTTGTGAAGCCGAAGTCGAAGCCGACTAACGATCAAGCATTTAAGATAAATTTTGCGAATCTACACGATGCGATGTGATGAGTTGAATTTAGCAATTCTCACAAAACAAACAAATTTAAATGTTCCATAAAGTTGTTTAATCTTGCTCATGTGTTTGCGACCTAAGGAATTGTCCTTCTGTCAAAAATTATGAAATGACATTAACTTATGTCGAATTTCAAACGTCTAAATTCGAGAAGGCTGATGAGATATACTCTTGGAGGATTGAAGGTCTTTCGTAGGAAAAAACTAACACTTAGTTTAATTTGAGATATTCCCAGACTCAAGACAAATTTATTGAAACACTCCGTATAACCCAATACATGTCCCTTGTACCAAATACTTTGCTGGTTCTAAACGAGAGCGTTTTTTTGGAGCTTGAGAACTTACACATTAAATCGAGAGGCATTAAGTCGTAGAATCAAGGGGAGCAATTAACCAGGATGGCCGAGAGCGCTGTCTGACAAGTTGCACCGTTTTGTTGGAACCAAATGACGTCGATGTTTAATTAACAGAGTTTGATATTCGCAACTGACAAACCATAGACAATAACTATCGAAATTTTTATGACAGAGGAGATTTATCAGTTCAAAAAATAATTCCTCTAAAGTCATTCTCCCATGTGTGAGAACTCAGGACAAATTTACTGACCAGGACCCAATACTTGTTCCTAATACCAAAAATTATACCAACTTGGAAACCAATTGACTCTCGACAAAGCTCTTTCCAGAAGACTTAAATGCCGAACTGCATTTTGGCCATCAAAGTTAAACCGAATTCGTATATTGCTCTACATTTGCATATGGCAAACAAAATTTCATGCGTTTAGACTTCAAGGGTTTCAACTTGGGACGAATTAAAATAATTGTGTATGGAAAATGGAAAAGCTGCCAATAAAATTTTGTACATCAAGACCAGAATAGAACAATGTCATTAATAAACAACTACAAGGGAACAAACATAACCTAACCTCCTTGACAAGCTGGGAATTGAGTTTCATGTGTATGTGTGTGTAAGTTTTTTTTTTTTTTGTGGTTAAATGAAAAATCACACATAAATTTTCGGTGCGAAATGGGGGAAAACATTTAATTGTATTATTTGCTGATGATAATAATGGAAATGGAAATGAAAATGGAAACTGTGTTTGATTGAGGACCGAGATTATTATATTTTAGAATCTGGGTCAGTAAGTTGGAAAATGTATATGCTGTTTTTTTTTGACTAAAGAGGTTTGGTGCAGTAAAATATTAACGGACATGACGTTTGAAAATGAGTGAGAATGTCGATGGTATTTAAGAGCAATTTATAAATGTGTTAATAATGTTTATTATAAAATAAATGCTTGTGTTGGATATACACATGATTTGGATTTTAATAAAACATTTTCTGATTCTGTTTCAATTCAATTATAGTAATGTGAATTTAGTATAGTAGTATAAAATTAGGTATTCTATTAACTTATTGTCTTGAAATATCATAAGTCACATTTTTAATTGTCATTTCAAAAACATTCCTTCACTTTTCTTTTTGTGGACGTTTAAAATTCCTTGACTTCTTAACATTTTCATAAAAGATCAGAGCAACGTCTCTCGAGCCAACTTGTAATACTCGTACAACACACATAGTTATAGTTATGTCTCAGATCTGAATGAAATGTCAACTTTGAACCATTGAAATATCGTACAATGAAGTCATCTATCAAAAATATAAGACGTGATTCACTTTCATTTTTAGAAACTGAACAACAAAAATATCACTTGACAACTAAGTCCACTTGGTCTAACTGAACTTGTCATTCACCTTGCTCGTCTAAACATCTTCCTGTTCAATGAACTTACATTTTTTTGAGTTCACTCTCGCTTTAGTTTCTTATCTTTACATTAAAATTCTGCCAACAAACCGGACCCGAATTTCTTCAATCTCCTTGATTGAAAGAAAGTAAAAACTTTAAAGCTTAACCATAGCCATGGTTATGATAATCATCAAATATCCGGTAAATGCTCTTGTACGGTTGTAGCATTAAAATTATACATTCAATTGTTTTTTTTTTTCTTCTGTTTTTATTTCACCAAAACCCAAGTTTATATTTTTCATTGTTAAATCAACGTTACAACTTTAACATGCAACACACATGGCAGTTTGGATGTAGAAAATTTTAAAAATTCACATCAAGTGTTATGCGAATGTTTAATCTAAAACTAGCCACTAGCCACGAGCCACGAGTCGAGGCGAGCCGTGTGTTGTGTCCATTGTGTTTGTGACTTCAAGTTTTGTGTATTTTCTTATTTTACTCTACATCGAAACTTTCCCGTTTTCTTTTGCCACCGGATTTCATTGGATTTCAATCAACTCGGCCAACAGAGTGCGATCTTCATGAAGAAAAATTAATTTCAGTTTCTTTCATCTGACACATGTCGGAGGATTTTGATTTAAACGACAACACGCTGCGCTCTGTAGCTAGCAGGCTGTAAGCTATATGAGCTGTGAGCTACTGGTATGATGACCCATAATTTTTGTAAAATCTTATAACTTTCGCTTGAGGCTCAAAAAGGAACATGCGCCAAAGTGAGATTTGTTCAATTAAAAGTGCATGTTTGATGGTTATTAATTAGCCGATCAATTTATTATTTAGAGACTCGTTTGTTGGCACAAAATTGACAGTTCTCGTTTTGGCGAGATTGAAGCGTGCGAAAATTTTAAACACAAACGCACATTGATAGAAATGGTATCGAACTGTCAAGAGACCATGTTGAGTGGAAAATTTATGTCAGTTGCGAAGTTCCGGCTCGAAGTAGAGAAAATCGATTCAAGTTGAGTTTAAACTGAATTTGTCAAAATTTAAGCATGAATACTTTTCCGCAGTGTGTTACACTTTTAATTTTCTTTTCTTGTAAAACACATTGGAAGGATTCTCTATGAATGCCATCAAAGAAAACTCCTTTCGTGATGACTGATGAAGGCGAAATTTTAGAAAATAAATTAATTTTTTTATAACAATTTGGGTGTGGATTAACAAGTTTTAGCGATTGTCTTTGTAGTTTATTTTTTTAGCCGGAATGATGCATGCAACTTGTCTTAAGCAATTTACTTTGTTGCATCCATTCCATATCCAAACAAAATTGATGAATATCGAAAAAGCATGCAACTTTTACTTACGGTAGATAATCTTACGAGCAGCTTATCGTGATAGTTTTTTTTTGCACTTACCTGGAAAAAAGAAGAAAATAAAAAATTGTTATTTTGCTTTTTTAGAGTCTTAAATAATATTTTTATTTTCCTAGTCATGGTTTTTCAATTATTAAGTTGCTTGAGGCATTTTGTTATTTGAAAAAGCAAATAAAACAGAAGAAATCAACTTAGTTTTTTTATTTTTGTTTAAATTATGAGAAGTTGTTTTTAAATAAAATTGGAAAAAAAATGGATCTTTTTAAAAAAATGTGGCAAATTTTTCTAGCTGAATACAGAGGATACACTTGGAAACATAACCTTACTAACTCACAACTTTTTGTCTTTATAAATTTAAATTCAATTCAAATGACTCACTCACTTACTTGATCTTTCACACATCCGGGCCTAACCTTTATAGCTGCCAATCTTTCAATCGTGACCTTTCATGGAAACAAAACCACCATAAACCTGTATCACATTAATCTAATTTAACATTAAACTGACATTCAATCGTTAGTTAATATAAATAATAAATCTACATAATTTATCATAACATCCTTTTATAACACATGCACACGATGTGAGTGTTCTTTTTTTTATCAACTTTCATTTTTTAATCAAACAATGATTGCGACAAAACACATTAATTAATCGTGTTTATCATTCAATCATCATTGGCAAATCAAAATCATTGAACGGTCGAGATTTGTATCGTCCAACACATCCACAGAGCCACAGACGAACTGTTGCAAGGATGCAACATAAACTTGATTTGCAATTTTTTGTTATTTTTGTATTTTTTTGTTTTGTTTTATTTTCAATTTTAATTTCAATGGAAATTCAATTCAATTCAGAAATCGAAAGGAATATTGTGGCACGCAATGTTGTCCGACGAGTTTCGTTTTCTATGCCAGTTTTTAGTTACCACTATCATCATTGGTAATATTGGATGCATATTGCAACAATGCAGCAGCAGCTGCATCAGAATATCTGACGGAGAAGAAATCATGAACTACATTGCCATTTGCAACATCACTGCCCATATCCGATGGATTGAAATTGCGGATGAAATCTTGTTCCGAATTGGTTTGGCAATCAAACAAAAAAAAAAACATGGTCATTAGAATATAGGACACAGATGACAGCTCAATTAAAATGTAAATAAATATTGATCCATATTTGAATTGGTCACATAATTATAACTGTGCCTTAATTAATTTAAACCAATTTAAATAATAACTATCGCATGCATTTTCATAAAAAAAACGTTTTGCTTGCAACTCATACCAATTTACTGAGCTTTATCGGTTTTGGTTGATCGGTTCGTCGTCGGTTGGGTTGGTCAGTAATGAAATGATTCTGATTCTGATAAATTGGTAATGCACATCAGAAAAAAAACCACACTCTCTTCATTTCATCGTATAATCGGCGGCGGCGGCGATAAATAAATCATCTCTGGCTGGCAATTTTTTCTTCTTTTTCATTTTAATCGACCACAGCGAGACCAAATTTTAAGCCGCCATCATCATCATTGTTAAATTCATTTAGCCGGTTAATTTGATTCGAAAATCATCTTCATCATCATCATCATCATCATCATCATCATCATCATCAGTATCAGTATCGTCAGTGCAACAATTCAAACTCATCCCAGACTTAATTCCATCCATGATGGCCATGAGCGTCAGACCCCTTGGCGCCATCAACCGGGCCTGGTTTTGCAAATTTCAACGCTTGGTCGAGAATGACCGTATAGCTAGCTTGGGGCTGAAACAAACGTGCAACCAACAGGCCATTGACGATAGTGCGAGATACAATTTCCGAGTAACAATAACAAAATATAAAAAATAAAAAAATTATAGGAAACTTGAACCATCATCAACGGGATAGACGATATCCGCGAAAATTTCATAATAATTATTATCTCTACTCTTGTTGGGACTATTGAACCGAATGCAGCTAAAGTCTACCTTTATGTGAGCTTTTAAAAATAAAGTGTGTGTGTGTTTTTTTCCTCCATTAAAAGATTAATCGAGGTTGAATCTTTTTAGGGATATCGAATGCGAGGAAGTAGTTTATCGGCACTAATTTAATGGGAAAGTATTCATAAGAGTCCATAGTGGTAGTTTTATGGAAGATTTAAAATGTTTCTATTCAATTTATAACTAAAGCTTTGAAATATTCAAAATGGTGTACAATGGCTCCAACCACTAATTAAATTTCTTCAGATTAAGCATTGAATTATAATTTTTTGACAACGGCTTAAGTTCTCCGATGTCTTACTTCAAACAAATTACAATGAATAAACTTGAATAGTATTTCACTATTTATTAAAAATAATAAAGGACTAAGAACAGAGTCATCAATGATATCACTTCTGTTTGATATAAAATTATACTAAATCAATTTCTGTTTGTTTGTCTCGCTAAAACTCGCGAACGGCTGGGCCGATTTGGTTGATTTTGATTTTGAAATGTTTGTCGTACTTTAGGTAAGGTTTAATAATAAAAAAAAACAGCTTCATTTTCCCATAAAATGTGTTCTACCTAAAATGTTTAAATATTGATAATTTCTGTTATCTGCGAGAAGAAGTAAACTTTTAACTTTTTGATGTTTAAAAAAATTTGACAAATTAAAGCTGCTGATCTTAGATCAAACAAATGTCTAAATTTTAAAAAATTGATTTTTAATATTTAAGTTTGCATATATTTTGTTTATATAGTTTTTTTTGTTTATATTTAAGCTTTAATTGCTTTGAAAATGAAAATATTCATGTGAACAGACCTTAGCGGTCGATATTGTAGCTTATTTTCAAATGCATTCATTTTTTTGCATTATTAATAATTTGAAATAGAGATTTTTAAAATTTAAAAATGTATTAGTAAGTTGCTTTTTAATGTTAAAATAATTAATGTTTAATCAAACAACATTAAAAAATTTAGTTTTCTTGAAAAAGTCTAGTAGAATTTTGATTTTTTGTAGTTTAATAAACTAAATCGATTTATTTTTCTCAACTTATAATTTTTAAAACTTTTAATAGCACACAATAAAAAAAAAAACAAAAAAACAGTCTGATTAAATTTGAACAAAAATGTAAACAAAAATTTTTTTTATTTAAATTACGTGCCCAACAAAAAGGTTTAAATAAAATACAAAAAAAAAAGAAAAACTGAATAAAGGTCCATTCCCCACAGATAAAGGCATCAATCGAAAAATTCAATTACAATAACCACTAAAGAATAATTCCATAAATATAATTTCGACAATAAATTCGATACACTTGAGAGTTTTATTGATAAGCCACTTTAAAAGATTGATATGTGAGAATGATGATGATGGTGATGGAATTGTGATGTGTGTGATGAAAGTAATTGAATTGAATTTACTTGTATTTGATCAAAGTAAAAGAGTTTTATAGCATTAAAATTTCATTTTTTTGTTGAACTCACACGGGAATAAAAAAATCAAACAAGTTCTTAAAAAGTTTTGATATTTAATTTGAATTGGAAATTAAAAAAAAAAGTGAAAAGAAATTAAAAGTTGATCTATTAAAGATTTAAGGTGGTTGCTAACGGTTTTGAGATTATAAATTTGGATCAATGAATATGGTCTAATCTCAAGGATGCATATTTCTGTTGGGGCTGGCAACTCGATTAACAGAGCATTTTTTATTTGAAAAATTCATGCAATTTTTTGTTGAATTTTCTAACTCAAGTGTTAACATTATATCAATTAAATTGCAAAACGTATAAAAGCTAATTTATGTGTTAAAGACAATTACTTATGTGGGTTAAAAGATTAAATTAAAATTCTTGTGCTAAAAGCAACAATTTTATACGGTAACTGTTTTTTTTTTTTAATTTGCAATCCGAATGAATCACATAAATATTCTATTTACTTCTGGGATGGTATTTTTTATTATTATTTTATTTATATGAAGTAAAAATTCAACATGCTTCACATGCGACAAGCGCACTTAAATAAAAGTAAAAATTAATTAAAAAAAAAATTACTTAAACTTGTTAACCTTGAAAAAAGAAACATTCCTTCTAATGTTTTTTTTTTTAATGGCACGAATTTCTAAGTTTAGTCATATCAATATGGATTAAGCAAAAAAAAAAGTAGCCTTTAGCTCTAGACCAAGTTCCATGAGTTGTTGAATGTTTAATTTTTTAAAAATCAATCCACAAGAAACAAGATTTTTTTATTAGCATAAACTAAGGTATGACAAAGATACTGGTATTAACATTTAAACTGGTATTGAGTTTTGTTGATTTAAAATTGTATAAAATTTTAAATTCTGAAGATACTTGAAAATGTCAAAGAGCCAAAAGGAAATGTTAATTTGATGATCTGCAAAATATTATGAAGATGACTTAGCAATTGGATAGAAGTTGAAAAAAAAAATCTTGTATAGGTTATGTTACAAGTCAATGAGTCAGTCATGAACACATTCTTATGGCATTTTCCAACAATTTACAGGTTTGGCAAGTTCTTCAACTACAATTTATGTATTTATGAAATTTCCCCACACTTTAGTTTTTCACTTAGATTATAAATAAATAAATGTGGCGCAGCACCTCACAGAGAATACAGGGTCGGATCTGGCCTTATTGTGACATTAAATACAATGTTTTGACTGACAGGAGTGGAAAAGTCAAGAATGACATACCCTCTTTATTAAAGAAATACATGGGAATCTGGATGAGAGATAAGAACGACATCAAATGTATTTCCGAAACGTCAAATTGTTTGACCGTGTTGTTAAACAGAGTTACAAAAAAGAACAACTTAATCTGTATGAAATGTCATACATTTTCTATTTTCTACACATTTGGTATTTTTTCAAGAAAATAAAAATAGATTCGTTTAATAATTCTTGAGGTTGTCACAGTAAAAAAAAAAATTGGCCAAAACTTGGTGACGTCTTAAAATCAAATCCACAAATGAAAACCGTTTTGTCAAAATGGAAAAAAAAACTATTGGGAGATTTAGGATTCTGAAAGAATACTTTTTACATAAAAACACTCCTCTCAAATTATCACACATGCAAACTTATATTTCACATTTCAAAGTTCTACAGCTTCCAATACAAAACAAAACGTCTTCGTCTCACTTTCATAGTCAATTGCAGTTAACCTTTAATTTGATGGAGTAATTAATTACCTGAATAGTTGATACTGTTGTTAGTTATTCTATAATCTTGAGAAAAATGCGGTTCAATTACTTGTCATTCCACACTCAAACCATCAACTTAACCCTCTGCTAATGCCATCTAGGCGTGAACATAGTTTAGTTTAAAAATAGCATCACAACAGGTTATCTACATACATACATAATAATACTTCAACTCTTAGTGAATCTAATTTAAAAACGTGACCAGGAAAAAGCGAGGCATCTTCTTCACAGTTACCCCATGAACTTCATCATTGACATAGCTTTGAAAAAAAAAGTCTTCATTATCAATGCAAAAGTTACTTCTTTCAAAATGACAGAGAGTTAAGAAGGTTAATCGTGACCAATTTTCAAAAAAAAAAGAAGAAAAATCTTCTTTAAAGGTCTCAACTGGTCTTAGCCGTAATTGCGGGGTCGATCTCTAAGTTTACAATCATAAATACCAACTTGTTCGTCATCGTTTTGCACGTAAAAGTAGACAATGTACCGTACAGATGATTGTCTTTTGGAAGACGATTTTAAGTTTACCCATCATGTCTACATTAAACAAAGGCTTAAACTACAAAACATCTTCAACTTAAGGCTGATGGCTGGGTCGAAATTAAAGCTAAGTTTCGGTTAGGTATCTTCCTGGTTAAGCACGTTTCACCAAAGTCATAGATCAGATTTAAAGAGATTATGCTATTCAAGTTTACTCAAAACATTGACTTTATGAATAAAGATGTTTGGTTGACAATTTTAACATTCATGACCAGCATTTTAGATCGGTTCATAAAATTATGGATTATATTTTTTTAAAGTGAGTTTTAAGAGACTTTATGAGTCATAATTTTAAAATACATTGTGAGTTACGAATTGTTTTTTAATTAGTGATGTTTACTACCCAAATTGTTTGTTGTATTTTTTTTTCCAAAAATGAATTCTAAATGAAATAGATATGCATCCTTCACAAAAATTACAAATCAATAAAGATACTTTTTTTATCATTGGGCGCGTTCAGACGACATAAGGAACTTGAAAGTTTATAGATTCTGTCAGCTGTCAAAAAATATATTCCTATAATATTCCTTCATATTGAGGAAACTTTATTGGAAAATTGACTTTTTGAAGTAAAGTTCCGTGTTTGAAATTAATGACATCCATTTGTACACATTTTCGTTCTATAAATGCAGTTGACTGCATATGAATTATGAAATGAAGTCCCGTATGTCTCCTCCTGAACAGAACATGCCCATTTATAAAAATAAGTAAACGTCATTTCTGAAGTTTACCTAGACGTCATTTTAAGACAAGATTAGAAGACGAAAACCAAAGAAACACAATCTGATACCATTGCACTGCAGGCAACAAGATTAAATGTGACATATGTGACACCTAACACTTCGATAAAATAAATAAAAAAGATTCATGATAGTCATTTCATTTTTAACTAAAAAAAGATTTAAAAAATGGTTTTCAAATATCAACTTTCGAGTTTTGACGTTAATGTTGAAGTTCCTTCTGTCAATTATAAAAAATGTTCCATCAGCTTTCCATTGTAAAATGCCTTCATATTGTGAGCAAAGATTTTACTTTCAACGTCAGTGGTTCTGGTTCCGTGGTATCTTTCACTTAAATTTCATTTTCATTCCTAAATTATCTACGTACATACGTCAATGTACATAACCGTACCTCACTGCCATCTACTGCATGTACCTGCCAACAGCATGGCCTTATAATTAACGCAGCTGAAGTACCGCATCCGTTGCAACTTATAAAGAAGTATGCATGTAGATGCTTGCGTGTCATTAGAAAATTATGCTTTAATCAATTATTATTGAACCCCTTGAACACTTTATGCACATAAGTGCTCAAATAATAAGAGTGACGATGGATGGCAAGCCTCAATTTTAATTTAATATTTACATTAAACTTTCTTCGAAGTTCGAACGGGTATTTGGCTGCGGTCACATAAAATGCAACGACAATAAAATGAAAAGTCATTGAAATCACGTACCAAAAAAAAGATACAAAAATAGCCGTTATGACATTCGCCCAATGTCTCTGTGCAATGTGTGACAATTCAATTTGCAAAGATTACACTTTTTGAATTCAAAAGTTAATGTAAGGAGGTTTTTTTTTTTTTGAACACAAAGTCGAACTTAAACAAAGGGAAGACTCTCTCGAACGCACAATCTGATTTTCAGGGCTCTGAAGGAGTCCATTCACCTCCCCATAAGGTCCGGGAGAAACAGATGAAGAATTTACATCGAACTTGAGCAGAGCGTCCTCTTGCGGCGCAAAGTAGGTACATATGCGATATGCCGATTCCGAATGAAAAGACGTGAAAAAATTCCTAAACACAAAAGAAATACTGCAGCTAAAATATTGTGTGTGTGATGCGAATGGAATTCCGAATTCAGGTACCGCAACGATGAATTATTATTGGAGTTTAAAGATGAAGATGAAGAGGAGTGTGAGGAGATGTGGGTCGTGGTCTACGCAGGAAGGGATGCTGTATGGAATTCTTGGATTTGTAATGTGGTGGGAATGTTAGAGAGTATAGAAATTGAAGTCGAAGGAGGAATTTTTTGGCTGTTCGAATCCACCCAAAAGGAGGAGTATCTCAATATCTAGGTATGTACGACTGTACGTATCTATTGGTTTGAACAATTTGTAATACAAAACGAATACAAAAAAAAACAAGGAAATTTCATAAGATGTCAATTTCCGAATGGATAACAGCAGCGTTTTGAATTTTGAAATAAACAGTGGCCATCGATTGATGGTGACGAAAGGAAATTAAAAGTTTTGGGATTTTATCAATTTTTGATTACTTTTTGTTGTTGTTGTTGTTTAATAGAGTTAGTAAATATGTCTTGGAATATTTTGATAATTTGATGGATGGATGGTTAATAAAGAAAGTCAAAATGTTAAAGAGTAGATATTAAGTAAACAAAAAAACCAACACAAAACGTTATTTAAAAAAAAAAAATGTGAGGCGTTATTTCCTTTAGCTGTTTTGACAAGTTTGATTGAAATTTAGGGTTCTACTTTGTAAAAAAAGAGCTGTTAAAGTTATTTAAAAAAAAATCACTCATACGCCACAGTGGTATCATAAAACAAAATAACAAATTTCAGATTATTCACGTGAATTTCAATCAAAACGTGTTTCAGATATCATAATTTGCCTCATAATATCTCTATCAAATTTAAAATTCTTAGTTTTTTAGTATTATTAAATTTTCACTCTCAATTTTAATTTTACTAAAACATATAACCTTCATAGGAGTGTAGCTAATGTTAAATTATAAATTATGTATTTAATACCAAACCAGTGTCAATTAACACATTAAAACATTACCGTGTTTGCGTTTAATTAAACATTTTTGCAAAGATTTTAGCCGATAGATACAAATTGACAGTTCGAGATATTTACCACCTTGTCTATGAAAAATGAAAGCTGTTGTTGAATTTGCACACTATGTCGTATTACAAAAAAAAAACATCAAATGAAAGTGAAAAAACACACACACACACTCCTTTACTCGCAGAAGATTTGAAGTTGAATTTTATTTGTCATTCCTGGTATTTTTAAATGTTAAATTTATTTTGCAACATTCATATGACAATTTCAATTGAATAATAATTTAATCACATTGAAACAAACAAATTTCTCTTAACTGATTTTACTCTTTATTAAAAACTATCTCATTTAATATACGAATCTATGGATGTGTGTTTATGTAGGTTTTGGTTTTTGATAAAAAAAACACTTATACGCCCCAGTTAACTAGAAATAAGGATTATTTAGGTATATTGTGAAATAATAATCCTGAATCAATAGTTTTGTTTTTTGTTTTTAAAGAGAATGATATGATGGATTTTAAAAGCAAATGAATAAATTTAAAAACAAAAACTGCAACAAAGCAGATGTTTGTGTTGATAAATATATGTATTTCTGTTTTTAATGCAAATTATTGCCTCCTTGATTAACAGAGTTAAAATTTGATTACAATAAAACATGACTGAGTTGAATATTGAATTTTTTTTCTTGTCATATTTTTCAATATCCTGTACATATGTACAAATATTCACAAGTAACGACCTTGGACTAAAAAAAGTATTACATACATATATTTGAAGAATTTATATGCATTGAATCAATTTTTAGAATATAAAAAATAACCTGAAGTGAATATTTAAAATCACCTAAAGCATTTTTATTTTGATTTAATCGATAATAATTATCAATCAAGTACAAGGTCGTCTGCAAAATAATATAACCTCAAAAATATCCAATAAAAAAAAACAACAACCGGCTTAATATTAACATGGCTTTTCTTTTCTCGTTTTTTGTTTAATTTTTTTTTTTTTGGCTTTACAACAAAATTTTACTGTCACGAAGTTTTATGCATTTTATTTAAATTAATTTTATTTTTAGTACATTTATATTGTTAGTTGGCAAAATACTTGGAATTTAAATTGATTTAAACGTTGTATTTCACAACATTTTGGTTATGTTAAAAAAGCAGTAAAACATAGATTGGAGGATACTTTTTAAAATATTTATTGTTTTTTATTATAAAAAATCAAAAGCAACATTAAGGTCAATTTTGACATTAAGATGATATTGAAACAAAAATAGTCTGCCGCACAAAATGCTTGCTTAGCAACAGGCTTTAATCAGTTTGTTGGTCTTTTTTAAAACTTTGTACCATTCACTTTGTCTTTCGGATATTTATGAATTAAAAATTATTTCCAAAATTGAATATTTTCATTTTTTATATTTTAGGATTTGCAGAAAAGCTTATTATATTTTCAGGTAATATTTGGGAAGTGTAATTGGAGAAATCTAAGAAATAAACAAATTACGAATGTATTTTGCTTACTCAAATTAAAATCTGTTTTTTTTTTCTAATAATTGTTTTATCATTTGACCGTGTTTTATTTTATAACTCACTCTTAATTGTATTCCCAAAATTAATGCTTTTCCTGGTTCGAGTTGAAAAATATGTACATGAAAACATAGATTAAGTTGAAACATGTATGGATATGCAGACTGAGTTGTTTTCGAGTTTTTCTTTCTATTAAATTTGCAAACAAGACTTTTTAAAAAGGTGTTTTTTGTTTTTAGTCTGTTGTCCACAACTTAAATAAACAAGAAAATAAGTTGCAGGAAACTTTCAGGGCGAGTTGCAAAATCCTGGTTTAATATTTTCTTTAAATTACGATATTATAAAGGCAATTAATTGTAATTAATTAATTAATATTGTAATTTTCGGAATGTTTACACTAGTAGTTTACCAGAAATATAAAAAAATAAATAAGAACGACAGACCCCCAAGCTATTTCTCCATCTTTTGATTTTTTTATCTTTTGCCGTACAAAATTTTGATATTAAAAATATCACTCTTTTGAACGTTTTTAAAAAATTTAACAAAAAATTATTTGGCATTTGATAGATTTTTCCCAATAACCTTTGCAAGTATCTCCAGAATTATGCATTCCTGCATAAGTGTCGAAAATTTTTAAATATTAACTTTTATCCATAAAAAAGTAGGAGTACTCCTGTCACATGTTTGACACACATATGAAATTGAAAAATTCCCCACCATTGCAGATTCGATAAGAAGAAAACAATTATTAATGTTGTCTTACTGTTAGTAATATGTTGCAGAATAAAAAGTTGCAATTAACTGCAATTAAATATTGAGTATATCGATCACCTTAAGACATTTTAATTAAATTTAAATGAAACATAATTGACATATACATTTATGTACTTTTTTGCAAGTGACGTTAAATGTCAAATTAATGTTGATTATTTTTTTTTAGGTTATACTGTCGGAACTGGTGTGTAAGTCGCGTGCCGACTAAATTTTGTTTTTTATTGCATACAAAAATAATTGTTTCAACGGAAATAAATCATATTTATGCAATTTTGTAATATACCAAATGGCTTACTTTAGATCAGTAAAATATTATGTTTGCTCTTGTTAAAGTGTAATTTTTTGATGACTTAATCTAAAATGAGGTCTGTATCTTAAACACGACAATGTAGCACATTATTAGAATTAAGATATCGTTTAAAAAAATAATGTTTTTCATGTTTTTTTAAATTAAAAACAATCAGTAATTTTATTTTTATACGAGTACATAGTTTATTTGTTTTATTTAATATTTACATGTAACTTTTATAATTTTTTCTCTAAAAACATGCTTTTTACAACTTTATCAAACTTTTCGTCAAATTTTAAGTGTGAAAAAGATGTAAATGTAAGACTTGATAAGAATTCACAGCACTGCGTCAATATTGAATCATATAATGTATTTTAAAAATAATGTCATCCTATCATCATCATCAATTTGACACCTTTCAATTTGGATTCCTTGGCAAAGATATCATCTGAAGAACAATGAGCCAATTCAATGCCCAATATTAAAATTATTCAAGAGCTTAAGAAAGAAAGAGCAAATCCTGAGATATGGATTGTCAAGTACTTAAATTTTAACACACATACATATATGTAGTTTTAATGGAATTGCTGAACGGAAATATAAAACAAAATTAACATCATATGAAGTTTATTGAAATGTAAATGTAAAACAGAAGTAAACCTCCGTCGGTGTTTCTATGGGACGGGGATTAGCTATCCGGTTTATAAATTTGGGTGTTTCTATATTCCGTTTGGTCTTTCTGTCTATTTTTCAGTTTCGGTCGTAGGTGTATTTTGTCACAAAAAAAATTCAGCATTTTTGTTTTAGGCATCAAGATTTAAGGCCTAATTCCATCCTTCTCCATCCTTCCATTTTTAAATTTCTGTTCTAAATTGGCGTAATTTCATAACGGTTATCCAACTATTAGTTACAGAGATGAATTCAATAAGAATAGTGTCTTCAAAATAGAATCGGCTGTTTTCAACAGTCCAATATCTTTAAATTTTGTTTACAAACACGAATAAATTATCTGACTCTTTTGAATCCATAAAAAAGAGAAGATTAAAAGATTCAAACTTAACTTCAAAAGGGGAAAAATGACAGCTTTACTTCAATTGTTTTAAAATAAAGTTCAACAATCAACAACAACAAAAGCCTTTTCACATCAACGACCTTCCTCAAAATCTCTTCTTCTTTTCTTTTATTTATAAATTCAATGCTAAATATACTTAAAGTTACAATGTCATTTAGAGCTTGTCTTGAATAAAATACATAAAAACAAACAATCCTTCATTTTGACTTAAAATACTAGGCCAAACCTCAATCATTCTGTCGCTTTTAGGCCACAATAATAAATTCATAAAAAAAAATACACTCGTACCAACCAACAACTAATTCAAAAGATTGAAAAGTATCTATCGTTCAATTACACTTTATTTCACGCACAAAACTGGTTCCTGAGTAAAAAAAAAATCCCCAACAAAACTCAGACATTTTACAAAAATAAACATAATAAATACAAAAAATATTACTATATTTTTTTTTCATATATAATTCAACTTCTACCTCAATGCAAACACACAAAACATAAATGGAAAATGAAAGTAGTTTTGCACTCTCGACTTTAATGTATGGCGAATTTAACAACCTGATGGTATGGCATTATAAATATTTTATACACTCTTGCTGCAGCATCAAGAGGAGCTCTTCAATTTCAAAGATGTTGAGAGAGTCAGCGGTATAACTTCCCTTACCACCTCCCAACTCCAGGTCTATCCTTTCGATAAAATATACTCCAACCTCAAAACAGATGAAACAATAATATCAGCATCAATCCTCAAGTGCCTTAATGCCCCCGCCCCCCTTCCTTCTGCCACCCAACTCAATTTCAACTTCAACTAAAAGCTTCGGAAAGAGGAGGCAAACGAACTTTTTAACTTAAGCACAACAACAACGATTACATACGAACGGACAAGAAGATTGCATTGTATAACCTACCTTCTGGGTTAGTAGCACTTAAAGATACAAAAACGGATTTGTATCTGGATTTATTTTTTATTTTTGCTTTTCGCATTTCTCGGAAGCAATCATATCTATAGTACATCAAAATGAGTTCACATACGAGTACTCGTATGTAATGCATATAATACATGCATCTATACGAGATAGTGAATATAAGAGGACTCGAGTTACATTATTTTCAAACTTACCGGAAGCATTATTGCAGCAATCTCGTTAGTCCTTTTCGAAAAGATGATGAATCTTCAAAATCGAGCAAACGAGATACTAACTTGGTAATCTCTCTGATGTATTTTTTCAAATTTGATTCCAAAAAATTGATGAATTGTTGTTTACTCTTCAATGAAAAAATAAAAATACTAAAATTCGTAGTTTCGTTTTTTTTTCGATTCGAAATTCTATTAAAGCACACGCGAAGTTTTTGAATTATTATTTTTTAATCATACACTTTTACTTTTAAAATATAAATTTAAAAAAAAAATAATATAATTTAATACACTATCACGTGAAGTACCATGAAATTCCGTTCGATGTTAAGTTATTTATGTCGTGCTGGCAAAGTTATAAAGTAGATAATGTCTTCAGATACTTCGATTGCTTATTTTAATTTAATCCACGTATCTTTTTGAGACAAACTACTTTGAGTATGCCTTTGAATATTTTTTAACTTTTTTTTTTAAGTTTTTGCTCACCCGAGTGAACCAACAATTCCATTCAAGAGACACCGATGCACTGATTTTGTGTGCCACCTTCAACTATCTACGACAACGACTTCGGTGTTCGGTCTACCACAGGTGCTAACTGCTTATGCTAAGCCAAGAGCCACGGATACGGATGGCTGTTGGCTGTTGCCATCTGATTTGAGTGGAAAAAGATACAAAACCACATGTAAGAGTCCATAGTTATCAAACCACCTTCGATGAGAACCGAAACATACAAGAGATAAACTCCAAATTCCACTCGAATAGACCTAAAATCGATTAGCAGTGAGTTAACAGAGGGCTAACAGAATGAGTGGAAAGTGAGTGATTTTCGATTTCAAACGAGAGAGAATCCCAATGGATTGTTGTGGTGCTTTGTGGGTTGCGGGTGGTTTTCTGTGTTTTTATCTTGTTTTTGTTGTTGTTGTTGTTGTTTTAAACCGGTAAACTGTTGAATGCATTATGCGTCTGATGTTGAAGCAAAAACAACGCCATTTTTCCAACACCACACTTTTTCTTATTTTTTTTTTATTTATTTGTTATGTCTCTCTCGGTTAGTGGAGGAAAATATGAGAATCACTTTTAAGTGCATTGGAGCAAAATACTTTAATGAGATGAAACTACTCATGGATTTTTTTGTTGTTTGTTGATTTTTTTGATGAATTGTGTTATTGGTTCGGCAAAGCACCATGGTGCCGCTGAATGTCGGCGCGACAGTTGAACACTCTGAAATTGTTTTGATTAAAGTTAAAAAAAAAGAAGAAGATGAATGAAGATGATGGTGATGGTGCTTTAAGGCAAAAAAGAATCTTTGAGTTAAAAATGTTGAAGTTTTTTTTTTGAAAGTGAGAAAGAATTGGAGGGTTTGTTTTTGTTACTTTCGCGCCAAATTTTGAGAAATTTAGCTCTCGCCAAGTGTTGCGCATCTTGTAGATAGACAGAAACTTTTTGACAGAGAATGAGTGGGAAATATTTGTGTGATAGAAGATACGTGTTATCTCATTAGAAGATTAAATATCATCCACATCCATAAGAGCGGAAAAGAAAATAGAATTATTATGACATTACAATTACGTTGTTGAAGAAGAGTTAAGTACCTAAGTAATAACTGACATTAATATGAGTTTTTTTGATGTTGTTAAAAGTTGAGTAAGTAATTTGTACGAGCGTAATATAAAGTATGCGAATTTTGGTAATTATTTTGAAATGATTCAATTTCTGGCTTATTTAATTTACGCAAAATTTAAAAGTTAAAGAACCAATTTTTCAATCATAACAATTAAGCAAGTTTTTGGAGGATCACTTTTTTGATTTGTTTTAAGAAATTTTTCATAGAGGTTTAAAAAATTAATATTATAACAAAAATGCAGATTCGTTTGTGTTGTTTTTAAGGCAGAGACAGCTATCGCCACTTAAACTATCATGATGAACTGAAGATTTAATTTTTTTACATTGCAATCGGTCGATTTTTGGAATTGAACATTTTTGACAAATTTCCTCGTCTCGTGTATACTCGAGACCGGTTGGAACGATTTGACTAAATTTTGTTTAAAAATATTTGTGGCAGTCCGCGGAATGTTTAAACGGTGATAAAATATATTCCAAAAAATGTTATTTTGTATGGAACAAGAAAGTCTTGCCTATCTGATTACAGATAGGTACTCGTATGTACTTGTATGTCTCGTTTGACATCCGCATGATTCTGCAATCCTTACCCCACAAGTTTTGGTTATTCTTACTGATCTTTCATTCCAATTAAAAACATTAATCAACCGCAAGTCCAATCGACGGAAGTCTGTGGAATTAATGGCGTTTTTGAACTGGAAAACTAATTGAAAAACATTGCTTATCAAATCGCACTCTACTGGATTTCCATTCCTTTCCAGTAAATCACATTAAAATTTGAACTTTCTGCAATTTATTATCACTCTACCTTGTCCGCTAGTAGAAAACAAAAGAGATTGCTTAGCTACAAAAGAACTCTCAAAAATATCACAAACTTTCCCAGTTATAAACTAAAAAAATCGAATCAATCGCAGAAAAATCAGTTGCTGTCAAATTATTGTATGCAACCCACTAAAAAAATATAATTGTCCATGAAAAACAAAAGACTTGACGTGGAAACCTAAGATTTTGTTCTCTTAAATATATTTTTGGTTATAAAGATATTTTTAGATTTCTTGTAAAACTTGTATGGATAAAATATTTGTCTTTATGTACAATACGTTTATTAAGAAATGTGCAGGGGTAGTGATCCAAAAACAATGAACGAACCTCACAGCGTGTTGCAGCTGTCAAAAACCTGTGTTCCATGCACGTTATGACCAGGCTAGCAGTAAAAATCCAGCTTTAACATATAATTTCAACTGTACAGCAATAAATTGATAAATTAAGGTTTTCTATTGTGTTGGAATTCGCCAAAGTCATATATGTAGCAATCATTCAGATAATAAATAGTCATTCTTCCCTGGTAGGTTATGATTCAACTCTGAAGAAATCAAAATCACACACCAACGCACATAAACAAACTCAACAGCATTCCGTTATTATACATACATATATATTTATTATATGTTAACAATTTAATGCAGGTGCCTTCCTTAAAATTTATTATGACTCAATAAAAACGCACGCGGGACCATTGTCATTGGATTGCATAAATTTGGTAGATTGCTAAAAGCAGGTATTGGTATCCGCTAATATGCATCAGACCCCTCTGAACCAGTGACACTACCACCAATCGCCTCCAGTCATCACAATGATAACTGCATTTAATAATAAAAGTACTTTGTGTCCAAATTTGGCATTTAGACAGTGGCGTAACAAAAAAATGTGTATGTTGATATGACTGACAATAAAACACCTGGGGCCTAGAGAAATTTAAGTGTTTTCAATTTTTATTTTGTAAATATTAAATAAATGAATTGGAAAAAATTTATTGTTGTATTTGTTCTTCTAAATTTATTTATGAAGTTCAGATTTAAGAGCAATCAATAAATCAATTCTTTTATGCTAATGGAACTCAACAAATTGGAAAAATTCACTTTTTGGTCGAATCAGAAATAACCTCCACTTCTTCTTTGTTTATTCGACATTTGTACTGACAGGTTAAATTTACGAGTATTATCTATTAAAAAATCTAGAAAATTTGTAAAAATTCATAACGAGGCAATCAAAATAGTTTGTACAAAAATGCAAAATATTTAACATGAAACAGGTTGAGGCTCACGGAAATTTTGTCCACAATTTTTATTTTCCTACTTTTGATAATGATTGATATAGGAGCCGCCTCTAGTCGGAAATAATGTAAGAACCATTTTCATTGGTATCATTAAAAAAAAACAACCTCAACCTGTTGCCAAGAAAGTGAAACCAGAGATTCGACAGTATTTGCAAATTTATAATCTTCAACCAAAAACAAAATGATATAAAAACAAAAGTGACATTAATTAGCGTGGCTTCCGAAAAGCCCGGATCAGTAAAAAATCAAAAGAAAAAAAAAAAAACTGTCTCGAATAGTGATACCTACTAAAATTTTATCATAATTAAACCAGTTCTGGTGATGGTGATGGTGATGGTGATGGTGATGGTGACTCGATGTTATTTCATCGCTTCCATCAGCCCAAAGCACGCAGATACCTAGATTGATATTACTTAACACGAAAAACTGGTCAACAGGTCTTTAGGTCCGACACCGAACTTAAAAAAAAAAAAACAATCTATTGCTCGCAATGTCCGCGAAAGATATCAATTCATTTATTATTAATTTCATTGGAGCAGCGTGTTTATTTTTTGTATTTCATCGATTTATGATATTTGTTTTCTTTCTTTTTGACGGAAAGATATTCCAGCACGCAGCAGCCCCAGATTCAGACAGTCACTAGTCAGCCAGTTAGTCTTTGGATTGAGAGTGAAAGTAGTCGGCGTGTGATGTGCGTATTGAGTAATAGTGGCGCAACTTGATGTGTCGAAGACGCAAATAAGGTACTCCGCATACTATAGGTGCACAGACCATGGACTTACCTATATTGTTATCTCTCTAGGAACTAGTGTGTCAGTAGGGAAGTGCATTCATCACTCACTGAAAATGGATGGCTTTTCAAGAAATTCAATCTTGACTACTTGAAGATATATATATTATAGACGGAGTACCATGATGGAGAGAGTGATCTATTGTTGTCACGTTATGAATGAAGAAGTTTTTAGGTGAATATTGTCAGCAACAGATGTGTTGTAATATGGCAGTGATATACTTTATTGGAATTCGGAATTACGAGAGTAATAACTTAAGAATATCACAATGGTCGATCTCGATATCGGCAGGGAATTTATTATACTTATAATTTTTGTACAGTGTCATGAAGTAAAAGAGATAACTTTGAAAGCTTTGTAGCATTTTAACAAACCAGAAAATGTTAGGTATGTATATGGTTTGTCAACATGAAGAAAAATTGTCAATTTTTGACAGAAATTGAATGGGACAAAATTTGTCGTGAATAATGTATCTATACTCTATAAAGGAATGGCGGAAACGGAAATTCCTATTAACATGAATTAATATGAAATTTTTAATATTTATTCGAAAAAAGACCGATTGGATTTCAAAACATGTCTTTGATGAACGTTTTGCATGTTCCTGGCTATTTTATTTTTACTCAGTTTTTAGTTAGATTTTCTTATGATAATTCTAATTTGATGTTGATCATGTTCGTATTTCAACAAAATTTTAGTTCTAATTTCTAAACGTGTGCCTCATGTGAACGGGGTATATTTAACATCGATGCAATTTTTGCAATCACCTCGAGTCTCGCAGACTAAATAAGTTGCATCTTGCATTTTGTCGGTAATGTAGACTTACAATAACGGTTCCAGTTGTAACCTATTAATTTTCCGCAATTTACTATTTTCACATAAAAAGTGCATCAAACTGAAACAAATTAATAAAAGAAAAACTACAGTCTGATAACCAATTCTCATTGTCACAAATAAATGTATTAACATAAATTCGTACAAAATCACTTGCATCGACAAACATCCACTTGTTAACCGAACAACAACTCATTGGAATATTTAATTTGTTTATTTATGCAGAATGCCAAGCAAATTCCTTGTTTTCAGTTTCCCATAGAAACTCTCCAAAAACAGGCGTATTCACTTTTGTAATTATTAAAAATTATAAAAAAAACACGTAGCGAAGAAGTTTTTCTTGCTCTTCAATTTTATGTGTCTTCTTATTTAAATACATATCAATTTACATATATTTTATTCAAGAAAAAGACAAAAGAACATGAGTAAAAATTCCACCACAGAAGTTATTCGCAAACCTTTGGGCGCTTGCAACAAAAAGCCCTTGGTCATAAAAGCAAGTAAATATCGAAAAATGATTTCCGTAATAACCGGTCAGGATTTGGACCGAAAAGCTGCTGAAGAAGAACAAACCCTCAAGAATAATCTTAAGAAGGGCTCTGACGAGCTGGTTGCCAAGTGGGGTAGGAGTTTCAAGCAAACTCAGGAACAAAAACACGTTGAAAGGGAAAACAAGTTCGCCGAAAAAGCCCAAAAAGGTAGGAACAATTATCTTGTTACTTTCATTTTAGTTTTTTTAAAGCATCCCCCGTCTAACAGAAAAGGAAGACTATCAGAAAATAAAGGCAAAAGATGAAAACATTCGACGTGAAAAGATAGCTCGTGCCGAGGAACTTGTTCAAAAACTCAAACCCGGACCCAAAGAGCTAAAAAGTGCAGCGATGCAAAGTGAAACCCTGAAAGCTCGGACTTTTCAGCGAAATATAAACAAGGAATTCGAGGAGACTCTTAAAAAACAAAACGTTGAAAAGGCTCTTCAAATGGAGAGTCAAGCAATGCCTTGGATCGAGGAGGAACAAAAACGGATATCGAATAATATACAGCGGAACAACCAAAACAAGGCTGAACTCTTGAATACCATAAATGAGAAGGCTCGTCAGAAGGCCGAAAATATGGCCAAGACAGTGGCAGCTGAGAAAGCGGCCAATAATCTATGTGACAAGGAGATTAAGGCACAAATCAACAGGGAACAGGAGCTGCTGAAGAGGAAGCGAGAAGCTCTAAGAAAGAACGCTCTGGAAGCGATGATAATGGTGGAACAGCGGAGAGCTCGTAAGTTATTTTTAATTTCCGTTGGTCTTAAGTATCCTAATTTAATTTGTATGACTTTAAGGTGAACAATATCAGGATAAACTTCAGGGCCAGCTTATATCCATCTACAATGAGGGCAAGAAGAAAATGGAGGAGATCAAGAAAGACCACGAAGCGCAGACTCGACAGGATCAAGCTAAGCGCATCGCATTAAACGCTCAGAAACTTGCCGCTCTTCAACCAGACACCCTCAAGGAGGAGGAAAATCGACTCCGCAAAGACATCAGCACAATTCAATTACAATTCAGTGCCCAAGAGAAGGAGAAGATCGAACGCAGTCGTAGGCAAAAATACGCTCGCATTCAAGAGTACTTCAGAGAATTCAATGCCAAAAAAGAGAAAGATCAACAAAAGATGGAGGAGGACCGCTTTGCTCTGGCCAATCGCTTGAAAAACGAAGAAGTTAACGCTGCTTTTGTGCAGAAACAAAAGGAAGACAAAATCAAAACCGTCCAAGCAATTCGTAAAACTTTGGCCGAACAAATCGAAGAACGCAAACTTACCGAAGCCGAGGAGAAGGAATATGACAAACAATTGGCGACGGTTAGTTTTGAAAAAGATGACAATTTCTTCTTTGATTATGCCAAGAAACTGGTGGCAGATGCAATTAAAAAGGATAGACCTTTGTTGCCGTTTGTCAAGGCCATTAATCAGTATAAGAAGGAAAATGAACTCGATGTTGATCGGAAACTGCCTCCACACTTGGAGTCACATTTGCATATTGGAGTTAAGATGCCCGAGAATGAGAAAGCGGCAAGTTCGTCGCCGTCGTCGGGTAAATTCACTCTAGCACCTGTACGAAAATATGGAATGGATGAACTTAAGGCACTAAATGTGTATTCTGATAGTGAAGGCAAGAATAACTAAACTTGAATTACGGTTTTTTATTTATTTAAACTTTATATTTTTGGAATTGCAATGAATTTCAATAAAGCCACATTGAATTTGATATGAATTGGAAATTTTTGTGTTTTTAGTTTTGCATTGGAAATTAAGTCTACTTTAAACTTCTTTTCATTGACATCGAGAAAAAATTTTCATCGCTTATCACAATTCATATGCTGAACTTTGGTGTCAAAAAATCCTGCTAGACTTTGATGTTCCATAGCAAATAGCAAGAGGCTTATCCTAACAATCCAACACATTGGTTATGTAATTTAAAATTCAAGAAATGGAAAGTAGGACCCCAGGTTCCTCTTCACTCATGCTAGCTAGGTGATCAGCCCACCGGAGTCTACCGTGCTTAATTTATTAGACCTCGAAGCAGATATCGTCAAATAAATTACTTTGTCTTTCCTCACTATTGTACGCGATCTGGGTGAAGGATCTTGTTGACGTATGAGTTTGGGCATTACATCATGTTTCTTAAAATAAAAGAAATACAACCGTTTTCTTATAAATTTGTTTGACCCATTTTTTTCCCTCCCCCCCCCCCCCCCCTCTTTCTTACTATTAATTTCAGTGGACACTTTCAGTTATGAATATGAGGATGTATACAAATTGTTTGAAATAAAACTCAAAAAACTCAACACTTCAAAATCAAAATTTATTTGGATGTCTAAAATAATTTCAAAAAATATATGAATTTGAATGAATGTAATAATACTTTTCGGTTATAATTTTGTGCTTAAATATAGAAAAAAGGCAAATACTGGTGCTTTAATCTTCAAAATTCTCTCGACCTTCAATTCATGTAATTTATCTTACAATTTTTCGAGATCTAGAATTAGAAAAAAAGAAGTCAATTATAATTTTATATGTATATTTTTTTTTTAAATAAACAAACCTTTTAATATTCAACAACTTTGACTCAATAAACTTTCGATCCCTGGCAATTATTTCCATTCTCTCTTTAATTGTTGTCTCCAGGAAAACAGAATGCAATGTTCTACTTGCTGAATGAAGCTTTTAATTGGAATTGATTCAAATGTATGATTTAAAAATCAATAAAACCAAAATCATCAATATGTACGAACCTGTTTGAGTAATCGAGCTTTCAACTTCAAACTACTCTCCGAGTCATCACCACTTGTCTCCAAGTGTAAATTAATAACAAAAATCAGCGTATCCTTGATGGTCTGGACAATTCTTTGGACATAATCCGTCCTAAATAGACGACGAGTTAGAAAACCTCTTGCATGGGCATTGATTATAGTTGCAGCAATATGAAGACGTTTCCTCTCATTCTCTCTGTCGCGCTGCATTATATTATTTTTAGTTTTAGGAATTCAATTAAGTATTTTTTCTTTTTGTAATAAAAGATTTTAAAACTACCAGATTTAGAAGTTAGTAAGTAAGTCTTTTTATTTGTTTTGTTAGTTTTGAACCATTATAAATAGGTTAGTTTTTTGTTATAAATAATAATAATAATATTGTTATGTATTCGATAAATATAGAGATAGAGAGAAAAAACATACATAGCGCTAGCAAGAATATTATTTCTTTTTTTGTTGTTTAGGCTACTAAATACAAATAATTAGGATTAGATCATATAACAAGGCACATGCTCTGATAAGTATTATTTTTTTCTGATATAAGATAGATAATATAATATTTTATATTTTTAATAAATTTATAAGTCAGACTAGATTTTTTTTCTATTAAATACATTTTTTTTTTGTAACACAGAGTTAAACAAGAACTAGAAGGAGACCTTTTGAAATATCATTTAGAATGGGCTGGTACAATTTGGGAACAATTATTATAAGTTTCCAATTGTTCTTTTTTAAAAGGGGTTTTAGTTGGCAGCTTTTTTGTTTTTGATAATTCATGAGGAACGAAACGTATGAAGTGAATAAAAAATGCCTCCTGTGTGACTGTGTCCATGCTTTTGTGAGGACCTCCTTAGTTTTAATTGAACACCTGTTAAAATGTCGAAAAATTTAATAATAAATGAATCGTTAATTTGAAAATCGAATATAACAGCAACAATTTTCGAGTTAGGATTTTCAAATAATGCAATAAATTTACTTACAATTTATTTGATAAAAGCAACCGTATCATATTCATTTAAAAGTGAAAATATTAATTCAATTGCGAAAAAGAAAAAATTAGTCAAAAGAAAACAAAAAAATAAAAATTGAACTTTCGCTAAAATATCAAAAAATGGCATTTTGATGAAGATTTACATTCGATAGACAGGAGATTGAAAAAAGTAATTTAGAAAAATGTATCGAGACATTAAAGTGAATCCGATAGGATAGCAGAAGAGGACTGAGTATACTTAAGTACACAATTTTCAATTAAGGGATTGTTACCCTTCTTATTTTCTATATGTAATTTAAAGGTATTTATGATTTGTGATGATGATTTCTCATAAGCCCGAATTTCAAAGTCCTTATGGACATCCAAGGTTTTTTTTCAAAAATCAAATTAACTTGAGCAAATAATTTGTATACTTTAAATACAATAATTGCTCGTGTTTAGGTAGGGAGAGCGCAGACAAGTAAGACTCGGGTCATGAATGAGTCAAGCTGTAAGTTGATTGTCAATTTTTGATAGTCACTTTCACGTGAATGTTTCATTTGATTTGCTGAGATTACATTTAATTAGCTAAGGACGGAACTGAAGCAAAGTACTTATAAGCTATTTCTAATTTGAGTATTGTTTTCCCTAAAAATGTGGAAAAACTTATTCAAAGATATTTCAAAGGTTTCAATAAAGTTCATGCATTAACCTGTAACAGTTTTTTTTTTTTTTTTGTTTCTAATTTTTGGACAGAAGTTTTTCACTCAAAACTCACACGACGGCCAGTGCTCTGTGGTGATGGAGAAGTATCTTTTGCCATTGGAACTACCACAGGTGGGTCTTTGATATTTTCCAGAAATAATCGTCGGCGCGGGGTGACTCTGGCCGACGAAGAAGACTCTTGTTCGGGCGATGCTGACGGCGAACTATGAACGGAGTCGGCCAATGTTGACGACAACGGTGGAGATCCGGCTGTTTGTATTTGGACTTTGGAAACCCTCGCCGAGAGTTGTTCGAGCAGTAGCTTTTGTTGTGCTTCGAATTCTTTTTGAAGGCGTTTCTGTTCGATTTGCTGTTGGCGGACGAGTTCAATGAATCTTGCTCGATGCTGCTCTTCGATGTCTTTCAAAAGATCTAAATTCGATGTGGATTGCGGCGGAGTCATGGAAATCGATGAGAGCTCAGTTGCATTGGGCTTCTTTGGTGTGGCAACGGGTTTGGCGATTTTGTGTTTTCTTGCTAGCTTCGCTTTGGACGAGGGCTTTAGCTCGTAGGGACTACGTTTGGCTCTAAAGATGACCGTGTTGTTGGTGAAGTGGCTGAGGCTGGGCGAAGAGGGTGACTTTGCTTTGGGTTTGGATTTCACTTCGACTTTTTGAACACGTTTGGCTTTGGATTCGATGGTGTCCTGAGTGGCAGTGGATTTCTTTAGTTTTTGGTTTTTGATGTGCTCGAGAAGGGCGTTACTTGGCCCGTCGAGGGTAAATGAATTCGAACGAATTAGATTGGACTCGTTGTCCGGCTTGAGAGTGGGACTGGCGCAGAGGCGCTTCGATGGTGTGGTCGCACAAATTGGGTTATGCTGGACAGAGGGAGTGGGTGGATTGACACAGATCGAGGGAATCGGTATGAATGCAGCATATGGTTGAGGTTTGACGGGGTTCTGAGGGGATGATTCGTCTCTGGTTGGCGTCTTAGGCACGTCGGGGGAGATCTTGTTGTCGTTTTGGTCCAATTTGTGGGGCCTCTCTAGCATCATCGCATGGAAGTCGGTTTCCTCTTCGAATCCTTCAAGCGTCAGGATAATGGAATTGGCTCGATTGTCATAGACGAGGGTGTCGGTTTTGCGGAGCTTGCCAATGCGCTCTCTTTTCGATGCCGATGCTGATGTTGATGCTGCAGTTGCTATTGGTGTTGCTGTTGCAGTTGCTATTGCTGTTGCATTTGCAGTAGACGTACTGGCTTCGGAAAATTGCTTTCTTGGTGTCTGGCTGGGCTGAGGTATGTGACTATGACCGTGACGGAGAAGATTACATGATTGGTCTAAGCCAATTGATGGTTTGCCAATAAGATTTTGTTGCTTTTTTCTGGCATTTTCCAATTGAATTGCCAACTCTTTGAAAACCAACATTTGCCGGCGTTTCTCCGAGGTCATCTACGCAATTCAATTAAATTTTTTAAGCAATAAACATGAGTTTTCTGGACATGAATAAATAATTTCACTTTTACTTACCAACGGCGGTAAAATTGGAATTCCATCAATTTTATAAATTGATACATATTTCGGACGATTTGTAGCCATTGCTCTAGATTGGATGGTGGTATTTATGGTACTATTATGTAGTTAGTTGGAAAGCAATTCACACTAATTGAATTAAAAATTAAATAAATTCTTGTAACGATTTTGTTTTCACTTTTGGCCATTGCTATGGTAACTTCAAATAAAAAAAACAATACAAAATGTCAAATGAAAGTAACATTCGAGACTCGTTATATTCGAGGCGAAATCGCGAAATCAAACGATGGAAAATTATGAAAGCGTTCAGTGCGTATATTTTTGGTTAGCGATTAAAATATGGATAACCAAGGATGATAATTATGTAATTAAAAAAATACATATCAATTTTAAAATTAGAAAACTACGTTAGTTTTAGCATACGAAAGCTTCTTGTTAGTTACGCGTACGGTTACGTGATGGTGCTGGTTATTTATTTATTAAATCAGTTAACTTAATATATACCAGAAAGAAGTAGACCGATTATGGCTAGAGCAAAACAGACGAAGTACGTGGAAAGTTGTCCCAACATAAAACCTATTTTGCAAAAACTTTTTTTCATTTGCACGTGCGGTTGAATGCTTCAAAAATGTGCATGGTTATTTGGAAACAAACTGAATAAATGACATCCAATTTGAACGAGTATGACAAATGACAGACTATGAACGCTTTTTACCGTCAAAATTTGGGAATTCCCTTCACAAAATGTTAAATGTCCTCAAGTTTCATAATTTTACAAAGAATTGTCCAACTATTAAGAAAGCTGTCGATACTAAATTAAGTGCATCTTCACTTCACTTGTGTTGAAGGTTTTCTCATAAATTCGTCCGATTCTCTAGATTTAACCAATCTTTTCGACTCTCGAAGTCATATGTCAATTGAATTTGCCGAAAGCAACATCTGCAAATTTGAAAAATAACATTATCCCGCCTATTAGAATTCTTGGAACATAGAGCTCTATTAGAATTCTTGGAACATAGACCTAGTCACCACATTTTTAACACTTCTTCATGATGTCATCTTGTGAAAATAAAAGATTATTGTCCTGTGTCGAAAACTCTCCCACAAAAACATATCATTCCCCCAAAAAACAACGAATACAAGCCAGTGTCCCGATGATGGACAAAGGCTCCACCGACAACGAAAACTTCGATTGCCTCCTAGACGACGATGATGACTTCGACATTCTCGAGGAGTGTACACATTCACAACTCGATCTCCTCAACTGGTGTCGTTGCATTGTCACAAATGTTGAGAGGGAAAAGAAGACATATCAATTGATCCTTAAGCTGTGTGGGGAAAATGAAACGACGAAAGAAGCTGAACTTCGTCTCCAAGGGCCATGGTGTCAAACGAAAATCACTCCCAATGAACTCGTTTCGGTGCAAGCTGTCTGGAATGACATTCATAAGTGTTTCAAAGTGGACAAGGATAATGGATTCATTATAACCAAGCCAGACATATTGATTTCTGGAACTTCAGTTGTCGGAGCATTGTTCTGCCAGCGCAAAGGTGTTCTTCAAGATCGATTCCGTGGTCTGGATGGAAACAATAAAATTGTAAGTAAGCACAACTATTTGAAAAAGATAACGGTTGTAATTGATTCCATCTAGATGTTCATTGGTTCTTTGGTCCATGAAATTCTACAAACCGTCCTCGCAAAATCCCTCAGAACTCGTCAAGAAATTGAAAATGTTTCCAAACAAATTCTCGAATCTAAACAAACCATGTATGCATTGTTCGACTGCAAGATGAGTCGTCAAGACGCCTTCATTGAAGTCCAGAAATTCACAGATAATATTTACAATTTTGTCCAACAATACGTTGAAGGGAAACAACTGGAAGTGGTAAGTAAGAACAAGCAATCACTAGAGTAGAATGTTATCTAAATTTCAGCAGCTCCCAGCAGGTATGTTCAGGGAGAAAATTGACCAAATAAAAGATATCGAAGAGAATCTCTGGATACCCCACCTGGGATTGAAGGGAAAAGTTGATGTTTCCGTGAAGATTCATCGAAATTCCTCCAGAAATGTGCTTCCTCTTGAATTAAAAACCGGTCGGGCATCATTCTCACTAGAACACAAAGGGCAGTTGATCCTCTACCAAATGATGCTAACCGCAGCTGGCCAAGAAACCGATTCAGGGTTGCTTCTTTATTTGCGCGAAGGAATCATGAAGGAAATCCATGGAACACGTAACGAGAAGCGAGATCTGATAGTTCTGCGTAATGAGCTTAGTTATTATCTGACTCGATACTTGGATGCGTCGAAGGACAAGATCCAAGAGTACTTAGCAGTGCCTGAAAAACGATTCGAACCATTTGAACTGCCTGAACCAGTTTCTCATCCAAGCGCGTGTGGAAATTGTCCTTACGCAACCATTTGCTCGGTGTTTGGGAAAACTGATCCAACATTCGAGCTCTCCCAGACACATCCTCTCAGAAGTGTGTCTGAAGCAAGCACACTTCATCTAACTGACGAGGATTTGGCCTACTTTACCAAGTGGTGTGGCCTCCTTTCGTTGGAGGAACAAGAAGCCAAAAAGTCCAATCACCTGAGAAGCATCTGGCGGGATTCGCCAAAGACCAGAGAAAAGAGTGGAAGAGCTGTTACTGAGTTATGCCTTAAGAGCGTGGAGGTACTGCATGAGGGAAGGTACCAACATTGCTTCCAATTGAAAGAGAATCACCCCGTAGACATCACAACTTTCGAGGTAAGTTCACGCATCTATACCTCGGCTACTCTAGAATCTAATGGGTTTTACTTTCTAGATCTCGCTTGGTGAGTATGTGATTGTAAGTTCAACGGAGCGGGTATCCATAGCATCTGGATTCGTTTACGACCTTTCCCAACGCACGATTACCATTAATCTTGAAAGGAATCTAGAAAACAACTACAAAGGAAAGACATTCATCGTGGATAAGCATGAATCACAGTCAGAGCAGATCTTCAATTACACAAATTTGGGAGTCCTTTTAGAAAACTCTGAGAACAGCAACCAGCTGCGATCGATAATAGTCCAACGTGTCCAACCGACCTTCACCAAGCAAGTCTCAAAAAATGTTCTATCCGAGACCGGTTTGGGGCTTTTGAGTTCCTTAAACAGCAATCAACGGAAAGCTGCGATGGCAGCTCTGACCACAGATAGTTTTATGTTGATTAAAGGTCTACCGGGAACAGGTAAGACCCAAACTCTAGTTGCTATTGTACGTCTTCTGAATCTCATCGGGAAAACTATGATCATCACAAGTCATACCCATTCGGCTGTGGATAATCTGCTTCTGCGCCTGAAGGAGTTCAAGGATTTAAAAATAATCCGTCTGGGTTCCGATTCAAGGGTTCATCCGGATCTGAAGGAGTACTCTGAAAGAGTTCATACGGCTGACTGCCGCGATGAAGATGAACTTACCAAGGTTTATTCATCATTTAACATAGCAGCTGTGACCTGTCTCGGAGCTGGACACACAATCTTCACCCATAGAAAATTCGACTACTGCATTGTGGACGAAGCCACACAAGTGCTTCAGGCCACTGCTCTGCGCCCATTGTTCTTCGCTTCGAAATTCATTTTGGTGGGAGATCCCGATCAGCTTCCGCCTCTCATTCGCTCGAAAGAGGCACGTGCACTTGGAGCCGATGAAAGTTTGTTCAAACGATTGGACTCCAGCCATGCTACCTCTGTTCTGTCGCTGCAGTATCGTATGAACAAAACCATCACCAGATTGGCTAATGAGTTGACTTACAACGGCGAGTTAAAGTGCAACGATGCCGGAGTATCCAGTGGAGTGATGAAGTTAGAGAAACCCATAACCGGGGCAAAATGGAAGCAAAGAGCTCTCCAAAAACATATTGATCAAGCGGCCGTTTTCATTGACACTTTGGACTGTCTTGAGAGAACTAACCGTTTTGAAAATCTTCGAAGGAACTCCGATGAGGAGAACTTTACGGAGGAGGATCGCACCAAAAACGCAAAACAATTCAAATACACAAACTACTGCGATGCAGGTATAATCTTCGAATTAGTAAAAGAAATTCTCCAAACCGGTTTCGATGGAGGTCGCATTGGAATTATCGCACCTTATCGAGCACAAGTGGATCTTTTGAAAAGAATCGCAATCAAATTTAGTGAATCATTACCTGAACTTGGTTTTGCCAATGTAGAAGTGAACACTGTTGATCAGTACCAAGGCCGGGATAAAGATGTTATATTCTATTCGTGTACTCGAACGGGATCAGCATCGTGTAAGTCTTTGGAGAAAAGCAAGGGTGTGGAAATTCTTGAGGACAAACGTCGCCTTACTGTGGCCATCACCAGATCCAAACACAAACTGATCATTGTTGGTGATTCGGTTTGTCTAAAGCAATATACTCCGTTCGAAGAATTGCTATCGAAAATTCCAAGTTCATGTAAATTGACAGTGGAAGAAGGTAAAAACGGATTCAGTTGGGAGTCTGTTTTAGGAGGTGTTAAAGAAGTTCTTAAATAATAATTTATATGAAATTAGATTTGTAAGTTATTTATATTGAAATTTTCGATTAAGTTTTTGTCTAGAAGCTCTTTACGTGTCTTCAAATTTGCGAAGAAGTTGATTTTTTGTTTTAACGTTTTTTTTTAAATTATTAACATTTTGTCTTGTTACATAAACTATTAAAGTTTACACGTAGTGCATAAGAAAACTGGGTACAAATGAAACAAACAAATCCCGGGAGACAATAGCCCTTTGTAAAGTGCAACTAAAAACGTTTTGTCTGTTCAAAATTGTGTTGTCCGTTTGGATCTTAAAAAATTATAGTACAAAAAAATGTAACTGCCAATGCCGACCATTAAGGTCGTCTTACAGTTCTATTTAATATTTCTACTCCATTTACAACTTTACTGCTTTTAATAAAATTTTGTTTACATTAATTCTGGAGCAGTTGTTTTATTCAATGAAGGAGTTAGTTGTAGTGTAATAGTTGTCTTATGTTATCAAAATAAAACAAAGTGAAATTACATTTTTCAGGATATACCTAGCAAGGTCTTGGAATTTTCTTAAAATTATGGATGAAGTCATTTAAGCCCGCACCGGCAATATGAATCTACATTTATTCAGATGGAGCCGATGCAGGGATCCAGTTGCGAACCCGAAGTCTTCGGGCGTCCCGGTCTACGACATCACCCCAAGGTAAGTATTATCTGCCCGCTGTCACCTACCATAAAACACCATAAAATGTACCACAAGGTAGATTGCTACAGTTTGATGATTGTAACGTTTCCGGAATTGTCCTTCCTCACATATTCAATACACTTGAGCTTTCTTATTCCGAAGTTAAAGGCGACCACCTATGTATGTTAAAAACTATAGAGTGAAATGTGAAATCCCAGCATAATTAAATTTAATCGGAATATTTTATTTACATTAAAGCCCAACTGGCAGTACCGTGAATAACTCTTTGGTGTAAGCCCAACACAACTTACTCACAAAACATCGATTTGTTGTTGTTTATAAACAAAATTCATTTCGCCTACGTCAACAAACATCTGAGTGCCCATAGTTATTTTTCGCCGAGAAATTTCGCGCCGCTATTTGACAACTGTTTTCCTCTCGAACAGCTGTTAGCTTCCTGACATGCGCTCCCAATCCGGCAGACCATTTTAAAGAAATACCTACCAATTATCAATAGAAAAGTTTTTCTTTCTTCATTTCTGTGTCGCAAAATCAAATCAGCCAGACATCAAAGCGCCGCGAATAAACTTGCAACTTGCTCTTGTTGAAATAAACGCGTGGCTATCGGAGGAAAACTCTTGTTATATAACAATTTTATTGCATATAAACAAAAATCGACAAACGAAAATGTTTAAATTTTCCATAGAATTTTAGTTTTGAGCATGAAAATCGGGAGTGGAAAAAGTGGAAATTCATAAGTTTAAGTGAAAACTAACAAAGATAGTTGATTTTGTTGGTAAATTTTCAAAGAAAACTTGCCTTTTTCACAGTGAAAAAAAAAAAAACAACTGCAAGGAAGCGGACACACCCCCGGAGCCCGGACAATAAAAAATTGAAAATTGAATTTCTAAGAAAAACGACAAAAGTCTATGTGCTACTAAATACGCATTTTATCATTTTCTACCTTTTCCCAATCATTTTGTTTGCCCATTATCCTGTTCCTAATTTAACTCGAAGAAAAAAGAATCAGAATCTTGTATCTAGCAAACAAAGAAACCACACGAATGACCAGGAATAAGTTCAGGAAATTGCAACATGTCCTACACTGAACTAGAAAGTGGCTATCAGGATTTACGGCAGGCAAATCGTCCTGGATTCTTTGTCGGACATGATGGAAATGTAAATTTTACTTTTTTTCTTTTCTATTTTGAATTAAACAATTTTTAACTTAATAATAGAGACTTCTTCAATTTAGGATTCCATCATCAGATTAAAAAAAAAATCAAGAGAATTCTATTTTTAGGGACTTACTTAAGTATAATATCTAGGTACCTACACAAGAAAATATCGATTCATTTCTAATTTCGTCCTTTGTGTATTTAGTGTTGTAGATATTCATTTCTTCAGGCACTCTGACTTTGCTACTCCTCCTCCACAATGTTGTTCGTAAAGGATGTTTGCTCTTGGCTGCTGTTTTGCGTGCACAAGGCATAGACATATACGAGTATGTACATTACATACCCACAAATTTTATTAATCGATTAAGGAGGTTCCTTTATGGTTCCCCTAGAGTTCATAACCGATGACATCTTGGGCTTGTTTCTTCTGTATGTCGGTGCATATGGCCACGTAGTATAAGGTTAATTCTCAATGTGATAATAGTTTAACGGTTACAAAACTTACTTGATGTGTATTAAATTAATTAAACTTGATTAAACTCACTCGCCGTGATATGGAAGTTCTTAAATTGATTGATGGGTCAATAAATTTGAAAAAGTGTGTCTTCTTAATTTGTTTCATTAAAAGCGAGCGTGACTAAATTGACTTTAATGATCGGCGTCAAAATGAGATTGGTTGAAATGGTTTAAAGGTTAAGAAGCTTTATGTCACATAAGCTTCTCTGAAAATCACAGTTTCAATCAGGCCATATTTTATAGTTGATTCTAAGATATAGTAGCAAACGAATTGAAATTTTAGCAGATTAAGCAAATGGATTGCCGGAAAAGGTACCTGTTGCATTTATGAAAATTAATAACAATATTTATTCAAAAAATAATAAACATCTATTTCGCTATCAGAGTAAACTAAATTTTTTGAGACTATCATAAGACAAATAAAAGTTGCTGAACAATAGCCCTTCAAGTTAAGAGAGTCTACGAGAACTTTTAATTTACTGATAGTGAAATACTTAATATATACGTATGTTTAAGAAAACAGTGCCGCCACAAGACTTTATAAGGCCTAGAAACAACATTTATCTATAAAACGAAAAACGTCACTTTATTAAAAGTTCGTTACCTATTAAAATCCTATAATACACCTAACCATTACAAAAAATCTTTTTCATTAAATAAAGGATCAAATTGAAGAAAAACACTTAAAAAAATAATTTGTTTGTAATTTTAAAAATAGTTGAAAAAGAAATTATGTATAGGTACTCGTATAAGTCAGCACAGTTCGATTACCCCTTCACATCTTTCCAAGAAGAGTTTGGGTAATTTTTCAGTTCGGTAATCAATTAGTGGACGGTTATTGGAGAAAATGTTAAATGTACAAGAAAGTGACTTTGTTCTCTCAAAGACAATGAGGAACACGCTTACATTTTTCCAAAATTCAAAAGAACTGGCTTTTAAAGAAAATAAGAGGATGGTTGAGTGTTAAGTTTGATAAAATGGGTCTAAACAATATGTTATTATCAGATGTTGCACAAATCCGATTTTTATAATGGGGTATGGCAATTTTCCACTGAAGTTGAGCCTATTGAGATAGGAACAAATTTAGGTAATTTTAATTGGAAGTTTACTGTAGTTGTTACTGTAGTTGTTTACTGAAGTTGTTCAAGTCGAGCGTAGTTCTCATTTTTTTCATTTAATTTGTTTTTTTTTAGAACTCCCTGAAATCGAAATCTAGTCTAGTATAGAAATATACATAAGTAAAAAAATCAATAAGTAAGAACAAAAGGCTATGTTCTTTTTTCGACTTTATTGGAAACAAAGAATCTCAATATCAAATTTAAACTAATTTTCGCTCATGAATTAAAAATATCAAAAATCATTGGGTATCTTAAGTAAAGAATTTGATATTTCAAAACAAAGCTGGAACTGCTCCAAATTCCCTATTGTTTTTTTTTTTAATTAATAAACACTTGAATCATTATATCAATAATTTTAAAGCCAACAACTTTAAAATAGTTATATACTTATTACTGTGTCCTGTTGCTAAGTAAATGAAAGATATAGTGTGAAACTACATACTTTTTGGAAAATGTAAATAATAATCAAAGATTAACGTTTTACTTTTAAACTGAAATAAATTATGTTGATTATAAAGTGTAAACTGTAAACGATTACCTTGTTGCGTATATAATTTATAGAATTCAAACAATTCACTGAAGAAAACTAAAATGAATCGATATTAAAAAAAAAGCAACTTCTTTCAAAAATTATTTTTACAGTGTCAGTTCTTTCAAAAATTATTATTACAGTGTCAGTCTTAAATTGACCTCGAAATAATTTAATAATTGATATGTTTATAGAGGGGTGTGTTTTATAGATATGGAATAGTGGATAAATTCAAAGGTTAGATTCAAAATCAGGGCAATTAACTTCTTATGAAATTTATTGTTTAGTTAGCGAAATAAAAACAAAAAAATAACTATATTTTGTTGAACAATTTGTTTCCTTGGACGTATGAGTTCATAGTTGTATGTTATGTATATTGTATAGTACATATATGTACATTAATGTAATTTCGTTATAATTAATTGAAAATATCGACATTATGTTATTGTTAAAAATCTATGCTTTGAAAAGTTTTCTATTTTCAATATAGCAATATGAGAGTAAAAAATGTTAGTATACATTATATGCATAAGATTGATATGAAATTTTGTAAATTTAAATTGTATGTACCTACATACGTTTTTTTTATAGGTAATGAGACAATTTTTGTTTTCAAAATACATCAAACATTTCGGTTTACCAAGCTTCAAAATGTTGTACCATTTCTTTGATCACGTCTCTTCTTTTCTAGTCCACATTATTCAAAAATGCACTTTCAAGTTAATAAATTTTGGAATTCAATCAAAATAAATAAACATATTACAACACATTACATTCCTTTCACTCATTATTTTTTCTGTTGATTCAGCTTTCTAAGGAATTTATGAATGTTCATAAAAATATACATTATGCCAATCGTTCTGTCATGTATTTTTGAAAAAGATGAAAATGGAATTCCATTTCGATTATTATTTAAGATATTCTGCCTGTAAAGTTAAATAAATTTTACAAGCCACTTGTTGAAGACAGATATTTAATGATTAAATAGAAATTATGTTCAAAGTAATTGATTGAAGTCATGTTTACACAGAACAAAATCTGCAGCGCTAATTTAAATTTCACTCTTGTTCGATGAATAATGATTAAGATAAATATAGAATTCAAAAAGTGCAAGTTCGTATGATACACCTACATGTTGACATAAATTATAAATAAATTTATGTTCATAATCACAAATGCTAAAAATATATTTCATTTAAAAATATTATTAATATGCGTTTCAAACAAAGTGACAGACAATTTTAAGATAAAGAAGACTTTTTGTCAAAAGAAATATTATTTTAAACAGTGGCATAATCATTGTTGGCTATTAAAATTTTAAGAGTTAAACAATTTCAGCTGATATATGTCAATCATTTAAATATTAATTTATCTTTGACCTTTGGTTCTTGAGGGTCTTTATGAATGAAATTCATGTGTTGGCAAAAATAAAGACGTCAAAACAGAAGCAAAACAAATGACTTCACCTTTTGCATTGGATTTTGAAAATATTCAAAAATGGAATATACAGACTTTTTTTTTATTTGAAGCAAAAACGGCTTCAAAGTTTTTGTAGTTCTTAAAATACATAGTTGCAAATATTTTTCAAAGAAAACCATGTGGTAACCCTAGATTTGATAGCTCTGGTTGAAATCAGTTTTAATGGAGGTAGATAAGATAGAGTGTCTCCTTATGGACATATCAGCAGTAGAGTGGTTTTCAAAATCGGCTGTTTTTGTTATTGTTTTATATTCTTTCCAAATGAGTGATTGTTCCTCACTTCCTTGCATCTTGACTTTAACATGGATAATAAATCTCTTTTTGAGAAAAAAAACACTATTTCAGTTAACGTTTCTAATTGTATGTCCAGAGAAAACGTAGTTCATAAATTAATTTTCTTAGGTAACGGTGTTTTAGAAACAGGTTCCTTTCAGGCAAACTCATATTCGGAATACACATGCCAGCCGTCAAAGACTGTATTAGCCAACCACAGTGGTGCTTAAAAAAAATAAGATGATTAATTATATGTATTCAAAATTGATTCTAATTGTGTAACCACCACTGTATTTAATCCTTTCTATTGATAAGTAGTTCACATGCGTTTGAAACTTTCGGTTCTAAGCTCTAGGATGCCCGAAATAGCTTTCACTGCGAGACTCGTTATTATTGTTTATTAGCAAATTTAGTATTATTTTGATTCCAAACTAGAGCTGACAAAATACAAATATTGCAATAATAAAAGAGTACTAAGTTTTAATCAAATTTAGTTTCTGAGAAATTTAAAGCCAACATTTGTTCTTTTTCTGGTTGAAACAAAATAACTCAGCCATTAACATTGAAAAATTATAAATAAATTACATCATTATACAAATCTTATTATACCTCACAATTTAGTTTTTTAATGAAGTCTATAACTGGCGCCTAAAACTCAAACTAAAATCCCAAAACAATGTACTAATCCAATGGCATTTAAAACAAACTTATTTCATAGGCTGACCTACATTAACTAAAATAAAACCTACCTACATTATATTGTACGTATAATAGAAAAAAAAACAACTTATTTTAAACTTACGGACTACCCGTGAGTGCTTTTGATTGATTTAAAAAAAAATAATTCAAAATTACCAAAAATGGGGAATAGCTTCGATAAATTTACCTCATCAGCTGCAAATACAGTAAAACCCTCTATCAGTCGGCAGCATAATGAGCGTCTTGGGTTCAAGCCATTATCTCATGTCTATTCAACACCTAATTTATCCGGTTGGTAAATATAAATATAATTTAAGAAAAAGTTATGTTCAAATGCTTAAAAATCGCCTCATCTATTCATGTTTATAAACAAAATTCCAGAAAACACACAATTTGGCTTAACTAATAAATTCGTTTAGTTACTCGTAATAGTAAATATTTGTTTTTTATTTTTTTTGTTTTTGTTAATCATGAACCTACAACTTTTTCTCTTTCTCTTCTAGAACCGAAACCTCCTCTGCAAATGGATATGAGATCTTCATCTTTCTCCTACGGGGTGAACTATTTATTATCCAAAAAAAAAACTAACTATTATTATGTTTGTTTTTCTACTTTTTTGTTTTCTTCTTAAATGCCGTTACATGCGTTTTCTGTTTTTATATATAATATTTGTTGTTTTATTTCCTGTTAAAACAGTTGTTTTCGGTTATTTGCGTGTCGCTTTACTTGCAACTAAATTCAAATAAATTTAAGCTTGTAATTCTTTATTCCAAAACCATTTTGTTTAAATTGGAAATAACATAATATCCTTAACTGAGTCCAAGAATCAAATAATTTGATATTTTTCATTTTTTTTGAAATGCATACAATCATACATATTTAGATTCTTGAATTGATTTAAAATGAGTGCAAAATTTAGTAGGAGGATTTCTTTTTTTCTAGAAGTCTTAATGGCTTGGCCAATCAATTGGTGATTGCAGTCGTCCAAAAAAAAATTAATTTTCGTCAATTCAGTAAAGCAATTACTTAACCATGTGTTTAAACTTTAAAATGATAAAGCTTAAATTAAAATTATAAATCGAAATAAAAAAAACAATGACAAAAAGTTTCAAAGGTGATATCGAAGGTCCAGAAGAATAATATGTTGAAAGTACGAAATCACAATGCAGAGGAGAGTTTATACTAGAAATAAAAAACATGATACAATATGACACAACTGGAAAAAGTCTAAAAATCTTAATATTTGAGTGATTTGACGAGTATTTATAGATGTACCCCAAGCGTTCTTGGCATTCAATTCTTCGCAATCTTAAGTTTCAGTATTGACCAGATATTCTTAATTGGTTAATCCGGTCTGGACTATGGGTATTCGTTTTAAACCTTAAAAAATAAAAAAAATGCCAATGTTATTTTTAGTTATAAAAGTTTTTTTAAAGTGGGGCAAACAATCTTGGAACAACTTCGACGAAGAAGTTTTTTCAATTAGCGCCCAGCTTTTTCTCTACTTAGGCAGTATTTTAAATTTCATCAATTTTCGTAAAGCATTTAACCGGCAATTACTGTAATACTAATATTGTTCAACTTCGCTTGCTTTAACTCTTTAATAACTTGCTTTAAATAACTGAAATGTTTGTAAGCGGCTTGCATTAGTAAAACGAAAAACCAATAAAAGACACGTTCGTAATTTGTTTATAAAGAAAACTTAATTAAAAATGATAACAGAAACAGACCAACAATATTTGCTAAGATGTGGTTTTATCTGGTATCTATTTGATCTTTTGATTTTAAACTTGAAAATTGTTTGCCAATTTTCAATCTATAGGTGTATGTATGTACGAATATGGGAAGTATAATATTAATTATTATTATTATTCTCCAAGTGTTTTAATAAATATTTTTTAATTGCGAATAGAAATCGGATCAAGTAAGATCATTATATCGGTATTATAGCCTACATAATTTTCTATAATTTGAAAATGTTTTCGTCTTTTTGGACTACTCCTGAGCCTTTTCTTTTTGACGATGTGAGTTCAATGTTTTTTTTTTTGAACTTTATTTGATGAATATTAATGACCTTTATTCAGTGAAATGAAACTCAAATTCGTTAATCAACTTTTATTGAATTAAATAACCGTTTGTGCTTTGGAAATTAACAAAAAAAAAAAATCCTTGATTTTGGATACATTTATAATGAAATAGTTTTTCTTTGTGTGTGAATATTGTATAAGGTTTTTAACAGTGACAAAAAGTTGTTTTTATGTTCTAAACTTTAAAAACTATTTTTTTTCTGTGAATGTGTAATATGTTTTCTTTGTGATTAAGAAATCTTAGGCCCAGTTTGTAAGTTTTGAGTTGAAACAGAGTCAGTTAACTCTAGAAATAAAGAGTTGTATATCATAATCATCTTTATTGAGAATCTGTCGACCTAACTCACCCAAAGCACCTAAATAACAATCTTCTTTCTTTTGTTGTAATTTTAACTTTTAAATAATTGTTTGAAATAGGAATTAAAAAAATGAATAAATGGGTATACAAAATGTGTATTCTTACCTTAATTATTATTCCCACTGCTTTCATTTACGTAAACCGTTTTTATTACTTACTTTACTGCTTGTAAAATTCGGATAAAAAGTGCAAAGTTTGTAAAGAAATACTTAATTTTTCTAAGTGTATTCTTTGGAGCGGTTGTGTAGCTTTGTTAACAATAAATGATCACATTTGTTTACCGATTTATTTTAGCCATTACTCACTGTTTAGTTAAATTTATGTGTTGCCTTCATTTAAGTGAACCGTAGTGTATATACATAAGTATTCACTGAGTACGAATTAGAAAATCTTGTTTTTTTTTTACTCATTTTGTAAATAAACAAGTGATTATTTTTATCAACTTTCAACAACCTTTAAGTTTTAACAACAGTAGTTTAACATATACTTAAACGATGATTTATTTACATAAATAGTTTAAATCACTTGATAAACTTCTAAATAAACCTGCTACTACTCAATTCAAAAATGCTCTCTCAAAACGAGGTACTTGTACTTAAAATTTTTATTTACATACCAATCAAAAACGATTACAAATTACATGTTTTATTTGTCGTGAGATGATAACAGTAGTTAATATACACCACCTATGTTAATCTCAGATAACGTTTGTTTTTCATTCATAATCTTATACTTATTAATAATATTGTTGCCAAGCCCGTAGTCAGGAAATTTTTCGTAAGTACTTAGCTCAAGTTATAATTTTTCTATATAATACATGGAGCTCAATGTATTTAGCACATAAAATTTACAAAAAAAAAAAAATACTTATAAAGGTGTTTTTTTAAGGACATTCTAAAATAAAAAATTAAAAATGTTCAGCCTTAAAATTAAAGTTTTAAATAAATGTAATGTATTTTTTCTTTCCAAAAAAAAGGTTGACATATTTCAGAAAAAATTCTAATTTGTAAAATTTCTAAGAACAAAAAAAGTTTTGAATGTGGAACCCTGTCAAAGAAAGTAAAAACTCGTCAACCTGAAACGTTATAAGCCACAATAAATTTTCTATTAACTTTTTAAAAGAAAAACCTATTTTTTTAGAACGTTTCTCTGTTTTTGATAAAATGTTGTATAAAAAAAAAATAAAAAAACTTGAAAATTCGAAACTTTTGTTTTGAAAAGTCAATATTTGTAAAAATTAAATTGCAAACATAACCTTATTATTATTTTTTAAGCTTCAAGTTTTTGAATATTAATATTAATACTATTTAGTTATTTAAAACAGACTGCGTTGGTAACAATATTTTAATGAAAAGAATTGATTCATAGACGTCACGCTGACTAATTCTTTGGAGTTTATTTAGACTAAAAATTTAATATTAAAATTAAGTCGGGTTTTAAATATTAAATACTTGGGTAATCGAAAAAGACCTAACTTCATATAAAAATTTAAGTTATGACTTGACTTTAATAATTAAATAAAAATAAAAAATCACTTGCCTGTCATAGTATCGTTCGTTTTTGCTTGTCTCAATTTAAAAGGATAAATGTGAAGTTGGATATAAATTGCATTAGTTTTATTAACTCAACTTTTCATAGCGACTTTAATTTTTAATCTCATGAGACTGTTTTCATTCATTTGAAGTTATTCATTCAATCAAATTTTCGCGTTTCCACTAATTTAGTGTTTAAAATCATTTTACGTTTTTTGTATTCATTATCATGCCTGGCATTAATTTGATTTTCAAGATTCGAAATCCTTTAATTCAGTTGTACATTGAAAGAATATTGCAAAGATTTAAATTGGATGCGAAATTCCTCCAGTGAATTTAAATGAATGCATGAAGTCGCAAACGATTGCAATCAATTGGCATTCACAAGAAACTTAAATCTCAAAAACCTGTTCAACTGTCCATTTTAGTAGACAAAACTGTTCATTTGAACACCGATCGTCATTGAGCTGTTGTTGGATAGCGTTGAGACATTGTGTGGGTGTGAGTCTTTCCCTAATGATTTGTCAACAAATAATAATAATTATAAAAACACGACGTCATAAGGCCAATTACATATTGAAGCTAAAAGTTCAAATGAATCACCCGTTTGAACAAATTCTTATTCTTATTCTTATTCTTATTCTTGTACAAAAAGGAAACTAGGATAGAGGGCAATGTCCACAATAGTATCTTTGTGAAATAATTTTTTTTTTAAATTTGTCTGCAATTTGTCAAAGTGTAATTTTTCAAATATTGATTTGCTTTGGGGAGACCGTCATACTCTTTGTTCCCCCTCTCTGGTACGCAATCAAAGAGATGCCCATTGTTCTTCGAAAATAATCGATTCTTTCTACAATTCTCTCTCCAAGATTTTTACAACATTGTTTGTACACACAACATCACATCACATTGCAATTATTATGTAATCAATCAATTAACTTTTTAACACTTCGATCGATTTCAACCCCCCTCCCCTTTCAACCCCATATCGGAAATCAACTCAACTGCTAACAGCTGTCATCCATTAAGCCAGACACTTCGGTGTCTGTTAATCAAAGAGAAAAACACGGAGACGGAGAGCAAATTGAATTGGCTATGTCATAAGCTAGAACGTTTTCGGAAGCACTAAGCGACAGCGAGTCGAGCGATCCGATCACCAAAGAGGCCTTCATATCTCATTCACGCTTATTACGACCAATTAAACGTATGGCGAATCAGTCTCAACGGTATTTCGGAGGCGGAAACATCACATTTCGCTATTTTTCCTATCTCTTGTTTTGTTTTTGAAAAACCTATACATTCAGAACTCGCGTTTTGTGGCGGGAATAAGTCGAAATATAATTTATTTTACTACTTGTCAAACGGTTGTTGATTCACGCGGATTTATTGCTTGTGTTTTCACCTCATTAACCCGAACGACAGTGAACGGTCAACAACGGTGTGTGCTTGAACGTAATCAAAACAAACAAACAAACAACACGTTGACAGATTCCACTTGTCACTGTCATTGTCATAGTCATTGTTGTCGAAACAATGGAGTGGTCTTGGCTTAAAGACTGGTGGCGCCTTAAGAACTTAAACCGTCGACGACATCGTCGGGTTCATGACAGTTTTGATCCTAGTGACGTTGATTCTGTCAAATCGGACATTGCTCATGAAAAAGACGAGGAATCAGACGAAATTGATGACATTTGTTATTGTGATGATTGTTTAAATGTATGGAAAGTTATTGTTTTATGTTTTTTGTATATATACATTCATTATATTAGTTTATGTTAATTCACAACTCACTACATTATGAGAGCTTTGTGTTTCACTTGAAAACATTTAAACAGCTGGTTTGTGTTTTTTTTTTAATTATTTTTAATTTTTTTCTTTTTTTTTAATATTCCGGTCATTGGTCTATGAATTTTCAATGTCATTAAACCGTTAAATGTATGTCGAGTCGAGTCGAGTTGATGTTGATAATAGGCCAGATAAGAATTCTAAGATTTTATTAATTTATTGGTATTTTCTGTCTTGAGATTTAATTTTGTTCTTGATATCATTTTATCCGTTTAATTTCAAGTGTACCAATCTTTTTTTTTTTTTTTTTGTCTTTAATGAAAACGTGAAAAAAAGTTGTATTTTTATTTTTAAAGATACAATTAAGATAAAGTTATTATCTTTTTGGTTTACGTAAACTTGATAATGGGCGTTTGTGTTTTATTTTTTTTTCTCTCTTGGAACACAAAAAAAAGTCTATGTAGTTCATGATGATTATGGAGATATTTACACACATAAAGTTATAAATATTCTATTTTTATTTATTTTATGGAGTGTGTTTTTAGGTGAACGAGTATTGTGAATATTAGTCGACGTTAATAAGTAAATATTTAAATTTATTAAAATATGTAGCTAACTTAATTACTCATAACTTTGTTCCATTTAATTGAGTTTATAATAAAAAAAAAAAAAATACCATACAATGACGTTACAAGTGATTTTGATCATGGGAAAGCTATACAAAATTATTATTTTTTTAGTGTTATAAAGTTGTAAAAAAAAATTAAAAACAATCAATATTAGAAATAAATATGTACTTGCATGTTCTTCCTATTTTACTTCAAGGCCATATTATGACGTTTTGGTAATAAAATCGTGAGCTACAAAAAATTAAGATAATTTTCTTCTCAATTAGTCGTTTAAAAGAAACTATAACTTGCCTTAAATGTATACTCTATGGGATTATAGACTTCTTTGCTGGCCGGATCCAATTAATAGAATCGAATTTTATCAGAATTAGAATCAATTATGTATTTCACTAAAAGTTTGGTTAAGGAGTGTAAACAAAGGTAAAATTTGAAAAACTAGAGATTTTTCATTGAGAAGATTAAGCATTGCCATGACATCTATTATGCATCAAGAATGTTTTATATCTCACTTATATGTATGTGAAATATAAAAACAAAATTAACACTTGTTGTAAAATTTTGAAATTAAGTAAATCATTAATCATTATACTATTTATAAAAAAAATTCAAGTCATAAATCTTGTAGCTAATTGTGTGGCATTTATTTTATGTCTATCATCAAAACTTCTTATATGCTACTATGAAAAATCACCCTTTATAAAAAAATAATATTTTATTAAAGGGTGAAGGATATGTACAAAAAAGTGGGAACATTTTTTATTTATCCTTAATTTTGATAATGATTAAATATTGAATATTGGTTTACCATGTTTAAAAAATTGAATGAATATGTATAAAAATCATATTTTTCTGAATTAGAATTTTTTCCAAAATTTTGAAATCACTTCAAATATCTATTTATTGAGTTTGAAAAATGAAATCAAAAACTGAAAAAAAATCGCGAAAAACTTTTTAAGAGTTTAATATTTGAGTTCTTTTTTGAGAAGGTAAAATTTCTTTTCAAAATCTGTTCTGTTAAAAAAAGTTTTAAATTTTCAAGTTTTACTTATATGAAAACAGTTCGTCTGATACAAAATTTTCAATCAGGCCATTTTTGTATTTGTAGATCGTTCAGTTCCCTATTTTCATACTAACCTCCACACTTGTAGCATCAAAAAATCAACTTCATCCAAAAATAAAAATTACCAGAGACAATTTGATTAGTTTTAGCCAATTTTCAAATAAAATGAATAAATAATAATTAATCTAAATAACAGAAACATAAATCATTCCATATAAAAATAATAGTAAGCATACGCCCCAGTGTACGAAATGCATATTTGCGTCTGTTTCACTACAACACACTTCACCTCATTAATAAATTCTTGTTTGCGTCTCTTTAAAACATGGCCATTTAAATACTTAAAAAAAGGGATATCGGGCAATGTCATCTTTCGTCAATCATGTTACTCAAAACCTTGAAAAGAATTCTTTCGCCACTACACAAACATGTGTCTACATAATTTGTTTTTATTTTGATTAAAAAAATTAGGTTGCAATGGATTGCGTCTGATTTAATAATAATTAATGTCTCTAATATTATCGATCTTTATTTGGTTCTTCAATTAGTGAGTCATTGAAAATTAATAATCAACACTTTTATTTATCTCTGCTAATCAGTTAGCAATTGGGATGATGGATCATCAAATTGATTGAAAAGAAAAAAAATATCAAAAAGTCATAAGCAAAAACTTGAGATTATCTGGGGCATTTTGATAAGTACATATTGATATGTGTCCTTTAACGTAGTTATAAAGTGCATTTTACTGGGTTTATATTTGGTTGGCTATATTCCATATAGAAGCTATCTATACATCTTCATGAATTATGACCATCCCCACTTAAGATAAGAATGCTAATTTGTCAATTGTTTTTGATAACTAACTGTGATTAAAAATGTTTTTTGCACTTTAACTGACAATTGATGGGAATTTAAAAATGTGCCATAACAGAACTATCATTCATTCTTATCGCTTAAAAACTCATACACTTCAATTAATTACTTAAATTAAGTTATCCAATTAAAGATGAGTTCATAACGAGGGCGTATAGATTGTATAACCAATGTTAATTTAACATGACATCTATCCAAAAAATTGATGACAATGATTTTAATATCAAAATTTTTTGTCCTTCTGCATCCTTTACCTTTTGTTGTATTTGCTGAGCTAAGAGCATGTCTTGTTTGATGGGCTTTCGCAAAGTCAAAATGCCAAAAACCAGAAATGAATATCGAAATTAATTATGCTGCTTAGTGCGTGCTTTATATTTGTTATACTATCCATATTTCAGTATTACTCAATATTTCAAAAATATACCCCCCAGTCTCGTTTTCCTTAATAAAATATGATTTGTTTTTGTAATTTCCAGGGCGACATTGATATGTGCGGTGAGAGCAACGATGGCATGGATTCTGATTGCAGTATATCATCATGCTCTGGCAAGCAAGTTGTTGTTGGAGTATGTGCCATGTCAAAGAAGACCCAATCGAAGCCCATGAAAGAAATCCTAACGCGACTCCAAGAGTTCGAGTATATAAAAATGGTTGTGTTCGAAGAAGATGTGATACTAAAGGAACCAGTCGAACAATGGCAAATTGTCGATTGTCTAATATCATTCCATTCAAAAGGATTCCCTCTGGAGAAAGCCATCCAATATGCCCAGCTACGGAAGCCCTTTGTCATAAACAACTTGCACATGCAGTACGATATACAGGTTGTAGCCTTAAATATATTCGAAACACTTCTAGACACTGTAGGGTTTCTATTTTGTCTAATCTTCTTAATCTAGGATCGACGGAGGGTGTATGCGATTTTGGAAAGCGAAGGAATCGAAATACCAAGATATGCTGTTCTAGATAGAGATTCGCCAGATCCCAAGCGTGAGTTTGATTCTTTTAAATGGTTATTTTCGTTTCTAATATCCTTTTGTTTTTAATTCCTTTTCCAGAACACGAATTGATTGAGTCCGAAGACCATGTGGAAGTGAATGGAGTGACATTTAATAAGCCATTTGTGGAGAAACCTGTGTCTGCCGAGGATCACAATATCTACATTTACTATCCAACATCAGCTGGTGGCGGTAGTCAACGACTATTTCGCAAGGTTAGTCTTTAAGATGTCTTTCTAAAGTACTTTAAACTAAAAGAACATTTATTGTTAAATTCTAGATTGGGAGTCGAAGTAGTGTCTATTCCCCAGAATCCCGAGTCAGGAAGACTGGTTCGTTTATTTACGAGGACTTCATGCCAACCGATGGTAAGTTGTTTTGTTTAAAATTCTCTGATTTAGTTGACTCTTCTCTTTTTCATATTTTTATTTGCAAGTATTTACCTATATTTCAAATATTCAAAATCTTACTCTGTCGCTCATTTAATATTTTCTTATTTTTTAAATTATAGATATACTATTTTTGTTTAATAACAATAAACATTAAGTAGATTATTTCAGAAAAAAAACATTCATAGTAAGATGCTTTCATAAATTTATTTATTATTTGCTGCTTTGTAAGTATTTATAAAACACACCTATCATGGATTTGTCGTTCTGTTTGGGTAAACTGTTTTGTCCTGTTATGTCCTTAATTAATGGTTTGAGATGCTCATTTCAGAAATATAGTAATGTTTTTTTTGAAATGCATGCTAGATTTTAAATATTTATTTTATCTTTATCAAAACGTTGGTAGATAAAATTAGGCCCAATGACGTATGCCTAAGGAAAAAGTATTGATTGTTTAATAACATTGCTTGACATTTTTTTTTTTAATTACTGATTCGGTACATAAATTGTCTATTACTTTAAACTTCACTGATATATTGAATTCGAAATTATTTCTTCCTATCCTAGTTGTTTTCAATCGAGAAGTAAACAATTGACTCGATGAGCCTAGATATGTATTCATGCGCCGATCATTCCTAATCAGACTAAAAATTTGTCTAATTCTCTGCAAATTGCATTTTCTTCAACACGCACTCTATGCCAACAGAACAGAAACTGGAACATACGTTTAGGAAAAATTGTTACGGTTTTATTACAAAAAATCCATTTTTCGAGTAACGAAACTGCTTGAAGTTTCGAATATTAGAAACTATACGAAGTTTTCAATTGTTCCGTTGCTTTCCATACACTTGAATTCCTAGCACTCTGACGAATATAATAATAAAAAAACAGTGTTCTGTATAAAATATAACAATTTTAAAAAAGTGTGTGACAAATCTTTAATGTTTGTTTTTGGTATGCAATTCCAGCTTTTATCTGTTCTTTGTTCTTACCAAAAGACCTAATGATCTACAAAAAAGATTTATAATTTTAGTGATCGGTTTTTTGGGTATGATTGGGATTTTTTAAGTGCTCTATTTTAGAGGCCCTGTTATAGACTTCAAGTTTGGTAAGGTTTATGTCCTCAACTATCCTAGCAAACACTTTGAATTTGAAATTTTCGACTTAATTGGCTTATCCTACCTCCTTTCGAAGTTTAGTATATTTTTTTAGGTGATATTACTTTTGTTGAATGAACAATGCATACGCATGAAACTTGTCTTGTAAGTTTACTCTGAATATATATTGTGATGCTCAATTAATTTATATTTTACTCTTTTTCTTTTTAAATAATGCAAATATAATTATTTTGGTTTTTTGCACTTTTGCTTTCAGATAAAAGAATTGATACTGAAACAAAAAAACATAAAATAAATACTAACCAGTTCACATTTCTGAGATATATAAAAAAATTCTATCAAATATCAAAGCATCTTGGTAAAAATTGAACGCAGTTTTAATAACTATTAATCTCAGAAAACTGAACTGATATAAAATAATATTTTTAAAAAATTGTGTATGTTATTTATTCTTATTGCATTTACAAAAATAATATTAAAAAAAAAATAATATAAAAAAAAGTTTCTCGTTTTTTGATCATTTATATAACTCACTCATTGCAAAAACAAAACAAAAAAAAATATCAAACTGCCTTCAAGTCCTTTTTAAGAGAAGTGTTTTTGGTAAATCTTCCCCAACCCCCACAAAAAAAAACTCTGAACAATTAATTTATTTTAGATCAAGATTCAAACATTACTTTTAAAACTCAGTGTATTTTTCAGGTACGGACGTTAAAGTCTATACCGTTGGTCCAGATTATGCACATGCCGAGGCAAGAAAAAGTCCAGCATTAGATGGTAAAGTTGAACGTGATAGTGAAGGCAAGGAAATTCGTTATCCTGTGATTTTGAATAATGCAGAGAAATTAATATCACGTAAAGTGTGCTTAGCTTTTAAACAAACTGTTTGTGGATTTGATTTGTTGAGGTAAGTAAGATGTGAATAAATAATAATTTAATTGCATTAAATAATAATTTATCTTTTAAATTTTTGAGCGATTTCACTGAGACAATTACGTCAGCATTCAATGGAAACACTCAAATTCTTTACAATTTGGCTACAAATAAGCGCAAGCATATCAGTTTAAATTAAACTTCACCCAAAAAAGACATAACAATTAACTGACCATCATTTATCGGGTTAAGGAACCTTTTCACACCCTTTTCACATTTTTTCTACTTAATTGCCATTCAATTCTTCTTCTGCCAATTTTCATATTTGAGTATACCATTTTACTTTGAGTAACATGCATAATAAATGTCAAGACCAATTCAGCTTCCAGCTATGACAACAAAGCAATTCTCCGTTACTATCTTTTGCCTTTAAGTTAAGGTCGTATTTATTGTTGCTTAATTTCAGGAATAAAGTTAAATTTGTTATGATGCCGAACTGTGATTACCGTGCAATCACGAAAAATTAATCAAATTTTCTAAATTAATTAATACATTTACATATTAGAAAACTCATAATTGCATTCATTCAATTTGTTTCTAAAGGGCCAATGGAAAATCATATGTATGTGATGTAAATGGTTTTAGCTTTGTTAAGAACTCTAATAAATATTACGATGATTGTGCCAAAATACTTGGCAATATGATTCTACGTGAATTGACACCAACCTTACACATACCATGGTCAGTACCATTTCAATTAGATGACCCACCAATTGTGCCAACTACTTTTGGAAAAATGATGGAACTTAGATGTGTTGTGGCTGTGATAAGACATGGAGATCGAACTCCGAAACAAAAAATGAAAGTTGAAGTAAGGCATCCTAAGTAAGTACAAATAAAATTTTAACATGAAATATGCAATTCAAATATTGATTTTTTAAAGGTTCTTTGAAATTTTTGAAAAGTATGACGGTTATAAACATGGCCATGTTAAGCTGAAAAGACCCAAACAGTTGCAAGAAATTCTCGACATAGCCAGATCGCTTTTGGCTGAGATACAAACAAAAGCTGGAGAATCCGAAATTGAGGAGAAACAGGGGAAATTGGAACAACTTAAGAGTGTTTTGGAAATGTAAGCAAAAAAAGAATGAAAACACTACACAGTGTGTAAAATTAGATTATCCTAACTTTATTTGATTTCCACTTCTGTTCTCTCAAGGTATGGTCACTTTTCTGGCATAAATCGAAAAGTCCAAATGAAATATCAGCCAAAAGGACGACCAAGAGGGTCAAGCTCCGATGAGGGCAATTCCTTAAAATCTAGTATGTAGCTATAAAATATTTTGTTTCTTTAAATATTCTTGATGTACTTACAATTTTTGTCCGACTCAGATGCTCCAAAAGAACCATCATTGGTTCTGATCCTTAAATGGGGAGGAGAACTAACGCCTGCTGGACGAATCCAAGCAGAAGAACTTGGTAGGATTTTTCGCTGCATGTACCCAGGCGGGCAGGGCAGACATGACTATTCTGGAACTCAAGGATTGGGACTACTGAGGTATGGTTTGTTAAAAATTAATCCTTAATTTTTTTATTTAACACATTAATTTTTTCAGGTTACACTCAACGTTTCGGCATGATTTGAAAATCTATGCTTCTGACGAAGGACGAGTTCAAATGACTGCAGCTGCCTTTGCAAAAGGTCTTCTGGCACTTGAAGGTGAACTTACGCCGATCCTGGTGCAGATGGTTAAGAGTGCCAATACAAATGGACTTCTAGACAACGACTGTGACTCTAGCAAATATCAAAATATGTAAATTTTAGCAAACCTTCATACCTTTTTTCAATGTTTTACTAATCTGCTTACAATCTTTTCTTAGGGCCAAAAATCGTCTGCATGAACTCATGCAAATAGATCGTGATTTCACAAAAGAAGACCGTGAGGCGATCAATCCCGGAAACAGCATCAGTATAAATCAAGCAATGGATTTTGTAAAAAACCCCGTCAAGTGCTGTGCACATGTACATTCTCTAATCCAAGAACTGATGTCAATAATTAGTGTGAAGAAAGATGATCCCAAGACAAAAGATGCAATCTTGTATCATGGTGAGACGTGGGATCTGATGGGAAGACGGTGGGAGAAAATCGAAAAAGACTTCTCAACGAAGAGCAAACAATTTGATATCTCAAAAATACCTGACATTTACGATTGTATAAAGTATGACCTTCAACATAATCAGCACACCCTGCAGTACGATCAGGCTGAGGAATTGTACATTTATGCTAAGTATTTGGCGGATATCGTCATACCGCAAGAGTATGGTTTGACAATTCAGGAAAAATTGACAATCGGTCAGGGCATTTGTACGCCTTTGCTGAAAAAAATCAAGGCAGATCTGCAGCGAAACATCGAAGAAGTTGGTGAGGAGAGTGTAAATCGTTTGAATCCACGCTACAGCCACGGGGTCTCCAGTCCTGGTCGGCATGTAAGAACCCGTCTGTATTTCACCAGTGAAAGTCATGTTCATTCATTGCTCACCGTACTGCGATATGGTGGTCTTTTGAATGTCCTGACTGATGAACAATGGCGTCGTGCCATGGATTATATCTCTATGGTATCCGAGTTGAATTACATGTCTCAGATAGTTATTATGCTCTATGAAGATCCCACGAAGGATCCCTGTTCGGAAGAAAGATTCCACGTAGAATTGCATTTCAGTCCAGGTGTGAATTGTTGTGTACAAAAGAATCTTCCACCCGGGCCAGGTTTTCGGCCACATAGCCGAAACGATTCGGCCCATTCCAAAAATATTGTAAGTACTATCTAAGAGGTTTCACTATACGCATGCTTGTATTATTTATGTTCCCAAAAGACTCCGACTGTTGGTATTCGTATTTCCCAGAGTCCCGATGATGCCAATCCTACAAGGATCGATGAAGAGAATGACCTGACTTTAGAAGAAACCTCTCCAGTCCACTCAAAGCAAAATTCAGAAGTAAGCTTTGCATTTGAAACTGCGAGTATGTATTTAAGAAAATAACTCAATAATTTTGAATTTTGTTTAAATTGTAGGAAAATTCGCCAGAGGAACAAAGTGAGCTAGCAGCATTGCCAAAAACAGAAATTCGTTCTAAACACCTTAAATCCAAACCTATTCCAATTGGCTCACATCACACTGTTAGTGGACATGAAGCCCAAGATTTGGCAAAACGATTAAACGAAGAACTTGCCTCCCAACAAGCCAAACAATCAGGTTCACTAGAGGTTAATAGGGCCATTAGCCCCGATGGTGAACCACGTTCGAGGTCATTCGAACAACGCCACCAAAAGACAAAAGGTAATTTATTTTATTTTTATTTTGTTGGTTTTAATTTTTGGTTGTATTTGCCTGCAATAATATGAAATTTAATGAAATTTGTTTTGGTGCCGGCGCCGGGATGATTTTAATAAAAATTAATAATAAAATAAAAACAATAACGCTTGCATACAAGAATTGTATAAAACGCGCGTTTTGTAAAAATATTTACACTTGTGTGTGTTGGGGATAAAAGTCTTTGATGACGGGTGTTTTCTTTTTATGCATTTTCTTTTCAAAAATGCTTAAGCAAAACGATGTAACTTAAATCTGGATTTATTGTTCAAAATTAATTTATTTTTTAATATTTGAAATGTTGCATGAAATAAGTGTATTTTTGTTTTGTGATGTCGTTTTTTTTGTTTTGAAATTAAAAAAAAAAAATATATAAATTTAAATGCATATATTTATATGGGTATTATTGTAGTTTAAACTGAAAGACAAAAATGAGTCATAACTTGTATGAGTTTTCCTTTTTTCCTCACAGTCAATTGAGTGATGCACAAGATCCAAAATAATATTGCTTCCACTATGATTAGGCTTTTAAATATAAACAACATTCACTGTTAGTAAAGAATAAATTATTTTAATCTTTTTTTGGTCAGAGTTATTAATAAATGATTTTACCTTTCCTATTAATTTATAATAATATGGAATCATAGTTGTCTTCCACTTCGTTCACGAATTATCTGGAAAGGTCAGTAAGAGAGCTATGAGCTTTTTTATGAACATGTACGACTATTGATGCCAGAATTTATTAGATCACTGTGATCTTTATAGTAAAAAGCTCCTAGGTGGAATTTTCGTGCTTGTGATAACATGTGCAGTGTATTTTGAATCTAAAATTCAGAGAGCAATAAATCTCAAATGTTTGCCTCTTTCGGACAAATAATAAAAAACAGTTAAAATACAATAAACGAAAAAAAAAAAATATCATAAGTAAGGTTTCTAATTGTATCTGTCCTTCCTTATTCCAAGGTTTGCCAAAATAGTAAAAAAAATGATGAAAGTGTAATGTAATATTGTTATCATCAACCGTTCATCGTTATGATCTCATTTATATTTCATTGTTTTAAACATAAACTACAATAATACACATATTCGCTGCTTATTAACTTAAAATAATCTAAAAAAAATCTTTAGTAGAGCTAAATAAGCGACAATTTCTTGGTGCAGGTAATTAATAAATTGAAGTACCCAATTGAATCTAAATATAACCGTTATTCAATTAAGATTTAATTTCGGTGTTTTTTCACTCTTTAAAATTCTTCACTCCAAGAAAGTAAAAAAAAAAAGCAATCTATTTTTAAGAATATGGGTTTTTATTACAATTATCATAATTATTTTAATTTTAACTTTTCTTTCTACAAAACAAAAAATCTATATTTTAAACAAATCAACTAAACTAAATCCTTTATATCGTATGTATACATGTGCGCATCTGGCCGGGAATTCCGTGTATTTGGCTGAAAGTATAACTCTGTACATAATATATAGTGTTTATCTCTGTCGTCGTCACTTGCAAGTCTCTGTAATTTTTATCACACACAAAATTAAATTAAACAATTATTCAAATAAAAACCAAAACAAACTAACTGCTGGCAATATTGCAGGACATTTTCATCAACTATTTAGTTAAGTTTTTGAAGATGTTTTGATTTACATATATTGTTCAATCAATATTGAAAGCAGATAGTTTAATAAAAGTCAGTCCTTTTTTTCATCTTTCTTAAATAATTTTTTTCTTTTGTTGGTCTCATGCCGCGGTTTCTAATTATTCTTTTCTTACCTACTTACAATTATGATTTCTGTACCTCTGCCTCTTTATTTGGGTTGCCTAGTTATCATTAAATAATTTAATTTTGGATTTGCACGTATTTAGACCTTTTTTGTCATTGTTTTTAACTAAATTCAATTTGTTCATTATTCTTTCATTATTATTTTTCGAAATGCAGTAATTTTTAAAACAAAAAAACTTTAATTAAAATCTTCATGTGATTTTATTCTTTTGTACATAATAAATTTGTATTTTGTTTCGTTCAGGTTTTATACTGATACAAAAAAAATAAGTTAGAAATTAGAAAATTGCTTTGTTTTTAAATTAAAAGGTGAAGGTTACAATTAAAAAAGACATTTTCGTGTTGAAAGCTATTTTTTAAATTCAAATGAACAGATTAAAGTGGGCATTTCCATGAGTCTATTTTATTTTTATTCTAATAATTCCTGATTCTGGTCATTCCCCGTTGATCCTTTCACTAATTTGAAGACTCAAATTGTTTTTTAATAAGGAACTACATTTTACAAGAACTAGAGATGCGCTTTTTATTGTTGGCACATAGAAGGATCCCCTCGACGCGACGATTCAAATGCTTTATTCAGAGTTATAGACACTCATATGAATGTATGTTTACTGAGAAGGTACAATATAGTCATATTCGTTTCAGGACGAATTTAAAGAATTCGGATGAAGATAGAATTCAAATACAGCATCAACTTGAAAACAAAACGATTGAAAGCGTTTCTTTTGATTGAATTCTTTAAAGAGTTCACTCATTTTAATTTTATAATTCAAGTGACAATTTCTTAAGCTTATTTCTAAAAGCAGAATTATTATTTTGCGAATACATTTTATAGAAATTCCTGGCTTTGCTTAGGATAACAAAAAGAACGCATGAAATATATGTAAATGTCACTTAACATCACGAATCGTTTTCGTTTTATCACTCACCCTTTAATTTTACTGTGTTTTCCATTAACCAAGTTAAATAATGTTTTTAACTAATTTCGTGCATAACTAAAAAAAAAAAACAAAAGACAAAGAAATAACAAATTTTAATGACAACAAAATTATTTTCTTTTATTTCAAAAATTCTTTACTTGAAAAAAAAAACATGAATTTCATTTAACGTTGATCATTTTGGATACACTCGCTTAACTGCTATTTGTCATTTAACCTAAATAAAACAAAAATTAAATATCCTTATTGTGTTTTTTTGTATATCTACTTAATTTCTAATTAAACTTCAATTTTATTTAACATCTTCCGCTTTCAATTGGTTGTATTGTTGTGTGTGCGTTTTTTTCCTCGTAATAACCATCAGACGAAAATTCCACCGACCAAGTGGAAATTTCAAAATTCAGTGAATTTCCTAATGCTCGACATATTAACAAGACCTCAATACAAATTCGCGTAACCGATTCCGTTGCGTTCTTCAAAATCGATTCATCAACAAATGAATTACCTCTATCCGAAATAGATTTCTCTCAGAATCCATGCACTCCAGACACAATCCCGCAGAAGCATCCGATGGCCGTTGACGATATTGATGAAACGTCTGGTCTCCATTACTACCGCAAACGAAACTCACCTAAAATCTCTCCTTTGGCCACTAACGAACGCCCTCTATCCTACACATGTCTAACCTCACTTTCTTGCTCCGATAATATAAACTTTCTTCCCGATGGTAGCAGCTTTCGTTCCAGGAGCAATGTTGCATCTATGCAATCTCTGGGAATAGATAATTGTGCCTTGGCATCACCCTCCTCTGATCCTTGCGAGGTGATGCAGCTTTCCTGTTCTGCACCCGCCGCTATTCTAACCCATGACATTGAATGCGAGGTCCCTACAATAACTGCTAATATCCCAGCGGTGCATGCAAAAGCTTTTGATCCAATTTCGCCTTTGAAAGTTTTTGATTCTGATGCAGTTCCCGATCCTCCTCTAACCAAGCCGCCCAAACCACAATCTTGTGGTGGGAGTAAGCGTTTAACTCGCCACTTATCCCATGACGATTACCCCTTGTTGAATGGTAAATCTGTTTTGGTGCCCCTTTTGCTTGAACCTGACCCTAATTCATCTGACTTATCCCCAGCGACTGCTAGCTTGACCGATTTCAATCTCACCTCTGACCCACAAATGTCATGCGATTGCATAAATACAACTAACAATACTAATACATGTTGTTGCAATCCGCCATTGTCGTCATCCGTGTCCATGTGTAATATGTCATTTAATTTGTTTGCTTCAAATTTATTAACAAACGATAATAATTCTCGTCATCATCATCACCATCATCAATCCAACCACACTATCCACCACGCTACTACATCCAATCCCACCACACCCACCACGAACTTTCAACCAAATAAAAATGACATATCAAAACTGGCACCCGCCAAATTACTTACCATGATAAACGATGACAACCTTAACTCCACCCCCACAAACTTAAACTCAAACACAAACAAACATCAACAATTATTATTGGCAAATAATAAAACTAAACCACATCATACAAACATAAAACTCACTACTACCACAGACAATGCGACATCGACCTCAAGCTCATCGTCGGCTTCGTCTCGACGCCAAAGGCACAGTATTGCCGGCCAGATGACATACATGAAAATGCTAGGATTCGGAGGCTTTGGCAAAAAGATGGCCACCAGCACAAACAGTTTATTTAGTACAGCGGTAATTAGCGGCAGTTCATCGGCTCCAAATTTACGTGATATGATACCGAGTACAGCGACACCATCAGGTAAATATTTGAACTAATATGATTTTTTAAGTTGTAGTTTATAAGAACCCTTACGTATGTAGTATGTATGTAGATAAGTTGAAGTAATGTATGGATGGTTGGCTAAATCTAGATGAGAACTGTTTTCAAATCGAGAGTGTGCAAATTAGTTTCAAAAGTTGAAAATTTGAGTTGATTTTTGACACTATTGAGGTGAATAAACTTCAATATTTAACGTGACGCAGTGTTCAAATTTTCTGTTACTGTAACACACACAATTGGATCCGCTTGAAGCATTTTATCAAATATTTTTTTAGAACGAAAATTAACGAATGTGACAGATTATCTACTATAAGATGTTAAGATGAATCATTTTTTCGTTTACTTCATCAATAAAGAACTTAACGAATCTGCCAGCATCAATTGGCTGCATTTATTTGGATAAATCTGACAGATCGCAATGTATGCTTATTTCGTATTACTAATCAGAAATAAGATGAAAAACTTACGAATTTGACGAACGTTAAATTGATAATTTGACAAAGTGCAAATAGAATTTTGTTAATAAAATAATTAAAATTTGTTTGAGCAAATGTCACTGAAAAGTTTGATGTTTATGAAAATTGTAGGCCTTTGAAGATAACTTAACGTAAATATCAACCAACTATTTGCATACTCTCACACAACAGATCGCTACTCCTCTGTAAAGCAGTTAAAAGTTCTAGTTCTAGTTTTAAGCTATAAATCAAACATATTTAAAATAATCTAATCAGCAGTCCTTGAAGGATTCGGCGGTGTACCACCAATTCGTCCATTGGAAACTCTGCACAATGCGCTTTCTCTGAAACAATTGGATGTGTTTTTGGAAAAAATGACAGTTGCCCCACTATTCAAGACACCAGCATCGTCGCCACCAAAAAATCCATCCACACCAATTCCGACGCCATCACAAACGTCCGTTAACCTGCCAATCGAAGCAGAAAAGCCTGCAACAACTCCAACAAATCAATTGGAAGGCAATGACAAAATACTGACAGCAACAACAACCGGAAGTTCTATACCCGGATGTCCACTAAATGATCCTTCACCTTGTGACAGCAGTAGTAAGTTCGATGAGGCTAATATCGTGTTGTAGATTCTTTTTTTTTTGAAATTAGCTTTTCCAATTAAATTTTTTTAATTCTTTTTTTTTTGAGAAAAAAATCTTTACCTATGTTTTAAATTTGTTTGTCTTAAAATTTTGTTTCTCTGTTTGAAAGTTTTCGCTGCAACAATAAAAAAATAGAATTTTATTTGCCTTTTGAGTATTTCTTTTTTTTTAAGGAATTATTAATTTCTTTTAGATGTAAGACTTTTATTATTAAATAAAATCAACACTTTGTTGCTTGAATTTTATTCAGAAAAAAATCAGCATGATTTTGTTTGCTATTCAGAAATTATTCATTACTTAATTTGTCTTTTGTCGAAATGTATACTCCGCGTCACTTGATTAGGGATTATTATAAAAAAGTGCATTAAAGTAAAAAGGTTGATAGATTTTATACAAAAAGTAGTGTTAAGAGAGAAGTGATTCAATTTCGGTTACTTGTTTTAAATTGGCTAAGACTATAGAGTTCCGATTTAAAAAAATACAATAAAAAAAGTAGAAAAAATATCTTGTTACAACCTTGTATTTTAAGTGAGTTTAAGGTTTTTTTTATTAAATAAATAGATAATAGAGGGAACCTTCAATCAAACATGTACTTAAACGATCTTTCAACATCATCTGTTACGAAGACCTATTAACTTAAATAGAACAATCGAGTTGTATTTTTTTCCATAACAAAGAATTGATATAACTTAAAGAAAACCTAAAAAACAAGATTGAGCATTAAGTGAATCCCTAATCAATTGAAGCGGAGTGTATTTCCACTATTCTCGTATATTTTTGAACCTTACTTTTCTTCTCTTCTAACTCTCTGTCTGTCTTTCTCACTCTCTCTGTTAAAAGTTCAAGTAATAATTTGTCCATCTCTTTGTATCTGTCTTCTTTGTTTTCAAAACTTCCATCATAAATCCTCTCGACCGGCACTACTTTTTTATACTGCACCCCTCCCCCTTAAACAACGAAACGTCATCGACATGACAAGAGTCTTTTTAGTTCCTATTTGTATTTTGTTTCTGATGAAAGGTAGTGCCTTACTTCTCTCTGTCTTTTAGTTTGCTACTTTATTTTCATCTTCATCTATGATGCACATTTTCAAAAAAACAAATTCCAGAAATGACTTGCAGGAAAAGTAAACAGGATACACGACGATGACAACTCAAATGATGATGAGTTGAATATTATTTCATAGAATGACAGTTCGCAAATATGAAAAACACCTGACGGTTCCTGGCCTTACCTTTAAGAACAAATATTTATGTAGTTGTAGTCTAACGGTGATTTAAGCTTCCATTAACCCCCATCATCATCCTTGTCATCGTGTCGTCGGTCGTCGTCGTCGTGTTGGTCGTTCAGTGGCAAGGGTTTGGGGTGTACCTGTACATTTCTAGTTTACTTTGTCATTGTTGTGCGTCTGTCCTGTCACTCAGTCTCTCTATCTGTATGTGGATATGCACTGGTGGGTGAAAGTAAATAACAATTATTATTATTATTATTACCGTTATCATCCTCGTGGAAAGAGAGTTTTGAAATATGAATATGGAAAGTTATGACTATGAGATACGAGAAGAGAAGGAGTGGTCCGAGGACGAGCTCGCTCTGGAGGTGTGTTTGCAGAATACTTATGGGATTTTGTGTGACAGTGGTAATTAATAAATGTGCCCTCTGATTGTTATGGCTTCTCGCATATCATCGAAGTTAATATTGTTTGTTTTGTGAAACTAAACAAGGCAAATATTTGTTTAGGAATTCAAACTATTTTCTTTTATTAATGAATTAAATGTACACAATGCTGGAAAGTGTCCTTTTGAATACGAAATTATGTTATTCATAATTTAATAATGACGTCGTATTTGAGTTTAAATTTCGGGAAATTTATGGAAATGGTTTTCAAAATAAACACCAGTAGTCGTTCAGGTTTTGGTCTCCTTTTTTTGTACGAGTAAATGGGTAGGATCGAGGAAGCTATAAGGACTTAGAGGAAAGAATGTTTCTTAGGCAGCTGTCAAAAAATTGGTTTTCAATTAAGGCAAATTTTGTTTAACATTTTACTAGAAATAAAATAAAAAAAAACTTCCCTTTGTGTGAGGGTATTAAGCCGAGTGCACTTGTGTCAAAATGAAAGCAGATTACTTTTTTTTTACTCAATGCAAAACTTAACTTTGTGACTTTTCATTTCTATAGAAAATAGAGAGGATTTTCGAAAATTTGTATTTACGAAAAACAATAGAATACTGAATTGTCAAAAGCCGTCTGTCTCTGTCATACCAAACGTAAAAAAGTGAAGTTAGCAGGGCTCAGCGTTTTACTCCATTGCCATTTTATTTAAGCACACTCTGAGCTAAAAAAAACCTAGATCTATTTTTGACGGCTTAGTTGAGGCACCTGAATTTAAACAAGAAATCCCAATTAACCTCTCATAAAACTTGACTTGAAACTTGACAAGGGTATTTTATAGATTTGAAGACGTTTTTGAAAGATCGGTTTATGTTGGGACTAGGATCTTGATATGCCATATTCCCCCACACAAAAAGTGGTTCTTCAAATATGTACATAGTTACAAATACCATTTCTGCTTTGACAGATATTTTAAGTCACACGTCAATAAGATATGACAATTGCCACTTGCAGTTTATTACACTTCATCATCATCATTATCAGCTCGACAGTCGGAGACAAGTCCTGTCCACATTCAAAAAGACTCCATCTTTTCCGACCATTGGCGTCAAGAAATAACCTTTTCATAGAACTTTATTTTTGTTGGAAGAATAGGTCAAGTTTTTTAATCTTGGGTTAAATGCATGAACTTTTTGTTATGTTTATAAAATACCCTACGATGACAATAAATTGTTAAACTATATCCATTTCAAGATTTTACTAGAATTGTAGAAACTCATATCAATTAGAGAAAAAAAGATGTACAAACGTTTGTTTTGTTAAAATTTTCAGAAAAAAAAATCACACTTGGTGTCTTATAAAGTTTTTGTTAAAAAATTAAGTTGATGTGTTTTAGTCCACTGTTTAATTTTTTTTCCAGATTTTTAGCAGCTCTTAGTCCTTGACATTGAACACCTATGTTAATTTGTTAATCAATATGACGTTTAGGTTGAAGTCCAGTGTATCCATTTAAAATAAAACAACAACAACAAAAACGACAACCAAAATCCACACCCTCTTTTGTCATTGCATTTTATTTTCATTTCAGGATCTTCCACTTTTATGCCTGGAGCTCTTTAGACTGAACTGAATTTGACCAAATTAATTAAATGAAACTTGTAGTAAACGTAGTTCAATTTATAAACTATTTCTTTTATTTACAAAAAAAAAAAAAAAAAACTTTATGCGCCTGCTTCAGTTTTCGGCTTCACATTTGTTATAAGCTCCATTGTGTTCGTTCGTTTGTATGATTCCTTAAATCGTCTTCTGAATTCACAGAGCACCATTCACTTATTCGTCTTATGCTTTTTGTTTATACATTTTATATATTTTCTCTTATGCAAAACAAAAACAAACAAAAAAAATATAAAAACTATTAGAATGGAGTAAACAATCAAGTTTAGCTAGCAGCACGGAACCATCATCGCCCGCTGTCTCAGACAGCTATTCCCATGGAACACCTAGTGGCGAGATGTCAATGAGTTTGACCAGCACTGATGGGTTTGTTTATAAAGCTATGGTTTTTGAAATTTGATTTCAATGAACAATTATTTACAGTTTTAATGTCCTGCCAACAGCTGAGGAACTGGCGAAATTCTTCCCACAACTGGACGACGACCTCAACTCAGTTTACGTCCAGCTAAATAGCGACAACTTGGATCCAGATGTATTCAATCCTCCCACGGAGGGAGACAAGAGTTGCTGTCTCACACCCGTCAGCATGTGCATGGACCTAAGCACTGCAGCTACCAAGGGCTCGATTACACTTTCCATCGAGGTAAGCACACACAACAGCACCTGTATCCTTTCTGAGATTTCATTTACTTTCAAAGAATGAAGACGAAGATGAAGCAACACTCTCAGCAGCAACAACCCCATCCCTTCCACCAGACGAATTCAGCCCGCACACAATCGAGAGTGAGGTATATCGTGAGACTGAGCGTTTCGAATTGAGACCTCCAGCTCGAAAGCCAACCGATCCGATATCTCCGAAGATCCAAAAGCAAATAAGTCTCTTCGAAAAGGAACCCACATCATCGCCACGATCACCGCCACAGGTAATCCGCCGAAAGAAGTTCGAATATGTAACAACTCAATTTCTGACTCAATCGACTTCGAATTCGAATTTCAAAAATTTCGAAAGTAACACTTTGCAGAAAAAATCCAAACCTGACAATGAAGACGATCCCGAATCCAAGACTCGGTCTTGTTCGAATTTAAAAACCGATTCCACATCTAATCTATTACAACAATCATCAACATCAGCACAAAATCATCCAGGAGCTGTAATTGTGAAGGAAATTTTCATAGAACCACCACGAAGGATTTCCAGGAGTTTCCATGGCAAAACCCAGAGTATGGATGCTGGTTTTTTATTTTCGGACTTTCTAAACGTCCCCACAACAACCCTAACGAGGCAAGGAAGTACTGGTGGGACAATTTCTGCCAACGAGAGCAATCAAAGTTTCAGTGCGAATACTTCACCCTCGGCCAAGCCCAGATTTACAACCAACAAAGTTGATGATAATAATTTTCGAAAATCTAAATATTGATTAAATTGTAATTTTTAATTAATTTTTGTTTTGAATTTTGTGAACTGTTTCCGTCTGTGTGTTAAGTTACTACTATGACTAGAATAATTACATACATATAATATTGTGTTCTTATGAAATATTATAAATTAAGAGATATTCTTTTTGTGATTAATTTAGTTACTGTATTTTTAGATTTAGAAAACAAAGAGTGTATTTTGAAATGATAAACAAAATAAAGAAAGTCTTAAAGGCTGTGCTTTCAATGTCTGACTGTCAACTTTATTTGATTTTATTTAGTTTTGAATTTGCATATCAGAACTCAGTGTTGCAATCTAAATGCATGTTTTAAAAAGTGAGGGGCAAACTTGTTCAAGAGGATTCGAAAATTTTCAATATGTTAAAACTACATTTTAAAAACATTTGTATAAAAATTAGAAATAAAATGAAACGAGGGCCTCCTAACTCCATAAATTATTGCCTCCTACATTTCACATTTCAAAACTCTATCTATACTAAACACTTTTACTGACTACTGACTTAATTTTGCGATGCTGCGTTTTAACATACCAAAAAAACATGGCTGTTTTTAGCAAGTTTAATTAGATTTGTTTCCCTTTTTAAGCATTTAGAGCTACAAACCTTCTATTTCAAAACTCAAAGTACCATTTCCACAGAAAGTAAACAACATAATTTCGAAAATTCAATATCCTTAAATCAACACAATCTCAAAAGACATTTATAAAGAGACGAAAGATTGTAGAATTTCTAAACAACACGAATTATTCCACCTTAGAGGGCAAACAATGAGCGGCTTTATCCCATCTGATTGCAGAGTCCTGGATAACACAATCCTTGCGCTCTTTTGTCACCCATATACACCAAATCCAAATATAGGTTGCCATATACCATCTGATTGTGAACACACATTGGCCATAGATTCGGCCTTCATCCGTACATCTGCATTATAGGTAGTATAGTGTTCCTAACGAACAAACAAAAGTTGTTTCGAGAAATTGTGTAAGCATGGAAATTCGCAGCAGCAGAAGGAAAATAGTAATTGGAGGACGTTTTGGTCAAATAGGACGTCTAGTTTATTTCCTACGATTTGATACCAGGAACAGACAACTTGCAATGTTGTATACGATAAGCCTATACAGACCAACACATCGGGGTTAAAGTTCCATTGCAGGAAATGAAATTCGTAAAGAGAAGGTATTTATCTTGTTTATAAGTTGGAATTAGGAGCACCAGTCGCCTGGTAGGTAGTAGGTTGCCATTAGAGGTAGAGGGGGGAAGAAAAAAGCATCAACACACAAAAGCGGGTATTAATCTTTGGCCATAATTTTACAGATTTTCGAAAGTACCTACACAAGTACAATGAATTTGCTAAGTAAGACTGAAATGGGAGAGAAAATTCCTTGTAAAATAGTTTTCCATTGATATTTTTGGGAGTGCAGCATCTAGGAACATGTGTGTATAAAAAATATTTTGTATGTCAAAGGACTTTTCAACTCTACTAGTCTTGGTCCTCAAGTATAAATTTGGTTTTGAGCAATTATTTTGAAAATGAAAAATTGAAATGATTCCAAGTGACATGGACATCATAAGTTATTCCCAAAAGAATTTTTTTAAAGGGAGTAGAGGGTGATTCATCGTGAGGTTTGATTTACAGTGTAGATAAAATATAAAAGCAGCATCAAGAAGTAACATGGTCAGGAAACTTCTTACAAAATTGAGACTTTTACTTGCCAAATATCAAAAGATGAAAGCTTCATAAGTGACAGCTGCCAATATGCATCGCCTCACATGGGAGTGATGTGAACTAGCCTTCAAGATCATACGGTTTTAAGGGTCTTTCAAATTCGCAGGTCTATGCAAATAAGGTAGAGACCACATCGAGTCTCATAGCCAACATAAGTACTTGAAATATTATTATGGTAGCTATCAGAACTAAATTTCTGAAATACTATGGAACTCAGTCTTGAATGGAATTCAATTTAAAAAAACCTTAAAGTTTCATAAAATATAATATATTCTATTAACTTTTTGACATGCTTAAAAATTTGGTTAATATTATGTTCGAACAAGGAATGAATCCAAGGCCGAAAAGGTACAAATCCCTCTCCTGCAACGTTTATTCATTCAAATATTTTGTTGCCATCATCAAGACTTGTAGAAGGACACTCTGTAAAGAAAAGTCTTATCTTACTAAAAAAAAAATTAAAAATAAAACAAAAACAAATAGCTATTTAAAAAAACATAAACACTCCTTCAAATTCAAGATCCAATCTGATGAAAAGGCTAAAACAACATTTTTTCTACTAATCGTCACTTTTGTTTGTTTTTGTTTTCCAATAAAGGATGACATGAATTCCTCTTTTCAAAACAGCATCGTTCCATGGAATCTCGCCTCTTTTTGTGTTTGCAATCTACTAAAAGGAATAAATACGCTAAGGAGCTTAGTCACGACCAACGACAACAACTACAACCAGGACGACACGATGACGATGATGATAGTCCTGATGGTATGGTCCTTGTCTATTCGTTTGTCACTTCTTCTTTTTTTTTTTAATGCGCTTAGTAACTCGGTTACATTATTCCCGTCCCGACATCCAAACAGCGGACTGACAAAACCCTAACAAACCTAATTCGGGAACAGGATGGGGAAATAAAAATACACTCAGTACACCCAGAAAAAACAACAAAACTTCCATCAAATAGAGAAGAGCCTAAATTCCATGTAAGCCGTCTTAATGAATCTCTAGCACTGATGGCAGCGGTGGCGGCAGTTTTCACAAAATCACCTTTTCCAGAAACTGCAACCGTCCCAACACCCATAGTCCGCCCTCCTAAAATGTAGTGTGAATGTCCTCTTTATCACTTGAAAGGCAGAGCACCACATCCAGAGATGTCGAGATGTCCTGAGAAGGACTCTCCACATCAGCTCCAACTCCGAGAACCAGAATGCAGCTTCATTCAGCCCTTTATGCTGCACTAAGCAAACCCCATTGGCATCCCTCTAACAAGTAACCAAGAGTGCATGCATAATTAACGTGCAACATGCCCCAGAGTCTGCTGCCAGCAGCGCTAACTAGCCATTTTCGTGAGACCTAGGTTCGGAGTGGAACTGGAGTATCGACCGGGGAGGAAGGTGATATGGAGGCTTTTTGTGATGGGAAAACCCCATGCCTATACGCCTCAGGTACTTACTATCTGGATTCACATGTCTCTATGTTCAAGTGCACCATGTGTAAGGATGCTGCTTATTTTCGTTCCATCGAGCTTGAGACCTATCCCTGTGCCTGCTCCTCTGGCATGGAATTGCCATCACCTAACAATTTCATCCATTTATCCTGTTGTGCTTAGCTCTGTGATTCATGATGATGATGCTCTTCTGGTTCTGGCCCTTTATGTAAGCGTGGTGGGTCTTGGAATAGTGGTAATGGTGGTATGGTGGCACAAGGAAGACGTATATTTTAGTTTTCACACAAAATTGTAATCTATGTGTGTCTTATCATGTTGTTGTGTTTTAACAAATGCACCTTGGTAGAAACGAAGCAGGGATGTTATTTGGAAAATTAAAAAAAAAATCAATTCCAAACTCCATTCCATAAAATCTTTACAATGTTTTTTTGTGATAAGTGTGGTGTCCTAATATCGTTTAAGCATGTTCAACTTTGAAATACATGTATTTTCGTAAATAAGTGTCGGAGAAGGGTCAAACTCAGATTTTGTTTTTGCATTTTTTGACACGACATATGTATCTCTGGAACTGGACAACATAGAAAGCTGAAATTTTAGTATTGTGATCCTTGAAATATCCACTTTCCAACGGCATACCATTTTTAACAATCTGTAGAATTTTGACAAATTATCAGATTGACAGTTTGATTGACAAGTTTTCAGAAGCATCAATGAGAAGTTGTCAGTGTGGATCGCTGCTTGTTTCTTTTGGAATTTTTGACAATTTTTTATTGTAACCTTCTTGCTATTGTGAATTAAAACTTGACAGTCACAACTTAATTAATTATTGTTCTTTTTCTGCTAAGTCAACTGAAAGCTGATATGTCTAGAATAATAAAAGAACAACTTCAAAAGTCTGCCATTAAGGCACTCAGAAAGTTAAAAGACAAAACACAAAGGACAAAACAAAAAGCAACTCTATGAATTAAACAAACAAAATTAAACCCCCTCCCCTCAACTGCCTCTCTTCAACATTTGCACAAGAAATAACTTACAACAATAAAAGTCCTTTATTTTTTTGTTCTTTCATCAAACAAATAAACCACACATAACCCCCGAAAGGGTTTCGTTTATAACAAAGCACCGCTTCTCGCTCGCTTCTCGTACCCCAAAAAATAGAAAAACCCTTTTCGTCCTTTTTCCTCGATTGTAGGTGGGTTATTGTATGGGTTTGTCTGTACATGAATGTGTGTTGGCGTTTTTTTTTTGTTTTTTATTATCATTTTTTTTTCTTTAACAAATTTTCAATTCGATTTGCTTTAAATCAACCAAAACAACTCAGCATTCTCTTTGCTGCTTCCTTTCCTCCATCCACAAGAATAAACGAACTGTGAAAAGAATCCACTGATGATATTTATTCTAAGGCACAAGCTCAAGGAAAAAACATCAACAATGAGGTTCCAATAAATTACACTTTTTATTCGGTCCTGAATGGAAATGGCAAAGGATATGGAGAGAGGAATCCTTTCCTCTGCAATTGCCAAGGCAATGAATGTCCTTCCGCCCGGCCTTCTATGGCCCTCTATCTATACCATAGTACTCGTACTTCTTCTGCCTCTCTTCTGCTGCAAACGTTGGAGGTTGGAGAAAACAACATGAAGAAGATGTCTGCTGAAATTTCTTTCAGTTGAAATAATTTTAACATTTTTTTGTTGTTGCCTTTTTTAACTTGATTCGAGTACAAGTACAAAGTAAGTAAGTATACGCCACGATGAGTACGAGTACGAGTACGAATATCGTAGGTAAAGTCCTTTGGCCCTTCTGTCGTCGTCTTTCGTTGTCGTTGTTGTGGGTCGTGCCGTTCATTCGTTCGTTCGTTCTGTGAGTTAAGCATGGTTGGAATTTGCTTTATGGTGTGCACGCCATTTCCGAAACCGCTCGCGACAATAACTTCCCGCATAATGTGCAAAGTTTCACTGCAATCGCGTTTTTCCTTACCTAGTTCTTTAAGGGGGGATTTTTTTTTTTTTTTTTGTATTCAACAACATCCCCCTCTCCTCGAACCATAGATTTCTCGTCATTTGATCCTGACGACTTAATTTCTTAAATGTGCTATGAAAATTAAATTATCAGAGTAAAGCAGTTTCGCTGTATTAAGCTAATGTAAATTGCTAATTTTGGCCATCCAGGGACATTTGCTGGATGATGATCACTATGCGATAGCCAGCGCGGCAAGTCCTTTGGATTTGGTCCTTGTTAAAGCTAAAAAGTCTATTTATAAAAAGTATTATATATTTTTTTTAATAAATTTCCACCAGAGGGGAAGCAGATGCGTTTAATGGGGTTGGGGGTTCGAGAGCGTTGCGTCGTCGCTTGTCGTCGTTTTGTTGGTTTTGGGCGTAATATAATATTATTTCCGATTCAGTTAACCGGAAAAGGATGCTGGATGTGGCCAAAACAAAAGGATATGAGTTATTTTTTTTTTGTTCCGTTTTCTGTGACCGTTATCTTTGTCTCTAAAAATATGTTGGCAATGAGTTTAATTTTTAACCAAAAAGATAACCAAAATTCAGATCGTATGAATTGAAAATTATATTTACATGGGCTTGAAAAAAAATGGAAAAAAAATATTACGTATACGCCACAGTGCACAATAAAATCCAAACAAGTTTTGATTGTTTATTGTGGAATTCTATGATGTTCTTTTTTTATAAATTTAATTAGTTCTAGGTCAAACATCATTAAATTTAAATGAATCTTTTTGAATATTAAGGGAAGATTTAAATTGAATCGTTCTTTGGAGGCAATGGTCATGCGTTTGATGAAGTGAATTAATGGAAAGAAGAAGTGTTAGAAGAAGACTCTTGGATTTATGATGATGAAGCTGATCGAATCTGATCAGTTAAAAGATGGAACGGAAGGGGAAAGTATTTATATAGTTCAAAGAGTTAGAAGAAGCGAATTCCTGCAGAAATGCTGAAGTCAAAAAATTTACTGATAGCTTCTTTTTAAAAAACACCTTTAAAATGAAGTAGGTATAGCAATGAAGTTTTTTTCATTCTTTGGACTTTTTTACTGGCTTATATTTTAGATCAATTTGAAGTGAAAGGTGTTTGTTAGAATTACTTGCTCCTACAGATTACATTAGATGAAGAACTTGTAGCATTCAGGGGAAGATGTATTTCCGACAATATACATTCCATTCAAGCCAGCGAAGTACAAAATCAAGATTTGGGTAATTTGTGATTCTGAAAATATTAAATCTTACACATTCAAGGAATTTGGAAGCAAACTTGAAAGTATTCAAGTCTATGGACGCATAATCTTACTACTGATAACTTTCTTACAACTTATAAACTTGGACAAATTCTTGAGAAACAGAATAACCACCATTAAACGTAAAATGACACTTCTTTCATTGTAAGGATAAAACAAAACCAACATTAAAATTTATGAAAGGAGAATGAAATTCAAAAATCTAATTTTTAAACTGAAAATCTGCATCAATCACATCAGACGACGATTTGAAGTTGAAACATCTCATATAACATATCACACTCAAAAAGCTATTAAATATAAGATTTATTAAAACAGAAAAAGAATGAAGAACAATAAATTTTCAGTTCACTTTTGATGGATTCTACAATATATTTTATATACAACTCCAAATCAGTATCTATATCTGAGTTTTATCCTTCAGGTTAAAGGTTAACATACTTAGGGGAAGTTTTTTTTACCCCGGGAATGATGTTTACTTACAAAAATAAAAATATAGGAAAATACAAAAAAAAAAGAAAGTAACCTTGTAACTCAATTTTGAAAGGTATATAAATTCCTTTTACGAACTCCTTGTTTACTTTTTAAGTTTATTTTTTCCCGTTCCAAAGAAAATTCCCTAAAGGTAAAATAAAACAAGTGGGGAGAAACCATAAAAAACTGTGTTGTTTTTACAACTAAAACAGTCAACCCAAAGTAAAACAAATTTAATGTTCTTTTATTATTTGAAACACACAAAACTCAAATAAAAATCAAAACAAAATTTCAAAAAGTCGGATATCCGTTTGGAAGGTTCTTTGTTTTCGGTCTCGTGTCGTATCCTAGGAACCTACCCTACATACATATATATAAATACATATAAAGTCCGAGGACAACATCATCATCAGGAAGTGATGTTCGTCATGGACCAATAAATTAATCTTCCTTCCATTGTGTCATCAACTTATCAAAGAAAAACTTCTTCCGCAGCATTTGGCAATTTCAACAAAAGCTTCAAAAAAATAAGAAAAAAAAAACGGAACAAAAAATGAAAGGTGAAAAATGGACTGGAATTGGAAAAACGAAAAAAAGAAAATAACATAAAAAAAATCACCTCTATTCATCAAAAGCAAAATGAATTTTAGATTCGCTTCCTCTTTTTCTTTTGGCAGACAAGACAAGTTGGCTGAGATGTGCGGTCAATAATAATAAAAAATATAAAAAACTGAAAAAGGAAAAAAAAAACGTGCCCCGAGCATCCTTGGAATCAACAACGTATAGTGATGTTCTTCACCTCAGACATGGCAATCTATTAATCTTTCTTCACGCTTGGCAACAAATTTTTTCATTTGAAATGTTGCTTCCATTGAGGATTCAGCGGAAAATGACCCAATGGATGACAGGACAGTGTGTTGGTGAAGAGATGATTCAAGTTTGTTGAAATTGGATGATAATGAATGCATTCAGTACTAAAGAATGAGTTTAAATCAAACGTGTTTGAGGAACAGGATTCAGTCCTGAAAAAAAGTTCTCATCGAAATATTTACTTTGAATGTTGCAAGAGATCCATAGGATTCAAAGCATCTTCCTTTTAGCCAATTGGATATGTCTAGAAGAACTTTGCTGTGAAATTAAAAGGGGGATCTAAAGATGTACCAATACAAATAAAATTAACTACAGAAATTGATAAAATATTCATCAATATAATATTCCAAATGGAAGATCAGTTAAAATGATAGAAATTTTGTGGGATAAGAAATTCTTCTTCTTTAAATTTGCTCTTGATGATTGAAGAAGGTATAAACTCGTAAAAATTTATCGGGAACGATATCAAATAAAACGAAATATCAAAGGGAATTTGGCCAACAAAAAGTACCAACAGTTTTCTCGAGAATTTACTAGACGATGGGTAGTTCTGTATTTTTTTAGTTTTGTAGTTGTGTAGTTGTGTAGTTGTGTAGTTGTGTAGTTGTGTAGTTGTGTAGTTGTGTTGTTGTGTTGTTGTGTAGTTGTGTAGTTATGTAGTTATGAGTTCTCTTGCAAATTTCGATGGGGGCAGCAACACCCCCATTTAGTCAGCTTAATTCAAGTTTATGGTAGTTACATATAGTCAGGAAGAGGTTGGTTTGATGGAAATTTTGAAGAAGGTTCTTTTAAGCCATAAAGTGGTTAGATAAAATGTAGCATATAACACAATTTCTAACTGTGCATTGGTTTTCTGTTGCTCCTGCAATAGTATGAAAATCGGTTATACAAAAAGGGTACGCTTGAAAGGATCCTGTTGCAGCTATAAAGCCAAATAAGCCTGACAAATAATATGGCTTAGGCCTTAAAGTTTAACAGTTCTGAGTTTAGCTTATAGTTAAATCAGACTTACATATATATAGTTAATCATGAATTCAGAGTTAACTCCAGAAGCAGTTTTTCGGTGGAGGATTAATTTTAGCACGATGAATGATTTTTAATTTGGTATCACTGAAAAATATCGATATATAAATGTCACAAAACTATCGAAATCCACTATCTGTTCTGAATTTAATCAGCTTTACATTTTGTTTTCTTAAAACAAATTTAGGAAATCTCGGTTTTTGAATGAATTTTCTTGAGAAATATTTTAAAATTGGTTTCATTGAACATTTTGAATATATTTTTGTGCGATTTTGTCCAAAAATCATGAAGTCGTTCATGTAGAATTCGAAATGAAAAGTTACATTATTTTATATGTTCTCTGAGATCATTTAAAAGTACAACACTAAGCCCTTGTAATGCATGTTCTAAACCAGGATGTGGCTGGAAGCAATATAAAACACCTTCGTTGCACATTTAATTTTATTGGTTCTTTTTGTTCCTTATAAACTCCGTAGGTGGCACTTCCCTTTGCAATTAAACGCCCTTTCTTGTACAACCTACAATTTTCACCTTAGACTATTATAAAAATTATTATCGACTAAAACTTGGACATAAATTGCCTCATTGCTACGAGCAGGTAATAGGAACAACAACAACATTAGCAAAAATCCATTCCTACCTTTGGCTTCTCAAAAATAAAACATTTGGGTTTCTTCTAGTTCCAACCTACAACCATACTGCCGTTGCGTTCGCTTAATAGCTTAAATCATATTTCTAACCATGAGGAAGATATTCGCCAAGGACCTGGAAAAGACGATGACGACAGACGCTACGACGTAGATGTATAGACGCGGATGAATCATGGGATTGTAGAGGATTCAGAATTATGACGGCTATGCTTTCTCTTTTATAAGATTTTTCGGATGCTTTTTGTGTTGTCCAAATGAATATCACATGGAGTTGGAGGAAAAAAACCGTTCATATAAATAAAACCAGCCGTGCTCGTTTTGGTAATAAAAGTAATGAAAAAATCATAAAGAATCCTTGCTGCCACTTTAAGAATGGGCTTCCGGACTACCATAACCTTCCCCCTAGCCGCCGCACCCGCCGCCGCCACCTTCGACATCATCAGCAGCTGCGTTGCCATAGCCCTGGTTCTAGAACTTTGAAAGAGCAGAAGGAGGGGGCCGGGCGGGATGAATTGGGTTTAATGGACTCGCCTCGCCAGGAACAAGAACCGAAATTGATAATAATTTTCCTTTTAGTTGCTTCTGTCTGTGTCTTAGTTGTTTTTATCTCGTGTTTTTTTGATTTGTTTTTATTAAGTTGCTTAACTTCAATTCTGATTTGCTACTATTTTCTCATTTTCCCCCATTTTTGTTGCGTTTATTATGTCCATAATAACTTTGTAGGCAGGTGGGTCTGAGTAGTTAAGGGAATGCAGAATAAAGGTGTGTAAATAGAAAATATGTTCCGCAGTTCAGTTGTAGTCGGGTTTTTGGGTTGGGTCGGGTTCGGGTCGAGGTCAGGGTTTTGGTGGTCCTAGTCTGGAAATGTTTGTGTTGAGAGGATCTGTTTTGCAAATCGCAATTGAACGGAAGAAGATTTTCATTCCAACATAGGATTAAGGGGATTTGTTTAATGGCCAAGGATATTCTTTTTATTACGATTTAGGTACCTACCTTTAAGAATAACAAACTATGAAGGTTTGGGTTTTTGTTTTGGGTTTTTTTTTGTTGTGGATTTTGCTTATGAAACCTTTGAAGTTATTCAGTTGAGTATAAAAATATAAATACAAATAACCATAACATCAAAAAAGGTTTACCTCTGCAATAAAATTCTTTCAACTTTGCACTTTAATCATGAAATCTTTTTATGAGCAGAGGAGTGAACTTTTTATGGTCATCGTCTTTTTGGGATATTTTTTCTTTTATACAAACATTATGTTGGGAAGAGTTTTTTAACGCTTAAATGTAATATTGACAGGAAATGACTTTAAAAATCAAATGACGTTTTTAAAACTAGGGCTTACAGAGCATTCATAGAAAGCATGTACAATTATCTGACCTTAACACCTTAGATCAAAACGACCGAGAAACTTCAAAACTTTAGTAACAATTTGGACACAATATCCCAAATGAGCTTTGACACTTATTTTAATGGTATAACAACGCCCAATGGCTCCTGTCCTTTGACAAAATTGTCAGTTAGAGGCTTCTTTTTGTTTGTATTTTTGATGAAACTGGACAAATTTCAAATTGTCAAGCAAAACTTCTTTCATAAAGAACACAAACGTTCCAAAATCGAACCCATCACTAAGGAGTTTTTGATTTACCTTATTTCAACTGGAACTAAAATCCAAAATTTAAATTGAACAAACAAATACAAAACCATGCCAACACTATTTGTAAGGAGAACAAACATTTCTCTGTCCCTTCGTCTTCGCCTTTCATTCCTCTGGGCATAACATCAGTTGGAGTTCCATAACTTATACGAGTAAACTCAAAGACTTAGAGTACATTTCTGTCAGAAATAAATGCCATCACAACTCCGTAGAGTAGTAGGAGATCATACTGGGAAAACTGACATACAAAGACACTTTGTTCCCTATTTCTTTTGAAAAGCTGATAGAGGTACCTACAACTTTACTTCCTTTCATAGTTCTACTCTGAAATTCACATCCAGTTATGTTCGATATCTAGTCTTGTTATTGGCTTTGGACTCAAACATAACGTATCTTTATACATATATGCATATTTCTGTCTTATTGAATGGTTCTACAAGTATTGGAAGGTTGGAGTACATTGTGCTCGTGAACATATTATAGTCAATAGGGAATTCAGTTCTGCCTTCTTTGGCCAACCATGCATAAATGCAATTTTGCAATGCAAGAAGTTTACAATCATCAAACGTGTCCTTATTTTACCCGCAACTTCTCCCACTTGGAATAGGTATACATAGATGCTGTGCACTTACTTACTCCCTCAATTCATCGAAGACGTTGAATATCAATGTTCAGCTGTATACTGTTGAATCTTTACATGGAAGTAGTCTGGGATGTAAGGTTTTAAGTACACCGGCACTTGCCAAATACTAATATTTTGACAAATACCAAATAACAGTAACAGTTCTTTAAGTAATTAGCCAATACTGTCAAGCTTATGTCAATTTTTAGAAACACAAGTCAATTACTTGATTCTGAAATATTTTAGTAGTTGAAGTACTGCAACACTATACGTACCTTAAGTACTTTTATTTTACGTAGAGTACTGTTCCAATACTTTAAAGTCAGTTTTTGAAAACATACTTGGAGAACTCTTGAACTCGAACAATTCTGGTGATTCAAATTGTTTGAAACAAGTTTAAACGTTGAACTTAAATTATAACTTGTTTTGAACACTATAAAGTACTAATTAATGTCAAACTCTTCACTTTGATGTAAGTGACATTTATAATAAATAAGATGTTGAAAAAAATGTTGACAGTTTTTTTGTCAGCTTATCAAATTGATACTTTTCGAATTCAAAAATGTATTTAGTATGTCCTTAGGGAAAAGAAAACAGAACAGAATAATTCAAGAAGATCTAATTGACATCTGTCAGATTTAATAAATTAGTTGCAGTGAATTTAAAGTTTGAAAATACGTAAAATTCCTTATTTTGATTGACAATTTAGAAAAAGAAACAAGAATTATATGATTTATGATCGAGAGAACATCTGTCAAATTGATTATGATGATGATGATATCTCCAATCTGTCATCAAAGTGTGTAGTTCCAGAAAAAAGGAGCAACAAAAATTTTTTCAACCTTATCTAATCGTAATCTGTCAAATTCATCAATTTAAGTCTCATGACATTGACGTTCTTCGAGTAGAAAAGTTCTTTCTGTCACTTTCAAATTACAACTCTACCTCCCCGATTACTTTTACATATTGGTTTTGAATTTATGATTTATCTATCAAACGAATAATTTCGCTCCCAGCTGTTCCATTCGATTCGATTCGTTTCGTTTTACTTGAAATTTGATATCGAGAAGGAATTTTTCATACGGTTGACATAAGCACAACGATGCGCTTTCATTTGAATCCAATAGATGGCATGCATTCATTCATGGCATATTCGTTGCACAAAATGCACTCAAACACACACATAAAAACCCACATACACATACATATAGTATCGTACATGAAACGAACTTAATTGAGGATTCCACTTAAATACCGCTCTTCGACATTGATTGGGTTCGCATTGGCAGAGTTGTAGAGCGAAACCATGACAGCCAGAGAGTTCCTAGTATTGGTATTTCTGATGTGATTGCGCTTCAAAAAGGATGACGACGACGAGGACGACTGCGATGTCCTTTTCTTCTACTTCTATTTATATTCATGAATTTATCCACATTTCGGAAGATAATGATGATGATGATTCTTGTGAAGTGCTTTGTGATTCTTCCTCCTTTTTGTTCAAAGTTTATGCGAAAGTATAAGTGAAGAGTATTGGAGAAAAGTTAAGAGGTAATTGCGTGGTTGGAAATGGGATGAAGAGTTTTTTTTTGTATCCTTATTTTTTAACTTTATTTCTTTTACAAAAATTGATGAATGGGATTTCAATTTGAATGGTTGGAATTACATCTCAATGTTATTAGCTTAAATGAGAGGGGAGAGGTGGAAGATTTGTTTCGAGAATAATTGTCAGTGTCGAATAATAGAAATCTTTATATTGATAGAAAATTTAATTTTCAAGTGAATTTTGGGTTTCTAGAATTTTTGAGAATTTTATAATTGAGTTACAACCACTAAAGAAGGATCAATTAAATTTTCTTTTGTTTTCTTCACTATGTTACATGCTGCTAAGAAGGATTAATAATACAATGATTTTACTACGAAGTGCTGTAAGTCTATTTTAATTTGTAATTCAGTAAAATTTTGCGGAAAAGGGTTAAAAAAAAGCTGACGAAAGGGAAATAGTTACTTTTTGAACATTTTCTAAATTCATTGATTCTGAACTGATCCAAAAGTGTGGATTTCAATCTGATAATACTTTTTTCGGAATTGATGGTCTTTTTGACAGTTGTCACTTGATTTATACAAAACTTCGTTTGTCAATTTATTAGTTTATTAGAATGAACCCGAATGACCAAAAAGGTCGTAGCACGTTCGGTGAATGGGCTCGAAACAAGATGGCCACCGATCCCGATTTTTAGAAGAATATTTTGCTCAGCGATGAAGCTCATTTTTGGTTGAATGGGTATGTCAATAAGTAAAAATTTTCGTATTTGGAGTTATCATAATCTACAAACCGTAATATCCTCAAAAAGTCACTGTTTGGGGTGCTCTATGGACAGGGGGAAACACTGGTCCATATTTCTTCGAAAATGAAGCCGGCTATAATGTTACAGTTTATGGGGAAAGCTAGAGCCATGAGTAATGACTTTGCGTGCCTGAATTAGAGGATGTTGATGTGGATAAACTTTGGTTCCGACAAGATGGCGCGCAGGGGCGTTACATGCCATACAACCATCGAAACAATCAATTTATTGAAGGAAACTTTTGGTTGGCGCATAATCTTACGTCGTAAGCCATGTGACATGGCCTCCAAGATCGTTCGATTTAACACAACTTTACTATTTTTTGTGAAGTTATGTGAAGTCCTTGTCTATTATGATAAGCCAGAGACAATTGACGCCTTGGAATAGAATATTCGACGTGTTATTGCTGACATACGGCCCAATTGCTGCAAAAAGTGATCGAAAATTGGGCCTCTCGACTGGAAATTATTCGAGCTGGTTTTTGTACAAAATAATTCTTAGAACATAATGACAAATCTTTATCTTTTTACTGAAGCTACATTCTTGGTCATAACATTAAATTATATGCGTTTCATTTCTTCTTGAAAACCACGCGTCTAAAAAAAACAGCCTTCTCCTGCTCTTCAACTAGTTATGTCATTCTTTCTGAACTAATGGTCGTATCGTGATGTGTATAACCCTCACCCTGTTCATCACCTTCCTAAGTAAGTTCATGAGAATTGATTAAATACAAAACAATCCTTATAAAATTCAAAAAAATACAAGCTCAGAAAAGAAGACTATTTAAACGGCCTAATGGTCAAATAATATCATCCAACTAACACCGACCAAAAAGGTCCTTCAGACTTACATAAGAAACTTCAATGGCTTTCTTTAATACCTCTTGCCATATTTTGAACGTAATATGACCATTCCATAGCCGGGGTCCTCCCTGAGTCCATTTATCAATATATATCCTGTTTTTTAAGACCTTCTCTGCCCTAAAAAAAAAACGGGAAAAAACCTTCAACAAATATTTGCTCTGTATATTAACCAAATTAATTTTCATCAAATATTGCCACAATGTCCTTTTTGCCCTCCTCCTTGGCATAGTTGATGGTTTTGGTTGTATAGGAGCGATGACATGGTGGGTATGTCGGTGTGTAATGTGTGTGCGTTATTATTATCGAATGGCGATGATTCAATCGAGTGTTTGTGTTGCTTGGTATTCCTCGAGGCTATATTTATACTTCAAGTTCAATATGTGGTAAATTCCACTCACACCCCAAGGAGCAGGACCCATCGGCATCGGTTGTCGTCCTCATTCCCGTCTTCGAAACCTCTGAGCACCTTTCTTCACATCAGTGTGAGAGTTCATCTCGAAATAGAAACAATGCATGTTGTAAGTGTTATGGTTGGGCGGGCCGGGCTGGTTGGTTCGGATGGCGTCACCCTAACTTATGTATATGACGTGCTGGGGGCGCACCTTCTTTGGCCTGGCAGATACACGGGCGGGTGGTAGAATGACATTTTCAATTTACTTTAAGAGCTTGCGGAGCACTTTCGAATGTGGTGGATGGCGGTGCGTAGGGAGTACACATATTCTTAGGGATTTGAAGTGCCCCTGCTGCTCCATATTGCCATCCAATATGCCAACAGCAAAAACAGTGGCATCATCATCAGCCCCCAAATAAAAAACTTTTATACCCACTCTGAGTTGGCCGTCACATCACGTCACGTTACATCGCACCGCCGTATCTATGCGTAGCTTCTCATTTTGCCGGAAACGAAATAAATGTAACACCCGGCGAGCGCGTTTGTGGACGCAGAAGAAGAAGCGGCAGGAGGCGGTTAGTGCTGTTTGCGTTGGTAAAATGTATAAATTGTGTAAATATTTGCAATTTTAAGGATGGACAGGACATAATCCCCCTTCCCGTATAAATATACTAAATAACGGAAAACGAGCAGCAAACAATCGGCTTATTTATTGGATCGATGGGCGGAATGTATATGTATACGTAGGTAGGTGATGGGTTGGATTTTACTATGTATATACACATAAAGAGTGGAGGTCTTTGTGTAGAGTAGATAGAAGGCCACTTGGAGCAATGAAAAACAAGGTTCAAAGGGGATAAGGTGAGGGATTGTTGATATAAATTAATGGATGTGTTTTATTTTTGTAATTGAGTCGCTTGCAAAAGGGGGGAGTCTTTTTTTTGTTGTTACGGTAGAACCTTTTAATTTGAGTTCGGGAATAAACTTCATCAACAAAAATAAAAAGAAGAACGATTTTGATATAACTACTCACTTGAATGTGTGCATTTTTATTTACACAACGAAGAAGGTCCTTGTGTAGTAATAAATTTGCATAACCTTGTGCAAGTACAAAGGAACCAAGTACAAATATCGTCTAGCAATCAAAATACATCAATGGTACACTTGGGCGTATACGTACTTTTTTTTTTTTAAATTGAATTTTTAACCAATTTCCTTGCATAGCACTTTGATATTTATTTTTTGTCAAATAAAATAATTTTAATTGAAAAAAATCCTCACTGCCGTATTAAGATTTTAATGGATTCGCCCACAAACTTCACTACCGTCCCGAATATGGACAAGAATTATTAAAATGTCAAAATAGACCGAATTGTGCCATTAACAGAAAAGGAGCAGAATAACATCTCATCTCATGCTGGTCCAGTTATTATTGTTGATAGGCTATTTATATTATAATGATGAGTCGTAAAGATTGTGAATGACATTTCTGAAATAGGCAGATTACCGGTCTAGACAGTTTTGCCTTTGCGAACAATATGGTAATAAATTGATATCGTAAGAATTAATGGGGACCTTAAGGAGGATATAGGGTATGTGGGATGGAAAAAATTTAAAATAATTCAGCAATTTTTCAGAGCTTAGATTTTGAGTAAAAGAAATTAATTTAATTTCATCCTTTTAAAGATGTTTTTTGATGTTATATCAACTTTTTTGACTTTGTGTAGTCTAGAATCTTGATAATTTTTGGTAAATTCGTGAAAATGAAATGGTGTATTATGCATATTTTTTTCTTTTCTTAAACCAAAAAGAGAATATTTTTTAGTTTTTTCTTTAATGATTATATTTATACATTTTGTGCCTTATCACGAATAAAAATTCCCCTGTGTTCTTTCCCATTTTAGGAACTTTGCTATCGTAAATAATTGTTTCCAGTGAACTTCTTCCTTATTTGTAAACAAATATTTCCGTAACTAAGTTGTGAGAAAAATTTTCACTAGAAAAAAGTTCCCATAAAATTGGCGATAGGGCAGATTCATGTTCACCGAAGGATATTGATACTGCACCTTTTTTATAGGAACAGTTGAATTTCACCTGGATCCTCTTAATTTTCTAGAAATGAAGTCAGAAACTTTCAAAACACAAACATTTTTGAGGAATGGCATTGTCATTCGAAAGTGAAAAACCGATCTTTTTTAATTTTTCAAATTGAAAACATGTTAATACTTTTTTAAATTACTTTCAGAAAAAAATCTATAAACTTTAAATGAAGAAGTTTTAGAAAGAAATTATCGTAATAGAAATAAAGTATGTATACTTTAGAGATTTCATACATATGTATGTATGTTTTCGAAAACGTTGTAACTTCTAAACTCTTATTCAGATAAAAAAAGGACCTTTAGCTAAATTATAGAAGACCTCAATATGATCAACACCTGAAAAACTTTTTAATAGCAAAGCAATATTATTTATAAATCTAAGGTAATAAGTGTGTGACTACACAGATATCATTTATAATATCTATCAATGAAAATGCATTTGAGTTATTGTATTGACTCTCAAAAACATCAATGGCGTACACTTGGGCGTATACGTATTATTTTGTGTATTAATTGCATACCGTAATTTTCGTCTGAAAATTCTATTTAACTTGACAATGTAGTTTTAAGAACTTGGCTGAGCATTATCATACATACTTACATACAAAGAATCTCGAACGATTCCTGGAAATATATCTCATCAGCTCTCTCCAGCGTTTTGCCAGTTGTCCCGTTTGATCGTTCTTCACCAAGTACTTCTATAGATCAGCCCACTTCTTTGCCTCCCTGTTTGAGCTGGTTCCATTTCATAGCTTTGCTCGCAATATACCAGTCATATTTTTGAAGTGTATTGCCAATCTAGGGCCACTTTCATCTTCTCATAATAGAGTGTATTATTGGACCAGAAAATCCTCGTTTACAATTTTCTTGTGACAGTGTCTGTGACTTACCCCAGTGTTGCATCCATAAATCAGACGAATTCATTAGTTAGAACGGAACTGTCGTAGAGCTGCTTCTCTATACGTTGGACAGCATTCTGAACGCATCCTTTGCTTTTCTGATGCAGAGACAAAATGACCAATATATTGAAACTCCTTTGCCACCTCTACCGGTTGTCCCGGAAGATTGAGTTGTTCTGATGAAGAAGTTCCAAATGGTTTTAGTTTTTGCCAAATTGAACTTAAGCTACAAGATCTCTGCTTCTCTCTCCATCTTTTGCTTTCATTTGATGGAGATTCATGTTGCTATGAGACAGTAAATATATACTTGATCCAAGTTGTCCAAATGTTTGAGTTTGATGTGAGATTGAGAGTTCACTGAATTCCTCGAAATCGACAAAAACGGTTTACAGCCTTACCTAACCCTACTCTGGATTTTAAACTCCTGTGACAACTTTCCTTACAGCAGGACGTTACATTTGGATTCATCATTATCTAGCCTTGATAACAGCAATTATAAATTTCTCTGTTATGCCACTTCTGATTCTAGTCTCTGTCTGAGACACGAAGAGGCCTTCCACTATCTAAGATTTTGGGCACATTGCTTCCAGTGATTTAGTGGTTCTGTCTTTTTCAAATATTCAAATATCCAAATTTTCGACTATGAATTTTTCTTTCGAAAGAGCCCAGCAGCAGCTCTCCCTTCTTCCAGCACTAAGCACCGTTTATGAACCAATTTATTTTCACAAACAGAAGTAGCATCGCTGTCCTAGGATTACTCTTCGCCAAAGCTTCTAAGTTATCAGCCAATCCCAATATTTAGACCAATCTGTTGAGGATATGTCTTCTATATGAACTCCTTAACTACGTACTATCTGTTGCAGAATGATATGGAAGAGCATCTCCTTCTTAAAATCCTATATAAATGTTTGAAAAAATTTAGAAGACTTACATATAATTATATCCTAATTGCACGTTGCATCGTGTGTTTTCCAAAGTTACACGGCATAACTGGATCAGTTTGCCAGGTTCCTAGGTTTTTCGGGATCTTAGAATCAGCCCCCGCCATATAAAGCTCTTGTATATTAATGCGGCTTTAAAGTCGATGAAAAAATAATAGGTCTCGACTTTTTATAATTTGTTTTAGTGTTTTAAGATTTGTTTTACGATTGATCGTAGTATAGTCTATTATAGTGTTGCAGAAAGGCTTAAGAGGAAGCCGAAGAAAATATTTTAAAAATTTAAATTTTATCCATTTGAACAATATTAATATTAACTGAATAAGTTGTTATAAAAATCCCTCCAGGTATTGTTACTGAAAAATCATAATTCTATCACAAAGGACAAATAAATCGTCCGTTGAACTTAATTACCTTCAAATAATTTTGTCTTAAATCAGATTTTAATGCCAAGTTATAACTTCGGTCAAGAAAAATGAACCAAGGTATGTAAATCTAAAAATTTCTACAAAAAATGCTTCCATTTTCAAAGACCTTTCCCTTATTCCCTTGTTACCACAAAAATTCCTTCATATTTTCCATAGAAAAATAATAATAATTTATAATTCCCTCTTTCTTCTTCGAATATTTGTCCTATTTTCGTGGAGAAATTATGTACATCCTGGAACCATTTAGAAGTGCAATTTATCTTCTTACTGAAAGTTCTCACTGTATAAACTTTCTTTACCGTTTGTTTTAATATCCTAGTCGCGTCGTCGTCATCCTCGTTGTGTCTTCGCTTCTTCACTTCATAACTCACATGGACAAGAAAAAAAAAAAACACAGTTCGCCATCAGGGTTTAGAAAGGAATATGTAATTAAAATTATACGCGGAACTTGTTCGTGGTAATATTGTGTTATTTTGTCCCTACTTGCCGCAAAAGCTCTTCACACTTCAATTCTATATGAAGCGCCTGCAATGCTACACTCCCACACTCACAAACACTTCTATACAATACATTCAAATTTAAACTACTCGGCATGCATAATGTCTTCCGTTAAGGACCTTTCTGGACATTAAGTAGAGTATACGCAACGCATAACATAGCAGTTAATTAACGCTATCATAACATTCAAATATTTATGATGCTGCAAACAGACTGTAAAGCAAGAGAGTGAGAGAGAGGCGGTGAGGGGGGGTGAAGGGCAGCCAGCAAGGCCATCTCCCGAATTAATTAAAAACCAATTACACTCGTCCTTTGGCATCATTTGCATATTACAATTCCATGATGACGCACTCGCTCTCGCAGGCGGCAGCAGCAGCAGCAACAGCAAGAGCAGCCAGGGCAGATATCATCAAAGTCCTTAACAAACAATACTCTGTGAAGCTTTGCTATGTAAACATACAGTCAGACAAACACACTCATAGACAGACAGACGGACCGACCGAGAGCTTATTCACCATCACCACATAACGGCAACGGAAAGACACAATCACCATCTAATGACAGTGTCATCAGGGAAACATTACCAAGTCAACTGTTGTTGGATATAGGAATTGGACGACCGCGACCGACACCGACACCGGCACCGGCAACGACAAGCCCCACAACCGGCATAACGATGAAATATCCCACAAGATATAGTTTCCTTCAGCAGATGCTTCCTATCCTTCTTTAATTCCACCCAACCCCTCCAAGGATAGGCGATATGCAGAGATAATACCAAGAAAGCGGAACTAAGGATGGCATCATCCAGCACTCGGCACTTGGCACCCGGCAACCGACACCACCGACACAAGAAAGGAAGCTATGTTATGTATACTCGGAACATTTACAGACATCATCGTCTTCGTCGTCGTCGTCGTCGTCGATCCTATAGCCGTTGTTGTCATCAGGAATAGACACCAACACTAACAACAACTATCGGAGCAGCAGCCTCAAGTCCTGTGAAGTTTCCTTTTCTTGATTTCTCTCACAAAGCCAGTACTACATAAGAGTGTATATCTACATAGAAACTCTTCCTGTTCCTTCAATCTCGGCTGAATGCATGGCAATCTACAGACGTTAAAAGGATTTCAAAGGCAATTGTTGTCATTCTTAAGTCGAATCGTCCTTTCTTCATATTGTTTAATGGATTTTTGTATATCCTTGTTCCAAAGTCAAATGTATATGAGTTTTCGATATATGTTTGTATGTATTGTCTTGCAACTAGTCTCGATCCCGTTGCTTTTGTGTGCTTAATGAAACCTTTTTGATGTAATAATAAACCGTTATATTCTATTTGTTGTGAATTGTCGTTCGTTTTAATCAGGATCTTGGGATTCTGTTATTAGTCAGGGCTGAATTTTGGCTATAAGAAGGCCTTAAAATGATGTTCTCTTTGGAATTGGAAGCTGGAAAGTGATCCATAAAAAAGAAATTAGGATTAACCTGAAACTGAAGACACTTATTGACCAAGATCCAGGTGCTCGGCAGAAGCTGTTAGAAGTTAACTTCTTACATTCTTAATTTGATACAAATCTAATGACCGAAATTAAATAATGTCTTCCAAAAAATAAGGCCCAATTTTGAAAGCATAACGGTTTTTGAAATGCAAAAGTGTTTGCTTAAAAAACAAAGTACCTCAGAAGTGAAACTAGTAAGTTTGACACTGAACCATTAAATGCCTACAAATTTTAGAAAAATAATTCTTCAAAAATGATAAGTTCAAAATATTTATCGTTGTGTCAGAAATGCTTAAAATTATAATAAAAATAAACCTATAGGAATTGAAAATGCAGACGAAAGTTTGCTCACTTCAATTTTATTATAACAGAATTTTAAAAACCAAAAATGTCAAAGCATGTAACCAGAAATTCCTCTGGAGTAACAGATAAAAGTGAATTTAGAAACAATAAACATGGAGCTTAAAGTGTCATCTGTCAAATTCCATGTGTCATAGGTAATACGGATTTGTTTTTACTTTCATAAAAAATGCACCGAAAAATGTAAAATAAAATTTGACGTTTGATTTCTGAAAAAATTCTACAAGTTGCAATCTAACCCATCTGTATTAACTTCTGACGCGTTTTGTAAGAAAAAACAACGGTTTTCTTGATAAGAGTTCCTCTTGATCTTTGTGTGTCCAACGCTGTTTTGATTGTCAATGGTTTGAGATTTTCTAGTGTATACTTTAGATATTAAGCTGTCAAATCTGTATATCTGACATCAAAACACTCGATCAATCTTATGGCCATATCCAAATAACGGAAATTTTCTTTTAGGCAGTTGCAGTTCATTTGAAAATAAATCGACAACATTTTTAATGTGCATTAGAATACGACACATGTAACTTCTCGGTAACACACATTCATTCTCCATCTCATCTATCTGCCCCGTTTCAACGAACTTGACATAATGTTGTATAGTCTTGTTAAACGATGCTTTGTTGACAAATTATGACAGATTTAACAATAAGTACGTTCACCTAGTTTTAAGGTTAGGTGTGAATAGATTCATGATTAAACCCTATTAGACGATATTTTATCAGTTCAGTTAACATAAAACTCAAGTTCAACTTATGAGAGTTCCATCAGTTTCAATTTCAATCTCAGACATCAGATTAACTGAAAGCTTATAACTATAATAGCTCAACTGAAACTGAAACGATCGTCTGAGTGGGGCTTAAATTATACTAAATTGACGTTTCAAGTCCATTGCTGAATATAAAATGTCAAAGTTTATTACCATTATCATTTATATTACGAAAATTTCATTTACCATACTAAGTTTTTACTGACAAATCACACACCTGTTATCATTTCGGATCCTACATTGTTCCATTGACGATGTTCAGGCGAACTTGTTATTGACACATCCTTATTTTATATCGCTTCTATTACTTTCAAGTAATTTATTATTTCTGCTTCACACAACTATTGCATTTTATCCATGGAGAGGAAGTGAGATAGAATGGCAATACGTCAAAAACTCACGTCAACTCGAAAACGTCTAATGTCTGTAAGTGAATACTGCCCCTTAAGCATGTAAAATCATTCAACCCCCTTTCAGACGATCAGTTTTCAGTTCAGTTACCAGTTCATTTTTCAGTTTAACTGTCAGTTCAGTTAAAATGAAAAACAGTTCGATGTTCAGTTCATCAGTGTAATTGAGAACTGAACTGACAACTGATGGGAATTTTATCAGTTTCAGTTAAACGTTTCAGTTTTTGTATTTAGACATCAGTTTAACTGAAAGCTTAACTGATAGCTCATCTGAAACTGAACTGTCTAAAAGGGGCTTTGGAGATATAGAATGAAATTAAAATGTGCTAAACGTGTGCTGTTTTCCACTCACGTAACTACATAGAAAAAATACCTGTAAATTATGTAGAAGCGTTTTGTTTTCGAAATTTCAGTTTTTATTCAATAAAAGTTTAATCACAACCTTATTTTGCAGTACCTACTTTTTCTGTATATCATTCATCTTAAGAAAAAACAGATTTCTAAAAAATTAGTTTAAATACATTTTGAGGATTTAATATCCACAAAGTACGTCTTTTAAGTTATAAATCGAATTATTTAAAAGAAAATGGTCTTAAAGCTTAAAAAAATGGTTCAGTGTAAATTTGTACAAAAGCAATAAAGCCAGAACTCAGCACATCAAAATTATAAGATTCAAATCTTAAATGCTGAGCAAAAAAAAAGAAGCAGTTTATTGATCTTCAAATCTAGGCCTATCACTTCCCCCATCATGTACAAGAAACTACGACCCTGAACTCATATATTTGAAGTTGATAGGATAGGCGGCGGTAGCGGTGGAGCTCGGGGATGGAGTGTGTTGCTGAACGCGCGTATCTGTAATCTGTATTGGTTAATGGTCCAGCAGGAAACACAATATCTGCCCTAATAGGTCTATACTAGGTATCCTGCCAACTGCCATATCATTGTGGCGGCGGGTGGATGGCGACAGATGGAAGGGAGTTGGCTTTAAGATTCGTTTGCGATCGTCATCCTCATCGTCATCGTCGTCATGTGCGGCAAAACGCTTTGGCATGAGTGTGTTTCATGGTTTTATTGCTGTCATTATGAAAAAAAGATTCTTTTCATGGAAGCGATGACATCTCCCCAAAGGATAAGGCTCCTTTTATATTCCTTTGTTACACACTCTTCGTTCGACTCCAACTACGACTACGACTCCTTGAAGCTGTTTGGTTATGGTGCGAGAATGTGAAACCCTCGCAATTGATGCGATGGCCATTTCAACTGAAAAAAAAAATGAGAAAAAAAAAAACCATAACGGAATCCTTTCCATATTACACAAATACATACATACACACACATACGCAACGCACAGGACATGGCACATCGACATCACATAACAGAATAGAGAGAAATGCTTGTTCAGCATTTTGGTTTGGTATGTTCCTCGATTTAATCTTGATGGTAGGGTTCCCAGTTTCCAGAGAGCCAAGCGCTTTGGGCAGGATTTTCTTTTATGATAATAATAATACTTATAAAAGACCACAAGGGATATATTTGATGTGATGTTGGAGAGTGGGTGAAGAATAGTTGGGTGGGAGGGGGATGGTGTTAGAGGAAGAAAAATGAGTATCGTTAAGTGGGGATGTTCTCGGAGGAAGGAGGACGGAGGAAGCCAAGCCAGTGACCCATGATTTGGAGATATTAATAAAAGTCGTGCATTGGTGGTGGGACACAATATGTGCGATGATGATGATCATTGATTTCTAAATTGATAGTTTTTAATAACCGTTAAGTGACCTCTAATAAAATTAATAGCCCTATAAGAACTTATCGATTTACTGTAAATTATTTCTATAGGTATATGCTTAAAGATACATAAATGTACTTAGTACCCTTTCTCATATGTGTTTTGAGGTTCAAAAACGCTCATAATGATGGGGTTTGTTGATATTTTTATGAATGAGGAAATTTTGAAAGAACATTTTTTTAAAGTTGATGAATTGAACCACAAAACTGTAAAAAAAAGAAAAATATCTATTCAATCGCTTTATAATTTTAGTCATTCTTTTTTCAATTAGGTACTGTCACTTTTTTCAAAGTAGAGAAATTAAGCTTAAAAAGAATTAGAGAAACAAAGGGTATTCTAGTTAGAAGGTATTTGAATCTCGCAATACAGATTATAAATTTAATAAACATTTCATTGAAAAATGAAGGAGAAAGAACTTATTCTGCTCCTGTTTTTTCTTAGATATAAACGGGAAATGTTATGAATAATTGGTGGTGGATGACAGATCGGAGGGATTTCAAATCAAAGCAACAAAAGTTGGACAAGGAGGTACACTTAGACATAATTTTTTTGCGTATTTCATAAAAGACTATTATTATTTTTAACCTGGAAGTATTACATTAACTTGGCTTTCTTAACTTTTTGTGGAAAATTGCATAAACAGCATCATCAATACCCTATACATCCAGGTTTTTGAATCGCTAGCAAAACCTCATTTTTACTATTTTTCTCAATTTCTATTTCTTTTTTTTATTTTAAGTTTGTAAGGAGTTCACGTTATTGTTAGTAAAATTGTTAGTTTTTGATTAATTTTGATAAAAATAACTCCCTATGGGAAGTTAAAAATGTTAAAGATTTAAGATAATGTCACCTTCACAATGGCTTCAGTTTTTTACGTGTGCCTGTATTAGTTTCTTGGATAAAAAATGTTGAATAAGCTTGAATATTACATATACAAATAATAAACTTCGCAATTTAGATAAGGCAAGTAAACCTTTCTGGAATATTGCCAAGATTATTAAGAAGAAAAATTGTAACATCCCTGCTTTTAAATTAGGAAATTCAATAATGGTTTCCAATTTGGAGAAGGTGGAAGCTTTAGCCAATACATTTTCTTCTAATCATTTAGTAACAAGTACTATAGGTGTACAAAATAATATTGAACTAGTCGTTGAGCAATCTTGTGACGCAATAAGCTCATCTCTACTTAACATTCAGGAAAATGTAGTTTCTATTAATGAACTTAAAAATACAATCTTAGATTTAAAAATAGCTAAATCCCCCGGTCTTGATGGCATAAGAAATGTGTACCTTAAAAAATTACCAACATTAGGTGAGTACCTTGTAAACATTTTCAACGGTTGCTTTAACTTAGGCTACTTTCCAAACAAATGGAAAAACGCAAAAGTTGTACCTGTTTTAAAGCCAGGCAAAGCTGCTTCAACACCTTGCAGCTACAGGCCAATCAGCTTGCTTAGTACAATCAGTAAATGTTTAGAAAAAGTTATCAAACATAATCTTGACCATCATATAAATTTAAACAATATTTTACCGGTGGAACAATTTGGATTTAGATGCCATCATAGTACAGTTCACCAGATACATAAGATTACTAGAGATATTAAAAACAACTTTGCAATAGGAAAAAGTACAGACTTAGTGTTACTAGATGTCGAGAAAGCTTTTGATACAGTGTGGCACAAAGGTTTGATTCACAAATTAAAAGTACTAAATTTTCCTCTTTATTTAAAGAAATAATTTTTTCCTTTTTAACGGGACGTACTTTTAATGTGTACATTAATGCTACGTGTTCAGATCCAAGGGTTATACCAACCGGTGTTCCCCAAGGATCAGTTTTGACCCCATTTCTATACAATGTTTATACATCCGACTTTCCTAAACTTACGGACTGTGAAATCGCTATCTTCTCGGACGATACATGCATTTATTCAGCAGATTCAAATGGTTTCATTATTGAAACTAATTTGCAGTCTGCGTTAGTAAATGTAATGGAATATTTCACTAAGTGGAGAATTAAACTGAATGCTGGAAAAACACAAACTGTCTTTTTCACTAGAAAAAGAAGAACTTGTTTTTTACCCAGCAGAAGATTAACAATAAATGGAACACAAACGGAATGGAAATCCAGTACAAAATATTTAGGAGTTCACCTTGATAAAACATTAACTTTCGGATTGCATATACAGCAAACAATAAACAAAATTAATGTCACAATAAAACTGCTTTATCCCCTTATTAATATAGGAATTGTAAACTTAGTGATGAATACAAATTAATTATAATATATAAAGTCATTTTTCAAAGCATCATGATGTACGGATCACCTGTTTGGGGTAGATGTGCAAATACACATATACTTAAACTACAGCGAGTGCAAAATAAAATTTTGAAAATGATGTTTAATTTGCCTTGGCATTTTTCGACTGAACAACTGCATAGAATAGCAACTATTGAAAGAATTCCTTCTAGAATAACTAATTTATTAAATAGATACAACCTTTCTTGTAGTTCATCTGAAAACTACCTCATATCAAATCTGTCTTTATGAACATTATCATATATAGCTTTATTTATTTATTTTTTTTTTTTTTTTTAATTTATATACAAAACAAGTCATCAATAATTTTCCAGATGTATCTATTTTTACTGTGATAATAAAAACTACTTTAGAATTATTCCAATTATTTATTCATTTATTTATTTTATTTACTTATCTATTTATTTATTTATTTATTTGTTAATTTATTTTCTAATTTATTATTTACTTATTTATATATCTATTTATTTATTAATTTATTTGTTTGTTAGTTTGTAAATTGTTACTTTGTTATTTATTTATTTATTCCTTAATTGTTTTTTTACTTATTTATTTATTTTGCTTGTTTTGTTAACATGATAATGTCAAATTTTGTAAAAATACATTGATCTGAAAGAGGTATTTTTCAGTCTTGCCCTCCCTTTCTCTCTATCTCATACATTGAATGAAGGTTTTTAGTAGCTTTTCCTTCTACCATTAATCTAATATTATTAATTCAAAAACATTGTTATAAATTTTTCAGTAGTAAGGTAGCATTATATCAAATCTCTGTAAATTGTGCAATATAGGTTTAATGTAAAAAAAATGTATAATAATTTAGCTACAATAAAAAACAAATACAAATATAATACAATTCTATAGTCTGATTATACTTTGGAAAATCTAAATAAGTGCTAGATGCTGCTTTGAAAACAAATTATATTTTTTGAACACTTGAGAGTTTCTAGTTTTTAGAACATGTAGGTCGTAAGCCTTGCAAAGTTAAGCACTTTTTTCATTTTTTATTTCGCGCATATTTTCGTTTTTCGTATTTAATTTTTTACAGTTTGGTGCGTTATTTTCATACTTTTTGTTTTTTAAAAGAGTTTTTCTACATTTAAAAAAAGTCTTTTTTTTTAAGTGATAAAGTGTTATTTTCAGTAAATTAATATATTTAAATTGAATTCATTTTTTTCCGAGCAAAACTGAATAGGTCAGCTAGTGTTATGAATATTTTTGAATTTTGCAATTTTTCTCATTATTTTTGAATCAAATAAGTGTTTATAACTGAGATTCGAATTTTTAACTTTTAAATGTATGGAGTCGATCCACTGTGCGTAGTCGGGTTCATATCGCGGATAAAACATAATGACACATCTTTAATCTTTAAAGAATCAACACAAAATTAATGTTAGCCAAATGTGTTCGCTGTGTAGGTGTAGGGGATAACGCAAACGAACAAGTTCGGCGAGCTTGTTGGTTGTTTAGGGCTAATTTAAGGTATCCTTAAAAGAAAGATAAATGTTATCGTGGACTGTTTTGTGGGCCTATTAAAATACTCCTAGGAGGTTTAATTGTTTTCAACACCATCAAAAATATATCAAACAATTTTCACAAAACTTTTACTAATCATACACTTAAACATCCGAAAACCCAATAAACGTATGAAAATCCGCTCAGTAGTTTTTGAGATTATCGTGAACACTGATACGGACAGATTATAATGTGTGAAAGTTGAGGGTATAGTGGCATCGTATTACAAAAAATCAAAAGTTAATATTTCTTTGTTCATATTTCAAAATTCTACTTTCCGAAATGCTCTTAACAATATATAAAATTTAAGGCTTAAAAAATATTGAAAAGTTTTCGTGGTTTATCAAAACTTTTCTTTTTTTTATCATTTCAGAATTTCGATAATCCAAATTTTGAACTCTACAAACTTTGACCCTAAAGCGGATTACTTAGGGAGCTTTCCTCTTTAAAATATTGCACTTTCTTATAGTTAGAAAATATGAAAAGTACCTATTGATTTTTTAAAATTGAAAAAGTTCAATAATATTTCCAACAGAAACTAAATTTTTTAACGAAGCCAAAACGATTTTCTTGCAGTTTTTTTAAAACATTCAACAAAATTGCATATAGAAGTTAAGGTTCTTACCAAACAGTCAATGCGTTATTTTTATGTACTTGTTTCCAAATTTCGACCTGTGGTGTTTTGATAAAGCGTTTTGAATGTCAGCAGTAATTTTTTTTAATACCTAATCCTTCGTTCATCTGTCGAATTTCTTTCTCGCTTTCACAGTATTTTAATGACATGTAATTTCTTAGGATTAAAACAAAATTTAATTTTTTTTTGAAACTTAGTTAAATAACTTGCTTGCTCTGTCAAATTTCCATTAGTGGATCAAAAGCTACTGAATACCAAAAACTACTTAACAAAATGTTCAACTTTTTTTTTCGAGGATAGTTAGTGCTTAAAAAAACTAGGAATCATCAAATAATATATTAAGATTCAAGCATTGTAAATTTATATTGAATACTTTTTTCAACAATTTTTGAAAATGTAATCATCCAACATTTTCATCATTTACCGCTTTTCAAAATTGCTATAACCCAATATATGTTATGTATCTACATTAGGCTACCGATAAAAAAAGAAGACTCTTATTGAAATTTAAAAAGGACAACCAATTAAGTCCTTATTTTCTTTACCGAAACATTTTCAATTTAGGTTTTCCTTATTCGAAACCTTTTAGTTTATGTTTTTTGGCAAAAAGAAACAAAAATATTCTAACAACTCACGTAAAAAATGTTACCATTTTCTTCAAAAACCTTGCTTCAAATTCTAATTCAATTAAATGTTCATCAGAAAAAGACAAATATAAAAAAATGTCCGACCTTTTATCTCAATGTCCTTATATCGATATCGAAAGAATATGAGTTTCAATTCCATTTTCTCTTCTGATGGATAAAATCCATAATAAAACCACATGGGTATATAGTTTTTGATGGCACCTAGATACCAACTATTTCGTACTTTCGATAAAATTTCAATTGCTCTAACAGCTGCTCAACATTCAAATAAATAAAAAAACAAAAAATGTTATATTAAACGGAGCAAAACGATAATCCATAAAAATAACCAAAAAAAGGATATTTTATCCATCCACAAGCTTCATATACACACAACCAAAAAAATAAAACAAAAAAAAACCATGCGATGGCATCAAAAATTCCATTAACTCCTTACAAATCCTCCTCCTTTCTGATCCTTCTCGTCGTAGTCGTCCTTCGAATTCATCACAAATATAAAAAATAAAAACCATGAAAATGTTTCCAATGTTCGTCCACCAATTGGTCAAAAAAAAAAAAAAAAATAAAAGATAAACAGAGAAATAGGAAAAACCATCCACAGAGAAGGACAGTCGAGTCGTCCTTTCGACAAGTCCAATTGAATTTTACTTATTCAGAAGTGAATAAAACTTGAGATACATCTGCCGGATTACAACTTCCAATTTTGCAAAATTTTGCACTTTACCTACTTCTGTGTGTCAGTGTGTGTGTGAGACTGTGGGTCCTTGTCTGAGTGGAGATACGTGCACTTCTATGTCCTATTTGACTATGAGTCCTAGAATCCTAGAACTCATAGTGCGAGACTTAACACAAATACAATGACGAAAACGACGACGAACGACGAAGACGAAATGGGGTCCTTAAATAATAGGAAGTTCATAAATTTCTAATGTACGAGTAGATACAAGTTATCGAATAATTTGCCTCGTATCTTTTATCTCGAATAAGAACGAATCAAAAAGAAAAAACCCAACAACAAAACTTTGCCATTCATATCCAAAATCACGTAACCATGTGATGTGTTCTTGGTACCTTATATCGTCCTTGCTAAGGGGATAGTGTTCGACATTTAATTAAATTTTCTTGAACTCGGTGTAACAAAAAACTCAATCAGCCCAAGCAATCGGCGCGGCGGCGGCGGGGAGTGTTGAATTACGTGTAAAATTGAATTCTCTCATCTTTCATGCAAGGACCTAGTATGTACTCGAAGGTCCTGTATAGTTCGTCTAGTATTCCCATAACCTATACGAGTATACAACTACAACAACAACAACTAGAAATGCTCTGCTCATTTAGAAAGTTAGTTTTTGCCTTACTTCGTTATCCTTGATGGTTTTTTAGTTAGATACACGTAGTCAAGTCATCTTTTCCTTCCACTCCCCTTCTGTTCCTCTCTAAACTGAACGGGGAACTCATCATCTATTCGTTCGGTGTCATTAAGTTCAAGTTGATGGGGCTGAGAGGATTCCCAGATCTCAGATCGCCCATCCTGGCAGAATCCCAGGTGCCAGGTGGCATGCTGATGGGATGTAACTTAACACTCAAGTTGCATGGTTGGAACTTGGAAGGTAGGTATATAGGAACCTAAAATTCTTTTTGAACATGATGTTGCAAATATTTGAACACGCTCTTCAATTGTTAAGGACGCATAATGCTTTATCATTGTTATAGTCCGAGGAACTTATGCCTTGGTCTTAATTAAACGAAACAAAAAAAGCTTTTAGTTCGTGAGAGATGAGTTTTTAGATTTTTGTTTTGCTTTTTCATAAAAACATTTATTTATCTACATCACATAAAAATGTAAGCGATTTATGGTGTAAAGGTTGCATTAGTTTGTGTTCTGCTTTTGGAGAGAGTCGTGTGGAAACATTAAGGGAACTTGTGCCAAAGAGGGCTGGAGTTGACATATGCTATGTCCGCCTATTTGGAATTAATAAAAATTAGATATCTTTCTAAGCGCGACAGGTTAAGGGAAATCATGAACTCTTTGTCTAAATTTATACTAGGGGACCCGGCAAACTTTGTTCCACACCAATTGAGTTCTAAAAACACGCCTGACTGTTAGATTGGTCGATATGTCACCAACAAATCAAAATGTTCATTACTCTCGGAACTTACAAAAAATGATTTGAATTGTATTGAGCTGCAATAAAAGATTTTGGTAACTGTATAATGATGACAGAATGACGTTTGACAGACGACTAAAATTTTACGTATGTAAATATTTGAAAACAAAGTGACAGTTTAAAATATGTTATGTTTAAAAATGAAGTTGTATTTTTCTTACAGTCTGCCTCACATTTTTAAACCTTCCCTTGACTAAGACAAACATTTCAAAACCAAAATCAACAAAATCGGCCAAGTCATTCTCGAGTTTTAGCGAGACAAAGAGACAGAAATTGATTTTTAAGCAAAGAAGATTTCTGTACCACCTTGACGTATGAAGTAAGTAAGTAAATTTCATTAAATTACATAACATTTCATATTACTTCCTACTTTATTGGAGTAGAAACACTGCATCTTAGCGACGGAGACTATCAGATGAAACAACACAAGGCATTAAAACGTGAAAGTAGGTTCGAAAGTTGATTGAAACAGCACACGACAACTGCACAGAGTAGACATTTATTCATATCAAAGAAGATCAATTTCAAATTTCTTAAAAATAAGCATTTTAGTTTTTTTTATGAAATTACGAGTAACGATTAAAAAAATCCATACCACTATGATTCTATAAGTAAATTAATAATTTTTATTATTATAGAACAAGGAGGAACTTCGTCATACGGATTCCTTATCAAAACTTAAACATTCCAATGTGCACGAATACAAAAAAAAAAAAATCGTCCTGTTTCCGGATGCTGGACGGAAAAAGTCCCAGGACAAAGTTTGAACATGGTCTCTTCCTTCGTTACCTATTTTTTGTATTTTTGTTTTTAAAATTATATTTTCTTTTCTTCCAACACAGCACGTTTAAAAACAAAATTCAAACTCATTATAAATGTATGCGCATAAAAAAAAAAAAAAAAAAAAAAATATAAAAAAAAACGGTACAACTCGCAGTATGTGATATGAAAACTTTTTGAAAATTATATTTTATGGTCTTTTGTTGGCACAACACATTCATACATAAATTTCATCTCATCTGATTCTGGGAGGCTTCAGTTTCAATTCAAGGCTGTGGAACTGGAACTGGGAGAGGCAAAGGAATAATATTGGGATTGAGTTTGGTGAAGTTATGAAGAAGAAGAGAACACCAAGAACATACTCGTACATCTACATTTGAGTACTCTGCTCATATTTTGTATTTTGTGTAAGTACCTACTTACTTCAATTTTTTGCACGAACTTTTTTTGGTTCATTTAGTTTTGTTTTTTATTTTTAAATGGTTCGTGTTTTTTTTTTACCGAAGGAAAGTACAATTTTAATTATAGTTTTTATAGGAAACAATAAAATTAATGTTTCATTAGATTCTTATCTATTATCTTTTATTTGAATGAAATTAAATTTTGATGAAATAGTATAACTTCTCGAATATAATATAAGGAGGACAAAAACAGGTGAAGACAAACAATTCCGGCTGGTTCGAATATATTCCAGCCAAGTGACCCAATTTTTGACCAATAACCAACGTAATAACGCACTGAATGCTCTCTTTCTTAAATCGAGTGACAGCTGTCAAAAGGACTAACTCCTCAAAAAAGCATTGCCAGATTAAAAACCACACGTCTGTCTTTGCCTTGTCAATGACATTTGACTGATATTGAATTTCCCAGGTTTTTATAATGAACGCTATGCATAAGCTTTAACCAATTGACACCTGTCAAATTATGTGCACAGCTGAAGAAAACGCATATAACGCCATCTATGTTCAGATTCACCCATAGCTTATCTTATCATAATGAATTTCCCAATTATCCGATATTTTCAGTGCTTCACTACTAATCACCGACTTATGCCTGATTTTAGAAACATTTAAAAGGCTTTCGAATTTTAAAATCTAAAATTTTAGAAGGTTCAATCATATTCTTAAAGTTTGAAATTTAGTCTAGACTTGAGAATTTGATATCGAACTTATTGCAATAAATTTCCAGCCACAGGCAGATATTCTTAACGTTTCTTTATCGTGTTAATTTTTCAAATCAAATTCTAATTTGATTACAGTAACTTCCAAAATTAACTTTCAAAATTGTGCAAAGTTTCCTTGTCTTTTTTTTTTTGGTACAGCTAAGTCTAAGCTTACTAATCATAATTTCTTACCATTGACAAACTTTTTAACTTTTCTTATTGTGATTTTTAAAATATCCATCAACAACAAATTCCCATCATCCCTTCCCTTGTTCTAACCTATGTGAATGTCCTGGTAAGAAACATCAATGGTTCAAAGTGCAAAGGACCTTGATACAAAATTCTCTTCCAAAAACAAGGATAACAACGGTATCGTAGGTGTATGTATGTAAAACAATATTTAATCCTTGTTTCATTCGATGCAAGTATAAGAAACTCAAAATAGACGAAAAAAGAAAGAGAAAAACTTTGGGGAAATCCTTTCGAACTTTCCAAAAAGTTAAAGGAGACGTCTCACACTCACTCACAAAACGACGACTACCGACGACGACATTTACAAGACACAAAGCAAATACACCCACTTCAATTACTTACAAGTCGTTGCCTTGGGAATTTCATCAAAAACTCGGAGTGGAGACGAAAAAGTTTCATTCTTTTTCGCTTGATGTAAAAGGTGGCACAAAATGAATCACCCTATCGGTTGTTGCAAATGGCGTCGTCGTCGTATGTCAATCATATTTGACATTTGGAAAATAGACAATATGTATTGTGAAGAAAGCATTCGGACATAACCGAAAAGATGGCTTAATTAATAAATGATTTATATTTGGACAGCTTAAAATCGGAGACTTATGTCAAGAAGCCACTGACACCAGAGCTTTTAAGGAGACTATTCATCCGGAAGGTGAACATTTATCATCAGAAATCTTGAGGTAGATTATAGAAAATGCTATAAAACAGTTACAAATGTGTATCAACATTTTCAAAACAAAATTGGATGATTTATTTGCATCACCTTATAACTAAGAAAAAAGAAACCAACTTACGTGCGTTTGTATCTGGAATATCCTGAGATGAAAGTGAAGTTTCTAAAATGTGTATTGCAATTTTTGTTGTTAGCTATTTTTGAACAATATTGTGACTTTCATAGTTTCCTTGAACTCAAGATAGTGATGTGATTTACACGACAACATTTTCTAACTGACCATGACTGCTATTGGAATTAAGTTTTGACACTCTGAAACGTTGAAGAGGAAAATCTTTCATCACAGTAAATTTTGCAATTTCTAAAATGTAATTTTGACATTAAAAAACTAAATTGCACTTGTGTCAATTTTGGTGCGATGACTTTTGATGTTTCTTGCATTATCACTTCAAGGGGTTTAATTTAGAAGAAGTAATGTAAATTGGAATTGAATGTCACAGTTAAGTGACTGATGTAAAAAATTAAGTTGCATGAAACATTTCACGCATTTCTCTCCACGTCCATTTCTGATTATGAAGTATCAAAAGTTAGAATTCACATACTGCTTATAAAACGACGGAGAGACGTACTTGAAAAGCATATCAAGAGGGTGATCCACTTGGATGAAGCCATTGCATTTAAATTGTGATAGAAGCTAAAAAGTTAAGAAAATTTCATTTTAGAAAGTAAAATTTATCAGGAGTAAGTAAAATGAGGTACAAGCATATTATCAGCAAAAGGGGATCTGAATACCCTAAGGACTTATATGGAGACATTATTACATCAAATGTATAAAGTAGAAACACTGCATCTTAGCAATTGAAGCTATCAGATGATACAATGTAATCACAATATATATAGATTGAAAGAGAAAAGACTGAAGAACAAACAAATGAAAGAACAACAGAAAGGGGGATTCATCGATTTCTTTTAAAGTTCTTTAACCTCCGTGTAAAATTGAGCTACTAATCGTTCCATTTTTAGTAGGTATTGACGCAGTTTTTAATTGTTAATTGTTAAAAAAACGTCAATCTTCAAAGTGACATTTGTCCAAAAGCAGGCTTTTTGTTTGAAACAATTTTAGGAAGATAATAACAAAAAATGCCGGGCGTACTCATAAATTCTTTTATTTATTCTAAAATTGTGCCTAACCCAAATTGCGCAGTTATAAAAATGGCAATCATTTTTAGGATACTATTTCTGGGTACACGTGAGATATGAAGAACTGTCAAAAAAAAAGACGAACGTTGATAAAAACGCCTTCAAAGTTGCGGGATCAACCGTGCCACTTAAACAAAATAATACAAACTTTTAATATTTATACACACAAAGCTCATACAAAATTCATCACCCTGCTTTGTGCCGCATTAGGGTAGGTACACATTGGTACCCCTTTTTTTAATGCCGACACACATTCATTCATCTTCTTTTTTTTTATTTATTTATGTACATACGCCATACATACATATATGACGAAATGGAAACAGCAGATGACAATCATCATTCAAAGTGAAATTGTTATTTATACTTGCAATTTCAACTGAACAACCATCACTTCAGCTAACAGCTCTTAGCTGTCATCATTTCTCATGGCTCAGCTCACACTTTGCCGCGTGCACTTCTGGCCCGATGCTTCTATAGAGACCCTACACCTCCTACGTCCTTCTACAAGTATATATGTATACCGTTCGTAGCATCACAATATAAACAAAAAAATGCCCCTAATACCGTTTTGACAAACTTTCACTTTTGTTCAGTCATTTTTAGATCTGTGTGCGCCTTAACGTCGTTTCCGTTTTTGTTGTTGTCATTGTGCCGTTCGCTGTCGTTGTCATCGTTGTCGTCCTGGACTCGTTTTATTGTCAGCGTGCGTCGTTTGTCGTTACGTTCGTAGACGTTGTCGTCGTGCGTTATTGTCGTTAGTGTTATGGGCTGCTGGGCTGGTGTTGTTTTTGGGGGAAGAATATATAAAGAGGCACTCACGTACCGGAGCATCATATGTCACTCTAATTTCTTTATATTATTTCCATGAGCGCACCCCTTCTCCATTCTCATTCTCAATCCGAACATCACCCCCCCCCCCACCACGCACCCTTGTATCAGTGCAAAAGTGAATTTAATGGATATATGACTAAGCAAAAAAGCTAAAAAAGAAACAGCATGTCTTAGAAATCGTAAAATGTGCCGTTACATTATGCATCATTGTGACAAGAGGCAGGATTGTAAAATTTAGCGCCCTCATACGCATTCAAAGTCCTTCGCAGTTAAATACATATTCATATTTTATTTTTTTTAAGCAATGTCATATGAAGTGAGTTTTTAAATTGAAATGGAATCAATTACGCTTGAAACAGTTTTAATATGGTTGGTACAAAATTGACAGCTGTCATGTTGGAGGATGTCCCAAAATTGAAAAAAGATTGTTAATTGCCGTCATTTAATTTATTTTTATAGTAGTGTTAATTCCGCCAGACCTATTAAGGTTAAAAAGTTATAAAAGGTACTTAATGAATAATTACAGCGTTTGCATTAAGTTGTTTAAACGTGACTTATTTTGACAGCTCATTATATCATTCTTTCAATGATTTACAAATTTTAAGAATTTCAGTTTTACTTCTTCATTTCTTTTTACCAGCAAATAGGAACGAGAAAGACATTAAATGAATGCGAGACATTAAAATGAGTTGTGTTTTATTCACTGCTGCATAGTAAGTGCAGCATTCAAGTGAATAAAACGATCAAACACATCGCTTGTAAATATATCGCCAGAACAGCTGTCATTTTTTTTTGCTTGCTTCTTTTTCGCCAGCAATCAAATTGCTATTGTTTGCCAAGAGAAATTTTGCTGTGCTAGCTACGCAGCATTGAATAAAACACAATTTGAAAAAAAAAAAAATATGAGAGGCGAATAACGGAAGTACGAAAATGTCAAAAGTTCATTCGGCAGCACTGTGTGAAAGCAAGACACAACTAGGGGCTGCTTTGTGTCACTTGAAATCTTACAGTTAAGTATGAAATTTCAAGCTGTTGTTAAGAAATGTCAACTTGATTATTTTTTTTAAATATAATTTAAGTCATTAAACTGGCAACACTGAAATGTATGTTTGTTTCTTTGGTACTTGAAAATCGAATACAAGAAAAGTAAAATTTTAGTTCCAAATATTTTTTTTAAAAGTTTTCAGGAAAACACAAAATGGAAGTTCAAAATGGCGGTGCTACTTTAAAACAAAGTTGTCAGCATTGTTTTTTTCAGAAACTTATTAAATATCTGGCAACTTCGGATACAATTAATGTGAAATTAACAAATGAGCGCCCCATAAACTTCACCGCCGCAAAATGTATGGCTTCTTACAAACCTCTATTTTCGAATCAACCGTTATTGTGAAAGACTTAAGATGAAATGCAAAAAAGAATAAGAAAAAAAATAAGATAACAGGATGAGACACTGGCTGTCATCCTCTAACAGAATATGGGACACATTAAATGGATGTCTTTTAGTATAAAAGAGGGAACAGTTGGTGAAAAGAAGTCTTAAATTCCCGACACTTGTGATTGACTGTTCCTTATTCGGTCTTTTGTCAGTATGAATGACGAACCAAACCATCATCATCAACAAAAATAAAAAAAATGTGAAAATAAATACAGAACATCACGTGGTGGAATGTATCATCATGCTTATCCTTAGAAACATATCCTTTTTTTGGAGATATTAGAACTCAAATAAGCCTTTTTACTTTCTCAGCATCCCACGAGATACAAAGTTCCACGAAAAAAAAAATTACATTGGATATGGATTTTCTAGTCGAGCCTTATCTTGGGCTTCATATCAAAATACAAACTTGCATATGTACATAGTCTGACAGTTTTGAATTTATATTGATCTGTTCAAAAAAGAGTTCTCCGTCGTATTTTGACATTTAACCGGCTGCTTAACGCCTCCTGTCATATACTCTCGTACAAACATAAGTATGTAGGTAACTTGAAACTTGAAATGGAAATAAATTGGCCCTCGTGGAGTATTTTCATGCCGTGTTTACGTTTGATAATATGTATGGCATACTAACCGAGACTAAGTGGTAGTAAAAATGATTTATTTGACATTTACACGAATAAATTTTAAGATGTCAATTTATACCTACACACAAAGGGGGCAAGATGACAAAAAAAAACCTAAAAAATGATAAGAGTTTTCGTTTAAAATTAAACTTATGGTATTAAGGGTGAAATGTGAATTTTCTCACAATTTATCAGTCTAAGGTTATTAATCGGGATCCTGAAATAAGTCGATATTTTTTAAATTTTCAATTTAAGAAATACCTTATAAAATAAAAAATAAATATAGTTTGAAAAAACTAAAAAACACGCTTTTAAAACCCATCATACTAAAAAAGCGGAAAATAATTTTTAATATAAGCTGAAAACAATAATGAACTAAAAATACAAGTGTTATTGTGAAAAAGCGTTGGGCGCATTGGCCATTTTTTTTTTCATATATCGAGCGCCCCACGCTTATTCACAATAACACTTGTATTTTTAGTTCATTATTGTTTTCAGCTTATATTAAAAATTATTTTCCGCTTTTTTAGTATGATGGGTTTTAAAAGCGTGTTTTTTAGTTTTTTCAAACTATATTTATTTTTAACTTTTTAGTTTAACGTGCTTTAAAAGTGTGTTTTATAGTTTTTTTAAACTGTATTTATTTTGTGATTTAAGAAAACATTGAAACATTTCATTGACCCATTTAGTTGATTGAAATTGTACATGAAATTGGAATTATTTATTTATTATTTAAGATCTCGTAATTTTAATTAAAAAAAAAAAAAGTCACCCATAGCTAGGATTTGATCCCACAACCCTTGACGCTCAAACTGAAACGTGACCGCGCCTTAACCAACTGAGCCACCGCAGCACTTAAAATGAGGGAGTCTATTAATATTTATAAGCGCATAATAAAATCACGAAAAAGCAGGAGCTGTGGGATTAAAATATTTAATCCTGGTAATCCTGATAAGGATATTGAGATAAATTTATGAAATTATTGTTTTGCCACCGGTTCTTGATATGTGTACAAAATTTTATTAAAATCGGTTCGTGTAAAGTGGGTCAAAATCGAGTGTAAAGGTGTCGGTTACATACATACATACATACATACATACATACATACATACATACATACATACATACATACATACATACAAGTGAAGCTAATATAAGCGTGTTAAAAATAGAAGGGGATAACATAAGAGTAAGTATAATGACCTAGAGAGGGATGAAAAAATTGACACCCAGGAATATTTTATTCCTCTGGAATGAATCAACTATCGGAGGAATCTCAAAGGACCTTATTATGTACAAGCAGTACAAGCATCTTCAGATGTAGGTACATATTTATATTATTTAAGAGGGTATTGGGAAAGTTGTGGTAAAAAAATAACCTAGCTTATCATAATAAGTAAGTCACTAAAAAGGTACGAAAAAATTATATGCCTTTTTATTACTGGAGTAATTAGAACACACTCAATGCAGTAGGTCAACCTCCTCTAGACCTGATTTCATTCTACGCCATGATAGATACTTGTACTCCTGAGAAAACCATCATGTGAATCGTAAAGGGGGGAAAGGGGGTGATACAACTTCTTTGTCTTGGAGAAAAGGATATAATATGCAGGTTCACAGTAAATAATTTTCTTTAGATTCATAAAAAAAATATGTGAATGGAAAGTCAAATTAGAGAATTTCTATCTTAAATGTCATTAAGTGACACTACCGTAAGAACTGAAGCACTGATTCTGAGACTTTATTTACTGCATCCTAATTTAATACAGTTGGGCTGCATTTTAAGTACTTATAGCTGATTTATAAGGATAAGGAACACTATTATTTGACAGTCACAATTATCTGTTAGTTCCAAACGATTTTAACAGATGGCGACTGGAGTGAGTAAGTATTCAATAGATGGCGTTATGACGTTAAACATCCAAATGTTTCATATAAGCTACAATTTAATAGCATAACCACAACATGTTGCTGAGGCTTAAGTATAGGATAAATTTATTTTATAGTAAACCGAAATTTTACTTTTTCAATTTAATTTAATAATAGCTTCAGTTTCTGCATTAAATTGGGGCAAGACGAAGTTGCCGGGCCCTCTAGTAACTTATATAAAAAGAAGTGCTCCTAAATGTCTGCCCTGTGGAACACCAATTTGGTATTGAGAAAGAAATTTTTAATGTAAGCTTTTTCAGATTAGTTTTCATAAATCTAACTAAGTTGTGAAAGCCTTTCCCCTAAAAAGTGATTATAATATTGTTCATGTCTAAATTTCAAATTCTTTTCTTATAACGTTACTTATGGAAACTTGATTTCTTTAAAAATCAACTGATACTGACTGCAAACTGAATTTCAGAGAGACTGGATTGAAAAATCAAAGCTATCAAAATTAACACAAGTTGTAATTTAATACGAATTTTCGTCAAGTAAAAGTTTTATAGTTCTTAGCTAAAAAGGATCTTCATTTTAGTTTCAAAATAAATGACAGCTTTGTTTAATGTATAGTTCAACAATAGTTCAAATTACTTTTACTTAGTTAGGGGTTGTTTGGTTGACATCTGTCAAATGGACAATTCTCTTCTCAATTAAATTTTCTTTCAAAATTTTTCTCTGAAAATTAAGGGACTAGTTAACTACAGGGCCCGGGTAATCAATTTGACTGATGTCTGGGTGGCTACGCTCCTGAATATGAACCTCTAGAGCAGAGGCATGTCAAACTCGCGGCTCTAATATCTTCTTTTTTTTTCAAAACAGTTTCAATACATGATTAACAAAAAAAAATGGAAGAGTTGGAAGATTATTGGTCATTGTCGAATAATTCGGCAAATACCAGGAGTAATAGCGATTTGTCTTTTTCGGAATTTTGTTTTTTACGATTTACTTCAAAAATATCAAAGATTGCCTGACAATCCAAATTGTAAAATTTATTGTTATATCTCTTCTTTTTGCTGCTTGTCATTAGGATAATAAATTTTCTTTTACCTTCTGTCCAGTTATTAAAAAAAAACAAGCAACATTAAATCAAATAGATTCAATTATATCTGTCATTCCATTGAATTTGATTAAATCATATATATTTTAATTAAAAATAATCGTGTTTGATTCTCGAGATGTTCTCGTTATATGAATTACTTATGTATGTATTTATGTATGCCCTGTCGTAGCTTAAATATTTTGCGTACGAAAAGATAAGTAAATTAAATTACACAACACTCAAAAACATCCGAAGACAATAAAATAAAATAAATAAATAAAATCGCTTGCAATTAAAGTGCCTTTCCTTGACTCTCCATCGCCCCCCACCCCCTCCCCCATTTTTTTCTCTTTCATCAGATACAAAGCCATGATGTATATCCTTGTATTGTTTAAAAAAAATATTCTCGAGTGTCCTTTATCCAGGAAAATGAAATATGCTTTTTATGTACAGCATAACATAACTTCTCGAATTTATTATGTTTTTTTTTTTTTTTTTTTGGGATTTTTGTTTTTCGAAAATCCTTTCGAAATTCACCTTCAGTTGGTTGAGAGAGACAGAGAGAAGAACTTTTGGTTGCAAATGCAAACAACTCTAAAGGACATTTGGTTTACAAGCGAAGGATATCCTGTGTTAAACTTAACGAAGGACACTCTGTCAAAAAACAGGAAATGAATTATTAAGCGTAATTGCAATTCGTTGAATTATAATAATTTTTTTACTATCTTTCCTATGTGTATGTATATTTTATGTGGATTTTATTGGTTTATGTTCAGGCCCGTGTACAAAGAAAATTGTAAATGATGGAGAGGGGGGTATTTGACTATTCATCGTTATACAAATCAATAAAAAGGAAGTGTGAAGTATCAAATGTGACGTGAAATGTGATTTGCGAAGTGTCACAGTGAGATTTGCGAGTTGCAAAGTTTAAAGTATATATTGGCCTTGCAAAGTGAGAAACATGAAATGGGTAATGTGCGAACTGAATGGTTTAACGTGCAAAATTTAAAGAGTGAAGCTTTAAATGTGCCATTCGAAATGTGAAATATGATGCGCAAAGTTTGATATGAGAAGTCAGAAGTGCGAAGTTTAAAGTGTGAAAAAGGAATTGCAATTATAATATGCGAAGTATGAAATAGCTTTCATGAAGTGTGAATCGCAAAGTTTTACATGAGGAGTAGCTATGTATAATGTGCGAAATGTTAAAAGCGAAGTGTAAAAAATATGGTGGGTGGATTGTGAAACTCGAGGTACCAAACAAGCAGTAAAATGTGACGTGCGAAGAGTTAAGTGTGAAATACAAAATTTAAAGTGCAATTGCGTGATATGCGAAATTTGAAATATTATGAGTTATGACTATGAGTGAGAAAATCTATGCTCAAAGTGTGAAATGCGATGTGTGAAGTTTGAATAGCAAGGTTTGAAGTACACAAAGTGTAACTAATTTGCGAAGTTTGTAATGCGAAATAAGAAACGTGAAAAGTAAGGTGAAATGTAACGTGAGGTGTGCAAAAAGTGATTTATAAAGTAAGGAAAGTGAAGTTTAAGTTGCAAGTTTTTAAGTGAGAAGAATAATGTAAGAGAAATGTGTATTTTGATGTGTGTCATTGGACGTGCGAAAGGTGGAATGCGAAGCTTGAAATTTTTATTATAAATTGAGACGCGTAAAGCATGTATCGTAAATTTTGAAATGCGAAGTATGAAATATGAAATGCGAAGTGCGAAATGTGGTGTGTTACATGAAAAACTTCAGATTTGCGAAATGATTATTTGATGCCCTGTTAAACAAAAGTCGATGCGAAGGATAAAATTCGTTTCACTCATAAAAACCATCACCAACTGTGCAGTCCTCGTCTTCGAACAGCCCTGGGCTTTATGTACATACATACATGTATATATGTTTATGTATGTTCTATGTGTAAATATCTGGGATTCATAATTTATTATTTTCTCTTTGTTATCGCCTTTATTATTCGTATATATATATTTTTTCCATTCTACTCTCTCGCTCCCTCTTCGTCTGATATATATCTCATTACTTTTATACGACATGAGAAAAAGGATTACGTGGGCTGATATAATTTATTGTTTAAATTAGTAAATTAAATATTTATTTAAATGCGGATGAAATATGATTTCAATTTACGTCCTTCGCGCTATCACAGCAGTGCCAGTGCCTGATGTGATACCCCATCATCATGTCCCAATGAATTGCATGCATCAGAGACAACAACTCTTCTCTTCTCTTATAGCCGGAGCTGGGTTGATGGAAGAGCTACTTAATTATACACATCAACATACATACATACATACACGCAAACGTATCTATGAGAGGTAGGACTGAACCGGATAGAAGGACATTTTCAATTCGAATTATGACAATTTATGTACGAGTATGAGTATATGAGTATTTATAACTTTTCGATATATTAAAGTTAATGATAGGTAATTTCCGGATTGATTGATTGATTAAACCTGATGCAATTGAATGGAATCACAGATTTTTTATTTTGTTGTTGTTTAATTCAAAGGATTAAGGAATTCTTTACCCAGTAGTATGTGTGTGACGTGCGTGTGGTGTCATTATTATTAATTGCGGATGAATCACAGATGACAACTTTTGCAATGATATTTTTAAATATTAAAAAAGAAATAAATTGTATGATATCCCGTACATGGATTCGTAAAACCTGTCCGACAATTTATGATAGATTTAGCCAACATTTTGAGTATTCAAATGATGGCCAGTCGTAAAAGGAAAAGCAATTTGACAGCTGACTATTCGAGCTTACAAAAAACGGATCAATGTTTTGAAATTAATGAATGATGATGAACAGAATGTAAGGTATCAATCTAAAAACCATTAAGAATGTATGGCCAATTCAATTTGGTACTTTTCCCGGGCGCCACTCTGTATAAGGTCTATAGATCGAAAATCAATTTAATTTTTAAGTCTTTTGAGTACCAAGGATTAAACTTCGAGCTTAGTGTCCTGCTAATTGGAATCCCAAGAACTTTGTTGTTGTCTTGCAGTTCCAAAATTGTCCTTTCGAGCATCTAGAGTCAACAATTCTCTCTCAAAGCTCCTATCGGTCTTCAATGGTTCAACAGATTAGTATTGATATTGACCAAGTTCCTCGTTTGGTCATTTGAGAGCCAGTATTTGACAGGTTAGAGAGAAGGTAATCCAACTTTTCAACGGAAGGTTTCTAAACTTCTGTCGAATATTTCCGAATGAGTGTAAATACCCACTCATCAAAAACACTTATATGGAAGCAATTTTGACAGTTAAACTGATGAATACTCTTTTTCAAAGTTTTTTTTGAAAGTTCATTGATTTCCTACACCGACGAAATTTTTTTTTATGAAATCCACACTCAAAACCACTATAAATTAGTTTCGGGAAGTCAATTCCCTAAAAATGAAATATTCAACAGCAGTATCTAAAAATACAGGACATCCAACAAAAAAGTCCGATAAAAAAATAAAAATAAAACAAATTTCTCATCAATCATTCAAACGAATAATATAATAGCTGAACCGCACACCGCACGGCACCGCACAGCACCGGGTACACACAGGAGGCAAGGTTTTTATCTGCAACCGACAGAGCCAAACAAGCCTTTCCCTTATGGCAGCTTATCAAAGCAATCACTTGGCAACATCATTTCTGTCGCAATGCAACAAAATTCCCCGATGAAAGACTAAAATTCGGCATCAATAACAAATGTCACTGTCAGCCATTCCCCCACTTCCACTCCCAGTGGATAGGGATATGGAGAAGTCATTGGATTCATGCACTGCACACGGCGGCGGTGGTGGCCATGAGAGAGTCCTGGGAAAGGATATCCTATCCATACACAAATGATATGACGTACGACACACAGAGCAATCAGTCGGATTCCAAAAGGTATACCAAAAGCGGGGGGTGGCTGCGAGGGAGTGGACGACGACGACGGTGACAGTTGACGGTCGAAATGCATTTTGGTCAGGTATCTACGAATCCGAGAACGAGGATATGCGATTGCGATTGCGATTGCTAGCTGCCAGGATACCTACTCCCATCCACTGCAAGTCAAGTCAACTCAAATCGATTGTTAATTTGACATATCCCTGTGCTGTGTGGCTATGTACAGTGCGATGCGATTTGATTGTGTGGGTGCCGGGTGAGATATTTTGCACAGGACAAAATCGATAGAGCAATAAATTATAGATATAAGTGAGTGGCGCCCACTCCTTGCAATTTGGACCAATGGACTTGTCCTTTTTTTTTTGAATTGAAGGTTTTGTTTGAAACAAGTGTCCTTGTGCACTTTTTGATTTGCCATAGAGAAAAAGATACAAGAAGTATCTAGGTCGCCCGTTTGTCTAGGATGGCAAGTGGATGAACATGAACAGTGTATTCATAGAAACAGGACATACGAGGATAACGAACAATGTTCTTGTTCTGTCGTCCTGTACTGCATTGCAATATGATTTTCTGTTCATTCTTTTGCTGATGATGAGGATGATGCTGGTCCTGGCACAAGTCCAGGCATCAGGCAGAGTTTTTTTTTTTTTTTTTTTTGATGAAGTTTCATTAAAAAATTAAAACTTTCACATAAAGGATATAAAGCTATTAAAGAGCCAATGTGACCTTATTGCCCCAGTCCATTGCAATCGGATAATATAGCAACGATATGGAAGCTATATATGTGTGTCCTGGATAGTAGGATAGAAATTAGAAGGGAGGAGAGAGGGCAAACACCTTCCTATACAAGCAAAACAATGTTTGACAAGGTACAATATACGGAGGAGAAAAGGACATCAAAATGGTTATAGCGATGACGAATATATAGAGTGAATAATTTTATTAAAGGATCGTATAGATTCAATTTATAGAGTGCTGCAAGGATAATTCACAAAAGGATAACTAATGAGGTTTTATCGAAATAAGTGTTTATATGTTTATGAATATGTTCGTGTGTGTGTGTGTGAAAGGCAATTTGTTTGAGTTGGTTATTGATTTTAATAGCATTGACAAAGTTTATTAGTTTGTATTTTTAATAAAATTTCAAATAATTATATATTAAAAAGGCAACAGGATTTAACTTCAAAAGTTGCAGAAAGGACTTTCATAAAAATTTAAATTTAAAGAAGACGTTATGTATATTAAGCCATGACTATGGAGATTGACCATAACCAATATAACAAGCCAACCAACCAACAAAGAAATGGACTGGCCTGTCGACTCTTCAACCTGGCATTGGAGAAGGCAATCCGTTACTCTGGCAAGCCAAAAAAAATGATCCTCGTCATCATGTCCAGTCAGATACTGGATTACGCAGACGACGACATCGACATCATCGGAAGAACCGAACAAGCTGTACAGGTACACGATTCCTTTACCCAGATCGAGCAGGAGGAAGCACAAAATCTGGGGCTGTACATGGTGATGTCGAGAATGCGAGATAAATAGCTGGTCAAACAATCAAGATGACGGAGCATGAATTTGAAGTGGTATAATCCTTCAAATACCTTGGGTCAATAGTAGCAGCCAATAACAACATAAAAGAAGAAATACGTGGGCGACTGATCAAATTCAACAGTCCGTAATATAATCTGTCAAAGCTATTTAGAAGAATTGTTAGCCTTGAATGTTAAAAAGGACGATTCCGCAGACGCTACAATCAAGAACTGTATGCAATCTACTCCGAAGTAGATATTGTTAATAAAATTAGGCTCAGTAGGTCACCTAGATGCTAGCTCGCATGAGCAAAGAGTAACCAGTTCAGAGATTTCTTTGTAAAGGGTTTTCCATTAACGTAGTTCGATGGCGTGCATTCGAAAGGTCCAGTTTTCGATGACTTTGGCTTATACATATGTTACTTACTTAAGTCCTCAGACCTACGAAGACCGTTGGTGTTACCTAACGGGACATAGGGCCTCAGGTTTCCACCGATGTATTTAAGCTCCCTCCAGCTCTTTCCCAGTCTCGCAGATTCCTCCTCAACTGTTCTTCTCCACGTGCTTCTCGGTCTACCAACTCTTCTTCCTTCTTGTGTGAGTGGGTTCCACTGCATGAATTTGACAGATGACATCGATTCTTATTTTATCTTTGAGGATCGCTTAGTTTTGAGGCTTATTCGCATAGACCTGCAAATTAAGAAAGCCCCACAAGAAAAAGTCCAAAGGGCTTAAATGACACGATCTTGGTGACCAAATCAAGCCACCTCGGCGTGAGATTACCATGTCATGAAACTGCTCGGGCAGAATATCGATTGTGTCTTGAGCTGTGTGGCACGTAGCGTCATCTTGCTGGAACCATATGTCTTCGGTGACCATATCATCCAATTCAGACCACAATAAGTTGGTTATCATCCAACTATAGGGATCGCCCTTGACGGACACGGAGGTGATGGCCTAGCCACCATCATATTCAAAGAAGTTACGGCTCAATGACGCCTCCACCTCGTGAATCTCGTGTGAATTGGTGTCGTCCCAAATCCGGTAATTTTTCTTATTCACGTACCCCCATTCTTTCAAAAATTTGCCTCATCGCGCTTAAGATGATTTTTCGACCAAAATTGGGACCAACTTCCAACTGTTCCAACGCCCATTTTGATATTGAAGTCATATCAGTTGCACGTGTTGCTCGACGCTGTAACTTCAAATGATGATATGTCTTTAGTGTCAACGAAAAAGAAACAATATGGCCACCATGATCTGTCAAAATCCACCAGCCCCTATTGGAAAACCCTTGAGTACGTTTTATGGTACAAGACAGCGTGGTAGGCCATATTCAAGCTGTTGGAGAGATGCCGTAGACCAGGACGCCCCAAGCCGTGGGTTGTTTAACTTGGTGGCTTCGGCTAGCAATCGGGATAAATGGAGGGACTTTTAAAATGAGGACAGGACCGGATCCAGAGCCGACAATGAAAATGATTATGTTAGTGACTTTATTCCACTATCCCCCTTGAAGTCACTGCTTTGAGGGGGTTATATTCTTTTTTCCACTTTCTGACCTGAATCGACACTTTAACTTTGACTTCTCTAGTTTGTCAAAATTTAACACCAATCTAATGAAACTAATCATAAAATGTTAAGGATTTAAGTATTTCAAGTTAGACTTATTTATTTTCATATTAAACTTTAACAAAAATTGTTTCTTTATGGGAAAACACAAAATTTAAATACCTTTTCCATTTAAGTATTAAATTTAATCAAAATTACATATATCAACAAAATATAAACATAAGGAAATATTTTCTATTTAATTTTTTTGTTCCTTCCAATAAAAAATCAAACAAGCAAAAATAATCCCCTTGGGGGTTACTATTATTAAGTTTGTCTTATTCAACATCCTTTTACCTTCGTTTTTCATTTTTTTTGTTAAATCGATTTAGTGTTAAATTGAACAGAAAAAGCTTAAATTGACCAAGAAAGACTTATGTATGTATGTTTTCTTTTTTTGTGAAGAAATAAATCCAAAATATAAAAACGTGTCTATCTTGTCTTGTATAAATGTATGTTGTACATAGAAGGAAAGAATTTTCAAATATAAACTCTAAACTAAACAACACACCCTCATCCCTCATATATCTCAAGGATTCCACACCATAAGCCCCATATCAACCCGACCGACATACAGGAGAGACCTTCAATCCTTGTAGTTGGCAGAGCACGTGTTAAAAATTCCTCTTTCCTTGCGTCTGTCATTCTGTCGTCGGTCGGCATCATCGTCCTTCAGACAGACAAAATTTTCCAAACTTCTATTAACGCAAGACGAAGAAACTTACCATCTCCCCGCTCTCCCATCCTTCTTCTTCCGAAAAAAAAAGAAGTTATCTTCTTCGACTTCCATTTTTTGGTTCTCTTTTGCTTTTGATTTTTTACCAGAAGGGTAAAGGCAGGGGTTAGGGATATGCACTTGTACACAACCATTACCACTTCCAGAAGTTGCCCGTATCCTTGAAGATATACGACAATGATAGTACCAACGACGACGAAGTACCTACGTAGTATACATGAAGAAAGAAAAAAGGCAGATAAGTTAAGGAAGAAAATGTTGGATCACCATCAACCTCCTGAACTTCGAAAAAAGATACTCCGACCAAGTTGGCACCATCAACTTCACCATCATACACTTGAACGTATGAAGCAGGCAACCAACGCCAAGCAGAGCTGATGATACGTCGTATGTAGGTGTGTTCCAGCTTCCAATACATCATCCCGTTCCATCCCCTCTGATGTGCACAGATTATCATACGAGAACCATCCACTAGCTCCATACACTCCTATGTGTATACTGTATAGTCTGCATTTTAGGACTCTTGGTGTTCCTGAAATATGGAATGCGTGCAAGAAGGCGCATATGTATGTATGTATGAAGGATCCTCTCTTACCCATAAGAGTGGTTTCTTCTACATACACATGCGGAATCTTTTCCGGAAAGGATTTTCCTTATGCCAAAAAGGACATTGAGCTCCATCAGTGGTCGGATCTAACACACACACACACACACACGACATACGAGTATGGGTGGGAAATGAAGAGCAGCATTTCATTTCAAACTTTCACGCTAATGTACACAAACTTCAATTGAAGTGAACTAGTTAGTGAAAAGGCAATGTGAGGCCAATGGAAAGGGTAAGACTGAAGACATGGCTGTATCTTGGTGTTGGCCCCAGGATCAATGTAAGTGCAACACATTCCAGCAAACATCAGCTATCAGCAACAACATAAAGTCGAAAGGGAAGTTGAAAACTTTTTGGGAAGAATTTGATTTAAGGCCAAAATGGCAAAAAACAACCAATACACTCAAAAGTAGTAGTTTAATACTTGCATAGCTTTGAAGTTTTCTATACAAATTGAAAACTGTAAACTATTAGCGATTAATGAAATCAACTTGTTTTGAAAGTTGTGTAATTTTAAGTTTTATAAGACGAAAGTATTCGAAGGTCGTGTTTTTCAATTTATAAAACTTTCGAAGTCTTTCGAGACAATGCAACATTGTCGTCAATGGGATCAAGAGGCTTATACAGTGAGTCCTTAACAACTGTTATGGAATCGGAAAGGAGGTCCAAAAGGAGAAGGTTCATTTTTTAAAAAAAGGAGGGATTGAAAAAGTGGTCAACAAATGTTTTGTTTTTTAACTTTTGAAACTACCGTCAATGTCAATAGAATAAAACTTGCTATCAAAATAAATTACCTAAAAAAACTACAAGAAAATGAATTGGGATTTTTCAATTTTCTTCAACTATACACAGGCTTAAGGAAAGATATCTTCAAAAAACATTGAAAACTTGAAAGTGTGGCCAAGATAGCAGAAATGCATTACTGAATTTTCGAACAAAGTTTGCAATAACTTTTGTATTCATGGTTTGAAAATTGATAAAAATAAGTGCCTTAACGAAAGTGTCTCTCGTATTTTAAAATTATATTAATTTTCGGCAACATTTTTTGAAGACTGTAGGATTTGGGAAATCGTTCAAAGTCATATTGGTCATAAATTTTAACGTGTAGAAATTGTACATCAGTGATTTTCCAATTTTATTCATTTTTTAAAGTTTTATAATAAAAACTAGAGGACCCGTCGAACTTTGTTGATATTGGCATTTGAAGACTTGTAAATCTCAGGCACTGACAAACTGATGATAAAAGATTTTAATAACTGTTTAATGGTGAAAGAATGACAGGCAACTTTATAACTTTTCATGAACGGTGGACAGACGGCTGAAATATAAAAATCTGACAACCAACTGACAATTAAAAACATGTTGTTTTTGCAGGTAGAACAAATTGTATGGGAAAATGAAGTTATTTTTTTTACTGTCTTCTTTACAATTCTTCCATATTTTCTCACTTTTTAAATTTTCCATTGACTATGACGACATTTCAAAACCGAAATCAGCCAAATCGGCCAAGTCGTTCTCGAGTTTTAGCGAGACAAAGAAACAGAATTGATTTTTATATCTAGAAAAATTTATAGATCTCCTTTTGAATCACTTTTTCTATTAAAAAAAAAACTGCATCAAAATCCGTTGCGTAGTCTTAAAGATTTTTACATAAATAGCGACATCTAGACAGTGGGAAGCGATTTCGTTCAAAATTTTTTCGTTTTCTAATTTATACTGCGTCTTTTTCCTACATTAAAAAGGTGTGTTTTTGAAATAGCAATCAATCTAAACTTTTTAAAATTCTTAGACTCTTTAAATGTTTTCCAATTGACATTTTATTCAAATGACAGTTAAATTATAAATTATTTTTGACACATGGAAATTGGAACGCCTTTTTCTCGTTCAAAAATAAAAACTGCAACCCTGGTGGTATGAATATTTCAGTGGCATCCATCCAAGTCAAGCACCTATCCTATATCATCTAAAAAAAAAAATGTGGATGTGTAGAAGTAGATAGTATAGAATGATATTATAACTGCAACACCCCCCCCCCCTTCCACATACTCGTATACATTTACATATCTCAATACACAGACACACTCGAACTAACATTCAAAATAGCAAATTTGTTTGCATTTGCTTCACTTGAAGAAAAATGAGTTTGTTTGCACTTTCGGAACGTACTCTACTTTTTAACAACAACAAAAAATAAAGAAGAGAGAGACAACAACAAAAAGAAAGGAAAACAAGGATACGAGATGCAAGCTTATCATTGTGTTGTTGTAAATATATGCAAAAGTATTGAGTTGGTTGGTTTGCTGACACAAAGACTTCCTGTTCTTCAAATCACACTCCTGGTGGTGGAAATAGGAAACTAGGTACATCAGTTGTAAGTAGTCGGTCGTCGGTCGTCGTCGTGTTGTCGAAGTTCTTTGCTCTGGAAGCCACAACAACACAAATACACAACAGCAACAGCATAAACACACACAATCCATTGTGAATATATAGACGGGCATAAGGAAACGAATTTGTGTACCACCAACACAAATAAGACAGACAAAGGGAATGGGAAAAAGGATAAGAGAATGTGGGATGTTGGACGACTTGCAAGGACTCGTGATTTGTTGAAGGAAATCAGGAAATAAACAGAATAATAGCAAAAAAGGATTCTCGGTACATTTTCCTTTTATCCTGTTTTTAGTTTCATTCATTTGAATATACTATGAATCAAAGGACAACCTGTGCGATGGAAGGTGTTGACTGTTGATTAGTCAGATACATTGAAAGACAAAAAAGGGGGTCTCTGAACCCTCATTTCAATTCAAAATTTAAGACTTAAATTTTTCGGCGAAACTAATATCTAATAAAATATGTAATTTAATAAACAAGGACATTTTAGAAATGCTGCGTGCCATTTTATAAATTGAAAATTATTTTGTCCATGTCAGTCAAATTTAATTCCATATATTATCCAAAGACCGAAGGACATGATGAACATTTAATGAGTTTTACATCCTGCCATGCATTATGAGTGACTAAATTGCTTTTGTATAATGCAAATGTATATGTATATGTTTCTATATGTGGGTTTATATAGATTTTAGAGTAATTTGGCTTAATTAAGGATAGCAAGTATGTGCGATGTCAAGGATATTTAGAGTGGATATTTTTGTTTAATTAGTTGAAAGCAGGAGTATATAAGTTCATCAGTAATGATAACGATGATAGGGTATACTACATACACTACACACACACACACATATGAGTGTACTATGAGTACTTTTTAATAATGAATAATGAGGACACAGAGACACACATCAGTTTATTGTTTTTACCTTTTATGTGTGTGTTATTATAAACAAGATTCATAATATCATACATCGGGGACGGGGGTAAAATCGATTTACCTCCATATTATGAGAGAAATTTGTTAATAGGTACATATATGGATGTGGATGTGGCAGGATATGACGAACGCAACCACATCAGCATAGTACAGTTATAATTGAATAGAATTTGATGGACAATGTTAAAGTGCTTGTGTTGCTAATATTAGGGTTTTGTCTTAAATAAGCAGAAATATAATATGACTGTCAACGACGACAACGACGACGTAACTCGTTATTGTGAATTATTCAAGGACTAATAGAGATTGAAAGGATTTCCCCCCTTTTCCCTTGAATTATGTTATGTGGTTTTTGGTTTTGTTAAATGCATATCAAATTTGATTACATACGTTTGATGTAGATGACTATATTATATACGTAAAAGGAGCATTCAATTAATTTCTAGCTTTGTGTAGATATTGATTTGTGTATCTGTTTCCTGGTTTATCTTTAAATTATAATGAGACCACGACAGACACCTTAATGACATAATTCTAAGATATTTGAATGTTTTTTTAAGTATAGAAACTTATATTGATTTTTCTTTTTTTAGAACTTCAACAGATTTAACAAATTCTTTTAAAATAAAATGAAAAAGAATTTTTTTCAATGGGGTGTTTTTTTTTAGACGTGTGTTTTTCAATCTAGCAATACTTTTTTCCAAGTTAGTCGTTTTTATAGATGTCACTAGAGTTATGTTAAATGTAGTTTGTAATTTTATAATAAAAAGACTAACTTCTAAACAACGTTTGCAAATCGTGCTAAATTATTACCAAAACGAGATGGCCACCGATCCCGAAAATTTTTTCAGCGACGATGCTCATTTTTTGTGGGGTCATGTGAAGTCACTGATCTTTGCAGATAAGCCCGAGACGATTATCACATTGGAAGAGAATATTTAACACATTATTGCTGTTATATCGGGTTTTTCAATAGGAGCCCTATAAAAGAGCGACAGGGACAGCAAACGATGCCATATTTCTTGTCGCTCTTTTGACATTTTTCTTCATTAAGGTTTGCCATTTCCTGATGGAAAGATATACGATCCAACAATGAGCCGAAATTATTAAAATTTACTACCGAAATTTGGAGTCAGTGGCCTCAACGTCCAATTTATGCTCATCATAATTTCTGTCTGAATGGCTTCGTCAATAAACAAAATATGCGGTATTGGTCAGGCAGCAATCCACACTTACTTCATGAGTCCTCATTGCATCCCGAAAGAATTACGGTTTGGTGTGGCGGCGTCATTGGGCCGTACTTCTTCCGTGATGATCAAGACCGACACGTTACTGTGATTGGGGATCGCTACCGTTAAATGATAACCGAATAATTTTGGACCTAATTGGATGATATGGACTTGGAGGACATGTGGTTCCAACAATTCCAACGGCGCCACAGCGAATGTCACAATCAATTTATTTGAAACCAAGTTTGGAGAACGTGTTATCTCACGAAATGGTCCATTCGCTTGGCCGGTCGTGTTGACGCCGTTAAACTATTTCCTGTGGAGCTACGTCAAGTCTATGGTCTATACCAACAAGACAGTGACGATTGATAAACTTCGTACGAATATCGAACGTGAAATTGCAGCAGTATCGGCCGATTTATGATTGAAAACCGTCGAAAATTGGGTTCAGCGTGTCCGTGGTGACCATGCGAAAAAAAAAATCTAGTTGCATACATAATGGCATCAAACGTACTTTCACAGGAAATTCTTTAAACGACTTTACACAACTTACTCACTAGTCGAACTAACATATCTTCCATAAAACTCATGTTGAAAAAATATGGACTTACGTTTTTGTTGCACTAAAGCGACGATTGGTGGTTGTCAAGAATGTTTTTTTTTGTCAAAATTTTCAATTCGACAAAATGAGTTTTTCTCAAAAAAATAGTATAAGTAGTTCTCGAACATCTCTCAAGAAAATTGAACAATTTAATCATTCTTTAAAAAATACGTGTGTCAATCAATTAAATTCTCAAACCTTAACCAAAACATGGACACCCTTTGTTGTTCCTTCATTATGTAATCAATTGACTCCTAGAATCTTATCACAAGATAAACACATTTATTATTCGTCTCATCATGGGTCGGGTCGTGACCTCATGTACAGGTATTTGTTAGTTAATAAGGAATGTTCAACGACACAATGACACCAAAAAGGTATATGATACTGAGACTGGAGTCATTGTGGCATAATTACTGCTCAATTTCACAAAATGTGTTCCAATTATCTCATCGTCTACGTTTTTGTTTTTATTTTTTTTTTTTCAGATCTTGATTGGATGTTGGCATTTTGGCGTACCTAACCTTGTTTTTGTTTTTTGTGTTTGCCAAAGTCAAAAAGTTTAAATTTTATATCGAATCACATGATCTGGCGAGTGGTAAATTAACATCAACATTGTGTAATGTAATGAGATTATATTATTATATGGTTTTTGCCTCGGGAAAATCGTTATTTTTAATATCTGTTTTGATGTTAAATTCTGCGCACATTTCGACATTATTGAACATGAACATGGAAGGTGGCTTGAATGACCTTGACGTGGTCTTAAGGGGGGTACGTTAAGTTTACTGTTGGATATGAATAAAACTCAGATGAAATCTGTTATCTTTATATTGTTTAAAAATCAATTGTTGTTAGTTAACATAAATAGAACTTTGAAACGGTTTAACCGATTTAAATAAGTTGTTTTTTTTTTTTAATGAATAGAGAACAATTTCCAAAAGCAGTTTATAAAGTGTAGATTTAAGTTTGAACTTCAAATTTTGTGCTTACAATTACATTTGTTAAAAGTTCACTTGGGCGTATACGCAACATTTTTTTCTGTATAAATAAAAAAGAATCTTCGAAATGTAGGTACGCCAAAACTTTCGTACGATTGCACCAAATTGGACGATTCTTGGTTTTATGTATTCTTTATTGTTAGGACAAGGTTTGTGTAATATAAAAATTTAAAAAAAATTAACACCCTATGACTCATTTTTGTCTTTGCACTATCGTCAATATTTTAAATGAAATTGCTTACGAAATTAAAAGTCTAAAAAGATTTGATGAATGGTGTCTAATTTGGAGGCATATTTCGTACTGCTGTGTTTTTTAACTAATTAACTGACAGTTGTTAGTCACAGTTAACATTAAACTTCAATATTTATTATTATCGATAAGAAAATGCTAAAAGTGTCCTCGTGGAAGTACGAGGAGGGACCCATAGATCCGGGAATTACGCTTTTGTGGGAAGAGGGAGGTGGGAAACTCATTGTTTGACTACGTGTCCGTTAGTGTCACGCAACCTGCGTGTGCAAAGTTGTGTCGCTGTGAGTGCATCGGCTCACCTATGAGATATTTTTTAGGAAAACAACTTTATATATTTTGGCGAAAACGTAATGGCAGATTTTCAAAAACAACACGGGTCTGTGAAATTGTGTTTCCTGTTGGGGAAATCGGCCGCGAAAGCTATTGTAATGATTAAGACTACTTATGGGTATGCTGCCTTAAGTAAAACCGGGGCTTACAATTGGTTTTCACGTTTTTAAAATGGAGAAATGTCTATTGAAGACCAACTTCGTTCATGACGCCCCTCAACGTCAAGAAGTTATGAAAACGTCGACAAAATCAATGCCCTCGTTCGTGAAGACCGTCGGTCGCCTCTGTGAGATGTCGGGAATGTCATGGAGTTCAATTCAAAGAATTTTATGCGATTTAGACATGGGATTTGCCTTCTCACAGACGAGCAAAGTGAGCGTCGACTTCAGGCATGTTTTGAGCTTCAAAAATCAGCTTCAAGAGCACCCTGCATTTTTTTTTTTTCAAAGTGATTACTGGTGATGAATCGTGGTGCTATGGATATGACTCAAAAGGAATATGAAAGGAAAGCGTTTTGCCACTATGGAAGAGGTTAAACAAAAATCGCTGGAGGGCTTAAAGAACATCCCGATTAATGAATTTAAAAACTGTTTTGAACAATTGAAGGATCGTTTGGAGGAGTGCGTTGTGGTCAATGGGGAATACTTTGAAGGTGATAAAATATCAAGATATTTTATAAATATTGAGAAATAAAGAAGTTATGACGAAATTCCCGTTATTTTTTGGGTCCTTCCTCGAATGATCAAGCACACCATATGGTTGCCACTTTTCAAATCTGAATTTATGACTTTCAAAATGACTTTCGAATTTAAACTTGCCAAATAGCACTGTTTACAAAACAGACATAACATTGAAGATTGATGTTTAGAATGGTCGAATTGATTTTTTGACAAAAGAGCTGGAGTGCCTAAGTCCATAGTTTCTCGAAAGACTTGGTAGATTGTAGGGAGTAATCTCTAGTATCTACTGAACTGATTTTGAAAATTCTTTTACCAATAGAAGCTACGCATAATTTGGGAGTAACATAGACTATAATATATTGATGATAAATTGGATTACAGAATAAAGCAGAAAATAGTGTTTGAAGTTTGAGTTTAAAAGAAATATAAGGGTAAACATATTGAAACATTATATGGTCCATTTCTATGCTTTTCTATGCAGCGGGTATCTTCATGCTATCTATTCTGTCAATGCATTTTGAATCCACAAATCTAATCATATAATATTCTGCTGTTTATGGTCCTTATGAATACTCACAATTGCATTCTTGAGTGTTGAGCAAAAGGAGTCTCGACCTCTTAACTGTACTCTAGTAAATTCTTGCAAAAAATTGTTGGTCATGTATAAGAAGAGAGAAGATCTGGGAGAAAAAAAAATCAATTGCGTTTCCAGATTTTTAAAAATCTTTAATTAAATTGAGTTTAAAAATTGCGCTCTTTATTTCAGTTATTATAGTTATTAGAACCTGGAAATGAAGATTTAAAGCAACTTCTGTCACACAATTTGAAGAACAGGGCAGAACAACGTATGCGGTGTCAGCTAGTTTTAAATAAAATAAATTAAATGTTAGGTTCAATTTATATTTTTCACATTTCGTTTAAAAATATTAGATTAATAAATAAGTTTATCTAATTATTTCTTTTCAGTCAATACATTGATGTGTAATAAAAGGAATTTTGTGCAATTTGTTTTAGGTGTTTTGCTTGATAGAAATAAAGCCTTACAAACATTTTCAATTAACTGGGTGTTTTAACTAAGATTGGATAACACTTATCTCAGTTACGTCTAATGAAGTTTTGATGAGAAGATTTCATTACAAAACCACAACAGTCAAGACTTTTTGCAGACCAATATCGAGACCAATGAAATGTCGAGACCAGACAAACATGCTTAAATCTCCTGAGACCTTAGAGATTTTAACAATCTTGAAGCTCGGAAATATATGTCGGAGTTTTCAAGTCAAAAAATCAAACCTCAACATTAATTAATCTTCGAAAATATTTCAAGAATTTTAGTCTCTATAGTCTCTCATAACAAATTTAATGAAATGTTCCTTAAAGTTTTTACAGACTTTAGGTGTCAAATTTCAAAAATTTAAATAAAATTCAAATAAGGATATCTTGATAAAACTTTTCCTCATCTCAATTCTTCTTAAAGCAAACATTAAAACTTTCGTTTAAGATAATACAAAGTTCAGTATCTTGATAAACATGTCACCTGCATGTGTATGTGTGTGTGTTTGTGTTGTGTATGTAAACAACACCAATTCACTTAAAACAAATACAACAACGAGAAGAAAAAAAATCGGAAAACTTTTTCATCATTAGCAATCAGCGAGAGTGTGTGTTCCGTGCTCTGTGCTCTTTCCTCTGTGTTCTGTGTACTTACAACAATAATTAGGGAAAATTGCAGCGTTTTCAGTTTTCCTCGTAGCCAGCGAGTAATTTTCACACCTCGAGTTAAACTTAGTCTAATAAACTTGTAGGTATCATCTCTCGTACCACGGTGTGAGTCACTTTGAGTTGTGACTTGTAAGTTGTGTGTGTGATATGAGTTTATCCAACTATTTGGCAGGTGAAAACAAAAAATATCCTTTCAATTCTATCCATATAGAGTATTTACAGTTATACGTGTGTGTGTGTGTGTGATGTGAATAAGGTGAAGTATAATCGTGAATCGTGAACACGAAGAACCATCCCTGACATGCTTTTCATGAGAAAAAAAAATTAAGTTCGCTTTTCAAGTTTATGACAAGCGAACATAAGATGAAGTACCTGATGCTGCAGTGCAACAGCAAACACGGGAGACTTTTTTTTTCCACAGGAGAGTATCCTTGTAGACCTTGTTCTCTAAGTCGTCCTTTTTGTATTCTTCGGCGGCATCGTCGTCGTCATCATTGGGTTGGGCCCTGGAGTGTTAGTGTATAACGTGACACTTCTTTTAAGAAAGTTGGAAATTGAAATATATGTATGTTTTTATTTATAACTGCTTTGTATTTTTTTTTCTTATTTTTGTATGATTTAAGAGGTAACTTTTTAAGAATGCCAAGAATTGTTTTTTTTTGTTTAATACAACTTTTTTGGTTTATTGAGATAAATGAATTGAATAATAAAAATACTGTATGCAATTTAAGGAAGTGGCTTAAAAAATTCTAAATTTCTCTCAACTAAATTTATCACACAGTCCTTACGTTTGCTTAGATCTTTAAAACTACGTTTGCTTAGATCTTTAAAACTACACAACGGATTTTGATGCTGTTTGCTTTTTCAATAGATAGAGTGATTCAAGAGAAAGGTTTATATGTGTAACTAGGTAATGTTTTGCAAATAAAAAATTAGTTTTTAAAATTTCATAATAGGCTGTGTATGATTCCATACTTAATTTATAATATACTAGAGGGTCCGGCAAACTTCGTCTCGCTCCAATTTAATGCAGAAACTCAAGGTATATAAAAATATTGTTGTTGCTTATACGTTTTACCGGGTTCAAAATTAGCCTATGTGCTTTTTCAGACTATCAGCCCTATCGAGGTATTCGTTCGGAAGAAAATTTTCTATCGAGGTATCCGTTCCGATAAGAATTTCGCATAAATATTCCTATCTATCTCAGTGTCAAATTTTATCCAGAATTAAAAGAAATCTGTCCCACGGGAACCATACATTTTAGCGGGATAAAGAGCCTGTAGACTCTTCCACACTATTAACTGTCTCTGTGCCAAATTTCAGTCAAATCGGTTCAGCTGTTCTTGAGTTATAAAAATGTAACTAACACGACTTTCTTATATATACACTATACATATATAGATAATAGTATGTTTCAGGGCGGTACAATAATTTTCATTGTATAAATTCAATTTCTTCGTGTGTGTCTCGCTAAAACTCGAGAACGACTTGGCCAATATGGCTGAAATTGTTTTGAAATCTTTATCTAATTTTTTCAGAGATGGTTTAAGATATGAAAATTTTGGTCTACCTGCAAAAAAAATATTTCTGATTGTCCAACGTTAACAAAAAGTTACAAAGTTGCCAGGCATTCTGTGACCAATATACTAAAATCTTTTATCATCAGTTTGTTAGTGCCTGAGATTTACTGGTCTTAAAATGCCAAGGAAAAGACTAAATTCAACACGAATAATTTTATTATAGATACATTTTTTTTTTGTTAGTTCCAAAAGTAATGAAAATTTGGTATGTTGCTGACATATCGTGATGTTAGAATTAATTGGAGTCGGGACAAAGTTCTTCAAGTCCTCTAGTTGAATATAAAAGTAAAGGTACATATTTTCCGATATATCGCTCCTTTTTAAAATGAATTGATATTTTCTTATTAAAGTTTAAAATTTTAATGCTCTACTGAAAATTTTAGTTTAAAATCAAATATAAATATATATTTATAAAAAATTTTAATTTTAATGATCAGGCAAATACATAAGTTGTTGTTTCTGCCTCGATTTTCACAGGAAAAAAACAACAACATATTATATGCAATTAAAACATTTGTTTATTCATTATTTTTTTATTTATTTATGATTTTTTTTAAATGAAATTGAAACAAATTAAAATATGACTCAGTAAAAAAAAAACCATAATCAAAATCATCAAAAATTTATAACTTAATTTAGCTTCACAAATATGTACATATATTTTAGTATTAATGAAAATGAATTCATTACTTTGGAGAGCAATGACATAATGTCCTTTCTCATTAATATTGATAATAGTATCATCATCTAAATATATACGAGTATATGTACAAAGGTTTGTCTGGTTGCTAATAAATGAAAACTACATTATAACCTAATCTACAAGCATATTAAATAAACAGCTGTTCCTTCAAAAGGATGTTAAAAGGATGTTAGGGAACATTTATTAGGATACAAAGGTAACTAATTCCATACAAGTTGAGCCATTTAGCTTGGTCCTTTTTAATGTCTTCATAAGTATGATGATTAGAAGGTCTACGACTACGATGCAGATAAGGAATGAGGCAAGAAGATACTTGGTTTCATCAGCATCCTTCTTTTAGGGATTTGAAGTGTGTCATTTTTTGAAACTTCAATTTTTAAATCAAGTTTGAAGGACACAGGAACCATAAATGAATTTAAAAATGTCTTTAAAATTTCAAGGACTAAAAAGTTAGCCGTAATTAATTCATCACTTGCACAAAATCAAGTGAAAATGTTGCACTAATTAATATAATTTATTTGAAAAAAAAAAAAACAAAGTTCAAAGTTCTTAACAACAAACATGATAAAAAATCAAATTTTCATATTCTACGTTGAGGATTCAAAAACATGCCCAATTACCTAATCCTTATAAGCCTCAACATTCAACAACCTAAAACTTTTCACATGACTACCAAATCGAATTATAACGCTTTCATAATTTGCGCCGCCACAAAATCAACTTCAAAAAAAAAAAAGAAAAAGAAACTCAATCTTTTATCATTTGAAACTTTAGATGAGGCGTTTTCCGTTTGAATTTTATGCGGGATCTTAAAAGAAAAATCTTTTCCTATGAAAAAACGATAAAAATGAAAACCAGAACAAACCCAATCTTCCATTCTATCTATGTCCACAGATGTGAGGGAGGAAAAAATAAAAATACAAAAAAAAATATAAAAAAAAATATTATTCAAAAGTATCTTGCACCAGCTGACGGTTTTATTTTCCCCTTCATAGAATTAAATCCAATTATTCCCGTTGCTGCCAATGAGAAAGTTTAGGCTCAGATGCAAAAAAAAAGGACTTTCTGTTTTTTTTTCTCAAAGCCGTATAACTTTGAAAGCTGTCGAATTCAAGCTTTTTTAAGGTAGAATTCTAATGGTAAAATAAATTTAATTTAATTTTTTTTTTTTTGTATATTGCCTTATTTTACTGATTTTAGTCTAGACAAAATTTATTTTTGTTGTGTTTGTGTTTTATTAAGGTTGAATTTGTAAGTGACGCACCTTGGAAGTTAACATTTTTATTATTTCCAAGTCAAGGGTCACGAATTTTACTTTACAACAGGCGAAATTTCATGAATACTTATTAAGTCTTAGGGTTTCTCCAAAATAATAGCAAGATATATTGACAACCGCAAATGATACTTGACAGATCTAATGACACTAAAGCCATAAACTGTCAAATGGTATTTCCCTTCTATTGGGGGTGTTAACAATTGTGTACATATTCTTAAAGCATTTCAACAAAAAATGCAATGAATATAAAATAAAAAAATTGTATTGGATGTTGTTTTAAAAATGTTTAGGCATAGATATTTAAAAAAAAATCAACTAAATGTATCAAAATACTAGGAGACCCGGAAAACTTTGTCTCATTGGAATTTAACAATTTAAAATAAACTCCAAAGTGATTTATTCAAATGGAATCAAGAGTAGAGAGTGTTTTGATTTTGACAAACAATATTTTTCAATTGGAATTCCTGGGATTCTTCACCTTACCATTTTTTTCATTGATGATTCATTGTCACTTGAATCAAATTATTCATAAATTTCGGCTCATTTGGATGATTGAGCAGCATGATATCGATCACTCTTTCAGCTGTAAAATTTTTAAGTTAAAAAATTCCGTTGGTCACTACACCTCGTCAAAGGACTTGTTTGAATGTAGTTCTCCAAAAATTTGACTTTGAATAATGAAACTCAAACTATCGATGTCTTTATTTTTTGCCGCTAGTATTCATTGGAATCCTTGTTCCGTTCGCGGATGTGGTATGTTATACACGATTTTCCGACGACATAAAATAATACTAACCCACCGTTCAGTCATTCTGGTGGGATTGGAAAAAATTTTAGAAATCTTTCCCACGGGAACCATACATTTTACAGGATAAAAAGTAGGCTATGTTCATATATCGTTCACGCAGAAGTACTTTAAAACATATATTTTTAAAAACGTAATCTTAATTGCAATCATAACAACCGAAATTGAAGCGGACGGGTAACAGCAAGTTCAATAGAAAATGACAATTCGAGAACTACAAGTGTCAAATTATGCATAACCGAAGTCAACGTATAACGCCATCTATTAGGTTGTGGCATTGATCACAGAACAGTGCCATCTCTTGTTTATCTTGTTAACTTCTCAACCAAAAATTGAACAATTCACATCCAATTCCTTACAAAAACTCAATCTTCAATTTTTCTGGAAGATTTTTCAATTTTATTTTTTTTTTATAAAAACATGTGTTGCAAGAGACACCATTGAACTAGAAAGCAAATTGATGGTTTACAGTAATGTTCTAGATTCAATAAAACACGTTGATGCTACTGGTTCTAATTTGTTAAATTTGTTAAAATAGACTTAGAAAGTTAATTTTGATATGAGTGACATTTTAACTGTGAGACTAATTCAAGAAAAAGTGTTACCATTGAATGTTGAATCTTGAAGTAAGACAAAGTCGTATACGTGCTTTTTTTCTTTAGAAAGAATATAGACTTTATCTAAGACAGGACCGTTCAATTTATAATTATCAAAGATTATGTACATATATTTGTTATTCACTTGTTTAAAATGTTTTAAATCGAAAATCGATCGATATAACTAACACTTTTGATATGGAGAACCGCCTCGAAATTTATCATTCGTTATACTGGACTGCCGTTATTGTTAAAAAAAGGTAAAGGTATCAACTTTTTTACAATTTTTTTTCCTCTATTACTTACTGTTATTTTAAAAAGTTTACCATTTCATCAATTATAGTTATCACCGACAATTGAATATACTCGTATTTTTATAATTATTAACATAAGGTCTTTGTTAATAACAAATTAAAACTTGATATTTTCAGTGTCAGTATAATTCAACAAATAAGAAAAAAAATGTTTATAAATAAAAAATGTCTTCACCTCAAATTTATTCAAAAACTTAACTACATATTCATTAAAGTTTTAAAAAAATTTTATCATAATGCAACCGGCAAACCTTATTTATATGTAAGTAAGAATATTTATGACAATCCTTTCTTGATTCTTGTAATAAATGTTGGAAAGTAGGAATTTGCATAATTTATCCTTTAATCAAATTCCTAATTCAGTTTATGAAAATTTTAAAATATTACTAGCAGACCCGCCCACGCGTTGCTGTGGCTAAGATTTTTTTTAAATTGAATTGTAGTAAACTATTTAAGGGGAACAGTACCCTGTTTAAAAATATTTATTTAAAAAAATTGACAGACGTGCGTCGCTCAATGCAAATTGTGTACCAGCACCAAAAATTGAAAAAGTACGAACAATTGAATTTCACTGTATTTACTTAGATACTATTTAGGTCCTCAGACCTACGAAGTCCGTTGGTGTTCCCTAGCGGGACATAGGGTCTCAACTACTCATACTCTCCATCGTGTGCGGTTTCCAGCGATGTATTTCAGCTACCTTCAGCTCTTTTCCAATCTCGCAATCTCATTTGGAGCTAACAGATAATTGTGACTGTTAAATAATAAATTGAGATGTAAGCTACTCTGTAAAGAAATTCGCTTAAGGCGCCATCTGTTCTAGACTTATGGAAACTACGATCAATAACAACAATCAACGTTGTTGATCAGTTTATTATTAATTATTAATTATTAATTATTGGGACCGTTAATTTAAAAAATAACTATCCTATCATCTAAGTTGGACCAAATTACATATATATGCCAACTTTCATGAATATCAGTTGAGTTGTTTTTGAGTTCATTGAAGACATACACACGGACATTGAATTTTTATATATTAAGATACATAGAAAATCCAGAAACTATCTACTTCTATTTTTATTGAGAACTATTTGACACAACATGATTGACAAATTCAATCAAGAAAATTTAAAAGGCTAACTAACTATAAATTACATTTTTAAAGTTGAATTTGAGAAGTTCGATTTTTTGATAAGAAAATATACATATTTGGAATAAGCCCAAGCTTTGGGCTGACTATTTGTAGTCATATGTAATTGTAGTAACTTAGGAGACTTAGTAAATTAATATTCTAAGACATTTTTTTTAATACTACACTTTTATTTGCTGTACTACTTTTATAGGTTTCTTTTTGACAACACTGGTTCCTGTATTGCTATACTGTCAAATGAAAATATGACAGTTCTTCTTGCCATTTGCCCTATTATGAGGTTAAGTCTTATTAATTTTGTTCTAACCAAGAAATCACATAAAAGTAAATATTTTTGACAAAACATTTTCACTATCTCAAAAACCGCGTTCTGTGGCAACACAAGTCGACTTATGTCAAAATTGAATTCATTATACTATTTGATGCAGAACATTTGATTCTTTCTGCGATATTTTTTTGGGATTTTTATCTCGTTGACTTAGTCTGGAAACATTTACAAAATTACATTGAGGAAAAACAAAATCAACTTTTGACTGTGGCTTATGTTGTTTTTTCTTGTGGTAGAAAAGTTGAGTTGGTTATGGGTTGACATCTAACTCCTTATGTTGAAGTTACAGCAAAAAGGGAAGGGCTGATTTAAACCACAGTCTTTAACACGTATCGATCTCGTCTCACGATATTTTTGACAATTTAAGGGAATATCCATATGTATGTATGTAGGTATGTAATAGATTTTAGTATTTTGGTTTATTGTTTCTTTTCAAAGTCGATTACTGTCAAAATTCTAAAAAAATTGAAAAAATCAATTTTCAGATCTAATATCAAAAAATGTTCGATGGTTGATTTTTTTTATTGGTTGACGCTACATTATCTGATAAAAAAAGCCCAAAAACGAGTGAAAATATCAACAACCTTGACAAATTTTGACAGTTAAGTACTGCGTATCCCAGTTTCCAGGACTACATGCATGTATATTATGTAATGTTCAGCCAGTCAACTTTTGAGTCAAGATATCGTACATTTTCTTTCAACAGTGACTGTCTTCCTTTAACGAGGACATTTTTATTCATTTTTTTTTCTCCAAAAGTACTCATTTTTTGGCGAAGTAAAAATGGTGTCTTTATTGGTACCTACATTTTTTTTGCAATGTATATGTATGTACGAGTATTTGGATCATATATCCCTTCGAGCTGTTCCATATGAGAACACCAACACCGAATCCAATTTAGAATCCTTTCAATTTTGTTTCTTTTCGACGACGATATGGGGGGGGGAGAGGATTCTTTATTATTCGTTGTCAGTGTTACTTTAAGGAGAATCCACCATATGTGTGCCAATGCCAATATATGGTACATACAATATATTCCTTCGTATAGAGAATTCATAATAATTTCATGTGCGTAACCAAAAAAGGACACCATACATACATACTCGTACTACACCCACGCAATCCGGCTTATTATTTTTCTTTCTCATATATATATACATAATATCCATATGTATGCAGGTTTGTGAGTGGAAAAAAGATCAAATCGTTCGAAATTAGGTAAGAAATCTCCTTAAGACTTTGGAATTGACTTTGGGCAATTTCTTCCTAATTTTTTTTTTTTTGATTTTCATTTCGTTCGATATCAAATAAAAAAGAATGCACCTCAAAGTAACTTATTAATTTCCATGGTTAAATCTGAAACTAAACTTAGATGAGATAAGTTTAAGAAGCTTCCATTGCCGAAGTGGTATTTTCCTTCTTTTCCTAAGTTTCTTGTTTTTCTTTTTTTTTTCTTTTTTAGAAATTATTTTTTTTTCTTCGTCTAACTTGGTGAGAAAAATCATCTTGATGTTCGGAAGAGAGTTAGAAAGACAGAGACAGGGAGAAAGATGAAAATTTGTTGAGTTAAGAATTCTTCTGTGGTTCATCTGTGGCTTGTATGAGCGGTTAGGGTTTTGCGATGACAAAATTCAATTAAAAAAGTTTTGTTCGACAAGAGTTAACGAGGCGAATGTTAATGAGATTTCATGTAAAAAAAAAGTAAAAGAGTCCAATACCATTCTACATAAAAACACACATACATATCTATACACCAGTACATATACAGCATCTGAAGAGAAATTTACCATCAGCGACAGAAGCAATCAGGAGGAGATTGATGTTACATTATACTGGATGGAACTTTCTTTATCCTTAAGAACATACAAAAAAAAAGAAACTTGTATACCCTTGTGGGTTTTAACGGTACTAAGTGCAAAGTATTAATCAAGTTTTAAGGATTTTTTTGCTTATCTTTTGCAATTACATATATATTATGGGAAGAAAGTAATTTGTTTAATGTGTAGGTAATGCAATGCTTTTATTTATTCGTTTATATTTACTTCGAAATCTTAAAAATGGTGACAGTTTTTGTGTGTATACAATACTTGTATCCAAAGGAATGCCATATGATTTAAGAGCAATATGCTGCAATTGTGTTAAAATAGGATTCTAAGCTTTTAAAATATTTTACTCACTCATCAAGCCTCATCCTAGCTCATCCAAACTCATCCTAACTCATCCTCACTCATCCACACTCATCCTCACTCATCCTAACTCAGCCTAACTCATCCTAACTCAGCCTAACTCATCCTACCTCATGCTAACTCATGCTAACTCATGGTTTCTCATGCTAACTTATGCTAACTCATGCTAACTCATGCTAACTCATCCCCACTCATCCTCACTCATCCCAACTCATCCTAACTCATCCTAACTTATCCTAACTCATCCTAACTCATGCTAACTCATGCTAACTCATTCTAACTCATCCTAACTCATCCTAACTCATCCTCACTCATCCTAACTCATCCTCACACATCCTCACTCATCCTCACTCATCCTCACTCATCCTAACTCAGCCTAACTCATCCTAACTCAGCCTAACTCATCCTACCTCATGCTAACTCATGCTAACTCATGGTTTCTCATGCTAACTTATGCTAACTCATGCTAACTCATGCTAACTCATCCCCACTCATCCTCACTCATCCCAACTCATCCTAACTCATCCTAACTCATCCTAACTCATCCTAACTCATCCTAACTCATCCTAACTCATCCTCACTCATTCTTACTCATTCTAACTCATCCTAACTCATCCTAACTCATCCTAACTCATCCTAACTCATCCTAACTCATCCTAACTCATCCTCACTCATTCTTACTCATTCTAACTCATCCTAACTCATCCTAACTCATCCTAACTCATCCTAACTCATTCTAACTCATCCTAACTCATCCTAACTCATCCTAACTCATCCTAACTCATCCTAACTCATCCTAACTCATCCTAACTCATCCTAACTCATCCTAACTCATCCTAACTCATCATCACTCATCATCACTCATCCTCATTCATCATCACTCATCCTCACTCATCCTCACTCATCCTCACTCATCCTAACTCAGCCTAACTCATCCTAACTCAGCCTAACTCATCCTACCTCATGCTAACTCATGCTAACTCATGGTTTCTCATGCTAACTTATGCTAACTCATGCTAACTCATGCTAACTCATCCCCACTCATCCTCACTCATCCCAACTCATCCTAACTCATCCTAACTCATCCTAACTCATCCTAACTCATCCTAACTCATCCTAACTCATCCTCACTCATTCTTACTCATTCTAACTCATCCTAACTCATCCTAACTCATCCTAACTCATCCTAACTCATCCTAACTCATCCTCACTCATTCTTACTCATTCTAACTCATCCTAACTCATCCTAACTCATCCTAACTCATCCTAACTCATCCGAACTCATCCCCACTCATCCTCACTCATCCTAACTCATCCTAACTCATCCTAACTCATCCTAACTCATCCTAACTCATCCTAACTCATCCTAACTCATCCTAACTCATCCTCACTCATCCTCACTCATCCTCACTCATCCTCACTCATCCTCACTCATCCTCACTCATCCTTACTCATCCTCACTCATCCTCACTCATCCTCACTCATCCTCACTCATCCTTACTCATCCTCACTCATCCTCACTCATCCTCACTCATCCTCACTCATCCTCACTCATCCTCACTCATCCTCACTCATCCTTACTCATCCTCACTCATCCTAACTCATCCCCACTCATCCTAACTCATCCTAACTCATCCCCACTCATCCTCACTCATCCTAACTCATCCTAACTCATCCTAACTCATCCTAACTCATTCTAACTCATCCTAACTCATCCTAACTCATCCTAACTCATCCCCACTCATCCTAACTCATCCTAACTCATCCCCACTCTTCCTCACTCATCCTCACTCATCCTCACTCATCCTCACTCATCCTTACTCATCCTCACTCATCCTCACTCATCCTCACTCATCCTCACTCATCCTCACTCATCCTCACTCATCCTCACTCATCCTCACTCATCCTCACTCATCCTCACTCATCCTCACTCATCCTCACTCATCCTTACCCATCCTCACTCATCCTAACTCATGTCACTCATCGTCATCCTGTCATTCTGCACAAATGGATAAGTTTGACTGGGATGCCAAAAATAGATTGTGGCCTTATTGAAATCGTTAAAGAGGTTATGGGTATCACTTTAAAGTTCCTGGAATTAGTGGACTATCCACAGGTTCTTGACGAACAGGATCTTGATAGTCGGGTTATTTTTGTAGGCCTTGCGTTATAGAAAATATTATTTAACTTTTACAAAGTTAGCACTCAATCAATCAAAATCTTGACTCCATTTTAATTTGAGTCAAACGTCTTAATGAGCCCAAATCTTTGACCTAAGTTCGTCGGAGCTTAAAATTTAAGAATGTTTATAAGATATTTTGAAAAAAGAAGTCCATAAAGTTTATTGCCCTTTCGAGTCTGAATTTGTCCCCACTTCACCTTCCATGAAGACAATATATGTATGTCGATAAATTTAACCTACCCCATAATTTTAGCAACCATCAATTTGATTTGACATTTCGACGGAGTCCTAATGGTTTATTCAATATGTTGCTCCAACCAATTTGGCACAGGATCAATTACTTTTTTTTGTTATTGTGACGAATTCACGACTCCTGAATTACCAAACAAAAAAAGAAACAACCTTCTTCTGAAGACCTTATTATAGTGGAATTGTATCAAATCGATATAAACCACTTAAGACATAAGTTATTCGTGTCAGGTTCTTTAATGGCTTTGCAATTATCACTTAGATACACCAAAAGTTAACACCTCTGTTTCCGTTAAAACATTCATTTCGATAAAGCATCATATTTCTTTTTGATTTCTTCGGGCTATATAGCAACGTTATAGCTGATGATGGCTGGATTTCGTGCCTCTGTTCTTCGTCGTCGTCATCATCGTCGTCCTTGTCCTTGTCCTTGTAGTCGATACTGGAACCGTGCCACGCCACCATGCCATGTCTGTCAGGTTCCTGTATTTTGTTGGCTTGTCTCACATAAATTTATTCGCAGGAGCATTTTATTGACGGCAACGTCAGTTGCGAATGAAATATTACATCCCATTTCGACACGATGCCGATGCGATGCGAAGCGATGTAACCGTAACTGTAACTGTAACGTGACGTTGCGGGAGTTCCTCCTCTTCTTTGTCTCCTTCATCTGTGTGGTTGAGTTAGTTTTTAGTTAATCCAACCGTTATCCTTATCATGCAAAACTGGGCTAGGAAGGAACACACCATCAACACTCCATGGGGCTCTAAGGATAAACAAACGTAATTGGCATGAACTATTCCCATGCGGGAGCGGTTCGAACGTATACTGCACAGGCACACACAACACAGTTATAGTCGGAACCTAAAATGGCATCAGCTAGTTGTGATTTTTCAGGGAAGGGGGCGTGGCAGGGGTGGCATTTATGTGAACATTTAACAAGGTTATGTTGAGGCCAATAAATGTGAATTTGTTTTAGCATTAAAGCCAAATCTCCTGCGGGAATAATTTATTAAATAGCATCGTTTGGCTATGGATGATGGGGTTTAGGGATACCTCTATACACCTACACTTCGGGAAATGTAGGAAACTTCGTTACAAGCCAAGTTGGGATGCGAAAAGTTGTTGTTGTTGTTGTTCATGATGATGATGTTGATGATGATAGCAATTTTAAATAGCTAGTGGCTTTTGAAAAAGGGATTTCCGCAACCCTAATTTCGGCCAACACACCCTCGGGGCGAGAAATAATAAGTTTGGAGTTTATTTTTCATCTTTAATTTTTTCTTTTTCTCTTTGTTTTGTTATTTTTTGTTTTTTAATTTTGTTTTCTCTTTGTGTTAAAGATCCTGATTTTTGATGATGGGGAAATTTGTTTTGCTTATATTCCTATATCCTTTTTTTTGTGTGTCTTGTTTTTCTTTTGTGATGTTATCCCAAAACAAAAGACAGGCTTTTTTTGATTTTGCTTCCTTTTGTTCTATTCTCTAATAATAATAATAAAATTAGCTTGTGTTTGTGTATCTTATAAGAAAATGACTTTGCATAAGTGATTGTGATTTAAGAAAAGGGGTTAACTCATTTAGATTTTAATATTATCATTAATGTTAATTTAATTTTTCAACAACAAAAACAAAAGGATTAAAAAAAAACATCACATTAAACCTAACCACCATGTGGAAGACTTAAGGTAGGAACAATTAATGTATAGGTTGGTTTTTTGAGATTAGGGTTGTGTGGGTGTGGAAGGAGTGAGTGAATACATAAGCTTAAGGGAAAAATTAATTACATATTAAGTAATTTGATTCATGGAATGAAAAGTCTTCCTTTTTTTTTAATTTAAAGAAAAAGGAAATTAATTTTAAGAATTTTTTGTTGAAGAGATTTTGTGGTAAATTTATCAGCCTTAAAAAATTCCTTAATCTCACCGAGAGGAGAAGGCTCAGAATTTGTCCTAAGAATTTAATAATATGGTATGGTTTGACAGTGTCAAATGTATGTCAATGTTAATATAGGAATTTATAAAGACTCAGTCTCTGTTTTGCTTTTTAAAGAATTTAATATGGACTCGTAGAGAATTTTTGGGGAAGCAACAGCCCCGTTTTTTTTAGGATAGTTAAAGGTAGTACTGGTTAGTTGTGGTAGTAATTGACTTTATTTCAAAATTTCGTTATTTTGCGTGAGAAATTAGAGTGTAATTTAAAAATCAATTTCTGTTTGTTTGTGTCGCTAAAACTCGAGAACGGCTTGGCCGATTTTGCTGAAATTATTTATTAAATGTTTGTAGTACTTTAGGTAAGTAAATAAATATGCAAAAATTGCCAGAAATGCAGTGAAAAAAACAATGTTAAATTTTTATATTTCAGTCGTCTATCCAAAGTTAACGAAAATTTGTAAAATTGCCTGTCATTCTGTCAGCATTATATTTTTATTACAATCTTTTTATCATCAGCTTGTCATTGTCTGAGTTTTACTGGTCTTATTTTGTAAGTTCCGAGAGAAATGAAAATTTCCATCGGTTGGTGACATATCGACTAAAACAGCCAGGCGAGGCGTGCTGTTAGAACTTACTTGGAGCGGAACAAAGTTCACCGGGTCCTCTAGTTACTGTAGAATATTTTTTTTCCTTTATGTATATGATTTTATTTTTCTAATTCCGTCTCCTAGATCAGTTTAAAATCATATACATTAACATTTAAATTAATTAACAAAAAGTCAAACTGGGCGTATACGTAATTTTCTTACTTCTTAAATTTACCCATTTTCTTCTTTCCTTTTGCAGAAAGTAAAATAAAATTTAATTAAATTCCATGTTCTTTGGGTAAATAAAATATAATTAAACAACCACAATAATTTGAATTTATGCGGTAATGTACACAAACACAGAAGCAATTTAATTGAAATTTAAAATTCCCACAATCACAAATGTTTCTGTAAACCTAATCAAATGTCGAATTATTATTATTATTATCAACAAAAGGTCAAATCATGGCTTACACTTCCCTCTACTTGTCAAAACATAATAAATTCGAATTAAAAACACCACCATTTTCCTAATATTTTTTACATAAATCTATGTGTATATGGTTTTATTTTATTATTTTATATAAGTTCCATTTAAAACCAAATTATTTTGTATGTATGTTTAACAAAATAATATTATTTGCTCTGTTTAGAATTTTAAATGCTAAAATCAATACTTTCAAAAACAGACCACAATTACACAATTTAGAATATAATTCTTATTTCACAAATTGAAAACCACAATAAATGATTTTATTTGTACATAATATTATCAAATTTATTAAGCCACAGATTTTGATTTAATGACACACGAAAATTTCAATTAAAAGTATTCATTTTGGTTAAAATATTTGGGACATTATATAAAATCAATGGATTTATTTTTCTTTAAAATTTACCGTTATTTTTATATTTTTAGAATCAATAGTAATTTTTAATAGAAGTTTATTCCGTCACTATAATTTTGTTTAAAGTAAAACTATGAGTCTTTTATGGTTAATTTGGCTTTGAGTAGTTGTTAATTACAAGTTAGAATTTTAATTTAGTTTTCACAACTATTTTCAATGTTTTTGAAGCTTTATGATTTCCTATTAATAAGCTGTAGTGAGAAATTAAATTCTACACTGATTTCTATAGCAGTGTTTTTTTGGTTACTGAGTACCCTACATTTCAAAATAAAACACAAACAAAAAACAACAACGAATTAGTGAACAAAAATAAGTCAGTAGTCAGTAAAATATTATTTAAGTGAACACAGAGTTTCGGAATGTGAAATGTAGGAGGCACTTAAGTGCTGCCAAAGTGAATAAATGTTATTAAACTTGATATTTATTTTGCACACTTCTGCTGCACTAGAAAGAATAAAGGTTTCGCAGTTTTTATCAGTAAACTGGCGTCCAGCTAAGTAAATTGATAATCATTGCCTATTTGGCAACTTAAAGTAACTTTACAAAATTTTTACTTAGTGATTTTTGTTTTGGTATTTTAAGTTGATTTTTGTCTTTTTAATTGAATAAACGGAATTTTTACTACCCATATAAAGGAAATATTGAACCACGACTATGCAACTATCCCTTGGAGTTGCGGGCAACTTATTTCCATAGTTTGTCATCTCTCATAAATTGCGAGCCGCAGAATTTTGAATTTTAGAAATTCCGATTCCGAAAGTCTTTTTTAAATTTAATAACAAGGCAAGCTCAAATTCAACTGGGTCTGTATTTCCATGAAAATATCAACTCGATCTACATTTTCATGCATTTTTCAACTCGACCTGAGAAATGTATTAAAACTTTTTCAAAAAGACCTCAATTAATGAGGGAGTAAATTTAAAAGTAAGTTATAAAGTGAATAAAGATTTTTTTTTACTGTGTTAATTAAACATTGCAAATAAAACACGGTTTATATTTTTATCTAACTTAGAATGTTTTGATAAAATTAAATCAAAATTATTTATGAATTCGATTCCTTTTCCCGGACGAAAAAAAGGTATCCCTAACTTAAAGAAGGACAAACGTAAGAACGTAGGAAGGTACATTCATACGTAGTAGCGCAAGAACATAAATCTCAGTAAAAGTGACTTAAAGGAACATCCAAAAAAAATCAAGCCAGAGTTGATTGCTCGTGGTGTAGAAAAAGAACTTTAACTTTTTATATTTTTGAGCCGAGATGGATTTGAGGGATTTCATTTCATGAGTAAGATAATCACTATGGCAGGGATCACCAAAATTTCTTATCAAAAGTAAAGTCCCACATTCAAATGAAACAAAATAAAAAAATCATTTAAATTTCAACGTGTCAGATCTGATCCGATTTAATATTTAAAAATGTTGGTTAAATTAAAAAAAAAAGAAGAAACCACTCAAGCCTCAGACAGAGCTCGTTTAATTTAATTTCACCACCAACTCGTCCTTATTGAAAAGTCCTTTACATTATATTCGCTCATACCTTAAATCATGTAATTCGAAAGTATATGGATTTTTTTTTTACAGAAAGTGGGTCACCTAGTGGCTAGATACATATACATTATGTACATACTTACAACGTGCTGCAGACACACTGTACACAACATGACATGAGTCAATGAAAAATTTAATTAAATTCACTTAACATTTCAACTTTGACAAGAGATTGTTAATTAAACCAGAAAGCTCGTCCTGTCAGTTGTATAAGTTGTCACTTTTTGCACTCGAACGAAGGGATGTATTTTATCCTCGAATTCTTTTTTTTTTCTGGACATTCAACGAACTAAAAACCCATCGCACCTTTTCATCCTAATTGAAAATACCAAAAACCCAGCCTAGGTATATTCAAAGACCAAAAATTGAACTTTGTGTAACTTCTCATCATCATCATTCTAAACTATGAGTACAACAGAAATCCCAATCCGAGATTTGAATCCTTATTCGAGTACATTGATGTTCCTGCCACATTTATACAAAAAAGGATGTTGCATCCTGCCTGAGTGTGTACTACTACATACATACATATCTCGAAGGTTTAGAGCAAGGAAAAGTTTATGGTTTAAAAAACAAACGTTGTTGCATTTTGCAAATCGATCGGGACATCGCACAGAGGAACACCATCATGGAACAGGACAGGATTCAAGAAGGATTTGACTTACGAGAATCCTTCATTTTGTATTCAAGTAAAACTTTTCTCAACATCAGTATGGTAGGTATACCTTCCTAGTTTTTGTGTTCCGAAACTTATTTGCAACGATGACGACGACGAGGACTACGACAACGCTCGCAGCTGTCAGAAGTTGCACTTGTACTTATGGAGTATGTATTTATGTATGTACCTTAAGCAAATTTTGTCCTCGTCATCATACCAAAGTCATCGTCCTTAAAATACCAAACGAACAATATTTGAAATATGTTTGAAGTATTTTCGTTCTGTGCGCTCTGGTGACAGCCTTAAGCCATTGGTTAAATAATGTTTATGAAAAGGTACCGTATGCATACAAACTAAAACAAATACACACACAGAATTATGCACACAAATCGAAGTACAACTGAAGTAATTAAAAATTCAAGCAACATGCATCAGAAATTAAACTTTTAAGCTAACATAGCTTGCAAAATGTTTTATTTAAATTAACACAACTTAGCCACATCTATACGTGTGTAGTGTACGCATGTGTTTGTGTGTTTGAAACTTCAAAAGGACCTCGCTTAACCCGTTGAACGAAACCCCCCTCTGCAGCGATGTCAATCCCAGTAGACCAAAAAGACAGGATTATCATTGCCTTGACAGTTTGCGCACGGTGACAATAATAATCATAATAATTCATCTATCTGCGGGTATATCCGTTCCACCGCGTCACTCGCTGTACAGAAGGAGGTGGAACTTAAAGGAAGGACCATGTCAATATTTCCCTTGACATCTCGCCTTACCCCACTGCATCTACCTTTATGGCGCGTTATAATATGACTTGACGCATGTAGTTGTGACTTCAAGTCGACCATGGTTTCTGGGGCAATTTATTAAGTGCTCCAACGAATGGGTTTTTTTTTAACTTTTTCTTTGAAGCCTTGAGAGTATGGAACGAAAAATAGTTTCTCTTGTAACAATTTACCTCAGCCTATACTTATATACCTTCCTAGTTACTTACACAGAGGAACAGGAACAGCGAACATATTAATGTACGTTACTAGCTTTTTGCCAGCCCTGCCCTGTACTATCATACAATATACCGCAGCATTGTAGCATACAACGACCCTCAATGAGCGAGAACAGTGTTGCCATGTTTGGATTCATGTAAAAAAAATATTTTTGAAACAAAAAATTTTAACAATGAAATGTTTGTCATCTTCAAGCAGACATAAGGTTTTTCATATTTATATGTCCCGTTTTTGCAGACTTAAAATCCAGGAACAGGACAGTTACCGTTATATTATAAATTCAAAATAAAATAGTTTTAAAACTTCGAGTTCGAAAAAGCCACGGAGAATTGAGGGATCGGAGAACCTCAAGTTGACTTAAGATTTTATTTCGGATTTTATTTTTTCTTAAATAAATACACTTACAGTTGACTTAAGTCAACATAAGTTTTTATGAAAAAACGCAAAGGGAAATAAACAAATTAAAAAATCTCACGGCATACCTTGACCTTATTTTGAAATTTGAAGAATTAAAGAAATTGCTTTATATCTTATATTTTGTTCAAAGCATTTTATGAGGGGTTTTTCTTTTTTCTTAGTTCAGAACGGAGCCTTAACTGTCAAACAAAAAATTATCACAGCTATTCTGATATTCGTTCGAATACCAAAACGTCCCGTTTTCGAATTTTCGCAATTCTGAATTCAGTTTTGTTTCGAGATTTCACGGATTAAAGGGTGTTCTACAAAACGAATGGATTTGTAATCCGCCGAAAATTTTATGTTTTCATTTCCGTTCATCTTTTTAGTGCTGATTTCGAATTTTCGAAGTTACTTGCAACATACATTGAATCCGTTCGGAAGTCAGAACAATCTTTTCCAAACACAAGAATTTGACAGGTGAAATTGAAAAAAAAACTGAAACATTTAAATGGCGTAAAAGTTGGATTATAATCAGTTTTTCCATTTAGCTTGTTTCTGTGGAAAAATATGACAAGTAACTTGACATAATGTCAAATAGTGACAGCTAAGTGTTCAGATGTGTTTCAAAATTAATTCTGAGCGCTCAGAACACGATTTTTTCCAGAAGATGTGTAACAAAAAATTTAAACAATTGACAGAATAAAATGTCATTTTCGTTTGTGTCTGGTAACTCTATTCATATTGTGTCAAAAACTTCTCAGGAGAGATTTCTATCTAGTCGTCATTATTATTCTTCAATTTTTATTAGAACCTTCGACCCTCTCTGCCTATTTACTATTTTCCGCATTTTCATTTTACTAAATCTGGCAATGCTATTTGATAAAAGGGGACGAAGGTCCCTGCGGTAATTTGACATCGTATAAGACTCGAAGCGAAAATAATCCTTTTTCGGTTCACTGAAGCATAGGTTTTGCGACATTTAATATATGAAAACCTGTTGTCAGGATATAGAAACGCAGTCCTGTATAAATACGGTATACCTCTACGTCTACGTCTATATACGTCTACCCCTAGCCGAAGAACCACCTAGTTAAAGATCTGAACAACGACGGTAAACTGTAAACTGAAAGAACGGTTCTGATGTGTCGTGGTTGCCGTTGAAAAAATGTGTTGGTATGGAAAAGAAGAAGGAGTTACGGGAAGATATGGCCCACTGATGGAGCAATGGGGATTGGGATGGGGATGGGGTTTTACTTTATTTTCCATAGGTATACCATTTTCCTTAGATTTTGATGATGGGCGATATAGAATGAAAGTGTCGGTTTATGGCAACGGAATATGAATTTTTGTGAATCCGTTAGAAAATATTATATTTCTAGTTGTTGCTTATGCTTTTCCGTTTCATAAAAAAGTTGTGCATTCGTCGTCATCGTTTTTGTTGTTGTTCTAGTTATTCTCACCTCACGTCACGGTGAGTTCATAATATTTCTAGCTTAGCCTAACTTTTAGAATAATATCCTTATCCTTAGATTTCTTGGTGCACATAGCTTGAATGTGAATGTGTAGGAGTATATGATTTTTCCCAAGGACGAAGAAAAAAATAAATTAATAAAAAAAATATGTTCACGAGAGTATAATATCATCCACTATACCACTATCTTATCTTCCATGATTCGAAGATGAAAAGAATTTATTTGCGAGCAAAGTTAGCGGTGGAGAAATTTAATTTAGGTTAAGGTGTTTGAAGGTGGTGTGCATAGCATTTATGCGAGTAAGAGTTTCCTTAAGAAAATCTTCATTAAATAAAAATCATATTCAAGACAACAACAGGACAGAAAAAAAAATAAAGGATTTATCCATATTGAAAATTCTGCTCAAGGCTGGGATGGAAAAAGGATATGCAATAATAATTATGAAGAGTGTCGAAAGTAAGTTGTTCGAAATTTTTCATCACGTTGATTGACAGTAATTAAAATAAGAAATCATTTTAATTTTAACAATTTTCATAAAACTAAAATTCATAAGAGTGTGAGAGTGAAAATAATACCTGATTAAAATGTTACAGCTTTGTCTAAAGATATTTGCGAAGGTTGTTCAGGATAAAGGGGATTTTCTCTTTTTTGTTGAGAGCAGAGCCAAACGGAATATGCTGAACAGTGAGGAGTTATGAACTAAACACTGCTTTCTTTAGTTCAGGGTGTAACGTAGACCGTCCCCACTGAATGGTTTGCAGTAGGGGTATTCTGTCGGTACCTCTCTCAAACCACATCGAATCAGAGAGTATCTTTGATATTACATTACTACTCAGAGCTCTGACATGGTGGACCCCATTACTTTTTCTGTAGCATCTAGGTGAAACTTATGCTAAGGTTTAGCACTTTGGGGGATGTCGCACTAGGATGGAGAGACTACACTTGACAGTTCGATATCCTAGATAAGGCGAAATACCCATTCTGCAAGAACGGAAAGAGGAATCTTCAACCAGCAGCAGCATCAGCCAAAGTAGAACTCCTCAACCTCCCAGGTTAACGGTCGATGATACCCCTGCTGCTGGCAAAGGGAGAATACCTCCAAAGCTAGAAACTGATATAGTCATAGGCGAAGAAGGCAAGGGTGAGGATCGCAGAAAAGGGATAAAACCCCAAAGAAAACGCACCCATAACACCATCAGTCCATTTCTGATGCTATGCAAGCCAGGTGGTTTTGACAATCTTCAATTTCTAGCGCAAGGACTAACTCCGAAAGAGGCCAGGCAATAGGTAGAACAGGGAAGAGCAGAACAATAAGAGCATCCTAGTACATTGCCAGAGAGTTACCCTCCTGGAAAAATGTCAAAAAGCCAAAGAAGGCATCAAGTGGTTCAACTTAGACCTACTAAGGCAAAATAACCTACGTTCTTGTCTGTGGACTATCCTTAATTTTCTCTCAGTAACGATGAACTGTCGTTACACACCCTAGCATTCTTGGAAGACAATTCCAGTTTGACAGTTTTGTACGAGCAACGATCATGAGGAAACTTCCGATCACATTTCGGGAAAATCTGCAGTACTTATGCATCAAAGTAGGAAATACTTGGGACACTATCAATACGAAGTAGAAGAACACAACCTTCCCTCTCTGACGGTATTTCAAAAACTAAAGTTTCTAAAAGATATTAACTTAGAGGAAAGAATTGTAAAGTTAAGTTTTAGAAGGGGGCACAACAGATCCTTAAGGTCACACTGCACTAACCCAAAACTTAAATTCCTTCATTAATTTGGTTCTATTAAATAAACTACATTACAATTTTTTAAGGACCTTCAAATATATTCACATTCAGGTAGTCATGAATGACAATGCATTGCACATGTTACAATAAAAAATGTTTTTTACACGTAACTCATTATATACATATGTATGTATGTGCACTTCAAACCAAAAGGACGAATATTCAAAAAAAAACCCTTTCCTTTACTCATACATATATCCTTTTTAAATACAAAAAAAAAACTTTGTTTCCATCAAAGTTGCAATAAAATTTATAACAATCAGAATGAAAATAACAAACACAACAACAAAAAAGTATTTAAAAAAAAGCGAGATATATTGCTGACAGCAATGACAGGTAATTTAAATCGGAGGAATGCATCCGATAACTGTTAATTGCAATTTCGAATAAAACACAAATAAAAAAATCTATATACACTTCCTCTGACTAAAAAAACGAGAGCAGATTCGTTGCAAAGTCATTGAAGTTTTTTTTTTTACTTCTTTTTTTTAGCATTGATTTTAGCCTTTGCCATTTTATTATTGCGAAACAAAAAATTTATATTTATTTGATTTTATTATTTCCTCGTTTGGCTATTTGACTGTGTGCAGTGTGCACTCGTATATTGAGTACGAGTATCTTTATAGATTTTGTCAGTTGCGTGAGATAAAAATAAATACTTTACTATGTATATGTAAATAATATCCATTGGATACATTTATGCATAATATGGAGAGGTATTTATATGGAATTTTTTTTTTTTTAATAATTATAACATTTTTTAATGGAATTCCATAAATTTAGAGGACGAGTGAGTGAGTTTAATATTGAAAATCATATGAAATTTTATGTTTGTGTTTTTAAGTTCAACAGAAAAAAAAAGTTAAAGCTTCACTATTTTGTTTAAAATTTCTCAAAAAGTTATTATTATTTCTACTAAAAAATAATTCATTTTTCTGTGAATTCATTTTCCTTTATTAAGAACTAGAAGACAAGTCGAACTTTGTCCCGCCCCATTTGAGTTCTATCAACACTTCTCTGGCTGTTTGATTGGTCGATTTGTAACCAACCGATCCAAATTTTCATTACTCTCGGAATTTCTACAAAAAAAGTTTATCTGTAATAAAATTATTTGAATAGTATTAAATTGAAGTTAGTCTTTTCATTGGCATTTTAAGACCAGTAAAACTCAGGCACTGACTGACAGTATAATTGGTGACAGAATGATAACTTTTCGTTAACATTGGACAGACAAACAGAACTAATAGCAAAAAATTCTGTTATTCAGGTAAAACAACAATTTTCATATTTTCTTACTTTTTTAACCTTCCCTGGATTACGACAAACACTTTAAAACAAAAATGATCGAAATCGGCTAAGCCGTTCTCGAGTTTTAGCAAGACAAACAAACAGAAATTGAATTTTATATATAGAAAAAGATTATTGTACTACCTTGAAGGTTTTAGGAGTAAAGGACCAACTATAATAAACTTAACCGAGCTTAAACTAATGTCAAAACCGAACGAATAGTTTTTGAAATTTATCGTTAAAACATAAAATAACCATAATGGATTCTGGCTACTTTAGCAAATGTTCTTTGATAATAGCTAACGTCACAAGAGACAGAAATTATTAGTAAGAGACAACAACATTTATAGGTACATGCGTTGAGTTGAAATGCCTTTCAAATTTGACATTTACGTAAGTTCGAGAGAAATTTAACGAAATTTAACGAAACTGAGTAGAACGTCTATTATGGTTAGTGATATACAAAACAGTATGTTGGCTCGCTCGCTAAAGTTAGCTTAAGTTCGGTTAAGTCTATTATAGTTGGCCCTTAAATAAAGTATGGAATATGTCAGTCTAGCATGAAATTAAAAAAAATAGTTTTTTAATTGAGAAAAAAAAAACATTATTTAGGTACACATATAAAAATTTCTCTTGAATCACTCTATCTAGCTATTCAAAAAAACAGCATCAAAATCCGCTGCGTAGTTTTATAGATCTAAATATACATAGGGACAGACAGACAGTGGGAAGTGACTTTGTTTCATTTTATGTTGTGATGAATAGGTTAAGGGTAATTTGGTGTTACTTGTTCTGGGCTTATAAAATGACAATGATGAGATTATATGTAAGTAATCTGGTTGTAGATTCTCTTTGATATCTTTTAAGCTTATTGACTCCAAACTTACAATCTCACTTCTAAGAAATTCTTAACACCTTGGAATCTATTTGCAAACCAAATTCTCAGTAAAAATTTTGAAAGTGGTTTTGTATTTTGGATCAAAGAATAAACTCTAATATAATTTCATTATTTAATCGAAATTAAAAATCAAACATTTCAGAATGAATAATCATCTTTATTAGATGGGTATACTTATTAACTTCCCCTAGGGAGTTATTCTAATCGGTCCAATTTGAAATTTTTGAAAAAAAAAAAATTTGACGTTTCGAGGTCCCTACAATCATTCGTGTGTACGTACGTTCGTACGTTCGAGATACCTTTTTTCGCCCACGGTATCTCAAGAACGTGTAGAGATATTGGCTTATTATATTTTGTTCTACAGGTTATAACCTCAAAAGTCTATAAATACAGAAAGAATTCTTAGAAAAATAAGTCGAGTAGTATTTTCACCATAGCAGTTTTAAAAAAAGTGAAAATTTTAGTTGATTGCAAATATCTCACGAACGGATAATGCTTTTGACTTCAAATAAATTTTATTGTGTAGATAGCAATGCAATACAGATTTTATATAAACTTGGAAATAGTCAACATACCTTTTTTTTAAGTAAAAACTAAACAAAAAAAAATTGGGCGCGCAAATATACAATTAAGGAAAAATGATATCATCTTCGAAACAATTTTTTAGAAAATATCAAATCTGGTAAAATTTTTGGAAAAATTCAATTGACAGTTTTTTACAATAAATAAAAAAGTACAAAAAATTCTACGAAAAGTTGGTAAAAAGTGTTTTTTGACTTGAATATCTCGAGAATGAGCACCAATATTGATTTTAAACTTATTTAAGTTACACAAAATACAATTATTAATAAATTCGACAATTTTGACAAATATCGAATTGACAGTTTTTTTTTTACGAAAAATAAAAAACTAAAGCTGTAATTTACAAAAAAAGTGACAAAAATTGTTTTCTTCACAACAAGCAATATATTTTATTTTCAACATAACACACTTATCAATAAATGTAAAATGTTGACAAATATCAAATTGATATTTTACAATAAATACAAAATGGGAAGTTATCAGTGTGGGTCGCACCCAGCCTCTTTTTAAGTTATGCCACAATGCGATGCTTATAATTTGAATGTAATACAGTAGCGGACTGAAAATCATAAGGTCTCACAATTTTTTTTTTTAGTAAAAAGGGCTTACGTAAAATTAAAATTTATTTTGTTTTAAATTTATGATTTTATTAAATTTTCATTAGCTACTTACATTGTGTCCGAATTTTGTATGGGACTGTTTTTTTATAAACATTAAAAATAACAAATTAGATTCGCTCTTTCTTAAGGCCCTGAAGTGAGTTGTACTCGGTAATCCTAGGGACTTATTTTCATTATAGCTCTCAACTCAGTTTGTTGAAGCCTTCCTTAATTTTTTCTTCAGAGCGATCCATTATTATCTTATAAACAATATATGGAAGTCCCTTGGAGCTCAAAGGGACTCATAACCGAGTAAAAGGGTTTTCAAGGATCAAGAACTCTCTATATTTGTTATCTAATGATACTGAGGAGGTTTCTAATGTTATTGTTTAACGGATGGAAAATATTGGTTGCTCAGTGAAATTTGTAACTTCAAAAAAATGCAGAAACGTCATAATAACGTTCATACAAATTTAGTGAGCGGTTAGTCTCGAATATTTTAAAAACAAAAAACGCTATTGACTTGAAGATAATTTTATTCTGTACATTATGATACAATGTTGTTATAAATTTGGTAAAAATTGAACATACCGTTATTTTTTAAAATTGAAAAACTACTAAAAAAAATTTGGGCCAATGAAAAATGATATCAACTTAAATTCAGTTTTTACTTTGCAAAATGACCTTTATATTTTTTGTTAAAATTTTCGAAAAAATTCAAGTGAGTTTTTTTTCTTACAAAAACTGAAGAGCTAAAAAATGTATGAAAAATGATATTCGTCTCGAATAACTCCACAGCGATTAATGATTTTTACTTTAGATTTATTTTTTCACATACATGAAACAACTTTTGATCTACGGGTAAGATTTGGACAAATTTCGATTCAAAAGTTTTTGTACAAAAAATAAAAAAAGAGGTTGGGTGCCACTAACGCTTCCTATTATGCATGCTTTGAAAACTTGGCAATCCTAATATTATTTGATTTACTTTTGATGTTGATTGATAAAAATTTTATTAACACAAATATGATCAGTCTAAAAAAACCTTCTCGATATGTAGTAGAAAAACAATATATTCAAATATTTTTATGGAACTTTTTGTAGTTTTTTATTTGATGTAAAAAGTCCATTTGATATTTGTCAAACTGTTATCATTTATTGACAAATGTGTTTAAAATAAAATACTTCATTTGAAGTCAATATCATTGTTTTTTGTGAAGATATTTGAGTCGAAAACAATAATTTTTGACACTTTTCGGTGCATTTTAGTTTTAGTTTTTGATTTTTCGATATAAAACTGACAATTCGATATTTGTCAAAAGTGAACCCTATGGTAACAGTTGGATATTGTATAAAATAAAACTCAATATCGTTTCCCGTTTCTGAGATATTGGAGTCAAAAAACATTTTGTACAAATTTTTGGTAGAATTTTTTGTACTTTTTTATTTTTTGAAAAAAAAGACTGTCATTCGATTTTTTTTTCAAACTTTCACCAGATATTAAAAACATCATTAGTTTTGAATATAATATCATGCTATAAGGAAAAAAACCGCTTACTAAATTTGTATGAAAATTCTTTCTGCATCTTTTAAAGAAGAAATCACCCTATATAAGTCGGCCAAGACCAAAATAGCCAAATATTACCATTAACCTCAGTGTTCTTCCAAAATTATTTTCCGCTTCTTAAAATGGTTATCGATTTCCTATGTCCAGCAATAGTTGAATAACTCAAGTTAACAATGTAGGTACTCGTATAATAATTGATCCCCCTCCCCTCATTCAAAGCCCTCAACAAGATTCGAATTCCAAAGTTTTCCTTGGAGTAAATTGATCATGAATGCATTTTTATATATTGCTCAATTTCAGGATGAACCAATCCAAATATTTTTGTTAAGCTCTCTTGAAACTTTTGGTACTTTAAAAATTGAAGTTTTTTTTTGATTAAATGTTATAAAATCAAATTTATTTAAAAAAAAAATCCTTATCCATTATTTCCGCACAAATTTACAAAAAGCAAAGTTAATTTTCGATAAAAATCAAAATATAAATTTAAGCCAACAAAAGCAAATTTTTTGTAAAATTTTAATACAATCCTTTTTTGGCTCACAGCCATCAGGTGAAATGGATAATTGACAAAAAAATACCATCAACCTGTAACGGTAATAGTAACAAAAAAAAAACATAATCTACCAATTCTACAAAAAGTATTTAATGGGAAATTTTACTTTTTATACAAAAAAATAAAAATAAAAAATAAAAAATACTTAAAAATAAAAACAGGAAACATAAAAGTACAAAAATAGTCTGAATCTTTTTTTTTTCTTTTTTTTTTTTTGATTTCAAACACAAAAAGGGGACTAAATAAAATTTAACTTCCACATTTTATTGCACCTTGTTGGGGGGGGGGGGAATTGGCGTCCTCCCATTTATGGACATTCCTTCCTGCTCCTATAAGCCTGGCTATATCGTTGATGAAATTCGAGACTTACCTATAGCAGGGCCGTAGGCAAGGGTTCACAAATGTACTCGTATAGATTCACATACTCATACACATGTATATGGATTTATTCGTTTTTTTGTCAATGTGTTGCTATTGCTAACCCTGATGTGTGCGGGTGCTTGCAACTGGAATAATGCATTGCACGTTCTTTTAGAAAATGAAATGGTTTTTATGGTTTATGCTCGGAAATAAGGCAAATAAATTTGTAATAATAAAAAATCAAAAAAAAAAAAAAAACTACACACATATACATAAAAAATACATTTAATACATCAAAAGAAGAAGAAAAAACAAAATGCGCGACCAGTGAGGATATTATTTTGTTTGCATTTCTGTGTGGGGTTTTATTTGCGAGAGTATGTGTGTGGGAATAAAATCCCATCAGTAGCGGAATTTTAGAGCTTCTAAACCAAAAATATGGGATTTTTTTTTAATATACATCCGTATCCGCATTACGTAGATTGCGGCGATAGGAATTATATTGTTTCGTTTTTTTTTTTTGAATTTTATATTTTAATCAATCTTATTTAAGTGGTTTTCAATTTTAAGGAGGAAATAAAAATGCATTAAAAAAAATTATTCCTTTCTGTACGTATTATGAGATGCCATAAAAGTTGTTCTTTGATGAAGTGAAAGGGGAGGGCTTGTTAAAGAAATGGTTTTCTTTTTAATCTTAAAACATTTCACTTTGGGGGGTAATTCGATTAAGATGCGATTAAGGAGGGTGTTTTAATTTAACATCATAGTTGGGTCAAGAGTTGAAATTGGTACGTTAATAAGATATTTTTATGGGGGTGACATTTTTTGTATCTTGATGAATAATATTTTTTTTATATTTTTAATACATTGTGATAAGAATTTTAAATGATAAATGATTTAGTTTTTAAGGTCTTGTAATAAGTTTTTAAAAAATACTGATTGAAGAATGAAAGTGCCAAAATATTTATAAGTTTTCAATATTAAAATTTCAATTTTATGGTTCCAATTTCTTAAGACCGAAATTATCATGACATTGAAATTAAAGATGACTTAAGAAAGTGTAAAGGTGGAAAATTCGTTGTGAAGCTTGAAAATTTTTTGAGATATATATTAAATTCTTTGTTATAAAATACTTTTTGAATGCAATTTTGGTTGACAAGTTAACAAGATAAATAATAGATGGCGCTGTTCTGTAATCAATGCCACAACCTGATAGAGGGCGTTATACGTTGACTTAGTCTATGCGAAGTTTGACAGTTGTAGTTCTCGTATTGTCATTTGCTATTGAATTATTATTATTCGTCGCATATCACATCCATTTAATACTAGCGGCAATAAATAAGGACATCGATAGCATGAATTTAATTATTAAAAGTCAAATAGTTGGAGAACTACATTCGAACAAGTCCGTTGACAAGGTCACCGACGAGCATTAAGTGACCGATAACTTAATCAGGGATCGATAGTAATCATTCTGAAGAATATGAATCATCCCAAAATGTGTGACGAAATGGGATTCCAGTGAGCATCATCAATGTGAAATTTAAAGGTGAAGAAGACCTTATTCCACACGAACTCCGATCACATCAACTAATCTTCTTCATATTGTCATATTATCTTGAAACTTGTTTTAAGGTGTTAAATTGTGGCGAAACGAAGTTTGCCGAAGCAGCTAGTATGATTAATAAGAAAAATACAATTATTTCAATGAAATGTTTTTTTTAACTTGTCTTTTCTCATTTTACTTCTTTGAAGTTAACTTTTCCAAAAACAAATGTTTTTCCCCACTATTCGACGATGTTATATGCTTGAAAGAACAAAATGAAAAATCCCAACGCATTCCTTAAATGAAAATTGATGCAAAGATAAAGAAAATGGGTCTAAAGGTCTCCAAAAATAAAAGAAGACATAACCTAACCATTGCCAACGCTTCGCTTGACCGAAGACATCTTGGGCATAACCTTTCATCAGTTCAAACCTCGTCCACCTTTTCCATCCTCTCAAACATAACAATACCAACCCTAGGATCAAACGAAAACCAAAATACCACAGCTATTTCTTTAAATAAATTGTCTCAACAATTCAATTCCCAAGGTCTTCAGTCTTCAATTCCAAGCCATTTAATGTGCTATCCCTTACAGTTCCCATCAGTAAATTTTTTTAAATTCAAAACTGCCATTTTTCTGGTCTTTGTTCTATTTGAAAAATAAAACACACAAAAAAACTTCCAACCCTTTTCTGTTCTCTCTCGAGAAGAAACAAAGATAAAATGTTTTTCTTAAATTTTTTTTTTATTGTTTATTTTGAAATTCCCAAGAGATAAGGCAGACATTAATCCCAACACACTTTGATTCGGCACAAGAAAAAAATTAAGGAAAAAAAAAAAACACCGACCTCCACTAAATAAATTTATTTAAAAAACACTCGCTCCCCTAAAATATAAAAAAATACAAAAAAAAAAAATAAAAAATCATCTGGCTCATCCGCAGAATGTTTCCAGCTCTCTGAATATTCCTAACGAGCGTTTGATGTTTAGATTTTTTTTTTATTCTCCATTTTTTTTTTCGTTCATCTTTCGAGGGAAAAATATTTTTAAACCCTTCTCGTAACCAAAATGATGAAATAAAAGTATTAAACAATTTTTTTTTTTCGCGTTCAACACCGTGATATGGGTCTCGCTCGTCCTTTGAAATAATATATTGCCGTGCTGAGATTTGATAACAGCAAAAAAAAAAGGATTTAAACTAAATCTAGAAATGTACAAGAGTATAAAACAGATACAAAAAAAAAAATGAAAACCATGAAATAGCTAAAAATAAAAAGAAAAAAAAAATATATCTACCCCTGCTTTGCATTCCTACATGTGGGTGGGAGTGCGGGAGGGGGTGTGGTAGGAATATGCTCGGGTATAAGCATTTTAATCCCGCTAAAACGCCAAGATAGAAAAGAAGGCTAGGTAAACAGGTGTAGAGGTAAATATTCATTTCACCAAAATATCTACCTTGGTTGAGAAAAGATACATTTTTTATTATTTAAAAAAAATTTTCTCTTTTTATGTTCATATTGTTTTTATGGTGTGTCTGTGTATAGGTAGGCAGGTATATGTATGTAGGTATGTAACTTGATAAAAGATAATGGCATACAGAACAACCGACAACATGACTATAAAGTCAAAGCTAAGGCAACATCACACACACACAGTCACACTTTGAATCCAAAACGGAAGTGAACAGAGGAAGAAAAAGCAAAGCAACACAAAATTTCGCACCGGAAATACCAAAGGATGCATACAAATTTTCAAAATTAAATATGTACATATTTATGTTTCAGAAAAAATTAAAAAAAAAAAACAAATAGGTAAAAAAATAGCGACTACAAAAATGTATGTATGTATGAAAAAAATTAAAAAACATAAAAGAGTTAAAGCGGGCAAAGTGTGGGAAACATTAGAGATGAAAGATTTAATTAGGAGCATTTTTTATTCTTTTTCGCATACCGTCATACATATTTTTATATTTTTATTTTTTTATGAACATGTGTGGGTAGATATTTATTTTAATAAAATGTATCCATCGGAGCATGACTTGGCGTTGTTTGCCACAGTCAAATACTGAAAATAAATTAAATTATTATTTAACTTAAATTATATAAAATTGTTTACTTGGTAAAAATTTGCCTTTGCAGAAATAACTTATGGTCTTATGTGTTGAATAAAAGGGAATTCGGAATTGTTTACGTATTTTAAGGATCAAAGCTTTGACATATCGTAGTGGCAGGCTTTGATGTCATTCACTCTTCTTCTTATACGAGCGGACCAAACAAACTTCGTCTCACTCCAATTTAACACCTTTTAAAACAAAGCATTGACAGTTTATATTTCAATGTGATTTATTCGAATGAAATCTAGAACAGAAGTTGTTTTGACAAACAATATTTTCCAATTAGTTTTCCAGTGCAATTTTCGCAACGAAGAAGATCAGTTGGAATTATCGGAATTCTTGCGGAATGAGGACTTCTTCAACTTTAAATGTCCCATAGGTGATCTTCACACAAATCAAATTTCGTCGCACAATTTCGGATGATTCAGATCTTCAGCATAATTACGATCAATCCGACCTTAAGCTGTAAAATGTTGTGTTCAAAATTTCCGTCGGCCACTTTATACGGTCACCTTGTCAACGGACTTGTTTGAATTTAGTTCTCGAATGATTTAACCTTGAATAATGAAATTCAAGATATCGATGTTCTTATTTCTTGTCTCTAGTATTGATCAGAATTCAGGGTAATAATAATTCAATAGAAAATGACACCAACTGTCAAATTACACACAAGTTAAGTCAACGTATAACGCCATCTATCAGTTTGTTTGGTATTGATTGTAGTATAGTGCCATTTATCATTTAACTTGGTAACATCTCAACCAAAAATGCAAATCACAATGAATTTTCCAAATATCCAAAATTTTTCAAATACATAGATGGTGTCGTAAATCTGCTTTATTCAAAATGTAATTGAAAACTAACATCATTTTTTTAGGGGATTTTTCTTGGGTATTCTTCAATAATTAAAAAATTGGGTAATTTCAAAGTAAGGACGTATACTACGCCCACTTTCTCCTTTTACTACCTTCTTACTATCACACTTTAGCTATAGCTGTATAAACATTATTATTTAATTTTTTTGTTTTTTTTTAAACCCTCTACTTGACATATTTGTATTATTCTTCTCGATTAAAGATTAATTATTAAATGTGTATTTTTTTAATCTTGACAAAAATAATCTTCCTGCTTACACATAATATTATACACCTTAAACGAAAATTAAGAGAGATTAACCAAAATAATCTCTTGAAATTGATGAGTACCCTTAGGGATTTTCCACACCCCTCTTTCAGTTAATTACACCTCATTACGAGTATTGTAAAAACAATAAGAAAAACACCTAATACCTATTACATACTTTTAATATTCGTTATCTTATTTATTCAAATAACAAAATCCCTCAATTTATCACCGTCCATGATTAAATCCATTTAATCCTCCAAAGTAAAAAAAAAACACCCCAAATTGGTCGCAATAAATTCCCTTAAAAAAAAAAAACATTCATCGACAAAACCATTAATCCTTTAAAGCCTTATACCTATTCTAAAATTACCTTACTTCTTTCGTTTGATAATAATAATAATACCCTTACCGTATATAAATTTTAAACCCCCCTATATCTTTCCCCCATAATAAAACAACCAATCTTATCAAAAGCCTCGAAGCCAAAACGCAATATTCTTAATTTAATTGAATTCTTTGTCGAGCTTAAGAGTTACTTAGTGCTCTAACCACACACACACACACCTACACACACATCGAAGTTAAAAGGGAATGCACGTACACAGACAACAATTATTCCCTTTATGAGTTCACATGTGTTTTATTTAATTTTATACTTTGTGAAGAGACCCTTTCACTCTTACCTCCATATTTTGTAGGTTTTAAGAGGGTGAGCGCAACAATTGTTAATGGGGTATCCATTAAAGATGGCGTTTGATGGGATATACCTAAACTTCCCGCCTGAATCCCCTTCTTTCATTCTTGAAACGATTTCACCTTAAGATTATTCTGTACCCATGAGTCTAGGATGCAAACGAGATCCTGATGAGCTTAAAAGAAGTGCCTGCCATTAGAGTCGACGTTTTTGGCGACGGAATGCGGTATACACGAGTATCTATAATCAACATCGAGACAGGGTAACACTCTAAGAATTATTGTCACCAAAGATACCTTCTTCTGAAAACCACACACCAAGCATCGAAATTCACAAGAGACATTTGACTTTACACGAGCATGAGTACATTCCATGGTTCCCAAAGGGGTTTCCACTTAAAAAATCGGCGGTGGCGACGCGACGCCAGAAGCCAGAACTTGAAAAAGGATGTTCTGTTCCGTTCCATTCATCGCCTTTTTCCAAAAGTGTACTACTTATAAGTTGTACTTTACTCAAGATCAAATTTTATATAGGAGCTACTGATTTTGGGAGGAATGAGACGCCGAAGTGGTGTATGGTACTTATTGGGTATCAAATCGGCTTTTATGGTGGTACCTGACAATTTTTATCCCCGAGCAGGGTTTTTGTGTAAAAGAGGTTATAGAGAGAAAGGAGTTCACATCTTGAGAAAAGGGGCCATCATTTTTGGTTGGGAGCGTATTTAGAGAAAGACAAAACAGATGATTTTATGTGGTAAACCGGGCGTATACGTACTTTTTTTGTTTTATTGATTTCTTAAAGGAAATCTTGTAATTTTATAATTGATAGCAAATAGAATCACGCAATTTGTAATTCGAAAAAAGCCTATTTCAAAAAATCAGTTTGATTAGCCCTCAGGAGTCAGGATTCCTTGTTAAAAACTCATAATTCACACAGGAGTAAAATTAGACACAAAACAATATATCCCGTTTACTATTTGTTGCTATCGTATAAATATTTGTCTTGTTTTGGGGAATTATGCCCCCCACTATAGCCGCATAATGCACTCAAATGTACACCGTTTCGAGGGATGGAATCGGCGGATATGTCGTGTCACACACGATGTCCCAAATTCACTTTACAGATACACGATTGCTATCTGTGTAGTCGTAGTGTGTAGTTTGCCCCCTCGGGATAGAGTAAACCAATTTTCATCTTTCGTTGGAATGCCAGCATTTGCCATCAGTCCTATCGTAGCCCAATGAACAACACTATCAGCTATAAAGCGGGCTCCGACTGAAACCAGGAAACATGGAGGAGGACGAGGAAGACGATGTGATGTGGCTGGGGAGTTTACCGCGCTTATTGTAGCCAGCCCAAAGGATATCACTTTTACATTTTTTATGATTCCTGGTTGTGATGTAGTTTTGGTATTAAACGATGGCGATGGCAACTGACGACAACGACGACGACGCAACGGGCTAGTGTGTGAGTGTGGTTAGATATATTACCTACTGGTAGCAGTCGGTGGCGAAGTCGGCACATGCAATAGCTTAGCTCGTAAAGCGACAATAAAACCTTATCCACTCTTCCTAGAGCGTCCTGTGAACATATACGAATATACTCCTATCTCCATAGCACATTTTGTATACGTAGTTATATATGCGTTACGCTTCTCCTATATTCCCCATTTTGATGCCCCTTCCTTCGCATCCAAAAAAACATAGATAATATATTAGATATGAGTTGGTCCTTTATGAGATCAAGGTTTAAGGCGTTTTTGTACGAGCATATATGTATGTATGTATAGGAGTTTTGTACAATATGGTTTTATGACTGTCACAGTATGTTTTTGAGGTTTCGATCCTTCATAAATATTTAAGTTGTTCATTTTGTTTCTTCTTCGTCTTTTTTATTTTTGTTTTTGGAATTTTTGGAAAATTTGAAGTTATAAATTCATGGTTTTATTCGTTTGAATATATTTATATGTGTGTATGTATGTATATGGATGTGTGTCCTGACTCACAGGACAGGATAGGATATAAAACACTTGAGGCAAACTTAAGTAGCTAAAACAAACAAGTATCATTTTTCTTATTCTAACATAAATGTTGTACAAAATGTTGGTCAGGGATATTGGCAAGATTAGAAGGTAATTTAAAAGGTTTAACATGTACCTAACCTACTCTACCTATATTAGAGTCCTGACAAAAAAGGGTAAAAGGGTTTTATATCTGAATTTTGAACATTTAGTAGGTAGTTTTCTTTTCTATAGGTGTATGTGTATAGTACATGTGTATATATGGGTTAGAAATGTTTGCATGAAATGAAGTAAATAGTTTTGTGAGTTTATTCAAGAAGCGTGGCAAATTGTTGGTCCTATAGTGTTAACTATGAAAAAGGATATCTCTATTAAATCGAACTTTAGAATTATAGGCGCATAGTTTAAACACAGTCGTTTGAAGTTTTTCCTTAAAATAAAGTTATAAGAAAAGTGATATAATACGACTTATTGTGTTAGTTGAAGCTTGAAATTATGTAATAAAATATCACTTTGGGAATATAATTTTGTATACTTTTAGAATTTTTGTCAATTTTCAAATATTTATGGCTCACAAAAAAAAAGTTTGAAATAGTTTCTTTTTATATAAATTTTAACATTCTAGTTAAAACATAATTTCTTGTTTTTAAGGACTAATTTCTCATAACTTTTAATATGGGTGAGTAATTTTGTAGATAAGATAATTTAATAGCATTGTTGCAAGTTAATAAAATAATAATAACATTTCAGTATTTTTTCAAAAAAAAAAAAACATTAAAAAAATTCATCAATTCCTATAAAAAATCTATTAAAATCTATTATAAAATAGTTTTTAACATCTAATAGAATTTTTAACTTCTCATAGGGAGTTACTGTAATCTGTCCGATTTGTCAAATGAAATTTTTGACAAATCTTAAAGTTTTAAGGTCCCTAGAATCTAGATCCGTCATTTGTAGAGAGATGTCTGTGTGTGCGTGTGTACCTACGTTTGTAGGTTTGTACGTTCGTACGTTCGAGATACCCTTTTTCGTCCAAGGTATCTCAAAAACGAGTACAGAAATTTTGTTCGACAGGTTATGACTTCAAAATATGCTGAAAGGACTTTCATAAGGATTTAGTGAGCGGTTTTTTGACTACAGCAATATAGAAAAAAGTGAACATTTTGGTTGATAGCAAATAACTAAAGGAACAGATAATGCCATCAATTTTAAAAATTTTCAACTTACCGTACAATGAAGGAAAAATGATATTATATTCAAAACTATTTTGTACTACGTAAAATGATGTTTTTTAAAATCTGATGAAAAATTGTAAAAAAATCAATTGACCGTCTTTTTTACAAAAACAAAAAAGTACACAAATTTCTACCAAAAATTGGTAAAAGATGTTTTTTGACTCCAATATCTCAAGAACGGGAAACGATATTGACTTCATATCTATTTTTTTTATAAAATTTACAACAATTAACATATGGTATAATTTTGACAAATATCGAATGCACAGTTCTTTTACAAAAAATAGAAAAGTAAAACAAGAATTAAGTAAAAGATGTCAAAAATGTCGAGAGTGGTCAATCATTTTAACTTTGAATTTATTTTATTTTTTGTATAATACTATTTTAAACACATGTTATACACTTGTCATAAATATCAAATGGACATTTTTTCCAATATATAAAAACTACAAACAGTTGTAAAAAGTATTGTCAAATATTGTTTTTCCACTACAATGTCTCGAGAAATTTTGTAAGTCTGATAGTTTTTTTTTGTTAATAAAATTGTTATCAGTCAACATCAAAAGTAAATCAATTAATATCAGGAATGTCAAGTTTGCAAAAATATGTACTATAGTGAGAAGTCATCAGTATCCCAAGTGGCACAGCTAGTAGCATTGAATCACAGCGACTTTTTTCTGACTGATGAAATATAACAAAGTTACAACAAATGAGTAATAATGACTATGACTACTTTGTTACCAAAAAAGCGAGAAAATCCTTCAGTTTTATTACTAAACTTTTGTTGCAAAGTAGTAACAATATTATAACATTTTCATTGTTACTAAAAATGTTGATAATACGCATTCACCCAAGTAATTTTGTGTTACTAAATTGAAACCAAAATTCAAAGGTTTTATTATTTTATTGTCGCAATATAATAACAAAACTTGTAGTGGAAACTTTTCCAGTTTTCTCCAAACATATGTTCAGATTAATTAAGTTATCACTACTGTGAGTGATTATTTGGGTTGGGATGATCATTTTCATTTATCGAATTTCGGTCATGTGGAAACTTAATTTTCAAAACGCTCGCAGTTTTATCACAAAACATGACTTTCTACCCCCGTTAAATTCAAGCGCTTCCAAAATAACTTAAAAATATTTTATTTCCAATATTACAAATGTGTTTTATTTTGCTTTGCTCTGAAGTAATTTAAATGTTACCTGATTGTTACTATTTTGTTACCTTAAATTAGGGTTCAAACATTAGATTAAATTTTTCAATGGATGAAGGTAACAAAGTGGTTTCAATTCAGTAACATAAGATAAATTTCAAATTGATAGCATTAAAACTAGTGTGCTACTTTCTTGCTACTTAAGTTTTTGTTTGTGAATTCGGAAAAAAAAATAGAAGTTACAAAGTAGTTGCAAATCAGTAACTTTGAAGTAAATGTTTGAATCAATAACATTGAAACTGGAGTGTTATTTCTTTATTATATTAAAATTTTTAGTAACAAAACTTTTGTGTTTAAACCTATATGTAACTAATATTTTTGCTTTTTTTTACCAAAATAGTCTTTTGAAACTATAGTACTACCTAAATGTTACTCTTTTAGTTAGATTTTAGTCACAAAACTCAAATCTGTGCCACTAGGGATGGCTAGTAAAATAAAATTTAAATCTTGCTTCATAAAAATTTTGAATATTGAAATTAAATATTAGTTTTGATTCGTCAACTTTGTGAAACAGAAAAACTTCATTAAATTTCAATTTTTCAAAGGCAACAATAATGTTAACCATTTGAGATAACGTACATACTATTTCTTATAAGTAATTGAAATCCATTGATCTTAAGATAGTTGCTTAGTAAAAGTTTTATACTACGGATAATGTTATTTTTAAAAACTTGAAAAATGGTTTAAAAAAATCAATTCTATCGAAATTTCTGTAACGTTTTGAATATCTTACAACAAAATACTTCAAGTTTTCAAGTTCTTAAAGTTCCTTAAGCCAAAATTAGTCAACTTACGCAATAGAAAAGACATTTGAGGTAAATTGCTTTATAGTTTTTTAACAACACAAGTGCTCATAAAATTAAATACATTTGAATTCAAATTATTTTTTTGTAAAAAGAAACTGTCCATTGAATTCTTGCTAAGAATTTAACAGAAGTTAAGAATGACATATATTCCATTTATCATTTACTGTCCTTAAAATATTGAATCCATGAAAAAATGTTTTATTAACAAATGTATATTGATTTTTATCCAATTTTAAACAAAATTTTGAAAACATTTTAATGCATTTATAAATATGATGACAATTTTTAACTCAAAGTTCGCAAACACTTTTATGTAGTTTTGAATTTGACAAGTTAATGATATAAAGAATGGAAACCGTGTTGACGAGAACCCACCTTTATAGATTTCCTCGTCGATCTTTAAAATTAGGCATTCCAGAAACGATCCTACACCATATTTTTCGTACAGACCTAGGTCTTAAGGCTTTTTATAATTGATGCATTGTCAAATGTCCTTAGGCCAAAAGTCCTTTTATCATCATCATCATCATCATCATCATCATCATCATCCTGGCCTCATTTAAAAAGTCTCTCCAGTTGCACACTCTAAGACTTCGGTCGCATTGGTCTACGCCATCTCTCCAGCGCCATCATCGTAAGCATGGTCTTCCACGCTGCTGTCTCCAAGTACAGAATGTACTACAAAGCACTTCCCACCGGAGTCTACAGAGCTTAAAACAATAGTTTTTGGTTGAGTTTTAAATTCATGAATGGACCCAAAAATCCAGAAGAAAGATGGATCTTAAGATTATATATTAATTTTTTAAAGTGGGTCAAACGTCCATATCCCAATCAAACAAATAATCTATGTATTTCATTATTTGAAAAAAAAATCCATGAATTCGTAGTTGTGAAATTAATAAATTAAAATTATATAATACAAAAAATTTAGTTTTTATATTTGTCGAAAAAATGTGTGTGTAATTTTAATTTTTGAAAAATTCAAAAACCAAAAAAGAAGAGGGTCAGTAGTGATGGGACTTTTTGTCCACTCTTCCCAATGATACAAAAGTTCATTATTGACTTTTAGATTCTGGATTCATGGTACAGAGTTAATTTGCCTTAAGAGTTCAGTTAACATTATCCGAAAATCCAAAAATAACTTCCTGTAATTTGACCAATTTTCAGCTCGGTGACTAAGTTCGTGAGCAACTATTTTTGTCGAATTCGCGGATCGTGGTGATACGTGCCACGCAACATTTCCTGAACTCGTTATTTCTCGCAGAGATGATCACAATTTGTCATCGCGATCTTGAGAATCAACACTTCAAGACTTTTTTTTTACTTAAGGTCACGTGAAACTTCTATGTTAATGTTCCTCAATCGACTTAAGACCTTAAAGTCGCAAGTTCATTTCAATAATTAAAAATTTGAAATGTCATCACTTTCATTCAATACTGTCATTCTCATCATCACTCATCATCAGTTATGATAAGAATTCAAAAATAAAAAAATCAAATAAACCTCATCTTAAAAGTATTTTCTTTGACAAACGTCACCATCAGAATCACATGAAAGAAAACGCATCTAAAATTCAGATATCCTCGTACTCGTAACCTTAAAATAATAATCCGAATATACACTCACAGGAGTCCATCCCAGAAAGTGTATAAAATAAATAAAACTCGCGCCAAAGGATAATTAAATTTTTCTTCATTTGGTATTCAAAAATGACATTAAAAAACATCTCGCTATGCACACAGAGAACAAGAGAGAGAGAGAGAGAGAGAGTCCTTTTGCTTCGGTTTTCACTTTGATCCTCATCAAGAACATTTGCTTTAATTGAATTTTTATATAATTTCTTATGTGTCAATGTGGGTGTGTATATGAATACGAGTACATGTGCAACTATATGCGGATGGATTTGCAAGGATACATTTTTAAGGATAAGATACTTTGGAAGAGAATTATGATCCATTCTATGGAGGAGCAGCGATTAAATACATACATGGACATAAATGTGTTATCTCTTTATATGGAACGATTCATATCACACACACACAGACATATGGAATGGAAAGTGTAACGTTGACGATGATAACGATGATGATTATGGCTTCCGGTTGACGATGGTTGTAAATTTACGGAAGGAGATCTCGTGGTTAAGGCATAACGACATTTTGCAAATTAATTTAACGTACTTATATGTAAGTGTGCGTACTGGTTAAAGTCTGCCAGATGGGTCTGAATTTGGATCTTTATATGGATTCTGGATGTTGGTGGTTTCTTGTTCTTCTTCTCCTTGAATAAAGAAGAGAAAGGGGAGTGACTTGAATATGCGATATGGTGTAAGACTTAAGTGATGTACAAAAGTCTCAACTCTATACACACTCGAAAAGGACAACTTAAGTTTAATGCGATTTGCGAAGAATTTTCTTCTCTCTACATACATATATGGCTTTCAAGAGTTTAATGGCAGCAACGTGTTGGAAATGTTTTTTTTTTATGGAATAAAATGCTAAACCATAAAAGAAATTTAATGACTTCAGCTGCAGCTTCTTTTTACATAGTATAGTATAACCGACTGACGGCAATGACGATGAAAAAGATGACGACGGTGAAGATGAAGATGAGGACGAACATATGAGGATTCAAGGAACGTAATGAATTTCAATGGGCATTTGAGTATGTTGTTAAAATAATTATTAAGCATATTTATTTTCACATGAAATGTATTATAAGTGATTAATATAAGATATTAATGTATTATAGCAATTTTTATTATAAGTGTATCATTGCCGATCTTCTCTGCATATGGTGGAGATTTGAAGTTGGTTTGAAGGATGAGCTGGTGATTTGGTGGGGTTTAGTTTGACATAGAAATGTTTTGTAATTTTAAAATGTTTTTTTTAGACGTGTGGTTTTCGAAAAGATATAAAATACATACAATTTAATGTTATGAAAAAGAAATTAGTTGATTCATAAAGATAAGGATTTGCAAATTTGTTTAAAAATTGATTTTGGGCAAGTTGTAGCCGTGGCTGGGTCGAATAAATTCCAACCGAGAGGCCCCATTTTTGACCACTTTTTGCAACCACTTTTTGGGCCGTATGTCAGGAATAACTTCCCAAATATTCTCTTCCAAGGCCTCAATCGTCTCCGGCTTATCTCCGTGGAGAAGCGACTTCACGAAACCCTACAAAAAATAGTCCAGTGTTGTCAAATCGGATGATCTTGCAGGCCACGGAATTGGCCCACGACGCGAGAGTTTTCTTCAATAAATTGATTGTTTCTTTTGCTGTATGGCATATTAAGCCACCCTTGGAACTAATGATCGCCCAATTCAAAATACTCCAATTCAGGCTCGAAAAAGTCATCAATCATGGTTCTGTAGCGTTCCCCATTGACTGTCCACTGTAACATTATGGCCGGCTACATTTTTGAAGAAATATGGACCAATGATTCCCTCTGCCAATAGATCACACCAAACAGTGACTTTATGAGGATGTAACATTGGCGTCTCAACAATGGCTTGTGGATTATGATCACTGCAAATACGACAATTTTGCTATTAACGTACCCATTCAACAAAAATTTAACTTTAACGCTGAGCAAAATATTCTTCTAGAAATCGGGATCGGTGGCCATCTCGTTTTGGACCCATTCACCGAACATGTGACACGATTGATGGTCGTTCGGCTTCAATTCTTGAATGAATGAATGAAAGTTTGGGGTTTGTGAACTGAGACCTTAAAGATCTGTTGTGCCCCTTCTAGAATTGAGTGAGGTTCTCACTTACAATTCTTCCTCTACATAATTTCATTTCTTTGAAGAAATTGAGTATTTGGAGTACCGTCAGAGAGGGAAGGTTTGATTCTTCTACTTGGTAGTGTCCCAAGTGTTTCCTCCTTTGGTGCATACTCGTAAGTACTTCAGAATACCCTAGAATGTGATCAGGAGTTTCTTCATGATTGTTACACTTACAAAACCTGCAATAGGCATTGTCTGTTAGTCTTACTAATTCACAGTAAGGTTCTGGTCTTAAGAGTGGAGTTGAGGCACTTGTCTTCGCTAAGTATTCATAAGGAGGCATTTCTTTGAACTCCTTTATGTACAGGTACCCAATAGAGTGTGACAGTGTTTACCTTACTGAGTTTATTCAGTGTGTCAATATAGTCCAATACTATTTTTGGACTAACAGTGTAGGATGTTAGCGCTTTTAAAACAGCTTGACTATCTGACATGATAGCAATGCTTTGGCTACGTTCAGCGCAATAAGCAATTGCATTTACGTCTGCCTGGAAAATACTTGTGGACTGTCTCATTGGTATCGAAATTTTGGTTCTTGGCCCAAAGATACCTGGTCCAGTCTCCTCGGACGTTCTCGTTCTCGACCCATCAGTACACCACCTGACACCATTTGTACCATATTTATGAGCTTCAATTCTTGCAACAGTTGGATTTTTTTTCCACTAGCGCAAAATTCGGGTAGAAGACTTTTACTAAAATTTTCCCAAAGAACTTTGACAATTTCAACAAAAAATTTCAATATCTAAAGAATAAAGATCGATCTTAGAAAAATTCTACGATCTTCTCTAAAGCTTCCATTAAATTTGGTTTATTGTTTATAAACTTCGCTGGAAGAAATGCAGTAATCTTATCATAATTGATAATAATCAGTACATACTATAAGACAAAGTTGCCTTCTCTGTCCCTATATTCACATGTATGATTAAATCTTTAAAACTACGCAACGGATTTTGATTCGTTTTTTAATAGATAGAGTATTTCAAGAGAAGGGTAAAGGTATAGTATAAATACTCTTAAGTGGAAGAGGATCAAGTTCATAAGTTAGAAAGCCTCAATATATGGCCATCCCAAATACACATTAAAATCATCAAACATGGCGGATGAACAATTATGATCTGGGGCTGTTTTATTGACAGGCAAAATATTGGGAATTCAATGGAAAGTTTACAAATCTCAGGGAATGAATTTCAGTTTATTTATTTAAGAGGAGACAATTATAATTCCAAACATTGAATTTTCTTTTTTTACGTCATAAAGGTTCTATTCGACTGCGGTGCTATTTTTTTTTACCGCAGCTGTATATAGTATACTTCAAGGCGGTACAATAAACTGTTTGTTTGTCTCTCTAAAACTCGATAACGGTTTGGCAGTTTTGTAGTCCAGATAAGCTTTAAAAAGTGAGAAAATATGGAAAAATTGCGAGGAGATTTTGAAAAAAAAAAACAACTTAATTTTCCAACACAATTTGTCAGTTGGTTTTATATTTCAGTCATCTGTCTGTTATAAAGTTGCCCGTCATTCTGTTCTGTCAAAATTATACAGTAATTAAAGTCATCAGTTGTCAGTGCCTGAATTTTACTGCCCTTAAAATTCAAAGTAAGAACGAACTTCAAATCAATACAATTCAAAATAATTTTATTAGGAATAGATAACATTTTTTTGGAAGTTCGGAGAGTAATGAAAATTTTGATCAAGCGTACTGTTAGTTAATTGGGGTCGGGACAAAGTTCACCTGGTCCTCTAGTAATTCATAAAAGAACTCAAAACCTTTCACTTCACTATTTTTAGAAACAATTACCCTATTTGAATTTATTTATTCTTCTTTAAAGAAAGTTACTAAACTTTTTGAAAGCTTGCGTAAAAACATTTCTTATATTAAAGATTCTTATATCCTTGGGAAATAATTAAAAAAAAAACAAGAAAAGTTGTAAAAGTAACAAACAGGGTTCCCATTAACCTTCTATAACAAATTATTTCCATTTTTAACGTAATTTCAATTTTTCCAACTTTGTAATAGAAATATATAGGTATATTAAAAAACATATTTGTCAAACACGGTTCATGACAGTTTCAGTAAAATCACCACCTGTCTGGAATTAAATCACACAAAATCTTATTTCGATTTAATTGACAATTTTCTTCTTGGTTACTTACTTACTTACTTAGGTCCTCAGACCTACGAAGTCCGTTGGTGTTCCCTAGCGGGACATAGGGCCTCAACTACTCCTACGCGCCATCGTGTACGGTTTCCAGCGATGTATTTAAGCTCCCTCCAGCTCTTTCCCAGTCTCGCAGATTCCTCCTCAACTGTTCTTCTCCACGTGCTTCTCGGTCTACCTACTCTTCTTGGTTGAAATACTAATTAAACTGACACATCTAAAACATACCAACGTCAACAGTTCAAATAACTGCAACAATCTTCTGAGCCACAACTCCCCCCCTCCCCCCCATCGAACTTTCAAAAACTTACCCTAATTTTAGCTTTACTTTATCACTTTCAGTTTCTCTAATGCAATAAATTATTCCAATAAAACTTTACCATCTTGAGACAAAATTATTCCTGCATTCCACCTGTGAAAATGAAACCTAGGATGCTGCACACACACACACACACTAAGTAATCACAGAAACAGCAGCTAAAACAGACATCATAAACTTGTATACTTGTAGTTAGGTACGTAACACATTTTCCGCATATTCCTTCTTGTTGGATCTCGGGGGGTTGTTCGAACAAAATGGCATCAGATCCTGCAGGTGGATTTAATGCTTGCAGCCAATTTTTCAATTGAGTAAACTAAACACGTCTTCGTTAAAACGGATTCAATTATTCCAGCTGCAAGGACTTTCTGCAGATATTCCACGAATCTAATCCGTTTTATGTTGTTTTTGCTAGCAAGCTCACCAAAGGTGCTGGTGTGATGGCTGCTGGTTCTTAACTCCTTTTCGAAACAACTACATACATATATATACCAAATGCGGTTTGGTTCTTTTTATCTCTCTCTATCTCTCTCTCTCTCTCTCTGGATCTGTTTTGTATTTTTGAAGTCTGGAAAAAAGGATATTTGAAATAATTAATTTCCTGTATGCGGTTACAGTCTGTTCTGTATTTATGTATATTTATTTATATGCACCAAGGACTTTTCCTGCGATGATGCTGCTCTGGCATCTTTTTTTTTTACGCTTGCAGCTAAATTTGTATCTAGTATCATGGAAATTTATTTTCCACCATCCCGTCCCTCAGAACAACAAAATTCTCAGGGCTCGGAAGAAACATTGAAAAACTTTTGCCAAGCGATAAGCCATCGAGGACGGTTCCCGCATCAGGAAGAGAAGCTAGACCGAGGATAGGGAGAGATCGGATCGGAGATATAGGACCACAAAACATCAGTTTGCCAGAGGACCCTTCGCGTGTATAGGTGCTGACTCATGGCTGTGTAGTTATAGGTTCCCAAGGACTGCAATACACACACACACATACAAACATAGCAACTCATCTGTCTAATTGGAAATTATAATTCGGTTTAATTATGACTTACGAGGACATGAATTTATTGCATTAGCAAGCACTATATTCCTTCGTTTTGGTTTCGGTGGTGTAGATTTGTGTACTTGTATTTTTCTGTGGAATATGAATTCTCAGTATCCAGGACCAAAAGGATGCGAATGTGGATGAGGAGGAATATGGTTTATATATGGTATGGGTGCAGTTAGAGCCAGCTCCTGGCAACTCTCTTATGCATGGGCAAGCTTGATTATGTTATGTTATGTACTCGTGTATCGTGTACATGTAAATCTGCAAAGTCTGCGTTGTGTAAAATTTTATATAGAACCACATTTGGTGTGGTTTGTTTTTCATGTTTGCCAATGGCAGACTCAACTTTGGTCCTGATGAAATTTTACCATCCGAACATGAAGTTAGAGCGGAAAATTAAGGAATTTGCAAGAAGAGTGTCGTTACAGCAGAAATATTGGTTCGAGGAAAAGTTTTTCTTTTTTTTTTAATTTAAAGCATAAGTTAGTTTGCCTTTTGCCTGATGTGCTGCGTGCGTTGTTAATTAATTTATACTCTATGCTCACTCAGTTCCTTGATATTTGAAAAAGAATTTGTGAGTCAAAGGTCGGTTTATTCTACGAATGAAAAACGTAATTAAAACCTTCACTTTAAGTAGAACCAGGTTAATTAAAACTAGTAAGCCATTTCTTCGAAATGAATGAAAGGGACTTGAAATTGTGTACCTTTACATAAATTTTAATTAAATCACAAATGTATAGAGAAAACTGAAGCAATGAAAATGATCCTATCAAAAGTCCTTCCTTTTTCAAAATTTTGGATGAATGCATTTTCTAAACATCTATCTACACATGACAGGTTTCAAAAGTAAGCTTTATTATCTGTGATCCTGAAAATGTATCAGTTTTCCTTTTTTTTAAATTTTATTTTAATTTTTTGGATTTAATCAAATACATATCCTTGAGATTTGAAATTTTTGAAAAACTTTGACAGTAAAACTTTTTTATTAAATAATCAAGGGATGTTACAGTTTATTCTAGACTTTGTGGTGTCCCTCAGGGCAGCCATTTAGGTCCGACATTATTTATTTTATATTAAATTACTTGTTTCAAGTAAAAAAACTCTTCTGTTTTTATTGACATTTATGGTGTTTTTTTTTAGACGTGTGCTTTTCAATCTGGCAACACTTTTTGTTCATTTGGTCTATTTGATAGTTGACAATTGATTTATGCTCAATTTGATTTGCCATTTTCAAATAAATGGACTTACTTCCGAACAAACGTTTGGAAATCGAGCAAATTTATTACCAAAAAGGGCCCAAAACGAGATGGCCACCGATCCCGATTTTTAGAGGAACATTTTTTCAGCTACGAAGCTCATTTTTTGTGAGGTTATGTGAAGTCGATTGTCTATGCAGATAAGCGCAAGACAATTGACGGTTTGGAAGATAATTTCCGGCAAGTTGTTAGTGACATACAGTTCCAATTGTTACAAAAAGGGGTCGAAAATTGAGCCTTTCGGCTGGAATTTATTGGAACCCGCCGCGGAAGCCATTTGCCCAAAATCATATTTAAAACATAATGGCAAACCCTTGTTTTTATAATAAAGCTAAATTTATGGCCATGACATTAAATTTTACCTATTTTGTTTCCTCTTGAAAACCACACTTCTAAAAAAAACACCCTGTATTTAACATAAGTTTTTATTTTTAAAAAATCACTAACATTTTTAGATGGTGATTTTGTTTGTTTTATCTATTTTTAAATATTCAAGTCCAAGTGTTATTTCTAGTTGAACATTTAAAAAAATTCTAGTCCTTAGCTACGTCGATTCGTGGTCTATTCTCATCATCTACGAAACGGTTTCTTATCGCAGATATTTTTTAAGGAATTTCGACACCCAAATCAGTGGAAATGCTGCAGTGAAAAATCTGATTTAAAATACTTGAACTACACATTCAAAATATTGTAATTTCTTGCACAGCCATAACACTATTCCAAACTTTTTTAATATCATCGAAATATTTGACAAAAGACTGCAAATCCATTTAAGTATTTTATAAACAAATTTCGAAGGAATAAAGTAAAGTTTTAAACAATGCATCATAACAATCTTCGTATTATTCACCTAAAGCCTTTCAGACCCAAAATATTCCAACGAAACTTAAAATGTTCTATACAAGAAATAAACTGGCACAACATAAGTTTGCAGTTTTAATATTCTCATCCTTTTTGTCCTTCATGGAATCATAAAATTAAAAAAAAAAATGTGTTCCTTATAAATGAAAGAAGCTTTTTAAAAGTTTTTTTCCTTCGCTTGACTTGAATTCAAAAAATTACTTAAGTTTGAAAACGAACTACCTGAACTGAAAAACACTTCCATTTTTTAGGGAAATGACTGCGTATAGAAATGCAAGTCCTTCAAAGCATTCCTTCACTTTATCATTCTGATAGAAAACTATGGTCCTGATAAATTGCTAGAAATAAAAAGGAATCCCTTTGTTTCAGATGTCCTTTCCCTAGGAACTGCTGCCAACAACGAAATTTATGTATGGGACCAACTTTTTTTCTGTCCATATTCACCGGAATCCTAAGATATGTATCACTGATTTATTTATGTATTTTTATGTACATGTTTTCGAGGGGTTAAAGGTTAAATTTTGCACAAGCAACGACCATAAAATTATACACATTTACATATACATATTCTCAATGAATGTTCATATACATTTATGTACCTACATCATGCTGATGAGTATAGAGGTGTGTGTGTGCTTTTTTTTTTTTGTTGGCTTAGTTCAGGAGCAAAACTAAGCTCGTATATTTTATGATTTCCTTAAGGATAAACCAACTGCTTAAATGCTCTGCAACCAGGCAGAAGTAATGTAGTCTCTATGGAGGACATCACCATCCAGCCATCTACTCGTAGGTACCATCTCTCTAAAGCATCAACTATACTATTCTAGAGAGAGACACGTCGAAAGGACGAGAAGACTGGGAGACGCAGAAGGTAACAGAAGCTATAAAACTCAACGTCATTTCAGAAATTTACCTTTCATACATACATACATACATACAAACATAAGTATATATGTATTGTATATGTATATTTTCTTGTTGGGTTTTCGGATTAAATCTAAGGAAAAAGAGTAAATATTTGATTTGCAAGCAAACGAAGCGGCATATCCTTTTGATGGTAAAGTGTCCTCATCCGGGCAGATGATGATGTTTTCATCAGTCTTGTTTTTTGACCTTCGAGAAATGAAAATGGTCAATTGGATGAGGGGTTCGACAGTCGACAGTTGATAGTCGACAGTCGTTGGTCGGTCGTTGTCTTTATGGTTGGTTTGACTTGGTATTAATTTTGAGATGAAACCAAATTGAAATTTTGTTATATGTATATTTATTTTCAAAGGACATTACGGATGCTTTTGATAAGGATTTGGAATTGACTGAATGATGGGAGTAATGGAGATAGACATATAGATATAAAATGAGTTTTGGAATAACTAATTAAACTGGGGACTTTGAAATGCGGAAATAATTTAACATGAATTCTTTAAGAGTTATAATATCCCAAGGAATTAATCCTCGTAGCGTAGAATGTACTATATTTCAATTTTAATTTCGATTTGAAATATTTCAATTATGGGATGTCCATGATTTTGTTGTTTTATTTGATTGCCTTGAGCTATATAGAGAATGGACAGACGAGAAGTATAATCAAACAGAAATCATTTTTTATTTGAATTAACGCAAGAATTCATTTTCATTGCTTTTTTTTTTTGATTAATTCCTTGAAGGATTTTTTTAGTTAGGTATGTCCTCGGACATAACCTTTCAACCACAAAAAAGTGTAGTTTGTTTTAAGGAGATTTATTATTCAGTGTTTAAAACTTGATTCACAATTTTCGAAGTGAATTTGAAATAAAAAGCTTTAGATACAAATTTTAATCAAATTTTAAATGTTATCATTTGATTGAAAGGGTGTTCTTTTTGAGCTTCTGTTTTATGATCACTCCAAATATGACAATTTTGCTTTTTAACGTATCCACTCAACCAAAAATGAGCTTCATCGCTGAACGTAATTTTTGTTTGAAAATCGGAATCGGTGGCCATCTCGTTTCGGTAATAAATTTGCACAATTTTGAAACGTTCTTCAGAAGTAAGTCTATTAATTTTATGAAATGGCAAACCAAACTAAGCATAAATCAAGTGAGAACTGTCAAAAAAACAAATTCCAAAAAAGTTTTGTCAGATTGAAAGCAACACGTCTAAAAAAACAGCCTTTAATTTTATTTTAAAATAGTAAATATATTGTAACAAATCATTACACTTCTGACGCCTCACCGACCCACGATACCGATTCCGCAAAAGTAGCACCACGCCCGCCGTGCCGAAGCCAATAGCTTACCTAAGAATTTGTGTGCTGCGGAATTTAAAGGCATTCTGTCATTCGCACTTTTACGATTCACAGCCACTTCCAACCCAAAATATCATATAGAGAAGCGGAATTTGGATAAGAGTAATAAGAATTTGTCTTTTTTACCAGTTCTGTACCAAACCAATTTTGAGTACAGAAAAGGAAAGAAACCCGAAGGTGACTAGTAATTTAGTACAGAGATATCCTGTAGCAATTTTTGGGTCCTATAAATCCTTTTTCTTTCGTTTATTCTGCAATCCACTTCTTCTAAGTGTACTACGGACAAGTCTTTAGCCAACACGTTTATTCCCTAGTTTGCTGTTAGGGACAGGGGACGGATCCTCACAGTTTATTATTCCATAGTAACCTTCTTCTAAGGAAGGCTATGGAGATGGACATAGCCTACCACCATCACGAGCGAGGTAGATCACCGTTTATTCCCTTGGTTTGTTGCCATGGACACGAAGAGAGTTTGAGCCCTGTTTATTCCGCTGTCCACTTCTTCAAAGTGTAGGACGGACAATGCTTCGTCCGTCCGTTTTCTCTAGTTTGATGCTAGGGACACAATAAAATCTTTATTTTAAAAAGAACTAAATGAAATTGCATTACTGTGGTAACTGGTTGCATCTTTTGACCAAAAATAGAAGTTTAAGGATTTGCAACACTTGCAATTCCTACTCGACCACCCTCATTTTTTGACAAACTTATCTCCCTCTAATTATAAAACTATAAAAAATCTTCATAATTGAAAAACCACGCCTGTTTACAGTTCTTTTTGTTTAAGCTTCAAAAAACTAACTCAATTGTAAATGTCAAACCAATTAAAAATAATTTTGTTGAACATTTTATTTAATTTGCCCCCATTTTCACAAACCAACCCTATTTCCTATATATCCTACTCCACCTTAATTGCTCTTTTCAATTAAGTTTCCATCACGATACTAAATGTGAATCTATAAATGCATCATGGTTTCGAATATATATATATTATAATTTCCATGGTAATGTTTTTATAATAAGTTTAACAATTAATGGTTCTGTGCCAGCCATTTCCATAATGCAAAGCTTTTATCACAAAATAATTAATACTTAAAAAAAAATAAATAAATAGAGTTAAAAAATAAACTAAAAATCCCGCATTTCTGAAAGGTTTTTGTACCGTCCCATCGTATAATGAGAAATATATAATGGAACATTGCCCGCCAACCGTCATTAATTAGTGCAATTAGTATTAATGTATACCCACTTTTAAGTGAGAGGGCTAAATTATTTTAATTTATTTATTTAAATAATAATAATACAAAAATAACACAACCACAACACATTCCTATTTGTTCTACATAAACAATTATTTTTTTATAGACCTGACGATTATGCAAAAAAAGAAGGATATGAACATTAAGTAGGACACAGGAACTGCCTACTATTATACAGCTTATCCCAATAATAATATTAATAAACTTACGAGGACTCTTTAAAGGACACCGAAGTGGCACAGTTGGTTGGCAGGAAGTCGAAACTTTAAACGAAATTCCTCGATTCGACACATGAAGTCATACTCCGCATGAGACTTTGGGAGTTTGGGTTGGTGTATCTGTATCGTATCGTTGACCACGACATGAGACCAATGGCCATTGGCAGAATACAGAAAATCCATTAAGGAACGGAAATTATAAGCCAACGGGCTTATCGCCCTGCTTCATCGAATTTAATTTTCCTTTTTGACTTCCACTTCCACGTAAATTGTGTGGAGTGAAATTTGGTCCTTTTGGTCCAGCCCCCCCAAACCCATTTTGGATTCTGGTTCGGGTTCGAATTCGGGATCGGTTCAATCCAGTGTTATGTTATATACAGTCAGCAGTCAGCACTTGGAAGTGAAACCGTATCACAAGTAATTATCTTAATTTAATTACGGAACCAGAGCATTTGGCATGTGGCGGATTTCGTGGACTTCCTTCGTATCGTCCTGTCGACGCCATAAATGTACATTTTGGTACACACACACATGTGTATATGTGTTGATGAGTTTTATATTGTAGATTTGGTTTGAATTGAGATAAACGCTGATGACGCACACACATAGAATTGATATGGGCTGGCAAATGTTGTTAGTGTCAAGATTATTATCCTTATATACTCGTATATGGAATGAGGACTCATGAGGAGTAAAAGAGGGTAATAAATTGAATTCATTCATTTTGTGGCCTTTATACGAGGATTGTTTTCTTAATTTTTCTTTTATTTTCTTCTTGTTTTTTTTTGAATAAATTGATGGACTTTTATTCTTAATTAGAAAACTTGATGAGACTGATCGAAATTAAGCTGGAGCAAATAAAAAAAAACAATAAACTATCTCATAAATTATTCGTGATGGTCTAAGATAAAAATGTTGTGTGATTTTTTTTGTTTGTATCAATGGGACTGTATGTTCGAATTAACAGAGAAATTGTGGTAAAATCATCATCTCGTTTATTTCAGATCCTAAAAAAGGAACTTGAAGGTCTATGAGTTGGACAAGTTAAAGGGTGTTTCTTGTAGAAGTGTGATTTTCAATCTGGTAACACCATTTTTGGAGTTGGTTTTTTTGACAGTCAGTTCTGAACAACGTTTGCAAATCGTGCAAATTTATTACCACAGCAAGATGGCCACCGATCCCAATTTTCACAAGAAAATTAATTTTGTTCAACGATGAAGCTTAGCTCCTTTTAGGTTCAATGGGTACGTTAGTAAGCAAAATTGTCGTACTTGAATTGATCATAATCCACAAGCCATAACATCGTCAAAAAGTCACTGTTTGGTGTGATCTATCGGCAGAGGGAATCATTGGTCCATATTTCTTCAAAAATGAAGCCGGCCATAATGTTACAGTGATAGTCAATGGGGTTACAGAGTTATGATTAATGACTTTTTCGTATCTGACTTGAAGGCTGTTGATGTGGATGACCTTTAGTTCCAACAAGATGGCGCTACATGCCATACAGCCAACGAAACAATCAATTTATTGAAGGAAACCCACGAAGCATTATTTCGGGTTGTGAGCCTGTGGCGGGCGTGGCTTCTAAGATCATGCGATTTAATACCGTTGGACTATTTTTTGTGATGGGTTTATGTAAAGTGGCTTGTCTACACAGATAAGCCTGAGACGATTGATCCCTTGGAAGAGGATACTTGCACGTTATTCCCAATTTCTGCAAAAAGTGTTCGAGAATGATGCCTCTCGTCTGGAATTTATTCCAGCCAGTCGCGGAAAACACTTGCCCGAAATCATTTTTAAAACATAATGGCAAGCTGTTATCTTAATAAAAAATTTAAATTCTTGACCATAATATTAAAAAATATGCATTTCATTTCTTCTTAAAAACCACACGTCTAGAAAAAACACCCTTTAGTTACCTATGTGTATATTGATCTTTTTACATAATTATGTGTTACACATTTATCGACCCGTAGCACTTAAAAACTTACATTACTTTTAATACAGAATTTTATTGAAGGGCTCCAGGACTGGAGGGCCAAAGCCTGGAGCCTGATAGCCAACTCAACGTAAATAGAGTAAGTTAGTTAATGACAAAATTCGGACAAGGTTAAAATCGCTTTATTAGAATTCCACTCTTTAAAATCGTATTTTACAATAATAAGTAAATATTATAGAATCCTTTGAAGGATCCCTGGTAATAATACCAAATTAATAATTACTTTAAAATTAAGAAAAAAGTAATTTTAAAAAAAATTTAATACTTTTTGTTTTGAAAAAAAAGAACAGATAAGTGTTGCACTCGGGTTACCTTTTTTTAAGTTAAATACTTTTTTAAATAGTAAACTTATATCCCTCAATATTTTTTAAATAAGAACTGACAATAATTTTTTAAATTAACTACCTAATAAACTTTTATAAATAAGAAAAATATTTATAAAATTTAGTGCCTAAATGACACTAAGACCTTTCAGTGAAAAAAAGACGAATTCTTACTTCCTTTTTTTTTAATTTAAACAATTTTTGAGCGAAAATCAAGATATTTTTTTAATATAAGTATATATAAGTTTTGTTTAAGAAAATAGCTTACTTTTTTCAGATTTTTCTTTTTTCCCAATTTAAATTAAAAAACGAAACATCATTTTAAATGTACGTACTTTGTGCAATTTGTATCTTTATTTTTCGTAAATGTTTCATTTATCATTCCAATTTTTCAAAATTGATTTCTTGTTTGTTTTATTTTTTTTTTTTCACAATTATGTAAATAAATTAATTGAAATATGTATTAATTTCAAATATAACTGTATTTTCACAAAATTGTAATCAAAATGTAAGTAATGTATGTTATTGTTGTATGTGTGTTGTTAATTGTTGTTATAAACTACCAAATACATCCTTAAAATTATTTTCATATTTTATTATAATTTTTATTTTTTTTTTATAATTCCTACAATAATTAATAATAATAATAATTAAAATTTCTTAAAAATATTTTCTGTTAATTTAAACATTTTTTTCCTTTTTTTAAATTTTAAATTGTTTTTAACTTTTTTTTTTTAATTTTGATTTTTATTTTATATAAAAAGCTTTTTTTAATTTTTTTGTTTTTCAAAAATTTATAATTTTTTTTCTCTTATAATGAAATGTTTGATCATTATTTTCACAAAAAAAAAAGAAAACAACAAATATGCAGGCATTTTTTTGTTTTTGTGATGAAGTATTTAAAAAAACCTTAACAAACTATGCACCGTTACAGGTTTTTTGTTTTGTGCTGTTTTTTATTATTTTACGGTTGTCATACCTCTATCTGTTTTGGCAACGGGACTTGTACTTCCTTAAACATCGTCCGTACTTCCTTCCTTTTTCAATTACATATACATACAAACGAAAAAAAATAAGGACAGAAAAAAAACCTTTTGCGGGACGTAAATAAAAACACACACACACACAAAGAAGGAAACTTTTCTAACTGTACCCTGCGGGCGGGCGGTTGTAATCCCCTCGTGTCTCATTTGTGGCTCGACATCTTCTTTCCCATGAAGAGAGGAATTTTTATGTAAAAGTTTTACCTTTAGTTTTTTTTGTTCTTTGTTGGGAGGTGGATGGTAAGAGGGGTGTGTGTGTTTGTTAAGGGGGGGGGATTTGGGAAAGAAGGCTAAGAACGCTTAAAGGATGCAGAAGGAATGCAGGTAATAAAAAGCAGGTTGACAGAATTTTCACATAAACTACAATCCATGAACGAACCTCCCCCACCCCCCACCTTCGACCACCCACCTAACACCCACTCCACCCCGCCATGAGTGAAAAACAAAGAACGATAAACAAAAGTTTAGAAATAAAATAAAAATAAAAAGGAATCAGCATAGTTTGTGTCTGTGTTTGTTTGTGTTCGCCTCGGGGGACGAAAGTGGAAACTTTTTACATCCCAGATGATTATCCTAGAATCTTCTTGAAATAGCTCGGTGTATCTGGCTTGGTGAGGGAGCGTCTACGGTTTGGCTTGAATGGGGGGTAGGTTTCTTCGTTGAGGAAGTTTCTCGTTGGAAGGGGCTCCTCGTGTTGTGCGGCCTTGGTTGTGGTTGCAGTAGTCAAAGAAATAATTCCAGAACCCTCGGTGGAAGCGGGCAGAGCTGATAATGGGTGAGACATGCTGTCACCAGTGTTACTGCTACTGCTGCTGCTGCTGGTGCTCACGGCAACGAATGGCGTTGACTGTTGTGGTAGTTGGTTTGTTTTTTCTTTGTTCATCAGCAGTCCTTCTGTTTGTGTATCGATGGTGTGGACGAGAGGAGTCTGCGACGAAGTCACGTCGTCGTCGTCGTCGTCGACGTTGACAGTGTCGACAGCAGCGGCGGCGTCAGTCTGGTGCAGCACGGAAGCAGTTGATGATGATGGCACCAGTGTCTGGGGGGAGGACTGTGCCGGCTGGCTGACTCTGCTGATGCTAGTGACATCTCCGCTGCCGGTTGTCGGAATAACGAGTTCCGTAATTTTTTCGGCTGCAAAAGTTGTCGTTGTCACTGCTTCTGGTTCTGGTTGGGGCTCTGATTCTGGTGTTGTGGCGGGTTTGATTGTGCTCTGGGGCTGAAGGGTGCCCATCGAAGCATCTTGTGTGGTCATTTCAGCTCGAGCGGTTGTAGTGACCTGTAATTGAATTTCCGATGAGTTTGCAGCTGGTGACTCCTTGTCTTGCACTTTAATGGTCACCACCTCATCCACTGTTTGCGGTGCCATGGTGTCGCCCACCTGAAGCGAGGCGAACGTGGTCTGATGCCGGCCGCTAGACTCTTCCAGTTGGTGCACATTTTCGATTGTAGTTCCTGCGGTCTCATCATCACTCTCGCTCTGTGCACTCTGGTCGGGAGTTGGTGCTGTGTGTGGATGATCGAAGCCCTTGGCGGGTGGCACGTAGTGTGACTTCACCAACAGCATCGGCGGGATGAAATGGTTATCGTTTGTTTCTTTGACATGAGGATGACTTGCCTCCTCGGTGATGATGTTGGTCCGTTGTTGCTGGGGGTGCATTGGGTGACCAATCGTAGCTGGCTGTGTGGCGGGAACTATACCGCTGATGGTTGTGGTCATTAATGAAGCCGACGAGGTGGAAGGTCCACCGGATGTGTACATATGCTCAGCTGTGGTTCCGTCCAGCAATGCAGATGGCTCCGATGATGTGTGGATTTGAGCGGGTGTTGGGGTCGATGATGGTCGTTCCATTTCCACCGCCACCGTCGTCATCGTCGATGTGGTTGTGGTTGCGGGCTCAACGATTGTCGTGCTCTTTATGGTTGGCATTTTTTTCAGATCCTGCGGTAAGACTTTCTTGATATGCGGCAGTGGCTCGAGGACTTCATTTGACGCATCCTCATCTGGCATGGGTTGATCGGCCACCATCATGTCGTCCAATTCGGTGTCCTTCTGGCTGCCCCGGTCCATTGGCTTCTTGGGGGCGGGTGTTGGCTTCTTCTGCTGCATTGCCACCACAATCTTCTTGGCTGACTTCTTGACGGGCATCGGAATCTCCCCGGGAATACCTGATGGCTGATCCGCCTGCATCAGCTCGTCCACATTGAACTGCTCGATGAGTCTCTGTACGGTGTTCTTCTCAGTCTGGACTTGTTCGCCCGAATCGGAGGGGTTCTTCACGGGAATCATTTCGATGTCGTTGTTCTCGTTGTTGTCGGTCGAGATGCCTCGAATGATTTGCAGTGACTTAAAGTGGGAGTTGGTGATGTCGTTCAGCTTCTTCGACTCCAGACGCTCCCGGGGGCAAATTAGCTCGCGCATAATTTTTTCACGGTCCTGTCGAACAAAGCCAAAGCAAAGGTTTTGAGAATTTATGAATACATAATTCGCTCATCAAAGAAACGGGAACAGGTAAGAGATGAGGAATTTTTTGCTTTCGCAGTTGTAATGCATAAAACAAAAAGCGGAAAAACGTAAAAACAGAAAACGGAAAGCGGGAAAAAAAGGAACACAAGATGAAAATGCGCATAAATTATGAAAAGTGCACTTACCTGCTTTCCGCGGCATATCTGCCTTATGAGTCCCTCTTCGCCACAGTTGCGAATTAATTCAATGCTAGCTGTATCTGCCATGTATTGCATAGTTAAAGAGGGTAGGTCCTTCAGGATGCATGATTCGGCCCACGCAGGAACTATATACGAGAGATGGAGACGGAGAGATGGAAAGAGAGAGAAGGGGGAGATGGGTTATGTTATAGGGCTTATGGTTGATGAATACGTAATGCAATATTAAGGGCTTTTTGCAAAATGAAATTCATTGAGACGTGATGCAAACATAAAAGAGGTTTATTTTTCGTTTGCATCATCATCATCATGCGACCGACGACGACGACGAACACCGACGGTATGACTATAGGGGAAAGGTTGACAAACTCTCCCCTTTGTATAAAGCTGAAGTTTTGCTTACCTGGCATTTCACAGAGGAATGATGCTGTCTCTGGCCCACCACATCTAAGAGCATGCCAGCGATAGTCACGAATTGGATCAATGACAGCGCATAGTGGGGATTCCATTAGTGGCAGCGATTCAGCCCAGTATCCGGTGTTGGCAGCTAAAACTTTCGAATTCCTATTACGCAAAAAAAAAAAAAAAAAAAAATGACAAGAGATATTCTTAGTTAGCGCATAAAGGCATTTGGAAAAAAGGCTTTTTCAAAGGGGGAGACTTTTTTTTATGAATGACTACGTTTGGAAACTTGCATGAAATTATTTCCTAACATGGTTATGACACAAAAGAATCAGCATTTGGAGTATGACTCCATTTTTTTTATTTTTGAATCGATGAATGACTTGAGGAAATTTAAAAAAATGAAATAACGTACAGAATCTGGGAACTGATGGTATGGTAAAAAAAGTTCCATGGAATTTGGTTCGATGCGATGTTTTTGAAGTCGTTGTTTTTTTTTGTATTGGCTATTTGGTATGACCTTTGATATATCAATTTTGCCTGTCAATAACGTTTTCAATGATTTTTAGTTTTTAATTTACATTATGAATATGTAAAAATAATAAAATGACTTGGAACCCCCTTTTCCGAAGCTTCCTTACAAAAACATAGCATACATAATTTAACATCAAAAACTTCGTCTTGATAGATTGATCATTGTAAGGAAATTTTATTAGTTTATGTTACAAAAACAGCGAAATATAGAAACATAGAAACATAAAAAACATAGAAAACATAGAAAACGTAGAATAACAGATTTTAAACGGCAACAACTTTTTATATTATGTGCATAGAATTTTTTTTTAAAATTATATTTGGGAATTGAATTTTATAATCCCAGTATTAATCTACAATCTGCTATAAAAGGTGTTTTTTTAGACGTGTGGTTTTAAGGAAGAAATAAAATGCAAACATTTTATTGTTATGGACAAGAATTTAGCTTAATCAAAAAGACAATAGTTTGCCATTATTTTTTAAAAATGATTTTGGCAAGTGGCCGCCATGACTGGCTCGAATAAATTCCAGTCGAGAGGCCCAATTGAAGAATATTTACTTCTAAGCCGTCCATCGTCTCAGGGTAAGCTACGAAGACAAGCGACTTCACATAACCCAACAAAAAATAGTCCAGTGGTGTCAAATCGGAAGATCTTGGAGACCACGACGCAGGCCCACAACGCCTGATAATGCGCTCACCAAAAGTTATCTCCCATAAATGTATTGTTTCGTTGGCTTTATGGCATGTAGCGCCATCTTGTTGGAATAGAACCAAAGGTCGTCCACATCAACATCCTCAAATAAAAGCACGACAAAGTCATGACTCATGGCTTTTTAGCGTTCCCTATTGACTGTCACATTCAGGACCAATGATTACCTCTGTCCAAAGACCACACCAAATAGTGACTTTTTGGGAGATGTAACCGCATCTCCACAATTGCTTGTAGATGATGATCACTACAACTTTGACAATTTTGCTTCTAAACGTACCTATTCAACCAAAAATGAGCTTAATAGCTGAAAAAAATCTTCTGAAAATCGGGATCGGTGGCCATCTCGTCGTTCGAATCGAACCATTACCATTCTGTAGTATATTTTCACAATTTTCAAACGTTGTTTTGATATAAATATAATCCATACTATATACTATTATACTTAATATATACTTAATATTATAAATGCGAAAGTAACTCTGTCTGTCTGTTTGTCTGTTACTCTTTCACGCCTAAACAGCTGAACGGATTTTGTTGAAATTTGGTATGGTGATAGATGATAACCTAAAACTGGTCATAGGCTATAAATAATCACGCCATCGTTTTTAGGGGGTAGGCAGATAACTAAATTGAGTTAGTGATTTTTAGTCGTTTTTGTTGGGACTTTTGCTCTTAAACGTCTAAACGGCTGAACGGATTTTGATGAAATTTAGTAAGGTAATAGATGGTTACCTAAAAACGGATATAAGATCAAAATGATCACGTCATCGTACCTACTTAGGGGGTAGAAAGTAGGCAGAAAACTAATTAAGTTACTGATTTTTAATCGTTTGTTTTAAAAGCTTACCTCATTTACGCCTTGACGTCTGAACGGATTTTTTATAAGACTTGGTTAATTTAAAGATAGGATCCTAGGCATGGACAGAGGCTACTTTTTACGGCGGGAAAATACCTCATTCCCGCGGAAATCTATCGTGATCGTGTCAGGTTGATTAGGTTGCTTTTGAACAAATTTTGATGTGAAGTTGAGGACCGGAACACGATAGTGGGACATTGTTACAGGGGGACTTACAGCCGGGAGAAAACAAAAAATCTTATGCGGGTAAAAGCTAGTTTATTATAAAATGGCAAATCAAACTGAGCATAAATCAATTGAAAACTGTCAAAAAAAAACAAGTCCGAAAAAAGTATTGGCAGATTGAAAACCACACGTCCAAAAGAAACACCATTTTGTAAGCCCCCTTAATCCCATTTTGATATACGATTATGACTTCAATAGAATTCCTTACGTTAACGCGTAGGCCCAATTATCCGTCCGACAAAATAAAGTCAGTCACTAATGAATTATGGTGAAAGAAATAAATCCCCAGAACGGGTGTGGTAAGTCCGTAAAAATAAATTGGACTTCTATAATAATTTGAGTGGGACAAAAGTCCATTTTCAGGACAAAATTGCATTGAATTTCAATTCGATACAACAAAGCAAGGATATGTATTTTTTTATTTTTCTCTCATTTTTATTTGATATCATTATTTGTTATATTATTTTCAACAACAGAAAAAAAAAACGAACCTAATCAAAATTTCAATAGAACTGTCTCTTTTATCTTCGGCTGTAAAATAAAGAGACAAATAAAAATAAGCTCATTTCCAAGGAAGAAAAACAATAATCCTTCAATTTAACCTACATTCAATGGGATATTATATATATTTTATCAATAAGAGTATCTCTCCTCAAGCTTGAGATCCAATTTCTATCTTAGGACTAAAGTGAAGGTACAAACGGGATAAGTAAGTACTACTTGGCACTTATTATAGAAAAATACAGATACCTACTCCTTTACTATCTATATAACTTCCTGGAATTCTGAATCCTTATTCTCTGTACCTTCGAGTCGAGTATAAGTTGCAAGCAACTTACTTTGACACAATAATACAGAAACTCTTATATCATAAAAAATAGAACACAATAAATAAAAATAAAAAACAAAAAAAAAGGGAAAATGAAAATATAAAATAAAATTTATTTATGTTCTTGATGTTACTTACGACCACATGAAACGATCCGAGCTCTGCGGTCTCATAAGTCCAATCCAGACAATGTCGTTCACATCCAATTCCCTTAAAAGGTCTCGTGTTGCATCAAATTGAAAACTGTTGTCAACTGAAGATGAAAAACCAGTAAAAACCAAAAGCTCTTAGTATACCTTTGTGTGTGTATATAGTCGAGTATAAATATTAAGGTTGTTTATATAGGCAAGGATATATACATATACCTATACCCTAAACAAATTTAAATTTAGTAAATACAATGAAAGAGGTCTATTATTATGGGGAAAATGGCACGGCACAGGTCATAGGACACAGGGTTCAAGGAAAAAGGTGTATACGAAAATGGATTGTTAAAAATAAATGAGAAGGAGAAGAAAACTCAATTTAAATTTATGAAATTTTATGAAGAGTTTTGTCGAGTCAAAAGGAAAGGATAGGAACAATCAGGAGACGGTATTGTTTACAACTTATGGAAAATAAAGCCAATCATATCCTGTAAAAGCCACGTAAAATGTAGATCATAATATCAAGGATACCGAGGATAAAATTTAAATTAAACACAATCGAAAATGAAGAAGGTATATCTAAGGCAAGTGGATAGTCTTTGTGCACGAAGAGGATAAGTAGTGGCGTAGGTAGATTTTTTGAGGCTCATTACAGAAAATATTTGGACGTCACTTTGTCGATAAAGTGTTTTGAAGAAAATTTGAAATATTTTTCAGCTTAATAACATACTTTTTCTAGAGTGAAGTTTTAATAGCGTGCACAGAGGGATTCATATTTCAGAAATAAGATAAAAAGAAGAGGCCTTTTGTGACTGCCCTGAGGGACTCCAATGACTATAAAATCAATTTAGAAAAAAATGTTTGGTACAACTCACTAAGAATTATGTGTAATAGTAGTGTAGTGTAGACTTATGTAGAAAAGTAGTGATCAAGTTCTTGTTATTAGCTTAAGGACATCAAACTAAATTTAAGCAATCTGCGGTTATTGTTTTACATTCAACACAACGAAACAGATGGTTTGTTTAAACTAGGACATCGGTTACCCTGCTGCTTGATCTATTTCTTAATAAACTTACGAAGTACACCGGGGTACTAGAATCTCTGAAGAAATTACATGAAAAATTGAAGAAACAAAATAAATATTTTTCCAAAGCTTAAGTTTCTGCATTGAGACGAAGTTTGCCGGGCCCTCTAGTTTATATAATACAGTAATTTTACGCTGACTGAATATTTACTTAATTAAATTAACAAAGAACTATATTATCAAGTTAGTTGTTATGATATAATAGTTTTGATGATTTAAATTAACTTAAAAATAGGTAGTTTAAACCCAAGAACGCATTCCACCAAGTCAACTTTGAAATATGACATCTAAAATTAACTACTCTGTCAAATGTTCTGTCTATAATACATCTATAAATTGAAGGTAGTCCTCTTGTGAGTTGCTTTTAAAAATACGCATATTGATTCATATCAATGACAATTTTCATTTATCAGGTTCTTTAGCTCCGGGCCGGTATATTGTTTCGAGTGCTATCACATAGCTAAGCTCCTGTGGTATGGTGGAACAATACCATTTCTTCAAAGCCTAGTTTTAGGCCCCGCAAAATATTTGATTTTTGAAGCTTTTTACCATTTTTGCTTCGAAAATCTTCTGTTTAAACTCAGGACATTGAAAAGATGAGAACTATTGAAATATTGAGATTAAAAAGTATTTTAAAACAACCTTAAACTTCAATTGAAGGTTTTTTCGAATTTAATTGTCAAGGAAGTAATTTAAGGAAGTAGTTGTTTGTGTTTTTTCTTTAATAAACTACTTACTTACCTGTCACTAAATAAGCATGATGGAATTGACAAACAGCATCGGCTTCAAACCAAGATATTCGGTCTCTGAAAAACCTATAAAATACGTTGAGTCCTTCTTGGGGCATTGTCCACGAGTTGCTCACATTTACCTGAAATTATAAAAATTATGAAATTATTTATTTTTACGTTTTAAATTCTTTTGTTTATGCAGCAAAATTTTATGAAGAAAAACTAAAAAACAAATCCAGAAATGTTGTTAAAAATCATATCTTATTATATTTTCTAAATTAAATCACTTTAAGACTCCTTAGAGAAGCAGCATTTTTTTAAAATTAACTGAATGATTAAAATTAATTAATATGTTAATTATAATTATAAAAAGAAAAAATTAAAGTCGTTTCAGGGGAGTTCCTTAAACAATTTATTTTTTGTGTACAGTAATCATTTTTAAATATTTAAAAAATAAAATTTCAAAAAATTTGAGCTTAAACATAATTTAAAAAAATAATTATCCCATTTTTTTATAATTCTTTATTTTTAAACTTTAGCATTTATTGTGTATTAAATATGATCATCTTAAAGTCAATGTTGATGTCTTAGGAATCAAAAAAATTTAACCAATTTTTAGTAAAATTTTTTTTTAAAATGTTTTGTACAATATTGTCATTCGAAATGTTAAGGAAAGTAATAATGTATTAAAAAATATTGAGATTATTATCATCAAAAAATTTTTTTATTTTTTTTATATCAAAAAGTTGACACAAAATATATGAAATTCGGAGTTTTTGTCTAGTCTGTCAAAAATCCATCAACATTCTTTTATTATCGCAGTGCACTCGGTGTTTGTAAGTATACAGATTTAAACCCAGCCGGATAATTTTCTTTCATTAATCTTAACATTTAACTGTACACTCTAAAAATATGTTGTATAAAAAAATGCAAAGAAATACAAAGTTCTATCTCTTCTATCTTGAGTGAAAAACGCTCAAAAATCAGGGCGTCAAAGAAAAAAAAAAACTCCTTAAGGCTTATTCACGAGTCTGCAACTTCAGAAACCTCCTTAAAAAAAGGGTTACGGAGTTAAATGTCCTTCATTTGAGATGCTCTTGAATCACTCTTACAGAATTTTAAATTTGACGTGAGTTGTGTACCTACAACGAAGATGTACCCTGTCAATTTTAAAACAAAAAATTGACTTCTTTAGGTCTGTCAAAATTTACTTTATTTCTTCTTTGCACCACCAATGCAGAGCAGCGATACTTTCAGCTGACTGATGAAGTTACAAGTTCAAGTCAATCTGACAGATCTACCTACTGTCAAAGTTTAGACGGAATAGAAAACATGTTGGTAGAATTTTAATTTCATCTTGTTTTCTTTTAATTTTGTCAAGTTTTCTTAACATAACTTAATTATCAAGTCCATGCGCCAGCTCCATTACTATTGACCAATAAATATTTATGAGATTTTGCCTTTACTAATATCCATTAGATCCTTAAGAGCTCAGCTGGTGAAGTGTCAATTGTAGAGTTAAAAAATAAATCCTTTTTTTTGATTTAAGGAAAAAGAATCTCAAAAGATGTAGAATCATGCTTGGTTCCATTTCATATTTCACATTTTTAAAATTACTCTAATGAAAAGTTTCCGATTATTCAGTGGTCATAAAAGAAAATAAATGAATTCAAAAATTCATGGAGAAATATACAGTATTTCCGAACAAGTAGATACTTTCTTTTAGCTTTACTCTTTTTTTGAATCAAACAAAATCATAATTAAGGTCAAAAAGAACACGGTTCGTGTACTGTACTGTACGCACCTCTTATACCTTCAACCTACATACGAGAGTATTTCATTAACTCTTTTTAAAAAATTCAATTATTTTGTGAGTAGGTCGGTATGAAAAAAAAAATACAAACATAAAACTCAGAAATATAATCAAAGCAATGCTCTTGGGCCCGTTCCCATATTAAAAAATGCAAGAACTCAAACTCACCTCACTGCCAAGCCAATTAATTTGTGAATAACATCCTAGGGGTACTACATACATACATATAAATACACATACTACCCATTATGTAGGGTAGCTGATGATACTCACAACTCAACTTAACATCCCCCTAGAACTCTCTTACGAGTATATTATTATGTGGGGGGACTTTCTGTACCTTATAATAAAGTTAAACTACAATGAAACACTCCCCCCCCCTCTATTCAACCTCATCTCTTTCAACACACAAGTGTCTTCATTATTCTCGGAAACTACATATATACATACATTTTTTTGTTCCCATAAAGGCATACAACTTTTTTATTCATCCTAATTACCCTTTAAAATCTAAAGCAGGCATCACTGGACCATTACACTCTTACTACCTTCAATTGTGTGTGCTTTACTTCATCAGCGAAGGAAAGAAATCTATTAAAAAAAAAAAAACACAGACACTTATAAGTTTGTGGTCGCATGAACTTGCTCATCAGAAACTTAGTTAGACCTTTGGGGGACTTATGGAGAATATATTTCAGGTTCTTAGCTTTGATTTTTGTCAAGAACTTTGGCATTTATAGAGAGATAAATTATTTAAAAATATGATTAAAAGAAGAGGCCCTAAGTGACTCCCTTGAGGAACTCCATTTTTGAAAGAGAAAATCATTGGGAAAGAGCTTATGAATTTATCTTTTTTGAAGATATGATCAAATCCAATCCAAATCCAGTGAATTATGTGAGAAAGTTGCTATATACAATGTTTAGCTGTTTAAAATTTGAAAGTTTTACATATAAAAAAGCTTTTGAAACCTTACAAATATTTGCCAACTTAACCCATCGTCACTTTAAGCCAGATGAACTTTGTGCATAACAACTTTCTTTCATAGTTTAGAGTTGTTGGTTTATAGAGACTTCATTTGTTTTTGTAAAGTTTTTCAAGCGACTAGCCACGCCCCTTTTCAGAATTAAAACAATAATTGTAAGAAAAGTTACAGAATGTGTGAAAAAACAGTAAGTATTCAGCTTCTAGTACTTTACAAAATTTCATCCTTCTACAAGAATTGAAAATGCTCATTTTATTGATGCCAAATCTGATAAAGTGGGCGTATTCCACACCCACAAATTTTCAACTTTTTCCTCCTGTAACTCCACCATGGCCTTCGTTGAATGAAAGTTCTACCATACCTTTATGATCTGTCAGTGAGTTAGTAAGTTAATCGGTCAAAAAGTTATGGTTTTTAAGGTGTTGTTTTGTATCTTAAAAACCACTTGGCCTAAATTTGATAAGCTTATGTCCTGAACTTTCTTAACGAATCTTGGTTTCAAATTTAGTTTTGCTTCTGACGTTAGTGACTTAAAATGCGTCCGGCTTAAAAGTAGCGACCAAAAACTTTTGTCAACAGCAAAAAGACAAAAAAGGAATTCTTAAATAATGGAAATTTAAAGCAAACTCTAGAATGACGAATCGAGCTTCTAGTAAAAAGATGACTAAAAATTCCGAATCCAATACTCGCCCCCTACTTTTCCTATAATTGAAGTGAAAAAATAAAATAGCTCCAATGAAATGCTAACCCTCTTTTGTGTTTTATCCTCAAGCTTTTCCCTCATCAGCCCAGCCACACACACACATACACACAGAGTTCTTGAGAGGAGAGTCCTGCCAACCAACATCCGTTTTGGCTTGAATGAACCTTGAATGAAGCTGCCTTTGTGCTGCAGGTAAGTAAATTGAGATACACCATCAGTGAATGTATGAGCAATAGGATTTTTTTCATTTTTTTTTTTTTTTGAAAACTTTTAGGTGATTCAAAAACAAAAAAAAGTTTTTTTTTTGTTTTTGTTTAAAAAAAGGTTGGCTTAACACAAAGGGAATTTTGCTGGCTGCTGAAGAACAAAAACAACGTGATGGCCAAATGGTTTCGAGTTTGAAGCTTTGAAAAATTGCAAAGGCTAAGGCAGGCAGAGCGTTTTCGTTTTCTACGTGATTGAAGTGTATAGCGGTTGGGTTTGGCTTGAATAGCTGAGCCAATTAGCCGGAGGGATGCTCTTTTTGTTGTATATGGGAACTGAAGTTGCTTTAGCTTTTATACATACATATGTAGTTCTTTTGCTTTGCACTTCATTTTAGGAATATGTTATGTGTAGGTAAAGTTTTTTTTTGTTGAATGAGTTTTATTATTATTTTATTCGGTTTTTCAGTTTTTTTTTCAGAAAATTGACAATCATGATGTTTTAATAGACTTTTGGAATCAAATTTATCAATATAAAATATTTAGGCATCGTGGAGTTTATTTGTCTCGCTAAAACTCGAGAACGACTCGGCCGATTTGGCTGATTTTCGTGTTGAGATGTTTGGCTTACTCTAGGGAAGGTTTAAAAAGTGAGAAAATATGCAAACATTTAGAAATATTTTAAATATTTAAAAATAACAACTTCAATTTCCCATAAATTTGTTCTGACTGCAGAAAACATTTTTTTTTTGATTGCAGTGGGTTTTCAAATTTATATGATTCAGTCGTCCTTCCAACATTTTATACACAATTTTTTATGAGCATAATTTACCGTTAATAATAAATAAATAATAAATCACAGAGAACTAAATAAAACCCAAGTGATATGGGTAAGCCATAAAATCTGGGTCTTGCCTCACCTGAAGGCTATAGGAACCTTTTTCAGTTCTCTTATTTGCCCTACACAAACTGCGAGTAGTTGGTAGCACTGTTTGCCTGCTTTTTTTTTGTACCTAAAGATAAAGTTTTGCACATGCATCATGCAAAATATAAAAGACAAACAAAATTAACTCATACAAAGTTAATATGGGTACAAGAGTAGAAGGTCACTACTACTAGGACATCAGGAAGCAAATGCAATTACAACACCAAACTCTTGCTGTTGATGAACTGGCGAACTCGTACTCGTACAGTACTCGAGTATGTACTCAAGCTTTTCTCTGCAGATGCAACAACTTCCCTTTTTATTTTGACACATTAAAATTTTCTTCCTGCTAGAGGATGAGGATTGAGCAAGGATGAGATGACGAGAAATTCAAAGGTTTGCTTTTCATCAAAGGGGGGTGTAGAAACCATGTACCTTTACTACAACAATAAATTTTAGCCCGTTTTGAGAGTAGGAAATGATGTGAAAATGAATTCTCACGGGCACTACATAAGAGTTACATCCAAGGTACAGTAACTTTGCATACATACATACATTATTATGTATGTACGAGTTGGTGTATTTGAAAAGTTCTTGATTATATTACATGGTGCAGTCAAAGTGAAACAACTTTGTATGGGTTGCTTTATGAATGTAAGGACAAACAGTTAGCTACTTCATTAAAAAGTTAGAACCTAGAGCTTAAATAAATAATGTTAAAATTTATGAAACCTTGAGAATGACGAATTTGTAGTGTTAATTGTTCAAGTAACGTCATAGAGTTGTTTTACAGTAAGTGAAGTGTGTTTTGGTATGCAGGTAATTTACATTTTTGTTTTACATTATGTAAGTTCATATACATACATAATTTTACTTTGAAGGAAACTCAAAAAAAATGTTAACTTTTAGTTTTTTTAACAGGGTCACTAAATAATAATAATATTCCAGATTTGACGAATTATTTTGCTATAAAGTTGGTATTTTTTGTAAATTTATTAAGATTGTTTTAAGTTAGGTTTGACAGTGTGAACTTAAAGTTTAATCTGAGTTTATAAACCGAAAATCGAATCGGATGTAAAATATTAAGTATACGCCACAGTGTACCATTTGTACTCTTCTATTGTATTTTGTAAAAATAAACAAAAATATCTATGAATTTGGTGCATGCATTTATTTATTGCATTAAAATTAATCATATTTTATACATTGGGAAAATGTATGCATAATGACAAGCCAATTAATCTACAAACCATGTTTCAAAAATCAAGAACTGAATATTTATTTTGACATTGAAAAAATTAAATAAATTTGATGGTGCTACAGTTCGTGAAGAATTAGGATTTAGTGACTTACAGCTCTCAATTTTTAAGAAAGTGCTTTCCATGACAAAAAATTAGTCACAGATAATTTGTCAATATTCGGCAAGAGACATTACCCGTGATAAAACTTCCACTGTCAGGGATTGAACACAGACCTTTAACATGACCATCCTACGCACTAACCATCACTCAATGGGTAGAATAGTTTTAGACAATATGTACCTTATAGAATTTTGAAATACAATTTTTAGCTCCCAATTTTTACATCCCCCTTTTTTCTTTAAAAGGATTCAGAGAAATACCCTATCCAACATTTGAATTAAACGCATCTTTTGTTCATATATCAGATAAAGATGTGTGAGTTATTATACATGACGAGCCAAACTTAGCTACACAGAAGAAACTAAACTCCTGAGATTTATCGCTAAACATTTCCAATAAACCATGTTAAGATTCAATTAGTTGCTATGTTCATTTATCCTTACATACAACAAGAAAAAAAAAAAAAAGATAACAGCATTACAAATGGGTTTCATTATTTCTACATGGAGATCCCAACTCATACTCCCACATTTATTATGTAATAACATGAATGTATTGAAATCTTTTTTTTATTATCACCAAGAGAATTGAGCTTTCCATTTATATTCCCCACCTCCATCCCCCTTCCGTTTCAAGAATTGGGTTCCTAAGAAATTTCATAAGGCAAATAGAACATGACACATTAAGCCCTGGCAATGATTCAACTCGAACTTAGTCCCCAATTATTTGTATCCTAATCGTATAAAAGCCCAAAACATGACTCCACTCGAAAACAAATACGTTAATATAAACATCGATCAGCATTTGAGCCAAATGTTTGTTTGTGTGCTCGTACATACTTGTATTGGTATTTGGCTCATCTCGTACACATACACATGTCCAATTTACCTCAAACGTCCGTTCGTCTCACCCAAGTGTTGTGGGGGGGTGTTATTTTTCAACATGTCCTTGATGATTATGGTGGTGTTGGTAAATGAATAATCCCTGATTATTTCTTTCGAAATAAATCAACATTCTTGTCAAGGCGCTGGAGTTGAGTTGGAAGGGAGTTCATTTTGTCCTTTTAGGATTTTTTTGTTGTTGTTGTTATATTTGCCACACACACCTCCTATCAACTGGATTTCCCTGCAAACACCGAAAACTTCAACCCTCCAAAATCAAATGATTAATGAAGATACTTTACTCTCGGTCCCACCACCCGCCACTCCCACTCTCATCACTCTCATCGCCAGCCCCCCATTTTGGCACATTCCCAGGAACATATACATACGTGATGTTCTGGATGAAATTATGTGCCAAAGCGAGGATATTTTTTTATTCTGTTTTCTGAATTTGAGGGCCGAGGGAGTTGTGAAGGTATTTAGTTCTTGTATCCTTTAGTTACAGTCGTTGTCGTTGTTGTCGTCGTCGTTGATGGGGTTTAATAAAATATCAATCCAAAAAGGGTATATATTTTCGGGATATGGGATATGTAATGTTGTATTTTTGTTTACTTTAGTAAAATCCTTTGGAATTTTAGTTGATGAAGAGTAAATAAAAATGTTACGTTGTGATGGAGACATATATAAAGTTTTTCTTTTCTTTTGCATGTTTGTGATAAAATTTGACCGAGTTTCATGTTGTCAAAAAATTTTACATGAATACATATATATTTTAAGGGTGCATTACTTTAATTTTGTTCTTTATTTTTTTGTCATATCATATGTGACATGGGGTTAATAAAATACATAAATTAGAGTTTTATTAGTGAAAGGATTAATCACACAGTGTTAGAAGTAACGAGACTCGAGTAAAGAAAATAAATTCAATACACTATAAAAACAATTTTTAATTTGCTTCCTAATAAAGAAAATATTAATTTTTTTATATCGGGTGATTCATCGTGAGGTTTGATTTTTAATAGGCTTTTTTTGATTGCTCCGTGGCTCCTATTAAACTGCTTTGTCATTTTTGTTAAGTACAGTTTGACAAGTCATCATGGAAAGACTCACAGGACAACAGCGTCTCCAAATCAGCGTCCTTTGAGAAATGTTTTGTCTCCGATTCGAGGAACTTACAGTATTCATAATCGACCGACTTACTACCGGTTAAAAAGGACCGTGATGAATAGATTCGTCGTCGTTCTCAGCAGTTTAGCATGGCTTGTTGTATTCCACAACTAATGAAATATTGAATGAAGAACCGCATCAAAATCCGTTGTGTTGTTTAAAATATCGAAGTACACATCGTGACAGACCGACCGTGGTAAGTAACTTTGTTCTATGCAATGCAGTAATAATAAATCAAGTCTCACGATGAATCACCCTGTTTCGTTCAACATTTTCAGATCCTACTTACTTACAAAGCATTGTCTTTTCAATTTTTTTATTTATGTACATAATTTTTCATGGTATGACTTGTTAATCATGTTAAATTATAATTTCCAATTGACTGTTTTTTTCAAATACCTTACTTGACTTTTATTAAAATGCTTCAAGTAAAATTTGTCATTTTATGGCATAAATATAGAAACACATTTTTATAAGTATGTACGTTAGATTGAATCTGTCACATTCAATAGAATTCAAAATCCTTATTGAAACACCTTTATTGTCATGAAAAGAAAGGTAGGTATACTCACTCGCTTGTAAGGGCAAACACAATAATACGGTATTCCTTGGAAAACCTTGAAAAAGTTTATATTCATTTCAGACAATAGCTTCAATCAAAACTCTGAGATGGTATTGTGAATTGTGAAAGCCAGAGCAATGGGCTTCATTAAGCCAAACCAACAACAACAACACAACACAACAGAAAATCATATTCCTTTGGTCTTGTTATCCTGGGCGATTATTGAAAATCATTATTTGCGTTTTTCCAGCAAACACAAGCACAATCACAACAACAATCAAAATAATACAAAAATATTGCGTAATTCGGTTTTCTCAATTTTTTTTTTTTTTTTTTTGATTCGAACACAACAGGACTAATTTTTTTTCCGTCTTTTTTTTCGAAAAGCGAATTTATTCGCATTTTTATACTTATGTATATGTAAGTATGTATGTTCAGGTAGATATTTCCACAACAATATTTTATTCTATCCTAAGTCCAATGGACAGGACATCCTTCCCCCTTTCATAAATTCTCGCTTATGCCCCTTACAACCAGGTCAGCAACTGCAAAAAAAAAAAGAAAAAAAAAAAAAAAACCAGAAAGGATACAAAAATCCGTTTATGCGGCTAAAAAAATATGTGTGCGGTGGTGGTCTAAATATTACGTTGCGTGTGTTGTGTTATGTTTGTGGTTTCCAGAAGTCCTCTGAACCTATTTTCTATTAACAATAAAGGCTCATCATCAATTCATTCATTCATTCGTTCGTTCGTTCGACCGCTTTGTGTGCGTGATTTTGGCAAAGCATAATGCTTACCCTTAATATACATACACGCATAGATATACTATAGTTATGGCGGTAGTGGGTAAAGCGGAAGCCTTCATTCACTGATGATGTTATATAAATTTGTTGGACACTCCAAATCAATCGATTAGTGTCTATGAATTTAATATTTAAATATTTTTGGAAATATTTTAGGGTCCATTATTTTACTCGTAGTTGAATAATTAAAACTTGGCTATTTTGTTGGCTTGAGTGAAATTCAAGAGAAATTCAAGCATCAAAAAATTTCACGGTCTTGTTGGAACCAAAGGTAGTCCACATCAACATCCTCCAATTGAAACATGGAAAAGTCACTAAACATGGCTCTAGAACGTTCACAATTGATTGTCACTTATAACCGGCTTAATTTTTTAAGAAATATGGACCTATGATTCCCTGATGAGAATGTAACGGTGTCTCAACAATGGCTTGTGCATTATGATCACTCTAAATACGAACATTTTGCTTTTAAAAGCACTCACTCCCATTCAACTAAAAATGAGCTTCATCGCTGAACAAAATTTTCTTGTGGGAATCGGGATCAGTGGCCATCTCGGTTAGAGGGCATTCACCGAACATGCGATGCGCTTCATGACCGTTCGGATTCAATTAAAGTAGGGTAAAGGTGGTGAGAAACCGATCCACGGTTGTTCGAATTACCGAATCTGCTGGGCGATTATGTCGACCGAATTTTTTAGGAGTCTAGGACAACTTTTAGTCAGGAATAAAATTGTGGACCTAAAGTGGCCAAAATTCTATTACTCAATTTTGACTTGTTAATTAAGAATTTTGTAATAAATATTCATAAATATTTTAACCTATTTTATTCGATCACAAAATTAAAATGTTTAAAAATTGATTTATGTTTATAGACTTAATCAGGTAAATTGGAGTGTGATTTAGATGATTATACAGAAAGATATACATAAATGTGTGCATATGTATATACATGCTAACATCATCCATATTTTAAAAGTAGATAAATCAATAAATCGTGAATAGAGCTTGAAATCAATTTGGACAAAATTGATAGGAGAAAAATAAATTTTCTGCCACAAAAACCACATAAATTTTGCTTATGCCATAAGGGCTTTGGAGACCAAATGGATGAGGCTGAGGTCGGCAAAATAATATAAAGTTCCATCTACACACATACACACATATGTAACTGTAGACCTATACACACTAGATTCAAATGTAATGAATGAAAATTAGATTTTATTTATTTATGTGTATATGTATTGTAGGTTATAGAATAACGTATACGGCGATTATGTGTTACATAGAAAGGTTTAGATTAAAAGAGTATAGCTTTTGGTATAATACGAGGCAGAGGGGGGGAAAAATAGTTGATTCAAAATGATATTTAGTTTATTAATTTAGCGAGGATATTTAATTTGAGATCAATAGGTTGTTATAGAGTTTTATTTGTGTACTAGATATTCAGGGCATGAGTGTGTTACTAGGATAACGAGCTTAGGTCAAAATTTATGAGCTATGAGGGGTTTTTGAATTTTATTCATTTTACCATTCAATTGATATTTCAATGACTTTTTCTAGTTCAGTTTAATTTTTGTTTTTTTTTTTAAAAAGGTGAATTTTTTAATCAAAATTGGAATTCCTGTTATTAAAGGTTCACCTACAAAAGCGTTTTTCAAAAGAGATCCTCGAGGGAAGCAATTAGGAAAATATAAAAGAATTTATTCGGAAATTTCAAACCATGAACGTTGGTTTTAAATTTTCAAACACAGAAATAGAGAACCAAATCAAAGCTTGATAAAGGCATTCTAATGTAACAGCAATTTGCAATTGGAATCTAGGATAAACTGATTGGCATTCCAGGAAGTATACAAGTTACTCGATTGAATTGGTTAAGTGCGAAGAAGGAATTCAATTGGTATTAACACACTTTGCAGCATTCTTGGTCACATGCGTATATTGAATAATTGTACTGGAATACGTCAGATGAAATCTGATCACTCCATTACATTTCTGTATATGTATTTCAAAAATGGATTTTTGGGTTTTCGAATCAAAAAGAGGAACAATTAATTTGCCAATGGGGTTCGAAATACTCCAAACTTTACAGCCTTTATATCAACGAGATGATTCTAGAAGTCATCTTTTTTAGGCAATCCAATTCTGCAGAAATCTATCAATCTTTAAAACTTAACTTCTGCAGTGGTTTTTAAGTGTTGTTTAAGATTTTTGGAGTTTGTAAGGGTGTTAAAAGTCTAATCTTGACATCTTAATTGACAACTATCGATTACAGTAATTTTGTTAAAAATCATAAATGATAAATTGAAGCTGAACAATTATGACACAAAGTTGGCGTAATTAATAATGGGTGTTTCTTTTAGACGTGTGGTTTTCAATCTGGCAAAACTATTTTCGGAGTTGGTTTTTTTGACAGCTATTTCTTTAATAATGCTTAATTTGATTTGCCATTTTGTAATAAATAGATAAATTCACGAACAACTTTTTCAAATCGTGCAAATTTGTATAAAAACGAAGATGGCCACCGATCCCGATTTTTATTTTTTTCAGCGATGAAGACCATTTTTTGATTGAATTTGTGTGGATTATGTGAAATGTAATCGGCAAGCCATTGTTGAGACACCTTTACATTCTCAAAAAGATCCTTTTTGGTGTTCTCCTTGGGCACAACGAATCATTGGTCCATAACAGTGAAGCCGGCCATAAAGTTACAGTCAATGAGGAACGCTACACAACCATGATTAATGACTTTTTTGTGCCTGATTTGGAGGATGTTGATGTGGACGATCTTTCCGACCTAACGAAGGAAACTTTTCTTGAGCCAATTATCTCGCATCGTGGGATTCCAACCAAAATCGTGCGATTAAACACCGCTGGACTATTTTTTGTGGGATTATATGAAGTCTCTTTTCTACGCAGATAAGCCCGAGACGATTGACGCCTTGGAAGAGAATAATCGTAGTGTTATTCCTGATGAATTATGATGATGCTGGAAAAAGTGGTTGAAAATTGGCCTTTTCGGCTGAAATTTATTCGATCCAGCCGTAGGGGCCACTTGCCCGAAATCATTTTTAAAACGTAATGTCAAACCCTTGTCTTTATAACAAAGCTGAAATCTCCGTCATAGTATAAAATTATATCCGTTTTATTTCTTCTTGAAATCCACCCTTTATATTGAAATTCAAGTACAAAAAAAAAAATAGGAAATGTACAAGTACTCAATAACTTCAAGTACTAAGGAATTGTACTTATAATTAACCACTAATAATTAAACAAGTCTGGTTGAACAGTTTATTGCACTTAACCATGAATAATTGACTTCTGTTTTAATCATTTATTCATTTATGTGGTTCTAGAAATACTCCTACATACGAACTGAGTCATCAAGCTTGAAAAGCACACAAACAAATACACAAACTCAAACACAAACACAGGACAACAGAATAAAATAGGTTTTTCCAATTAAATTGCCTTTTCAATTATTCAAACATAGATAAACTAAAATTCCATACTAAGGATGCATCATCAGCAAGTCTCGCAGCGAATTTCCTTCCTTAATATATATGTACATTAGTGTGTGTCTCTTTTCTATACGTTTATATGTGTGTTCAATATAATAATGGTGTGTATATGCTAACGATGTGTAATAGAATATTTATGAAGATTTTATGAGTTCATTCTACTTCCTGTCAACGTTCATACTCAAAACAAAAGTGTCTTGTTGTCCGACATCTTTTTTTTTTTTTTTTAATTCTATACATAAATTTGTTAGTTTTTCTTTTTATTTTGTTTCACTTCCCCGAGATATTATCTCGTCCTGCTTACCTTTCAAAAGTATTTTCTAATACTTATACATATGTACATACAATATATACTATGTACTTAGATCCTTTTTTTCATTTTTGTTTCTATGTATTTTTTTGCTTTTGAAATCAACGACGACGACATCTCAGACATAACAGATATAAATTGTCTGAGGGTAAAAAACGAAAAACTTTGTTTAAGTAGCACAAGGACTAAACACGATTTCGCTCATACCTTTACTCTCCTATCTACTTTATAGGTACTTGTATTTATATTTCAAGGATTCAAAAACAGGAAAAAAAAACCTTTACTTTTATTTTTTTTGTGTTGTCTGATTTTTGCTTTTCCTTGGATATCTTCGTAAATTTTTAATGTAAACAAGGAAGCTATCAAGACACGACTAAATGATTTGCTGGTCTTATAAAAATATTCGTATTAGGGTAGAAATAATGGTTTTTTAAAGTTAACGAGGTTTGATAAAGACATCAAAAACGAAAAACGACTTAAAGAAATAAATAATCTGGAATTTTTAATCATTGTTTGTCTTTTGAAAAAAATTAAAAAATAAACAACAACATAAACATAAACAACAGATTAAAAATGTTAATATGACATTATCATTATTTTGTGGTTGCTATTTTAAGATTTATAGTCTGGAAGTAAAGGGAATTATGTTTTAAATTTTGATAAAAATACAAAGATCTTTAAAACTACGCAATGGATTTTTATGTATTTTATTTTATAGGTAAAGTGATTCAACAGAAACGTTTACATGTATAACTATACTTCACTAACTCCTTAGAGCTGCAATACATTACACGAATGTTAGATTTGCAATATATAACGGGTGATTTTTTAGCTGGTTTGGTTTTGGCAACACTGGTTTTGACAGCTGACGTGTGTTTAGTACCTTGTGTCACTGTCAAACAGCTTCAGTTTGGTTTGCAATTTAACCATGGATCGTCTTACAAATGAACAAGGCTTGCAAATTATTGAATTTTATTATCAAAATGGGCTCTTGGAAAGCTGGCCGAGGATCCGCTTTTTTATCGAAAAATTGTGTTCATGAGGCTCATTTTTGGTTGAATGGGTACGTAAATAAGCAAAATTGCCGCATTTGGAGTGAAGATCAGCCAGAAGCATTGCAACAGTTACCAATGCATCCCGAAAAAGCCACTGTTTGGTGCGGTTTAGGGGCCGGCGGCATTATTGGGCCATATTTCTTCAAAGATGATGCGAATCGCAGCGTTACTGTCAATGGTAAACGCTACCGAGCGATGATAACAAACTTTTTTTTGCCCGAAATGGAAGTTATTGACTTGCATGATATGTGGTTTCAACAAGACGGTGCCACATGCCACACAGCACGCGAAACAATGGCGCAATTGCGAGGCGAGTTTGGTGAACAGTTAATTTCACGTCAATTGGCAGCCTAGATCGTGCGATTTGACACCATTAGACTATTTTTTGTGGGGGTATGTCAAGGCTAATGTCTATAGGGACAAGCCCGCTTCGATTGACGCACTGGAAGCCAACATCCATGCATTCATTCTCTCACTAATACCGGCCGATATGTGTGAAAGAGTATGCCAGCCGCGGTCAACATTTGCATGAAATTATCTTTAAACATTAAATTGCAAGGTTCAAACTATCGATTCAAATAAATATTTCATTCATTTTTTCGAATTTTTTGTGTTTTTTTTTTTTTTAAAGTTCTAAACCTCTTAAAAAATCACCTATTATATTATGTATGTATGTATATAGTATACTTCAAGGCGGTACAATAATTGTTTCGCTAAAACTCGAGAACAGCTTGGCTGATTTAGCTGAAATGTTTGTTTAGGAACAGGGATGGTTTAAAAAGTAAGAAAATATGGACAAATTTCGAGGAAGACTGTAAAAAAAATAACTTCACTTTTCCATACAATTTGTTCTACCTGCAATAAAAAAAATTTGACTGTCAATTTTTTATATTTCAGTCGTCTCTCCTATAAGTCAAGGCTTTTTCAAAATAACACTTTAAATCACCATCTTGTCTATCCAGTTTCAGAAACAACTTTTATATGTTATGTGATGTGTACATTATTAAAATATATTTTATTGGTAATTAAGAAATAAGTAATCAAAAACTTTAAAAACACCGAAAGGACTCCTTTCAAGTACTGGAGTAAAATTACAGTTTTTTAAGTAATGAAAAATATTTGTACGTTTTCGAAGCTTTCGAAAATATTGGTTTTGCTTATTCGATTTCAAATACAATTTTTTCATAGTTTCTAGATAGCCCGATGCCAATGTACTTCGTAAGTTTATTAAAAAGTGGATTGAGTGGCAGGACAACCGAAGTTCATGTTCCAAGTTGTTGAAACCATCAGCCTATTTGCTTTTCCAGACTATAAACTGTCACTGTGCCAAATTTCAACCAAATTTGGTTCAGCCGTTCTTGAGTTATAAATTGTATAACTGAAACGACTTTCTTTTATATATCAAAAATAATGACATCTTAATCAACCGCTAAATGTAATTTCCTCAACTAAGTCAAAATTGGTTGCTCGTTGCTACAAATGCACACAAACATCTTACGTTGTGCCCCAAGATATTAATACGGAGGAAAGCGTACAAACTGACCAAAAACTGACAGCTACTGCTTTATCCGATTGAAAAGTCATATGAAAAGTTCTTGACATAGTATGGGTTTTAGGAAATCAAGAAAAATCGGAAATTTTCTTACAAGGAATCACATATTAATTGGAACTTTTTTGGCATAAAATTGTCCCAAAATTCACGATAGCTCAAGGCAGACACATAACCTAAAAACTTTCACAAACTTTTCTCCTAACAATCCAAAACGTTATCATATCCTGGTAGAGTGATTTTCAACTTAGCTAAAATCTCCTTTTAAGTTAATACAGTTTGACATTCGACATACAAAATTAATAGATCAATCAATTCCCTAGAAAAGCAATGACAGCAATTCATTATTCGGTTTATCAAGATTTCTGAAAGTTCTTATCATTTCATATATATTCCCTGAGCACCTCATTTGCACTTGTATTTTACAATCAATTTTATTAAAAAAAAACTCAAAACACCCTTTCTATTATTATTTATTTTTAATAAATTTTCCGATATATCAAACTGGCAGTTATTTCAAACATTAAAAAAGTTTAAAATAGGGTATCCTGTTTAGTTTTTATTTTTTTAGTTTCTGTGAACTTTTCTTTATTTTTTTTTATTGACAATTTTTATATATAGAGATAAAATGGTATTTTTTCGTATTTCAATTGTTAAAACATTGATTTAAACAATTCTTATAAGAAGTTACGACTTTGCAATTTTAGACTTTATGCAAAGTGAACGCAAAATTTGAATTGGTTTGTTGTCAACATTTTCTGTACTGAATTTTAATGAAACCGACTTCAAGCTCTGACTTAAAAAACTGTTGAAGATCAGATACTCAATTTAATGTACGTTTTAAACGCTTATTTCCATAATAATTATAATGACCAATTCTCTTTTTTCAATTTCATCAGTTTTATAAATATAAATTCAATGAAAAATTAGTTTTTAATAATATTAAAGTACACACCAAATGAAAAATGAAATTCATTAAAAAAAGTACGTATACGCCTAAGTGTACCAGACTAATTAATTAAAATGCAGTGTTTGCTTGCTTGAACTTACTTTAATTTTATAATATACGAATTATATATTTAGAAATATGTTTTCATAATTACGTCCCCATTGTCCTTTATAAGATTAATTTATTAATCCTTAATCGCTTATTTGAAATTGAAATTAAGTGCTTTAACATGCATTATAATCACAAACATATTTTTCTTCTGAATTTGCTCGTGTCCCTCAAGAGGTTTTCTTTTTTTTTTATGCTAATATCAATTCCAAGAAAAACCATCAACATAAAAGGAATGTAAGATTTCATTTAACCAAAGAATGTAAAATCATAAGTTTTCTTCAAATCAAATGGAAGAATAAAATCACTTTACTCTGAACAAAAAAAATGTGTTAAATTCATTTAAGATAAACAAAAAAATGGAAAAAATATTTCAAGTCCCTTGTCCTTTTATTCTATCCTCATATTCCCATGTTTGTTTTCATTTTTTTTGTATCATTATTTTGTTCCGTGTTGTGGTTATTTTACCTTTTCTGGTCTCTCTACACTATATACATATTTATTTGGGAACCTTAACCCTCTTTGCCCAAATTGTCAACAGCAAAAGGGTCAATTTCTTTCACAAGGTATTTACAAGAATATATTAACTCAATCTTCCTTTTTGTTTCCTTATACACGATTTTCCAAAAAAAGGTAAATGGGATTAATCCTTAGGAAGGATATAAACTCATGGAATGAAGCAATTTTCTGTGTTCTATCGATGAAGTTTGGTCTTTTTTTTTTTTTTCATTTTGTCAATCTTCTTGAAGACATAAAATGTTAACCAAAATTTAGTGTGAGTTGTATATTTTTCTCTTAACAACTACAATATTTATATATGATTCTACTGTTAGGTCCTTATGAAAAAGGAAAACACAATTTAAAAGGGCGGAAACAATTTTTCAGGTTCTAGGAACTCTATAGGAAATTAAGTGAAAAAGGACATGATATCAAAATAATTTCTTTTTGATTTATTTAAGAATTTATATTGCTACTTCTTGTTTTCTTTTGTTGTCCTTTTTTTTTAAATTTATTTTAAGGTTATTTTTATTTATTATGACAGAATAATGGAATAAATCTAAACATAAGCTTGCCAAAGGTATTATTATTACATTTTAGTAACGTTTGTTAAGGAACGTGCCGGAAACACGTGCTATTCTTCCTTAATGAGGAGATGGTTGCGTGTGTCAATTACTCCTCGCATTTCAATCGAAACCAGAATAAAAGAGTCAAAAAAAAGGTTTTGTCAATCAAATGATGTTTTCAATCAAGAAAAATTATTAGGAAGAGTTAAAATAGAAATGCCAATTTTTCGGATGAATTTGATAAAGGTAGGTTAAAAATAGGTTTTTCAATTGTATCGAAAAAAGAATATTTATTTCTTAAATACCATTTGGTGAAAAGTAATACTTGTGCATGAAGAGTTTTATGAAGAAATTTTTAAATAACAAATTCTATTCTATTTTTTTATTTTAGTTAACATAGCAAATCGTACAGGTTTAACATTGTTACAAAGTTTTGCAGCACAAAATCTTTAAAAACTTGAATTCGACCTTAAAATCAGAAAATTGTATATCAGGATACCTTTCAAAATTTTAAATAACATTTATATTGGGTACGCGATGTAAAATCATGGAGAATCCTTCGTCTATAGAAGAATTTTCCAATGTGTTGAAAAATATAAAAATGATGTTAAAAATGGGTATTTTTAATCTTAAGATGAACCAAACATTTATTTTAAAGCAAATTTTGTCAAAGTCATGATATAGAAAAAGATTACATTTTTTATCTTCCCATAGGTAGTTATTGTTATCGGTCTAAATTGTCAAGTTGAAATTTTTGACCAATCTGGAAGTTTTATGGACCCTACAATTTAAATCCGTCATTTGAAGAGAGATGCCTCTGTGTGTGTATACGTTTGTACGTTCGTGAAACCCTTTTTCGACTCAAATTAAATTTTGTTCGACAGGTTATAACTTCGAAAAATGCAGAAAACATTTTCATAAAAATTTTGGTTGGTAGCAAATATATCAGGAATGGATAGTGCCATTGTCTTCAAACAAATTTTATTGTATACATTGTAATGTGATACAGATTTGGTAAAAATCAAAAAAAAAAAATTTGCGAAAATATAAAATGAAGGAAAAATTATATTATCTTCAAATCTATATTTTCCATTATGTGAGACGATGTTTTTTACATCTGGTGAAAGTTTGAAAAAAATTCAATTGACAGTCTTTTTACAAAAAATAAAAAACTTAATCAAAAATTTACCAAAAAATGTCAAAATTAGTTTCTTGACTTGAATATGTCCAGAATGGTCAATCATTTTAACTTCGACTTTATTTTATTTGTTGCATTATAGAATTTTGAACATATTGCCCTGAAATTTACCGAAAAGTGTCAAAAAATTGTTTTTCGACTTAAATATCATCACAACAAGAAATAATATTGACTTTAAAAGTATTTTATTTTTAACATAATGCATTTGTCAATACCTAAAAAATGATAAAATATTGACGAATATCAAATTGATTTTTTTCTTAACACCAAATACAAAACTACAAAAAGTTAAGAAATATTTGTAAATATTGTTTTTACGCTTCAACATCTCTGACAATTTTTTTTTTCAATTAAATTGTTATCAATCAGCATCAAAAGTAAATCGATTAATATCAGAAGTTTTCAAATAATACAAAATGTGAAGTTATTAGTGTGGGTCGCACACAGCCTCTTTTTTTTAATGTCAACTTGACATTTGTCAACATTTTACCGTTTATGTATTGACAAATGCATTATATTCCAAATAAAATACATTTGAAATCAATATCAATGCTTGCTGTGAAGGTATTTGGGCCAAAAAACACACTTTTCTGTAAATTGTACTTTTAGTTTTTATTTTTAGTAAAAAAAATAGTTTATTCGATATTTGTCAAAATTGTACCATGTACCTACATAGGTATAACCAGTTGTAGTTTTTTGTAAAAAATAAAATCAATATAAGGTCAACATCGTTGCCGACTCTTGTCAATTGAGTTCCATACTAAATTTTTCCAGATGTTGAAAACGTCATTTTCATTTCACATAGAAGAAAATAATTTTTAAGATAATATAATTTTTCCGAAATTGTATATAAAAAAAAATTATTTTTGTTTTTCAATTTAAAAAAAAAATAACGGTAAGTTGATTTTTTTTTCAAATTTATACCAAATCTTACTATATCATAATTGACAGAATTAATTTTATTTGGAGCAATATCCGGTTCTGCGAAATTCGACCAACCAAGTTCTTACTTTTTTTTAAATTGGTATATTGAAAAAAACGCTTGAAATTTTTCTAAAAAGACTTCTAAAAAGAAGTTATGACCTGTCGAACAAAATTTAATTGGAGTCGAAATCTCTATTTCATGCTTGAGATACCGTGGCGGAATAAGGGTATGACGGATTTAGATTCTAGGAACCTTAAAACGTCCAGATATTTATGTCAAAAATTTCAATTTGACAACTCGTACCGGACGTCATAACCTCCCTACGGGAAGCTAAAAAACAAATCCTCAGTCACTGATGACATGTTTCTGAATAAAATGCCAACACAAATTTCGGACACTTTTTTGTTTTCAAAAATTTAGTCAAATTTCACCGTTCGACTCAAAATAAAACTTGTCTAACGATTTCCAAATTAAAATTGGTCATTTCAAGTCTCAACTTTTATTTATATCCCTCTTCAAGGGAGACTTTCCTTTTAAAGGAACAAAATAAACGTGAGCCTTTCGTGTTAAAAACGAATAAATTATTCAACCAATTTCAAATAACATTTTAATGTAATTCTTGTTAACTCCTTTGACATAAATTAAAAATAAAGAAATAGACAAGACATTCTATCATATAGTCAAGTCAAGTCAAGTCATAGAGACATATAACTTTAATTAAGAAATGTCCCTCAACAAAACTTTTCTTTCGAAGGTCATTCAAAAAAGGCAATAAAAGTGGGATATCAAAAATCGTTTAAAGGCAATTTTTTTTATTATGTCAGTTCTGTCTCGGTGGCTTTTCTTGTCACTTAAGATTGGACTAATAAAACCCATGTTATCATCAAAGCTTGCTTTTTCTTAATTCAAAGGAAAAAAAACTCGTAAGCTGAAAAAGGAAACCGAGCTGTCCGTCAGAGTGTTCCCTTGAAAATAATATAATAGTCACGCGATATTTTTTTTGATAGGTACCTTTCAGCACGACACGAACCGAACATGGACAAGGACATGTTCAGTTCAGTACATACGAACTATAAACACTCCAAGCCCCGCTGCCGGCCTTGCCAACATTACAGAGGCTAAAATGTTTCCTGACATCAGTAAAGTAATCCCGCAAGTACGAGCACAAAAAATTGGTATCATAAAGTCCTTTTTTCAGCGTCTCGTAGGATATTGATATATATATTTTTTTGTATTCCTGGACGTTTATACCCAACGAACTATGGCCAGGCAAGGCAGCCAGGTACATGTAAAAGTAAATATACACGCTCCCGGCCTCGTCGTCGTCGTCATTTGGCCAGGACAAAAAAAGGACCTTGATAAAATATTCCATCTACATACATAGAACGGAACGAGGGACAAGAACTTCACTCACCGCTCGAGCATCGCATTTGGTTGCAATATAAAATAATCCCAAGAGAAGAACTGTCCAGTATTCCCAGGACCTTTTCATAGTTGTCGTCGATGTCCTCATCCTTACTCTAGACATCGTCAGTCAGAATTATTTTTTCTGTTGTTGTATTAATTTTTGTATTTTTTTTTTTTATTTTGGCACTCTTAGATACACGCACATATACACTTGGGACTTATGGGACAAATGCGAACACACACAGGAGCAGTTTTGTTTTTTTTTTTTTTCTGCAATAAACAATAATAAATTATAATTTGTTGTTGTGCCCGGCCTCGCTGTTTGTTTAAGCGTGCGTGGGTTGGTATATCCTTTTTTATAAATATTCCTTTTTGTTGTTTGTATTATTATTTCGGTCAACCAAGAAAAACTTCCACTATGACTAATTGGCCAATTCCCAAAGTGGTCACACTTTAAATGAGTTAACAAGGACAACACAACATGCACATTTACACAATATACAAATATGGTATATCCGAATACCGTTATTCACTGATGCTTACAAATTTTTTTTTTCAGAACTCGAGTCTAGATAAGCAGAGAATATAGTTCCAGAACCGTTAACGTTTGCAGCCAAAAAGCATCTGAAGGCAATCCCGTGGATGTGTTGTCCTTTTAACCTCGCAAAGGATTGAGCTTTTCGTTTTTTGATTTTAAGCCAGAAGTCCTCACATATTTTTGATTATTCGCCAAGTAAAAAGTTATATCCTTGCATCTACATACATGTATATATTTTTTCGCTGACTTGTTGTTGGATTCATTGAAAATTATTTCATCTGAATTCGCCGCAAGGACATGCGCTTTAAAGTTGTTTGTGTTTTGAATGTGAAGTTTGTGTCATCAGCTGTTTGCTGAACTGCTGATGCAAAGCGAAATTTAATGTAAACATTAACATACATACAAATGCATATATTCAATTTGTGTGTTTGTTGTTGTTTTTGAAAAACCGGTAAATGAGGTATAAAAGTGACCAAATCAAGCTTCCCTCTCCACTCCTTTCGCCCGCCCACTTTCCACAAACGACCACACCGCCACACACCGGTAAGAAATGCGAAAAGTTCCTTGACAAGGATAAAGCTTTTATATAGTGTATTTTTATCAGACAAGTGTAACAGAAGTTTTTAAGTTCCTTAACTGATATGTCAGATTAGGATTTATTGTACTTGATGGTTTTTTTTTTTTTTTTTTTTTTTTTGTCAAAGGAAAATTATATGGATTTGACGACGACAACGCAGTAACATTATTTGATATTTATTATTACGAGAAAAAATTAAATTAAATTAAATTAAATAAAATTAAAAACATAATTAATTTTTTTCCAAGCTTAAAAAATTTTTACAGATAATTATAAATTTAAAAAGAGTCAAAAAAATTAAATATTTTTTTTTGGAAAATTCTTGAATATTTTAAAAAATTCGAAAAAATAGATTTAAAAAAATGTTACTACAAAACTGTGTTCCTCCACCGAGTGGTTACTTAGAATTTACCAACAGTACCACAATGAATCAAAATATCTTAGTATGCGAGGTACAGTGGGACATTTTTAAATATTTTCTAATAACTAAAGTTTGACAGTAAACATTATTACATTAATTAATACCCATTTATTAGCCTTATAGTAAAGTACTCGTATAAGAGATAATAGAGAATTTAAAACTTTCAATTAGGTAGACAAATGTCAAAAAAATGTGACAGTTAGAAACATTTGAGAATGAAACAATATTTAAAGATTAAGGTGATGTAGCATTTGAACAATATAAAATTAAAACATGTTATCGGTTACAAGTGGAAAATTTGATAGTGTGTCATTCTGACAGTTTTAAGGAAACAATAGAAAATGGAACAGAGTGAGAAATGAATTTAATGTCAAAGTTTAACAGTGTAAATGTGACAGCCTGAAATTCCAAAGGTTGGGAACTAAGAAGTTTGAATTTGGTAGAGTTCTCAAATATGAGAAAAAAATTATTTGACATTTTATAAGTGAGTGTCTGACAATGAGAACACGGAACAGTGAGAAATTGTTCCAATATCAAAGTGTAACAGTGTTAATGTGACAATCTGGCAGTGCAAAGGTTAAAAATTAAGATATTTGACAGTTTGAAGAGTTCTAAGACATGAGAATGAAATAATGTGACAGTTTAATTGTGTGAAATTATGAAAATGAGATAATGAAACACTGGAACACTACAATAACTAATTTTCAATATTTGACACTTGTGAGAATCTTAGAGAATATAATACCGTGAAATTTCATCAATGCCAGATTAGAATGAAGAAATTTAACAGTCTGACAGTCAGCAGTTTGACAGTTTTGAAATGTTAACATATTAAATTTCAAAGGTTGAAAGGATTTTAGAGTTCTAAGACATGACGTAAGAATGGTGTGACATTAGAACAGATGAGAGTTTGACAGTGTGAAATTGAAAAAATTCATTTGAAGTTCAAAGTGTCAAAAATTCGACTCTGAATAGGTATTAGTCTATGTAAACGTTTTTAGGTATAAAAATTAAATAGCTCGATATTGAAAAAGTAAAATAGTGTGTTCGAGAAATGGTGTATCAAAATATATTTATTTTACAATGCGACAGATACCTAAGCAGTTTGAATCTTCCAAGGGCAAAAAATTGGCGATAGAATGAGATGGTTTGACATTGACGCAGTTAAAGTGAATGATAGTTAATAAATGGGATACGGAGAAATTGTGGGACTTGGACTAATTCAAGATAAAAGTAAGAGTTCTTCTTCACATACGGGCCAACCATCATCCTCCTATTCAGAGCTTATAAGTCATAGTAAGGTTTCTCGAATTAACTACTTTTGGCTTCGAGTAGCTCTTCGCGTATTTCTTCCAATATATTTGCAGGATTTCCCCTTTTGATAAAAAAGATCATCCTTCGCTATGTTGAAGGATCAATTTAAAGACTATGGTCTCGTCTTGGTCTCATCTCTGATTTGTTTCCATTTTTTTTTTTTTTTTCATATTTCGATTCCACTAGACTCAACCTAATACACCTAATTTGTTGAAATGAAAGATAATTAAACTTTCTCCACCACGATTAAGAATTAAAGTTTTCAAAAAACTTTTTAATTGTATACGTACTTACTCATTAAAAACTCAACCCTTATATTTTGAATTCATCCTGAGTTCAATTAGGAAAAGTTTCTTATCAGTTTTTATTTTTCTTCTTAAAAACAAAATCCCCTAGATAATTTTTTAAGCATAATTCAAATTAGGTTCATCATTATTCACTTTTTCACTCACCAGGTCAAATGGAATTTGAGTGTTTCTTAATATACAAGTTTTTCCTTTTCAACTTCATAGATCTTCTATCTACTTCATTCCATTCCAATTAAGAATTACAAAAGAACACAGAAAAAGACAAGACTCTTGTTTTCTTTAATGCTGCTAATTAAATATCTAAAAGAGATTTTGTTTTTTTTTTTTGTTTTAATTTTTAACGTCGTTGTCCTGTTTAAGGCACTTTGGTTACAACCAGCTAATAATCTCCCTAATTAGGGTACAAAATTGTATTATTTCGAACTGAATAACAATTATTGTTATATATTTTGCTTTTAATTAATGTCACTTAAGAAAATATAGCTCGACCCCATTTTTAACCTTGTCTCTATTAAAAATATCTCAAAGATACTCGTACAAACAAAAAAATCAGAGGGACAACATTAGCTTTGGACCAAAGTTTCTGTATGCCTCTATAAGTTTGCTCATTTACGTAAGGATCAATCAAAGGAATAGCAATACAACAACAACAACAACAACAACAAAACAGGAGTGTGTTTTTGAAAAGAGATTCTCATTTCCATTTCATTATGTGTATTATTATTTTCCTCGGAAAATGCGAGTTTTGCTATGCGTATTTAATTCAATTCGAAGAGGATTTTAATTTCTTTTGTTAGAAAGCAATTGACGAAGCCAATTTAAAATGGTGGATTTGTCAACATGGCCAGCTTCTTAATTGTGTTCAATTAATTTATTTCCAAAAAAACATCTCTTTGCAATAAGAGATATGGTCTTAAGGATATTTTATAACAAAGGACTGGCTTTGATTGTATACATATTTTATACAAAGGGAATCTATGACAATGGAAATTATGGAATAGTAGAAAATCAATTAAGCATTCCACATTTTTTTGACAGTTGATTTTGCTTTGAAGAAGATTTGATTTGGATTTAACAATGAGAGGTTTAAAAAAATGAACAGTACTAAGGTTGAGGAGTTTAAACAAGTGCTTACTGTCATAATACTGTCTATATCTATATCTATATCTATATCTATATCTATATCTATATCTATATCTATATCTATATCTATATCTATATCTATATCTATATCTATATCTATATCTATATCTATATCTATATCTATATCTATATCTATATCTATATCTATATCTATATCTATATCTATATCTATATCTATATCTATATCTATATCTATATCTATATCTATATCTATATCTATATCTATATCTATATCTATATCTATATCTATATCTATATCTATATCTATATCTATATCTATATCTATATCTATATCTATATCTATATCTATATCTATATCTATATCTATATCTATATCTATATCTATATCTATATCTATATCTATATCTATATCTATATCTATATCTATATCTATATCTATATCTATATCTATATCTATATCTATATCTATATCTATATCTATATCTATATCTATATCTATATCTATATCTATATCTATATCTATATCTATATCTATATCTATATCTATATCTATATCTATATCTATATCTATATCTATATCTATATCTATATCTATATCTATATCTATATCTATATCTATATCTATATCTAATCCATATCCATATCCAGTTGTTTTCTGTATTCATTACTGACAAAGAGAAAACATGTGTTCCAAATTGACATTAAGAATATTTTGACAGTTTTACTGCTTCTAAAATAATCGCCGTTAGAAATTATCATTTTTTTATGGACTAATTTATCATTGCGTGTAATTAAGAATAAATAATTTTCTGGCAGATACTAAGGTACACTAATTAAAATGTCTCTTATAACTTAACCAGGCTAAAATAGTTGTTTCGTTAAACCTTAATTCTGCTTGCTTAAGGCCAGGCCATGGAAATGGTTGGCTTAAAAGAAGAAGGAATAATTCTATGAACGCTTAACAAATACACAATCCATTAATTATTCCTTGTCCAAGTTGACCTCTCGAAGTCAATTACCCGGATACGGGGACTCCACTTAATAGGGATTAAATGTTGTTAAGTATAATGGCTATATAGGCAAGCAAACAAGAGGACACACACACACACATACACAAAAAAAAGAAGAAAACAATAAATCCTTCCTTTTTTTGTTTGTCCTGCAAAAACAAGGTCTTAGTCCTTTAAAGCAATCTATTTTGTAGGACTTTACTTCAGTTTTTTTTTTTGTGTCCTGTTGTCCAAATTGAGCTTCAACTTTCTCAATGATTATACCAAGGATTATCCTTGAATTTATTTTTGAAATGTGAAAAATCATTTAACTAGCCAAAGAAAGGATAAAGTGAAAAGTCAATTATGTATACGAGTATGGATGGATGGGTTGCTCATGTATTGGTAAAGATACAGGACAGGGCTAAGGGTATAGGAATCTGTCTCGGAAAACTTTAAAATGATGGAATTTTTTATTTGAAATCTTCTTCTCAAAGATACAAGTCAAAAAACAAAAAAAAATTGTTTCTGGCAGGTACCTTGACATTTCAGATATGTATTTTTGGATGTACATATGTATGTGTAAAAAAAAAGGAGAACGTCAAGTTTCTTCTTCTTCAATTTTGTTTTTTATTCTTCGTTGTATATTTTGAAATAAATCGACGTCTTTGTCAGTGATGGAGATGTAATTTAGGTCACTTTTGAAAATTGCTTTTGCCGTGCCAACTTCATTTTTATTTCTTTCTATGTATGTATGTATGTGGGGCTTGCCATCACCATTAAACCATTGCCATTACTTCTGCACATCTCAGCTCCAGTCCCTTGGTTCCTGGTTTCCAATTCAGGTTCGGGTTTCTGGTTATGGCCAGGCCATGTTGTGCGGAGCCAAAGATTAATGATCTAACATGATACACAGCGTTAGAACGTGACACACCGGAATCAATGGAGTTGAAAATTTTGTTTTCGTTGATAAATTAGCTTCGTTTTTTTTTCGTTTTTTTTTTGGAGCAAAAAGTGGGTATGGAGGAAGTTAAGAAAGGCAATGACTTTTTAAAAAGTCGAATAAATACTTAATATTGGAAATGTTGAAAAATTGAAGATGTTTTTCGGCTACGAACGAATTGTGGAAGTGTGTCTACAGCTTAGGAATGAATAAATTTAAGACGGAAGTAGAAATAGAGGAAATAAATTATTTCTGCCAGGACTTAATAATGTGAGTGATTTTTTTTTTTTTTTTTTGGCTAAAAGCTATTTTTGATGGAAAGTTAACTTGAAAAGTTGGTTTGGGTATAAAGATAAACATGTAACAGTGTTGGAAGTAAACCGAGGAAATTCATACTTTGCCGTTTGCCAATAAGACCTTTATTATACAGAATTCTCTATTTTACAGCGATGTCCATTTCTAGATGAATTAGTGCGTTTTTCGAATTTAAATGATAACAATCCAATCCACATGTGATCCAAGACCGTACAATCTTGGTCATGATCATCGTTAACCTCGATCCGGTTGTGGCCTTAATCAACAAGTCTCTCTATTATACTGTTCAGAAGGAGCTTAGAAGTTGTGTTAAGGTTTTTGGATTAAACAAGCCTTGGCTTTGACAATTGTATAGTCTATTGGTTGCTCTAATATCAAGGGATAGATTGTGCCTCCTGCTCGGTTCCCTGAACGCCGTTGTCTGCGATGCACAGTATCTGTAGCTGGAGCTGTCGACGATGGTCCTTCTTTTTGGCGTGCCAGAGTTCTCCGACCCCAGGTTGAAGAGGAGGGTGGCCAGATCATCCCCTTTTGGAGTCTGTTACAGCTGGAGGCTTGGAGAGTCACAGGACAAGTCACATTGAAAATTCTGTACAAGCAATTTGAGGACAAGGTGAAGGTATTGTGAATTGGGATCATGCGACCCCGTTTGAAATTTTAGTGTGGATTTTTCTAAATTTCCAGATCTATGCGAAAAAGTCACATACACTAATCTTGAAACGTACTTCCTATTTTCCAGGCATCTTAACGCATCCTCAAACATTCCTTACGATTTCAAAAGCATTCCAACGTCCGAAACTTAACATTGGCCATAAAAATTCATATTTCCCATAAAATTAGACTATACAATGGACAGGACACTCTCTTCTGTTCTCGAAAAACAAACAAAGCTCCTTGAAATAAAAAACCATTAATTTATAATTAGGAAATGTCTCTTTAAACAAAATGGAACTAATTTTTCTTTAACAACAAATTATTTAAATTGTTCTCTCTTCCTGTTTTTTTTTTTGTAATTTTTTTGTTTTTTGAATTCCAAACACGTTTCAAGTCTGCTTTTCCGATACAATAACCAATTTTTTTTTCTGTGTTCATGTCGAGTCACAGTTAAAATTACAAATGATTCCATTTAGTTGGACAAATGGCCAAAATACAGATTCATTCGTTAAACTTAATTTCCTGGTGTTTACCTTTTTAACTGTGATGCGTATAGGGCTAGGTTAAATGAAATGTATCTTCTTTGCATTTTGTCGAAGGATATTCATTTCGTCCTTAAGCCCAACACCATCATCATGACAAAACAAAAAGTAAAAACAAAACAAATAGAAGAACAAAAAAAGCCTGAAATTGTGTGTGGTCCTGGTCCAGTTAGACGACGACGATTTTCTTTGTCGGCTCAGTTGGTGGTAGGAGTCCTTGTTTCAGGATTCGTTTGTAGAATTTTAATTTCTTCGTAACAAAAAAAAAAAAACAACGTGACTTGAAAACCAAATTATGTACTGAAAGAAGAATATTCGAATCGAAGAATGGAATAATGAAAGGCGTTAATAAGGAAAAAGTTAAAATGAATGTCCTTGTTAGATGTTTCTTCTTTTTTTCCATCTTTTTTTTTTTTTTGGTGTGCTGAAAGTATCATTCGTTTTCGTATTTTGGTAAAAGTTTTTGTGTTGCGTCATGGTGACGATAGGACGGTATTTTCTACTGTTTATGATGGATTTTCTTTTATTGTTATTTTTGATTTGATTTTGAATAGAAAAATAAAATAAAAATAAGTAAAATTAAAGTTCAATTATTTGATATTTTAGGACTGTTTTGTGATAGAAAATTTAAAAATCTGCTCCACAAAAAAGATTCAATTTCTTTTCTTATTCGGATTTTACGAATATTGAAAACATAAACCGTATTCAGAATTGAAGATCCGAACTATCCGGTTTTAGTTTTATGATTTTTAGTACTTTAATGAAGCATTACGTTCATTATCCGGATAGTGTATAAATCATAAAACTGAAATCCGGATAAGAATCTGGATGGAACTGAAACTATTCGGATAATAACGAATTTCAACTGTCTCTTTGTAGTCTTTGAATATTCAAACAGAAATTTTCTAAATTGTTTGGGATTAAAAATTTCTTATCGAATTGTTTGGATATCCATATCTGAATTATCCGGATAGTAGCTTTGGATGCTGAGATGTTTTAACCATTTTTAGTTTCCAAAGGAAGTTGGTAATAATCCAATCCTTCAGCGCTTGCTGTTGACGACAATCTGGTAACACGATGAAAGGTAATTATTGGTTATGTTCCTTAATGTCCTTAACTGCTTCATTTTTATACCCCCTTCGTCTATTGATCTATCTTTATTGTATATTAACAAATAAGTTAACCAACATTTCTCTCATATTTGTGTTAAAGCTCGAGCTGTATCCTTGATTCATTGCCAATCGATGCAGAAAAATAGCATTGCCTATAAGAATGGATGAAGACATTTTATTCCATGATGGCATATATATTGCCTCTATAAATCTTTTAGGTAGGTCTATTTACATACCAAACATCCAACCTTCCTTCAATAATAATTATGTTGGTTGACTAAATTTAATAATGCTATAATCAAAGGTAAGGTTGCATTAACAAGGACTAAGCAAACGTAGTTATACTACACATACATACGTTACGTACTAACATAGAAGAAAATTCAGGACTCGATGCGAGTATCAATATGAAAACAAATAAAATACAATGGACTGTTTTTGTCGAAAATTTGGAAAAATTAAATTTAAAAAAAAAACATAAATCAAATAAAAATTAGTACGATCCAAAACAGCGCATTAGGGAAATAAATCTTAAGAATATGTCAAGTCATCTTGCGTCTTAGAAGGGTATGACATTAAAAACAAAAAAAGTACAAAATGGAGAAATAAATTTAAGTTTCCATTTTCTTTCCACATTTAAGATGTAACTGTTCGACTGTGTCTAGCACTGCAACCTGACAGGCGAACACTAGACTGACTGAGACTCCAACGCACAACGAAGGGAACCCTTTAGAATATATGCGCGACTGCTTGAGTTAAATGAACCTACTGCAGTGCAGCCACTACGTACTCTTCTAGTAGTTGTTGCCATGGCTATGATGTGGCCCTCAGTAAAACCATTCCCCCTCCCCCCCCATTTGCATTGATGGAAAAGGCCAATTATGAGAGGGAAAACTAATTTCATTAGTGCAGTTCAACTAAGTTACGTAGTTAGACATACTTACGTCCCAACATAGCTGTGGCTACTAAGATAGATATAACTCACTAACTTATAGATATGTACATAGATGTATCTTAATCCAGTGGAATCAATCGAACACTCTAACTTTTATACACCCTTACATATATATGTACATTTTAACTTAACTTTAAAATTCGAAATGAATGCAAGTTGAATTTAATGAGCTTTTGTTGGTTTGCTAAAATTGTAAATTCCATTAGGGGAGTCCTTTTTAAGGGAATACCCTTGATGGATGAAGATTAGAAGGGGAGGGGGGGGGATGAGGAGAATGAGAAATCAATATGGTTGATTGGACTTGGACATTATTAAACCAAACCGAATTAACTTGCTTGAGATTTATGTGGCTTAAAGTCTGAATGGTTGAGAGATGCATTTGGGAAAAGTTTACTTCGAATGGATTTTATTTAACAATGGGGTCAGTCATGAGAGCGAAAGAGAAAAATTAATAATAATAATTAAGAGAAAATTTCAATCATTAGGATAAAAGATTTTGGCTTTTATTGGGAAGTCTGATGCAATTGAATTGCTTTTAACATCAGTAAGCCCCTTATAAAGGATCCTTATACATGAATCTACGTTCTACGTTCAATTTATTGATGACTTGTTTAAATTTTTTTTTAGTTTAATCTCAAAAGTTGGTTTAAAATTATTGAAATTTGCACTGTGCTTTATGGTGACTTTAAACAAAAGTAAATCGAACCCTGTCCAAAACAAATCAAAAGTATTATTTAGTTATACCCAATTCTATACGAATCCTTTTTTCCCCATCAATTATCAACAATTTATTTTAATGAAGTTGCCATCCATTTATAGCCATGCAATTTATTTTCTCACCATGAAACCGTCCACCGTCGTAACGTCGTTTATTTGTTCAAATCAAAGGAAAAACTTAAGCAACTTAAAATGAAAATGTAAATGAAAAAAAAAAGGAGAGGAAAATTAAACTTCAACATTGAGCGCAATGCTCATTATGTGTTGATAAACTTTTTCCTTCGAATCGAAATATTAATAAAGAAAAATAAAAAAAGACATATTTTATATTACCTTGCCATTGGCGAATTTCGCAGCAGTTTCAAAAATACACTTTTCTAACCCATTTTTATTTTTTTAATAAACTTTCACAATATGTCCTTGTATTTTGCGATCATAGGATGTCCAGAAATTCTAATTTATTTTCCCATTTGAAATGAATGAAACAAAAAAAAAATAAAACTAAATTCTCCGATGAGTTGAAAAGGGCATAATAATAAAAAGCTATCGTTCCTAAAGGGACTGGTTTTTGGTTCCTATTTAGGGAAGTCATTAAGGCAGCTTATAGATTTTCGAAAATAATATTCAAATTGCAAAAAGGAAGTTATGTAGCGACATCTTTTATTCAACCCTATCATTGACAGAATTTCAATAAGTTGTATGGGCCACTACCTCACAAAATTTTTTTTTTGCATTACCTACTACTCGCCTTTATAATCTACAATATTCATGTGCACTGAACTTAGCCATTCATGTGTTTCGTTCACTTATAAATCGATACCAAATTATGGTTATCGTTTCGATTCCATTATGTATCAGGCAACATCAGGCAACCATGCCGCACTTTGACATGGCTTACGAACTTCCTTTTCTACATAGACCATCAACGAGATAAGACCCTTGAAAATTGATCGTAAAAGCCAAGGAAAAGATCAATGTACTAAGAAGTGAAAATAGTGCGCAATCATACACGAATTTATATCGAGATAATAAGCGATATTAATTTATTATACATAAGTCTATTTGATATACGAAGGAAGAATTTTAAATCAAAAATTCGCGTCCGTAAAGTCCGTCTGTGTCCTAAGCTTTGCTAGAAAAGCGCCTCAAAACCCCGATTCTGGGAGAATCAGGAGTGAACATTTTGTAGCATCGAAGCTACTAAGAAGTAATAAGAAGTTTAAAAGAGGTAATTGGTCATGAAAACCTTGTGCTTTACAAAATTAGATTTTGGTTTGTTTTCTTTCTAAGCTAGAAATACTTTTTGTTAGCCCATAAAAGTCCGTCTGTGTCCCGGCCCGTGGCCACCGCATTTCGTATTTGCCTGGGGTTGCACAAAAAAGCCCAACCCGACTCCGAACTGGCAAAAACCAAACCAAATTCTGCGTCTAATACAGGTCGAATCTCAGGAAACTAGTCCCAATAGCATCGCTGTAGAATTTATACATACGTATACGTATATATAGGACAATATATATATATATATAAGAGATCACCTCGTGTGTGGGAAGTTGCACAAAAGTTGCGTTAAGTCTTGTAAGGTAATCATCATGTGAAGAATTTTATTTGGCAATATGTGAATGTTATTTTTATTTTTTGTGTTTAGGAGCGTTTTATTTTATACGATACTCAAGTTCGTAAAAACCACCTGCTGGCTGGTGCCTTCGAACTTGTCACGAGGCACGTGTGTCGTCAGCGACGCACATTGGGCCAGCCAGCAAACATTTAAGAACCCGAGTATAGGAGCTCGAAAAGGGGATCGGAGCTTCAACTCATCCATAGATTTTTGGGGTATCGTACCTCAATGCAAGTCGTCGAAGCCGCTGTACATACAATTTTTAATTGCTAAGGTGTACGATCGCATTTTAACATACCTGCTACAAGCTACATATATGTACAAAGAAAACCTACATACCTAATCATATACTTACCTGCTGGATATATATATATACCTACCTAAAACCTACGTTCGATAACGAACAATTGGCTCCTAACCTCACCTAACCATCATCGTCTACATCATCATAGACCAACAACCGAGGTCATCGAAGTCCATTGATCGACTAAACAAATTCAATTCGAGATCTAGATTTTAAGAAAAACTCAATTTTTTTTATTTTTGACATATGTAGCTAATGAAAGCTCTCTCGTCGTCGTGACTCACTCAATGCTAAGTATAAATACCAACTCAATTGTTGATCATTTTTACATGCATATGTTATAAACTTAATTTTTTTTACATTTAGCAAAAAGCGTATAAGAGTTTATAAAGAAACTCCATATCAGCATCTTACCACCAACAAGTTGTGCGCACCGCTTCGCTGGAGGAGAGATTCGGGTGAGTCTTAACAAATTTTTCTATATTAGAGATTTTGTTGATAACACATGAATGCTAGAGCTAGTGATCATAAATGAGACAATAAATTGAGCAAGGTCAGTTATGTGACATTTTTTTTTTTTTTTACTTGTTTAAAAGCTAACTCATAAACCAAGAGAGAGTGATATCGGCGAGCTATTTTTTTCTTTATTCGTTTTTATGATATTTATATATTGATTTTAACTCGAAACTATCATGAGAGTAAAATATTACATCAGGTCAATGAACCCTACATTCTAATATTACAAATGAGCTTTTGAATTTATTTTTTGTATTCTATTTTCTTTTTTTTAAACAACATTTTTTCTGAAAGATTTTCGACTTAAATCTTTTAATAAAATATTGAAGATTGACTTTAATGAACTGCAAATATTTATAAGATCATGAATGAACATTTATATTAGATTTTATTTTACATTTATACTTTGAATAAACCACGAGTATGTTAGAATTACTATAAAACTTTGCGTATTAATAATGTCGTGTAATTAATTTCTTTTTCGAAGTAAGCTTAGGAAAGTGGAATGCTTAAGGACAGTATAGACGGTGGAGAAATGAGTAGTCAGGGTTAAACTTAATCGGACTTCAAATTAGGGGTTGTTGCATAAAATGTCGAGTGGTGCAATAACCATGGGGTTTTCGCCTAGTGTGGAAACCAATGGGGGGGTCACACTCAGGAGCTAGGACCATCTTTTAGCTCCCAATAAAGATAAAGAGAGTTGTTTGAATTGGTGATAAATAGTAAGGCATTTTTAGATAGTTATATTTAGGCACGTTATAAGTAAACGGAAGTCCAGTGGCGGGTGCAAGATCCCACCCCACCGACGAACAAGCCTATTGGCCGATTCCGCTAGCGTGCCTACCCGCACTCCGCTGGCTGGACAACCTAGTCCATATTCCTTTAGGAACTTTGAGCATCCTTTGGTTCAGAGGAAACCTAGGAAGTTTGCTTAACATCGCTTTTTATGGACTAGGAACACCAATACCGTTACAAAGGTGGCGCCCAACGTGGGGCCCGAGAAGGCTCTCGAATTTTGTTATTTTTAGAAGGTTTCAAAACCTTTGAACATAATTTTTTTTAAACCTATTTTAGCATTTTCAATTTTTACAAAAATTTAAGCTTAAACCTTTTTCAACTCTAATTTTTGTTTTTACAATTTTAGACATTTGTTATTAAACAAGTAGAATTTGTCCAGGTTTATTGTTGTTTGAACAAATTTCCTAGTAGCATATTCTATGAAGTTTTACAGGAAGGTAAAGATTTTTTTTTTTTTGATTCAGTGTCCTGAAATTTCATGTAGATTGCTACAACTTTTTCAGTATCGCATTGGATGATGAATATAATTCCTTTTTTTATGGTTGAGCATTGGCTGTAGCATTCCGTCTGACGACCGGGAGATAAAGGTCACAGTTGACCACTTCTCCGTCTGTTGCGCCCGAGTTATGTTCCAGCTAATTTGCAGAATTGACACAAGGCTATTGCAAAACAATACGAAATTGTCCCCAAAGAACAAGATACTAATTAAATGCTTGTCTTTTTACAAATTTATTTTGTGACTTAAATCATATAGTAGTTATAATTCTTTTTGAGTTTTTTTTTTTACTTGGCGACCTTAGAGGATGAGTATGAAGTTCGCTTATCTCTTTGCAGCGCTCAAGGAAAATAGATTCATTTAGAGAGAACGACGAAGAGAAACCAAACATACAACCTTTTTATTTTTGTTTATAATTTTTCACCGTCAAGCTTTCCAAAAAGCTTCCACTTTTCTAAGCTTACTATTTATGATATAGAAGACCCATATTTTTTATTTTTTTTTTATTTAAAAAAAAAAAAGAAACCTTTTTTTATTTTTAAGATTTTTTTATAATTTTTTTTTTAAAAAGAGTTGTCCGAACGAAAACCCTAAACATTTTTTTTTTGTTTACCCTTTTTGTATAAAAGCACAAATTAATACACATTTATATAAAATACATACATTCTTCAATATGCCACCGAAACAACAAATACCAACTCGCAATACGCGAAAAGCTAATGGTGAAGGGGATGAACACAATACATCTCGAAATAACCCAACGGGTAACACAAATGGTTCACAAGATACAGGTGAAACCTTACCTTCCGGTTCGCGTCAAGCAAACCTTTCACAAGATGAAAAGCTTAAGCGTTACATCGAAAACATAGTAACCGCAGCAATAGGGTTAACTAGGGCTGAGGATCTTAAGACACGTCGTGAAGAATATGAAGCCGAAAGATTAAAAATTAACCAAGAAATAGGTAGAACTATTAGAGAAGAGCTAAGAGCTATGAGCATACCTCGTCGTGGAGTTGAGGATGAACAATTACCTTTAGATCATAGCACTTCAAACGATAGTCAGATTTCAAATCTAAATAGAGGTCAAAGTGTTGAACGCATTAATCAAGACCTAAATCCAAACCTAAACCCGAACCAAGTTCAAATTCCAAATCAAGTTCCAAATCAATTACAAAACCAAAATATAAATCAAAATAATCCTTTGGGTGAAGCACCTGAAAGTACCCGACAAGACGTTGAAAATTTTCAACAATTCATGAATCAGCTCGAAAATTTGAATCTAAACGCCGCAGGTTCAAGTGATCGATTGTCAAATCCAAGGTCGACTCTACCTTTCGATTTCAAGAAATGGCATCTGAAGTTTGACAATAAGAAGGTGTCCGTCGAAGATTTTCTTTTTCGACTTAATCGTCTTAAAGTCTCTTATAACGTTTCGTGGGATGACATATTCCTACATTTTCACATTTTCATCGCAGGTGAAGTAGAAACCTGGTTTTGGATTTATTCGAAATCCAATCCTGGTGCAACCTGGCGTCATTTAGAGCTAGCGCTCGTAGAACACTTTAAAAAACTTGAAACAGATACAGAAATATCAAGAAAGATGTTTGATCGTCGACAAGGTCCGATCGAAACATTTGACGAATTTTATCTTGACATTTTGCGATTGAATTCTACAATGCAAAAGCCAAAAGGTTCTCAAGAGATGGTAGATCTCATTAAGCAAAATGTCAAGAGAAAAATGGGAGAACTTTTAATTACATTTCAACCAAAAAATTTGTCAGAAATGGTTCATGTTTGTCGTACTATCGAGAAACGCATTAGTCAGTACGATAGCTTGCGAAGTAAATCTTTTCCGGTATCAAACACTCACACAAAGCCAAAAGTGAGTGAGATAGATAAACAAAGCGAAGCTGATGAAGCTGATGGAGCCGACGAAGCTGATGAAGCTGTAGAAGCTTTTACACATCCAAGAAAACCCATAACATACTTTTGCTATAATTGCAAAACTAAAGGTCATTCCTATAAACGGTGCCCAGTTGAACAAAGGCATTTATTTTGTTATGATTGTGGGTTGGAAAACACTACTTCCGTTAAATGTCCAAGGTGTTCGGGAAACCAGAACCAGGGCAAACCAACCGGGAAGTTCTGCCCTCCAGAATCGAACCCGGAACAAAAGCCTTTGTAAATATTTCAAAAATTTCAAATACACTTGCCATTACAAACCCATCAGATTTTTCAAACTTACCAGATTTATCAAAAACACCAGATTTAACCAACGAAAACAAAGACCCAAATACTAAAATTGAAATTCTTAAAAGACCAACTGAAGCATTCGATGTTAAGAAAGATATTAAGACAGACGAATCATCACCGAAGTTAGGTCAAAAACATCCTACATTACATGAGCGTTTAAACAATTACTACCGAGCTCGTGATCGCATATTTAATACGCCTTCAAATAGTGTGGTTAAACTTAGAGATAGATTTAGTAAGAAACGCGAAATACATAAAGCTATATCTGCAACCAAAATTTGTAATTCTGATGACCCAAGACCATACGCTAACGTTACTATTTTTGGCAAAAAAATTCTAGGTCTATTAGACAGTGGAGCTAGTATTAGCTGTTTAGGAGCAGGATGCATGGACTTAGTTAAAGCAGAAGGTGTTTCTTTTAGATCTTTCAATTCGAAAGTAAAAACGGCTAGTGGTCAGAACCAACCCATCATCGGTGAACTTTCCACTACAGTAACATACAAGGGAATTTCAAAACAAATCTTACTTTATTTAGTACCCTCGTTAGAACAACCCTTATATTTAGGAGTGAATTTTTGGCGTTCATTCGAAATTGCGCCACAGATTATTTCAGAAATATCTACAACAGATAGTTTTCGCGATTCAAATGCTCACGAACTATCTGCAGAACATTCACAACAACTTCAAAATGTTATTAGCTTGTTTCCAAGCGCAGCAAAATTTGGCCTTGGTAAAACAATGCTCGAGGAACACACAATAAACACAGGCGATGCTGAGCCCGTGAAACAACGTTTCTACCCGGTTTCACCAGCGGTACAAGCTAAGATGTATGAAGAGTTGGATAGGATGCTCGCATTGGGAGTCATCGAAGAGAGTCAGAGTGCCTGGAGCTCACCTATGGTTTTAGTTCAAAAGCCTGGGAAAAATCGGCTATGCCTCGACTCAAGAAAAGTAAACGAAGTGACGAAAAAAGATGCCTATCCACTTCATCACGTTGAGGGCTTGCTTAGCCGCCAGACAGACACACATTTTATATCAACAGTGGATTTAAAGGATGCGTTCTGGCAAATACCGCTGGATAAAACGTCAAGGGAGAAGACTGCGTTTACCGTGCCAGGCAGAGCATTGTATCAATTCACGGTTATGCCCTTTGGTCTCTGCAACGCTGCACAACGGCTTTGTAGACTCATGGACAAAGTGGTTCCGCATGATTTGAGACAAAGCATCTACGTTTACCTGGATGATCTGTTGGTAGTTTCGTCGACATTTGAAGAGCATATCGCAATTTTAGCTAAGCTTGCAAAGTTATTGAAAGATGCAGGATTAACTATAAATTTAACAAAATCCAAATTTTGTTTTAAAGAATTAAAGTTCTTAGGATTTATTATAGGGGGTGGATGTATCCGTACAGATCCAGATAAAGTATCTGCCATTAGAGACTTTCCCATTCCCAAAACTTCGAAACAGGTACGACGATTTTTAGGTTTATCTGGGTGGTACAGACGTTTCGTCAACAACTATTCGTCTCTCGCTTCTCCGCTTTCAGATACTCTTAAAAAGGGCAAAACTTTTAATTTCACGCCAGAAGCTGTAAAAGCGTTTGAGGAACTCAAACAAGCCTTAACTTCGGCACCCATATTAATAAACCCAGATTTCCAAAAACCTTTTACGATTTTGTGCGATGCGTCTACTACTGGTGTAGGTAGTGTCTTATGTCAAGAAGACGAAGATGGAATCGAAAGACCCATATATTATTTTTCCCACAAGCTAACATCAGCACAACGTAACTATAGCATAACAGAGTTAGAATGCCTAGCAGCGGTTCTAGGTGTCGAAAAATTTAGATCTTACGTTGAAGGTCAGGATTTCAAAATCGTTACCGATCATGCTAGTTTACGATGGCTGATGAGCCAAAAAGATCTAAACGGACGATTAGCTCGTTGGAGCCTCCGACTTCAAAGGTTCACATTTACAATAGAACACAGAAAAGGTACACAAAATGTGGTTCCCGATGCGCTTTCGCGTATCTATAGTGTCGATGAGATTGCGTTATTGAAAAATAATACTCTTTCATCTGATGTTTTACACATCGATTTGACAGATCCAGGCTTTAAGTCTGATGAATATAAAGCGTTAATTCAAACCGTTGAAAACAATCAAAACCAACTACCTGATATACGAGTGTCAGATAGTTATGTCTATAAAAAAACTAAACCTTGCACAGGTGATCCTTTCGAGGATGAGCGTGTTTGGAAGATATGGATTCCATCTATTCTTACAAAAAATTTGATCAAATTAGCACATGAGCCACCAAAAGCTTCTCATGGGGGGATTAACAAAACTCTATATCGTTTACGTGACCGTTTTTACTGGCCTAATATGGCGGCTCAAGTAAAAGCATTCGTAGGAGAGTGTAGTGTATGTAAAACTTCAAAAGCCCCAAATACCATCCTTAGACCACCAATGGGACAAGCTTTTGTAGTTGAAAGGCCATTCCAACATCTTTATGTTGACTTCTTAGGTCCATACCCTAGATCAAAGAAGGGGAATACCCATATCATTGTTTGTCTGGACCAGCTGACTAAATTCGTGCTTGTCAAAGCCCTAAGAAAAGCAACAGGTGAAACAGCGATAAGATTTTTAGAAGATGAAGTTTTTTCAATCTTTGGAGTGCCGGAATCTTTGCTTTCCGACAACGGTAAGCAATTTATCGGTAAAGAATTTGCAAAATTTTTATCTAACTACGGAATAAAGCATATTAGAACAGCCTCATATGCTCCTCAGTCAAATGCAAGCGAACGTGTTAACCGGTCGATACTCGCCGCGATCCGATCTTATATCGGCAAAGACCAAACTAATTGGGATCAACACTTAGTGTCCATCGTTAGCTCGTTACGTTCAACTATTCATTCGGCAATAGGTATGTCGCCTCATGAAGCTCTCTTTGGCCAGAGCAAAATTGAGCATGGAAATGACTATGAATTACTTAGAAAGCTTAAAAACTTAAATAATCCCGAATTTACCATAACACCAAAATCTGCAAAAATGAACATCATTCATAAAAGAATCAAAGACTCATTAGCGCATGCACATACAATCTATGAAAAAAATTACAACCTCAGGAGTAAGGGTCAGCTTTACAAGATAGGGCAAAAAGTTTTCAAACGAAACTTTATCCTGAGTGATAAGACGAAAAATAGGAACGCGAAACTTTGCCCAAAGTTTGTGCCGGCAGTAGTCAAAAGCATCGTAGGTAACAGCTTATATGAGCTTACCGACCTAAATGGCAATATCTTAGGTGTAGTACATGCCAAGGACATTCGTCTGTAAACTAGCTAACGTCAGCAAAACATTGCAATTTAAATTACAATTTCAAAAACACATAAGTGGCATTTTCTTTCCCATTTCCGGAATAGGAATACCATAAATGTAAAAGTTGTGTATGGGCCACTACCTCACAAAATTTTTTTTTTGCATTACCTACTACTCGCCTTTATAATCTACAATATTCATGTGCACTGAACTTAGCCATTCATGTGTTTCGTTCACTTATAAATCGATACCAAATTATGGTTATCGTTTCGATTCCATTATGTATCAGGCAACATCAGGCAACCATGCCGCACTTTGACATGGCTTACGAACTTCCTTTTCTACATAGACCATCAACGAGATAAGACCCTTGAAAATTGATCGTAAAAGCCAAGGAAAAGATCAATGTACTAAGAAGTGAAAATAGTGCGCAATCATACACGAATTTATATCGAGATAATAAGCGATATTAATTTATTATACATAAGTCTATTTGATATACGAAGGAAGAATTTTAAATCAAAAATTCGCGTCCGTAAAGTCCGTCTGTGTCCTAAGCTTTGCTAGAAAAGCGCCTCAAAACCCCGATTCTGGGAGAATCAGGAGTGAACATTTTGTAGCATCGAAGCTACTAAGAAGTAATAAGAAGTTTAAAAGAGGTAATTGGTCATGAAAACCTTGTGCTTTACAAAATTAGATTTTGGTTTGTTTTCTTTCTAAGCTAGAAATACTTTTTGTTAGCCCATAAAAGTCCGTCTGTGTCCCGGCCCGTGGCCACCGCATTTCGTATTTGCCTGGGGTTGCACAAAAAAGCCCAACCCGACTCCGAACTGGCAAAAACCAAACCAAATTCTGCGTCTAATACAGGTCGAATCTCAGGAAACTAGTCCCAATAGCATCGCTGTAGAATTTATACATACGTATACGTATATATAGGACAATATATATATATATATAAGAGATCACCTCGTGTGTGGGAAGTTGCACAAAAGTTGCGTTAAGTCTTGTAAGGTAATCATCATGTGAAGAATTTTATTTGGCAATATGTGAATGTTATTTTTATTTTTTGTGTTTAGGAGCGTTTTATTTTATACGATACTCAAGTTCGTAAAAACCACCTGCTGGCTGGTGCCTTCGAACTTGTCACGAGGCACGTGTGTCGTCAGCGACGCACATTGGGCCAGCCAGCAAACATTTAAGAACCCGAGTATAGGAGCTCGAAAAGGGGATCGGAGCTTCAACTCATCCATAGATTTTTGGGGTATCGTACCTCAATGCAAGTCGTCGAAGCCGCTGTACATACAATTTTTAATTGCTAAGGTGTACGATCGCATTTTAACATACCTGCTACAAGCTACATATATGTACAAAGAAAACCTACATACCTAATCATATACTTACCTGCTGGATATATATATATACCTACCTAAAACCTACGTTCGATAACGAACAATTGGCTCCTAACCTCACCTAACCATCATCGTCTACATCATCATAGACCAACAACCGAGGTCATCGAAGTCCATTGATCGACTAAACAAATTCAATTCGAGATCTAGATTTTAAGAAAAACTCAATTTTTTTTATTTTTGACATATGTAGCTAATGAAAGCTCTCTCGTCGTCGTGACTCACTCAATGCTAAGTATAAATACCAACTCAATTGTTGATCATTTTTACATGCATATGTTATAAACTTAATTTTTTTTACATTTAGCAAAAAGCGTATAAGAGTTTATAAAGAAACTCCATATCAGCATCTTACCACCAACAAGTTGTGCGCACCGCTTCGCTGGAGGAGAGATTCGGGTGAGTCTTAACAAATTTTTCTATATTAGAGATTTTGTTGATAACACATGAATGCTAGAGCTAGTGATCATAAATGAGACAATAAATTGAGCAAGGTCAGTTATGTGACATTTTTTTTTTTTTTTACTTGTTTAAAAGCTAACTCATAAACCAAGAGAGAGTGATATCGGCGAGCTATTTTTTTCTTTATTCGTTTTTATGATATTTATATATTGATTTTAACTCGAAACTATCATGAGAGTAAAATATTACATCAGGTCAATGAACCCTACATTCTAATATTACAAATGAGCTTTTGAATTTATTTTTTGTATTCTATTTTCTTTTTTTTAAACAACATTTTTTCTGAAAGATTTTCGACTTAAATCTTTTAATAAAATATTGAAGATTGACTTTAATGAACTGCAAATATTTATAAGATCATGAATGAACATTTATATTAGATTTTATTTTACATTTATACTTTGAATAAACCACGAGTATGTTAGAATTACTATAAAACTTTGCGTATTAATAATGTCGTGTAATTAATTTCTTTTTCGAAGTAAGCTTAGGAAAGTGGAATGCTTAAGGACAGTATAGACGGTGGAGAAATGAGTAGTCAGGGTTAAACTTAATCGGACTTCAAATTAGGGGTTGTTGCATAAAATGTCGAGTGGTGCAATAACCATGGGGTTTTCGCCTAGTGTGGAAACCAATGGGGGGGTCACACTCAGGAGCTAGGACCATCTTTTAGCTCCCAATAAAGATAAAGAGAGTTGTTTGAATTGGTGATAAATAGTAAGGCATTTTTAGATAGTTATATTTAGGCACGTTATAAGTAAACGGCAGTCCAGTGGCGGGTGCAAGATCCCACCCCACCGACGAACAAGCCTATTGGCCGATTCCGCTAGCGTGCCTACCCGCACTCCGCTGGCTGGACAACCTAGTCCATATTCCTTTAGGAACTTTGAGCATCCTTTGGTTCAGAGGAAACCTAGGAAGTTTGCTTAACATCGCTTTTTATGGACTAGGAACACCAATACCGTTACAAAGTACTCAAGGTTTTCTTTGCAATTTGAATTGAGAATGTTCTTTTTTTGTTTTATAAACTAGTTCTATCATTTTTTAACTTCGCATATTTGCAAATTATTGCAAATGAAAATTTTACGAGACAAAATGTATTCTTCTTTTATTGATTTGTTTAACTTAAAAATTGAAAAATGAAAATTCTCGTAATAGTTTTAACTTTTGAGATTTCGTATTTCTGATTTCGTATAAAATCTAGTTATTCCTTAAAATGTCTTAATTTTCAAAGTGACATATGTAAGTTGTATATAATCTTATTTCAGACTTTAGATCTTGAGTAATTGTTTTTAAATACCAAATTTAAAAGATTTTTAATTTCAGAATGTAAAAAGAATTTTTTGAGAATATCGAATTTTCAAGTGTATGTGAGGTTTGGTTTTTGACCACTTTTGTCAAAATATTTTTTGATTTTTTTTTTACTTAATACACTTTATATTTTTAGTTCTGTGAATTTATAACTTTGCATATTTGCATAAATACAAATTATAAGAGAGAAGATTTATCTTCTCAGTTTTTCTTTATAATTAGGAACTTAGCAATATAAAGTTTAACTTACAATGTGCAAAATGCAAGTTCTCGTAACAGTTTTGACTTTGCGAAACTGTTTTTTGTTTTCGTAAAAAATTTAGTAGTTCCTTTCTTGACAAAGTTTTTGCTGTCTTATTTTCATAACTATTTTCAAAATTCAACAAGTTTTGTAAAAACATCAAATTAGCCTCGTCCAATAGTTTTTAACAACAAATTGTTGCTTGACTTATTTTAAATGTTAAATACAAAGGATTTTGATTTTCAGAATCGCAAATACTGAGTTTCCAAGTTATGCCAGTTTGATTTTAAAAATACGAAATGTATAATGTAATTTGACACTTAATTCCAGATTTTTTAGTTTTAGTTTTTATAAAATTTTGACACTTTTTAATTTCTGTCATTTGTTAACTTCGCATATTTGCAACTTTTGCTAATGAAAATTATACGAGAGAAGTTTAAATAACAAAATGCAACATGTAAGTTCTTGTAACTTTGCGAAGCAAAGACTTCTTTTTTTTTTTAAATAAAATTTTGACTTAAAACGCGTTTTTTAACTTCGCATATGAATTTTGCGAATGAACAATTTTACGAGCCAAGATTTATTTTTCAAGTTTTCGTGAAAATTTTAACATTGCGAAGCAATTTTATGATTTTGCAAAAGAAAATCTTGTTGTTTATGTGACACTGCAAAATTTTAAAATCTTTGCAAAAGGACAAAGTTTATTTTTTAAATATCGAAAATATCAGTTATGACAGTTTGTACTCCAAAGAACAAACTTTTAGTCAAGATATTTCATTTTTTTTTTTTTGTGAAATTTTGACTTAAAACACATAATCTTTTTAACTTCAGTCAACTTCGCAAATGTGCAAGTTTTGCGAATGAATATTTTAAGAGCCAACATTTATTCTTCTCGGTTTTTGAATTTGAAGTACAAATGAGAATTTAAAAACAAATTGAAAAATTTAAGTTTTCGTAACAATTTTGAATTTGCAAAGCCATTTTAAGATTTTGAAAAAATCTTGTTGAAAAAAGTTTTAGTGACATTTTTAAATTAAAAAATGTTCGCACAAATTTTAAAAATTAAATTTCAAAATAGTTGATTTTCAAAAGGAGAAATTAATTTTTTGAGAATATCTATGATTTTGATGATTTGGCACTTGAGTCAAGTAACTTAAGTTCTTATGAAATTTTTGTCCAAAGTTTTTGCCAGCAAGTATGTCAAACTGCTTTCTAAACCTTATGCCATCATCGAGATGCTTCTGTATTTGATTTTTTACTCTTTATTTTTTTTGGAGTTTGTTGTTGTTGTTTTTGTTGTTGTTTTTGTGACGAAGCAATATTATTCGTTTTTGTTATTATTTCCACATGACAAAATAATTCCGCGCCAAACTTTGTGAGAAAAAATAAAAGAACATTTTTTGTGTTTTTGCGTGTATGTTAGTGTGTGGGTGTGTATGTGTTAGCTACATCATATTCACTTTTTGGAAATAAAAAGTTTTCGGTTTTAATTTAGTGACAGAGCCCTTTTAGGCATAATTTTGTTTTATATGCGCGCGAATATTTCCATTTACATACAAAACAAAAAAACAAAAAAAACAAAAACAAACAAAACAAGGAAATATCATATTTTACTTTAAATATAATATTTTGGAAGCCTTGAGGGATGTAAGGATATATGTGAAACAATGTGTTTGAATGTGAATGGTGTTGATTTAGTGAGTGTTGAGTGAATCCTTAGGAACAATAAAATATGGTTTGAGTAACATTTTTTTGGTTGTTACTTTTTTTTTCAAAACACTGAGTTATGCATTTTGTTGTGAAATTTTTTGTATTTGATTTTGTTTTTAGAAAATAAATTAAAGAGGAGAATGTTAGAAATTAGGTTGCGCTGATTTTTTTGGAGGTTTTCTTGACCGAATTTTAGAATAACTGCATATAATTTTAATTGGAATAAAATAATATTTTAAGGCACCTAAAACTTAGAGTTTAAGTGCATTTTTTTAGTGTGAATGTTTTAATTTATATGTAGTCTCATTTTTCCACAACTGTCAATTGATTTATGCTCAATTTAGTTTTACATGTTATTTAAATGAAGTCGAACTACCATCAAGCTCGTTGCACGTTGGGTGAATTGTCCCAAAGCGAGAAAGCGAGATAGCCACCGATCCCGATATTCAATAGAAAAGTTAAAAAAAATGACTTTGTCGGTCCTGAATTGGAGGATGTTGATGGGGACAACCTTTAAATAAAAATAAATAAAATTACCAATGACGCATCGCGAAAAGGAAACTTTTGGTGAATGCATTATCCCGTGTCGTGGTCCTGTGCCGTGGCCCCAGGAACGTGCGATTTAACACCGAAGGACTTTTATTTTGTGACCCGAGACGATTGAGGCCTTGGAAGATAATATTCAGTGCGTTATTGCCGACATACAGCCCCAACTTCTGCAAAAAGTAATAGAAAATTGTGCCTCTCGGCTGGAATTTATTCGAGCCAGCCGCTGAGGTCATTTGCCCGATGTCATTCTTTAAACAAAATGGCAAACTATTATATGTATTCATAAAAAAATATGAATTATTGGCCATAACATTAAATTACATGTGTTTTATTTCTTTTGAAAACCACACGTCTTAAAGAAAATAACGTCTTTAAACATAAATTTCAGAAAAGTACGTATACGCCTGAGTGCACCACCATGATTACAACTTCAACACAGAAAAAATAGATAGGTGGTGTCTGGGTGGGTTGAAGGGGGTCACTGGTAACCCCCCAAATTTCAAAGATAAGTAAAAAAAAAATATTCCATCTTGAATTTTCTTTTGTATGAAATTTTGAAGAAAGCTAAACAATTTGATATCACTTCTTCGTTTAGTGATACAATTTTTATAAGCGTTGCATGACGCTGTTTGTCAAGTTATTTTATCAAGTAATGTCTTATCAAATAATTCAAATTCCATCTACAGTACTCTAGTTATTTTCTAGACCTAAATTCAACCAAAGTCTTAAGCAATTAACTTAAGTAAAACCCACTCAAAAAAGTTTAAAATTTTATTCGTGCAGGACACTATTAACATAAATATCAGGTTTACCATGCAGAACTCACCGTCTAGCGTATGATAACATGAAATTCCAGCTAACAACTTATTTGCATATAATTTTATTATGACTTCAAAAATAGACTCAACTCATTTAAAACTGACATCAGATAAAATCAACTATAAAACAAGTCAGCAAAAAAAGATAAAAAATTCCAAAACAATATTTTCGAGTTAAAATTACTCGAAATCTAATTTAAACTTTTCAAAAATGTTGTTAAGTAAAAAGTTTTTCTTAACAAAACATTGCAATCAACGAGACGCAAAACTTTCGAAAAATGACAATAAAATCGTCGTCGTCGGCTGTATTTTTGGGACATGTTTATGTTTATACCCTTAAATAATGAATTCGTCGAGTCCAAATGTCAAATTCAAAGACAATTTAATTTGATTAAAGATCCAAAAAACAACATTAACAAAAAAAAAAAACAATGAATCTAATACGAATTTAGCCTTGAAAATTAATAAAGCCTATTTAAGGAGATTATTCATGACAAAAGACAGATAGATTACCGTCCATTGTCGATTTATTTACCCATAAAATAAATCTGTTAGGGTATTTTCATCAAGAACAAAAAAAAAAAAAGTCCATCCATCAGAACGTCAATCAACAGGATATTCCGAGCGAAGGATGATTTAAGAAATGTGATGGAAATTTCACTTTAGAAGCCAATGAATTTGTCCTTCAACTTCGTTTTGTTGTTGTTTGTGTTTGTATTTGTATTTGTGCTTATTATTATATTGTTGTTGATGGAAAAAGTCACAAACAAAATCCTGCGCTACGCTATACGCACATTAATGTAATAACCTATTTCCTATGAGGGTCAATCGATAAATTTATATCACAGTGATTTATAGAAAATCATTTATCAGGGACATGATTCTCAGATTGCGTGATGTGATGTAATGTGATGTGATGTATCTCAAACCATGAACCATGATGATGAGGATGATGATGATACACTACAAGTCGTTTGATTGATTTCGGTGGGGTTTTTTTATAGCTGCTATCTATTAACATTAGAAGTGCTGACTGAACTCATTGGGAGAAGGAAGTAGATTTGATCGGACAAGATTAACTGGGCTTACACGTGCCAGTTATAAATTCTCATAAAAAGTATAAAGTTGTTGATAAAATTTATTAACGCAGTCAGTAGCAGTTAATTCATCATTCATCTTTAAGAGAAGTGCAATCCACTGGTCAAGGTAGTGATTTTGAGAAAATTTATGATACGAATTTAACCAAATTTAACCGATGTCGAAGGATTATTTTTCTTCAATAGATACTACTTCTTTGTACACCTTGTAGAGTGATACAGTTCAACTTTTTGGCAAACAGGAGCAATTTTGTATCCTTCTTATATTTTGACATTTTTCAAATTATTGAGTATCATATCAAAAATATTTCGAAACAAATAGAACCTATAGAACGTTATTGTAGAAGTAAGTTGTTTTTGTGGGATGTCAGTTTTTACGTTCAAAGCTAAAAGTGCGCATTTAAAACCTCTAGGTCCGGATTGTACTGCACATTTACCATATTTTCATTAAAATGTTCTTATTGCTTACCACTTCTTTCTAACACGATTGTTTCCGCCCAAATGATTCCGTTGGTCATTCCAAAATTTCAATTCCAAAGGGTGTTTTATTAGATGGGTGATTTTTAAGAAGAAATAAAATGAATACAATTTAATGTTATTGGCAAGAATTTAGCTTTATTATAAAGATACAAAGTTGCCATTATGTTCCAATCGATAGACCTAACCCTACAAAAAATAGTCCAATAAATCGAACGATCCTCCAATTCAGTCACGAAAAAGTCAAGTGGTACGAATCAAACCATTATTTTGGTAATAAAATTTAAAGATTTGCAAACTTTGTTCAAAAGAAGAAGAAGAAGTGACAGATGTCAAAAAGACCAACCTTGAAGAAATGTTGCCAGATTGAAAATCACACGTCAAAAAAAAAACCTTTTACAAGTGATGTTTGACATTAATAACTCATGAATGCATAAAATACTGGAGAGCCTCAGGGTTCCGCTTTGTCTCCAGTTTTCTTTTTACTTTTACCAGATTCAAATCCTTGCTCATTCTGATGTTGAAATTTAATTTTTCAATGACAGTTTTTTGTCTATGAAGAGTGTTTTTGACTCTAATTGCGAAAAAAGACAATAAAATCATGTTAAATCAACTAACTAGAAGTGTAGGGCATGGTTAAAGAAAAAATAAGCTAAAAAAAAAACAAAGTATAAAAAGCCGCATAAAATAATTGAATTCCCTTCGGAAGTACCATGAACCAATATCCCTTAAAATCAATTTGAAAACCTATTTCGGTGTCCTTAATAGAGTTATTCCTTCCCTTCCTGTTTTTTTTTTTTTTGGTTACCAATCCGCACAACATATGAATATCGATATATTTTTTTTTTTGAACGGGGAACACTAATTGACTAGGATATGCTATCGCACACTGAACTGCACAGTGCACAGCAAATAACTATGAGTCGATATTATTTTGTGTCACACGAAAAACGAGTAGATGGGTACCAGGTGCCCCTTTAGCATCAAAAAATTCAATTTTAATTTAAGTTGATGACTAAGGGCTGTGTGGTTTCGTTTTGTTGTTTTTTTTTTTTAAACTTTTTTCCAAGCTCTAACCTGGAACCGCAGGACCTGAAACCGCACACAGACGACATCACACAAACACACCGTACTACATTCTCCGCTCATGACATCTGCTTCGTGGTTGCTGTTGATTCTCATCCTGTATTCCTGTGCTATATATTTCTCTTGGTTGGTCCTTCGTCCTCATCCTCTTTGGTCGGTCAGTATAGTTGGACTCGAAATCAATTTAAATCAGGAGAAGTTGGTTTTGGTCTGCTTCGTATAATTTTTTTTTCCTGTGGTTGATACTATTCCGATTTTAAGCCTTGTGAAATCCTTGCTAGCATCCGTTTTGTGGAGGATTATACGACACGGACACATACAGAAGAGGGAGACATTTTTGCATGTTTGTGGTCAACAAACCACAGACATTGGTTTTGTACAGAAGTTATTTCTAAGACAAGTAAATTAAACCACAGAGCGAATAAAAGACAAAAGAGAGTTGGCTATTTTCTGTTCTTTTCGTATTTTTATGTAATAATACATGTTTTAAGTGTACATATATATTCATGCTGAGTATGAAATCTAAGAAAATATAGGATTTAGAACACCTCTTAGTGTATATTGCTGACAATACTAACATTTTTTTATGTTTTTGTAAGAATGGCATAACTTTTGGTTTTGGCAAATTATTTGAATTTGAAATGTGCTATTTAAAAAATCCCTTAGTCCTCACTCTGTAGTTCATAAGAATTCAATTTCAAATTTCAACTTTATTTTGTCATAGTTTTTATATATTTAGAAGACATTATATAAATGGTTCACCTAGGCGTATACGTACTTTTACAGTACTCAAAAACCAAAATTCATAAATATTGCTTTTTTATCTAAATCACTACTCTTAAAAATTGAAAGTTCGAAAATGAAAGTTAATATACATGGAGAAGGACGAAATACCACTTTTAAGTCATCGTTTAATTTGATTGCTTGTAGAAAAACACAAAACTTAAATAACTACGATCCCTTTTTCAAATCTCTTCCAGATAACAACTTCTACATATTTCAAAAGCAATTTTTAGTTCTACAATAAAATAATCCATTGTTCCAAATACAATATAGATTTTTGTTACTCTGATAAAATTCCAAAACTCTACAAAACAACTTCAAAAAAATATATCAAGGATTATACTTCATTAATGTGCCACCAACAAACTATTACTTTTGTGGCTTAACTCTTATTTCTGAGTGTGAGAGATAGATGACTACCCACTCAAACTTCCTTAACAACTTTTGGCAACTCAAGAAAGCAAAATTCCCTCCTTCAAAAATTATGTTTTATTTTTTCTTCTTGAAAAATTCAAAAACTACAAACAAAGAACAAATTATAAAAAAGAAAACAATGACTGAAGAATTCTTTTGTTCTTTGGTGGCAAATTGCGCCAGGGGGAAAAAACTACTCGGTTTTTCAGTTTCAAAGGGGGTGGGGGTTAAAAACTATACAACACCACAAAATAACAAAAGGACTCCAAGACAGTGAGACAGAGAAGTGCCAACACTCAGTCTATTTTAACCAATGATGCCAGGAACTATTTTATTCTTTTGTTTTTGAGTACAATTTTTTCGAAAGTGAAAATACCATCCAACATCTCTATTAATTACATTTTTTTTAAACTTAAATTATAAAAACAAAAATATTCTCCAATTAATTTTATTTGATAAAAGTTCAAACATTTATTCTGCCAGCATAAAATTAATTTCAAAATTAAATATTCAAATAGAAAAAAAAAAAAAAAAAACAAACATCTTTTAAAGTGGTGAATTCAAAACAGGTTCCCACGCCCAATCGTCCCGCAAATCTATGCAAATACCCACACGAAAGAAGAGAGGATGGAATTTTGTGTTTTTTGCAAGGAAATCTACTAGTTCGATGGTGATGATGATGATTATGGTAATCCTTGCCATGAATCCTTCCGCATTTTCTTCTTTTTTTTTGCTGCAAAGTCGTCCTGTCCTAGCCCAGGTGAATGAGCCAATTAGCTTAGAAGATATTTCCTGACGTCTGAAGTCTGGCTTCTTCTTCGGTCTTCATTTTTTTTTTCAGGAAGCTCACAAAATGTTATGAGTGGCTAATAATTTTATTTTTCTTCTTTTTGAAAGCCTCTTTAAGAAAAAAAAAAAACTATATTTTCAATTCTCGCATTTTCCTCTCTTTTCATTCATTAGCACTCTGGGCGAAGGCTGTCGGTGTGCGGTGTGGAAGGACGACGACGAGACACTTAGATTTTTTTTATATGAAAATTAAAACCTTAAAAAAAAACATCATCCCCATTTTAAAGGGGGTTTGGAGGGGTTTAGGGGGAGTTGAAGGAAAAACTGTGAAGTGAAAAAAAAAATTGTAAAAAAATTTCAATTGGTTTAGAAGAAGAAGAACACTTTAAATGAAGATGAAGAGCTAGTGCTATATTATTTTAGCCAAGTCAGTGAGTGAGTGCATAAAGAGAAAATGTTATGTTTTGAGAAATTGAAAAATGTCGCAATGCAGTTTGAGATAAATTTAACTCACTCTCAAATGGATTTAAACTCGACACAGAGACATCAGTGATGACAGGTCAAGTTGATGTACATATATCTACAATTCTACATACTGTGAATTATTTGATGAGTGTTCATTTTCCCAGGAATAATAAAATGGTATACCAGGTATAGAAGCTTCTTCATACTCAAGATTTTCTTCTTGAAGGAAATTCTTTCTCATACAGAAGTCGAAAACGATTTTTATCTAGTAAGGATCAGGTTTTAGGATGTAAGAAGCCTTATAAGTCTGCAGTAGGCTATTTTGCAAGTTACCTTTTCCTATTTATAATCAAATGACATACCAAAGGCAGACATATTTATAGTTTATTTATTTATAGATAAAGTTATAAGTTAAAAAAAAAAACTCATCAAGAGTCCAAATAATGTGCTGTCATTATATTGATATATTTTATGTCATTTTTTAAATGCTTAATTGTAACTCTACAACTTTTCACCTTAACCTTCATATTAGTTTCTAATTATGTTAGTTAGTAGTCATCTATGTTCTGAAATTCTGTATTAAATTAAAAATTTTACATCCATCGTCCAAATAGAAGATACATTTTATAACCAATTAAACTATGTTAATCTAAAATTTATTATGTACAACAAATTCAAAATCAACATTGATTTATTCAAAATAAAATTGGATTCCCACTTAAAAAAAAAAAAAACATCTCCCTTTAGACATCATATAGACACTTTTAAATCGTTTTAATTTTCATTTATCGTTTAAACTTTATGAGCTGTTTCTAAAATATTTTATCATTCAAATTATTATTATTATCCTCTAGGGGAAAATCTAGGACTAAATTTTCGATAAGAGAGCAATTATTTATTATTTCAGGGTTATTTTCATATATGTACGTATTAAAATACACATTGTAATGAAACAAAAACGATTAAGTATTATTCGTTGGGTTGAAAGTTGACATTAAAAAAAAAATCTTTCTCATAAAGTGAAATTGTATTATCGTTTAATTTTTTTCTAATTTAATTTTATGACACTTAAATGGTGGAAAATGTTATTTTTCTTCGGTATGAACATATTTTGATTTTGAGGATTGAATAAATGAATAAATGTATTTTTTTTTTAATACATATTAGTTTAAGTGAGAAATAACAATTTAAGTGTGCAATAGCACTTAAAACAACTTACTTGTTTTAAAGATTTCAATATTGTTTTAAAAGAATGTAGTTTTCAAAGATTAAGGTCTGTAGGTCTCCTTCATAATTAAAAAAAAAAAAAAAAAAACTGTCCAAAGTGACGGTTACTTTTATACATTTTCATTCAAAAAAAGGAAAAATGTAATCAGTCCCATTTCGTTTTTTTTTTTTTTTGATATAACTTTCTGGTATTGATTTTCTTTTTAAAAACAAAAATATGATTTTTTTTCAATCAATTTGTGTACTAGAATTAAATAGATTAAAATAAAAAATTTGCTAGAAAATTTCAAGACATTGTTGCACATGGTTTTTGGTAAAAAAAATTCTATCTTAAGTTTCAACAAGACGCACTACATGCCATACATCCAAAGTGGGATTATGGAAGTTGCTTGTCTACGCAGATAAACCCGAGACGATTGACGCCTTGAAAGAGAATATTTGGGGTGTAATTGCTGACACACGGCCCCAATTGTTGTAAAAAGTGGTCGAAAATTGGGCCTTTCGGCTGGAATTTATTCGAGCCAGAAAATGGTTCGAAATCATTTTTTAAACATAATGGCAAACCCTTATATTTATAATATGTCTAAATTCTTGGCTATATAATTAAACTATGTTCATTTTGTTTCTTCTTGAAAACCACAAGTCTAAAAAAACACCATTTAAAAGCCTATCGATGTTAAAATTAAAATGCTTTTATGAAAAAAGCAAACGACTTACAAACTGTGGGATCTGAAAAATGAGCATGTTTTCAAATGAAACATTTTTTTTTTTTAAGGAAGGTGTAAATAAAGTATCATCATTGTTTAACTGATGTTTCAAGGCTTCAAAGTGGCCACTGGCTCATCTCAGTAATGGTTTGATGAACAGTCTCATACCAATGAATCACATACATACTTTAATTTTTCAAGAATTCCAGAGTTTGGCAAGAATTTCAACAAATACTATTTTTAATCGAAATAAATGGATCCTTAAACACAACTTTATTCAAAATAACTCAGGAGTGTCTTAGGGCGAATATCGTAGGTTTTAAAAACAAACGTTATGATTGGTCCTTGGAAAGTTCAGATTTCAAAGTTCGTATTGTGTTTGAATTATAGAGTATTAAAATGCCTTAAGCAAAACATTATGGGTCAGTGGTCAGAACTTTTGAAGACCTGCAATGAATCTAATGGTGGTTCTTTTGAACGAAACAATTTTTCTAAACAAACTTAAATTATGGTTAAATAGGTAGATTTTTTCCACAACTTTCAAAGACGTAGAAAAAGCACTTACTATAAGAAATAAATGACAGTGACCCAATTTAGAGTGTTTTTGAATAAAAATGTATCAATAATCTAATTCAATAATCTTAGTTGTCCTTTTTTGATGGGACTATGGCCACGTTTGAGCAAGATCTGAATGGAACGATTTTTGTGAGATGATTTGCCACCTTTATAGCATTTTATCTATTTGGGTTAAGTGCTGCAAAATTCCCGCCTAAATTTCCTTCCTTAGGATATATGACGGACTTCACATCAAGATACCAAAATCAAGGTATCAATAGTAATAGAGTAAAGTTATGGATGAATGTTGGTCACTATCTCATAACTTTAGCTTTGTTTCAAAACATTGTCATTCTTATTTCATAGAATCCGTTAAACAGATGAATATAGTTATGTAGTGTATAAGGATTTATGAAGGCTCTATGTAACGTTGCATAGATTCGTATTTATTAAAAATTTTCCATAAATTATAGTTATGCAGTTCTTATGTCAAAATAAAAGTACAAAAATGGAACATCTATTCCATTTCGATGTATTTATAAAACCAGCTGTATCATCATTAACTAAGTTCTCCCTAACTCTTAATTCGAGAATTCAACTGAAAAATTTATAAAGCTCAAGTTTTGAAAAAAGATTTCGTTGAAATCTCAAAATTAACTTGAGATTTCGTTGAACTTTCAATGAAATGCGTTTATCATATTATGGTTCTATAAAAACGCTACATAAGTTTTATAAATAGCATTTTCGCGTTTAGAGGTATTATAATAAGGAATACGTAACTTTAAGTAAGCTTTATGTTGCGTTCATAAATAAGGGTGTAAGGGTGAAAATGTACATTTTCGTATCTTCTTATTAAATAACTCTTGCAGAAAATCTCAAAATCTGTCGCTAAGAATATAACTTGTCTAATGTCTACTTTGAAAAAAGTTAATTGACTTTTACTTTATTAATTACTAGCTGTTCCCCGCGACTTTGTCCGCCTCAATTTATTATTATAGCAATTAAGATTAATTTTTTAATTACAATACTGGAAAGTGATGATCATGACTCATAATACTCAAAAAAACAAATCCACGATTCGTTTGAAAACAAAAATCTATCCCATGCAATGCGTGCTTCTGTTCTCTTTTTAATACGATATCCCGCTGGCTGATTAGTGAAAGAAAAACAAAGTGGTTGGTGGCGTTCGATTGCGAGAAGAACAACTGGTCAAACAATTAAGGTAATGGAGCATGAATACCTTGGGTCAATAGTAGCAAACTTTGACTTCTTAAGCGCAAAGCAAGTCGCAAGGAGAATTGATGGCACCGTATGTAAGGAAGGACGATTCCGCAATCTACCTCGAATTCAGATGTGTCGTGAAAAAAAAATAAACTCGGTAGATTCCGTCGGGCAGGTCACTTAGCTCGCATGAAAGCAGTGGAACCACCTCGGAAAGTTCTATGTAGTACATTTTATGGTAGGGACAGCGTGGTAGACCATCCTTACTTGGAGGGATGGCGGGCGGCGGCGCAGACCAAACTGTCCGGATCCTTTACGCAACTGAATGGCGATGGCATGACGTTCGTCACGATAGGGATAAATAAGAGACTCCATTGGTCATTGGTTATGAATCATTATAGGAGAATGGTCATTATTGGGCTTTGGTCATAAATCGTCTTTGGTCATAAATGGTGTTTGGTCATAAATGGTCATTGGTCAATATAGGTCATTGGTCATTATAGGTATTGGTCATTGGCCTGTACATGTCATTGGTGAAAGGTCAAAGGTCCAAGTTCAGAGGTCAAAGGTCAAATGTCAAAGGTACAATGACCAATGACCTATATTGACCAGTGACCTATATTAACCAAAGACCATTTATGACCAAAAACCAATAATGACCAATGACCTATAATGACCAATGACCATTTATGACCAAAGACCAATAATGACCAGTGACCTTTATTTTGCCGATTGGTCGTAGCGTAATTTTGTATAGCTTAAAGTCTTCCTCGATAAATAAACTATCCAATGCAAAAAGAATGTTTCAATTCGATCACGTATAGTTTTTGAGATCAGCGCCTTGAAACGAATACCGGAAGCCCTCAAAGATAAATAATTTTAGCCATTTTTGCAACATTTTCCACTGGTTCTTCTCTATTATCGGTCGCAGCGTGATGTTATATAGCCTATAGCCTTCCTCAGCAAATGGAATATCCAACACAAAAAGAATTTTTCAATTCGAACCAGTGGTTTCTGAGATTAGCGCGTTCAAACAAACAAACTCTTCAGCTTTATATATTAGTATAGATTACCCTAAGTCAAAGTAAGGCTCTGATATTAGGGACATGTAAAGAAATCCATTTATGAATACATTTAATCTGAAGGTGTGTATAATAGATAAATATGAAGGCAAGTGACAGTTTCATTTCCAATAGCTTTTATTTTATACACATACATTACACTATACAATATATAATATGATAATTCTAATTTCATACGTGAGTAGATGTTCATTTTGGTAACTTGAAGTTTTTCTTAATTAAATAAACTCATAACTTTTCCACTCTATCGAATCTTCATTATTATATTTATATATGTATGTGAGTATGTATATGTTCGTACGTGCCTTACTTATACTCAGTACTTTGCAGCATCATAATTCATAACTTATGATGGATCTGACATTAGGTATGGCTGCAATGTCATATTTCTCCAAATTCTGTTGAGAAAATAACTTTTCAATTATAAATACATAATATAAGATTAACTTTTAGCATCTTTCAGATGAGCTTCAAATGTGTAACATATTATGTGTCTTAAAGGACAATGTTTTGATATAAATAATTGAGGAGTCCCATAATGATCTCTGAAATCTATGACCTATTACTTTCTTGAACTTTTCAATTTATCTTCGAAATTCATCAAAAATTTGCATGCATCATGTTCCATCATAGATTTATATAAAAAATTGGTAATGTCATTTTGGTAGTTCCACTATTTGGAATATCAAATATGAAGTTTTTCATCGGTGACTTTTTGCCATTTAATTTTGGCTCTTAACTATTTTCTTTTAATTTCAATCATATTCACATCATATTATTTGCAGTTTTGAGTTAAGGTAACAGTCTGTTTACTTCAATTTATTATCTCTGTGCCAAATTTGATCCAGATCCATTCAGCCGTTTTGAGTAATAAATACTGTAACGACTTTCTTCTGTCAACTATTAGGTTTAAAAAAAAATTATATGAAAATTGAAGAATATTAAAAATCAACACCTTCATTTATTCGATAACAACAAAAAGCTACCTGAATAATTGAATAACCGAAAACCCAAACGATCTGATGATTGACCAACTTTAAATTGGTTTTTATTGTCATCTTTATTTTATTTGCCATTATTATAATAATAACCTGAAAACTTTTCCAACCGCATATTTTCGAATGCTTTATAAGGTCTACGAATGTATGTATGTAAATAAATTTTAATTTCAATTTTTATTAGAAAAGTCCAACACAAAGGCAAAAAAAAAAAATAGCTTATCCCCCTTTGTCAGTGGAAATTCCTTGAATTTTAAATTATTTCCAACTTAATAACACTTTGGTAGCAAACCACAATACATACATATTCGTACATCTAATGGTTCACCCGAGAAAATTCAAAAATTCAAAAATCCAAAACTTTATATAAATTTCTATTGTATACATACATACACACAAAGATACACAGTCTGAATATATAGATATACATAGACTAAAATTATAACCTCAAAAAGCATCCGTAAATAAATTATTCCTATACCTACCACCAGCCAGCCAACAAAAACAACAACAACATAAACAAGAACTGGCATTAGCATATCTCTTAAAATTTCTGACAGCTACGGTGATGGTATATTGCATTGTGTCTGGTATGCAAATATGTAAATATCAAAATACCCAAACAGATGGAGGAGATACCATCAGCAGCATCACCCACCACCACAAAGCATCCCACCACACATAGGCAAGTCATAGATACGAGTACACTCTAAGTTCAAACCCTTTTCGTGTATTTCCCATTTTGTATCTGGAAAGTAGATAATAATGAATGTATCTTTGCCACCCAATAAAATGTATTAAAGTCTATACACACTAGTACCAGTTGAAAGCCCTACATAATGCATTAAAGCCAGCCAAGGAACGGAGTGGAACGGAACGGAAAGGAACAGAAACGAACGGCTGGCTTTGTGCTCTCCAATTAGAGCAGAACCAAGCGCAAACAAAAGCTGGCAACTAAGCATCATCTCAGACTTCAGACTTTTTCAAGAACCGGAGATGCACTTGTGAGATAGGAAACAAAATAAAGGGGGACTTCATTATTATAAAATGCATGCCACCCTCCTCGTTGCCGATCCTCCTTATGACTCGTTGGGTGCATTGTTCTCGTTAAATTTTGTTTTTAAATAAACTGAGAAATTTTTAAGCAACAAAGAAATTAAAAAACTACATTTAAATGGTTTTGTTGTCTTTGTCTTTTTTACTTTTACTTAAGTAGTGTGGGAGTTGTGTCAATTTTGTACATTCGAATGATTTTTACTTGGAATTGTATTAAAAATAATGTTGCTCAAAGGATGAACATGAACATTGCTTTCAGAGATCCAAATAAAATAGCAAAACAACGTATGAGTATTATGAGAAAGATACTTCTGACAGGTTCACTGGGTCGTATGAGTACTTTTTTTAAATTCAAACGAGTTCTTAAATTTAATACTTAACTTTTATTATGAAAGGTGGACCCGCATTCTTAAATAAGAAAACCAATCCAACATTCTTCCAATGGCTTAACATTCAATCCATTGGAATAGTGGAGATAGGAAGTTGCTATTAGCCGTTTCGGATTCCGGAGACGTTACAATCAAACCTACCTCGAAGAAGATATCAAGAAAAAAATTAAGCTCAGTAGACTTTTTTGGAGAAGTCACCTAGATTGCATGAGCAAAGAGCAAGTAGCCTTTGTAGTACACTCTATGGTAGGAGATGAGTAGAACAAGCAGGGATAAATGGAGAGACGTGTTGAATGAGATTAGAACCGAATACCAGTTGCTAAGGTAGATGGATAGCTTTTGGGTTTAGCAAGCTATACGAATTAGCCACTTGTTTGTATTGTGTTTAAGTTGAGTTTTGAAAACCATGAACTTATAAATCGCACTCATAAAACTCAATTTAATGAGAATTTTGTTAATGATTAAAAGTGCCGGCCAAAGTACACCACCCTGAGGTACTCCTATTTTTTTGTATTTCGCTCTCATTTCTCTCATAGCCTGTACATCAAGGTCAACCGATGAAATTTCAGAATTAAGTCCTTAAAGGACCTTGTTAAAACTTCGGAATGTTATTGCGTGTGTACATCTTTTATGCCCCCCTCCGCCTGTAGCAATATAGACATAAACTGTTTTAATCACTGTGGCGTGTCCTCGAGGAATTTCAACAGCTGTACTAAATGGTATGGCAATGAGAAAATTACATGCTATAAATTTTGAACGAAACAGACCTCGAGTAGCGGTATGGTGGTATTGCAATTTGCAGCACATTTCAATTAGGTAAGGTTACCATCAGTATACCTCTTTCGCAATATGTGTCGCAACAAATTTATTTTATTAGTTCCTTGTTCTGTTTCGCAGTTTTACAGTGTTTCTGCCAAATCTCTTCTGGATAACACACACATGTCCAGTGAAACAATACAAATAAAAAAGAAATAAGTAAAAAACCACAAGGCTACGATGCGATGCGATGCACTAAAAGCAACCCCCCCACCGTTGTGTATAGTTGTTTTCGTTGTCGTCGGAAAAGTGCAAGTTACTTTATTATTTTCAATTTCATTTCTTTCAGATGGTGTTTTGCAAATCTTGTTAAAATTGGAAAATTAATTAAAAATTCTGGACAGGTTTTGTCCTTTTTTTATATATATATTTGTTTCAGTGTGTGCGTTTGTGAGTTTGAGTTTGAGTTTGTGTGTCCAAGTGCAGCTGACTTCTGGAAATGAAATCGCATTTGCACCATCACCATCGCCATCGCCATCACCGTGCAAGGATTCAATACAAAAGACAACATTTCTCAACGAATAATGCCATTTGCACTCGTTGCACAAACTTTATTGTTACAAAGGAAAATAAAGAAAAATAATAATAATGAAAGTTTAATAAATATAAGATGCACTGTAAGAGTTGTATGAGGTTGCTCTAATGCGCAGATAGTCCTTTTAGGATACAGTATCAGTCTTAAAAGTTTCGATCTTGTCTTATGAATCAGAGATGAGATGAGATGAGATGAGATGAGATGAGATGAGATGAGATGAGATGAGATGAGATGAGATGAGATGAGATGAGATAAGATGAGATGAGATGAGATGAGATGAGATGAGATGAGATGAGATGAGATGAGATGAGATGAGATGAGATGAGATGAGATGAGATGAGATGAGATGAGATGAGATGAGATAAGATGAGATGAGATGAGATGAGATGAGATGAGATGAGATGAGATGAGATGAGATGAGATGAGATGAGATGAGATGAGATGAGATGAGATGAGATAAAATGAGATGAGATGAGATGAGATGAGATGAGATGAGATGAGATGAGATTAAATTCAAATTCATAACAAATCTATACAAAGTCATAATGTAAAGAAGAAAAATATATTTTTGGTTTCCTTGACACCTTTAGTAGACCCTTAACTTTACCTTTTATACACAGAAAAGCAAACAAAAAATTAAATAAAAGAAGACAATGGAGAGCTAAGAAAATAAATTGAACAAGTCACAGTCAAGCTAAATTATAGTAAAGCTATATCCTTGAGGAGTTTTTTTTTATTTGAAGTTTTTTTACTTTTAGGGAGGACACACAGAAAAACAGAAATAAGTTCCTAAAACAGGTTTATCTGTTGAGTCCTTTTCTAAAAAGTTTTATTTCTTGTTCATAAAACAAAGATTTTTCACTTCTTATATTGTTTCCATTGTTTTGTGTTTTTATTTTTTTTTTTTTTAACTTTAAAATGTGGTGTACAAAAATAGAATAAAAATGGATTACATGAGAAATTTAGCAAATTTGAAATTTTCCAAAACATAATTATGATAATTTTCTTAAGTCTTATCCCGATTTCTATTCGAAAATGAAACCTTATATCTCTATGAATTGATGCTTCATTAAATGATATGCAAATTTCTATAGACTTTGAGGGAAACAGCTATAAAATCCATAATATTGAAGTAATAAAAGTCTACATCAAACTAAAACCACATAAATTCCTCCCTCTTGGCATCGCTTGGAAGGAAAATTTATAATGAACATAATAATTATTTAAAGTTTTAACTGCCATCTATGTGTGAAACTGATGGTGTATCGTCACGTCGTTATTGTTTGAGTTAACATTATATTTTAATTGTCATTTAAGCTTAAGGAACAACTTTTTCTATATCAAAACTTCTTTGAAAAATAATACTATCTTCTGAGATGATTTTAGAATCATTATTTTTCTAATAACTTCTCTGTTCGAGGGTGGAATAAAGCTTAGAAACATATCGTATATAGATGACTTTCTTAATCCGATCTTGGTCTCTAAACTCCGTGTGATCCTTGCTAACATTTTTTTTTTTTTTTTTAGAAAAACTTGTAGATAAAATGTAAATCTTTAATTGCATATATACCTACTCCTGAAATGACTTAAAAATGCTAATTGACTTATCTTACATTTCCTTCTGATGCAATAACCACCAGAGAGGGATACAAATTTTACAAATCCTTTAGACACTCTTGAATCAGATATAAAATGTCATTCATTTAGTTAAATGTTTTCATGCATTTTCTTGTGCTTTAGTCAAATGCAAATAAAGCATTTTATTTATGATGATTCCTGATTTTTGTACACTGAAAAAAAAAAAAATTATTTTGTTCAACCTGAAAAAAAAACTGAAATGTAAAAATGGAAAATTCTTCAGGATCTGAAATCTCCTGATCGCTGTAAACCTATTGGAAGATAGTTTTTAAAAACTTTTATTTAAGTTCATTTTTAAGTCTTGTTAAAATGTTTTCTTGAATAAAAATAAAATTTAGAAGGCTCGTGATTCTACAATATCTCCTGAATCTGATTTTCAGAAATTTAAAAAATTGTTATAGAAATTTGCTGTTTTATAAAATAATGCTTCCTCAGTGAAATTAGAGGAAAATTGTTAAAGTTGATGCATCCTAATTTTGGAGAAAGTTCTCCGATTTTTTTCTATAATTTTGGTAGTTTCTCAAAGTTGACTAAGAGGAAGCCTTATGGAAATTAAAACTTTAAGTTTTCTTTAAAGAAATTTAAAAGTTAACATATCTTAGGTCCTATATTCTGTAAATTTTACATAAGTTACAATTTATATTTCTAATTCTGCTGATTTTTCAAACCTCTTAAAAGTTTAAAAATGTAGGCATTTTGTAAAATTCTAAAGAAAATGTTTACATTTTTAGTTCGAAATTCTAAACGTGTAATGAAATCCAAAGTAGAATTCATACAAGGTTTAAGGAAACAGAAATTTAAATTAATTTAAATAAAATTTTAATAGACAAATAAATATCTTTTAGATCTCCTTTATGGCCTTTGAATATTCAATTTCCAAATTATCTAGGTACACTTGTTTTTCTTTAAACTTAATTTTAAGTTTCGATTCAAATTCCAAAGTAGATTTAATGAAAGTTTCAACGTAGTTTAATTTTAAGTCATATTTAGATGCTTTGAACATAATTATTTCAAAATGTTAACATCTCATTTCTGTCAACCTTCATTAAAGGCCTGTTTCTGCATTAAATTCTTGTCAAATCAAAATAAATAAAAGTTTAATTTGAAACTATAGAATTTATAAAAATAAAATTTTTACGGACTTTAGTTTTTAACAATCTTGTAAGTAATGCTTTTCATTCTTCTTATCTTTAATATTTTTTGATTTATGTAAATCTAATATTAATTAATAGAAGTCTGTTTAAATTTACAAAAGGACACTTTGTTAATGGAAACTTTATTATAGAAAAATTTTACAAATTTTAGTATTTCGAAAAATAAATGTTTAAAAATATTTTTTTTTCAATTTTTGCAATCTTCATCTTTACTTTAATTTTCTAAGATTTTTGTGATTTTTGTAGAACTCGAAAATTAAACTTTTTTGAATGATTGAAAAACTTTAAAGATCTTCCTTAAATTTGTTTTAATTATATTCTATTATTTCTCTTAGAAGGACTTCCTTAATTTTAAGTTCAAAAACCTTAAAACTATACAATTCAATATTTTGATTTATGTGAACCTTCGAACAGTTTTTTTTTTTTAAGTTATTTTAAATTTCCAAATGAAACCTTCCCAATGGAAGCTTTATGAAAACTTCTTTTTGTAAACTATTTTTATTTTAGTAAAAATCCAAAATTTTACTAAGTGTAGTTATCTGTTAAATAATTGCAAGGATTTCTCTGGTATGTCCTTGATGTAAAGAAAACAAAATGCCACATTGTGCAAATCCCGCAATTTAACCACTTTAGTATTATCCCTCTTTTGACTACACACCATTAGTACCTACATACCTCTTATCTACATTATATACATATGTATGTACATATATATGTATGACTCTAGGTTATACAAATTTTCATATAACCACACACACCCAACACACACCTCGATATTTGCGATTTAAATTAGATTTCCCTCTATATCAGCATAAAATATACATACATACAAACACAGTGTATACTTAGGAAGGATACAGGAAGGACCGCCATCTTATATTTCTTGTACGAAATCTATCCACATCAAATAGAACCTCAATGTTGCACATCGAAGTGGTGCAGGATGTGTCTGCCTAAGTGAATAATATGGTGAAACAGAACCGAATCTCCTGTGGCATCAATTTATTTGCATATTTCCTAGGCTAACGGTAACTACTATCTACCAATCTTTAATATGTTGTGTGGTTTTGGTTCAGTATCTTTTCCTAAATGTGCATCATATCGTTTTTTCTTCTTTTTTTAAGTGTGTATGTATGAAAAAAGTTTATACATATGTGTGTGCAATAGTTTTGCTGCGGCAGGATATGATTCTTATTCGGATTTTCCAACTACCAGGATAACTTGGATATTTTTTTCCCGTAATTTTTAATCCTCTTCTACACGATAACGGATGAAGATAAACATAATGTTCTTCTGGAAAATATTCAAATAAGAAAAGGTGGTGGAAGATTCACAGCCTTGATAGAAGGATAAAATGAACCGAATGATGCTTTTGCAATCAAGCAAAAATGTTGAATCATTCGAATTCATGTTGAGTGTTTTATTTTTTTGGTTTTCGATATCAAAAATCATATCAGCCATAGATGCAATTATGAAAAAAAATGATTTGAAATGCACAAAATAAACTCCATTAAACCTCAAGCGTCACGTTCAGATCGATTTAACATCAGGATAACTTTATTTAATGACATATGTAAGCATTTCTTACACAATGAATGGACTAGATGAATTAATTAATGTTTTCACCAATTCTTCACCAATGTCAAGTGTTAAATCTACTAATTATATGTACTGTATCTAGTCTTACTTTGTGCTTACCTAAACTCTAAGAACAATAAATTGAATTGAATTGAATTGAAGAGCGTAACGCAAAAACGTGACGATTTTATTTTTACACTGCTATAAAATTTCTCTCATATGTCGATAAAGAAGTTTCACTTCAAAAATATCTTTAAGTTTTGGTAAATTTGATCTGATCTCATTTTTCAACTGAAAATTTTACAAATCTCAACTTTTCAATATCCCTAAAATTTGAATTCATCATTTCTATATAAAGGTGTCTCTTCTTCAGCGATATCTCAAAAATCAGAAAAGATATCGACTTAAAATTAATTAATTAGTTTACAAAAGAAATTTAAAAAAAAAGTTGAAAACTTTGGTTGGTCTAAAACATATCAAGACCAAATAATTACCTTTAAATTTAATTTTGATTTAATTGTACACTACAATAAATGGCGTTTTTGACATAGTTCTTTTTATAATATTGTCGATGTAAATATCTTGGGAACGAGAAACGATATTGACTTAAAATATAGTTTAGATTATACACTATACAATTCTAAATTGATTAAATATTGATAAATTTCGAATTGACAGTTTTTCAAAAAGCAATTTTCAGTAAGAGGTCGAAAACTTGGATTTTTGCTGAAGCTTAATATTCTAAACGCCTTTATAAAAATCAGTTCTGCCAGATATGATGCAAAGGCTTTATTTTTTTAAATGACATTGATAATTTAACAAGGTCAACATAATTTTTTCCCTGAAGGTATTTAAGTCAAAAAACATTTTGTTGCAAATCTTCTATTTATAAAAATCAATTTCTGTTTGCTTGTCTTGATAAAACTCGAGAACGGCTGGGCCAATTTGGCTGATTTTGGTATTTGAAATATTTGTGTGAAGGTTTAAAAATATTTTGTTCTAAAAGTTGTCATAAAAAAAAAATGAACGCTGGACTTGTTGTTGCCGGGAGAAAAATATGAAAGGGGTACTTCATATTAAAATCAAATTAAATATTTTTTTATGGAATGTAATGATTTCTATATTTAATATATAATATTCAATATTATGATAAATTAAAAAAGTCGTGTACCGAAAATAAAATATCGATTTTTCTTTCTAGGGCTTTATATCTCAAATGTCTATTAAAAAAAAAAAAAAAAACATTTCGAAAAAAGTTGTTTTAATCTTTTACAACATCATTCAATCAAAAACTTTATCTACATTTTCACATAAACATTAATCAGGCATATTATTATTGGCTCTACATATATAACAAATACATATGTACATGTGTCAAACAATCACTCAACTTGTCAATTGATGTCAATATAGACGTATACGAGTTCGAGATGTTCTGTTAGTTGTATTGGTATGAGGCAATTTTAAATTGAAAGCATTTTTTTAAGACTCACTTAATATTGCTGGGTCTGCTTTCTAGAAAACATTTTTTTTTTTGAAAAACTTTTCAAATTGGAAAAGGATACAATTTGTCACAGAACCAAGTCAATTTTGAGGAATTGATGCTATAAACGTAACGTAGATTGATACCTACGACTACATACACATATAAAGGATGAGTTACGGGTATTGGTATAGAAAAATAAGATGATGTGATGGAGAATTGCAAGGACATAACTTTTTCGAAAAGTTTTGTTTTCTATTTTTTATTTTTTTCCAAAGAGTCAGGTATCTATGTAGCTCTTTGTCAGAATTGAAACGTAATTGAGTAAATTAAATAGATTTTCTGATTGTGGCAAAGTTTTTCCTCTAAAGGTGGGTTTGGGTGGTTGGGGGGAGTTCGATATAAAAAAGTTAATGCCAATGCAATGATTGAATAAAAATCATGTGTAGAAATAGTTGATAATAGGATTTAGAAGGACATCGATAGGACCGATGCACCGATTTTGTGATGTAAGTGGAAGTTAATAGTTTGAAAGTTTGAAAGTTTAAAAAAAAAAGAAAATTCAACACTTTTCGACTAAGAGCAAAAGTGGATAAAATTATTTTAAGAAACTTGGAACTCGTACATTGAAAGGTCATATTAGGTTTTGTGTATTTAGAAAATTGATCCTTAAATAAATTGTATCTTTATTTCATACAATGGTGAAGAAAAAATACACTACTAAGACATTCAGATATTTTCAGAAAAAAAAACCTTCCACGAAAAAGGAACCTTTCAATTCGATAAAAAGCACTAGGAAGTTAAAAAAGAATTGTTTTGAAGCGGTTTTAGTTAAGTATTATTAGTCTACCAAATGTTATAAGCACAATGTATTCCAATATTTAAAATTTAGTATCAGGTTGTTAGAAATTTTTCTATAGCTTTTAAAAATTTCAATAAATTTCCGTCTTAAAATGGTTTGAAAATCCTGTAATAAATTTGTTCTCATATAAAATGATATGAAGAATTCTAAAGGTTAAAGGTTATTTATGTAGAGTTGTGATATTTTTTCCATCACCATCAGTGTATTTGAAAAAATAAGTTACAAGAATTTTCACATGAAATTATCAGCATATTTCACTTAACCACACTTTTACCACCTAAAGTTGTTTTTGTAATTTTTTTTTGTTGTTGTCAAAAATAGCAAATTCAAATAATTTATGGTATTTTTCTTTCGTCAAAAGAGGAAATATTTATACCTGCATATTATCTAAAATGAAAAAAAAAAAAAAAAAATACAATAATGTGTAACACCTCCTCAATGGAAATATTTTCACATGAAGATTATGGTATGGATTTGAAAATAGGATACATCACAGCATGTCTACGATTTTTGAAATTTTTCCAAAACCATTACATATATGTATGAGTGTATATGAATGTATAACATTACCGCAACCACACCCACCACATCCACCACACACATAGAAATACCTACGTACCTTGAAGCTGATGAATATATTGTGGTTTTAAGTAACTTCCATATAAGTGTCAAAAAGCTTCTGTAACTTCTATAGAGATAAGCCTCCGACATTCCCACAACGACGACAATATAAATAAATGTCACATGGAACATTTTTTTAACCTATCATAATGGAGCACCATTTTAAAGAGGAATGTGTTCTTTTTTGTATATTGATTTTAGTTTAAATAAATGTTCAAGTATTTAAGGATGAAGATAACACTACCCCCTCACACCCACCGTGCGTCGTTGCCATTAAAACGGAAGTCTATAGGCTCCGTTTCTAAACGACCTGATAAGATGACATAAACAATATTTTCTACCGGGTTATTCAGTCAAACGGAACTCAATTACCCGTTCATAAAGGTGTTCAAAATCGAATAGAAAATATCGAATAAAATTTGTTTAAAGGTTAATTACTTCTTTATATTAAAAATTAAAAAAAGGAGATACAATTTCAAGAACTATGTGAGCTCACAAGACAAACAAATCCTTTAGATCAAATCAAAGCTGTTTCCTGCAAGGATTTTCTTCCATTTTTATTGTTCCTAAAACAAGAAAGAAGAAAGTCATTAAAAGATTCCAGTGGAAAAACCAAGAAGAAGAAATTAATCTGTCTTTAATTCACATCCAGTATACAAAAAAGAAAAATATCAGATATATAAAAACCTAAACAAAAACCATGATAAAATCCTTAATTAAGCCTTTGAGAATTTAGACAACAACCAGAGGATTAAATAAATTCTTAACTAGGAGGATTTATTTCTTTGTCCATATAAATTTTTTCTTTAAGCAAACAAAAAAAAAGTAAAAAATTATTTTGAGATAAGCTTTGCTAAATCACTGTAATCTCTCGAGGTAGGTAAATGTTTTTTCTTTTCTTCCTTTTTTGCACACAAATACAAACGAATAATCGTCCTTATTTTCGTTTTTATTCTCTTCTCTTTGTTTACATTCATATACTGAATTCAAATAAATGAATATAGTTGAAGCGAATTAATCCTTATTTCCAGGAAAAATATATCGTCAAATTCCAGTAAAATGTATATGGAGTTATTTGGAATAGTTTAATATGACACCTATACTGTACTGTATACTTAATATTGTCTGTCGAAGAGGGTTGAATCCAGAACCTCATTGGGCAAGTCACCTAACTCGCATTAACGAAGAGGAACCAGGTCGTAAAGTTGCAAAAATTGAGGGATCTGTTGAATGTGCCCAGGACTAAACCGTTCAGCTGATACTAAAGATAGTGACCAAATTTTCGACCTCTTTTACTCTGGAATTCATAACCACGAGAACACACCCTGCCCGATGCATAGTTCATAAATTAAAAATAATCTATTCTAACCAATCTTTTGCAAAGACTGGTTGATCACGTTCAAGTAGTCAGAATTGTGTTCCATGATGGGGACTTAAGGAATATTGTAATGCAGTAAAACCTGGATTTTTCAATCAGTTAAAGATATTATAAGTTGACCAATATTTTTGGTCAGAGCTTAGGTGTCAAAAACGCTTTTTCTAAGAGTGACAAGGGAGTGATTGTGAAGGAGACTCTTGATGAAGTTTTGTTTTTGATGAAGATTTTTTTGAGAGAAAACCTAGAAGCAACGCTTGATGCTGAACAAGCAGGGTCATTGAATTGATCACATAAAATACCTTAAGGACTCTTGTCACTGAATTGACAGATGTCACTTGTACCGACACCTTCACCGGCTATTCATTGATTTGACTTTTGACAGAGAGTTTATCTATAGTCTGTTTTGTCAGCGACTGATGATGGTTCCAAATGTCACGTTTTACACGAATGTAGGTTGTCAGAAGAGTTTGTAATAAAAAATGGATGCAAACAGGGAGGCACACTGTTACCAATTCTGTTTTAATTGGTGATCAGTGGTGTTCTTAGGCCTTCACATGAAGCGGATGAATAATCTGGACTCTAACAACTTAACGCAAACATCTACAGTATGTGGACGATGTATGCTTCCTCTCACCAAAGATTAAGGGTGAAGAAAGAATCAGCAATCTTGGGGCTGAATATCAGTACTTGGAAAACAAAGATGTTCAGCCTTGGAAGCTCCCAGTCATCTGTTTCGATAAGCACTGTCAGATTGATAAGCATAAGTAGAGAAAGTAGGAAGCTTCCAGTACCTTGATAGTATTGCTTCATCGGAAAATCAAAGGCTTCATTTGGGATGTTTGAACAACTTGTAGTTTGAACTCAAACGTCGAATAAGTACTGCTGTATGGATGCAACACCTGGAAAATAACAACAATGGTTTTCTTCTTTAATAGTTGGCTAGGAAAAATCTTACTGATTTTTTTGCCCAATCTTATCTTTAACAAGGAACTGTACTGTATAGAAAAAGGGGTCAGGACACAAACGCTAAATACTTTATTTTACAGGGTTTTCCAATAAATGGTGTTATTTTGACATTCAAAGAAAAATGGCATTTTTATATGCCATTAATAACCGAAAACAAAATCAGTCAATAGCTTTACAAATTCCATCTTTGAGGTCTTGAATTGATGCTAAGGTATTGGCATAGACCTTATATTTTACGTAGCCCCAAAGGAAGAAGTAGCAGCAAGGTGTTAAATCACAAAATCTCGGTGGCTAATTGTGATCGCCCCTTCGAGAGACCATAACATCTGACATCTACCGAAATAGTGAGCTATTCAAAATATCACCTCCTATTGGAAAATAATTTATTAAACTGCAAGTGACAGTGGATTGGACACAGGTTTCGAAAAGTTAACGACCACATTGAAGGACAGTCAATGCAGTGGAATTCACTTACTGAAGGAGTCATAAGCTTTGGGAGACGAAGAAGTACGTCTGAGCAAAAGCTGGAGGAAGTTCCAACACATTGCCGAAAACCGCACACACGATTACTCGTAGGAGTAGTTGAGGCCCTATGTCTCACGGATTTCGAAGGTTAGAGGACCTTAGAAAGTAAGTAAGTAAGATATCAGGTCTGAACATAGATGTCAAATAGAGACAGTCAAAGCTGCACAGAGAATACCAAATGGATGTTCTATTGTTTAAAAGTATTTCAGAAATAGTTTAACTAGCTAAGTAGTTAAAAATAGCATTAGCATGTATTAAAAGCTTAACTAGGTGTGTATGAAGTTTCTTTTCTTAAATGTAAAAATGATCCCAATAAAAATATCCCCTTTCCCATTTCCTTGAAAAATATTCTCCCAATCGTAAACAAATTTCCATACATATTCAAAGTCATTTTTCAATATATCGTACACAGTATCATTTTCCAAAATTCCACTAAAACTCGAGCCAAACGTATAAATTCAAACCATGAATGACAATAAAAAAAAAAGGTAATAAATCACAGTGTTCTCAATCTCTCGGATTTATCTATGGAAATTAAATCAGCATCAACTCAAAGGACAACAAAATCTAGGAAAATCCAAAGGAATAAGGAATATTGTGAATTTCTCCTCCTCAATTTTTCTACGGTTTTTATTTTTAGTTTTTTTGTTTTTCATCTCACATGTTCTAGTTTTTTGTGTTCACAACTGAACTCGTTTTTAGCATAAAAGTGCCTCTCGTAGTTTTCTTATTTCCCTAAGTAGGTATTTTTCAGTTTTTTGATTTTTCTTTTTTTTTTTGTTAGGAAAGGAAAACTCTGCTGCAATCTGGGGTGTATGAGTTTTTCGTCAGTGAAAAATATTGCACAAGAGAAGACTCTTTGGTGTGTGTTGTGTATGTTCGCAAAGAGAAGTGAATTGCTCCCAAGTGATGGTGGATGAAGTGGAAAACACAAAACGCAGGACCTACCAGTACCAGTACCAGTACCAGAGTGTACCGGTGCTATTACCAGTATCACGACCAGCTCCGGTACTAGGAAAAGAGAGGTATCCTCTTATGGCTCTTACTGCGGCAGGACACAGACACACATACTATAACAAATACATGGCTAAGATGGCTGTCAGTGCAGTACGTCGTTGTCCTAGTCGTCGTTTTCGTCGTGTAGCTGCTGTAGGGCAATGAAAATGGCATTTTTATGAATGAAAACGAAAATAAAAAAATGTGTTTTTTAGGTCACTTGGCTGAAGTCACAGCTTTTTAAATAATTTATTTCATTTCAAGATTATAAAAAGCCACTTTTGCAACATGAAAATATACTCGTACATATAGATGTACAATATTTAGGTAGCTATAGGTGAGGCTTATGGTCTCAAAGGGGGAACCAACATTAGCTGAGTGAATAAAGTCGTCTACCTCTAGCTCACAGGATGCATGTGAGACTATATACCATGACCAACTTTCGAAGGGAACATTCAGTTAAGGCTTATTTTTACTCGCAGGTATACTTTAAGCTTTAGAAAATTTCAAATCATAGAATGTAACTCCTCTAGCTAATTGGCCAAATGCCATTCACATATTCCTCAGAAGAAAAAAAAATCTAAGAATCTAGTAACTTAAAAAAAAAAACATTTTCTTTTGTCCCACATTTTTACCTTTGTTGTGTGTGAAAATGAAAATGTTTTTCTTTTCCTCAGAAATTCATTTTGTTTTGAATGGGAAACCTTCAATACGTTTTTTGTTTTTTTTTATTAAAACTCCTCTCCCAGGTTTTATTGAGAAACTGGTAAAAGGAAATTCTCTAAACGTATGAGTATATAAGTAACTCTTGGAAAACTTAGACAAACAAACATTGATGTGGGCATTGTTGTCGATTTTATTATGTGTGTTCTAAGAAATATTGCAATTGGACAATAATACTGACTCACCTGAAAAATAAGCATCACAAAATGTAACTTTTCCACTTGAAATCATATTGCGTATATGGTTTTTCCTTTTCAAACGAGGAGACTGAACGAAATAATATGGTTCTTAAAATAGAGAATAGATTTCTAGGAATTTTTAAGGAAAAAAAATCGGAATTAATGTTAGTTGTTTTTCAATTCTGAGAAAATGTTTTACAATAGAATTTGTAGAGAAAAAACATTTCGCAAAGATACCTTCGAAATGATCTTTTAGTTGGAAAATTTATTTCTGTATGACAGAAGATCTCAATTCATATCTCACTGGATTTTCGAAGAAAAAGATATTTAAACTAATGCATTGTTATCAGTTGTGTTTTTTTAATATCATACTTTTTGTCAATTTCATAAATTCTTCTATTAGCTATAAACCCCTTAAGGGGAGCTTGTGAGCTTATTTCAAGAATTGTTTTAATATTTCCTCAAAAAAGCGATTGAGGTTTTCTAGAAAATAAAAAAAAATAAAAACAAATATTGACACTTCTTCTATAAAGGTTAAAAAGTTCTAAGATAAAACTCTCTGATGAAGCTAAGTACCTTGGACTTGGGTCTTATCTTATAACCTATAGGAGTATCACTGGTTATACACATTGGCAATAAGACCGATTCAAGTTTAGGGAACCTAGACTGTCTAAATTTTGAATTGCACCAATATATATTCTTAGTGAAAAAATAGCTACGAGCACTGCTAAGCTTTGTGGTTGGACAAAAACTTCCAAATCTATATTTCTAAGTAGATTAGACATTTCTGGAAGACGGGACGATCAATTTCTTATCGATGGATCAACAACTAATGATGGAAGAGTGTATTCAGAATGGCTAACATTAGACTACTTCTTCAGTATTCCTGACCTTATGCGGGTAAAATATTCTAGGCGGAACTTCTGTCGATAAAAGAAGTATTCTCCTGTCTGAAAGAAAACGTGATATCAACAACTGATATCCTTATTTTCTAAGATAGCTCAACTCTTTTATAGATGGCACAGCAGTTGAAGACCTCTTTTGCTGGACGCTAATGCTGATGCTAAGCTGATGAATTCTCTAAAAGTTGGACAGTATTAGTTAAATTGTTTATTACCAAAAGTGAAAAGAAAAATTCGAATGCAATGATCTAAGGCACAAAAGTATCACTAATCTTTCAAGATCAGTAACAAGATCAAATTGGACCTTGAATCTTTAGATTCAAGTGGTATCAGAATAAACCAAGAATTGGTCTGTGAGTGTCTTTTTTATCTTTGACTCTAAGTCAGAATTCTTTAAGGTAATGAAATTTGAAGAAAACATTTTCAATTTTGTAGAAAAGTATTGATAACCTATTAAAGTCCAGGAAATCAAAAGGAAAACAAAAATATTAAAATTAGCTGTCTACACGCCCTGCTCCAGAATCTCAGCTGAAAAAAATTTCTAGAGTCCACCTTTTATATTCTGCAATTTGTACAAGAACGTTCCTATTTTGTTCATCAAAAAAACCTTGATTTTTCCAGTTTTTAAAAAAAGGCCTTGAGAAGAACCTTTTTCTCAAAAACTGTATGATTTGTTAAAAAATAGCAATAGTCTTAGTATCTCTTAGATAGACTTTTCACTGGGTTGTCAATTGTAAGAACAAATTCTTACACTACAAACCATAGACAGAAAATTTATCACAAGACTGCTTCCAGAACTGTCTGTTATGTGTTTCTGTTTCTACAAAACTTCTAAACGTTTACAAACATTGAATTTGGACATATCACCGTGTGTTTGTTACATTATATCATATCTTGACCGTGATATCCCAAACTCTTTAGCTATTGAAAATGGAGTCCCTCAAGGCTGCTTTCTCAGTCCTGTTTTATTATTTTGATTGCAGTTAAGAGGAATTTTTTTAGTAATCAGTATAAAAGTTATATATGTGCATTCTAACTTCATAAAATTTGTATTCATCAAAAAAACAACAAATATAAAAATGTTGTATCCTAAGTTAATTGTCATTAAGCCCCTACGCAGCAGTTAAATTTCTTCGAGCTTTTCAACTTGATACTTTAGAGTATACTTTCCAATGACACACCTCTTCTCTTTGTATTGTCAATTAAGCAAAACGAAATTTTATATCAGTATTGACATTATTTTAAATCACAGATAAGTCTACACATTTGTTTTATGTATGCATATTGTATTATTTTAATATTCTACGAAGTGAATATTTATTAAAAAATCGAATCAGTGGTGGTAAGAGCAACACATTTCTTCTCGAATTTTTAAGTGATCCTTTCTACTCAGATGGTACATGTACATATATTCTAAATTATTCATAAGAACATATTTCACCATCAGGATATACTTTTCTTTTTCGTTATTATTTTTTAACACACAAACATTATCCATGCAATGACATCAAAAGATACATTTTTAATTTATGTTAAAGGCATAATGCTAAAAAAAGATACATTTTTATCTATATATACAGGTATCTGTGTGTATAGATGTATGAGTGCAGATAAGAATACAAAAATAGAGTATAGGTACCAAACCAGGTGCGATTTACATATCAACGATATTCAAAGTACCAAATCATCCTATTGCCACACTTAGAAACAAAAGGAAGAGAATGATAGAGATTGCTTTTTTGTTCGTGTTCGTGTTTTGTTTTACTTTACTTTGCCTTTACTTTGGTTTGCCTTTGTTTGTATGCGGATAATACGAGATTATTTTCTTTTTAAAAATCAATAGAATATGCTAAATAACGGTATGACAGCAAGTAATTGGATTCCAGATAAAAACGAAAAAAAAATAATAATAATAATGCATCGAAGAATTGAAAAATAAAAACAATATTTCTACTTCCATCAGGTCCCCCTATTCTCCTGATTTCCATTATCGATTTTCATCAAATTCTCATTTCATCAGAATTATTATTATTCAAGGGAAACAGGACGAGGAGGAGATGATTCTGATTCGAATTTCATAAAAGGTATGCTAAATGTAGCCAAGGTCCTTCCCCCGTCCTTGTCGTGTATGAAAGATGGTGAAAATATTGAAGGATATATGTACATATAATGTACACACACACACACTGAGATTGAACTGTTATTAAACTTCGAATAAAAATATAAAAATCATGTCCTTTTGCCTCGACAATATACAAGTACAAGATATTTTCCTTTTATTTGTGTTTAAAAATACAACTCACAATGAGATCCTTGTGTAAAGTTTTCCATTTTTGATATATGATTTTATAGTATCTATCTTATTATATTGTTGTGTGTATCTACATACATACATAGACATACATATACTGAAGGAACCTTGAGGGCAATGTTTTTTATTGAAAATTTATTCCTTTTTTTTACTCATGACAACACAGGTAAAGGTAAAAATATATATCTAATCATACATCATATAAAATTCCTTTTTTCCTTGATATTCCTCGAAGAACATCGGAGATTCTTAAATAAATTCTTTAAATAATCAAAATGAAAAGAAGAGAGAGAGGAAAAAAAATAAATTGTTATAAGCTTTGGGATGAACGACAAGAAAATTGTAATAAGACATGAAGACATGTAAATCTGGGGAATATAACGGGAAAATATGCGGGAGAGACGAAGGAGCACACCTATACGAGCTATGAGCTACGACCTCAAGAATAAGGACAACCAAATTGAAAAAGGATATGTTTTTCTTCTCTTTTTTTTTGAACGATAAAATCAATGTTAAATAAATGTTGGTGATTTTTTTAGATTTTCTAAAAAATGATTTTCAATATTCTTATCAACCCATAAAAATTTATTTTGTCAGAAAATTTACACACAAAATTGAGGAATGTTTTGTTTAAAGGACTATACGTGGTTTTTGATTAAATTTACGACTTTAAAGTAGAAACTATTGGAAATCTCAAAAATAACTTATAGGATTTTGATGAAATTTTATCGTCATCATCCACTTGACTACTTTTCATATAAAGTGTTTTTTTTTTGAAGAGTGGTTTTCAATCTGGAAATACTTTTTTCGGAGTTATTCTTTTTGACAGTTGTCACTTGACATATGCTCAGTTTGTTTTGCCATTTTGTAATGAATATCTTCATTCCTGAACAACATTTGAAAAATGTGAAAATTTATTACCAAAATAGAGGTTCGATTCGGACGAAGAACGCTTCGTAAAATATTCGGCCGACAGAAGAGCCCAGCAGAGTGGGTAATTCGAGCAACCATGGATCGGTTTCCCACCACGTTTACTTTACTGGATAATGCGCAGTTGCAGAGATGCCGAAAACGCTATTGCTGCTCTGGAGCTGAGTATAGATGAAGAACCGAATGTGACCATCTGCCATCGCGTTCAACAATTGGAGATCTGCACATTTTTGGAAAGGATTTTGGTTTGAGGGAACTATCATCAAGCGCGTTGCACGTTCTGTAAGGTGAATGAGCCCCAAACGAGATGGCCACCGATCCCGATTTAAGTTTTGCACATGGAAATTTTGTTCAGCCATGAAGCTTTTTTTTGTGGGGTTATGTGATATTATTTTTAATGGCGAACCCTTATCTTTATAATAAAGCTAAATTCTTGCCCATAACATTTAATTGTATGCATTTTATTACTTCTTGAAAACCACACGTCTAAAAAAACACCCTTTATTTATGTGATTAGAATCGACAACTTTCCAAGGATCAGACCAAAAACATCCTAAGTTTAAATAAATGAACACACAATTTAAACTTTAAAGTTCTACAACACTCATATAGCTTTTTCATTTGAAATTTCCCTTAATTATTCCTGATAGTTTCACCCAATGAAAATCAAATCATGTTGTTACAAACACATATATGTACATATTCCTGTATATATTTAATAAATTTACATATATTACATCACAAGCAAACCCTATCGCATGTATAATGCAAGTATTTATGAATATTCAATCAAGAATATCTTATATAGGATGTAATTTGTAATTCTCCAGATACTTCCAATTTATGAGTATGCATCAATAAATGTGTTTGTGTGTTTAGTCTAAGTATGTATCAAAATCATCACACATATGGTTATTAGAAATCTCTCCAAGGACCTCCTTCATTCAACTGAACAATCAACTTACTCAAATATAATGTAAATGGAATTTTAGAGTTTAGTTATGGTTTTGGATGAGGGTATTGAATTAGATATTTGTATGTATACTTACCTGTCAGAATAATCAAGTGCTAGAAATGCATCCCTTTTTCGTTCTAAATCGTCTCTGTCTTATTTCTCTAGAAAATCCTTTGCTACATCAATCAGATTCAGCTTCGTACGAAGATTATTCCATGTCCGTTTTCGAAGCATAAATAAATATAAATTGTAATGCAATATCTTTGTATACTGCAGATACAGATGCAGATGCAAATGCAGCTACAGCACAGGTGTCGACTGCAGATTTTGTGTGTCAAATTAATTGCTCATATCGAAGAAGTGTGTTGAGATGGAGAGCTATTTGACCAGTTCACTTCTAGATACCAAATGGAATACTTTGTTTTAAGAATTCTAAATAAACTCATTAATAGGGTAAACTATACAAAAACTGTGTTAGGTTTGTGATAAGTGTGATGTTGTTTTGTGTCTTAAATTCAATGGAAGTAGATTTTGAAATTTCGTCCTTTGGGATATAAGCAAATTATCTTTGAAATTAATTAGAGCAGCAAATCTGATTCAAGATGGGTGGCAAATCCTTTGCAAATTTTGGAGCTAATAGATTTGGAAATTTATTTGTCATACTTCCTATTCATCCTTTTAGTCTTGTCCTTGTATGTGTCACATGAAATCGAATTAAGGACTCCATAAATGTAATCAACGAAATCATCTCAAAATCAAATGAAATCTAAAGTGAATTTGTTTAAAATTGGCAAGGTGTTGGTTATTGAGGCCCTAATTGAAAATGTCAAAACAATAAACTATTTTTTTTTTGTCTAAAATATTTCAATATCTCAAATAGTTTTCGAAGATTTTTGGGCGTTTTGATGTTTTATTTTAGCATTCTGGCAGTGTTTTGTACATTTTTTGTCAATTTTGTATATTTATGTCAAGTTTTAATTTTGTTATGTCAATTTAGACCTTAATATTGTTAATGAAAAACTTCCATTCAACAAATTAGATCAATTACAATAAAGTATAAATTTTTAAAGTAAAAATGGTTATACCAGGCGTATACGTACTTTTTTTATTTAAATATGTATCTCAACAAAAAAACTCCAAAAAATATTTTGAATGCCATGCACGACTCTAACACAAGTACTCCCCGTCAAGAACATGCTCCAAACATAACCTAAAATTGACTGACTTAAATATTTAATGATGAAATTGAAATTTTTATACATATGATTTTTTTTTTAACTGAGCGAAATTTTTTCAAAAGCTTTTCTTGCAATAACATTTATTGTTATGCGCAAGACTTTTTAAAAAAAGCTTATTTTTTTAGTTGTTGTTTTTTTTTTACTATTTTGTCTTCATTGTTGTTTTCATATTTTGATTATTTTAAGTACCTAATGTAGGTACTTTCCATTTCATTCAAGGGATTCTTTATATGTATAAAAATTACTTCAATGCCTTTCAGAAAATATAAATCATCAATTGAATAGAAAAATAAAATGTTCAAAATCAAAAGCAGAGTTATGTTTATTCTTTTTATCAATGAAAAATAATCATAGGGTTGGGGTTGATATTTTCAGAATTAGTGGTGTTTTACAAGTATTTTTGATGTAAGCCTCTCACTTAGGTTAAAAAGTCCATTAGGTTGAGGATGGTCAAGAACTACTAGTGTTTCAGTATGTTTTTGGTTTTGATCAGGGTTGCCACTTATTTGATGCTAATAGAAATTAACTTAAAAAATATAAAATTTTCAGACCATTAAAATTTAAAACTATTATGTATGTATTTTTAAGTCTTTAGATTAAGTCAGTGTTGATCAATATCGAGACACGTAATCGATAAATTTTACAAATTTAAATCAAATCGAAAAGACTTAAAAAAATGTATTCTTTAACTAAAAATAGTTATTTTTGAATGTATTTTTGTTAAGCAGTATCTTTTTTTTCAAAATAATTTAGTTGAAGCTATATAAAGGGTTAGGGTCAAAACACCGACTACTGAAATCTCGCAACCCAAAATCGAAATCCCGAAAAATTATTTTAAATGAAAACTATTGCACAAGGAACCGACGAAGGATAAATTATTTGACTTAAAATTAATTTTCGACTAAAAAGTAGAAAGCAAAAAGGAAGCAGTGTTGCCATTTTTTATTTTTTATTTTCACAGCATAAATTTAAATAAAACATAATATATTCCTTAACTTAGCCAAAAAGTACATAAAAGCTTATAACAATTAAAAAAAAGTTTAAAAATAAAACTTAAAATTTTGAAAAATTAAAACTACCAAAAAAGTAATCTTTTTATTTTTTTTCAAAACGCTTATGTTTTTAATACAAAAAAAACTTTTTTTCAAAGTTGTTCAAAAAATAAAATTAATCATAAATCCAAAAAAAAAAAATATAATAAAAACGCTGAAAAAACATTTCCAAGAAAAACTTACGAAAGTTTTTTAATATAGTCTAAATTCTGCTAAAATTTTCAATAAGTTATTTCACAAGGAAAATCATTTTTTTAACAAAGAAAAAAATTTAATTATATGGCAATGATTTAATAAATTTCAAAATACTAACTGACAATTTTTTGACAAACAAAATCACAAGAATACTAATTTTTTATATTAGTTTTTTTTTTTGACAACGGAAAATGAACTTTTGTATTAATTTTGAGTAATTTTTTTTTACCGTAGTGTTTTACGGTAGTTTTTCAAAATTCCTTAAAAAATTGATTTTTTTTTCAAATTTATTCCAAATGCCAAAGACTGTGAACAAATTTTTTTAAAAAATCTATTTTTTAAATCAGGAAAACTGCAAAAAGTTATTTATGGCTCGAATATCTAAAGAATATGAAATAGTATTAACTTCAAATAATTTTTACAATATAAAATGGCGTTTTTGACATCTAATAAGGAAAAAAAGCAATCAAATGACAACTTTCATTAAAAAAAGTACTAAAAACTTCTGCTAAAAACCGGTCAAATTTGTTTTTTCTCAAATATCTCAAAAACCAGTACTAAAAATTGATATCTACAAAATTTTGTTTTAAAAACACAAAAACTCAATTGAATTCGAGGATTTTGACATTTTTTATACTTTCAAAACGGATTTTTTTATTCACAAACCAAACGTCAAAAGCTTATTCATTTTTTTAAATAAACTTTCGTCTTGGTGCAAAGACTAGAAAAGTCGACAAAACTCAAAAAAGCTCTAACTTCAAAAAATTCCCAACAGATGGTGCTTTTCTCCAAAACATCCAAAACTTAAAGCTCAATCATGTTTCACACGATTCAATACGCCTGTCCCAAAATTACAACACTGTAAACTTTAATGAAAATTCAAAAACCCCATCAACATTGTGTATCTAAAAAAGTTTCAAACAAAAAAAAAAAACGACAAAAGATTTCAAAACAAAATCCAAACATTCTTTTAGTATTCATCAGGTGTTTGCGACAACATCCTGCGCCACGAGGAAAGTGCTTTCACTTCCACGTGATGTGGTTTCACATTGATTCCTTTTAGTGCTCTGATGTTCACTTTCGTTCGTTTCTCCCGTGTCGTCGTACAGAGGAGACTTGAATTATTATCGAAAAAGTACTCGTACGGTTTTTGTTTTTAATTTTCTTTTTTTTTTCTGAAATACTGTAACGAGGGTTAGAAAAACCCCCCTTTTTAAGTGTTGTTTTCTTCTTTTTTTCCACTGACTGCCTTCTTTTGGTAGTAATTGAATCTTTGTAAATCCTTTGCTTTAAAGTTTGTGTGTCACACATGTAAATTTAAACACCCTGCTGTTAGCAACCTACGTTACATATCTACGTTCATATCAATCTATGTAAGTGCAGCGAAAACAAAAAGAGCATAAAAGCTGCACAAACAAAATTTTGCTGCATCAACACCACCGGCAACTGCAACGGTAACGGTAACGGTAATGACAATGGCAGCAACGCCGTGAATTAAAGCCACTCAAGGATGCGGAATAAGATACGAAGACTGAAACGTGAAACAACAATCGATTGTTGAATGACCGTGACCCCCCTCCTTGGAACAAACAACGGAACAAACGAGTACGAACAAGGATACCAGGTAAGTCCTGACTCCGAAGCCTTGAAACGATGCATGATGGTTAGGGATGTTAAACACAATTATTCCCTTTGGTGTTGGTCTTGTGTACAGATGACACGTGACATCCTATATCCTCGTGATCTTATAGCTTACACTTACAAACTTACATGGTTTGGTTATAATAATCAAATTCAAAGAAAACCGTCATAAAAAAATCAGGAGACACATAAAGAACTGTCTTAGGGAGGTAATAAAGGAACTGAAACCATGTACATATGTATGTCAGAGGTGGATTACGAGATGACATATATCAGGCATTTATGAAACGTGATTTCTCAAATAAATAAGGTGGGTAGGTTGGGATGTGGAGAAACACATGCATAATGTGTATGTCAGTTTTATCCCCATCTCTAAATGTCAATTTTTTTTTAGTGAAGTGTGATGTGGATCGGTATATTAAAGGTTTTGTGATATTAGACGAATTTAAAGGAGCACGCTATAAAAAAATGTTTAGGGCCTTTCACAAGTTATAAGCTTCTTAAATCAATTATGTAGGTACCCAACTTTAAGGAAATTCGACAAAGAGTCAATTTAAAACCGAGATAATTTTTAAGAAATCAGATAAATAAATACCTACTTTTTATTTAAATTAGGCACGAGAATTAACATATTAACTTTGAAAATTGATGAATATAAGAAAATGTCTAGACTAGGTCCTATATCTTTAGTGACTTGAAAAACGTTTCTACACGACTTTGTAAACATTCTGAAATGAAACTTTTGGAAAATCTCAATAATTCAAGGTCCTTCGAATCTATACTCTTCATCGTCGACGAAATCTTAAGAACAAAATATTGGCTCAAGGTTTTGAATGAGGATTTCGAAATATTTGAAGATTGGTATTTGTGGAGAAAAGTGCGATTGCTTCAAGTTAGAGCAAATCATTTAGAAGAAGTGGATTACATGGAATTTTACTACAGGTATAGATTTGTCTAGTTAACACTTCGGTTCTTGTTCTAAAACCTAAACTTTCAAGACTGAATTACAAACCGTGGGGCTTCAGTTAAAACGGAATTACAAAACACTTTTTACACTGCAACATCAAACTTATGTTGTTAAGTAAAAAAAAAAAACTGTCACTATTAAGTAGTCTTCAAGTTCTCCGTTTTCAATAAAAGTGAATAAGTTTTGACGGAAAAACAGAATTGTCTTTGAGTTTTTTACCTACCCCACTATTTCGCCACTAAGGCCGCAACCAGGAGCTGCCAGACATGAGTTTTTGTCGTTAGATTTGACAAAGCTCATGTTCTTATTTTTCAGTTTACTTTCGCAAACCAAAATTTCTTAGATTATTTTTACAACTAGTAAAAATGAGGCTGGGTGAGACCCGCACTGATAACTTTTCTTTATAGATAACTTAACTTGAAAATTTGGCATTTTTATTGCAGTTTTTGAAAATGTGTTATCGATTTATTCATGTCATTAATCGATTTACTTTTAATGCCTTTATTGAAGTTTTTGTGTCAGAATAAATAACCATCAAGTGTTACCTTGCTGTCTATTATCAGAGCTGTAAAAAAATGCATTCTTTTAGTATTGCAGTTAAATTGAATGGAAAGACTATTTTTACAGTCTTTTGATTTAAACTCAGTATTGTGACTTTCAAACTAAAGTCCCAATCAATTTTGCAGTCTTTGATTTTAAAATCATCTGGAGCAGTCAATTCAGCAGCAGTTCAATTCAAAAGAATGCATTCTTTTTAGACTGCTTGCATTCTTTGAAGTCTTTGAAAAGTCTTTTGCATTCTTTTGCATTCTTTGCATTCTTTGCATTCTTTGAATTCTTTGCATTCTTAAAGTCTTTTAAATGCATTCTTATTACTAATTGAATACTTTTCACTGCTTTCGACTAATGTGAGGCCGATGTTGAAAGTTATAAATTTAAACAATTATGTTAAATCTCTTAAAATCTAAGTTTTGCCAAAACTAAGTTATTATAGGAGTTAAACGATTTTCGCACAATTTTTCTTTATGACTTTATTATATACGAGTATCATTATAAATGATATTATTAGTTTACAGATGTTCCTTAAAGCTATATTGTTGGTATAATGTTTAATAAAACTGAGTGGTGTTATTAAAATATATACATTTAAAACACCGTCTTAACAGAAATAAAAATAAATATATATAATGTTTAATAACATAATTGTTGAAATCTATTACTTTTAACAGCGGCCGAAAGCAGTGAAAAGTATTCAATTAGTAATAAGAATGCATTTAAAAGACTTTAAGAATGCAAAGAATTCAAAGAATGCAAAGAATGCAAAGAATGCAAAAGAATGCAAAAGACTTTTCAAAGACTTCAAAGAATGCAAGCAATCTAAAAAGAATGCATTCTTTTTATTTAAAGTCTTTTGACTGCTTTTTATGATTGCATTATTTAAGACTTCAAAAAAGAATGGGAATGGATTTCTGAAGTTAAAAGAATGATATGATAAATTCTATTGCATTCCCGAAGAATCAGTTAAATGACTGGGACTTTTCGGAATGCAATACCAAAAGAATGCATTCTTTTACAACTCTGTCTATTATGCAAAACATAGTTTTGTCAATTCTTTTGACCTTAATTGATAAAAATTTTACTAACAAAAAAATTGTCAGGTTTAAGAAATTTCTCAAGATATGTATTGTAGTTGAAAAACATTTTTTTCCTAATTTTTGGTAGAACTTTTTGTAGTTCTTTAATTTTATTTGTAAAAATAATGTCAATTTGATATTTCGTCAACATTTTATCATTAAGGTTTTGTTAAAAAATGCATTATACGAGTATTGAAAATAAAATACATTTGAAGTCAACATCATTGCTTTTTGTGAAGATATTTGAGTCGAAAAACATTTTGACACTTTGTGGTAAGTTTTGATTTCAGTTTTTTTAAATTTTTGTATAAAAAACTGTCATTTCGAATATTTGTCAAAAATGAAACCAAATGTTCTCAATTGTACCTATTATGTTAAAAATAAAATAAACTTTAAGATAAAATTATTGATCACTCTCGACACATTCAAGTCAAGAAACAATGTTTGACATTTTTTGGTAGATTTTTGTTTAATTTTTTATTCTTCGTAAAAACACTATTTTAGTAGTAATTTTTTTTTCAAATTTATATTTGTTTTGCAAAAAAAACTGTAAATTGATTTTTTCCCAAAATTTAACTAGATGTCAAACACGCCATTTATATTTAAGTGTCAAACAATTTTTATAGTTTTCAAATTAAAAAAAATAACTATATGTTGATTTTTTTCCAAATTTACACCAAATCTGTATCACATCACATTGTACACAAAAAAAAATTATTTGAAGTCAATGGTATCATCCGTTCCTGAGATATTTGCTACCAACTAAAATTTTAACTTTTTTTTAATTGCTATAGTGAAAAAACCGATTCCTTTCTGCATCTGTTAAAGTTATACCCTGTCGAACATATAATTTAATTGGAATCGGTCTCTCTACTCGTTCTTGAGATACCTTAGACGAAAAAGGGTATCTCTTCAAATGACGGATTAAAATTTTAGGGACCATTAAAAGTCCAGATTTGTCAAAAATTTCAATTTGATAAATTTGTCAAATTTTTGTCAAAAAATTTCAGTTTGATAAATCCGACAGACAACATAATAACTCACACAAAAAAAAAACCTTAAAATTTTTTAATGCTAAATATTTAGAAAATGTTATTTCCACTATATTTATAATATTTTTATAAACTGTCACAATTTTTCAGACATTTTGTCATAATAGATTGATGATTGTTTGCCAGCTAACTTCGGCTAAAATTGAACACAATCCAAAAATTAATTAATGAACTGCAAAACCACAGGTATTTTTTGACATCATATACAAAATGTTATTTTTATTGTTTTTAAATGTTCAATTCGTCCCCTTAGTGTCGCAAAAACGTAAGCCAAGAATTGCAAATTTTCAGGAGAATCGATTTTGTGATTTTGTGTGCATTAGTCTTACGGATAAAGTATTGATTCGACAAGAGATAACTCGTAAACTATATCACTTAAAGGTAAAATCGGTTGCCATAATATAGAATTCAATTTAAAAATTGTCAAAAATGTAGCAACGTTCTTGTTACTCTCGGGCAACGACTTACAGTTCAAAAATATTCAGTATATTATTTTTTTTATAACATTAATATTGTCAAAACTTTAAAACCATAAAGATTTTACATTGTCAATTTTGTACACTTTCAAACTAATCGCATTTTAACTATTTTTAACTGTCAGAAAATGGTTACAATATGTCACTTTTAAAAACTCTTTTATAGTAAATTTTTAAACTATAATAATTTTACTTTAAAAATTTCATAGTTTATGGACTATTTTCTATTAAGATCGAATTTACAATAAAATTTAAAATTATTAAAAAAACTTTATTCTTAAATAAACCAATAAATAACAACTAAAAATACAAATATAAAAATTATCTTTAATAACACATCACCAAAACAAAACCTGCAATATATGTAATTAAATAATAATTTTCATTTAATTAAAATATAATTTTTACCATTTGTAATGTTTCCTAGCTCTTGCCAAATCTGAGTCCTTTTCTTTCAAAATAAATCGACGACAACTCATGGCAACAATTTTGCCATATTCCAAGGCATCAAGTGTAAATGTATCTTTGGCTTCAAATCCAGGGCTAACAATTAAAAAAATAAAATGGTTTTGAAAAATGCCACAAATATCCTCCAATAAAATCATAACTTACAACTTCTTCGACTCAATTGTCAAATTCGTCATATTTGAAAAACTCGAAATAATTGGAGTTGACAAGAAGAAATGAAATCCTCTCATAGCATTGCAAATGATTCTTTGGTATTTAACTAAGACTGGCTGTCTTCCAACTAACCAAAAGCCTGCGTCTATAATTACAGCCGGAACTAGTTGAGTTAAAATAAACTGCAAAAGTTTAAAATTACTAAAATTTCAAAAAAATACAAAATTCAAAAAATAACTCACTCTTAAAAAGTAAATTTTGTGAGATTTCGTCGGATACACCGAAGGTTTCCAAAACATTTTGTCATAAGGAATGTCCTTCCAGATTGTTTTCAAAATTTCCAACTGCTTTCTAATACTGAAGTCTGGAAAGATTTCTCCCGAAATATTGCAAATAAATGGCATCCTTGTTTAAGAAAACAAAAATTTAACAACAGTTTTTCAAAAACACACAAGTTCAAATAAAAGTCCTTTACGTTTCTCTGCTTTGGCTGGCAGCATTCCAAATGGAAAGAATGGCAATTCTTATCACAACATCCAATGAGATTTGATTAGGAGTCATTTCAGGATCACAAAGGAACGCCCGTAAAAGACCTTTATAAAAAGATAAAAAATCGAAAGATTCAATATAAAGTTTATACCATCATAGTATGTAATTGGATATTGCAAACAATATAATAAAATAAAACTAAACCTGTTCCCCCGGCAACAGCAACTGATGTTGATCCAGATACGTTATCAGTGTATCCTGGAACTGGATCGAAAAGTGCACACAAAACTAAAAGGATATATGTATGTACGAGTATAGAAAAAGTTAAGGATAAGATATCTGATTTAAAGTTTACCTATTGAAGGTCGAATGATAACAGCTGGAATGGTTTCATGGAAATCATTTACAACATGCTCGGATAGGGATTTTGTGAAGGTATATGTGTTGGGAAATCCTTTGATGAATCTAAAAGAAAAACAAAATGGTTCAGATTGTTGTTGTGTTTTGGATATATCTATTCAATGAAAGAGTTTGTCAAGTTGGAAATCATGATAAATTCCACCCTTGTCATAAAAAGAAATTCGGATATCCTTTAAAATCATATAAAAATTTTAAGGCAGGGATGTAGTTTCCAAGGTATCGTCGCCGATATCAATTACACGCAACCTTGGAGATAAAGGAGGTTCTCAGTTGTATATTAAGATCTTAGGCTCTAGGGAAATTTCGTGATGTAAAATGCTGACAAAAATAAACTTTAAAAAGGGTGAAGGTGTTTTTGAAAGCTGACCAAAATTTTATACAGGGACTTCGCATATTTGATAGGGCTACGTAGTATCACTGTAGCTTTATCCAATTCTATCCCCTTTAAGGTTTCTATACCTTACTCAAAACCTAAACACCAACTCACTTTTTCGAAAAAATTTCCATATCTTCGTCATTTGTTTGTTCAGCAATTTGGATGCAATTCTTCCAATCTGCAGGAGCAGGATATATCTATTAAAAAAATAAAATATGAAACTTAAATTTACATATAAATTTTTAACAACCATCTAAAAATAGCAACTTAACCTTTTCATTGATAAATTTCAAATTGCAATTACTAAACAGCGTAGAAATGTGCAGGAATATTTGTAATTTAGGAAGCTTTTCAGCAATCCGCAGGACTTCCCGTGTACCACGAACATTGATGAGTATTGCGGTTTTGAGAGGTTCATCAAATCGTATTGTGGCAGCTGAATGTATGACTATTGACACATTTTGTAAAAGTCTTATTGATTCGTCTGTTAGAGATAATTTGAGATGTGATACATCACCAGGTATGACGATGACTTTGTTGAATTCGGTGGGTTTTTCTTTAAGCAGGACCTCGAAAATCTGTAAACGGAAATACAAAATATTGATGTTTGAATATGTTTTTGAAGTTGAGAAATTTAGGGTTAGATTGAATATGACACTTTTGTTATTGTTATGAGAGAAAAATCCGTCTAAAACAAGTCTTTGCTCTTGCTTCGTTAACCACTCAGAAATTTCACTTTAAACTTTTTTTTATAGAAGGTTGTATGACGCAAAAGTCTTTTATGAACTACTTTAAGGTAAAATTCACCACTTAACCCAATATTTTTGTTAAGAAAACGTCACAATGCAAAAAAGAACGAGGGACGAATTTCACTTTGTTTTAGTTTTTTTCTAAGATATCACTCAAAATACCATTTTATTTTTTTAGATCAAAGTAAATCCTTTACCTGATCCTGTTTAAGTTTTTCTAAACGTTCATTTGGTCCAACACCTTTTTTCTCTCGCAAAAGTACGAATATCTTTTTAACATTGAAAGAACGCAGAATTTTCTCAATCAAACCCTTGCCAAGAAAACCTTAAAGATTTTCAATTGTTTAAATTTATTTTATTATAATTATTGAATATTTTATTTTAAACCTGATCCTCCAGTGATAAAAATTTCTCGATTATTAAAAAAATCACTTAAAGAATTATCCATTTTCAATTTTGTTTATTTGAAATCTTTTTGCCACGACTTCTGCTAAGAACTAAAAAATAAATCTAAGAAACCACCAATGAAAATTTGTATCTTTGAAGTTGAAGTGATGACATTTCGATGAGCAGTGCAGTTTTTTTTTCTGTTTTTTAGTATCCAAAATTCATTTAAGCTTTATCGTTATCCAATAACGAGATGTGTGCTTAGATAGTTTTTGAAAAGTGCTTCATAGGGTGACTCAAGTTGTTGTGGTGTGAATTTTGATTAAATTGGTTTTTCCAAAGAAAAAATATGTCATTTTAAAACATTTAATCGATTTTTTTAAATTATAATATTATTTTATTCTATTGTTTTTTCAACTTTAACTTTTTACGTACCTATATTTTTTTTTTTTAACTTTTTGTTTCATCTAATATGTTGTCAGAATTTTCAAAAATCAAATTTCAAGGCTTACTAGATCACACACTCAGGATTTTCAAAAATCAAATTTCAAGGCTTACTAGATCAAACACTCAGGATTTTCAAAAATCAAATTTCAAGGCTTACTAGATCACACACTCAGAATTTTCAAAAACCAAATTTCAAGGCTTACTAGATCAAACACTCAGAATTTTCAAAAACCAAATTTCAAGGCTTACTAGATCAAACACTCAGGATTTTCAAAAACCAAATTTCAAGGCTTACTAGATCACACACTCAGGATTTTCAAAAATCAAATTTCAAGGCTTACTAGATCAAACACTCAGGATTTTAAAAAATCAAATTTCAAGGCTTACTAGATCACACACTCAGAAATTTCAAAAATCAAATTTCAAGGCTTACTAGATCAAACACTCAGGATTTTCAAAAATCAAATTTCAAGGCTTACTAGATCAAACACTCAGGATTTTCAAAAATCAAATTTCAAGGCTTACTAGATCAAACACTCAGGATTTTCAAAAATCAAATTTCAAGGCTTACTAGATCAAACACTCAGAATTTTCAAAAATCAAATTTCAAAGGCTACTAGATCAAACACTCAGGATTTTCAAAAACCAAATTTCAAGGCTTACTAGATCACACACTGAGGATTTTCAAAAACCAAATTTCAAGGCTTACTAGATCAAACACTCAGAATTTTAAAAAAATCAAATTTCAAGGCTTACTAGATCAAACACTCAAGATTTTCAAAAATCAAATTTCAAGGCTTACTAGATCAAACACTTAGAATTTTCAAAAATCAAATTTCAAGGCTTACTAGATCAAACACTCAATATTTTCAAAAACCAAATGTCAAAGTCTACTAGATCACACACTCAGGATTTTCAAAAACCAAATTTCAAGGCTTACTAGATCAAACACTCAGAATTTTCGAAAACCAAATTTCAAGGCTTACTAGATCACACACTCAGAATTTTCAAAAACCAAATGTCAAAGGCTACTAGATCACACACTCAGAATTTTCAAAAATCAAATTTCAAGGCTTACTAGATCACACACTCAGAATTTTCAAAAACCAAATGTCAAAGGCTACTAGATCACCCACTCAGGATTTTCAAAAATCAAATTTCAAGGCTTACTAGATCACACACTCAGAATTTTCAAAAATCAAATGTCAAAGGCTACTAGATCACACACTCAGAATTTTCAAAAACCAAATTTCAAGGCTTACTAGATCACACACTCAGAATTTTCAAAAATCAAATTTCAAGGCTTACTAGATCACACACTCAGAATTTTCAAAAACCAAATTTCAAGGCTTACTAGATCACACACTCAGAATTTTCAAAAACCAAATTTCAAAGCTTACTAGATCAAACACTCAGAATTTTAAAAAACCAAATTTCAAGGCTTACTAGATCACACACTCAGAATTTTCAAAAATCAAATTTCAAGGCTTACTAGATCACACACTCAGAATTTTCAAAAACCAAATTTCATAGGCTACTAGATCAAACACTCAGGATTTTCAAAAACCAAATTTCAAGGCTTACTAGATCAAACACTCAGAATTTTCAAAAATCAAATTTCAAAGGCTACTAGATCAAACACTCAGGATTTTCAAAAATCAAATTTCAAAGCTTACTAGATCAAACACTCAGAATTTTCAAAAATCAAATTTCAAAGTTTACTAGATCAAACACTCAGAATTTTAAAAAAATCAAATTTCAAGGCTTACTAGATCAAACACTCAGAATTTTCAAAAATCAAATTTCAAGGCTTACTAGATCAAACACTCAGGATTTTCAAAAATCAAATTTCAAGGCTTACTAGATCAAACACTCAGAATTTTCAAAAATCAAATTTCAAAGGCTACTAGATCAAACACTCAGGATTTTCAAAAATCAAATTTCAAGGCTTACTAGATCACACACTCAGAATTTTCAAAAACCAAATGTCAAAGGCTACTAGATCACACACTCAGAATTTTCAAAAACCAAATGTCAAAGGCTACTAGATCACACACTCAGGATTTTCAAAAACCAAATTTCAAGGCTTACTAGATCAAACACTCAGAATTTTCAAAAACCAAATTTCAAGGCTTACTAGATCAAACACTCAGGATTTTCAAAAATCAAATTTCAAAGCTTACTAGATCAAACACTCAGAATTTTAAAAAAATCAAATTTCAAGGCATACTAGATCACACACTCAGAATTTTCAAAAATCAAATTTCAAGGCTTACTAGATCACACACTCAGAATTTTCAAAAACCAAATTTCAAGGCTTACTAGATCACACACTCAGAATTTTCAAACATCAAATTTCAAGGCTTACTAGATCACACACTCAGAATTTTCAAACATCAAATTTCAAGACTTACTAGATCACACACTCAGAATTTTCAAAAATCAAATTTCAAGGCTTACTAGATCAAACACTCAGAAATTTCAAAAACCGAGTTTCAAAGGTTACTAGATCAAACACTCAGAAATTTCAAAAACCGAGTTTCAAAGCTTACTAGATCAAACACTCTGAAATTTCAAAACCGAGTTTCAAAGCTTACTAGATCAAACACTCAGAATTTTCAAAAATCTAATTTCAAGGCTTACTAAATCACTCACTCAGAATTTTAAAAAACCAAATGTCAAAGGCTACTAGATCACACACTCAGGATTTTCAAAAACCAAATTTCAAGGTTTACTAGATCAAACACTCAGGATTTTTAAAAATTAAATTTCAAGGCTTACTAGATCAAACACTCAGAAATTTCAAAAACCGAGTTTCAAAGGTTACTAGATCAAACACTCAGAAATTTCAAAAACCGAGTTTCAAAGCTTACTAGATCAAACACTCTGAAATTTCAAAACCGAGTTTCAAAGCTTACTAGATCAAACACTCAGAATTTTCAAAAATCAAATTTCAAGGCTTACTAGATCAAACACTCAGAAATTTCAAAAACCGAGTTTCAAAGGTTACTAGATCAAACACTCAGAAATTTCAAAAACCAAGTTTCAAAGCTTACTAGATCAAACACTCAGAATTTTCAAAAATCTAATTTCAAGGCTTACTGGATCAAGCACTCAGAATTTTCAAAAATCAAATTTCAAGGCTTTCTAGATCAAACACTCAATATTTTCGAAAACCAAATTTTAAGGCTTACTAGATCAAACACTCTGAAATTTCAAAAACCGAGTTTCAAAGGTTAATAGATCAAACACTCAGAAATTTCAAAAACCGAGTTTCAAAGCTTACTAGATCACACACTCAGGATTTTCAAAAACCAAATTTCAAGGCTAACTAGATTACACACTCAGGATTTTCAAAAACCAAATTTCAAGGCTTACTAGATCAAACACTCAGAATTTTCAAAAACCAAATGTCAAAGGCTACCAGGATTTTCAAAAACCAAATTTCAAGGCTTTCTAGATCAAACACTCAATATTTTCGAAAACCAAATTTTAAGGCATACTAGATCACACACTCAGAATTTTCAAAAACCAAATTTCAAGGCATACTAGATCACACACTCAGAATTTTCAAAATCCAAATGTCAAAGTCTACTAGATCAAATACTCAGAATTTTCAAAAATCAAATTTCAAGGCTTACTGGATCAAGCACTCAAAATTTTCAAAAATCAAATTTCAAGGCTTTCTAGATCAAACACTCAATATTTTCGAAAACCAAATTTTAAGGCTTACTAGATCAAACACTCAGAAATTTCAAAAACCGAGTTTCAAAGGTTACTAGATCAAACACTCAGAAATTTCAAAAACCGAGTTTCAAAGCTTACTAGATCAAACACTCAGAATTTTCAAAAATCTAATTTCAAGGCATACTAGATCAAACACGCAGAATTTTCAAAAACCAGAATTCATCTGGAATATTCAAGTTATTTAATCTTGAACAACTTATATTTATAATATTAAATATAAAAAAAACTGAAAACATTATATTTTCTTATGAAAAATTAGTTCAGATTTTTGTCTTTTTTTGTAGTTGTCAATTCAGATCCATGATTTAAGTTAACCAAATAAGGAAATTTCTTCCGACTTCCTTCAAATCGAATCCAAAATATGAGTTTCATTTTTTCCGAATATAAAACCATGCATTTTATCAGATTTTTAAAACCAATATTACCTAAATTCTAAAAATATATAACTTCAACAAAACAACAAAAAGTAAGTATTTGAAATGTGCTCCCAGAACCACGGTCTAGACAAGACACATACAAAAAGTACTTAGGCAAGCACTTTCATTTTCATCTAAAAATAGAATAAGGGACAGTATTGTCGTATATCAAATACAAATCAATATTTATTCACAATAAACATACATATAAATACTCGTATATAAAAACAAAAAAACAATAACAAGTGAGTATGACGTTTAAACCAAAACAAAAGAAAAGTTCAATGTAAACAAATCCGAATCCGAATCCGAATACAAATAAAATTCATTCTTATTTCTTATCACTTTATCACTGTTGTTCATGTTCATTTATTATAAAGTCAACTGTCAACAACAAATCACACAATACAATAATTTATTTCACTCAAAAATGTATCTAACTACATATCAGAAGTTTGAGTGTTTTTATTTGTTTATTTTTACTTTTTTATTTTGCCGGCTTATGATCAGAACACATTGAAACATTGTGTGTAAACATGTTTATAAACATATATTAATTTTAGCAATACGAGATGTATCTTAGATACAAACTGTATTTCAAGAAATGTGCTTGCACCATAAGCGAGATTTTGTTATTTTGAATGAATATGAAAACGAGGACTTGACATCAGGGCTGTCAGTTAGAGTAGAAGCAGTAAGAGACTCGTTTACACACTCAAAAACTTATTTTTGTGCCTTAAAATTATAAGCATAAGGTTTAAATCATACAGCTCAGATACATCGTGGAATCTGAGCTTTCAAAAAGTAAATTAAAATACACAGCAAAAAATACAATACTTTTTTTACCAAATTAGTTTTTTTTTAGTAAGATACGGATTTAAACTTTAACTTTGATTTCTAAGGCCCTTGAAGTTCAAAACAAAACATGAAAATGTGTTTAAGTTAGGAAAACCTACACCAAAATGGGATTCAAAGCTGACAACAAGTAATTTTAATATTTTTTTAAATGTTGTCTTTAATTTGAAACCAATTTTGTGAAAGTAAAAAAAAATGCAAATCTTGTCTCACAACCAATAACTTCAAAATATTAAAAACGACTTTAAAAAAAAAGGTATTAGTTGATCCCAATTAGATACTCAACTTATAATGATGCCATAGATAATTTTAAAAATTGCAATAAAATTTTATAATTTGAAATGTAAGAAAAATCTATTAAATAAATTCATAGTCCAAATTTTTTAAAACTCTAAGAAAAAATGCCAGTATTTTCATACAAAAACTAAAAACTAAAATTTCTTAAGGTCATACAATTGTTTCTTGACTCGAATCTTTTGAAAACGAGCAATCATTCATATTGGCTTGATATTGGCTACTACACTTTTTTACAAATCAGTTAATTTTTCAAATACATTGTTACAAATTATAAAAAATAAAAATTAAATCGAACACACAAAAAATTAACAAATCTAGGTTTGTTTAAATATTTAAATTAAACGCAAAAAATGTGTTTTGATTGTTAAAAAACTTAAATAAGAGTCAAGTTGTCAAAGGGAAGTTAACAACCCATTCTCCTCACTTTATTTTGTCTAAATGGGATATTGTTTTGTATTCTGGATCTTAAGAAGAAAATCCAAATGAAGTTTTCCAAATTCTGCCTTTTTCTCTATTATACTCTATGTTTCCATAACTTCAATATACATACATTTAGTTTGACACCACTTGCTCAATAAATTCACATCTTTTTCAAAAAAATGATATTCTTATAACTTTCAGTACTTTACAATCACTATTAATACCCCGACAGCACTGACTTATCAACAACAAGTAGGTATAGATTTGACTTATCAACAAATCCCCAGATACATTGCATCGCATCAAAAAGAGAATAAGATAACAATGACAAGTGGATTATTTCTGATAAGAATTTTTTTCTCACTCAAATCAAAACGAAAGTTTATTCAATGTTTTGCTTATCTCTCTCTTTCTCTCTCAATGCACTCGATTAAAGTTGCCTTTTTAATAGCCGCGCTGCGCTGACAAGTGTCAGATTATTTCGTCGAACTCAATATAGATGAACTTCAATCTCATGATTTGTTGATTTTGAATTACATTTTTTTTTTTTTATTTTATTTTTGCCAACAAAGTTTTGATATTCATTTGGATTAAAAAAAATTCTGTTGTCAGTTCCTTTCTTGCAAGCGATCCTCGCAGACGTTCTCTCGCAAGTGTGTTTTTTTTTTCAAAACATTCGTTAAGTTTTTAAAAGATCGTCTCAAGCCTCATGATTTGATGACTTTTTGTATTCAGTTAAGAGTTGATCTTTTAACTTAATAAGGAAAACATCAATTAAAAGCTTTTTTTTTATGCCGACAAAGCATAATATTTAATTAAAACAATATCACAAGTTTTATTGGTTTCATATAATAGGCTTTATAAGTGATTTGATATTAAACCGCGCGGCACAGCGTTTGACAGTTGAGCGTGTAAACAAAGTGACGCGTGAAAGTAATTTTGTACAATTATTGTCAATTTTTTTGTTTTTTTGTATTTGTCTAAAAATACAATTTTGTAATAAAGTTTCCTCGTTTTTGAAAACTTCTCTTGAAAGTGAACAAAAAGTGAAATTCCTTCGACAACGTCGTCTCGTCGACGAGACGCATCAAATGCAAAGTGTATTTTTAAGTTGTTGGTCCACACACACACTTTTCAAAATTGAAGGTTTGTAAAAAATAAAAAAAACATCATTATAACAAAAAAAAAGAAGAAAACCTCGAGTTTAAAGTGGTTCACATTTTTCGTTTCGTATTTTCTATTTCTGGTTTATTTTGATTCCCTTTGGATAAAGAAAAAATAGAAAACCTATATTTTGAGGAAAAAACACAAAATTGGAACACCAAAATCTATTTTTGTATTTTTGAAATAGTTTTTGTCTACCTTAACTAAATAAATTAAATATTTGTGTTTGTTTGTTTGTTTGTTTTAAATGATAGAAATTCGCGCGTTAAATATTTGAATGGATTTTCGAGGATTTCTTTAATATTTTCGTTTTTTGTTTTTCTTTTTTGATTAAATTTTGAAAATAGTTTTTTTTTTCAAAACAATATTTTTATTTATTTATTGCTTTACTCAAGTCCACGTCCACAGGACATAAATTATAGAACTCGTATTCTGAGTGTGTTCACGCAGAGGGGTTGTGATTTTGTGGAGAGAATTATTATAAATAAATAAAATGTTAAATTGACCGAATTTTTATTTTACACAATGTATCCAATTTGTTGTTTAAATTTGTAGAGATATTTTGATTTGAGTGCATTTGAGTAATGTCTTCCTGAGTCACTTCACTTTCTCATGTTTTTTTTTTCTTTAAATGAAGAATTAATCAATATAATTTGTGTAAAAATAATTTTATTTACAAGTTCAAGTTTTTTTTTTCAGTGTAGACGTTTGTAAAATAAGCCCTTACAATCTACAATACAAATTTCTTATTAAGTTTACTTTAGAGTGTCTTATCTTGTCTATCGGCTTAAGAATTAATTAACATCAGTCTCCACGCGGTGCAACAAATGTTGCACGTGTTATAAAACCTTTAAACGTATTTAATGTGTATTCAATTTATTTGCCTTATATTTTTAAGGTGACCACCGCACCTTAATTTATTTATATGTGAGAGTGTGTGTTTTCAAACCAAATTGTAAATAGGTTCTTACCCGATAATTCGATTTTATCAATAATTTATTTTTACTATTTAATTTATTATGATGCGATGCAATTAAAACAAGTTAAGGAATTTATCAGATATTAATAATAAATTGATAAACACAAAACAGACTGATGGTCTACAAAGTATGATTAAGTTTTTTAATAATAATTTTGAATTTATTTGTAAATCGTTAATTAATTTATTGATATTTGCCAACAAATATAGAAGCTTTCTATGAATTCTTAGAATTTTTGATATGATCGTAATTATGTGCATAAATGAAGTTTAATTATAATTTTTAATTTTGAATAATTGAAAAGAAGATTTTAAGTTTTTCCCCGATTGAATCGTTATCTAATAGACTTAGACAGTAGATATCACAAATTTCTAAAGTTCTAAAAAGTACTCTTAATTCATGGTCAAGACGAGGGCCATAATTCAATTCATAACTGATACGAATAAAGTTCATTGTTCCATCTTCAAATTCATACTCGTGAGAATATTTTTCAGAAGCTCCTCGTGGTTTTTTTTTATTTGATTTTATTTTATTTTCAAATAAGTTTAAGTGCACTCAAGTAAAACACTTGCAATAAAATGAAATTACTTATATTTTTCTGAATGAAAACACAAGTGTTTATTTTTTTATTCACAACAATGAGTTCTTGAGAGTTGTATGTACATATGTACGTATGCAACAGAACAGAGTAATTTTTGGAATTTTTACTCCAAACGAAGAAAAGACTTTTGAATGTCTACAAACCGGATGTGAAAATATTTTTTCAAAATTGTTCAGGAAGTATGAATGCAATGTGCGATTTTTAACTTGTGTTTGCAAAAGATATATTAATCAATAAAATTTCATATGAATTAACCTTTAACAATCAATCAAATTGGCTACGTAACATTTTTTTTTTTTTTTTTTAAACAATTAGAAACATGTGCTCACAAAAAACAATCATATAGACATTTTGAAATACTTTAAAACTATGCCACAAAGAGAGATTAAATCGAAGCACTTAAATGTCAATCATAATGATTAAGTATATTTTACTATTCTTAAATTTATAATAAATACTTAATCTTATCTTGATATTGTTTTTTTTTTCTTGTGTGACATTATATCTTAACGTGAAAGGTAACCCATGATAGAATATTTTTCATTTAATGAGAATGCTTTAATGCCAACCACAAATAAGTCAATCTTGATTGTGATTAGATTTGAAGGAATGTCAAAATATAGTATGATTTAATATCTTGAACATAATGTACGGTACATATTTTTTTGTATTTATGATTGAACTTCAATTTAAAAGAAATTAATAACATACGAAAAAGTGCGTATACGCCTAAGTGTACTATCCTTGTATTCATGTTTTGGGATAAAATAAATGAGTTTTCCTAGTCAATTATAAGTTATGTTAAAAATATGAATTTAAAGTAATGATTTAATAGCATAACTTTAAGGTGACGTACCTATTTAAGTGATATTTTCTATTTACATATATTTTTTTTATAACATGTCACTATTTTTATCTCACTATGAATGACGATGCAGATAATCATCCATTGTATTTATTGTACAAAAATAACTTTCAAATGAGATTTCTTTTCTTTTTTTTAATTCCGGGAAATGTCACTTTGTAATTGTTTCTATAAATTAAAATATATTATTGCATGATCAATGTGCAATGCCTGATCCAGTTTTTCTTATCATAAATTTATTGACAAAGAAACTTTATATAGTGGTGTTCATGATAAGGGTGTTTCCTCCCTTCAAATCACAACACAAATACTAGTAAATGCGTAATGAATTTGATTTGTTTAATTCTTTTCTTTATTCAGAATTTAAAACCAATGTGTGCATTTATTTTTAAAATAATAAATTAAATCAAAAATAAAGACAATAGTCGTGTTTTATTGGTAATCTTTAGCTCAGTAATACAACTTCTAAAAATACACTTTATTCGCGTAGGAGTTACATTCTTAATTTTATTTTCAAAATTTGCAATTCATTTCTTAAGTCGAGTTAGAAAATGCATGCAAGTGTGGATAGAGTTAAAACACTTAAAGACAGAGTTGGTTTCGAATTTTCCTTAGCATCGAATTTGAAGTAAGATTTTTGAAAGCGGGAGTTGATTAGTTCTTAAGTTTATCGCCCACAACTCAAAGTTTTCACCCAAGCAAGTTCAATTAAATATAATCACTTATATGAAAAAGTAAATATTATGAAAATAAGTTGTCGGCAACTTAATTAGTCGTAGTTCATTATTTTCTTCAAATTATTACACAATAAATTATAATGTAAAGGTCATTTATTTGGGGAGACAAAATTTCTAATATTTAATAAAAAAGATATAAGACAATAAAAAACAATAAAAAACAAACACTCTAAAAATTCTGTGTTCCTCTAAATTGTCCATCAATGGGCGATTATCAGCAACTTACTTTGCTCAGTGCCATACTTCATTTGTTTGGCACCCTATAAAGCTCCTCATAGGCATTTCTTGAAAAACTTATTTCAGCTGTCAGATTCGACACGAAATTTAATTTTTATCGCAAAAGTGGTTCCTGAAATATAGTACTTCAAAAATCCTTGCTATCCACTCACGGTCTCAAAATTAGAATAGATTAAAATGAGCACGTCAAGTTTTTGTATAAAATGACAAAACTCGTTAGAAATACGAGTACATATAAGATCTGAAGAGTATTTCCACAAAATGGGTGTGGCATCCACCTACTTTTCTTCTAATATACAGTATCTGATAAGTTGTTAAATTAAAGATAAAATCTGTCAAAAAATACGTCTTAATGTTATGTTCATTTAAACATCTGTTATAATAAAAACATATGTCAAGTTTCTAAGAACATCTAAGGGAAGTTATCATTATCAGTCTAGGTCACATCGCAGCCTCTTTTTATAATGTTTTTATTTACACAGCTTGAAGAATGTACTCACAAAGATTCCATCTCAAAATGATTCACTGCTCAGCTGGTTTCATCATTGATACCACAAATTTAATTTAATTATACTCTAATAATCATTTTTTGATTATGTATTTTGAATGAATTGAACCTTTGAACAGATCTTGACAAATTGGCCTTGATATTCAAAATTCAATGTGAAAACAAATTAAACAAAATTTTCTAATAAACAAAAATATTAATATTAACATTTATGTACCTATGTACATATGTTTGACGTATGGATTTTGTAATTACATAAATATTTTTTAAGAAGAGGGCAATGTTTGTCAAATGACAGATAACAAACTTCGACTGATATACAGCCTGACATTAAAAAGTAATTATATGATAACAAATTATTATTATTAATTTGATTTTTATTTTTAATTCAAATTTCGTCCATTCTTTTACTAGAAAATGAAGACGCTTAAAGAAAAAAAAATTGATAAAAAGAAAATGCCGGCAAAATGTAAAATTTTAATTTATAAAATACAATTTTGCTGTTGTCCTGGATTTTCATTGATTGGTGGCTTCGGATGGAAACAATGGATTGGAAATAGACGCAGACGAGTTGTGATAAGATTCGTGGTTGTCCATGAGAAAAATAAGAAATTTCGAAAAAAAGAATATCTAAATGTTTATAGCATTTTTCTTTAAACATTGTCAAAAAAGACATTTTCAAGATCCCAAAATCTAATGCACCCTATAAAGACAAATGTTGCCAACATAAACAAAATAATAAGTGATAATTCGGAGAAAATAAAATTTATGCAAAAATGGAAAATAAAAATATTAATGTTTCTTATGTGTTAGTGTAGATCCATTAAATATGATGGCGCACGATCAAAGTGGATTTGCCGGCATCCCGACTTAGGAATAGTTAAAGAACAGTCGCAAAATTTTTCAATTAAAATAATTGCAAGAAATAAAAATAAATGATCAATGACACTATTGACAGACAGAATATCATGATTCAGAATTTGTATTAGAGATAACATTTTGATGATTATTTTTATGTATTTCAGGAAATACTATTTTTAGCTAATTCATAAAAGTAGCAAAAAATTTTCGAATCTAATTATTACTATCGTTCGAGCATAAGATCAAGAATGTTTTTTTTCTACTGCAACATTTATGAAAGACAACAATATTTCTAAGGTATAAAATCACGAAAGATGGAATTTTGTCAAAATTATCTAAAAAAGGCAAAATCACTGTCAGTATTCCAAATTATTTCAATTAAAAAATATTTTTTAACTGACATTTTTGAAAATTAATTTTCTGTCAAAAGTCAAGAAATGGGATATTTTTCTGAATCCAGGGTGTACGATAGTAAAATTGCCGAAACAATTCAATTTGATCATCTTACATTTTCTAATTTTTTCCTGAACAATATTTAAAATACAGTAAAACCCGCTTAAGAGAAATTGCAATATGTCACAGTCTTTCTTTCACTTAAGCGGGTTTTTCACTAAAAAAAAAATGTTCACTTAAGCGGATTTAAAAATTTCGTTAGGCGGAGATTTAATGATAGAAAGAATATTGTTTTAATCTTTTGGACTTGCCTTTAATGAAGTTAAATAAATTTTTAAAAAATGTGGTGAAGGTGAAAAATAAAGAAGAAATGAAAGCGTTCAGCAAATTTTAGTTCTTTTCGATTAATTTTTTTTGTCAGTTAAGGGAATTTTTTTCAATGAAAAATATAAAAAATAAGTTTTAAGGGAAATACTTGGGAATGAAAAAAGTATTTCAGGTAAGCGGGTTTTTCTTAAGTGGGTTTTACGTACCAATAAATGTCTTATAAATATCTATTGACTTAATAAGAGTTCTCAATTCAATTTTGAAAAAAGTTATAATTTTTTAAAATAGTGAACGGAATAAAATATCAAGCCTAAGGCCCTGATAAGCCATTGATTTCAGTTGTGTTGTAGTTTCAGTTCTTGAATAAGCCCAATTGGAATATTTAGGTGTTTTGTCAAAATTAAGTACATTGATGTTTGTGGATTTTCGGTAAGACTATATTGGTACTTTAAAGAAAAATAGAATTAGGATTTATATAATTTCTAGACACATATTTCCTTTAATTTTTGACACACATAGAAGAACTTCAAATTAGGATCATTCTTTACACCCTATAAAATTAAGACGATCCTCAGTTAAAAGTTCATTATATTTGCTATCGCTGATAAATTATCCATTTCGATCTATTTTTATTAGAAGCCAAAGTTTGATGATATACCCTATAATGTCTACTGTCCTGTCCAATCAGATTTCGGCATCTGTTTGTATGTAGTTCTAAATAGACTTGTTCTTTCATATGTCAAAAATTATTTCCTGATTGTCAATAATATTTTTAACTAACCGCCTAACGCACCTCAAGTTATGTTAATGAATTTGGAAAGTATGATTTTTTTAAAAGCTTCAGACTAAAAATCAAATTTCCGAAAAACAGAAAAATCGATATTGAATATTTGGGAACTCTGAGATTTCTTCCAGCTTTTAATTTTCCGTATACGTTTACAATTTAACTTACAAAGAAAATAATAGTGTTGGTCCTGAGGCCCTACCTTGTGGTATGCCTGGCCTGGTTGTATTTTCTTAATTATATAAAAATTTCAATATAGTAATTGTAAGTTACTAAATAGTACCAATTTTGATAGCTTGTATCACTTTTCCGTATAATATTAAAATTCATGTTAAAAATATAAAGTTCAATTGCTTGGAATTTCTAATTAATTGTAATTGCTTGTAATTAATTCTGTAAATCATTTAAGTTACATTTAATTGAATTAATTTATCAACACTATTATTAAGGCCAGTCATTTGTGACATTTTATTATATTTATTAATGCAATAGTAAAGGTTTATCAGCTTAAAAAAAATGTTAAAGTTGTTTTTCACATTATACTATACAATTTTATAAAGGCAATTTATATAGTTTGTAAGATTTCATATCTTTGGAGACTAAATTTCGATTAAATTGTTACTATTTAAATAAACAATATAGACTTAGTAACTGGCTATGAATTTTTATTATTTTATTATGATTAATTAAAGATAACTTGGAGAGTAGTATGAAATAAAAAAGTTTTTTTATTTTTATTTATTTATTAGGTCTATAATATGAGCCTATATTCTAGAGACAGATTACAGGTAGAACAAAAAAAAAAAAGATTATAGTATAGAATTACGTTGAAGTGGATTGATAAAGTATAAAATTAATCCACATTGAACATGGAACAGGCACATAGTTTGCTTTAGTATGTTATCATTATTATCTTTATCATTATCATTTTATTTTATTTTAAAAGCTTTCAAGTCGATAAACCTTAATGTCCGATTAAGAATTTGATTGAGTTCTTTTATAACTCATTTCTTTGACATCAAGAACAGCAAACGGGTAAGAGTTTTGATTAACATCTAGGTTAAAAAAAAAATATATTTCAATAAATTTGAATCTTGAAATTGGTTGTTGACTTTTCTAAAGGCCATTTTTTGGCTCTATTTTTTATTATTTTCAACAATTTTTTGAAATTGAAATTTTTGACAAATCCAAATGTTTTAAGGTCCTTAGATCAGTTATTTCTATAGAGATTTTTTAGACAATTACTGAAGAACAAATTGACGTACAAAAATCGTCAACATGTCATTAATTTAATTATTTCACGGTGTTTGTAAATAATTCTATTAAACAAATAAACATTATAAAAAAAAAAATAAACAAAAATTGAGGATCGATGCATATTCCTTACCTGAGAGACTTTTAAATGTTAAAATTTCAAACTAAATTTTTACCTAAGTACTTAATTGGTTTAAAAACACTTGCAGTTTTCCTTAGCAATAAAGTTTATTGCTCTTTACCATTGGCGCCGGAATTAATCATCGCAAATTTTTATTTATTTATATATAATTTTTTTTGATGAGACACTAAAATTATTATGCACTCAAAGATTAAGATAAGATTGATGAAAAATAAAATTTTAACGTAGAAAATAATCCCATATAGTTAAAAGTGATAACAAATTTAGTATAATTAACAAAAAAAAAAATCGTTATCTCATTGCATTGCATTTTTGTTTGCAGTTTTTTTTTTTTTGTATTTGAACTTCAAATCACTTAAAAAGTATCTAAACATGACATTGTATTATACTAGTTGTAATTTAAATAAATACAAACAAAAATAATAATAATAATACTTAAACTCTTTAAACAACCACGCTCCGATAAGAAACAAATGAATTAATTACATTATTTATTTCTGTTTTTATTTGCAGATACATATCCAAGGTCCAAAAGTTATCCCTGAGCCTGATTTCATTATCAGCAAAACAACAATGATAGACTCTCTAGACATCCAACAGCCATAGATAGAATATCTTTCATAGCAATTGAGAATTAAAATAGGGCTATCAAATTGGATAAGAGCTTTGAGAACTTCCACCACAAAAATAAAAAAAAAAAACTATCTAAACTTTAGAGAGGAAGTTCATTGAATTTCGTACTTCAAAGATCGCAATTGAAAAAAAAACTACAAAAAAAACCAAGATCAATGTAACCGCCAAACATTGTGATCGTTTAGTTTATTTTTTTTTTATTTACTATTTTTTTTTTCTTTTTAATTTTAATTTTAAATTTAATTTTAATTCAGTGTGTGTGTGTGTATTTTTGTTGTTGTTAATTATTAAATTAAGATTTAAATTTGCCGCCATCACACTCAAATTATTATTATTAAGATAATAATTTAACTAACGCCGCTGTCGTCGTAGCGTCGCGTCGGTCGTGTCGTGATATCAAAATAATTACAATTTATAATGGCACACGCTCCTGCCGCTCGTCGAAAAGATTCCCATTGTAATGGAAATGTAAACAAATGTGATAAAGATGTTGACTCAGAGACGCTGCCAGTTCCGCCTGATGGCGGATGGGGCTGGATGGTTGTTTTCGGATCGTTTATGATTCATATTATCAGTGAGTACTTTTATAAATTATTATGAAATATACATAGCTATATTTTATTTTTTTTTTTTTTAAACAAGTGGTTATTAGATTGCAATACATAAATCATATATCTTGACCTAGAAAGCACTTTTTATTAAACAAAACAATTTATGGATGTACAAGTTTAATTTTTAATACCAATGTTTATGGAAATTTAAGATGGGTGTAAAGGGTGTTCTTTTTAGACCTGTGGTTTTCAATCCGGCAATTATTTTTCAGCAGTTGGTTTTTTTGACAATTATCATCAGATTTATACTCAATTTAGTTTGCCATTTTTTGATCAATATATTAACGCCTGAACAACGTTTAAAATTGTGAATATTGATTACCAAAATGACTCGAAACGAGATGGCCACCGATGCCGGAAATTTTGTTCAGCGATGAAGCTCATTTTTAGTTGAATTGGGTAAGTTAATAAGATCGTGCGATTTAACACCGCTGTACAATTTTTGGTGGGGTTATATAAAGACACTTGTCAAACCTGAGACGATTGACGCCTTGAAAGAGAATATTCAGAGCTTTATTGCTGACTTAGGGCCCCAAGTGCTGCAAAAAGTGGTTGAAAATTAGGCCTCTCGACTGGAATTTATTCGACTCAGCACCGCAGTGACCACTTCCTCAAAACCATTTTTAGAATATAATGGCAAACCCTTGTCTTTATAATAAAGCTGAATTCTTTGCAATTAAATTAAATTATATTCGTTTTATGAATTTTTAAAAATCACGCGTAGAAAAAATAACACCCTTTATAAAATGCTTCATTCTTTTAAAGATAAAAATTAAGTCGAAAATGTTTTTAACAACTAATAAAATCTTATTAACATGACATTCAAATGTAAAAGCTATCGATTTTAAGTTTTTATACTTTTTTTTATAAACAGGACATCATGTAGGTACATACTTTTTTTTAACTTCCCATAGGGAGTTATTTTGTATAGTTACTGACTTTTAATCCATTTGTTTTATTTTTATATAAGGAAAAGTGTACATATATTTCATAACAAACATATACATACATAATGTACACACATATGAACACTCATCCATTATAAAGAAAGTAACACATTTGTGTCGATTTTAATATGTGAAATATTTGTTGATCCTTAAGAGACATAAAATAGGTTTTGTAACTTTTATGACAAACTTTTTAATATTTCAAGTTAAGTTACACGTATCTAATTACTTCTTTTGTTTTTGTCTAAGGCTTCAAACACATTTTGAATAAATATCATGTCATTGTCATAAACTTCATCATCATATAAAATCGAAAAAGGAAAAGAGGAAGAAAAAAGTTTCACCAAAGAATGTAAGTGGTGTTTTTTTATGATAATTGAACAGAAGTTGAGATATTGATAAAACATTAAAAAATTAATACAATTTTAAGTAGTTAAAAAACCCAACGTATTCTCGTCATAAATGAATGAAAATTCCTTATTATACTGTTAAAGTTATCGATTTATTATTATTGAAATAATTATGACAAATAAAAAAATGTGTTTGTTTAGCCCATTATACTATAAGTTAAAGTACCAGATGTACTTAGTTCTGTTTATTTGTAAATAAAATACGAATGACAAATGCATAGATTAATCGACAAAAGAAATTAAAGATTAATTTGGGTTGAAAAAAATAAACAAATTAAAACAAAGACAAGAATGATTCACCAACAAATTGATTTCTTTGTATCAGCATAAAGCGAATAAATGCCTACTAGGTTCATTATTTGTTGTTACAGATAATTAAATAGCACATTATCGAATTCAATATAAAAGAATTAAAAACTCTAGGTATATTGTAATCCTACTAATATTTTACATAAATGTTAAGGTTTGAATGGATGAAAGGATGTTTGTTGATCAATAACACCAGAACGGCTGAATGGATCTCGATGAAATTTGGCACAGATATATCCATATCCATATTAATATTATAAATTCGAAATTAACTCTGTCTGTTTGTCTGTCTGTTACTCTTTCACACCTAAACGGCTGAACGGATTTTGTTGAAATTTGGTATGGTGATAGATGATAACCTAGAAATGGTCATAGGCTATAAATAATCACGCCATTGTTCTTAGGGGGTAGGCAGTAGGCAGATAACTAAATTGAGTTAGTGATTTGTAATCGTTTGTTTTAAAAGTTTAACTCATTTACGCCTTAACGTTTAAACGGATTTTTATAAGACTTGGTTTATTTAAAGATAGGATCGTAGGCACAGACACAGGCTACTTTTTACAGCGGGAAAATACCTCATTCCCGCCGAAATCTAGCGTGATAGTGTCAAGAAGAGCAAGACGCCATAGCTACTGAAATAATTTTGATGTTTTTTTTTTAACTGAAAGACTTCAAGTTAGTATTTGATCCCTTTTCTAACTTAGAGGGTAGGTAGGCGCCATAATTTAGGGAATTTATAATAAAATTTTGATGAAACTGTCTTTATTTAACAGTTTTACTTGGATCGAAACTTAGCGACATTCCATCACACTACTTAACTTATATTGTAGGAAGGTACCCCAATTCAGACTACTTTTTACATCGGTAAAATATCTCATTCCCACCGGAACTTATACATAGCTACCTAACCTATCTAGAATATTAAAACTCTGTCTAGAATCACACTATGCCAAAACTATTGATCTGATTTGTAAACGATTTTTTTATGTTAAGACGTTAAATTTGGGTGAGACGAAGTTCGGCAGGTTAGCAGTCCTGTCAAATGCATTTTACAACAATAAATAAGACACAAAGTAAAAATCCTTAAGTTTTATTCGATTTAGGTGTAGCGAAGCGCACCGGGTAACAGCTAGTTTTAAATAAACAGACTCAATTGAAAAACTACTATTCACATGATGTGCTTTTCTATTATTAACTATTTATCCCGTGACATGCTAGAAATTAAAAAATAAATACGCCCATCAAAATGTATCTAACACATATTTTTAGTAAAATTTTTATATATAGATATTTTTT